>CM067372.1:61880069-63130036 GCA_034401795.1 Chaetoderma sp. LZ-2023a
AGGGGCAGGACCAGGAGAGTGTGGAGTTTTAATTGTTTATTTTGAGCTAGACTAGATAATAGACATTATCATAATAGTACATCTGGTAAGTATTATTCGAAGTAGAAGGAGACTTCACAAACAAAAACAGATTTTGCAATGTCACAAATGCCAATATCGCAAATTAACAATAAATATATACATTTGATAAGGTTTTTAAAACAATTTGAGCAGTAAATTCACTATTACCTAATCAGTAAATTTATTCAGCAGTATATTTACTGGCAAGACTTGTTCACTTGGGCGATTTCGTCCTGGCTGACCTGGTTACATTACATTCTACCGAGTAATAATCGCCGTATTAATCAGCTATAGGACAAGTTTATGCCATCACTCTCACAGCTACTCGAAGCTCCCCTCCTCTTTGTGGATTGCACACGTCTCTAACCGGGTAATACTATTAGCATCTTCGCGCTACTCGGGTAACAACCTAAACTCGTCCACATGATTTCTATTTTTTCTTGACTCCATTTTATGTCTGGTCCGGCAATTGGCATCTTATATATTACCATCCACTACACTATTATTGTATATGGTGTGGCGGATGGTTGTATGTATGATGTCAGTTGTTGAACTGGATAGGAGTCCCTTAAGGCCCATTGCTATTACTTAATTTCATTATTTTGAATAATTAAATGACTTAAAACCAACTACACGGTATCGAGACACCTCATTGCTATTATGTCCCTTAAGCCTAATCCATATTATCATTACTACTATATAGTGTATATATATATATATTGTATTATAATAGATCCATATATTTATAATTATAGTGTATGTATTATGTCCACTTTCTATGTCAGGCTATATCTATTTGTTTATAGATCTTGTGCCAATAAAATATTCCGATTCTGATAAACTTTGGATTAATTTTGATGAAATAAACAATGTTTATTAAAATATACGCAATATTTAGGCGGTTCCAATTAATAATTTCACTCCCGCGATGATGGATATAAGGCATACACTAAGCACAGGCATAAGATGTTAAGAATTTCTAGCATGAAAAATTGAAAGTGTTCTAATTTCGTGTTATTGTTTTGCATTATTTTTTTTCAATTTTACTTTTATGACAAATTTTCAAGTAATAAACAACAAATTATACATTAATGTCAATATATGGAAAAAGTTTATCGGACCAAGACGCCGAGTTTGGAGGTAGGCTTGTATTAGGGGGTTTTCCCATTTTCAAAGTGCTAAGAAAATGTAGACTGACATTGCTGAGTTTGGAAGTAGGCTTCTATTACGGCACAGGCCTCAAATAGGAGAAATACGGTATCTAGAAAATAATTTAGACATATATTCATTGAACTATTCATGGAAGAGTTTGCTTGAAGACACACATTTGTATTTTCTCGCCAGATCTCACACACCAGTGTGAGAGAGCGAGATAACTAAGCGATCCCAACTTCCTTGTATTAAACAAGTCCTATTGACTCACCATAACTTCTCAAATGTGAATCGATCTAAAGTATAGTACTCGGTCACCATCACTCAATAATATATAGTACTTTCCAAGTTCAAACCATGGTTCATGAGTCATAGATGAGTACTCGCTCTAAATACTGGAATTGAATTTTAGCAAATTCCTAAAATCACATGATTTTTTTCATGATGATGACATGAAATGTCAAATTTGAGATTAATTTTGATGTAACAAATGGCAGTTTTTACAGAATACCTAACAATTAGGTGGTCCCCGATAATAATTTCACTCCCACAATGATGGGCAAGGGGTACATTAATCATTTGTGTAATGTGGCAAGAAATTGTATCGGGATAGTGTGTACTATTTTCGTGTTATTGACGATCATTTTTAAATTTTATTAGAGAATGGATTTCAACTTTTTCTTAACATATACCTACGGGAGGTCACTCATAAAACCAATATTCAGCTAAAGCTGGTATGAAGTCATATCAAAACCGCTACGGTTGTAAGCCAACCCGTGCAGCCCTAACTGGTGGGCAGGTCACACCCACATTAATAAAATTAATAGGACAGTACTCCGTTAATCACTTCAGGATGAAGGCGCTCTCTGCAGTGGCCTTGAGGAATGTCTATTTGCAGGGCAAGAGAATACTATTTTTGAAAATTTCAAACATAATACTCTCTTAGCCTGCAATTGGACATTCAATAAGCAAATATATTGATTTTCTTGAGCAAATTTTGCCACTAAATGTTTTAATCATACCTCCTTTCGAATAGTAACTTCCTGGTCTCTCGATTCCTGTGCTGTTTTACCCTTTACAATACACTCCTCCAAATTATCCTGCTCTCGTAATGAATACGGAATCATGTCATACCCCTCTGGGATGAAGAATACTGGCTCTTCTCGCAAGCTAAATAACATGATAATCTACAAGAGAAACACAGTGAAGAGACATATTAAGTCTTTTTAATTCATCTAACTGATTTGACAACCAAACATGTTTATTACTTAAATGGCTTCACAATCAAGTGACATCATAAATAGATGTCACACATCAAAAGACATCATGTGTTTTGTTAGAGGAAAGAGACAGTTAACCGTTTAACACACACACCGCCCAAAAATGGATTCTGCAATGGTCTTTGAGTAATGTCAATTTGCAGAACAAGAGAAGACTATTTTCACGATATTTATCAAATCATAGCTCAGAAAACCAGAACGATTTTACTGCCAGTTTCTGGGATCAAATGAGTTAGGATGGATTAAGTTAAGATGGCTGGTTGTAAGACCACACCTCTTCATTTTGCCTTTTCAAATGCCAGATTTTGTGATAAATGACTTGTAATAAGATGTCACATATCTTTTGTGATCATTCCTTAGATCGTTCCTCGGGTGGACATCAGTCATGCTCGTAAAGACACACACATGCACACATGCATGTTTGCACATATTCACGCATACATACATGCATGTAATGTACACAAATATAATCTTATTATTAAATATAACCAATACCTCATGGTGCTCCTCCTGTAACCTTTCTATGATGCTATGCAGGCCATCTCGCGTTGGCTGGCCCATGCCAAATACAGGATATCCAAATTTGGCCTGCCTGACATTTGGTGCAAGGTACTGTTTTGCTGTGTTCAGCAGATCAACCATACTACACGTGTCACGAACCAAGAAATACCTACCCTGTAAGTAGTAGAGAATTGCATGTGTAGAAAATATAGATTTCGCCTAAAAATATGCTTTAGAATATTCTACATTTACGAGTTCAATATGAATTTTCTCAACCAATACAGATCTTAACAAGAGGCCCAAGGGGCCTGTATCGCTCACCTGGACTATAGGCATTTCAACTAGAATGCACTTTATCAACAAGATGGCCACCAAACCGTTTATCTGATAGTTTCGAAAATTTTAAATTTGAGATCAGAATACCCAAAAACACATATAAAACCAATTTCGGCCCCAAAATCCATCAAATAAAAAAATCCAATATGGACGCCAAACATGCTATATTTTGATTGGCCCTTGGCCTGCAAATGGATATACATTCACCAGGCAAAATGTCAAAATTCACGATTTAAAAAACAATCGCGATTTTCGATTTAATCACGTAATCATGCAAGTCTATCAGAATATGATTTTGTTAGAAACCAGTTGCAATATAACTGAATATTCTCAGAAAACATCAAACACACTTGCATACAGTTAGCCATATCTATAAAAAGACACCAGGTTTTCTGGTTCTTCAAACTGGGTGGTACTAAGACCATACATCTTACAGAATGATTTGACATCAAAGAAAAATGTAGCAAAGCAAATGTTTTGTGTTATGCGACCACTTGTCTGTAGTGGCGAATTTTTGAAAGATTTTTTTGATAGACCATATAGCATCTGATATTAACAGCTATTCATGTAGTCTACACATTACATGGAATACAATAATCAATTCCCGAAGCGATTCAACAATCATTGTTCAATAATCGCAGCTTTTTCTATAAAATCTCTATCATGATTGAGGACAGAAATATCTGAGGGTAAAATTAAATCACGAGATCGTCGCTCGAGAGATTATTATGTGTACGTGTGTAAATTCTGTGAATGAAGAATGAAGGTAACGGCATAAATGTGGGATCTGCTATAGGTTAGATTCTCATCAAAAAGTAGACATTATCTATTTCCTTCTCAGAGAACTCAAGGTAGATAATCATTGGCTGTACTCAGAGAGACATTTACACAAGACAATTTCCCTTAGCTCTTTCACTGATGAATTCCCCATATCTCATTTTCAAAGGTACCATAAAAGAAAACTTGAATATTTTGAAATTAATTAGGCAGCAATGGCTTCCAGTGAAATTAATTTCAAATTATTAAACTGAATAAGTTTTATATCATAAATAATTTCAAAATATTCAAGTTTTCTTTTAGGGTAGTGTTGAAAATGAGATATGGGGAATTCATCGGTGAAAGAGTTAAGGGAAATTGTCTCGCATAAATAAGTTGGAAGGAAGCGTTATCTCCTAGTGTATGTGATCAATAAAGGGTTTATTCAAGAAGTAGAGATTCAAATTCCTATTGAAACACCAATGCTGACTGTGCTCACTGTTCAACATGATCACTGGCATATGTGCACTCGCCTACTCGTATATTCACTCAAACACTCACTCACACTCAATCAAACAGTCACTTAGACTCATGGGTACACCTACTCAAACACTCATTTAAACACCCACTTAAAAACTCACTCATACACTCACTCACTCACACACCTCGTACACATACTCAAACACTCACTCAAACACTTAGTTAAACACTGATTCAAAATCTCACTCATACACTCACTCAAACACTCAATCAACACCGAAACAAACACTCACTAAAACATTCTCAAACACTCACTGAAACACTTACTCAAACACTCACTCAAACTCTCATGCATACACTCACTCAAAGACTCAATCAAACACTCGCTCAAACACTCAGTCAAACATTCAGTCAAACACTCACTCAAACACTCAATCAAATACTAACTCAAACACTCACTTAAACACTCACTCATACACTCAATCAAATACTAACTCAAACGCTCACTCAAACACGCACTCAAACACTCACTCATATTCTCATTTTACGTCTCACTCATACACTCACTTATACTCTCACTCCAACACTCACTCAAGCACTCACTCAAACATCCACTTAGGCACTCACCCAAACACTTACTTACACTCTCACTCAAACTCTCACTCCAACACTCACTCAAACACTCACTCATATACTCACTCAAATGTTCAATCAAATACTCACTCAAATGCTCACTCGTATATTCACTTACACACTCACTCAAATACTCACTCATACTCTCATTAAAACCCTCACTCATACACTCACTTATACTCTCACTCCAACCTTCACTCCAACACCCAATCAAACACTCAATCACTTAAACACTCACTCAAGCACTCAATCAAATGCTTACTTACACTCTCACTCAAACTCTCACTCCAACACCCACTCAAACTCTCACTCAGACACACTCATCCACTCACTCAAACACTCGATCAATCACTCACTAAAACACTTACTCAAAACTTACTCAAACACTTACTCAAATACTCACTCAAAAACTCACGCAAACACTCACGCAAACACTCACTCAAACATTTGCTTGCTTGCTCCCCTCCCACCCACCCACTCACTCACTCCAACACCCAATCAAACACTCAATCACTTAAACCCTCACTCAAATGCTTACTTACACTCTCACTCAAACTCTCACTCCAACACCCACTCAAACTCTCACTCAGACACTCACTCATGCACTCACTCAAACACTCAATCAATCACTCACTAAAACACTTACTCAAACTCTCACTCAAACACTCATTCCAACACCCACTCAAACTTTCACTCAGACACTCACTCATCCACTCACTCAAACACACACTCAATCACTCACTAAAACACTTGCTCAAACACCCACTCAAACACTTATTCAAACACTCACTCAAACACTCACGCAAACACTCGCGCAAACACTCACTCAAACACTTGCTTGCTTGCTCCCCTCCCACCCACCCACTCACTCACTCATTCATCCACACATATTGCATGCCACACATAAACCCACACACAATTATATATACCTGTAGATACCCACACACGCCCATCATCTGCCCCTGGCCTGCCACCATGTCCAGCCCTGCTCCACCCCACACTCACTCAAACACTCACTTAAACACTCACTCAAACTGTCACTCATACAGTCACTCAAACACTCAATCAAATACTCACCAGAACAATCACTCAAACACTACATCAAACACTCAGTCAAACACTCACTCAAACACTCATGCAAACACTCACTCATACACTTAATCAAATACTAACTCAAATGTTCACTCATACACTATCTCAAACACTTACTCAAACATTCACTTGTACACTCACTTGTACACTCACATGTACACTCATTCAAACACTAAATCAAACACTCTCACTCACTCACTCACTCACTCACTCACTCACTCACTCACTCACTCACTCACTCACTCACTCACTCACTCACTCACTCACTCACTCACTCACTCACTCACTCAAACACATACTCATACACTCACTCAAACACTCAATGAAAGACTATCTCAAATACTCACTCAAACACTCACTCATATATTCACTCAAACACTCACTCACTCACTCACTCACTCACTCACTCACTCACTCACTCACTCACTCACTCACTCAGTCAAACACACTCAAACACATACTCAAACACACACTCAAACACTCACTCATACACTCACTCAACCACTCACTCAAACACTCAATCCAACAACCAATCAAACACTCACTCAAACATTCACTCGAACACTCACTCACTCAAACACGCACTCATACACTCATTTAAATGCTCGCTCATACACTCACTTAAACTCTCACTCAATCACTCATTCAAACACTCACTTATACTCTCAATCAAACTCTCACTCGAACACTCATTTATACACTCACTCAAACACACACTCAAACACTCACTCATACACTCACTCATACACTCACTCAAACTCTCACTCATACACTCACTCAAACACTCACTCAAACACTCACTCATACACTCACTCAAACATTCACCAAAACACTCACTCATACACTCACCCAAACACTCAGTCAAACACAATCCAACACTTACTCAAACACTCATACATACACTCAATCAAACACACACTCAAACACGCACTCAAACACTCAATCAAACACATACTCAAACATTCACTTATATTCTCACTCATACACACTCAAACATTCACTCAAACACTCACTCATACACTCACTCAAACTCTCACTCAAACACTATCTCAAACACTTACTCAAACATTCACTTGTACACTCACCTGTACACTCATCCAAACACTAAATCAAACACTCACTCACTCACTCACTCAATAACTCAAACACACACTCATACACTCACTCAAACACTCAATGAAAGACTATCTCAAATAATCACTCAAACACTCACTCATATACTCACTCAAACACTCACTCACTCACTCACTCACTCACTCACTCACTCACTCACTCACTCACTCACTCACTCACTCACTCAAACACATACTCAAACACACACTCAAACACTCACTCACTCAAACACTCACTCAAACACTCAATCCAACAACCAATCAAACACTCACTCAAACATTCACTCGAACACTCACTCACTCAAACACGCACTCATACACTCATTTAAATGCTCACTCATACTCACTTAAACTCTCACTCAATCACTCATTCAAACACTCACTTATATTCTCAATCAAACTCACTCGAACACTCATTTATACACTCACTCAAACACACACTCAAACACTCAGTCATACACTCACTCATACACTCACTCAAACTCTCACTCATACACTCACTCAAACACTCACTCACTCAAACATTCACCAAAACACTCACTCATACACTCACTCAAACACTCAGTCAAACACAATCCAACACTTACTCAAACACTCATACATACATAAACTCAATCAAGCACACACTCAAACACGCACTCAAACACTCAATCAAACACATACTCAAACATTCACTTATATTCTCACTCATACACACACTGAAACATTCACTCAAACACTCACTCATACACTCACTCAAACTCTCACTCAAACACTCACTCAAACACTCACTCAAGCACTCAATCAAACACTCAATCAAACATTCAATCAAACACTCACTTAAACACTCACTCATACACTCAACAAAAGACTCACTCAAACACTCAATTAAACACTTACTAAAACACTCACCACTCACTCAAACACTCACTTAAGCACTCAATCAAACACTCAATCAAACATTCAATCAAACACTCACTTAAACACTCACTCATACACTCATCCAAAGACTCACTCAAACACTCAATTAAACACTCACTAAAACACTCACCACTCACTCATACAGTCACTCAAAAAGCTTGCTTGCTCCGTTCCCACCCACCCACCCACTCACTCACTCATTCATGCACACATATTGCATGCACATAAACCCACACACATTTATATATCCCTGTAGATACCCCCTCCCCCACACACACACTGTCCATGCCCTGGCCTGCCACCATGCCCAGACCTGCTCAACCCTGCATTCATCCACTCACACATACATGCACAGGCACACACATGCATAGGCACACATGCACAGGCACACATGCATGCATGGACGGACACACACATGCATGCACACATCTTCCCCAGTACCTGTATGAGTGGGTGCTCAGGAAGATCGTCAGCCATGCGACCCATTACAATTGGCTCTTTGAAATCCATAATCTGTTGGAACTCTTCTTTACAATTCTTGATGATAATAGGTGCTACTTGATTGGTTCTAATGAGATGCGATTTACTTTCATCTCCGGCGGCTGGCACTGAAGATCAGAGAGACAGAAATAGATATCATTTCATCTGACCAGTTCATGGTCAAAAGCGGTCAGGAAGATTGATATTCTCTCATGTTGAATGCCTGTTTGGAGGTCAAGATTAGAATAATATAGAAAACTTACAACTGGTCTGATTGGGTCAATTACTGATCCAGTCATTTCAGTGGCAAATTTTCAAAAATATTCTTTTCTTTTTGTAGATAAGATCATCTTTCAAAAACTTTACTATTAACCTTTTAAAGGGCAGATTTGGTCAGGAAAATTTTAATTTTCTCACAGTAAATGTTCATTTGCAGAGCCAGTCAGTCCAATGGTAAATTTTCAAAATTAGTCTTCTCTTGCTCTGAAAATGGGCATTCATCAAGATCACTGTTTGGCTCGATTTTGCCTGGCGTGACACTAAAAGTTAACCATTTAACCCTTACAGAACAGAAATGACAAATTATTTTTGATCTAGGGAATATTCACTTTAATTTTTTCAAACTAATTTCATTAGGACAGCAACAGGTTCCCATCAAATTTGTTTCAAAATATTTAACAACTTTCCTGTGTAGCTTTCTTGAAATTGAGACACTGGAATCTCAATGGTTAATGGTTAATGGGCTACCAAACCACTATCTTTTGCTTACACTAAAAGGCAGACCATAGTCTATCTCCGGCGCTTTTCACCTGCTACCTTGCTGCCGCATTGAAATCTGTGCGGGAGAGTTCCACAAGACCAAACTCCCCCCTGTGTCAATACTGGGCATGTTGCTAGAGATGGAATATGCTGACGATGTGGACTTCATAGACGAGGAAAAGAAACCCCTTGATGAACTTCTCCCAATAGCTGCAAGCAAGCTAAAAATTGAGAATCTTTATATGAATGAATCCAAAACAGAGTTCACTCGCATATCTATTTACAAAGCATGAAACTATAGAAAATGACGACCCACTTCGTGGCGCCGAACCATGGAGGAAAAGTAAAATCCTGGCTCACTGCTTTGCAGTACTGCTGACATTTCTGCGCACTGCGTCATGGGGAACATAGCTTTCCAGTCCTTCCGGAAGCTATGGATTCATAGATCAAAGATGCCCTTGATAAAGAGGCTACATTTATACAATGCAACCTGCGCATCCTTGATGCTGTATAACTGTAATAGCTGGGCAGCCAAAGGCAGCTCTAAACAAAGTCGATGCCTGCCACCGCAAACACCTACGCACCATCACTGGACACCAATGGCCAGACAGCATAATTTCCAATGATGCACTATACAAGATGTGTAATACGTCGTCGCTGTCTGTAAAAGTCGCCCAGCAAAGATGGTCCATGTTTGGCCATGTGCTAAGGATGCCAGAAGAGACACCAGCACAGAGAGCCTTGGAATTCGCCCTACTCGGAACCAGCAAATACAAAGTCGGGAGAGGATGTCATTGCATAAATCTCCTAATTGTGCTATGAGGTAACCTCAAGAAAGCAGGACTCAGTACACTCAAGTCAACAATGGACCTGAGGAAGCTAAGGATTCGGCTGAGGACAAGACACAGTGGGCAAAAGCTAAGGACTGATTGCAGCTGTAGGATGTTTCTACTACTACAGCCGCAGAATACAGTAATCATACATAGTCTGTAAGCTTGAAGATTTCACACAATCTGGGATGGCCTCTGGGAAGTGACTAATAAAATTTCTGACAAATCTTTCAGTAGCTTACCATATCATAAGGTCCTTTGAGCCAAAGTTACTTTTTAAAATCTGGTCATTTCTTAATGATCTTTGAAAGATGTTGAATGAGAGAAAGCCAACTGGAGGCTGGACATACCGTTCCCTCCCCAAAGACATCCACCCAAAATTGGCCAACATCCGTCAAATGGTTAATGATGAGATACATTTCAAAGCATCAAGATATCATACTTCAGAAGTCACTTTAAAAGACTTTCACTGAACCCCTCATCAAATAACAATTACCATTTTAAATGTTTGCAAAATATACAACATTTGTCTTCTTGTCAAAGCAATTTTTTTTGCAATTTGTTCATAAACATCTTAATACACTAAAGAGACTCACTTATAGGTTTGGCTGTGCCTGTTGGTTTCTCCATCCTCAGGGTCGACTCATTGCTTCGTTTATTCACATCGCTTCTCTCCGGGGAACTGCCTGGTGAGTTTGTGCTAGCAGCCGTACCCATTATGCACCTGTGACATTAATTCACATTATTCAAACTTCCATCACGCACTGGCCTTTGCAGTTCTCTTGTGAAATCTCCATTTGCAGACCAAGAAGACTATTTTTGACAATTTACCACTGGAATGACTGGCTCGATTAGTGAGCTAGTCATTCCAGTAGTAAAATTTCAAAACCTGTCTTCTCTTAGCCTGCACATGGACATTCACTGACCAAAATCTTTTATTTTCTTGACAAATCTCGGTCATTAAAGTGTTAAACTCAATTCAAGCACAGCATAGCCACTGTACTTAAGCAGGTGATTTAAATCAGAGAAGTAGATTCAGTGTGATCTTCGAGCATCTGAGATGTTGGTTTGGTTGACGCATATCAGAGATCGCACTAGATGGCATGTTAATACCTTGACGCAGTTGGATGGTCTGAAGCCCAGAGAGGGTGTTAGGTTGGACTTCAAAGCAGATGGGTGGTCACTAAACCCCAGAGGTGAATATTTTGAAATTAGTTTGACTGGAAGATGGTGCTGCCTAAGGCAGCACCGTCTTCCAGTCAAACTAATTTCAAAATATTCAACAGAATAAGTTTTATATCGTAAAGAATTTACTTTCCCAGGGATTTGTCGTTAAGGGATAAAACCGGAATTCTCAGAACCTAAATTTCAATATATAGCTATACAGGTAAGCATTAAATATTTTGAAGCACTTTGACCGGGAGCTGTTGCTGCCATAGACAGCAATAATTCCCAGTCAAATTAGTTTCAAAATATTCAACAAAATGTCTATTAAATTATAAATTTATCAAAGACATAAAATTTGTACACTAGTGACAGACTTTTCCATTTTCAATGCATTATTATTGATTGTGTTTCTAAATATTATACAGCTTAATATACAAGATCACAATTAGTAAGACCAAAAGACAAACTGACCACAGATGAATGCTCTGGAGTCATCTACAAGATCGCATGTGACCAATGTCAGGGGACATATACAGGTGAAACAAAAAAGGCCTCTCAGCACCAGAGTCAAAGAACATCTCAAAAATCTATTCCAACTCCGCCTTGGCAGAACGCACAGAATCCACTGACCACGTCATCCCCGCCAGCAGTGCCTCGGTCATCAACATCGAGACCAACTTATTTAAATGGAAAGCTAAAGAGGCCATAGAAATCTACAAGCATCAACCAACCATGAACCGAGATGAGGGCTACCATATACCAGCAGTCTACCAGTCCATGCTGTCAAGTGACTCCACAAGAACTGACCAGAGCGACGTTGCCAGCGACCGTTAGTTAATGCTGAAGAAGTGACCAAGATGGTCAAGAATGCGCCACTTAAACAATTTCTACATCCCGGAGAGGTAACTAATTTTTGCTGCTTACCTGTATTACCTTGAAATTAGCATTCTGGGAAATCAGAGTTCAAACTATATTAACTGATTCAAACCGGTGCAAAAAATGGGAGTAGGCTAACTAGAAATAGGCGGGGCATAGCTAGAAATAGGCGGGGCACAGCTAGAAATAGGCGGGGCATTGCTAGAAATAGGCGGGGCATAGCTAGAAATTGATCCATCTATTAAAACTTTAATGGTTAAATTTGGTCAGGAAAATTTTACTATTTTCTTATTGATGTCCATTTACAGGCCAAATGAATAAATTTTTTCTAATTTACCACTGGAATGACTGGCTCGATAACTGAGTCAGTCATTCCAGTGGTAAATTTTTTTAAATTGCATTTTCCTGGCCTGTCAATGGACATACTACAAGACCATAGCAGAGGCTGGTTTTGGCCGGTATGACTATTAAAGGGTTAGACAATATGGTCTGATGATGCAGCACAAAAGACTGATCTGTGACTGTGAGAGAATGCAAGGAGTAAACAACATAATTCCTTTCAATCAAATTATTTTCGAAGGACACACCAATAATCAGGACTTCACTGAATCAAGCTCGAGTTCGTCCACAAACATTATAGATATTTTGATGATGTTGAACTGAATCATCCGCTATTGTAACAAAGTGAAAGCAGAATAAACTGAGACGTACTTATAATAACTGCAGACAATAATTGCAACTACTGCGCTTTTTGAACGGCGCAAATTAACACTGATAAGATCTCAGAAATGAGCGTAATAATCATTTGTTTCTATGCCAACGCCTCAATACAATAAACTATGATGATTGAGTATTGATAATAAAGCAAAGATTAGCCACCCACATCTAAATCTTATAGCAATGAAATTGACAGGACGATAAGGCGGCAATATATTAGTTGCTCTAAAGGCACTTACCCCAGACTTGTAAGTACACGCATGCAAGGACATGCACGCAAGCACACACGCACGCACGCACACACACACATATATGCAGGCATGCATGAACATACTCACTCATGCATGCACACATATGATTCAAATGTTAGCATACAATAAAACTCTTAAAGGAAAGGATCAGGGAACTAACATATGCTCTTGAATGAAAGCTTTATATAATAATCAACCCATAGCCACCAGCGTAAAACATAAATAAATCACAATAATTAGAAAAAGCAGCTAAATACCCTTTATGTCACTCTGGCGTGAACCAATTAGTGACAGAGCTGGTCCTGATAAGATGAAATTATAAAGCCACAACACAGCCTAGCTTAATATTGCACATAGAGAATGTTAAACATATTTGTATTGTATGTTGCGGGTGTAACGAGGACACCAAAATTATGTTGTGAGTGTAACAAGGACACTAAAATTATGTTGTGAGTGTAACAAGGACACCAAAATTATGTTGTGAGTGTAACAAGGACACTAAAATTATGTTGATCCCTCAATTGCTAAATACTGGCCAGATTAAAATGTCATTGGTAAATAACGAAAATCTGAGATTATTTTTCACATAATTACACCAAAAATGTTAATTTTTCTTTCTAATAATTAATTATATGAGAAGCTTAGACAAAATTTTAAAGGAAAGGATCAGGGAACTAACATATGCTCTTGAATGACAGACAGCTTTATATAATAATCAACCTATAGCCACCAGTGTAAAACAGAAATAAATCAGAATAATTAGAAAAAAGCAGCTAAATACCATTTATTTCATTCTGGCGGGAACCAATTAGTGACGCAGCTGGACCTATGCACTGTGGTGTATGCCGAGCGAATAAATAATAGCCGCTACAGCCGGTCATATAAGCTCAGTTATAATCACGCTAAGCTGATCAGCCGCTATGTACTACAGGTAAAATACTGCCTCGTTTTAAAACAATTTGACTGAAAGCCGTTATTTCCAGAGACGGGGTCTACATTCAGTCACACAAATTTCAAAATAGTCAATAGGCATCATATTGCAACCTTGGAAACCAGCCGTGTATTTTAAAATCATTTTGACCAAAACTTGTTGCTTCCACCAGAAAGTGACTTTAAAATATAACGTTTTCAAAAGGATTAATAGTGAATTAGCAGTAGCGAGTTAATCGCTCTACATCGGCACCTATAGCGAATACTATTCATACTGCTTACAAAACTATACTCAGGTGTGCTTTCATTATATTCACGTAGGCCTATGCGGTATACCTGCACACACAGTTGACACACGACGGAATGCGAAGTACCAACGACGTCACTAGTTGGCTCCAAGTTAAGCAAGCGCTCCTAGATTTAGTAAATGCTTATTCTCAAATATTCCTGAATACTTTCCATTTTTTACCAATGATAGTTTATTTAACCCTTTAACCCTCATCAGCCAAAAATGGCTTCTGCAGTGGTCTTGAGAAATGCCCATTTGCAGACCAAGAAGACTATTTTTGAAAATGTACGACTGGCATGACTGGTTCAATAACCAGGCCAGTCATTGCATTGGTAAATTTTCAAAAATAGTCTTCTTGTGGTCTGCAAATGGGCATTTTCTATGAGAAAATTTAAATAATAAAAACAAATTTGAGGGTTAAAGGGTTAATATTGTATGAAATTACGAATAACCATCATTTGTTATTTCCCTTTTCCCTTCCTTTAACAACATTATACTGGTATACATAAGTCAGGAAAACTCATTTATGAAAATTTAATCTGTACCATAGCGCATGATGTCAATATTCTATCTTTAACATTTTTCAGCAATTTTGGTGAATGATATTGCTGTCTACTACCACCAAATTCGTTGAAAAGCTAACACCAGTTCATCTTTTAATTTAATTTTAAAATGTAAAGTTTTGACATTAGAGTGGTACGGGTTAAGCATGCTTGATGCTAGAACGTGCAGTTGTCGATGACACCACATGGGGTGGGGACAAATATAAATATCTTCTTGCAATCTGCAATTCACATGGATTATAACTCCCAAAACAAATTTGGTTGAATTACAATTGTGATGATTTCAGAGGCAATCAATAGGGTGACAAAAGTTGTATGACATTTGACCTTTGACCACAGCCCTAGCTCATAGGGGTGGATCAAAATATAAATGTTGTCTTGCAATTTGCAATCATATGACTGAGTAACTGATATTACAAATTTGGTTTAATTACACCAGAGAGTTTTGGAGGAGACAGTAAGACTGACTGAATTAGTATGATATTTGATCTTTTGATACCTCTACCCCTGATTCACAAGGGGTCGAGCCAAATATAAATGGCGTCGTGCGATCTTCAATCATGTAGGTAACTCACATACCAAATTATATTGAATTCTGAGCAACAGTTTCAGAGTAAATAGCCAGCCAGGCAGACAGACAAATGGAATTTGTAATATCCCCTTCGTTTTTTCCAAAAGTGTGGGGATAATTACAGAATTTTGTCAGTTAATAGCCGATCTGAAAGTGTGCATGTGTGTGTGTGTGTGTGTGCTGTGTTTATTGTGCATGCATGTGTGTATGCGTGCGTGCGTGCGTGCGTGCATGCGTGCGTGTGTGTGTGTGTATTGTGCATGCATGTGTGCGTGCATGCGTGCGTGCGTGCGTGCGTGCGTGCGTGCGTGCGTGCGTGCGTGCGTGCGTGCGTGCGTGCGTGCGTGCGTGCGTGCGTGCGTGCGCGCGTGAGCATGCGGAAGTGCACTCATGCATGCGTGCGCATGTGTGTGCGCATGCGTGCACGCGCGTGCGTGTGCGCGCATGTGTGCGTGCGTGCGTGCGTGTGTGTGCGTGCACATGTGTGCATGCAGCATGTGTCTCTCACCTTATGGTTTCACGTATAGTGCGAAACACTTTGATTGTGTTAGAGACTCCCACATACAAAGTCCATTCTTCCGGAGTGAAGAGATTCCATGCAGGAGATAATTATTCCTTTTTGCAAGTTTTCTTTTAATTAGCATGTGACAATGTCTTCCTGGTTCTTATATTTTTCTATAAAATACATAATAAATCCAAGCTAGCAAACTAATCGCTATGTAGCTTCCCAGGTACAGCATATATGCGCAATAGAAGATATTCAATAAACACACCGCTAACTGTGATAAGTGTCTGCAAATCAATACATTAACCCATCAAAACTCACAGACCTGCACAAACATCAGAAACATCAAATTCTTTCGCACAGCATAATCTGTTGACTATTTTGAAACCAATTTAACAGAGTTGGTGCCGATGCAACATCCGGTCCCAGTCCCAATAGTTTTAAAATATTCGACAACTTCCCTGTATAGCGGTCTTGAATTTGAGTTAATTCACATGTTGACGAAATATACATCCACTTGTGAACAGTGCCAGTCATTGTTCTAAAATACTTTTCACTTGGTCCACATATGGACATTATCTGTGAGAAAATTGTGAGCATTAAAGAATTAAGTGATCTGGTATTTTTACAGCAATATCAGAGACAGGGATATTGGTAAATATATGGTCAATTGATGAACCAAGTGTCACAGTAGCTACAGTGTCGAAATCCATTCTCATGTGCTGTCCTTGTCAACATTTGGTAAGATGGTTGATTTGTATTAATATTAAAGTCTCCTGCACTAATACTGTATGGTTTCATGCTATTCATAGAGCGGAAGATGGCTGAAATATGTGTGATAAAAGCTGGATGGTGTTGGAGATGGAGATCGATAGACAAGAGTTATTGTAATGTTTGGTGTCGCAAGATTTACTGTCATAATATCAAATTCATTGCATGTGTAAGTCGATGCTATTTGTGAGGTCATATCGTGAGAAACACACATAAGAATACCAGCATGTATGCTTTCTTGCCGATCTAACATACACATGCTGTATCCTTTTCGATAGCATGATCTGTCTAGGATGTTTGACTGAAGCCGTGTTTCTGAAATTGCTATGATCTGTGCACTTGCCAATCTAGAGTCCGCGTCTAGGTCAGTGACATTAAGATGTACCATTTGCAGCCAGTTGGATTTAGGATATAAAGCAATGCTAAGTGGTGTTTTCGGAATTTTATCAGAGCGCAATCGGTTCATCTCTTTGGCTACTTCCTGGCTGACAAGAAATTTCTTTGAATTGGTGCCATGTATCATATAGTGTGATGATCGATTGTTATAATAGGCTTACCTTTTTATGATGCAGCATGAGCAACTCCGCCACAAACTATATACCGTAAGTAACCATGTCCAAAATAATTGACCGCAAGTAACTGTGTCCGAAATAATCGAGGGAGGGGAGGTAAAGTTATTGAATGAAAATCCAAAATTTATAAGATATTCTGTCACGATACTCCAAGGAAAAATAAAGTTATTGAACGAAAAATCCAAAACTTACACGGATGGACAGAAATTCAGAGACAAATGTATAGACGGACAGGCTGACTGACCCACAAAATAATGTACATTTCCCTAGTACCATAGCTAAACTTCCCATGAAGTTTCGTCACAATATTCCAAGCAAAAATAAAGTCATTGAACGAAAACCCAAAATTTTCACGGACGGACAGACACAAATTCAGAGACAGAGGTATGGATGGACGGAGGGACGAGCTGACTGACCGACAAAATAATGTACATTTCCCTAGAAAGATAGCCAATGTTCCCATGAAGTTTCGTCACAATACTCCAAGAAAAGATAAAGTTATTGAACGAAAGCCCAAAATTTGCACGGATGGATGGACGAAAAATCTGAGATAAAGGGATGGACGGATGGAGGGATGGGCTGACTGACCCACAAGATAATGTACATTTCCCTAGTACCATAGCCAATGTTCCCATGAAGTTTCCTCACAATACTCCAAGCAAAGACAAAGTTATTGAACGAAAACACAAAATTTGCACGGATGGACAGACGAAAAATCAGAGACAAAGGGATGGATGGATGGATGGACGGGCTGACTGACCCTCAAACTAAGGTGCATTTCCCTACTACCCTAATACCATAGCCAACCTTCTCATGAAGTTTTGTCACAATTCTCCAAGCAAAGATAGTTATTGAACGAAAACCCAAAATTTGCACGGATGGACGGACACAAATTCAGAGACAAAGGGATGGATGGCTGGAGGGACGGGCTGACTGACCCTCAAACTAAGGTGCATTTGCCTACTACCATAGCCAACCTTCCCATGAAGTGTTGTCACAATATTCCAAGCAAAAGTAAAGTTATCGAAAGTAAACCTGTGTGTGTGAGATGGACGCACGGATGGAGGGATGCATGGACAGATGCACGCACAGACAGACGGACGGATGGAAGCGAAAACATAACCCTTTCATTTATGAATTCCCCATATCTCAATTTCAAGACAATACAAAAAGAAAGATATTGAATATTTTTTTAATTAATATGACTGGAAGATGTTGTAGTAATTGCTTGCAGGCATATTAACTTCAAAATATTCAACAGAATATGCTATGCATTGGAAAGAATTTACTTTTTCAGGTATTTGTCGGTGAAAGCCTCAGCTAAAGTATTTAGCGTAACAAATATAGGTCAGTGTTACCTCAGTGTGACATACTTTTAATGCTTCATCCGCAGCTACCGAGATTCTATCGACCGGTCAATAGTTACAGTTATCAGGATTCATTAATCAATGAAAACTTATGTGAAATTCTCATCATACCGAGACTATCTGAATGGAAAACCAGGAATATTTCTTTGATACTATTTAGCCGTTTAACCTATTAACACTCATATCAGCCAAAAACGACTTCTGCCATGGTCTTGATAAATGTCCACTTGCAGGCCAAATGAAGACTATTTTTGGAAATTTACCACTGCAATGACTGGATCGATACCCGAGCCAGTCATTCCACTGGTAAATTTTCTAAAATGGTCTTCTCTTGGTCTATAAATGGACATTTTCCATGAGAAAATTGAAGTTTTCTAGAACAAATTCGGGGGCTAAAGGGTTAATGGTCAAACCTGCCAAGCATAGCCTTTGCAGTGGTCTTGGGATATGTCCATTTGTGAGTGAAAAGAACACCATTTTTGAAATTTTACCACTGAAATGACTGGCTTGATAATCAAGCCAGCCATTTTAGTGGTAGATTTTCAAAAATAGTATTCTCTTCGCCTGCAAATGGACACCCACTAAGCCTAAATTTCAGATGCCTGAGTTTCACAACAATTGCTCAAGAAGTTTCCGAGATCTTTAAAGCGCTCTCTAAAAATAGCACAAAATCCAGAATGACATCTAACCAAATAAAGCATTTCAGCTCCATTTGAATAACGTAAATTTGATTCAAAACCGTCAAATTCATATTTAGCATTGATGAAAACCTATATAACAGCATTTTCACTGTCAAAATCCATCTACTAATGATCAATCAAGATAAGTCAATGTCTTTTCACAAATCAACATCCATTGAATGGCCATTAACCCTTTCAACGACAAATCCCTGAAAGAGTAAATTCTTTACAATATAAAACTTATTTTGTTGAAATTTTTAATTTATTCGACTGGACACCGTTGCTGATTAATTTCAAAATATTCAACAGTGAATTCATCAGTGAAAGAGTTAATCTATAATTATATTCCCTATATTTCAACCTGATCGCTTCCGGTTCAAGAGGATACATTGTATGTCATTATTATGAAGACTGTGTCAACCAATATGGCTATCAGACAAATTGACCAATCAGGTTCTTGTCTATCAACCCGCTTTATTATAGTTCTTGCTCTAGGTTCTGCTTTTTATTTTAAGTCAATCAGCTGATCAGTTTTAGAGAAATAGCACAATAAGGCAAGTGCTGACAAAATTGACAGCTTTGTTGGACAATCTTGAATCCATATGATGTAAGGCTCAGAGGTATTTGTAAAAAGTCGCTTGAGGAAAATGCAGACAGGTGATGGATGGACAGATGGAGATGGATGGATGGATGGATGGACTGATGGATGGACGGAGGGATGGGTGGAGGGATGGATGAATGGTCAGGGGTGGGTAGGTGTGTGGATGGATGGATGGATGGATGGATGGATGTGGCCAACTGAGCTAATAATAATAAGGAGCAATCTGTTGAACATGTTGAAATTAATTTGCCCAGAAGGCATTGCCACCTATTTGTCAGTACCTGAGCTCCCAGTTAAATTATTTTAAAAATATTCAACAACTTTTCCGCATGGTAATCTTGAAAATAAGAACCAGGATTTCATTAGTGAAAAGGATAGTCCATAAACACTTACTTCAACAGGCATTCTACACTGCCTGATATCAAGATTATAAATAATGAACTATACATGCTAACGATATTTACCTGAATATACACAGGTATACACAAGTGAGAGTAAGCGTCTAATCTCCAGGTACTGCTAGTCATAAGTAAATGTGCTAATAATACTTCTGGTCAACAGGCAAGCATCTGTCCCTGCGCTCTTTGAGGCAAGCTGATCAGGCGTAAATCTCAGCCGTCATGCCCTAGAGGTTGATGGAATCAATAGTGAGATTGTTTTGCTTGAAAAACGTGCCTGAGAAAATGATAGAGCGATTCATTTGTCTCGCAGATGAAATCCGTTACATGAACAGCTCAGGAATAACCTCAAATGTTTCAAAAACAAAATAAAACGTTTGAACTGTTGAACATTTTAAATATTATTGGATTGAGAAGACATTGCTACCAAATGCCTTTCGTTCCAATCATGTTCAGAATTTTCAAAAGAGCATTTCTTACTAATGTGTTTCTGGGTTTTTTTAAAACTTGTTAGTCTATTTATGACCTATAGTTCATGACCTTTAATGGTCAAATTTGGTCAAGAAAATTAACATATCTGCCTATTGAATGTCTATTTACACGACAATGGAATACAATTTTGGAAAATTTATCACTGGAATGACTAGCTAGATTATCGAGCCAGGAATTCCAGTGATAAATTTTCAAAAATAGTTTTCTCTTGGCCTGATAATGAACATTCCTCAGCCCACTGAAGGGGTCAGTTTTGGCCAGCTTGACTATTACGGGTTAAGGGAGATAATGCATACAAGGTTACAGACTGACATACCCAATAGCTAGTCACCAGTAAAACTGATAGCTGGCTAATAGCACTTAAATTTCTTCAAAAAATTTTGCAGACCCACAGAAAACTATTTTTTTTAATTTATGACTGGAATGACTGGCTCTCTTATCGAGCCGGTCAGGCTCTCTTATCGAGCCAGTCATTCAAATTGAAAACTTTCAAAACTAGTCTTCTCTTGGTCTGCAAATGGACATTTCTCAAGAGTACTGCAGAAGCCATTTTTGACTGATAGGAGTGTTAAAGGGTTAATCTTCAAATTTGTTCAAGAATATTTAAATTTTCTAATAGAAAATGTCTATTTGCAGACCAAGAGATTATTTTTAGAATTTATCACTGGAATGACTGATTCGGCTATGGGTGGGGAAGTTTAAAGATAGTCTTCTTTTGAGCTGAAATTGAACATTTCGCAAGACGATTTTTAGTGATTAATTAAATGTTACAGGTAAGCTATTGAATATTTTGAAATTTAATTGACTGGGGGTTGATGCTCCCAGTCAAATTAGTTTCAAAATATTCAACAAATTGTTTATTAAATTATAAGTTAATCAGAGATACAATTCAGATATTTTCATGATGGACTTACATCACTTTGATTGCGATGTTGGCTATTTGATTATTACGAGTGACAGATAGGATCCCTAGTCCGTTGAACATTACTGTTATTATATGATAATATCAACACATGCTTTTACTGTGCATGCATGTGCACACTTATATTCATGGCATGCGGAGAATTATACGCGAGTCAAATTTATCAATAGAAATGTACCATATGAACCCTTTAACACTCATAAACGGCTTCTGCAGTGGTCTTGAGAAATGTCCATTTGCAGACTAAGACACTATTTTTGAAAATTGACCACAGGAATGACTGACTAGATGTCCCGGTGGTAAATTTTCAAAAACAGTATTCTCTTGGTCTACAAATGGACATTTTCTATTGAGAAAATTGACATTTTCTTGAACAAATTCGAGGCTTAAAGGGTTAATATAGTACATTTCTATGGATTTACGTGTAACACACATACCATGCATGTAGAATCAAAACCCACCATCCTAACCTTTACTAGCTAAATTTGTTTAGAAAAGTTTAAATATTTACTTACTGAATATCCATTTGTAGGCCAAGAGAATATTTTTTTTAATTTACCACTGGAATGACTGGCTCAGTAATCAAGCCAGTCATTCCAGTGGCATATTTTTTTTTAAACTGTAGAAGCCGTTTTTGGCTGATATGAGTGTTAAAGGGTTAATATTGATGGTATCTGTGGTAATACAGCGGTTGCGTGATAATGACCATGTTGTCTGCAGTGATATTGAAATGGATAATCAGGTAATTTTCTAGTCTAATGCCAGAGGAACTTGTCAATATAGAAATTGCTTAATAGGCATGCCCCGCGGGTGGGATTATATGCATGGAAACCAGATCCGCCTCATTAAATTGCAAGGCCAATAACCTGGAACATCACAGTCTTTACTGCGAGGTCAATAACCATGCTGAGTAGACAAAAGGAAAATGTATATTTTAATGGGCCCCAAGGGGCAAGGGTCATCATGCCCAACTGGAAGAATGGGAACAATATGATGTCCAGGTATCTAGGCTCATACTGTCATACCATATTTTTAATGTTTCTAACCCTTATCACCATGAGGTCCAAATTTTTAATTTCCAAATTATATTTAAAAATTACCAAAGGGCCATAGTGCTCACCTAGCTGATGAGGAACTGTAAACATGTTTAGATAAATTAATGCACAACACGCATCATTGGTCCATCAGGCAACCATAATGACCAATGTTTCGAAGCGATCCACTAAACAGAAATGGAGAAATCAATTTTCAAGATGGCCACCAGTAGTGCGGGTCAGCTTGGATTTATGATCATCGTCAACTTCAATAGTTTCTTTCTCCATCCACTCTATCATGTTTCAAAGCAATCTGATAAATGGTAATGGAGTTATCATCCGGAAACAAATTTTCAAGATGGACAGCCTTAGCTGGCAACCATCTTGGATTTTGGATTATCATCGATTTCAATAAGTTTCTTCTCCAGACCTAGTCCAACCACCATATACCAGTGGCTGGTGACTATTTTGAATTTCAGATCACTGTCAATTTTGAGAGATTTATTCTACAGACCTAGTCCAACCACCCTATGAAGTTTCAAAGTGATCCGACAAACAGTAAAAGAGTTATAATCCTGAAACCACTCTACCCCCTGTCCGGATGGCACCCTCACATAACATCCCGCCAAACTATTGGTGTCCTTGAGACCATTGACCAATGGGAAAAGTACCATTGGCCAATGGGGCAGCCATGCCTGGCATTATTGACCCTGCAGATGCCATTTAACAACTGGACTATGGTCACAGCAAAAGAATTGGATGAGGAAATGCAAGAATATTGGTGTCATTGACATTATTGACAAATGGGAATGGTACCATTGATCAATGGGGCAGCCATCCCCGACATTATTGACCCAGCAGATGACATTTACCAACTGGATGATGGTCTCAGTAAAAAAGATTGGATGAGAAATTGGATAAAGTGGAAAGGTCCATTTTGTTTCCAGTCAATCGGAATGACGGCATAATGTGCAATCTGACTCACATTATCAAATGCCATACTGTGCATGGCCTGCCAGATTTACAGAGCCAGTCATCTCAGAGGTGAAATTTCACAAATAGTTTCATCTACCGGTAAGCCTACAAATGGACATTCCTCAATATCGTTGTGTAGGTCAGTTTTGGCATGCTTGGCAATTAGATTGTCATGGTCGCTTCTTCCTGGTCTTAGTAGTTTTATTGATTTTACAGTGTTCATATTCAATAGCGTATTTGGCTGGCTTGGTCATCAAATGTTGTATTGTACAGATAGAGTATGGTTTATAGATTCCATATCATTCATATCCCATCACATTCCCTTATCTGTATCACAATTATCTCCTATGTAATATTGCGTAGATGTTGAATAGTGATCCCCACCATTTTGTCTCCTCAAGCGATTATGAGCTAGCATGTGATGTCATGTCAGCGCCAACGCATTGAATTCTTTATTATCTAATACGCATTTCGTGCAATGGCAGCAACAACTTTCAGTCATTTTAATTTCAAACTATTCAACAGCTTACCTGTATGATTGCTTTTATACCACATTGCCAAACTATAGCTGGCACCTCTATGACTGAACGTGTATACTGAGGCAGACACGCTAAGTTTATCTGATTGTTGAAAAGTAAATCATGATGGCCATTGTAGGCTGTAGAAATGAATCAGCATTTAGCTAATGAAGCCTGAATATCTTTCATTGTCAGCAGGATAAAAAGCTAAAATGTCAAGGATGGATTATGGTTGGCAAGTCCTATCACGCAAATGGTTTGTATAAGATAAGGTGAGATTTCCTTCAAATCCTGAAAGCGTTAATAGATAAAAACAATATTATCTGCCAACAGAAGCAGCATAATCCTGATAGAATGATAATTATTAAATATTTACACGCGTAATTTCATACCATGTCAGAGAATTAGTTCTACATTTATCAACAAACATACCAATGGGTTACTATGGGAACAGAAAGCTTCTGGTGGAGTACTGATATAGCTATATCTATCACCGTGATCAAATCAATATCCTTTTATTGAGAAATGATGCCAGCAAACAAAGGCTTGTACCTACACACTGAATTGCCAGTACAGCAAGCATTCTGCAAGTATTGCTTTGCAATACATGTCCCCTACCTGGTGATATAAATCTTTAGAGATTGACAGTCAAAAAATCCATTAAAAATTGACAGAAGCAGCTGAAACTCGAACTTGATCTGTAACTTCTCATAACATAGCAGTAAACCAAGTTTCAGTTATATATGTTGAAGGAGAAGGAAAAAGTCTTGAAAGCTGATATGTTTGTATTTCATAAGTCGAAAGGGGACATAACTCCATAAAAAAATTATGCAAACGCCTGAAATTCGAACTTGGTCTGTAATTTCTGATAATAAAGTAATGTACCAATTCTCAGTTGAATATCTTGAAAGACTGCAAGAAAAAGGGTGGAAAACTAATATTTTTCATACTTCATAAGTCGAAAGGGGACATAACTCCATGAAAAACTGACGAAAATGTCTGAAACTCGAACTTACTCTGTAACTCCTTATATTAAAGCGATGTACCAATTTTCCCTTAAATATCTTGGAGTGCGAAAAAAATCGCGGAAAGCTGATATTTTTCATATTTCCTGAAAGGGGGCATAACTCCATCAAAAATGTACACATATGCCTGAAACTCCAACTTGGTCTGTAACTTCTCATAACAAAGCAATGTAGCAGTTCTCAGTATAATATCTTGAAAGACCGCGAAAAAAGTGCGGAAAACTAATATTTTTCGTATTTCATAAGCCGAAAGGGGGCATTAACTACATGAAAAATTGTCGAAAATGTCTGAAACTCCAACTTGCTCTGTAACTCCGTACTCTAAAGCGATGCACCGATTTTCTCTTAAATATCTTGAAGGAGTGCGAAAAAACAATATTGACCATGGCCAACCTTTCTGGCTCTGTTTTGACCATGGAAAACATGCTACATATTGATTGGCCCATGCTGGCCATGATTTTTTTATGAATCAACTTCCCATGGACAAACTTTAACAGTCCTTAGTCCCTAATAATATCTCCCAAATTTCGGCCCAATCCATTCAGTGGTTCTGGAAGTTGTTTTCGCAAAAACTTGGCCATCCAAGATGGTCACTGAACTATTTGACCAATCAAGTTCCCTTTAACAAACTCGTTAAACTTTAGCTCTTGCCCTAAATGGTATTTCATGAGTTTTAGATCAATACCCTAAGTGGTTTAGGAGAAAACAATTGTTTTTAATGTTTCTAAAAATTGGCCACAATCCAAGATGGCAAATCGGCCAAGCGGCTTCGTTTGATCAAATTTGAATTTCCATGTCCTAAGGATGCTTCCTGCCAAATATATTTGAAATCGGCCCTGTGGTTCTTCAGAAGTTGTTTAAAAGAAAAATGGAGAGACACATAGACAGATGAATGGTCAACGAACATTCGCCATGGTATAAAGTCACTTAGCCATTCTAGCCAGGTGATTTAATAATAAACACTGAATTCTTGAATCAGTTTTATCTCTGTTTAAACAACGTCAATGTAGGTCAACCACCCAAACATTTTTTTAGTCTTTTATATACAGAAAGTTTGAGCAATATTTTATATCTTCCTGACTATTACCTGAGCTCATGACCATCAGCTTACAATATTGTAGGCACTACAGTCAGAGTGAGTGGCACAGGTCCTCACTTTGTTACAAAAGTGGACCTGGATTGCTGACTAATAGTTTGATGGAAGCATGTAGACATATAACATGCTACAACATAAAATAACTGTTGACCCTGGTCACATAGTCATGGTAATAGCTACCATGGTAAACCATATTCTACCATGGTAGATGCGGAGCATGGTAGCCATGTTCAGTGACACCCACGGTAAAACATGTTAAATATTGTGGTGCCAATTAAAGGATAACTAATCCCATCTCTTGATAGCTATTCAGGTGATCTAACACGCCGGTCATAAACTATCCAGAAGCTTTTTATCACGCCGCTAAGGAAAGATATTCCGGATTTAGTAGTTAAATGTTGGTACATTTCTACACCCTATGATGGCTGTCATGATTTACTTTTCAACCAATCAGAAAACCCCTAGTGTGTCTGTCTCGGTATATACGCTCAGTCATAGAGGCACCAGCTATAGTTTGGCAATGTGGTATAAAAGCAATCCTACAGGGAAGCTGTTGAATATTTTGAAACCAATTTGTTTGGAAGTTGTTGCTGCCAACTTCCAATCAAATTAGTTTCAAAATATTCAATGGGATGAGCATCACATAATAAAGAATGTGATGCATTGGAGCTTACATGACATCACGCACAATCGCTTGAGGAGACAAAATAGTGTCGATCACTGTTCAACATTTACTCGATATTACAAAACAGATAATTGCGATACAGATCAGGGAATGTGACAGGATATGAATGATATGGAATCTATAAACCATATTCTATCGGCTATATAACAAATTCTATGTTCTATCATGACAGACCATGGTCTCATAACCATGGTAGACCATGTTCTTCTATGGTAGACCTGATGATCATACCGTGTTCATTTTGCAGAGGATTTTAAGTTATTTCTGAGCTGTACTGTATGCACTCAATGGACCGTCTACATTATAATAATAATAATAATAATAATAATAATAATAATAATAATAATAGTACACTTATATGGCGCAAAAATCCACGCGAAAGGCGTGCTCTATGCGCTTACAAAACGACGAAAAACGTACATTTTAAGTTACGTTGGCTAAAAAGGATGATTTTCAGTCTGCGCTTAAACGAGGCCAATGTAGGACAGGATTTAACATCGAGTGGAAGCAAGTTCCATTCGATTGCAGCTGCGTATGAAAATGTTTTAGACCCATAGGATGTCATACGGGTTGGACGAACCTTTAATTCATTTTTGTTCTCAGATCTTAGTGATTGTCCAGGAATGTATGGCACTGTTAGTTCGGAAAGGTATGAAGGAGCAGTTCCCGCTCTACACTGGTACGTCGGACAAAGAATTTTGAAGCGAATTCTTTGTTCGATCGGTAACCAGTGTAAAGCTTTCAAAATAGGAGAGATTCGTGAATATTTGGGACAGTGAGAAATAATCCTGGCAGCAGTGTTTTGAATTGCCTGCAGTTTATTGATGATCACCTTTGGGGCACCCATCAATAAACTGTTGCAATAGTCTAAACGAGATGTTACAGTGGCTAACACAAGTTTGATGGTGGCCTCTTTGGTTAGGAATTTCCTGATTCTACTTATGTTTCGTAATTGCAAGTAGCATAATTTACATAGGTAATTTACATGGTTTTCCATGGTTAGCTCACTGTCTAGCCATACACCCAAATCTTTGACAGAGTTCTAATGATCCCTGTTTGAGAAATAACATGCCCCTTTAATGGATAAAATGGTTTTAAAAAATTTAATATTTACTCATTGAATGTCCATTTGCAGAAGAGAAGACTATTTTTGAAAATTGACCACTGGAATGACTGGCTCTGTTATTGAGCCAGTCATTCCAGTGGTAAATTTTCAAAAATATTCTACTCTTGTCCTGCAAATGGGCATTTCTCAAGACAACTGTAGCGGCTGGTTTTGGCTGGCTTGACCATTAAAGTGTTAAACTTACATATAACAGAAAGGACAAATTCCTGATAATGCACTGAAGATTATGTTGAATATTTTGAATCTAAGTTGACTGGGAGCTGTTGCTGCCTATGACAGCAACAGGCAACGGGTTCCAGTTAAATTAGTTTCCGAATATTTAACAGCTCTCCTGTGGAATCGTCCTTACCCTTTAATGCTCAAACCAGCCAAACAAAATCTTAGCAGTGGTCTTGAGAAATGTCCATTTGATGACCAAGAAAAGGTTGCTTTTGAAAATGTATCGCTGGAATGACTGGCTCGATAAGCGAGCCAGTAATTTCAGTGGTATATTTTTTTAAATAAAAACAAGCGGGCCAAGTTCTGCAAATGGATGTTTTATATGGGAAAATCCTAATTTTCTTGAACAAATTTTAGGTTTAAAGGGTTAAATTTGAGACCCTCGCATTTCAAGCATTAAATAGTTCACATTCAGACCAGAATGCGTAAAAATAAAATTGCTAAAATTCCAAATAAATTGTGTACCCAGTCAAAGGAAATGAAATAAATCTTAACATATGATGATTTCATTCACAATATAAATTAATATAATTTTGGTTAGTTGTGAAGTGAATTAATACTGCTGTGGCAAGTGACCATGGTTAAAAACAGTGTCAACCATGGTTGTGAGACCATGGTCTGTCATGGTAGAACATAGAATTTCAAGTTGAATTGATACATATGTTCCTCAATATCACAACTTGAAAAAATTTATATCAATTTATGCAGAATGAAGGCATCATACAACATTAAAATTTATTTCGTTTTATTCCATTGACATACATAAGTTAAGCCTCTAAACGTATACAATTTTAACAATTTTTGGTTTTTTCATTCTGCGCGTTTTTAAATATGTCCACTTTCAGAACAAGTCATTATTTTTTTTAATTTACCACTTGACGACCAGGTTGCTTATCAATCCCATCATTCCAGTGGTAAATTTTCAAGAGGTTTTTCTCGGTAGACAAATTCAAATTTTTCAAGGCCACAGCAGAGGCCACTCTTGTCCGAATTAATCATTGAAGAGCTGAAGGACAAATCTAGGGAGCACCTGTGTTCTATGACTTGTCTAAGGGATCACATGTTGAAACATGGTCTGGTCAAGAAATGGCCTGTCAGTTTGTAAAACCAGAAAGGTGATTTACTACAACAACTGACCTACTGTATGCATCATATGTTTAGTGACCAACTGTCCTTTATTAAACCTACCGATCATAAAGGAAACATTTTTTATTATGTAAGAAATATCCCATTAAATATTTTGAAAGTAATTTGACTGGGCGTCAAGTTAGTTTCAAAATATTCAACAGCTTTCCTGCAGTTGCCTTGAATTTGAGATAAGGGAGTTTCACGGGTTTAAAATGTTAATGTTAAACAACTAATGAAATGTATCTCATTTTTAGATGTGTCACACCTTAACTCTCTGACTACTGAGTTTCTGCAGACTACATTTTCCATGGTGTTTAACTCTGGATATGCAGATTATTTAAAAAACATTTTGACTGAAAGTTGTTGGTGGCTATGCCACCAACAACTTTCAGTCAAATTGTTTTCAAAATATTCAGGCAGGTCCACAGTTATTGCGCATTGAAATTATTGTCTGGGGGCTTACAACAGTCAGACAGTTAAAGACACACATTCGCAGTCACTGGGTTGTTTGAAAATCCAAATGTTTTAATTGTATACTTTTAGAGGCTTAAATCATGTATCTCAATGTAATGAAACAAAATAAATGGCAACGTATGACGATTTCATTCTGTATAAATTACGGTAGCACTAACCTTTCTTACTAAGTTGAAAAGTTGATTTAGGGACTCGTATCCCTAATTCAACTTCACAACTAAAAAATAAAATTAATTTACACTGAAATCATCATATGCTAAGCTTTGTATCGGTTCAAATGGCCATTGAACAAGAGCATTCCATTAGGCTGGTTCTGTCAACTTAACTATTAACCTCTTAACCCTCAAATTTGTTCAAGAAAATTTCAATTTTTTCATAGAAAATGTCGATTTGCAGACCAAGAGGTTATTTTAGAAAATTTACCACTGAACCAAGCCAGCTTGGTTATTGAGCCAGACATTCCAGTGGTAAATTTTCAAAAATAGTCTTCTCTTGATCTGAAAATGGGCGTTCTCAAGACCACTCCAGAAGCCTTTTTTTAGCTGATATGAGTGTTAAAGGATCAAATGGTTTAAACTTTATATATACAAATATTTTAAAGTATTAAAATATATCGTAAGATTAAATATATGTGCACACAACCTTACCTTTGATCAACAGTACTCCGTTATCTATATGAACAGTATTCCAATTATGAATCCAACTTGAACTACCCGGCAACAGGCCTTTTTCATTCTGCCTCTGTCACCTCGGCAGCTGTTTACATCATTCTTGGCATGTCCACTGTTGCCATAGAAACATAATTGTTCAGCTTGCTTCGCTATCTCGGCATCAATGTTACAGAGGCTCTGAGAGGAGGAATGAGAGACATTTCCTTTGAACATCATTCTTTGAAAAGCCTGTTGGTAAATGATACAGAAAATGGGCAGCTTTGTTTATATTAGTTTTAGATTTGTCTTAACTCTTATCACTCTGATATCAATATTTTTAGTTTTCTAATTAAATTAAGATGGACTGATGTTCATTTCTAAACAAATTTGGTGGAAGATGTTGCAGTCTATGACAGTAACAACATCCATCAAAATTGTTTTAAAATGTACACCAGTTTCGTTGCTACGGACATCGTCATCAAAGATAGAATGTTGACATCAGAGTGCTAAGGGTTAACCCTTTAACCCTCAAATTTGCTCCAAAAAAATTTCAATTCTTTCATAAAGAATGTCCATTTGCAGACCAAGAGAAGACTATTTCTGAAAATTTACCACTGGAATGACTGGCTCGATTATCGAGCCAGTCATTACAGTGGTAAATTTTCAATAATAATATTCTCTTTGTCTGCAAACGGGCATTTCTCAAGACCACTGCAGAAGCCGTTTTTTACCTGGAAGCAATTCTTGATAAAAGCTGTTGTTGTCTAGCCAAGCAAGAGTTTTTTGTGACTTTGATTCAGAAATTTACGCCATCCTTTCTCTGATCGCAATCTTGAGTCACAAATATAAATAAAATGTACAAACAAGAATGTTGAAGCCTCCTAAGCCATCCTTTCCTTTACACATATACTGTTTATATTAGGCCTTATTACAAATTCCAGAAAAAGTACATGTATATAAAACTTATTTTGTTGAAGATTTTGAAATTAATTTGACTGGAAGCCATTGCTTCCAGTCAAATTAATTTCAAAATATTCAAGTGTTTTCATGTATAGTTGCCCTGAAAATTAAATATGGGGAATTCAATAGTGAAAGGGTTAACCATTTAATCCTCAAATTCTCTTAAATAGAAAATAACCATTTGCAGGCAAAGTGAAGATTATTTTCAAACATTCACCACTGGAATCACTGGCTCAGTTATTGAGCCAGTCAGTCATTCCAGCCAGTACTAAATTCCAGTAGGAATTCCTCAAACCACTGCTAAAGCCGTATTTGGCTAACTCAAGTGTTAAATGGTTAACAGGCAGCTGTTTTTACATATAAGCTGGTGTTGAATATTTTGAAACTAGACTTGGAGCTGTTGCTGCCATACAGCTCCCTGTTAAATTAGTTTCAAAATATTCAAACGAATATTCCTTACGTTATTTGAGAAAAGAATTTGAAGTTTCTGGTCTTTAAGGTGTAAATGGTTAAATATTTTCATACCCATTCCCATTAAATTAACAACACTCATTGCTTACATAGAATTTATGACAGGTACTAAAATAAATCCAACAGAGATGTACTTAACCATTTAATTGCTTTAAAAATTTAATTTCAATTTGTCTCATAGAAAATATCCAATTGTAGACTAAGAGATTATTTTTGAAAATTTATCACTGGAATGACTGGCACTGTTATCGAGTTATCACTGTTATTTAAAAACATTAGCCTTCTCTTGGTCTGCAAATAACCATTTCTCAAGACAACTGTAGTTGTTTTTGGCCGGGTAGTGTTAAAGCTGAATGGTCATTATCAAATTAAGAGATTTTTTAGTAAAAGAAAATAGTAAGTGAATTAATTATTCATGTTCAAGTAATCATCCTCCATATTGTTTTGCGGCGGCCATAAAAGAGCTTGTCAAATTTAATCCACCCCATTCACTTTTGATGCCTCATGTGAGACATCTAGCGAGCACCTCAATAGCAAAGTTTCTTTAAATAAAATACAGAGAAATCACAAACTGAGGCAGCAAGAATTAAACGATATGTATAGAATTACATTCTATTCCACCCGTAATAAATAACCATTCAGAATTGGATAAAAATGTGTAGCTATATTCTCTCTCAGACAAACTATTCCAACTTGCACGACATCATCGAGTCTGATTTGTCATGAAAATATGAGTAGCAATTCGGTTTTACCTATAGTATGACGTCAAGGTCTTGTCTCATGAGTACTCTAACTTGTCATCTGCGCCATGTTTTTCTTTAAAATCCCACGGACTGGAATTCCTAATGCAAGAGGCCCAAGGGGCTTAATGGTCACCTGGACCATTGGTATTTGAACCATTAGCATTTGAACAGACACAATCTTTTAAATTCAGCAGTAACAAGACATAAAATACAAAAATTGGGAATTCAATACAATCGATGTTAAGTGGGAAACTGATGATGAACGATATCACACAATCAGATTGAACACTTAGGTTCCATCCAGCCAATGAAAAGATCCAATATGGTCATCAAACCCAAAATTTTGATTGGTCCATGACAACCATGTTTTATCAAGGATCAAGTTCTCTTGGACAAAGTTTAATCACCCTTAGTTATTGATGAAACTAAATCTAATGAGTTTCAGCCTGATCCGTACAGCAGTTCCTGAGATGTCATTTTGGTGAACAAGATAGCCACTGGAACAAGCGGTTAACGAGAAGTAGCGTTTTAAGCAATTTCGAGCAATTTTTCGGAAAATTCAAGATGGCCACAGAACCAATTGACCAATCAAAATTCTGTATACAGCTTCTGAAACCTACCAGCCTAGTATTCTTCCAGCCAAGTCTGGTTGAAATTGCTCAAGCAGTTAATGAGGAGTTAACATTTTAAATGATTTCCCACCATTTTTCAGAAAATTCAAGATGGCCGCAGAAAGTAATGGACCAATCAAAATTCTGTAGACAAGTTATAAAGCATACTATGCTAGGGTTCTTCCAATCAAGTTTGATTGAAATCGACCCAGTGGTTATTGAGTAGGTTTTTAAGTGATTTCCAGAAATTTTAATTCAAGATGGCCGACGGAAAGATTGACCAATCAAAATTCTGTACAAAATTTCTGAACCATACCAGTGTACTATCCTCCCAGCTAAGTTTGGTTGAAATTGCCCAAGCAGTTAATGAGGAGTAGCGATTTAAACAATTTCCAGCCATTTTTTGGAAATTTCAAGATGGCCACCGAAAAAATGGACCAATCAAAATTCTGTACAAAGGTCTGAAGCATACTATGCTAGGGTTCTTACATCCGAGATTGATTGAAATCGGCTAAGTAATTTTCGAGGAGTTGGCATTTAAGTGATTTCCAAAAAATCCAAGATGGCTACTGGAAGAATTGACCAATCAAAATTCTGTATACAAGTTCTGACCCATACCAGCATACTATCCTCCCAGTCTGATTGAAATTGCCCCAGTTGTTAATGAGTAGCGTTTTAAATGATTTCCCACCATTTTTCAGTAATTTCAAGATGGCCACCGATAAAATAGACCAATCAAAATTCTGTATAGAAGTTCAGAAGCCTACCACCATAGGCTCCTTCCAGCCAAATTAGGTTGAGATCTGCCAAGCGGTTAATGAGGAGTAGTGCCAGGTGAGCTAAAAAGAGTTGTGAGCATATAGCTTCAACTCTACAATTTTGATGAATTTCATGTTTTTTCAGGGGAGGTAACTGGATGGATTTTGCGGAAAAAGGCAAATGCACATCTTCTGGTGGTACTGGTAACTTTTACTTACCAACTTTTGCAGGAATCCAAACTAAACTGTAGTCAGGAGTTGCGTTGACAAATGATTGGCAGAGATAGACGGACAGATATTCTGCACAGATGGATGGACGTACATCCATATGGCAAGCATATTCGCCTCTTCAATTGGTAACGTTAAGACTCACCCACTTTCAAAACAATTGCAACTAAACTGTATGAGGAGTTGCTTTAACAAAGCATGAATGGCACAGATGGATAGACAGACAGACAGATGGATGGACATTCTGGACAGATGGATGGATGGACATACATACATATGAACAAACTGAACATGCTCATCTTCAGGTGGTAATGATAACACTTATGAAGTTTGAAAAGATTGCCAACCAAACTCTAGGAGTTGTGTTGACAAGAAATGATAAGCAGAGATGGACGTGCTAATGATTAACTGTAAGAAGTTTCAAAAGAATTGTAACTAAACTGTATGAGGAGATGTGTTCAAGAAGTGAACAGACAGACGGACATGCTGATGGTTATATCCCCACATATCCTTCAGAGCGTGTGTGTGTGGGTGGGGTGGGTGGGACTGGTGGATAATGACGACAATGATAATGACGAGGACGACAACCATGATGCATGATGATGGAAAGAAAAAGGGTTCTCTGTAAACAGGGAGTGATTTTGATCCCCTAAAGTCATCAACGACTATGAAGTTGTCGCAGTAGTAACAGTAGTGGCAGTGTGGGGTGCAGGGATGGTGGTGGGGGAGTATGGTTGGTGGTGTTATTCTTGGTGGTTGTGGTGCTGGTGGTGGTGATATTGCTAGTTGTAGTGGTACTGGTACAGATAGCTCACACCAACACCAACCACATCATTTTGCATTTTACAAAAAACTCAGTTTGTCATATATACATGTGTACGTATTACCCTGATCTTCCCTATACTACTGGGAATTCTTAGTTCGTGATTTCTCTGTATTTTATTGATATTGGGGAGCTCGCTAGATGTCTTACACATGAAGCACAAAAAAGTGAATGGGGGACGGATTTAGATTTGACGAGCTCTTTGATTAGGTTAGAGGCGTGGTGAAAAGAAAATGGCCACTACAAAACAATATGGCAGACACTTGCCTGATACAAATCGCAAACATGAATAATTAATTCACGTACTAATTTACTAATTTACTAAAAAAATCTCTTAATTTCATAATGACCATTCAACTTTAAAGAATTAATCAGATTAGAATTTGATCAACATGCTTTTTTCTGATATTGTTAAATATCAAAAATCGTGTATGTTATTAAATGTGTATACTATACAATCCACATACATTGAGAGTGACAGTTTACATTGTCAAATGGGAACCAATACAATTCAATTCACTGAAAATGCTGTCAATAAAATTTGCCGACAAGCTATTGTTTCCTGCAGTAATGATTAAATTAGTTTCAAAATATTGAATTTGTAGTAGGTGGGTTTGAAACTCAAATACAAGGATAAGAGTCCTAATAAAGATAGGGCTCACCTACAAAGTTATTGTTCTATTTTATTGTCCGAGTGGTCAAATATTTTATGATTGATAAATAATCCTGATCAAATAATTTCGAGGAATAAATCAATACAAGTTTACAAGTTGTAAACAATGAGATAACGCGCTATAGTCAACATATACTATAGGAATTACAGTATTCAGATCACCCTCAAACCCCCCCCCCCCCCTGTTTTTGTCACATTTAACCTTTCACCAGTGAATTCCCCATTTCTCATTTTCAAGGCAACCATACAGGAAAACTGTTGAATATTTTAAAATTAATATATTTGACTTTGCAGTCAAATTAATTTCAAAATATTCAACAGAATAAGTTTTATGTTATAAAGAATTTACAGTTTCAGGGAATTGTCGGCGAAAGGTTTAATGGTCAAATTTGGCCGAGAAAATCTGAATATTTCCCTTTCGAATGTCCATTTGTTGCCTAGCCAGTCATTCCAGTGTTAATTTTTTTTAAATGCTCCTCATTGCCCAGCAAATATCCATTCCGCAAAACCACTTCAGCGGGTGGTTTTGACTGGCGTGACAAGTAAAGGGTTAAAAGAAGTTCTGAGGAATTATGTCTCGCCTATACTCCGGATAAGCATCAGAGCTCAGTGAGGCAAAAACTTAACATTGATCAACTTAGCTTTGGATCCAGTTCGCCTCAATGGCATCATACAGATTACTACATTGTATGATTACTGTATTCTGCGGCTGTAGTAGTAGAAATATCCTACAGCTGCAATCAGTCCTACTTCGCTTTTGCCCACTGTATCTGGTCCTCATCCGAAATCCTTAGCTTCCTCAGGTCCATTCTTGACTTGAGTGTACCGAGTCCTGTTTTCTTGAGGTCACCTCGTAGCACGCTTAGCAGATTTATGCAATGACGTCTTCTCCTGGCTTTGTAGGCTATTTGTCGCCTCTGAGTAGTGAGATTTCCAAGGCTCTCTGTGCTGGTGTCCTTAGCATATGGCCAAAACATGGACCATTTTTGCTGGACGACTTTTACAGACAGCGTCGACGTATTATACATCTTTTATAGTGCATCATTGGAAATTATGCTGTCTGGCCATCGGTGTCCAGTGATGGTGTGTAGGTGCTTGCGGTGGTAGGCATCGAGTTTGTCTAGAGCCGCCTTTGGAGCTGCCCAGCTATTACAGTTATACAGCATCAAGGATACGCAGGTTGCATTGTATAAACGTAGTCTTTTTATCAAGGGCATCTTTGATCTACGAATCCATAGCTTCCAAAATGACTGGAAAGCTATGTTCCCATGAAGCAGCGTGCAGCAATGTCAGCAGTACTGCAAAGCAATGCGCCCAGGATTTAACTTTTCCTCCATGGTTCGCCACCATGAAGTGGATCGTCATTTTCTTTTGTTTCATGCTTTGTAGATAGGTATACGCGGGTGAACTCTCTTTTGGATTCATTCATAAAGAGTAGATTCTCAATTTTTAGTTTGCCCGCAGCCATTGGGAGAAGTTCGTCAAGGGGTTACTTTTCCTCGTCTATGAAGTGCACATCGTCGGCATATTCCATCTCTAGCGGCATACCCAGTATTGACAGTATTCCTACATTACAGATCATAAATACGTTAACATATTTCCAATATAAAATAAAATGTATTGTTGAATATGTTTAACATAATTAGATTGGAAGACATTGCTGCCTAATGCAGCGCTCAATCTTCCAATCCAATAGACCTTTCCAGAGTATCCATCGATGATTTGACGTCATATGAAGTCATAATCAGCTAAGCAGCGTGTAGGATGATGTCATAATAATTACGTCATAAATTAGTCTATTAGGCCCATCTTTAACTCTTAATAGTCCAACACGTCGTACAAATTGTAGATCTCTACTATTTAATAAACATGCTATTGAATATTTTAGAAACTAATTTGACTGGGTGCTGTTGCTGCCATAGGCAGCAACAGCACCCAGTCAAATTAGTTTCAAAATATTCAACAGCTTACTTGCATAGTTTTCTGGAAATTGATAGACAGGGAGTTCAGAAATCGATCCCAACACGATCTAAGTGTGGGCAGAGCTTAGCTAGAGATGGGCAGTGCATAGCTAAAAATGGAAAGATCCATTATGTTCACCATTATAAAGCACCTTCTACGTCGTGTTCAAAATAGCACTAATTAACATGTTTCTGTTTTTGTTTTTGGAAACATATTGGTTGGAATTCAATAAGGAACTTGAAACCTGGTTTTGCCTAAACCGGGTAACAAATCACAAAGTAATTGCAATGTTAGATTTATAAATATGGTGATAGCCTCCAAATTTTATTAGTCGAGACCCAGACCACACACCCATCAAGGGGGGGGGGGGTCTAAATACCAAAGTATGGGCATCCTTCGGAAGTGGGAGGGTTCTTTGATTCCCCACCCACTTAGAAGGAATGACCATATTTTGGCATAAAGGCCACACCTATTGCACAGGGCATGACCTAGCTCTCATCCAATGAAAAGTGAGGCCCATAATCACCCTATCTATAAAATGAATATTGCAATTACTTTGTAATTTGTTAGCCGGTTTAGGTTAATCCGGGTTTAAACCTCCTTATTGAATTTTGGCCATTAAGTTATTTCTGAGCTGTATGGCAACAGCATAGGTAACCATGTTTTCATCAGAAAAGTGATACCTATATCTAAACAGAAATGCTTTTACAGGTGATACAAATACTCAAACAAGAGGCCCACGGGGTCTGTATCGCCCACTTGCAATTATTGGCCACTGGCACAAACGAACAAAACGAGATGACCAATGGAAAAATTTACCAAACTTGGTTCAGCTCTTACCCGAACCGATATTTCATGCGTTTGAGATCAATCCCTCGTTTTTGACGTTTATAAAAATCAGCCAAAATCCAAGATGGCCGCCGGCCAAATTGACCGATCGGCTTTGTTTGAACGAACCTGAATCTGTATGCCCTAGAATGTTTCTTGTCAAATATACATGATATCGGTCTGGTGGTTCTCGAGAAAATGACATTTTAAATTTCCCAATGTTGCTTTAGTATGGGAGCTTTTGGCGAGAAAATTATCCACAATGGCCGTCAAATCGTTTATCCGACAGTTTCGAAATTGGCAAATTTTAAATCAGAATACACAAAAACATATATAAAATCAATTTCGGCCTCAAAACCCACATCAAATAAAAAAATCCAATATGGCTACCAAACACATTACATTTTGATTGGCCCACAGCGTCTATGTTTCTTGATAGATCACCTTCCCTTGAACAAACTTTAATGGCGCTTAGGCCCTAATTATATCTGCCACATTTCAGCCCAATCCGTTTATCGGTTCTAGAGAAGTCGTTTTCACGAAAACTAGGTCATCCAAGACGGCTGCTGAACTATTTGGCCAATCAAGTTCCCTTGAACAAACTTGGTTCAACTCTTCACCAAGATCATATTTCATGGATTTTGAATCGATGTCCCAAGCAGTTTTCAGAGATTTTTTAAGGATATTTCTAAAAATCAGCCACAATCCATGAGGGCCGCCGGGCAAATTGGTCGATTGGCTTCATTTGAACAAACTTGAATCTCTATGCCCTAAGGATTGTTCCTGCTAAATATAATCAAAATTGGCCTGGTGGTTCTCGAGAAGACATTTTAAATTTCCTATTGCTTTAATTAATATGGGAGCTTTTTGGCGGGAAAATGATCCAAGATGGCCGCCAAACCATTTATCCAACATTTTCGAAAATGGCAAATTTGAAATCAGAACACCTCCAAAAAAATATATAACCTCAATTTCGGCCTCAAAATCCATCAAATAAAAATCCAATATGGCCACCACAAACATGCTACATTTTGATTGGCCCATGGTGGACATGATTTTGATAGATCAACTCCCCTTGAACAAACTTTAATGGCCCTTAGTCCATAATTATATCTGCCAAATTTTGGCGCAATCGTGGAAACTAGGTCATCCAAGATGGCCATCAAGCTATTTGGCCAACCAGGTTCCCTTGAACAAACTTGGTTCAGCTCTTCCTCTGGATCATATTTCCTGAATTTTGAATCAATGCCCCAAGCGGTTTCAGAGAAGATTTTTAAAGATATTTCTAAAAATCGGCCAAAATCCAAGATGGTCACTGGCCAAATTTGGCCGATCAGGTTCGTTTGACCACATTTTAATCTCTTTGCCCTAAGGATTGTTCCCGCCAAATATAATTGAAATCGGCCTGGTGGTTCTCAAGAAGAAGACATTTTAAATTTCCCATTGCTTTAGTATGAGAGCTTTGGCGGGTAAATGATTCAAGATGGCTGCCAAACCATTTATTCGACCACTTCGAAAACTGAAAATTTTTAATCAGAACCCACCCCCAACCCCTCCACAAGAAAAATATACAAAACCAATTTCGGCCTCAAAATCCATCAATTAACAGGCCTGGAAATAACTTTTTCAACAGTGTCCAACATTTTGCCAGGCACCAGCTACTTAGTACCGGACATCCAGAATTTGCTGCCTGTCAACACTATTCTGCTTCACACTGTTCTTTACTTGAACTTATTAGAAACATGTCAAAATACAACTAAACATGTCTCATAATGATTGTGATACACCTTAGGTAGATGAACATTTTATGGCTTTGTCAACACATGTATGCAGACTCTTTTGTGGCACACTGCAACTACTGGGACTGTTTATATCTGTACCTGACAAAATGTCAGAAACCGGCACGACTGTGCCTGACATTTGATAGTTTGGTGCCTGACAATGTCCTTGACACAAGGCACCTTATTTCCAGACTTGAATAAACAAAAGGCCCAAGGGGCCTTTATCACTCACATGGAATTACTGGCCACTGGACCTACTGAACAAAACGAGATGACCACTGGAACAAGATGGCCACCAGCCAAATTGGCCAATCGGCATCATTTGAACATACTTGAATCTCTATGCCCTAAAGATTGTTCCTGCCAAATATAATTGATATCGGCCCACTGGTTTTCCAGAAGACATTTTAAATTTCCCATTGCTTTAGTATGGGGGATTTTGGCGCGAAAACGTCCACCAAACAGCTTATCCAACAATTTTGAAAATGGCAAATTTGAGATCATAATACGCAAAAATATATATAAAACGAATTTCGGCCTCAAAATCCATCAAATAAAAAATCCAATATGGCCACCAAACATGCTACATTTTGATTGGCCAACAGCGGCCATGTTTTTTGAGGGATCAACTTCCCTTGAACAAAGTTTAACGGCCATTAGTCCATAATCATATCTCCCAAATTTCGGCCCCATCCATTGAGTGGTTCTGGAGAAGTTGTTTTCACGAAAACTAGGTCATCCAAGATGGCCGGCAAAACTATTTGGCCAATCAAGCTCCAAACAAGTTCCCTTGAACAAACTTTGTTCAGCTCTTTCCCTAGATCATATTTCATGAGTTTTGAATTGATGCCACAAGCAGTTTCCAAAATCTAAGGTGGCCACAGGCCAAATTGTCCGATCAGCTTAATTTGACCAAATTGAACCGCTATGCCCTAAAGATTGTTCTTGCCAAATATAATTAAAATTGGCCCACTGGTTCTCGAGAAGACATTTTAAATTTCCCATTGCTTTAGTACGGAAGTTTTTGGCGGGAAAATGATACAAGCTGCCCGCCAAACCGTTTATTCGACAGTTTCGAAAATTGAATGACCTTGACATTTGGCCTATAAACGTGTCCAAGTTTCTAGAGTGAATTTAGCTGATTTGAACGGTCGAAATCACGGGTGGCAGAGATTAAGTTTGAACTAAATCGATCAAGTAAAATAAAAGTTTAGACAACCCTGTGTTAAGGATGGCCCGTCCTTTCCCAGTAACGCTACGCTTGGTTTAATGTGAAATCGGAAAAAAAAGAAAATTAGCTTCAGGATGCGGATTTCACGAGTACGTTCAACTGCTATATGTCCACTGTTATCATGAAGCTGTTCAAGTACTTGTTTACTTGCATTCCCAAAACTGGAACCATATCCGTTTCATCTATCCTATCTTAACCAAAGGGGAGTCCAGACCTACTAGATACTTCATTGATTCTGAACGATTATGACGCCACAATGGTCGAACCATTGCTAAGGCAGGCAGGCACCTTCTTAGCATCAGCAAGTCACTTAAAAATGGCTATGGCATGATAAATAAGACTGAAAAATAGCTCCTAGTGCAGGGTAACAATAATCAACAAGTTATCTGGGTGTCCCAATGTTAACGAGTGTGCCTATGTGACACGATTCTAAACTGATTACAATGACAAGGATTCTGTAAAAACTTTGAACATATTTCTATAATCAAGAGTGGTATCTACTAAATAATAAGAACAATCTGACTATCTATGAATTGACCGCTGTTAGCAGCTTGCTTCAACATGAAACTGGAATATACTGGATAATAAGAAGTATTTCAGTGCTGATTCTCTTCTAATGTTAACTGCAATTTGGTAACTTGCTTCTACTGGACAAAATAGCATCTCAGTGCTGGCTATCTGTAAATCTCTGCTATCTGGCATCTTGCTTCTACAAGATCACGCTTCTACAGGAGACCTGGATTTACTGGACAAAATAACATCTCAGTGTTGACTCTCTCTAAATTCTGCTATCTAGAAACTTGCTTCTACTAGATCAGGCTTAATGATATCAAAAATACTCTTCAAAGACAGTAAAAATTATGACAAAATCTATTAGACAATATTGCGAGGCGCTTCTGTACCAGTTACTTGAAACTGAATCTTCAAGCGCCCTATAACAAGAGGCCCAAGGGGCCTGTGTCACTCACCTGGAGCAGTATGCATTTTTGTCAAAATTCTTGGTGGGTGGTTTAGGAGTAATCGTTTAAATGAGTTTGTGGACGCTACATTTTGATTGGTCCACTGCGGCCATGTTTCTGGCGTAGCTCCTTCCATTGAAAAACCTTTAATGGCACTCAGTGCCTAATCATATCTCCCAAATTTCAGCCCAATTCGCTCAGTGGTTCTGAGTTGTTTTGGCAAAAAATAGGCTATCCAAGATGGCCACCAAACAATTTGGCCAATCAAGTTCCCTTGAACAAACTTAATGCAGCACTTGCCATAGATGATATTTCATGTGTTTTGAATTGATCCCCCAAGCGGTTTGGGAGAAGATTTTTAAATCCAAGATGCCGTGAGAATACATTTCAAATTTCCCATTGCTTTAGTATGAGAGATTTGGGCAGGAAAATGATCCAAGATGGCCACAAAACCATTTATCCCAGTTTCGAAAATTGCAAATTTGCGATCAGAATACGCAAAAATATATATAAAACAAATTTCGGCCTCAAAATCCATCAAATAAAAAAATCCAATATGGGCGCCAAACACGTTATATTTTGATTGGCCAACAGCGGCCATGTTTTTTGATGGATCAACTTCCCTTGAACAAACTTTAATGGCCCTTAGTCCCTAATCATATATCACAAATTTTGGCCGGATCGCTTCAGCGGTTCTGGGGAAGTCGTTTTTGCGAAAACTAGGTCATCCAAGATAGCCATTGAACCATTTTGTCAATCAAGTTCCCTTGAACAAACTTGGTTCAGCTCTTGCCCTAGATCATATTTCGTGAGTTCTGAATCGACCCCTCAAAAGGTCTTGAAGATTTTTAGACGTTTCTAAAAATCGGCCAAAATCCAAGATGACCACCGGCCAAATTGGCCGATCGGGTTCATTTGAACAAACTTGAATCTCTAAGCACTAAGGATGCTCCCTGACAAATATAATTCAAATCGGCCCAGTAGTTCTCGAGAAGACATTTTAAATTTCCCATTGCTTTTGTATGGGTGCTTTTGGTTGGAAATTGATCGAAGATGCCCACCAAACTATTTATCCAACAGTTTCGAAAATTGCAAATTTGAGATCAGAATACCCAAAAACCTATATAAAACCCATTTCGGCCTCAAAATCCATCAAAATAAAAATTCCAATATGGCTGCCAAACACAGCCATGTTTTTCGATGGATCAACTTCCCTTGAACAAAGTTTAATGGCACTTAGTACCTAATCATATCTGTTAAATTTCGACCCGAACCCTTCAGCGGTTCTGGAAAAGTCGCTTTCGCTAAATCTAGGTCAACCAAGATGGCCGCCGAACCATTTCACCAATCAAGTTCCCTTGAACCATAGATCATATTTCATGACGTTTGCATCAGTTTCCCAAGCAGTTTCAGAGAAGATTTTTAAAGACGTTTCCTAAAATCCAAGATGGCCGATCTGCTTCATTTCAACAAACTTGGATCCCTATGGCCCAAGGATGCTTCCTGCCAAATATAATTGAAATTGGCCTAGTGGTTCTTGAGAAGTCTTTTAAAGGAAGGGTTGACGGACGGATGGTCGCCATGGCATAAGCTCGCTTGGCCTTTCAGGCCAGCTGAGCTAAAATTGGAATGTATTTCCCCTATCCCTGTCTCTTCGGAAAGCGAAGGGAACAGATAAACGGAAATAGCGGAAAAAGTGAATAAATTTAAGGTTTATTCTGGATAATTTGGTATGGGACAGATATTTACCTGCAGCGAAAAGATGCTCTTGGCATCTTGTGTACCAGGTTCGTGTCCTCAAGCTAACACATTTTACTCTGAATTTTTAAGAAACGTGTGCCCGGTACTATCGACTATGGATTAACCAGTTGGGCCGGTGTACTATGATACAATTATACAATGAAAGGACATCTGACAGCAGTAGCCGCCGCCGCCGCAACACACCCCCCCCCCACCCCACCACCATGTAATATTACAAGCGCTAACACCAGGCATAATGCCTTTCACGTTAAACCTGAACAGTAAAAGTTAATAAGACGAGAGCACACAAATTACAACTGGCTTCAAATTAATCCCAGTCGCTACACTAAGCTAAACACTGTGGAAGAATTAAGTTCTTTCGACCAGAACTTCCAGAAACTTAAGCCTACGGTTGTCAAAACTTTAAAAGTTAGCAAGAGACCACGTAAGCAGGACACGCATATTATTTTATGTTTCTACGTCTGAGTACAAATGCAAAGCGAAAGAATTTCTGGGTAAACTGTAGTTTTCTGAAAATCTCTCAAAACGAAAGCATGCACAAAGTACATGCTACCGGGATAATCCGGTCTACCTAACCATAACTCCAATATGGCATGCTCCCATATTATTCCTAAATGCTGTCAGAGATACTGGTTACGGAAGCATCGGTCAAGGAATTTGTGAGAAATCCATCAAATAACGCCCAAAAACTGTTGCAATGCTTATTTGCAACAACAAAAGCTGTACCGGTGAAAATATGTGTTCGTCGCCTATGACTAGTTATATTGTGACTACTCATCCAACGAACACATTCACATAATAAATGCAGTCAGCTACTTGTGCTCGGCTGTCCAGTACTTACAACAGACCTTGATCCATCTGCGTCGTCAAACTCCACTGATGTTCTTCAAACTTGACGCGTAAACACTGAATAAGAAGAATGTCCCTCCTACATTTAAGGCTAATTGAAACCGAGTTCCATGAACTGTATCAAAACTCGCAATCTGATTGAATTGAAAGTTGACACAGCTAAAAAAAACTTGATCCGACTGACATGTTTGTTTCAATATTAATGGTGTGAACTGTGTGTGATTTGTATGTGAACTGTGTGTACTTTGTGTGAATTGTGTGTGATTTTGTGCATGAATTGTATGTGATATGTGTGTGCACTGTGCATGATTTTTGTAGTTGTATAACTTCATTGTAATAAGTCCACAAGGGACCATTACACAGTCAATACAATACATATCTATTATAATAATAAACATACAGTTATATAACAAAAACAGTTTGCAACACTGAGTCAACCATACAGGCATAAAAAAACCCGAAAATATGACTAGAACAATGTAAACATCCCACTTGGGTAACATTTCATCCCGCAGTCCAAAACCTGGCAATTCCATACAATGTATGCATACTGTGGTGACTCGACATCTTACATGGGTGGGGGGAGCTAGGTAGCCATATCAGTCTAAAACACGATCCCAAGGCAGTGCCCTCCAAGACCAATCCAGTTCGTCTCGACGAAATCCTCGCACACAAACATGCCCCGATCATCAGGCCAAGTGTATAAAGCAATGATATAGCCATACTCGCGAATATATGGTGCAAATCCATTGTTGGGTGGGGTTGTCCTGGATTTAGTGAATTATGGTAGCTGGAGTTGCGAGCAAGACTTAAAGAGAGTGGATGGGTGGGTGGGTGGGGTTGGGGGTGGGGGTGGGGGCATTCTTAGGATCAATTGGCAACTGTGACGTATTAATTTTCAATGTTAAGCGACCTAGGACAACTAAAATCTATTCTCAAAATATCTATCACCTCCACCCACCATACGCCACCCCTACATACACATATGGTGGTGGTCGTAATGAACACTGGGGTGGGTGGGGGCTGTAATGAACCTAGTGACTGTAATGCACACAACTCTAACAATATTGCTTGATATTCAACGATTCTTAAATGTAGCAGAATCAATTATTTACACTTGATACAATGCATATAATCAATACATTCCACAATATTAGTGCAGGGAGCCATCTTAACCCTATTCACACCTGGAATTCACATAATTATTTCCATTTTTATTTCATCTTTTGGTTGCATGGTCAAACTGCAACATCAGCCAATCAAATTCATTTCAAAATTAAAACATTTCGAAACATTGTAGTATTTGATCTGCATTTTGAAAAGGTTCATTAAAATCATATTCTACATTAGGGTTAACCTACATTAGGGTTAACCCGCCTTATAGACCATACAATACAAATTATTTTTGTTTTAAGCAATATTTTGCCCAATATTATATATTGAAACTAATTTGACTGGGAGTTACAACAACTCCCAGTCAAATTATTTTCAAAATATTCAACAACTTAGATCTATAGTTGTCTTGTAATTGAGACATTGGAAATTCAGGACCAAAATGGTTAGCACAATCTTTATAATCATTTTCAGATGTAAGTTTTCACCTGAGAACGGTACTCAACAGACAGCCTTTAAATTGTGCACCTATGATCAAGAAGTCTTGACTGTTTTAGGGGACAAAGAAATTTTGTTAAATGGCATTTTAGTTGTTTAGTTAATGGCAAGTCAGTTTGTTAGTCTGTCTGTCAAATTTTGATATTGTCGGCAAAGCTGCCTATTTTGCAGCTATAGAGTGGCGCACTTGTTTACTTTGTCGACCGAAATCCTGGTCTGCGCTAAAGCTGCACAGGCTCCTAGCCAGCAGAGCTATTGTAACAAGTAAATTCTGCCACCCTGACAATTATTAACTAGCCATTAGTTTGCAGATCCGATGAATGCTTTTAGAAATTACTGCAGAGAGACTTTATCTTTCAATTTCCTTTTGAATGATAATTTGTGTAATTAATTCAAATTGTGCTACTGCACACTGTTAATGGCTAAAACAATGCCAACTCTCAGAGACAGCAAGACTGTATGACCAAGAGGCCCAAGAAGGGCATGTTACGCTCACCTGAACCCTTAGCATTTGAACCATTTGCATGACATGGTGGGTAATTTTACTACAATAGGATCTTTCCAGTCAAATTTGGATAAAATCCATCAAGCGGTTAAGGAAGAGATGCATTTTGACAATATCCAATAAATTTTTCATCAAAACAGATTTTCACCCAAGCAATTTACCAAGCAGAATTCTGAATAGAAGTCCTAGATCCCAGAATGCTGGAATCCTGGCTTCCAGTCAAAATTCGGTTAAAATCCATAAATCTGTTAATGAGATGTGTGTTGACAATGCCTGGTATATCCTTCATAAAATCTAAGATTTTCACCCAGAAAAATGATGAATTAAAATTGTTAATAGAAATCCTGGAGCCTATCACAATATGGTGATTCCAAACAAACTTGGTTGAAATCTGTCAAGCGGCTAGTGAGGAGACGCATTTTGACAATTTCCCGTAAATCCTTCATAAAATCTAAGATTTTCAACCAAGCAATTTACCAATTAAAACTCTGAATAAAAGTTCTAGAGCCATAGGATGTTTTCAGTCAAATTTGGTTAAAATCCGCCAAGCGATTTAGGTTTTAAAGCAAAAGTTGATGGATAACAGATGGACAGTCGCCATGGCATAACCACTTGGCCATTCTGGCCAGGTGAGCAAAAAATTGCACACATTGTCCATGGCATATCAATAAGATGTGAGTTCCCCCTTTGCCAAACAAACAATAATTCAAGGGTTGACTCAGTGAGATGTCAAGATTGCATGCCTCAGTGAGATGTCAAGATTGCGCCAGTCTTCCACATGCCAGGCTATAACTTACTGACTGACTGAGTATGGACAGACCTTGAGAAATGACACAGGAATGACAAGACCTTTGCTATTTTTTCTGAAAAGCATTTCTAATTAAGAATAATACATCACTATTATTGTGTTCAGAAATCTGCTTAAATCAGAGAAAATGGTTTATTTGAAAGTTGTTAGAAAGACTGTAATAGTAAAATTAAAACTTAATCGGATTCAGTAGTTAGATCCAAATGGCACCTCAAAGATTAGAAATCACTGCCCATATAGCAATGGAAAAAATTGTCAAGATCGGTAAAAAAAAAAAAGTGATAAAACCGACAAAAATGATGAAAAGCGAGAAAGTTGGTCAAAAAGCGCAGAAAAGTGGCGAAAATCAGTCAAAAAGGACCAAGAATTGTCAAAAATGATGAAAAAAAAATAGTAAAAAACTAATGAAAATAACCAAAATGGCAAAAAATTGCAAAAATCGGTCAAAAAGGACAAATATAGCAGGCACATGACATTGTTTCAACGTTGAATCCACATTGAAATGACGCCATGACGTGATTTCAACGTGGATTCAACGTTGAAACAACGCCATGTGCCTGCTAGGAAAACAATAAAAGAAATGACCCAAAAAAGCAAAAAATTGTAAAAATTATCAAACAGGGACAGGAACCGTAAAAAATGAAAAAATTATCAGAAACAAAAAAAAATTGTCAAAAGCGGCAGAAAATTTGCGAAAATCAGTCAAAAAGGACGCAGAATAGTCATAATGATAAAAAATGGTCAAAAAGCATCACAAATGGAAAAAATAATAAAAAATAACGAAAACGGGAACACATTTTCAAAATCGGTCAAAAAGGTCCAAAATTGGCAAAAATTAACAAGTCAAGAAATGGACAAAACCCCTAAAAAAAAGTAGTGAAAGGGATATAAACGACAACAAATTAGCAGGAATCGGTCAAAACCTGTTAAAATTGGTAAAAAATATTCGAAATTGGCAAAAATCATTAAAAACGGACCAAAAACATCAAAACGTAGTCAAAAATTATCAAAAACGATGAAACTGATAAAAAGAATGGCCAAAAATCGGTTAAAATTTTTTTAAATGGTCAAGATCCATCAAAAAATGATGTAAAATGATCAAAAATTGTCAAGAAACATAAAAAATGGTACGAAAACTACCGGTCAAAAAGAACCAAAATGGTAAAAAGCAATAAAAAATGACTAAAACGGGAAAAATGTGTCAAAATCGGTCAGAAAGCGACCAAAATGGTAAAAAACAAAAAATAACCAAAGTGGTAAAAAAATTGCAGAAATCTGTCAAAAAGGACCAAAATAGTTAAAACAATCGAAATTGATCCAAAAGACCCAAAAATGGTAGCGATTATCAAACATGGACAAAAACCACCAGATACAATAAAAATGCAATAAAAATGACAGAAAAGATGAAAAACGAAAAGAATTGTAAAAAAAACAGCAGAAAAGTGGCGAAAATCAGTCAAAAAAGGATCAAGATTTTTCAAAATGTTGAAAAATTATCAGAAAGCATTAGAAATGGAAAAAATGCCCAAACATGCTAAGAAATGGGCAAAAACTTTAAAAAAATAGTCAAAGTGATAAAAATGACAAAAAATGATGAAACGTGAAAAAAAATTGTCAGAAGTATGCAGAAAAGTGGCGAAAATCAGTCCATAAAACCCAAGAATTGTCAAAAATGATGGAAAATGGTCAAAAGGCATAAAAAATGGAAACAAATGACCAAAATCGACAGAAACGGTAAGAATTTGTCAAAATCAGTCAGAAAGGGACCAAAAATGGTAGAAAAAGCTATAAAAAAACAACCAAAATGGTAACAAATTGCAAAAATCGGGCATTTTTTCCATTTCTGATGCATTTGACAATTTTTCATCAGTTTGACAATTTTGGGTCTTTTTTGACTGATTTTCGCCATTTTCTGCTGTTTTTGACATTTTTTTCATTTTTACCTTTTTTATTATATCTGGTGGTTTTTGTCAGTGTCTAATAATCTTTACCATTTTTGGGTCTTTTGGATCATTTTTGATTGTTTTAACTATTTTGGTCCTTTTTGACCGATATTTTACCACTTTCGTTATTTTTATAGTTTTTTACCATTTTGGTCTCTTTCTGACTGATTTTGACAAAATTTTTCCCGTTTTCGTCATTTTTATTATTGCTTTTTACCATTTTGGTCCTTTTTGACCGATTTGGACAAATTTTTCCCATTTCTGTCGTTTTTGGTCATCTCTTCCATTTTTAATGCGCTTTGACAATTTTTCATAATTTTTGGCAATTCTTGGTCCTCTTTGACTGCTTTTCACCTTTTTTCTGTGTCACATTTCTGATCTATTTTAATCATCCACCCCATATTTACTATGATTAAGCTAGTAACTGTGTCACTGTAGTATTCTCGCGTCAATGTCAGATCGCTTTCACCTGTTAATTTATGTGCCTATTGTGTGATTGAAATCCGACAAGGTGTTCATTTCGCTTGTCAATTTCACTATGTTCATTTCACTTGTCAATTACAGCTCGCGCTGGTTGAGTTTAACTGTTATGTAAATAGCTATTGATCATATGCAAATGACTGTTGATATTCTGAAATGCCTAATTATTGTATTTATATGTTAATTTTTTAGTGCAACACGTATTGTTGTGTGATCATTCAAGAGGTGCACTGCATGACTTCTGCAAGCAGCTAGGTATGTCCTATTCTTACCATCCCGTGCAGATAGGGTATTTAAGGGCTACTGCAATTGTCATCATGGTCAGAGTCGCTTACTCTGTCCAGATGCTGCTGTTCCTGCGATTGCTATCCTGTCTGGTGGATATGCTGGTTGTTGGTCTGTCCGTCTGCTTGTGGGTAACCTGTTGACATGATTGTATATATTGTTTGCTGATCGCACCTCAGGTATGATGATTGAATGATTGTTTTTGTGGGGATCATTTTTATTGTGTTGGTTAGATTGTCTTGAAACTTGGTAGCATGATTATTTCAAGATTTTGCACTTAAAGTTATCCTATTTAGGATGAAACTCAATACTGTTACTTAGATCATCTTGAAACTTGGTATTTTGATTGTTTTAGGATTTTGTACTTAAACTTACTGGTTAAGCTCAGTCATTTTAATTTCAAATGTAATGCCTACTGTTCTTCAAATGCTATGTATAGATTTTTATTTGTAAATGTAACAATTGTAATACTGGCCTGCGAGTGCCAATATTGGTAGTTGGTTGTGAGTGCCAACTACTGTTTAAATTGATTCTTATAACTCTGTTCAGTCTCATCCTATTTGTTAATCCAAGTCTATTAGTTAGGACTCCTTTGTATTTGTAATCCTCAGTATTGGCACTAGGAGTCGCTCTGTTGAACCGGAAATGTCTTTAGTTAGACCGGAAGTGACCCTGGGTGAACCGGAAGTGACCCTGAGTGAACCGGAAGTGACAGTGTTTGGACCTGAAGTGACCCTGGGTGAACCTGAAGTGACCGTGTTTGGACCGGAAGTAACCGTGGGTGGACCGGAAGTGACTCTTTCTGACCGAAGTGACTCTGGCTGGACCGGAAGTGACATTGTTTGGACCGGAAGTCGTGTCTGGTGGCGCTCATATGTGACTGGTGGCGCTCATACGTGGCTGATGGATCTCCTATGAGACTGGTGGCGCTACTATGAGACTAGTGGCGCTCCTATGAAACTGGTGGCGCTCCTATGAGACTGGTGGCACTCCAAAGTGACTGGTGGCGCTCCAATGTGGCTGTAATTGAACTGACGTGCCGGGGGTACTCATTGTTACCAAAGACTTTGATTATTATAATCTTTAGCAGACATAATGGTTTCACTTACCTTTTTCTTGAAACTTCTCATAGGATATTGATATTTAATTACTGTCATGGATATATTTGACTGTAGCCATTATATTTAATGATAGCATAATTTAATGGTGCATAATATATTATTTTCAAACTTTGTACATTTGTATATTCCTTATGTCATTAAACGGGTTTTCTTTGAAATTGGCTCTTGATTCATTGAAGCTTGTGACAGAACTCTTTATTTATTGGTCATCTTCCTTTCCCATAATATTTTTCCTGGTATGTTGGTTGGGATTGGGTCGATCAATATAATGTGTACGATAGGGGTCCCAAAACCCCTTTCCATCGTGGCATTCTGCCATTTTTGACAATTTCTGTTGTTGTTTTTTACCATTTTGATGTTTTTGTCCATGTTTGATAATTTCCATGGTTTTTGGGCTTTTTTTCAATGCTTTCACCAGATATTAAAACTAGTTGACAGTGACATTCCTTTTACCATCCAATGACACATTTGACCAGAAAAAAGTAGTCAAAGTGATAAAAACGACAAAAGAAGATGAAAAGCGAAAAGAAATGGTCAAAAACAGCAGAAAAGTGGCGAAAATCAGTCAAAAAGGACCAAGAATTGTCAAAAATGATTTTAGAATGTTCAAAGAGCATCAAAAATTTAACAAATTATCAAAAACGACAAATTTTACAAATTTGTCAAAATCGGTCAGAAAGGTAAAAAACTATAAAAAATAACCAAAATGGTAAAAAATTGCAAAAAGTCAAAAAGGACCAAATTAGTTAAAACAATAAAGAATTATCCAAACGACCCAAAAATGGTAATGATTATCAAACATTGACAAAAACCATCAGCTATAATAAAAATGATGAAAAATTTTAAAATGTCAAAAACAGCAGAATAATGGCGAAAATCAGTCAAAAATGCCCTAGAAGTGTCAAACTGATGAAAAATGGTCAAAAGCATCAGAAATGGAAAAAATGACAGAAATTGGGAAAATTGGGCCAAATCGGTCAAAAGGACCAAAATGGTAAAAATCAATAATAAAAAAAATGCCGGTAATGTGAAAAAATTGTCAAAATCACTCAAAAAAGGTCCAAAATTGGTCAAAAATAATAAGAAATGGACAAAAACCCTAAAAAATTTGTCAAAGTGATAAAAATGACAAAAAACAATGAAAAACGAAAAGAATTGTAAAAAAAACCAGCAGAAAAGTGGAGAAAATCAGTCAAAAAAGGATCAAGAATTGTCAAAATGTTGGAAGATGATCAAAAAGCATTAGAAATGGGAAAAAATGCCCAAAAATGACAAATGGGAAAGATTGGTCCAAATTGGTCAAAAAATCCAAAATTGGCAAAAAATAAATGGACAAAACCCCTAAAAAAAAATAGTGAAAGTGATAAAAACGACAAAAATTTGTCAAAAACAGCAGAAAAGTGGCGAAAATCAGTCAAAACGACCAAGAATTGTAAAAAATTATGAAAAATGGTAAAAAGCATAAAAAATGGAAAAGATGACCAAAAACAACAGAAACGATAAGAATTTGTCAAAATCAGTCAGAAAGGGACCAAAAATGATAAAAAAATAAATATTAAAATAACCAAAATGACCCAAAAAGACAAAAAACGGAAAAAATTATCAAACATGGACAGAAACCATAAAAATGATCAGAAATGAAAAAAATTGTCAAAAACAGACCCAGAATTGTCAAAATGGTGAAAAATGGTCAAAAAGCATCAGAAATGGATAAAATGACCAGAAATGGGGAAAATTGGTCCAAATCAGTCAAAAAGGACCAGAATGGTAAAAAAATAATAAAAATGTTGAAAACGGGAAAAAATGGACAAAACCCCTAAAAAAAGTAGTAAGTGATAAAAACGAGCAGAAATTATCAGAAATGGCCGAAATCGGTCAAAACCTGTTAAAATTTGTTAAAAATGTCCAAAATTGGCAAAAAATTATCCAAAATGGACAAAAACATAAATGTGAAATATTATCAAAAATGATGAAACTGATAAAAAAAACCAAAAAACAATGGCCAAAATCGGTTAAAATTTGGGAAAAATGGTCAAGATCGGTCAAAAACGACCAAAAATGGTGTCAAATGATCAATTATCAAGAAGCATAAAAAATGGTACAAAAGCTGCCCAAAAACAATCAAAATTGTCAAAAACAATAAAAAAAAAAAAGGTCAACATCGGTAAAAAAAAAAAGAAGTCCAATAAGGGCAAAAAATACTAATTCAGCAGTAAATGGGTTAATCAAGACTTGCAATTTAGCATTAAAAGGGGTTAATAGAAGAATTCGGCGGTAAATGATTAATTGAGACATGTAATGCAGCAGTATAAGTGTTAATTGAGACTTGTAATTCAGCAGTAAAATGGTTAATTAACACATGATATTCAGCAGTAGAGGGTTAATTAAAACTTGTAATTCAGAAGTAAAAGGGTTAATTGAGTACTGTAATTGAGCAGTAAAAGGGTTAATTTAGCCATGTAATTAGCAGTAGAAGGGTTAATTTAGCCTTGTCATTCAGCAGTAAAATGGTTAATTGACACTTGTAATTCACCAGTAAACGGGTTAATCGAGACTTGTAATTCAATGAGTGGTCATTCGTTAATGTGACTGACTTATGCCAAAGAATTAATGGAAGTAATCCTTATAATTCAGGAGTAAATGGATTAATTCTGATGCTTAATCATAATCATGTAGTTCTTGGTAGTACCAAGATGGCAGACAGTCATGACAATTAGAAGACAATAACAACTTCCAGCTAGAAATTAATTCACTGTAATATATACGCTTGCAATCACCAAGTAATCATCAAGTTGTCACCATAAATTTACTCGACGACGAAAACTGTAACATATCTGACCTCTCTATTAAGGAACACCTCTATTTGCTATATGTTATGTAGTAACTTGGCGCGCTCATATCTCAGCCGTTTATGGACGGATCGCCTTGATTCTTTCAAACCCTCATCTGTGGATATCCCTGCACATTTAAAAAAACGCTGACATTGTGGTTCTTAAGAAGAAGGCGGTGCAAAAGGAATAATAATAATAATAATAATAATAATAATAATAATAATAATAATAATAATAGTGAATAATAGTGAATAATAATAATAACAAGAATCCGACGATTTCTAAAGGGTTCCAAGCGGGGCTGCTTGGAACCCTAATAACAAGAATCCAAAAATTTCTAAAGGGTTCCAAGCGGAGCTGCTTGGAACCCTAATAATACCATATGTAAAAATTGTAAAAAATTATAATACCTCTATCGCCAAAAACTGTAACATAAAGGTTGTCCTCATATGCCATTTGTAATGGCCTGAGTGAAATAAAGAAAACTGTAAACTGTGAAACTGACTGGAGAGGTACGGGATTGAACGTCATGGATAGATGTTTATACAACTACCCTGCTAGAACAATCAAACCACCGATGCATTAGCTGTATTGCAAAGCTAAATTTTTTAGGTTTCTGAGCCAGCGTAGTGAGGTGTGGTGTGTATGAAGAGTAAATGGGCACCTGAACAGAAAGTGTTTATAATACTTGACGAAGTATACCGTCGCAAGTAATTCTCGCTTAGTAGTTGCGTAACGTTTCTCGGTTTTATTAAGAGTACGCGAACCATAACCCAGTACCTGCTCCGTTCCATCTTCCATGACCTGAGATAGAACTGCGCCGATGGCATGAGCCAATGCATCAGTGTCCAAGATGAAGTCGAGGTTAGGGTTAGGATGAGCACGAATCGGGGCGGTCGTCAAGAGTTCATTCAGTGCCCTGAAAGAACCTTCACACTCACTCTGGTTGAATGGTTGATCTTTTTCGGTGATCCTAAATAGAGGTGATGCAATCTCGCTAAAATGATGGATGTAATGGCGATAGTACTGGCAGAGTCTAAGGAAACTCCGGGTGTCCATGACAGACATCGGTGTCTGACACTCTGCCACTGCCTTTGTTTTTGATGGTTGAGTAGCCACTCCATCACCGGGTATGATGTGTCCCAGGAACTCGACGCTCTGTCTGAAGAGATGACATTTCTTGGGGTTGAGCTTTAAGTTAGCAATGCAGAATCTTGAAAGCACAGTGTCTAAATTGGATAGGGTTTGCTCAAACGAGGGACCAAAGACGATTACATCGTCAATGTAACATAGACAGATTTCCCATTGCATGGTAGTTAGTACCTGCTCAATGAGACGTTCGAATGTTCCAGGAGCGTTGCACAAGCCATAGAGCATTTTGCGGAACTGAAAAAGACCGTCTCTGCAAACGAATGCGGTCGTCACCATGTCAGCCTCATCCATGGCTATCTGCCAGTATCCACTAGCCAAATCAAGGGTACAAACCACTTGGCTCCGGACAAGGAATCTAAGGCCTGATCTATCCGAGGTAACGGATAAGTGTCCTTGACGCTAAGATCATTAAGGCGGCAGTATTCTATACAAAACCGCAAAGATCCATCCTTTTTGCCTGCTAGTACAATGGGACTGGCCCAAGGGGATGCTGATAGCTCTATTATGCCCGTCCGCAACATGTCGTTCACTTGTTCGTGTGCTTCCGCCTCCTTATGTATGAGAAGACTTTCCGGTGTCGATGGAGTGCTGTACAAGATGAGTTTCACCCAGATCCATGTCTCCGGCCGAGAAACTATCGCAGTACTTGTAGAGTAATTTCTGAGATTGCATCAATCCAACTGTGTCACACAAATATAAGTCATGTAAATGTTCTGGCAAAACATCAGAAGTTGTTGCTGGTGTGGGTGCAGTGGGTGCTGTTTCCAGTGAGATTACATCCACCAAATGGCCACAATGGACTCCTGTTTTAAAAGTTATTGGGTCCGCAGTGCCATTGAATACCTGAAAAGGTATATGATCTTTGTTGGTGGTGTCCATGATCATACGGGGACTGGCGCATTGTGAGACAAGCATGTATTCAGGGTCGGGTTCCAGCATGGCTGTGTGAGTGTTTTCCCCTAACTGTGGTGTGGTGGCCCATAAGATATGTTTCCTGTCCCAGTTCAACTGTGGCAGTTGACGCCAAAATCACCGCACATGTATCGTACAATGATGATTCCCATCCAATGGGTATTCGTCGGCCGTGTATGTCCAATTCCTGTTATCTGCAATGCATATGTCTTCGCTGGCACTGAGGAAATCAGAGCCAAGCAGGGCATCATTTTGAATAGAGGCGATAACAACTCGCTGTATGAATTGCATCTCCCCTATTTGTATCACGATGTTTACCATACCAACCACGGGGACATCAGCTCCCGTAGCCATTTGCAAAAATATGTTTGTAGACTTAAGGGGGTGGCTTCTTATGAGGTGGGATGCTCTCATACAAGCGCTTGTTAAAAACGGTTATGGAAGCTCCAGTGTCAACAGTGGCACTGGTGGAAATACCACTAAACAGGCAGGCGTACTTATAAATTACTTTACGGTGGACCTGAGGAAGAGTTTCCAATGATACCAATTGCGGAAGCAAGGGTGGGGGCGGTATCATTGTGTATATGGTCGGCTTGTTTCCGGATGGCTTCTGTGAGTGCAGTTGGTGGCTGAGTATGGAAAGGGCAAACTCGCTGTCGCTGCTGCTGTGATTGCTTAGGCGATGACAGAGTTGGGGGTAGCAACGGTGGTGGCGTTGTTGCTGTCCCGTATATGCTGGGTTGGTGTAGATAGCAGTGCAGATAGGATGTTCGTGCTTGTGGGTGAGGGCTACCTGCGCAAGCCACTTTTAACAGTGCATCATGGGATGTTTAGGCGAAGCGCAGAAGAAACAATAACGGCGTGCTGTTTTCCGTTCTTTGTATGATGCTTCTTCTTGCAAACCCATGAAGCTGAATGAGTGCTCCTTTCGGAATCACTGCTGCTGCTTGTACACATTGTAGATGATGCTGTAACAGGTCGTGAGTTGCATACCACCAAGGGACACCGGGTGTTAAGTGCCTTGGCTGGGGGGACGTGGTACTTGCAAAAACGTTGTTTCAGTGGAGGTGCTACAACCTACCACTGCCGTTTCACATAGAAAAGAAGGTTGAGTAGAAGCGGAACTTGCGTGTCTCCGGAAGGTGCAAAAACTGGCCTCTGGAGCCGGTGGAACACTGATATTCCAGTGGGGCCATGCGACCATTGCCGCTGAGATTGAACCACACGGTGTGTGGCATGGTTTACTACCTAACTTTTAGATACATTTATCCAATGGGCGCAGGTGCCCGGCTTCCCTAAGGTTGCCGCGCATAGGCTCTACCTACAAGGATAGCATGCGTACATGTCACAGAACAAAGCTCTGAATCAAATAACGATCCAGCGACCCGGCTCTGCAACCACTTATAACATCACTAGACGAGTTTCACAGTTCACATAAGCAAATTTAAATACTGACATGTCATTATGGTGGGGATGGAGAGACGGATATCCATCGCAAGCTTCTTTCCCGTGAGGGCGAGGTGGGCTCTAAGGTCTCACTGAGACACTACAATGAGTTGGATGGAGATCCACATCTCATCCGTCACTGAGTGCTATGGGGCTAACATTTGACCTGTCGTTAGGGTTATTTTCCATGCTGCCCAGAGATGCACTGCAGCCCGGTATCACAACATATAAATTAATATTATTATCATTTCGCAGTGCTTCCTACTTTGGCAGGGGAATCTACCTAATAAGTATCGTCGGATCCGGTCAACATGTCGATTGGGAATCCAGACAATTAATAAGCCATACAGCTGGTGGATCGTGGAAAGAGACAATCACTCAATAAATATATGAGGCCCTATAGGTAACTGGCCAATTTTCCACAACTTTGCTGGTGCGTGGGGCGACATTACCACAACAACCCGAAAAGAGGCGTACACTATGCGTCTCTAATGGATAAATTGTCCCTAACTACTTTAAACCTATCATATCAAGCTGAATAGCCATGTTTAGTCGGTAACATGTCAGGCTCAAACATTTAGAGCATGATCACCGACCTCAGTGTAAAGTTTTTGCTGGTGGGATCGTGATGCAGATATAATGTTGCTGTATAGTATTTCCTAGCGTACTGTGGTCTAGAGTTTTTATAAATAAACAAAACATATTAACTAGATGGCGACTTGCCATATGCATAACTAACCAATACACAATTTAACGAATATAAAGATTATAGTATCACAGGTCATTGGACCCTTCGGTGCGGCTAGTTGAAAGCATCCACAGTAAACAAGGATAATATTCACAATAACAGAAATTATAAAGAGGCGGTCCTAGGACCAGTAAGGTACCTATTAGTCAGCAGTACCATTATGCAGAAATAATAATTAAAGGTTCAATAGTATAGCTACTTGAGTACCTAATAGTCATCGGTACGGAACAAGTCCACAAGTTAGTGAAATTGAGGTGCTAACATATGAGTAGCGCGAGATGGCACGATCTCTAAAGCTGGAAAGATTTCCACAGGAAGACATCCGCAGGCAGGTATCCACAGGCAGGTATCTGCAGGCAAATCTCCGGAAGCTGACTTCTCCAGGCAGGATGGATATGGCACATTCTCTAGACAGATAACGAAATGGTTCAAGAGATGTCCATTAGACAGTAATTTCACTCATACAGGATAGAAACGGTTTGTTGCAAACTTTCCGTCCGGCGATGGTAATATGAAAGTTGGGAGCAACCCATTAACAGGGAGGGTTACTTATATAATTTATGCATGTACAATAACTGGCACATGGTGCGGGGCACGTCGCATAGCTCTTGCGGTGCACCGGGCAAAGTTCCCCCAGACTGGTCAAAAAGTTAATTATTACACACACGACATGCAGTGCGGAGGTTGAAATCCACTTTTCAGCATGGTTGGCAGATCCAGCGAGTCATCCACCAAGAATCACCATCAGCTCCACATTCCATAGAATTACATTTGGGCCCGCACAGCCCTCCAATGGAAAGACTCCCTTATAAAGGTCTGGATGTGCGAGATTGTTACTTTAAGTTAGTTTATTGCCCCCGGATGGCTGTCCGGGGCTGTACAAAAACTATGGAAGCCGAGGTCCCTCCTCCTTACCTCCGCTGATGAGCTGAAATCCGATTGGCACCGGATGATGTAGGTATCACAGTAGGTAAGCAGCTTCACACGTCTATCCTGATAGTCCAGTCGTCCTTCGCGGGCCGGCTTCCACGCCGGTGATGCTCCTGATTCTCGATTTTTCACCCCTTTTATACTACTCGTGACGCCAGAGCCAGGGGCCTCAGCCAATCAGCGGCCGAGCAGTAGCCAATCAGCGTGCAGAGAGAAGTGGTGACGTGGCTATTACGTACACAGCACATTCTTTATTTATTTATATATACACGCGATTAAGACGTCAAGAGAAATATTTTGAAGATAATTTAAGGGGAATTTCCGATGATAACTCAGCCGTTTCTGAGACGATTTCAATAATTTAAACGGTTCTGAAATCCTCGTTTTATTCTGGTCTTGATTAGTACCAAGAACAACGAGGATGATACAATTACAGTTTTTTATGGGTACCCACTCGGTACACTATAAGCACGCACTCGTTTCCAATTCCAAGACGTGTTGTCAGGGAAGCTCTGATGCGCGTGCATGCGCACCTCATGCTCTAACGGACTTAGCCATTTTTAACGAACACCTCTCTCATAGGGCTTATATATGCATATCATCCTACCCAGGGGGCCGTGCTTGGAGCAAATCCAGAACGGCCATTCCGTACCCAGCTTAGCTGGAATGGCCGGCACCCATCCGGTCGATCCGTGCTACGCCTGATGATGATGATGATGATGTATATTCCTCCACTGATGATGATGATATATATTCCTCCACCGCGTAGAGAACGGTTGAAGCAGCGTGGTGGTTTCTTGATGGTACAACTGAATGTGGGACAAGCTCTGGAATTGGACAAGAATTGGGAGATGCAATTTGAAGGACTGTCACTGGATAACCACTGGGTGAAGTTAAAAGAGAGTATAAGTCAACAAAAGAATAATTCTTTTAAAAAAAAGAGCTACTGTGTTACAGCATTACTTTGTCATAAATCAGTGATTTATAACATTGAAGTGAAAATTTTCACAAGCGTCCATAGCAACGTCCATAGTAACAGTTACAACATTAAAAACGACACCACATCTGTATCTGTACGAATATTAGGCAAACTCCTATTGGACATCAGGCCTAGGTGCGGGCCTCGTGAACATGGCTGGGTTGATAAAATGCATTTTATTTACAATATGAAGTGATGATTGATCTGTACACAATTTACACATGTCTGATCAGGTATGTTACATCGTCGTCTGTCGGGTGTAGGTCTTGAGCTTCTCTACATCCGGAGTAGTGATTATGTCTTTGGCCAGGTTATTCCATGGTGGTATGGTTCATGGGAAAAATTAACTTTGGAACTGGCTGACTGTTGGTTGGTATGGCTGTAGCTTCCACGGGTGACTACGCCTGGTGGTGCCTACATTCGCCCACCGAGGGTGATCCTCTGCTGCTATAGCTACCTCACCATGTAGGATTTTATACATAGGGACAACATTGGTCTTTCTTCTCCGTTGTTCCAGGCTTTCCCATCCCAGTTGTTCTATCATAGCAGAAACACTCTCTCTTGGGTATCAGTATACTAGGCGGCTGGAGACGAACCTCGCAGCCTTTCGTTGTACTGTTTCTAACTGAGTTTTGAGGTCATTTGTTGGTGGATCCCACACTGTAGATGTGTATTCCAGTTTGGTTCTGACCAGTGATTGATAGGCTCGCTCTTTGACTGGTGTTGGACACGCCTTTAGGTTTCTTCATAGGAAGCCAAGTATTCTATGTTCTGCTGATGTTGATTTTGATATGTGGTTATGGTATTTCAGTTTATTTGTTAGCTCCACGCCAATGTATGGTGTTGAATTTTTTTCTTCTAGGCGTTCACTTCCATTGTGTAGTATGTGGTGAGGTTCAATTTTCTCTGGGTAACCTTCATGTTGTTACATTTTGACATATCGAACTTCATCTACCATCTCTCCGTCCATTCCATAAGGGTGTCTATATCAGCTTGTAATATGTGTTGATCTTCTTGTGACTGTAAGGTTTGGTATAGGAGGCAGTCGGCAAACAGTCGGATTGTGGTTCTGGTTATCAGCGATGTCATTGATATAGACCAGGAATAAGATTGGGCCTAGAACTAATCCTTGTGGGACTTCGGATAATAATTTAGTTGTATCTGATCATGACACTTCTATGATGACCTTTTGTTATCTGTCCTCTAGGAATGATCGCATCGAGCCAAGGATGTTACCTTGTATTCTGTAATGATGTAATTTAAGGAGCATTCGTTGGTGTGGTACTTTATTGAATGCCTTCGCAAAGTCAAGTACTGACATATTTATGTGCTGGCGTTGGTTCGTGGCTCTTGCAAGGTCGTGAGTCATTAGAACGAGTTGAGTTTTCTCAGGATCTATTTCTTCGAAAGCCATGTTGGTTTGGATGGAAGATGTTGTTCTCGTCCATGTACTTCATTATTTGATTGGCTCCCCATTACTTTACACGTGACTGGTTTTAAGGAACAGGTCTGTAATTTGCAGCTGTTGTACGATCGCCTTTTTTGTAAATCTCCAATCTGATGGTATGCTTGAGTCGATTAGTGTTTGCTGGAAGAGACAAGCGAGAATTTGAGCTATTTTGGTTGCTGTTTCCTTTAAGATTCTGATTGGGAGATTGTCTGGCCCTGATGCTTTTGCTGGATTTGGTCATTATAGGGCCTTTTCCACACCAAGTACTGTAATATCGATGTTGAGGATGACCTTATGTGGTGATGGTGGTAGGATAGGCACTGTGGGTTTCCTTTGTGAACACAGATGTAAACTGTTCATTCAGGCCTGCTGCTTTGCCATCTGGATCAGTGATGATCTGTCCGTGTTGTCTGACGGCACTGATACCTATGTTGTCTTGCCGCCTACTCTTGATGTACCACCATAATTTTTTGCTGCTTTGGTCGTTGTCTGGGTCAAGCATTTTGTGGAATTATTTTTGATATGATTCTTGCAGCATCTGGTGTACTTTTCTGCGCAGCTTTCGGAACGTGTTTTCATCGCATGTAGGCTCGATGTTTCTGCTTAATTATCTTTTATATTTTTTGAGTGATCTATGGAACATTGTGATGTTTTCCCAGCTCTTTCTGTTTTCTTCGACACTGTGGTTTGCAGGGATGCATTTGAAATAATCTACCGACAGTCTGTACTGATTGCTTGCCAGTTTGCTTTGCTGTACTGAAAGATCTTCCTGGGTGGTGGTTTTAAGATCTTCTGTCTCACATAAGAGAAGGAGCATCCAATGAGTAACAAAAGAATGGCCTCCTGTTTGAGGAAAAACTCAAAGTCCAAGCAAAAGAAGGGACAGGAAATCACCAGATATCCGTTCCTCACAGAGAAGTAAGAGCAATATACAGAGGTAAGTCAAGAAAATAATGTGAGCTCGGATGATGAAGCTGTAACTGAGGTTACTGAGAATGATAAAAGCAATTGCAGAGATTGTAAGAATACAGTTTCCGATGTTGGTGACGCCCTTGAATGCGAGATATGCCTAAGTTGGTTCCACATAGGCCCACATTGTCAAAATGCACTGCAGTCTATCTATAACAGTTTGAAATATGGTGATATGAACCAAATACATTGGTATTGTAATTACTGCAACCTTGGTGCTGTCAACTTACTCCATCGCTGCAAATGATACATCTGCCAATGAAAGAATTGATAAAGAAGTGGGAACAATTAACAATCAGCTGCAAAATAATAACTGCAGCATTTCAGCATTAGAGAAAGCAGTAGTTACTGATGTCGGGAACAATGAATCAGCAATGCATTCACAATCCCAAGTAAAAGAAACCATACACAAAGATAAAAGCGTAATATTGCGAGACAGCGTCAGTGAGATGGAAGAAAGAGACAAAACAAAGCTAAACATTATCTTGTTCAATGCACAGGAAAGTACAGCTGATGACCCATGTGTGAGGAAGGACAATGACATCCAACTAGTGAAAAAAGTTTAACAAAGCTTACGCCCCAAACCTTCAGCATCCAACCCAGTACGCCTAGTTAAGAAGAGAGACGACCTTAAGCCTAGACCACTATGTATAAGATACCACAGAATCAAAAAATTGAGATACTAAGATGTGCACGTACTCTAGCAGAGAATGACAACGATGAGCTACGAAGGAGAGTTCCAGAAGCTGAAGGTGGAACGAAATCAAAGTGTGTGAGAATCAAAACAGAAAAAGGAGACTGTAAAGGATGGATGCATCATACGACTGGGCAAGTCCACAGTGACCAACTAACCAGCCTTCAAGACAACTCTGTAAATAGTTTTAATCAGTGTTTAAATGCGTTCACGAATATGACTAACAAGCGAAATTAACTTCAAACATTGATCTATGAACAGAATCATGATTTAATAGCCATAACTGAAGTCTTACCAAAGAACACAAAGGGCACAGTTTCCTTGTCAGAGATATCCATGAATGGCTATGATACTTTCATTAACATTGAATCAGATGGCAGCTGGGGGGTATGCATATATAGTAAACAGTTACTAGGCTTAATAGAATCCAGTTTCAACCCTGCTGAGGCACAATAATCAGTTTGGATAGAGGCGAATCTAAAAGGCGATAATAGCATATTAATTGGTTGTATATAATTAGATATCCAAGCAGTTCCATCACCAATGACTGGCATATTCGTGAGGCACCAAGAGTGACATGCAAAACTGCCTATAGCCATATTCTAGTGGTAGGTGATCTCAATCATCCAGAAATCAATTTGAAAGATTGCACATCCCCATCTGATGATAGCCACCCAGCAAGTTTGTTCTTAGAATCAGTGAGAGACTCCTTCCTGTACCAAAATGTGATTGACCCAACACATTACCGAGGCAGCCAACAGCCAAACACCTTAGACCTAGTCATCACAAATGAGGAAAATATGGTAGACACCATTCAGTACATGTCACCACTAGCAAAAAGTCATCACACCACCTTGTACTTTACATTTAGATGTTATAAGCAAGAACACCACACCAAGACTGAGAAACTTCTGTATGATAAAGGTGACTATGACAAGCTGAGGACATCACTAGAACAAGTTGATTGGGATAACAAATTAGATGGCAGTGACACGGAAAACATGTGGCGAATGATCAGAGACAATCCTAGATTCAGTAAAGACATATATCCCCTGCAAGACAAGCAGAAAAACACCTCAAATACAGCAGAAATTACACCCTGGATGAATGCCAATATTCGCGAGAAACTCAAAAGGAAATGACAAGCTTTCAACACTTTCAGAAAATCCTGTTATAAAGACTATGCCAAAAGTAGGAACCAACTGAAGTGGGAAGTGAGGCAAGCCAAAAGACAGTATGAGCGTGAAGTTACAAGGAAAGCTAAAACGAACCCCATGGCATTCTACAGCTATGTGAAATCTAAGCTAAAAACATCATCCAGCATTGCTGATCTAAAACATGAAGGTAGCACACTAATGCGGTCTGATGCTGAGAAAGCAGAGGAGCTCAACTCATGCTTCATGAGCGTGTTCACCCGGGAAGATACAGAAACTATACCAGGGCTGTCCAATGTGCAGAGACTAGACACAGTGAACCATTTTGTCATCAACGAAAATGATTTGTGCAAAAGGTTGTTGATCCTGTCAGTTTCCAAGTCTCAAGAACCCGATGGCCTACACCCACGTATCCTCAAAGAATGCAGCCACGCCCTCGCAAAGCCACTAACCATAGTATTCAATAAGTCGATCAGTGAGAGAACACTATCACAGGACTGGTAAAAAGGCCAGATCACTCCCATATTCAAGAAAGGCAGCACAACTTCAGCCTCCAACTATAAACCTGTCAGTCTGACCTTAAGTCGTTTGTAAGCTGTTGGAATGGTTTATGCGCGAAAAACTAATGACACATTTGTCAAACTATATCTCAGAGTGCCAGTATGGCTTCCTGAGTGGACGTTCCTGTATTACACAATTATTGGACTCGCTACACTTCTGTAACAAAGTTCTCGACAATAGAGGAGCAGTCAACATCATTTATTTAGATTTCGTCAAGGCATTCGACACTGTTCTGCACCCGAGATTGATAAGCAAACTCAAGAGTTATGGTATCGATGGAGACATCCTGGGTTGGATAAAGGAATTCCTATCCAACAAAAGTCAAAGGGTAGCTGTAAATGGTTCCATCTCAAAATGGGCACCAATACTCAGCGGGATTAGTAAATGCTGTGCAACTAAAACGGTGCCAGGCTTGAAGAACAAACCCTGAGGCAAGATTGTAAGCACTCAAGCTGCCAAGTCTGGTGTATCGATGCCTAAGAGGTGACTTAATCGAGGTTTACAAGTACACTCACAATATGTACACCATTGATCATAATATCATCCTTCCAGCAGACACTGAAGAATGACTCAGGGGCAACAGCTACAAACATATGCAGGCAGTTTTTCAGCATGAGTCGTTAACCACCGGAACAGCCTCCCAGATGCCATGATAACAGCTCCAACCATGAACGCCTTCAAAGGAAGACTAGACAGACATTATGTCGATAGCATATACTTGGCTAACTTCCCAACCATGCCCATCCACATACAAAAAATGCCAAATAGGTACAAAACACTCAAGAAGAAAATGAAGACATTGAAGACCTGCTACAGACTATATAGTCTAAAGGCAGAAGAGAACTATGTAACTATGACTATTTAAAGACCGCCATGGCTAAATAGACTATTACTATATTATTAAGAAAAAAAGAAAAGTACTGCAAAACATATACAAAGATACACAACAGTATAACAAATCTGCATGTGTGAGAAATCAAGTAAAAGTACAATGTAAAAAGGTTCCATTCGGTAAAACAGCTCTTCGAAAGAAACATCGCAACTAACATTAAAAAGAACCCTAAATCATGTTGGTGATATGTCAATAATAAACTAAAAACAAAAGAACGTGTAAGAGATCTTGAAGACATAAATGGTAACCTTACTGAAACAGACCAAGAAAAAGCAGAATTATTACATAGTTTTTTCTAGTATATTTACCCAAGAAAATATGAATAATATTCCCATTATAAAATTTAAAACTGAAACCAGTGCATTACGCATAAAAGTGAATCTGGATACTGTGAATGAAAAGCAACTTAAACCAAACCATATCCCCAGGACCTGATGGTTTACATCCTCTGTTACTCAAAGAATTAAAAGATGTCATAGCAAGGCCCTTGACACTTATATACCAAAAATCAATAGACACAGGCTCAGTGCCGACAGATTGAAACGATGCCCATCATCATGCTATATCCATATATAAGAATGGGTAAAAAAGACAACCAAATAACTATAGACCAGTTAGCCTTACTTCCATTTCCTGTAAGGGACTGGAGAGCATGGTAAGGGACAAGGTAGCAGCCCACATGATAAATAACAGTTTGTTTACTGAATATCACCATGGTTCCATGGCTGGGATATCTACAGCTACACAATTACTAGAGGTGTTAAAGACCTGGACAACTGCTCTAGAAAGGGGTGAAGATATATATGACCTGTATCTTCATTTCATGAAGACGTTTGCTACGGTGCCTCATGACTGCCTTCTAAGTGAATTAAGCCAATACAAAATCTTAGGCAATCTACTAAGGCTAAGATCCATTTTAACAAATCGGCAACAAAGCGTTGCAGTAAATGGAGCCTTTTCCTCATGGACACCTGTTTTGAATGGAGTTTTACAGGGCAGATACTTGGTCCAGTACTTTTCACTATTTTTATCAATGGCATACCATCTGTGATTGAATCTGACATTTCTTTATTTGCGGATGATCCAAAAGCTTACAGAACCATAACACATACAGATGATTCTAAAGAACTACAACAAGACCTGAACTCACTGCAGCGTTGGTCAGAAACATGGCAGGTCCGATTGAATCCTCAAAAATGTTCTGAAATGCACATAGGTCATCATCCCTTTAATACTTCCTATCACATGATAGATGATGGGAAGACCCTAAAATTACATGACGAATATATCATCAATGACTTAGGCGTGTCAATAGATGCAAAACTAACTAGAGAAGATAACTTCCAAAGCTAATAAAATGGCAGGCATAATATGGCATACATTCCAATATATAGATGAGGATATGTTCATCAAATCCATCCCCACCTGTAGTATGCTGCACCTGTATGGTCACCAAACACATGGAAACAAGCAGAAAAACTTGAAGAAATTCAGACGAGCTACGAAAATGGTACCCAAATTAAAAAATCTAAATTACCAGGCAAGATTAGAATATTTGAAACTACCAAGTCTACAATGCAGAAGAATAAGAGGGGATCCTATAAATGGCTATAAGTACATGGATAACCTGTATAGTGTGGAGCTGTATACTGAGGTCATAAATTTAGATTACTAAAACCATGAGCAAACACATCACTCAGACAAAGCTTTTTCTCTAACTATGTTGTAGACTGGTGGAACTCCCGGACGCCTGAAGTTGTTGAAGCTCCATCTCTAAATAGTTTTAAAGCCAGACTCGATAAACTAGTTATTCAACATCCAGTACACTATAATTTTTTAGCTCGAGACAAACCATATAATCAAAAAATGTCTATCAGATAATGTAGCTCATCACCAAATTTATTAAGTTAGCCGATAATGGGATACAATGTCCTACAAAGCTATACATGTTATAATATGATTATGAGTATGATTATGATTCTTATTAGACAATAGCATTACATCTATACCTCGAGATTATGCATGCCGCCTCAAATTTATGTCACACAAATTATGTTTCATCCTCTACCAATACAGAGTTTCTGGTCTTTCAACACTACCTGTTAGTAAAAAAGGCAGGTCTTTGCTTAATGGACTCTGCCATCAACTCTACTTCAATATAGCAGAGGTAACATGTGTACCAAATGTGTACCAAATTAAATTATGGATAGGAGTTAGGATTGTGTGTTCCTGCCTGCATTTGTGTGTATGATGTTCCAGGCTTCTGATACATTAAGTTCGTTCAGTTGATCTCAGTCAGTTGCACCTAAGTTGTTGCAGCTTGCAATGCAACTTCATACACACAAAATTAAACACAATGAGGTGTCAGTACATTCCTACATCAAAACAACACTGAAGCCATTTCCTGCATGGGTGATACAACTAGCATCTGTATTTTGCTTTAAATGATAGATATTTTAATTTTAAAGGCACGTAGACATCCAGACATCTTAAACACAATCAAATAAGCAGCTAAGCCAAAGCTACTATTGAACAAAGGATGGTATAACGAAACAGACTTAGGTGTGACTGACTGGGATCATTTGAATGAACTTAATGCATCAGAAGTCTGGAACTTCATACACACAAAATTTATCACAATGAGGTAGCAGTACATTCCTACATCAAACAACACAGAAAGAAGAAAGGTCCCTGGGCTGACCTTACCACAACATAATCACTCACAAATAAAAGTTGGGCATACAAAAATACAATGAAACAAAGAAAACAACAGATTGTGAACTTTACAAAGTGGCTAGACACAAAGCAATAGCATGCATAAGAAAAGCAAAACAGACATTTGAGTGTAATGTGGCAAGTGAAAGCAAGAGAAATCTCAACGCTTTTTGGAACTGTGTCAATAGTAAAACAGTCCTACGTGAATCAATTAGCAAGCTACGTAATCCAGCTAACGGCACTATGACTACAGATGATAAGGAAAAAGCAAACATTCTTAACAAATTTTTCTCAAGTATGTTCACTTCAGAATATCTTCATTCTACACCAATCATTAGCCCCAGAAGCAATGGTATCATACTATAGGACATACTAATAACACCTATTGCCATTGAAAATAAATAAAAGCAATGGTCCAGATGAAATACCAGTGAGAATATTAAAGGAAGCTGCTAAAGAAATTAGTGCACTGCTATGCATAATTTTTAGCAAGCCTCTAGAAGAAGGCATATAACTTGACATCTGGCAAATGACAAAACAGGATCTAAAACGACACTAGCAACTACAGGACAATCAGGCTTACCTCTACCTTGTGTAAGTCCTTTTATATAGTATTTTATATGATCTTGATTAGTTATGGCGAAACATCCAAAGTACATCATTTTGGATTATAAGAAGCCTAATGACTGTTTACTGTATATGCCATCTCCCCGCCCGTCATCTCATTTAATGTTACTGAAGGTATCATAGACATTCATGGATATCTCTGACAAGGAACTGGGTCCTTCGTGTTCTTTGGTAAGACTTCAGTTATGGCTACCAAATCAGGATTTTGCTCGTAGATCAATGTTTGAAGTTCATTCTGCTTGTTCATAAGTGAGTCTGAGTTTAGGTATATACAGGTCAAGCCGTGCCTGGTGATCGCCCACTTTACATTCCCTTTCTTCTGTTCTGATCCTTGTGCTCTTTGATCTCATTACACCTTCAGCTTCTGGAACTCTTCTTGTTCTAAAGGGGCCATATCCAGTTTGATGAATACCCTTCGCAGCTCCTCATTGCCATTTTCTGCTAGAGCATGTGCATGTCTTAGTATATCGTTTTTTTATTCCATGGTATCTACCGATATACGTAATGGTCTAGGCTTAAGGTCGTCTTTTTTCTTAACTTGGATGCCGAGGGTTTTAGGCTTAAGTTTCGTTGAACTTTGTTCACTAGTTGGATGTCATCGTCCTTCCTCACACATGGGGCATCAGCTGTACTCTCTTATGCATTGAACAGGATAATGTTTAGCTTTCTTCTGTCTCTTTCTTCCATCTCACTGATGCTGTCTCGCAACATTACTGTTCTGTCTTGTCTATGGTTTCTTTTACTTGGGATTGTACACATGTTGCTGATTCATCATTCCCGACATTGGTAACTGCTGCTTTCTCTAATACTGAAATCTTACATTTATTATCTTGCAGCTGATTGTTAATTGTGACCACTTCTTTATCAATTTTTTCATTGACAGATTTATCACTTGCAACGACAAGCTTCTTGACAGTATCTATTTTCTGATCCATGTGTGCAGTAGGTTGACAGCACCCCGGTTGCAGTAATTATAAAACCAATGTATTTGGATCATATCACCATCCGTGAAACTGTTATAGATAGACTGTGGTACATTTTGACAATGTTGGTCTATATGGAATGAACTTAGGCATATCTCACATTCAAGGGCATCATCAATCTGTAGAAAACTACAGATATGGAAACGAGACAGCAGAATACAGAGACAGAGCTTGTGGCTGTAAAAGAGGATTTGGGAAAAATAAAAACTAAGCTTGGCGCTGATGACAGACCAATCAATGAAATAGTGCAGGACTGTCTGAGAGAAAATAAACAGCAGGATATGCAGAATAATAATTGAATAATCGGAGGACTTTCAGAACCTAAAGGTGCGAGCCCAGAAGCAAGACAGGAGGTAGATGAGCAGGCGGCTGCCTTGTTAGTGCAAGAAGTATTAAAAGCAGAGGATGACAAAGAGATCAAGGACGGTATAGTCCATGTCACAAGATTGGGTGCAGGATAGAAAACGTCCATTGCAAATTGTGTTCAATGATCAGGACCTCAGGGAAAAAGCATTGCAATGTGCAAAAGCTCTTAGGGACAGTAGCCATAAAGAATTTAAGTCAGTATTTATATCACCTGATATGACACAGCAGGAAAGCGAAGTAGACTCGTCCCTAAGACAGGAATTGAAGAGAAGAATGGATTCGTGAGAGGATGTAGTTATCAGCGGTGGGGTGGGTGGGTGGGGCGTAGTTAACAGGCTCAATACCCCACTTAGGCCTGGGACTACCCCTTCAAAAACTAAGAAGCATGCATGCTAAACCTGTACATAAAACTGTAAATAATAATTGTGTGATAATTGATAGCAACAGTACCCCTAGAATAGCAAGTAAGGATACGAACAGAAGCAATCTACATCAAATAAACAAAATTCCTGTTTTATACCCCAGTGCCAATGCTTTAACTAACAAAATTAATGAGCTGAAACTAATTATAAATGACTGTGAGACTTGTCCTTTAATTGTAGCTGCTAATGAATATAAGCCAAAAAGATCAAGATATGCTGTGAACCATCTGACCTACAATTGGATGCCGATGACTGTATCATGTCAAACAAGGAGCGGGTTATTGTCCTGTACAATCACAATAGTTTAACATCAACACAGTTAGAAGTCAAAACAGGTTTTGAAGAATCTGTCTGGGCAGAGATCCTGTTAGCCAATCAAGATAAACCCATAATAGGATGCATTTATAGAAACCCAAACAGCAGCACACAAAATAATGAAAACCTCAATTAGCTCTTAACTGACATCAGTGACAGAAGCCACTCTCATATATTGATTATGGGATATTTTAACTTCCCAAGCATAGATTGGTCCATACACATTGTAAATAGCATTGTTACTTCAAGAGCAGACTGCTAGTTCTTGGAATGCATTCAAGGCACCTATTGGTTCCAGCACAGTACACAGAACATTAGAGCCAGAGGTAGAGATATGCCAAGCCTAATTGACCTTGTGCTTACGAATGAGGAAAACATGATTTGTAACATAGACATAGTCTACTAGGACACAGTGATCATGCTATTCTCTCATTCTGCTATAACTGCTACATTGTAAATAACCAAGGCAACCGACAGAAGCTGTATTATGACAAAGGAGACTACGACAAAATGAGACCAGCTTCGGACATCAAAGGACGTACCGCAGTAATGGAATATATTTGTTGAAAAACTATAGGATGCTGTCAGTGAATGTCTCCACAGTAAAACCATCACACCAGGACAAACACACACACAAAGCAGCAACTGCCGCTGGAACAAGGTATCAGGGACAAAATCACAGACAAACACACGGAATGGAAACAGTATATGAGAAACAAAAGGCAGCTAACTTACCAGTAATACTGCAAAACTAGGAACCAGGTCCGTAATATGAAAATCCTTAAAGCAGCATGAAAGATCAATCTTCAGCCAAATAAGGACAACCCAAAACACATTTGGAATTATGTAAAAATTAAATGAAAACCAAAGTGGACATAGCTAATTTAGAGATTCCTGTTACAAATCAGTTAACAGACTCAGATGCTGGTAAGGCCCAGGTGCTAGTAAACTATTTTTTATCGGGATTCACTGTGGAGCCAGATGGTGAAGTCCCAAGCTCACATTATTTCGCTGACTTGCCTCTTGCACGGTTTGTATATTGCTGTTACTTTTCTGTGAGGAAATGATTTCCTGTCTTTCTCGTGATTTGATTTAGAGTTTTCCTAAAAAAGGAAGCCATTCTTTTGTCCTTGATTGGATGTTCCTTCTCTTATTCAGTGTCGTAACTGTTATCATGGACATTGCTATGGACGCTTGTGAAAAATGTTCACTTCAATGTTATAAATCACTGATGTATGACAAATTAACGCGTTTGCACAATAGATCTTATGACTTAGCGCAATAATGTTCCCGATTACGATAATCCAATAATATGCTCGGTTTGTAGTTGAAAAACTGTATTTTTGGCGAAATAACTTATCTCCAAGTCAACTACGTCCGCACCCGACCTACATACATCACAATTTGGCAGTCCATCAAAGGCAGAGCCTATGAATCGATGGACCCCCTACACACAAAACAAGACATTACAATAAATGAGGTGAAGAGGTGTCGTCTTTTTTTTCGAGAGACGGGATCTGCACAAGATAAGAAAATAAGAACAAGACGTACATTTTTTAGGACCATATCTCTTCCTAGAACCGTCTATTTACCCATATTATGCGTTCAGAATCGCAGATCAGTCTTAACTTATATATATACATAATGTGTTCTAGGATATAGAACGTATCTATCGTCTTTGGTCAGAAGGTATGTATTCTATTTTCGTGGTATTACTATTAGCTCAGTGAGTCAGTCAATTTAGTTTAGTTTCAGAACGCAGGTATACGCTGCCATTCTGTTCTGCTCTATCTCCATTTCTATAGCACACCTGGGCCCTCAAATTTGTTTGCCTAACTATATTATATACATACAAGTTATATACATACGTATAACTATGTACCGTGCTAAGTATTTACACATTTACTATTTTATACAATTGTATATATTGTGGATTGGCGCGATTCCGCGCTCAGCTCCTACATAAACTATGCACTACAAATTCTCCAATCCTTATGTATAAGCCTATGGGTTTGTGCGGTTCCGCTCCCAACCCCTACATAAACTGTGGACTGACTTATTTATCTTTTTAAATTGTTTAAATTACAGGTTGGCGCGGTTCCGCACGCAACTCCTATTAACTATCTTATCTCTATATAAATTGTGGATTGGCTTGGTTCCGCACACAGCTCCTGTATAACTATGTACCGTGCTAAGTATTTACACCTTACTATTATATACAATTGTATATATTGTGAATTGGCGCGATTCGACGCTCGGCTCCTATATAAACTATACACTACAAATTCTCCAATCCTTATGTATAAGCTTATGGGTTTGTGCGGTGAATTACAGGTTGGCGCGGTTCCGCACGCAACTCCTAATACCTATACTATACACGCTTACATTCCTTTAACTTTTATTAGGTGTGGGTTGGTGCGATCCCGCACACATCCCCTACATGATAATCTTTACAGCCAATTCTTTACATACTATTTCGGGTGTTGGTGCGGTCCCGCACCAAACCCCTACCTGATTACCTACTCGTGTCAACCGGAATACTGAGATTCATGATTGTACTTCATTTCGAGATCTGCCCAGAATTTATCCAGCCGGCACCCAAAACACTTTAGGCTAGGTGCCATTACTACTTCCTCAGATAGGTCATTTCAGACATCTGTTACACGGTTTATGAATGTGTGCTTCCTGATATCAGGTCTGGAGAATGACTTGATCAACTTGAAGCTGTGCCCCCTTGTGACCACATTACTAAATTTTAGCATATCTCTGGTAACCCTATTGTCATATTTTCCGTGGACAATCTGGTATAGTTCGATGACATCTACCCTCAGTCGCCGGTACTTCAGAGTAGGCAAATTCAGTCTTCGAAGCCTTTCCTCGTATGATAGCCCTTTAAGAGCAGGAACACACCTAGTGGCTCTCCTCTGCACATTTTCAAATCATGTCGATGTCACATTTCTTATAAGGAGACCATACACTGCCAGCATGCTCCAGTTGTGACCTGACCAATGCTTTATATGGTAAGGTAAAGCTCTCCTCGTCTAGGTACTCATATCTTCTTCAGATGGTTGCCATGATACCAGTTGCTTTGTTTACATTAATCCTCATATGGTTCCTGAAGTTGACATGCCGGTCTACTACTATACCAATGTCCTTATCCTCCTCCACCGATTCCAACTCTACAGGCTCTCCTTGATTATTATACAGGTTGTATACAGGTGTCTCGGATCTATATCTTTGTCCAATTTCGAACACTACATTTATCTGGGTGGAATCTCAAAAGCCATTTATCGGACCAGCGTTGTAGTGAATTTAGGTCTTCCTGCAGTTCCTTCCTATCCTGGTCTGACCTCACCTCTCTGTATACTTTTGTATCATCTGCATACAAATAGGCTGTTGACTGAACACAGTTAGGGAGATCGTTAATAAATATGACGAATAACACTGGACCTATAACGCTACCTTGTGGGACGCCACTTGTCACATTCTGCCATTCTGTCGCTACTCTTTATTTACGACCAGTTAGAAAATCAGCTACCCAGTTACACATCTTGACACTCATACCGTAGCCTTTCAGTTTTAATAGTAATCTTCTGTGGGCCACTGTGTCGAATGCCTTCATGAAGTCCATATAGATTGCATTTATGTTTCCTCCCCTATCCAGAATCTCAGTCCAATCATCCATAACTTTAAGCAGTTCAGGCTGGTGGATCTGCCATTCATGAAACCAAACTGTTGGTCGCTTAGCAGGTCATTTCTGTCCATATGCTCTATCATTCATTTACTAATTAGCTTCTCAAACACCTTTCCTATAACACTAGTTAGGCTGACTGGTCGGTAATTCCCTGGGCTTTTCTTGTCCCCTTTCTTAAATATTGGAGTGATGTTTTCACTTTTCCATAATTCTGGTACAGACCCGCTCTCAAATGAGGCATTGAAAATCAGAGTTAGTGGCGCTGCCACCACCTCTCGTAACTCATGAAGCACTCGTGGATGAGCAGCATCTGGCCCATGTGATTTTGGTGTGTCTATGACAGATAATAACTTGTATACATCTGCCTCCTCAAATGGGGAATCAACAGATACCTGACCTGCTCCTCTTGAATCAAACTGTGGAAGATCTCCTGTAGCGGCTCTACTGTGAATACACTTGTAAAGAAGTCAGCCAGTACGTTTGCTTGCTCCAAGTCCGTACTCGCTACTCCTACAATCCCCTCCCTCATATCCGTTAGTTCAGATACTCCTACTTTGCTTTTCCTCTTAGAGTTGGCATATTTCCAGAACATTTTTGGATTTCTCTTGGCATTTTTCGCTATTTCTTGCTCTTTATCTCTTTTATTTTTTCTCATCATTGCCTTCACTTTATTTCTTGCTTTTGCATACTGAAGTCTATCCTCTTTATCCTGCCTCCTCATATACTTATTCCAGGCTGCTTTCTTATGCTTAATTGCGTTCCAGGTCTGGGGTGTGATTGGCACGTTAGCTTCTCTTTTTATCTGCTTCCTTCATCCTCTGCATAAACATTTTGAGCATCTCGTTTACATTTTTATCTTTAAACCAGTTTTTGCCAATCGATTGTCATGGTCTCTCTTAATTTGTCATAATTACCTTTATCATAGTTATATTTTACATTCATATTCCTGGCTGGGGTGTATGTACATAAGAAATTAAAATTGATTATTGCGTGGTCACTCTTTCCTACGGGCGAATCGTACTCCATCTCTGTGACAAGATCTTCATCATTTGTCAGGACTAGATCCAGCAGGCTTAGCTTGTCCTCCCCTCTCACACTAGTAGATTTAATTGTTTTCTGCACTAGAAAACCGTCCCTTCGGCATTCTCCTAAGTAGCCTTTCCAGCTCTTTGTTGTTAGTTTCAGTACTATCTGGACTTCTGTACACTAGACCAATAAGCATCTTTCCATGTTCTGCAAGGTTAATTTTAACCATGCAGTGCTCTTGGAAATCATTTCCAAATGTAAGTTCCACTGGGTTTAAATTTTCCTTCACATACATTAAAATGCCCCTTCTCTTTTCCCTGGGGAATTCACCGGGCATCATCTCATTCCCCTGAATGGCCAGTTCCTCCTTAGATCGGAGAAATCTGCAATTCTTTGGCAGAACCTCTGTTATTAGTATAATGTCTGGCTCCCTTTCCATACAGTTTATCCTGGTCTTCAGTTCTTCAAATTTGTTTGATAGACTGTCTGCATTCGTGTAACACTAAGTTATTAGGCATGGTTGGCGTTTATTTACAAATTTATTTACAGTAATATTTACAGCTCTGTCATCATCCTTATCCATTGTAGTCCCCTTTCCTAGTTTTTTTAGTTTTACTATGTGCATGCGGCATGGAGGGCCCCATACTCTGTATGTCCAGACTTATCCATTTCAACTTTTTCCTGTTATCTCTGTCCTCCTTTGACAAATTGTTTGCCACACTGATCTTTCCAAACTTCGAGTCCTCAGTCAACCCACCCAGTCTGTGAATATTCTTAAAAACTTCTGCTTTCTGTTTCTCCTCCTCCATTATGACATTTAATGGTCTGGCCCTATCCACCCCCTCTTTCTTCCTTGCTCCTTGTCGAATCACTGCCTTCACTTTTACTCCTCTTACTTTCAGTGTATCACACAGATTCTGTACAAATTCCATATCATAATTCTTCCTCACTTCTGGCACTTCTGACTCACTTTCATCAACTCGATGTATTATTATTGATCTTTTTCTTTCTTCCTCCCTGCTTATTTCATGCCTTATATCTCTTAGTCTATGTTCCTCCAGTTCTCCCTGTGGCTTTTGCATGGCTGATTCGATCATCTCTTTTACCTTTTCCTCTGAGACCTCTTCAAGCTTCTTCTCTATGCAGGGTTCGCACGGGTCATGGAAAGCCATGGAATTTGAAAATCTAAATTCCAGGCCTGGAAAAGTCATGGAAATTTGTCAATTTGATAAAAGTCATGGAAAATGATAATCTCCCTAAATAAAAATAAAATCTGATGGCATACAAATGTGAAATGGGGAAATAAAGCTCGGAAATACACATTTCCATATCTTTATCGCGGTGATCACATGATTTCATTCATTATCAAAGTCATATGTCCAACCAAAATAAAATGACCCAAAACAACGTAAGAAATAAAATGAGGTTAAATCCCTTCTTATGTTGGTAGGCCATATTAAACTCTTTTGTGATTGGAGACATTCCACTGAAACTATATCTGGACTGGAAGGAGGCCTCCCAAATAAAAACGGGTTTTGTAACGCCGCGAATGCGAATATCCCAAATTAATAATAAATATGTACAGAAGAGAATGTTTTAAAAACAATTTTAGCAATAAATTCACTATTCCCTACTCAGCGTATGCATTCGGCAGTATATTTAGTGGCAAGATTTTTGTTCATTTGGGCGATTTCGTCCCGGCCGAATTGGTTACATTATGATAATTAGATGGCGATGATATCTCGGTCTCGCTAGTGTATGGAGATTCCCCTGTATATTGAACGTATTTCTTGCTCAAAGATGGTTTTATGCGTTCTATTATGGTTAAAGTATGAAATAAACTTGGTAATATTAAAAGAATAACAAGATATTTAGCCGATAAAGGATTATTATTATTATTTTGAATCTAGCGGTAAAGTTACCAATTTTCGTTCGTCTGAAAAATATGTTTTGCAATATTTCTAAACTCTGATTGCATGTTATATACATGTATAAGGCTTTTTTGGCTCATATTTTGTCAAATTTTCCCGTGCGTGTTATCTATTAGTGCGCAACATATTTGCGAAAGTAACAATTTTAGGGATTGGATTTAAATTTGTTCTTGAACACCTTGTCCAAATAGAAGCCTCGGCTCTATGCCTTAAATTTGTTCAAATTTTTTTTTAATTAAAAAAAAATGTCAATTTGCAGACCAAGTGAAGACTATTTTATAAAAAAATGTTCAACAATACTCTTCTCTTGGTCTGCAAATGGACATCTCTCAAGACCACACGTGACAGAAGGTGGCTTTGGCTGCTATTAGAGCTGGGCGGTATTGATATTTACATGACGGTACCGGTACCATGAAAAGATACTGCAGTTCCACGGTATACCGTCATCTGAGCTTGAGGCATGCTACGAAATTAGAACAATTTTTTCCATTGCCTTTTCACTTCCATCTCCAATCAACGGTAAATACAGGTAAAATAAATAAATCGGCTTCCTGATTTAGAGAAGAAAAACATGGCTGTTGCGACTGTTTAGTTTCACGATTTTATTAGGTCACTATTTTTATTGACGTAATATCATTCACGGGAGTATCGGTCAAAGGGTGTGGTTGACTCGCTAACTATAATCCGCTGTTTGAGACATTGGGGTGCACTATTTTCAATCTGGATTGTTCTTGCTATTAATGCGTGCGACCAGCAAACGGTAAATTTTATTTTGGCAGTCAAGCGCTTTGATAAACAGTCCAGAAAAAATCCGCGAGTATTTAAACCGGGCGAGTGTTGTACGCTTTTATTTCTGTTGTAGTCTTATATTCTGTTACTCGCGAAAACAGGCCCATACACATACATGTAACGCGACATTGAATATAGCCGATTCCAAAACCTCTGATAATTACTGAGTACCCGATGTGCAGACTCGTTACTCGCCATGCTTCACGTGAACAATGCGTGTAAAAAGCTATTTCCGCGAACTTCCGTGTAGCCAGTTGAAAAATGAATTACAAAAACTAAAACACTATAATTTTTAGGTGTCGTTACTTAAACTGGATTTAATCCGTAAAGAAATTTCTTAAAACAAGCCAGAAAAATAAAAAATAACGACTTCAACGCTGCTCGTTGTTAATAAATTAGCACGTGATCAAAACGGCGCGGGCAAATACTACGTTTTAGTAAATTTTCATTCATAAATTCAGCATAGTAATGTATTTTCCCACAGTCTAGTTCATGAACAACCAATCAGATACGTCTTTGCGAGATCGCTGTTGTGTTTGAATAGCACGCAGTTTGTATGTTATTTTGTTATTCTAGCGTGTTTGTTCGGTGACAAAATGCTTGGAGTAATAAATTACAAATAATAGAAACGGGAATAGGGAATATATTATAGTGTAATTACTACCGGAGGACGGCCAGAGAATGAGTTTATATGTTTTAAATAAACCAATTTTACCGTGAGACTTTCAAGATGTACGTTTGACATACAATTCTGCCTGTCATTATTTTGTAACTGACGTCTTGACATTTGTTTTTACAACAACCCTTTCACCTGAACTCGGCTAATAGTTAGGGATGCCTGTATTTTTGGCACTATTAGCACTTATTTACCCTTGGTCAAGTCAGATTTTATGAATATATTTCTCAAATATTGCTCAAACATTATGGACGGTATTTGGAAATGTCAACGGTCACGGTATCGGTTCACGGTACTACCGTCAGACCGCCCAGCTCTAGCTGATATGAGTGTTAAAGGGTTAATAGACAATTTTTGGGGTCAAAATCTTTACTAGAAATGCCCATATTGCTTCTTACCATTTTGACCGATTTCAACCATGTTAGGCTGAAAGGATACTACATGTATGATCATAGGCTCTAGAACATCCATTCAGAATTGTTATTCATCAATTTTTTATGTGAAACGTCAGATTTTATTTAAAATGTACCGGATATTCTCACATGTTGACCCTTTGCCCTAGATAAAGTGAATTCCATATGATTCACTATATGCTGTTGAACATTTTGAAACAAATTTGACTGTCTTTGACCTAGCTATTGATTCTTGGAGGTCATGGAATTTCTTAATTTTAGTCATGGAAAAGTCATGGAATTTCAAATACTGAAAGGTGTACAAACCCTGTCTATGGCTACCATTCGGGCTTGCACCTTTCCTCCACCTCTGAGAACTTCTTTAAGTTTTTAACTGCCTTCGGCTCGCACTTTGGGCAGAACCAATGTACATCTGGCCTCTTCGATAGTGCAGCATACTGGTTTTCCTCTATTTCTAAACATTTTATGCAGAAGTGCTGGTCGCAGACCTCATATTCCAACATCATTACAATTTTGTCTGTTTCAACTTGCTTGCAGAGTATGCAGGTCGACTTGTTTTCTTTGTCCGTTGCAGTAGCTTCTCCTCCGCCCTTACTAGCACTCCTAGATGACCTTCCCATTTCTTGCTGTAGTCTATTGATCCCAACAATTACTATTATTGAAACTGTAGGAACTGTTGTGATTCCGCACCTAGTCCCCAGCTATTTTTCACTGAATGCTCCAGCTATTTTTCACTGAATGCTCAATGTACTACCAATTTCCAATTTCAGGGATCAGATCAGCGATGAATGTGGATTATCCTGAGGAAGATATTTTGTCAGCGTGGTATAATGTAATAAAACCTATAAAAGCAATAAAAAGGTACTCACGGCTGTATTTGTTATCATGCAGCTATAATATCTCATTTAGTTCTTCGGGTCAACGAAAATGTCAACAGTATCTGTGTCCGCTGGATTTTCATAGCAGTCCAGTTGAATGTCATGTATTAAGTATATACACCAACTAACACTTAGTTGATGGCACGGATGAACACTGTCCTTTAGTAGTCCTAAATTTGGAGACACTCTCGCTTGCTTGTTAGCTCCTTTATGACTCCTTATCATACATTGGGTTAATTGTAAGGAAGTTTGTCGTAGCTTGGTATCCTTTACTGTCAGAGATTATTATTGGTACTCTGTGTCTGATTCCTTTCAGGTTAATCGTATCTCCAAACTTTTCTGCAAAATTCGCTAACTTGCTCAGACTCATTGGGATATGAGCGTATAGAACAGACTTCAATAGACTGAGAATTGTGAGGATTGCACAAGTGTGTGAAGTTCAGAAGATTGCGAAAGTGGCTTTAATATACAAGATTAATAATATAATAAAATATTTTATTTTAAAATATTAATCCATTTTACGTTGTATTTTGCAATTCTGTTCTGTCCTTAAAAAACGAAATAGAAAGGCTCCATATCATATGACATCATGGGTGGTGTGTTGTAGGGCTATCTTTAACGCGCGCCTATCTGGTGCGAATAAGTCATTGTGACCTGTTGTGCGATCGCAGACTTTTTCCAAATATGCCTAACCATTGTGTGCACTGTGGCTTATAAATAGCCGCGGTAATAATGCAAACAAAACAAATGGAATTTCACTGCCTGTTTTCCCCAACAAATAAAATTTGTAGGCTACAGTGTAGTGGGTAAATTTACTACAAAGAGAGCCGATTTCCGCGAACCCATAGATGTCAGTACAGCAGCCGTCATCTGCAATTCACGAGATTGTTTTCGAGTAGAAGCACAGATGGCTATACTGACTGGTTATAATGCAATGTCAGTTTACTGGAGCAAATTGGAATGCTTTTATGGATTATGAAAAACTGTGCACCCCCATTTGGGCATCTTATACTCTACCCAGACATAAACAATTATGCATAGAAAAGACCCCTCCCCAACTCCCACCAACAAAAACTGCAAGAAACAAACAATACTACATGGCCTACTACTACTTACGCCAGTAGGTTCCCTTTTATTTGTCTATATTTTCATATATCGTGTTTATTTATACGATTGCACTTGTATTGCCGTATCCTTATGTTGGATTTTTGCAATAAACTATCTATCTATGTCTAAATATAAGACCGGGTAATGTCAAATTATGACAGCCAGATTATAAACGGCCGTCTATCTAGTTCAAACTAGTAATCTAGGTCAATCGTCTCAGTCACTCGCCGCTGAGACATACATAGTAAACCTCTGTTTGCAGTGCACTGTGTGATATGCAACGAGGGTGGTATGGGGGGAGGGGGGGAGTGGGGTTGGGGTGTGGAGGGAGCATAATTATGCATTGTGACCTATTAGTTGGAGAACACCAGAAATTAAACATATTGAATATTTTGAAAAATATTTGACTGGTAGCTGTTGCAACAACAGGTTCCAGTAAAACTATTTTCAGAATATTCAACAGATTTCCTGCGCAGTGGTCATACTGGCCCTGTGGCACTCACCTGGACCATTTGCATTTAAAGAGACATGGTGGAAAATTCTCGGGAAATCTAAAACTCACCCAAAAAATTGTTCAATCAAAATTCAGAATAGAAGTTCTGGATTCTACCATGATAGGGTCACTCTAGCCAAAGTTGGTTGAAATATGTCAAGCAATTCTAGTTTTTTTCAAGTTATCATTGATTGGAGAGCAGTCATCAAATGAAGGCATGGCATAAACTAACAGCATTGCATCCTGCATTCTGATCTGCTATAAGCCTATTCTATATTGCGTCAATCAGACCGGCGATCGATAAGCGTGCCACAATGACTATTGGGTGCGCTCAATCAAACGCTATTATTTAGGCGTGAATCACTTAATGATGTCTTTGATAGATTTGCAACTTAACAAACATTTTGTTGAATATTTTGAAACTAATTTAACTGGGAGCTCTTGCTGCCTAGTAATAGATTACTTGTACGATTACCTTGAAACTAGGAATTCATAAATATTAAAACAAGAAAGATTTTCCAACATCCGCGTGTTCGATACATGTATATTTTTCAATCAGGCAGCCGTGAGGTCAAAGTTTCTGTTTTTGAAGGAATGTTGCTGAAAGCTGTTAATGATGTGTTTTAGCTTGTGAAACTAAAATTGGCACATGTCTTCGGGACCCCACAGGCAAGCTTCCACTCATGTTTGGAGAAGAGCCCTCCAGTAGACCTAGAGTTATTGAAAAATATGGCACAAATTTACATTTTGAAAACAATGTTGCTAACGGCTGTTGTGTTTTAGGATTTTCCACAAAAATTGTTGTATGTCATTGAAAAAAATTGCTGTTGCACTTTATCTTTTTACCCAATTGTTTCTAGTGGCGCTAAACACGGGTACAAATATTAAGCATGGTTCTGTGCATGTGTACATACGTGTGTGTGGCTGTATTATTACATGAATTCATGAAATCCGAGACAATTGCGACGATCTTGTCTGAGCTATTCAAGATCACTATAAAAATGCTTAAACCAACAGTGTGGCCTGCTACAGTCTCTAAAAGGACAATAAAAACTAAATTAATTTTATCTGCGATCAATCAACAAATAATTGTTGTAAAATGACCACGAGACCAAACTGGGATGAATGGCCCCGGGGCGAATTGTCCATGGGGCGAACCGTCCAGCGAAAATGGAATGAATCGACCCATATGAAAAATGGGACAAACCATCACGGACGAATCGTCCCTGGTACGAACCGTCCTGGAACCGTTTATACATATAGACGCGTAGAAAAAAACATTTAGTAATTAGTATCATGGTGTTCCATATTCTTGTGGTACTTGCCCCAATTGATATCGCAATAAGATTAATTAAGTTCCCCTGATTGAAATGTTATGTTATTGGGATTGGAATGTCAGACCTGTTTACCGAATTGTTCACGAAATAAAATCCAGTTTGGTGCTGATGAAGGGTTTCATATCAGCTCGGGAAAGCACCAGGGTAGGTGGTCATATTTCTGAGGAAATATAGCATATTCTCGCGGTGAACAAAGAGTATTATCTACGGTTTGTATTTAAATAATTTACACCCCTTGTACTATTAGACGACGCGGTTACTAATGATCATTTTACGTAGACATATTTTGATTGGAATCTATTTTTAAGCATTTTTAATTGGATTCCCATATTTCTCGATTTCTGAAATATTACGAGAATCGGATTCCCAGATTCCCGTCGAATTTCACGCCCTGTTATTTACAGTAAAAAATCATATTGCCATGAGAATTTGGAACCCACGAGAATATAAGACAGGAGTATAGAAGTCATTTCGTAGTGGACATTCCACTTTGTAGACATGGTCATTTAGTAGGCATCGCCAATATCTACGAAATAACCATCTCTACGAGCACTCTGAGTTCTTAGATTCTGACTATTAGTTTAGTATCTAGTCTATTGAACTCATTATCATTATCATCGTTTCACGAGGCATACATGTAAGCTATTGGTTTGTTATTGCCTCAGTGTTTTTGTTGTAGTATGGCTTGTTCAGTCTAATTCAAAAGTTCTTTCTTTGAAGTAAATTACTAGTTTGTTCTTAAATGATTTGCCTGTTGTTGCATAATTAATTCTCCTCGAAACCATTAGATTTAAGACTGGCCCTTAACACTCTGATGTCAATATTTTATCTTTCACCGTTTCAATAACAAGAAACTGGTGTACACTTTCCAACAATTTGTTTGATGATGTTGCTGTCATTGCTTTCTACAACAGCAACATCCTTCACCAAATTTGCCGAGAATTGAACACGGAGCATCTTTTAAGTTAATTTGAAAATTAAACATTCTCACATCAGAGTGGCAAAGGTTAACGCTGATTTGTGAAAATTCTGTGCTGCAGATGGGTATTCCCATTGTCAGCTGCGGTGTGCTGCCAACACACATCTATCTAGCAATGCATTTGGTTATGTGTTGACTTGTGGAGGCCGTAGTTCACGGTAGTTGATCTTAGTGCTGTTGTTTTTTATTTTCTGTGGTTATCGCTATCCAATTGTCCTTCTCTAAGCTATTGTCTCTTCAGGCTACCACAAAATGCAGATGTGGAAGCAGTGACCTATCTACCGATAATTGAAATCGCTCAGTCCACTGTATTGGAAGAATTGGAATTAAATCAAATTTGGCATGTGGGTTACCCATATGATTCCGCTTTGCAAGACAATATTTAGATTTGTCTCCGCCCCGTGGGGGTGGGTAGCATGGCAGGGGTCAAAAGATAAGTTCAGTTGTAACGCCACTCCTCTGAAATCGTTAGACGAGACTCAACCGAATTTGAAATCTGAGTTACCCATATGATTGCGGAGTGCAAGAGGTCAAATCTTAACCTGCGGAAATTGATTGTAGTGCATCTCCTCTGAAACCGTTGGACAGAATTCAACCACATTTGTCCTGTGGGTTACCCATATCAATGTGGCGTACATGAGCACATTTGTATTTGGCCCCACCCCCAGGGCGTGTGTGGGGCGTGTCAAAAGGTAAAAAAATTGATCGTAATGCATCTCCTTTGACACTGTTGGACGGAATTCAACCAAATTTAGTATTTCATTTACCCATATCAATGTGCAGTGTATGAGCACATTTACATGTGGCCCCGCCCCAGGAGGTGGTAGATAGGGGGCAACGAATCATGAAATTGATTGTAATGCAACTCCTCTGAAATCGTTAGATGGAACTCAACCAAATTTGATATCTGAGTTATCCAGATGATTGGGGAGTGCAAGAGGCCATTTAGATTTGGCTCCGCCCCCAGGGGGCGGGAGATGGTCAAAAGGTCAAATTTTAACCTACGGAAATTGATTTAAGGCATCTCCTCTGAAGCCATTGGGCGAAATTCAACCAAATTTAGTATGTGAGTTACCCATATCAATGGAGAGTGCATGTGTACATTTACATTTGGCCCTACCCCCAGCGGTGGGGGATGAGGTCAAAAGGTCATGAAATTGATTGTAATGCAACTCCTCTGAGACTCTTGGATGGAATTAGACCAAATTTAGTATCTCAGTTACCCATATCAATGTGGACTGGATGAGCACATCTACATTTGGCTCCGCCCCCGTGGTGGTTTGTGGGGTGTGTCAAAAGTTCAAAGTGGTGAACGTGGGGATTTGCGATGATGGGTCATCGACCAATCAATCTAGATGTATTTGTATTTGCTCATCGTAGTTGGCGTATTTGGTCAAATATGATCAAATGCCTACATAATAAATATCATCAAGATATATACAGACTGAAAAGGGTTAAGCATACTAGCTCCACACATGTTAGTATCCCCATGTTTTAAAAAAATCGGGATATTGTAGGGTTGCACGATTTTTCGATTATTCGATTAATCGCGATTATATAATTCAAAATGATCGTGGACGATTATAAAATGAAATAATTGTATAATCGCCATGTTGAAATTTTTGTCAAGACACTTATGCTTGTGAAACTCTGCTCGCGTTACCAAGCATGGAAACAAACATCCGGCTATCAGCTGAATGTGTGAATGATTAAATCAACTAAATAAATAAATAACTGATTTGTTTGTATTGACTCATGATTAGTTTTAGATGAATAAGGATTGTTCACTTGGTCGCTATTTGTCATTGTTGTTGTAATCACACATGCTTATCCCGCGTTCCCCATTCTCTGAATGGTTATGTGCTAACGGTTTTCCCAAAAAAGTTCTAGAACTGATACCACGGAAATTCAATGCATTTTCTCACGTAAAAATTCTCACCGCCTACGCCTATGTTTAATGTATACCTCAAAACATCCCCGGGGAAGTGAAATTATTTGATTTGAGCGCCTAAATATTGCGTATCCTTTAATAAAGGTCATTTATTACATCAAAATTAGTCCACAATTTGATATAAAATGGCGTCACGAATAAAATACAAATCACGTGATTCGGCACCAATTGAAGTTTATTTTAGAGCGAGTACTTGGATATAAATATTCTGGAATTCGGAACTCGGGAATTTCTATATATTATCATTGCGCGATAGTAACTGCGTATTATACTGATCTGAATAACGGATACCCGTTTGATAAACTCCCGTTAGCGTATAATATCTCGCACGAACACGTCGCCTCCCATCGCAAAAGATCCACTGGCTCGCCGGGTATATTGTCGTTCGTAATAATTCAATTTGGATCGTTTAATGTTGATCGGTGTTACAAAGTTGATGCACATTTTCTCCCGTACTTGTTTGGTACATAAATTTGGTTTTACAATATATTTATAAGGAAGCTATTTAATCACGCCAAGACTGTTTTAAGCGCATTTTAACTACAAAAGTGTGGAATAAACGTTATTATATCTTGAATATACGTGGCCTACTATTAGTATTAATCTAATAGGTGGTCGAGATTTACAATTCCGAGGCCTGTATTGACTTCTAGAGGGCCTGGAAATGTGTCAGGGCAGAGATCTGTCTTAAGTAGACACACCCTGTGACACGATTGTTATTATTATACACGCTATTCTTACAAATTATCTGCTGAGTTAGGGGGTTCTAATACAGAGTTTTGCCATTTTGAAACTGCTAAGAAATCATTGGAGCTCATATGTCAAAGTTAGGGGGTGGACTTCTATTAGAGCATAGGCTACAATTAAACGAAATACGTTACTTTCCGTTTTCCGTCTAGAAAAATCTTGATACATTCCTTTGTTTGCAATCAGCAACTGGCGTATTCTGTCCATGTATGTATACCCATGTGCCTAACCCATAGTCTTACAATCTGCAGTAGCATAATAACGTCCTCTAAGCAGCATTGACGTAGTTAATATAGTTCATGATTAATCGTATGATCGCGATTATTTTTCTTAAATGATCGCGATTATGAAAAGTGAATAATCGTGCAACCCTAGGATATTGTATTCGCCTCTGTCCGTCCGTCCATCTGTCACACTATCTCCTCCCAAACCATTAGATGGAATAAAATCAAATTTGGTATGTGGGTTACCCATATGATTCCTCTTTGCAAGACGATATTTAGACTTGGCTCTGCCCCCACGAGGGCATGGCAGTGGTCAAAATGTCATATCAGTTGTAACGCAACTCCTTTGAAATTGTTAGATGGAACTCAACCAAATTTAATATCTGAGTTGCAAGAGGACATTTAGATTTGGCTCTGCCCCCAGGGTGTGGGGTGTGAGGGAGAGGTCAAAAGGTCAAATTTTAACCTGCGGAATTTGTAATGCATCTGCTTCGAAACTGTTGGACAGAATTCAACCAAATTTGGTCTGTTGGTTACCCATATCAATGTGGAGTACATGGGTACATTTACATTTGGCTCCGCCCCATGGGTGGGTGGGGGTACGGGTCAAAAGGTAAAAGATTTATTGTAATGCAACTCCTCTGACACTGTTGGACGGAATTCAACCAAATTTAGTCTGTCAGTTACCCATATCAATGTGGAGTTTGTTCAAGAGAACTTGCAACTAGTTCGGCGGCCATCTTTGATCACCTAGCTTTCCCGAAAATGACTGCTGCAGAACCGCTGAAGGGATAAGGCTGAAATTTGGCAGATCTATTAGGGACTAAGGGACATTAAAGTTTGTTCAAGAGAAGTTAGTCCGCCCAAAAACATGGCCGCCTTGGGCCAATCAAAATGTAACACGTTTGATGGCCATTTTGGATTTTGTTATTTGATGGATTTTGAAGCCAAAATCTTGCGATCTACTTGGTCTATTTCAATTATACTTTACAGGAAGCATCTTTAGGGCATCTGATTTCAAATTTGTTCAAACAAAGCCGATCGGCCAGTTTGGCTGGCGGCCATCTTGGATTTTGTCCGATGTTTACAAATGTACGAAACTGCTTGGGCGATCGAATAAAAACTCATGAAATATTGTCTATGGCAAGAACTGAACCAAGTTTGTTCAAGGGAACATTATTGGCCAAATGATTCGGCTGCCATCTCGGATGACTTAGTTTTCGTGAAAATGCCTTATCCAGAACCACTGAACGGATCAGGCCAAAATTTGGCAAAGATGTTAGGGACGAAGGAGCATTAAACTTTGTTCAAGAGAATGCCTTCTCCAGAACCGCTGAACGGATCAGGCCAAAATTTGGCAAAGATGTTAGGGACGAAGGAGCATTAAACTTTGTTCAAGAGAAGTTAATACATCAAAAACATGGATGCCATCGGCCAATCAAAATGTAGCATTTTGGTGGACTAATTGAACGCATGTATTTTTATTTTTTGGATTTTGAAACCAAAATTGGTTTTATATAGGTTTTGGGGCAACCTGTTGTTAAGTTTGACATTCTTGAAACTCAAAATATTCAGCAGGTCCAGAGTTAAACACCATGGAAAAAGTAGTCTGTGGAAATTCAGAAGGCAGGCATTTTAAAGCAGATAATGATTATAAATGCATTGTTGATCATTGACAACTAATGTCACCAAGTACCATACAACGAGTACGTTGTGGAGTACGTTGTGAAGCGATGAAAGATTTTACATTGGAATAATAACTAAATCAAACCACTTTGAGAATGTGTAATTTAACCCTTTCAGGACAAACCCACCCAAAACTGGCCACTGTAGTGGTCTTGAGGAATGTCCACTTGCAGACCAAGAGAAGACTATTTTTGAAAATTTACCACTGGAATGCCTGGCACGATAACCGAACCAGTCAGTCCAGTGGTAAAATTTAAGTTTCCAGTTGCATTCCATTGGCATTAAAAAGTTCATAATATATGAGTTTTGTTGTTTGATTCACACAATCACCCAACTGTTCATGATCTTTCAATCAAGCATGGTTTCATTGGCCAATAGAGGTTTCCATTTCTAGCTAAGCCCCGCCTATTGTTTAGGCAAATTGGAAACATATTTTAAACTTTGAAAAGTTAACTATATACATTACAAATAAGCTGTTGAGGTTTTTGTCTCGCCTCTGCGAAGCAAAAAAAGTGAGACAGGTATCACTTTTCCGATGACGACAATGACGGCGTCAACAATGTTAAGTTTTTGCGTTTAGCAAAACTTCTCGGCTTATGTCTCAAGATTGGTTAATCCTATTTCAAGCAAACTTGGACAAATGGTTGCCCATATTGTTAGGAAGCAGCAGGATGATAATGAAATCAAAGGTCACGGTCAATTTGACCTTGATACAAAACTGGTTTTTTCAATGTTAAGTTTTTGTGTTTAGCAGAACTTCTCGGCTTATATCTCAAGATTGGAGCTTATGCCGTGGCGACCGTCCGTCAGTCTCTCGTCCATCCATCGACCTTTCCTTTAAACGACTTCTCAAGAACCACTGGGCCGATTTCAATTATATTTGGCAGGAAGCATTCTTAGGGCATAGGGATCCAAGTTTGTTCAAATGGAGCCAATTTGGCCGGTGGCCATCTTGGATTTCGGCCAATTTTAGGAAACGTCTAAAAATCTTCTCTGAAACCACTTGAGGAATCGATTCAAAACTCATGAAACATATAGGGAAAGAGGTAAGCCAAGTTTGTTCAAGAATACTTGATTGACCAAGTGGTTCGGTGTTCATCTTGGATGACCTAGTTTTCCCAAAAACGACTTCTCCAGAACCGCTGAAGGGATCAGGCCACAATTTGGGAGATATGATCAGGGACTAAGGGCCATTAATGTTTGTACAAGGGAAGTTGATCCGTCAAAAAACATGTCCGCCGTGGGGCCAAGCAAAATGTAGCGTGTTTGGCAGTCATATTGGATTTTTTTATTTGATGGATTTTGAGGCCGAAACTGGTTCTATATATGGTTTTGGGTATTCTGAGCTCAAATTTGCCATTTTCGAAATTGTCGAATAAGTTGGCGTCCATCTTGGATTATTTTCCCGCCAAAGGCGCCCATACTAAAGCAATGGGAAATTTAAAATGTCTTCTTCTGGAGAACTGCTAGGCTGATTTCAATTATATTTAGTAGGAAGCATCCTTAGGGCATAGGGATTGTTAAAATGAAACCGATTGGCTAATTTGGCCAACGGCCATCTTGGATTTCGGCCAATTTTAGGAACTGTCTTTAAAAATCTTCTCCGAAATCGCTTGGGGAATCGATTCAAGGCTGATGAAATATCATCTATGACAAGAGCGTAACCAAGTTTGTTCAAGAGGACTTGCAACTAGTTTGGCGGCCATCTTTGATGACCTATTTTTCCCGAAAACGAGTTCTCCAGATCGTCTGAAGGGATCAGGCCAAAATTTGGGAGATATGATCAGGGACTAAGGGGTATTTAAAGTTTGTTCAACGGAAGTTGCTCAGTTAAAAAACATGTCCGCCGTGGGCCAATCAAAATGTAGTGTGTTTGGCGGCCATATTGGATTTTTTTATTTGATGGATTTTGAGGCCGAAATTGGTTCTATATATGGTTTGGGTATTCTGAGCTCAAATTTGCCATTTTCTAAATTGTCGGATAAACGGTTTGGTGGCCATCTTGGATAATTTTCTTGTCAAAATCTCCCATGCTAAAGCAATGGGAAATTTAAAATGTCTTCTCGAGAACTACTAGGCCAATTTCAATTATGTTTGGCAGAAAGGATCCTTAGGGCATAGGGATCCAAGTTTGTTCAAATGAACCCGATCAGCCAATTTGCCCAGCAGACATTTTGGATTTCGGCCGATTTTAGGAAATGTCTAAAAATCTTCTCCGAACCCGTTTGGGAAATCTTCATCTAGGCCAAGAGGTAAGCCAAGTTTGTTCAAGAGGACTTGATTGACCAAATGGTTCGGCAACCATCTTGGATGACCTAGTTTTCCCAAAAACGACTCCTCCAGAACCGCTGAAGGGATCAGGCCGAAATTTGGGCCGTATGAATAAGGACTAAGGGCCATTAAAGTTTGTTTAAGGGAAGTTGATCCGTCAAAAAAAACCTGGGCGCCGTGGGCCAATCAAAATGTAACATGTTTGGCGGCCATATTGCACTTGCAAAAATGTCCACAAACTCATTTAAACGACTACTAAACCACCCACCAACAATTTTGACAAAAATTGATGGTGCTCCATGTGAGCGACACAGGCCCCTTGGGCCTCTTGTTTTCAATGTTAAGTTTTTGCGTTTAGCAAAACTTCTCGACATATCTCGAGATTGGTTAACCCTATCCCAACTACCGGTAAACATGGGCACATGGTTGCTTATGCGGTTAAGAAGAAGCAGGATGATAATGAGGTCAAAGGTCAAGGTCATTGTGACAAACAGAAGGCGAGATATTTAATTCCACAGACTAATTAGGCAGAAGGTTTATTAAATTGTTACTTTATCAAAGATATGCGAATCATACACTTTAGTAACACAGACTTCGATTTTCATTCACTTAATTTTCAATTGAGTGATTGATTTCCCACTCTACCCCGCCTATTTCTATCTAAGCCCACATTTTGCACGTTGAGATTGATTTATCTTTGAACCATGAATTCTCATAATCACATGTATTTTGAAACTAATTTTGACTGCCTGATGTTGGTGCAGAATGTTTATTCATAGTCTATCAATTCATACCCTTGACATTCTGTTCCCGCTTCATGATGGAGTATTTTCTGTTGATGGCGATTGTGAACCACGGCTACATGTCACGTAATGGATTATGATGTCATATTGTTAAGTGACTGATTGGATCCATCCATTGATTTGAAACATGAATTCTGAGAATCTACGGTAAATATCAAAGTAACTATGTATACATGTCAACTGGTGAATGTTTTAAAACTAAGTTGAACGGCCCAACCACTCAAATAATAGTTTCAAAATAATTCATCATGGACGTTCTTCCAGACCACTGCAGAGACCATTTTTGACAGGCTGACTGCTCAAATGACGCAGATCCAACAAAATCTAAGATGACTGCAGGACGTCAAAGTCTCACATAGTCAAACAATGGTAAATTTAAAATATCTTCTCATGAACCACTCAGCGGATTTCAACCTAATTTGGCAAAAAGCATCCTTTGGCAATATGGATGAAAGTTTGTTCAAAAGGAGCCGATTGACCTAAATCCAATATGGCCGCGGAACAAGAATGACCTTATGCTGGTAAGATTCCACACTTATATAGTGAAATTTAAGATGTTCAATTTTTCCAGCAGCCATCTTGTTCAAACAAATTCAATTGTTTAGATTTACCAGTGGCCAGTACTAGCCACTAATTCCAGGTGAGCGATACAGGCCCCTTGGGCCTCTTGTTTTTGTTGCTAATGATTGGTGTGGAATAAAGATCTTCTGAAGCGAACATATTTGAGAAAAAGTTGTTGAGAATATTAGATTTTTCTTTATAGTCTGTAGTCATAGTTCCATTAGCTGGGTTACATAGCTTGCTAATTGATTCATGTAGGACAGATTTACTGTTGACATAGTTCCAAAAAGCTTTAGGATTTATCTTGCTTTCCGTTGCCACTTGTTCAAAAGTCTGTTTTGCTTTTCTAATGCATGCCATTGTTTTGTTTCTAGCAATTTTGTAAAACATGTAAGCAATGGTTTTCGTTGTTGTATTGTGTCTTTCGTATGCCCAATTTTTACATTTGAGTGATTGTGTTGTCGTATGCTCAAGCCAGAGGTGTTTCTTCTTACCATGTTGTTTTGACATAAGAATGTACTGCTCCTTCATTGTGATCAGTTTTGTGTGTAGGAAGTTCCAAGCGTAGCTGCTTGCTTACTTGTGGTTAAGATGTCTGGATGTAGTGAGATTTCTAGAACGTCATGGTCACTTTTGCCTAGTAGAAGTAAGTGTGTTATTTCATGGATGATATTTTGGTTGTTCGTTAATGCTAGGTCTAAAATGTTGGAGTCTGATTTATTCAATGTCGTGTCGCATTTGTAACTAGTTGCTGTAGGAAAATATCTCTGGTAGTGCTAAGAAATGTCTCTTCTTCCCCATTTGATGAAAGATCTGTGCTCCAGTTAATCGAAGGAAAGTTGAAATCTCCTACTCTACAATAAGAATGTGGTTAGCATTAGCCGTTTCAACCTTGTTTAGCAGATTTAACAGTCTATTATTGTTTAACCTAAACTATTTTATCTATATGCGTATATGAGTATCAATGCACACAAATTTAGCATTAACAAAAGTAATATGTACGTTTTGAAAACAAAAACGCAAACGTAAACAGATTGTTTGAATAAATAACAGTGAAAATGTACTGAGTGCTTGAATCGAATTCACTAAAAGATCGAAAGTGTACATAAAGAAAATACCATTTTGTGATCTTCGGAAAATTTACTATGGGGAATTCACTCAATACTCGCTATAAGCTACTTCTATAAGAATTTTAATTTTAAAATTCAGGATTCGCTATGATTCTACTGTAGAAATTAAAGAAGAAACTTTGATAAATTTTAAAGAATTTTAATCTAAGATGGTCAGTTATGTGATGATCGGAAGATTTTTGCAAACTGATTGGGAATATAAGGCCCATGCACGGCGATCAAGATCATGTGCATTGTGATTTGCTGGAGACCTTTCTGAAAACTGATTGGCAATGTCCATTGTATTATATATGTATAGTATATTAATATGGATAATGTGGTGATTGTCTGCTGGCTTCCTGGAATTAATCCTCTAAATAACACGGCTTGTGTTAACAATGCAGTGACGTGCTGTTTTTATTGCGCCAAAATTGTTCGAATTTTCTCTCGCCCAAATTAAATAGATTATTGTATGAGTCGAGAATAAGATTTTATGCATGTCTGATAGTGGTTATTAAGGTATATGAATAGGGACCACCACAGATTGTGGTTTAAAAAAAATGTAAACGTGGCATGATGGAAACTGTTACAGACACCAGCAACATTTATGTTTAAAACCCCATTAATCTTTCACTAATACTGATGGTTCATTAAGTCATGGTGGTCATGGCTCATTACATCATGGTGGACCCCACAAGATTCATTGATGGTGATTGCAGGCCAAAAGAAAGCAACCTTTGAAAATTAACAATTAGTTTGACTGGCCTGATAGTCACCACTTATACTTACCAACATCAACACATTCTAAGAGGAAATATGTGCTACTAATCTGTTAGAATAATTACTATTTATTACACATTTGCAATACAGAGCGCTTCGATGTATCATCTTATTTTCAGAATAATTTGACTAAAAGGGGAGTAAATGCGTTTATTACCAAAAACATTGTTTTTGTTCTTAAATTGTAATGAAGAGTTTTGGTTCTTGTGCCAGTGTAATATTGGTGATCATTTGTCATGCATGGTTTCGTAATAGTAGGAGATGAACCAATGTGAAGTATTTGCATTTGTATTTAAATACTTTTGAAAGTATTTGACCCCAGGTCTGGACGGTAGGTTCTTGACTATTTTGATATTTATTACAACTGCACAACATTCCATGGGTGATGTGTGACTGCTGCAAGCCACCAGACAATAATTTCAATGTGCAGTACCTTTGGACCGGCTGAATATTTTGAAAACAATTTGACTGAATGTTATTGGTGGCTTAGCCACCAATAACATTCAGTCAAGTTGTTTTCAAAATATTCAGCATATCCAGAGCTAAGCCCCATGGAAAATGTAGTGGGCAGAAACTCAGCAGGCAGACAGTTAAACAATAAATCAGTGTTACACTGATAATATAGTGGCGAAAATTTAGGCATTTTTACCTTTTTTTTAATATGATAACCTGAATTTCCGTCAGAATGTTATCATAAATGCGAAAAAAACACAGAGTTGATCTTGACCTTTGATAACATGGCCTCCATAACACTGCTCCATCTTATCGATATAAGGAAGCATTTATCCACGTCTGGTCCCAATCCGATGAACCAATTGGGAGATCTAGGACGATATGTTGAGCTAAACCAAAGACATAGCCGTAAAAAAGTTATACCAAGTTCCCACTTCACATTGACCTTGACCTCATGACCTCCATAACACTGTGCTCCATCTAATCTACATAGGGAAGCAAGTATCCAAGTCTGGTCACAATCCAATGAACCAATCGGGAGATCTAGGATGATATGTTGATCTAAACCAAAAACTTAACCTAAAAAAAGAGTTATTACAAGTTCCCACTTGACAGTGACCTTGACCTCATGACCTCCATAAGACTATGCTCGATCTCATCGATATAGGGAAGCATGTATCCAAGGCTGGTACCAATCAGATGAACTAATCGGGAGCTCTAGGATGATATGTTGAGCTAAACCAAAAACATAATATAAAAAAAAGTTTTATACCAAGTTACCACTTCACAGTGACCTTGACCTCATGACCTCCATCACACTATGCTCCACCTTGTCGGTATAGGGAAGCATGCATCCAAGTCTGGTCCCAATCGGATGAACCAGTCGGGAGATTTAGGATGATATGTTGAGCTAAGGTAAAATGTAACCTAAAAACAGAGTTTCAAAGTTCCCACTTCACAGTGACCCTGACTTCATGACTTCAAATTCCCTGTGCTGCATTCCTTCAATATAGGGAAGCATGTGTACAAGTGTGGTCCCCAGAGCTCTAGATAAGCAGGGTTTTTGCGTTTTCACCCAATAAAAATTGCCAATCACCCAATTAATTTTTAACATCATGAGTACTGAAATAGTAAATCACCCAATTAATTTCAGTTCTCTTGCTAATAATAACTTAATTAAAACCCAATTAAATTCCAAAGAAACCCAATTTACAAAATTTCTAAGAGTGAATCACTCAATTATTGAAAAGCTTATCTAGAGCTCTGGTGGTCCCAATCGGGTGAACCAATCCTGGGATATAAGACTAAGTTGAGCTAAACAAAAACCGTTAACCAGAATTGGACGCCGACGGACAAACTGAAGCAATTCATATATTGGCGAAAATTTTAATTTTCACCAATATTAAACAGAATGAATTTCTACAGGGTTGATATGCCCTAAATACAGAGCGGACAGTGTATCATAGATCGGAAGCTGATCTTCGATCTTACTATCACGGTGCTCCTCATAAATGGGAGAACTACAAACAGCAATATTTTTAGTAATGATGTCATTACAAAATATCATTCGCCATGCTACAGAAGCATAAATTAATTAATTAATGTGTATACATTTCCAAAAAAGTTGGTCCCGATCCCAGGATGATTCATAATAAGGAGAAATTAGTTACCTCTCCGGGATGTAGAAATTATTTGAGTGTAGCTTTCATGACCATCTCGGTCACTTTTTTCAGCACTAACTGCTTAGTTAGCTGCACAGTTAGTGCTGAAGAAGTGACCGAGATGGTCACGAAAGCTACACTCAAACAGTCTACATCCCGGAGAGGTAACTAATTTTTCCGTATAATGTGTATACACTCTATCTAACATGTTTAAGGAAAAAGACATGGTACCAGAAATTTTTATTAACAGCACTAAAAGTCATTCTGGTAGTAAAGTTTCAAAATAGTATTCAGTTAGTCATTGACATTCACCAAGACCGATGCAAAGACCAGTTTTCGCCGAATTGACGATTATAGCGTTAAAATCTGTATATATATTAATATTTATTTGTAGATTTCCGAGCATATTGCCATTATGTCTACGTCAAGTGCTCAATCTCCGGATATCCAGCTGGGACGTGATTTATCTCTAGATGCCACTGGGGCAATGCAGAAACGTACTCCAAATGACTTTATATTCGGGAAAGTCATCGGGGAAGGGTCATTTTCAACGGTAAGTACTGTCTGTTCTTTATCTACAATATTAAACAAAGCTCAATTCTATGTTTTCTCATGCATGTATGAAACAGGGTTTCATATTTGATCTGAATACGTAGGAAATCAGGCCTGTGCTGTAACATCTCCAATGGTAACCCATAATAGGTTGCCTTATATGTTTTAAGGAGACATATGGTAACCTAAACCTAAGAAAGCTCATTAATGTCCAGACTAAAATCAGCAGATTACGGTAACCTGTTTCAGGTCCCCTAAAATAATTTAAGACAGCTTCGTGGAGAACATTTTCAACAGGTTACCATAACAGCACAGGCCTGGGAAATCCATAGATCATTCTAGGCCCAGTATATCCTTTTTAAGTCAATTGTGCAGGAAAGCTGTTGAATATGTTAAAGTAATTTAATAGGAAGATGTTTCTGCCCTAGCAGCTTCCAGTCACATTAGTTTCACGACATTCAACTGAATATTTGTTAACCCTTTAACACTCATATCAGCCAAAAACGGCTTGCAGTGGTCTTGCAAGAGAAGAACATTTTTGATAACTGAGCCAGTCATTCCAGTGGTAAATTTTCAAAAATAGTCTTCTCTTGGTCTGCAAATGGACATTTTCTATGAGAAAAGTGAAATTTTCTTGAACAAATTTGAGGGCTAAAAGGTTAAATTGAAATTGATATTTCATATTATATCTCAGTTTTAGAATAGATTTCCCAAATGTTATCTACATGTATGTTGCACAGAATCAGTGAAAGAAAGCATTAATTATGGGTACCGTTGTTTAACCCTTTAACCCTCAAATTTGTTTAAGAAATTTTAATTTTCTCATAGAAAATGTCCATTTGCAGACCAAGAAAAGAAGACTATTTTTTTTAATTTTCCAATGGAATGACTGGCTCGGCTATCGAACCAGTCATTCCAGTGGTAAATTTTTAAAATTTGTCTTCTCTTGGTCTGAAAATGGACATTTATCAAGACCACTGCAGAAGCTGTTTTTGGCTGATATTAGTATCAAAGGGTTAATCTTAAATATGTCATGAATTTTTGTAATTGAGAACTTTCTATACATGGAATTTTGGTTATTGAACATTCTCAATTTGAAATAGTACAAACTCTGCAAAGCTTACTGTCAGAATAAATCCACTCTGAATTTGTCAGTCATTTGAGCAGAGCTCCGTCAGGATCCATACACAAGCATGACAAGTATGGAAAAGCTACAATTATAAGAAAGGCTTATCCAGGCCTTGAGAAGTATGGAAAATTAAACATTTTCTTCTAAGAGTTGGAAGAAATATGGAAAATTAAAATATTGCCATGTGTTTTTCTCATTTAAAAAATAGCACACTCACGCACGCACGCATGCACACACGCACGTATCTTAAAACTGGCATCAACTTGTTGAAGATGTTGACATTACTTTGACTGGAAGCTGTTACTACCTTAGGCAGCAACTGCTTCCAGTCACAGTAATTTCAAAATAGTTAACATCTTGTCATTCATAAATTGTTGCAGATTTTTTCAGTTTATTGTAAAAATTGTGAATTATTTTTATTGAATCGTGCCTTGTAAAAAATTATGCACATCTAACATGCCGTAGTTCAACGTGCTAAACCGTTTTGTCAGTTTTATATTTTTACACGAAGCCTTAGCGAGCCAATTGTCTCCTACCGTGTAGGTACCCCTAACATGATATTATTGAACTTAATCACTTAGTATGTCCTGTTTTGCTGGTTTTCTACGACAAATCGCAGACAAATTATGTAATTGGACTAATTAACAGGTGGGATCCATCAGATGAGCATGGAGCAATCCCATGAACCCTCTGATACATGTAAATACTTTGATGTGTATCACACTCTGTATGATATCTTACTTCACTGTTCTTTGGGATGATGACTGTTGAATGTTAATGTTTTCTCTGGTCTTCATATTCTTTTCTTTACAGGTGTACTTAGCCAAAGAAATCAGTACAGCAAAAGAACTTGCAAGTATGTGTTTTCAAAATATATATTAATCTAAGTTAATCTGAGCTGCATCTAAGGCGATACATGTAACTTCTAGGATTTATAAATAGGCAGTTGCCATTAACCGTCTTGGAATGGAGGAGTCCAGTTTTAGCTATGCCCCGCTCATCTTTAGATAAGCTCCACCCACACTCCACTCGAGTTGAGATCAATCGATACTTGCACTCTCGGAGTCTCAATTTCCAGAAAACTATACAGGTATACTTTTGAATATTTTGAAACTAATTTGCCTGGCAACGACAGCACCCAGTCAAATTAGTTTCAAAATATTCAACAGAATGTTTATTGAATGGTAAAGACATACAATTCGTACAACTTGACGGATTATTAAGCGTTTATGATGAACTAAATAACGTCGTTCATGACATAATAGATTATGACATCAGCCTGCTGGTTGATTATGATGTCATATGATTGACTTAGACTGGATTTCTCAATTAACCTGGTTTCCTCATCATAAATGACTTCTAAAAAAACCACTCGGCTGTTTTTAAATACATTTTTTACGGGGCAATATTAGATTGCAGCTTTCCAAGTTTGTTCAAATTGAGTAAATTTATCAGTTTCATCATTGTCCGTCTAGGAGTTTGCCCTATTTTTAGAAACCTGACGTAAATTATTTTTCATAGCACTTAATGAGAGTGATTTCAGACCTAACTGAGTTCAAGCACTTGGAACAATATCTTTGGTCGACAGACGCGTATTCCAATTAAGCCTTGTTTTGTAGCCATTATTGTCAATGAGTTCATGTCTAGCTCGCTTGGCCCAAATGTTGTTTAATCAATTAATAACAAAACAGTATGCGTCGATTTGAACAACAGACATGTTTGTAGGGATCCAGTCCTGGCCAAATGAAGCTGATTGGTTATTTTCATTGGTGTTCAGATAATAATGCCTCTAGATGTGATTTCAACAGTTATTGAATTTAAATAATTAGCCAATGTTAATTATGCATGTACTTAATATTTATAAGATCTAACACCAAGAATTTGTCAATATGGTCTGAATTTTTGAAAGGCTAATGGTGAGAATACCAATTTGCAGACTAAGAGGAAACTAAGTCCGAATATATTGTTACATAATGAATGGAATAGAGAACTTGCCACTGGAATGTCTTTCTTGGTTATCAAGCCAGTCAGTCCAGCGGTGAGTTTTCTAAAATATTATCTTAGTCCGCAATTGGACACGTCACAAGCAACGGCTGAGATACATTTAAACCGGCTTTGCCATTAAATGTATAATGTCCATCTTTGTGTATTTTCAGTAAAAGTTTTGGAAAAGCGTCACATTATCCGTGAAAACAAGAAGCAGTATGTGATGCGAGAGAAGGAGGTGTTTGCCGCAATTGGAACTCACCCATTCTTTATTCAGATGCTCTATACATTTCAAGATCCAGACCGACTCTGTATCCTTTACTCCTGTCTCATTCACCACATTTAGTCCAGTCAATCTAAGAAATGACCTCAGCAAAATTGCAACAGAATTTTTGTCAGTAGATTTATGGCGAAGAAGCAATGACATATGACCAAAAAAAATCTAGCCAATTCTGACGGTGGGAAATAAATAATTTTAGGTGTTATAACCAGCACTCTTTTGCGCTGCGTTTATTACTGATTTAATGAGCGCGCACATTGCCCTTACGCTCGTCACCTCAGAATTTAAATCGCTCACTTCCTTTATTTTTCCATAAATCTCATTTTTAAACTGGCACGCTTATTTAGGGTTATGTTCGGTGTCAATTTATGCTTTGTGAACGTTCATTTGTACAGCAGTTATTAAAATATCTGCCGTGTTACTGGATTTAGAATTCTCTTCTTACGCGTTACTGTGTAGATCCCGTCTATCTTTTCTAAGAGAACCACAAGCGAATACTTTAAAAGTTCTACTGATGTACTGAGTTTAGATTTATGTCATTTCCTCATGTCGTTTTCCTCTTCTTCGGAAATTCCGCCATTAGTAGGAGTATTAGGATCACGTTATTAAATTATGTTATAATATAGCAATTTATAATGACGTAAAATTAGCTGGATGTAATAGGTGATAATCCACACACTTGGTATATTATTCATTAATACATACAAATCTCACTTTTGCCTGAATGCAATGTATTTACATATACTAAGACATACATTTTTTCAGATAAATGTAGGCAATTTGGAGTGTACTGTGAGTGCCTGATTTAAATTTATTTTTCAATTATGACATTTTAAGCAAGTTTATATCTGTAGCTTACAGGTTTTTAGGTGGTGTGAGAGATACAAAAACAATCACCATCACCGCCGCTGTCTCAGTGTTACACTCTACATATTATAATGTTCATGGGTTTTATTTGATTAAGCGGCGATAGACCGCTTTCCATGTCCTAATGCAACACGTCTGCGACCACACAGAATAACACAATCAACCTTTAGATGGCATAATAATCAAATCAAATAAATTTGAACCATGACAGTGTTTAAGTGCATTTAAATACCCTGATACAGTCCTTTCACTTAAAGGTAATGTACTGGGAGTAGTATGCAGCGAAGGTCGAGTGGATACATCCATATAATGGACACTTGTCGACTGACGAACGGTCAATGTGGAGCATGCCACCGAAGCAGGCTATAAAATACAGGAGTGCATGAATAAGCTACAACAGTGGACAGAAGATTGAGGGCTAGACGTCAATGAAGTAACGGACCTTATCCAGCATCTTCTCACTCATGTTTGGAGAGCGTACCCTACCACAGATCAGCACACTCACCTTTTTGGCATCAATCTAGATTCCCTCCTGACATGAAATCCCTCTATTGAGTAGAGCTGGGCGGTCTGACGGTAGTACCGTGAGGACCGCGGTATACCATGAACCGATACCGTGACCGTTGACATTTCCAAATACTGTGCCCCCCTGTCAATTTTTTTTTTACTTACCTGCTGGTGCTGAAGTGAGCCCCCCCCCCCCCCCCCCCCCCCCAATGCTCCCACCCCACCCGGCAAATGACCTCCTGGATCCGCCCCTGAAGCACACACATGTACGCACCAAGTTGCCTACATTTATTAGCTCACCTGGCCTGAAAGGCCAAGTGAGCTTATGCCGTGGCGACCGTCTGTCGTCCATCCGTCGTCCGTCAACTTTTCCTTTAAACGACTTCTTCTCAAGAACCACTGTGTCAGTTTCAATTATATGTGGCAGGAAGCATCCTTAGGGCATCGGGATCCAATTTTGTTCAAATGAACCCGATCGGCCAATTTGGCCGGTGGCCATCTTGGCCGGCGGCCATCTTGGATTTAGGCCGATTTTAGGAAATGTCTTTAAAAATCTTCTCCGAAACCGCTTAGGGGATTGATGCAAATATCATGAAATATGATCTAGGGCAAGAGCTGAAGCAAGTTTGTTCAAGGGAACTTGATTAGTCCAATGGTTCGGCGGCCATCTTGGCTGACCTAGTTGTAGTGAAAATGACTTATCCAGAACCACTGAAGGGATTGGGCCAAAATTTGGCAGATATGATTAGGGCCTAAGGGCCATTAGGGTTTGTTCAAGGGAAGTTGATCCGTAAAAAAACATGGCCGCCGTGGGCCAATCAAAATATAACGTGTTTGGCAGCCATATTGGATTTTTTTATTTGATAGATTTTGAGGTTGAAATTGGTTTTGTATGTGTTTTGCAGTATTCTGATCACAAATTTACAATTTTCGAAACTGTCGGATAAATGGTTTGGTGGCCATCTTGGATACTTTTCCCACCAAAAGCTCCCATACTAAAGCAATGGGAAATTTTTTATGTTTGCTTCTCGCGAACTACTGGTCGGATTTCAATTATATTTCGCAGGAAGCATCCTTATGGCATAGAGATTCAAGTTTGTTCAAACGAAGCCGATCGTCCAATTGTGTCAACAGCCATCTTGGATTTTGGGCGATTTTTAGAAACGTCTAAAAATCTTCTCCGAAACCGCTTGGGGGATTGATGCAAACCTCATGAAATATGATTTAGGGCAAGTGCTGAGCCAAGTTTGTTCAAGGGAACTTGAGTGGTCAAATGGTTTGGCGGCCATCCTTGGTTGACCTAGTTATAGCGAAAATGACTTCTCCAGAACAGCTGAAGGGATTGGGTCAAAATTTGGCAGATATGATTGGGTACTAAGGGCCATTGAAGTTTGTTCAAGGGAAGTTTATCCGTCAAAAAACGTGGACACCATGGGCCAATCAAAATATAGCATGTTTGGTGTCCATATTTGATTCTATTTATTTGATAGATTTTGAGGCCGAAATTGGTTTTATGTGTTTTTGAGTATTCTGATCTCAAATTTGAAATTTTCGAAACTGTCGGATAAATGGTTCGGTGGCCATCTTGTTGATAAATAGCATTCTAGTTGAAATGCCTATGGTCCAGGTGAACAACACAGGCCCCTTGGGCCTCTTGTTTGAAAAAAATATATATAGCAAAAGGTGTGTGGATTATCACCTACCACACCAAGCTAAGTTTATGCCAGCATAGATTGCTATATTATAACATAATTTAATAACTGGATCATGATACTCAAACTAACGGCAGATTATCAGAAAACGACACGAGGTAATGACAGCAATCTTAGCTCAGTATATCATTTTAAAATATCCGCTTGTGATTCTCCTAGGCTAGATAGATGTTATCTACTCTACAACTAACATGTAAGAAGAAAATTCCTAATCCGGTAGCATGACAGATATTTTAGTAACTGCTGTATATTTTAGTAAATGCTGTACAAATGAATGTTTATAAAGCATAGATTTACACCTAACATAACACTAAATCACTGTGCCAGTTTAAAAATATGATATAGGGGAGCATAAAGAAAGAGTTACCGATTTAAATTCTGCGCTGACAACCGTAAGGGCAATATGCGCCATCATTAAATCAGTAATAAACGCTACGCAAAAGAGTGCGGGTTAAAACAAATAAAATTATAAATTTCCTACCGTCCGAATTAGCTAGATTTTATTTGGGTAATATACCATTGCTTCTTCACCATAAATTTACTGACAGAAATTCTGTTGCAATTTTGCCGAGGTGCACATACAATTTTTCTTAGATTGACTGGACTAATTGAACCTATGTTAATATATCTGTTGGTTTATGGATGCCCTTCAAGATTAACATCAGTGTAGGCTTGCACAATTTTCCGATTTAATCGTGAAGTTCGATTTATTTTTAAAATCATGATTTTTACGATGTAGTTGAGGAAAAATCGGAAAATCGTCAAAAATTTCATGTTTGTTTAAAATCTTACGTGCATGTACTTTTCCTTCGCATTTTAGCAGTACATGAGTACAATTATAATCGTTCATTCTGTTTATATCCCACCATGCCATGCACGTGTCGAATAATTACTAATCAGTGTTTTTATTCTGACCAAGTTAACTCTGATATCCCAATATCTTAATTTAATAGCACCAATATTAGGTAAACTCCTGAATATTTTGAAACTAATTGACTTCCAGCCAAATTAGTTTTAAAATATTCAACATAATCTTGTAACTGCTATGTGGTGCTCAGTTGAAAAGGCTAACTAGTACTGGCAGATCGTAGACAATGGAAAACATTGGCTATTATTATTAAAGGTCTTGTGAGGACTTGCGGTCGATAACGAGTTTCAATTAATTTTATGGTCTATTACACTATTTAAACACAATAGCGTCACTCTGGAGTGAGAAAAATATGTTAGGCAGCCCAAGTAATGAGATTAAATGATGCCTCAATCTGAATCACATCACCACTCACTGTGACGTCACACCGGGAACAGCGCTGTGAGCTGGGTCAATATTTCTCTGTCTGTAGTACAAAGGTAACATTTTAAAACGTGCGTTTAACAGGATAGACTTCACCTACCATAACATAAATTATGTCAGGTTCAAGCTAAGTCTTCAAGAAATAAAAAATTATTTTTTTTTAAAATCCGTTATGATATTTACTCTTTTTAATGGTTCCATGGATAGCTATATTCGCATAGTAATAGGCTTATAACTACGGTAAACCATGGGTAATGCTGAAAATCGGCAATATTTCAATGCATGTGACAAATACTCTGACGTCCAGTAGGCCTAATTGCGGATCCATTACCATTCTTGAAAGGACTGGATGTACTATATGTAATATCTGGGATGGATGGATGTGAGTGTGATGAGCAAGGTGGGTGGGAGAGGTTGACGATGGCTATAATTGTACTATTATTCATATCTAAATGTATATATATATGCTACAGAGTGCAGTTAAAACTTTTTCTGACGATTACGAATGTACAATAAGTGTGTCAGTGTGTCCTATGTGAAATTACCGTGATTACTGATTAGAGTGTAATTGTTTACCTATAAGCTTTTGGCAATGTGTTTGTATAATAATAATGTAGAGGCATGTACGGCTCAACACGTACGTTGGTGTGTGGGCTGGGGGGGGGGGGGGGGGGGGGGGGGGGGGGGGTGGGGCCCACATCACGCCTGTGCACAACCATATGAACTATATCGTTTTCAAACCAACTTCCTCCATGTATGGAAGTAGCACACACTCATATATCAATGTTATGAAAAAGCAAAACTGTAGTGGATGAACAAATTTTAAATAGGTATGCGAACTGCCAGATGTTCAAGGTCGCTAGCGTATCATCTTTACTTACAGTGCAGCTCATAAATAAGTTTAAGTGCTTCCAAAACAAAAACACAAATATGTTAGTTAGAAACATATGAAGATGATACAGGAAACTTTATGTTGAATATTATGAACACAATTTGGGTTGAAATCCAACCCAATTATGTTCAAAATATTCAACAGTATATGTTATTTAAGTTGTACTATAAGCGTGCGGACGGCAATGAATGACTCGCTACGCACCTCGACCGCTGCCTAAATTGTAAACAAACCATGCTATCAATGATATGTCAATGTAGACTATATGCAAAATAGATTAGTTTAGATTAGATTTATATTTACCCGACATTTTAGTTAATTTTAAAACACATAACTGGAGTAACTGCTATATTGAAATCATAAATTTATTCATAAGCCTACACAATGGTAAATTGCGATCGTCGGCAATTGCACTGAGGCGGTGTAGGCCTACTTAACTATCATTTAAAAAGTTGTGTACATGCATACCTATCATCTAGGCAAAATCTCTGCAGTCAATCCAGAAGGATAAGATATATATGCATTTGTAGAAATTGTATTCCAAGAAGTGTGTGTGTATGTTTGATTAAATATAGCCTAATTCACTTACCACGAAATCCCGATGTTACTGTCACCTCTAACAGGCCTATATGTTTGAATTGTGATGGCAGGCACCGTGACCATGAGGTCCTGTCCTTTAAGTTTAATCAACAAAAATATCATCAACTTCGATATTATTTAACCTTTGTGCATCTCGAACAATGTAGTGTCCCTGTGTGAACAATGAATTGTTAAAGAATAGGTGCATAGGTGCCTAATACGCACAGCAGTAGAGAGCCTAGCTTTGCTCCCGAGATAATAATCTAGACTAATAGGAATTGGTGTCATCCCGGTGTGACGTCACAACTCTAGCGCAATAGTTAAAAACGTTTGGTTGTCAAGGTGGTTGCTATATGCTTATCTCAGCTTTGGCTGGGCCGATTACAAAAATTTAAAAAGCATTTTGTTCTTCTAGTAAAGGAGAATCTGTATTATGATTGTCAAGTTAATCAGAGCGATCGGGTATCTAGTCCTCACAACATCTTTAAGATTTGACTAAGAAAAAATGTAATTAGCTACTCTATTGACTAATACATTGCCAAGGCCAGGTCTGTCCATCACAGCATTCATATTGTGTGTAATATTACTAAATGTAGAGATATAGAAAATTATATCCTTACATCATTCGTGTTAGATTTTGTGCTGACATATGCAAGAAAAGGAGAGCTTTTAGACTATCTACACAAGCTGTCGTCATTTGATGAGAAATGTACTCAATTCTACAGTGCCGAAATTGTTGTGGCATTGGAATACTTACACGGTCTGGGAATAATACACAGGTGAGCTGGACGAAAAATCTTATTTTCCTTTGTCTTTCAGCAAATGATGAAGCAACGGCAAATGGTGCTGTGATATCAGTATTCCTTAACTGATGTTAGGAGGTGGTTTAAATTTGCTGCTTCGGATAGTAATTTGAAAACTAAATGAAATCGAATATATTGAGCGATTTGCGGGATCCAGTCTGTCATGATGTCATGATCAAATACGTCACAATCAAAATGATGTAGCTCCGTCACAAAAATGGAAAAATCTGTCAGGAGTGTGTACAGATTGTGTGTGAGGTATTTACAATTTAGTAAACATTCTGTTGAATATTTTAAAACTAAAACTAAAACTGCCTCCAGTCAAACTAGTTTCAAAATATTCCACAGCTTATCTGTATGGTTACCTTGAAAATTAAATTCTGGGCATTTATGTTCCACAGTTTAAAATTGATTCAACCACGCATTGGCTGAGCTTATCGAGAAAGGCACAATTTGGCTGGAAGAAGGCTAGGGCAGTAGGTTTCTGAAAATTTATATAGAGAATTTTTCTGTCTACCATCTTAGATTTTACAAGACTGTTCAGAAATCCTGTCAAACCATATTTTCTCCATCGAAAATAACCCATTTTTAACAAAAACTTGTGGGCGGTACTCTATGGCTGTATTTTATGTTTTGTGTTTCGCAGCTGCAGTATTTCACATCAAGAGTATACTTACCTCCCTAATACTTTTGATATTGCTAAATATTGGCTTTCACTCAATAAACACTCAGATTAAAACAGTTAGGTGCCCCTACTGGGCGGGGAGTCAGAGCGTAGTCTGGCGGATGCCAGCCCCACCACCGCGCATGCGCAGACTAGCACTTCCTCTTTGCTAATTTATTGGCAGAGAGTCTACACATGCTTTTGTGCTAGTGATTTTCGTGGCTCAATTCTAAGTGTTTTTGTGAAAGTTCAGAAGTGTTTATCCCTGATAAAGATGGCAGGAAGAGTGACTTCGCCAGAGGAGGGCCCAGGACCTTTAAATCAGGTGACTTCTAGTAAAATTAGCGAGTTTTGTCCCGTTGTAATGTGTTTCCGGGACTCGCGCTAAACGTGATAAGCGCCTTGTTTAGTTGGTTTATTTCAACTAGGTGCTATATAAGACTAATCTCTCTTTGTGTTTATGTCCACAGGTCTGTGTGAAGAAATATAATGGACATCACATCAGCAGAGGGTTTGTGTCTCTCCACCATGGTTCCATTTCCTACTAATACTGTTAGGTTATCTAACCAAAAATTCTATGTCCAGTGAGTTGGAGGCCTATTATAAAGGTCTTCTCACTTTGCCCTCTTGATCCAATTCCTTCCCCTAGAGGTGGAGATAGTTAAGAGGCGTTCAGTTGGTGGAGTGCTCCAGTTCATCAGGTTGGATGGTTTGTCTAGACAAGGTGTCAGGTATCTAATTATTGATATGAGGTGATGTTAATTATTTAGAGGAAAGGGAGATAATTAACAGTATTTGCCATTGTTATCAGTATATATCTGATGGTTGTGTAGTCGAAATGTCCATTCTGCACATGTTCTGGTTAGAGATACAATTCGTCCTTGCACTGGGATGTTTGTTGGGGATCGATTTTTTCCTGTCATAGGATTAATGACGTCATAATCAGCCTTGCTCTTTATTAACAATTAAAGTTGTCCGAAGCTGGTTTTCTGATAAATTATGATCTTTATGATCATTTTTCCTTCTCTTGAGTTGGTGAGTTTCTAAGCTTAACTAGATTGCTCATACTCCTCGTCCTTTGGCCTTTTGCAGAGACCTGGTTGTGCGTCCTGTGGACGATTTTTGAGGGACAAGTTTGGTCCTCATCTCTGTTTTCAGTGTAGCCCCTGTGGTCCCTTGCTTAATTGCGAGATATGTAAGCACTGGGGGGGCGAGCTAATGTCCGAATTCTTGTGCTTGCAGGCGAAGGACAAGGTGGTGGAGGAGGAGAAGAAGAAGCTGAAAAAAGAGGTTGTAAGTAAGAAGGGTAAGAGGAAGGCCTCGTCCGCGGTGGACATGGAGGCCTTCCGGACCGAGATGTTGGGAGAGATGAGGAGGACAATAAAGGATTTGGTTCCAGAGTTGCTTCGTGGCATGCTTCCTGGACCAAATCCTTTGTTGGCCTCATCATCTGCTTCGGAGCAGGTAATCCCCGCCTCTGAATCACCGTTCCTTAGTACGCTTCCGTTGTTTGAAGATTCAGAGGTGGCCCCATTAGAGGGGGCGTTCCACGACCCTGGCAGCAGGCTTATTGCCGCGCCCAATAGGGACCGTGGACGGTTGTCGCTGGAACCCGCGGGCTGCTTATCAGTCCAGGGCTATCCGCACACCGCGGGTGCCAGTACCTCGTATGGCACCTTCCCTGGCCAGTCCGGGTTAGCTCTCTTTGCTGACCCGGAGTCTAATCTGTCTGGCCAGGAGGATGAGGATTACCTGTTGGGGTCGCCGTCTGAGGACGTGGCCATGGATTATGACATCTGTGCACCCCTCGCGGGGAATACAGGCGCCTTATTCCACGGTTCTACTCTCCCAGGGGTAGAATCCACGGTTCAGACTGTGGCCCTGGGCGCTGAAGGCCAGCGTTACCGCATACCTCGGCTTGCCGAGAGTGTCGCTGGTGCTGGCCGGGGCCGTGGTGGGGCGGTATATGCCCCGCGCTCTACCACGGCGCCTGCTCCTGGTCAAGCCAGTGAGATTAGCATGCCGGTATTGTCAGGCCCGCATGCTCTCCCTGGCTTGCCAGGGATATCAGCGTATCCGCCGTCAAGCTCTGTTGCTTGCGCTCAGGAGGAAGACGAAGGCCCCCGTCTTGTAGAGCGCTCGCAGCTAGCCACGGAGGAGGATTGGTCTGACGCTTGCCAGTGGTTGGTGAGTGTTAGACCAGATCTGCCCGTGGAACAGTCGGCTAGCCAGCGTGATCACAGGCCGTGGTTAGCTGGTAAGCCTACTGCTAACGCTATGCCTTCTCTGCCGCTGGCAGAGCATGTCGTTGACATGTTCGAGGCGGCGGAGACGTCCATTAAGTCGAGTGGACGTCTCGCTAAGGCCCCGCGCGAGGTGGCCAGGCGTTGCCGCATCGTGCCCCTGGACTACCAGCGGTACGGTGTGGTACCTAAGCCGAGCGTGGATGACCGCGCGGCTTTGGGTGAGGATGCGCGGCCAGGCTCCCGTTCTGACACGGGAGTCTTGTGTTCGAACGCGTTGCGTTCAGCAAATACCGCGTTGCGTGATGCGGAGGAGAGTGGGAGGGCTTCGATTGCCGCTCTGTCCCACGTCTCCCAGCTGTTACAAGGGGTAGTAACAGCATCCGCATCGCGCCAGCCAAGTCCGGTCACAGTCCAGCGAGCCATCCAGGATGGTATCAACCTGGCGCTGGACTGTATGACGCGGGCGGTGACCAGGAGTGTCCGGGCAAGGCGCACTTTTGCCTTGGATAATTTGTGCCCGTCCCAGGACCTATACAATAGGCTACTACGTACGCCTATGACAGGTCCTGGTCTCTTTGGAGGTGAGGGATGTAGGCACCTCCAGGAGACGGTTACTCTGGTCAATAACCAGAGGGCGCTGCGCGAGCAGTTTGAGGTGCTTCGTCGTGCCAACGTTCGCGCCGCACCCCCTGCGTATCGTCCCCTGCAGGCTCGAGGTGGTAGTGGCCAGGTCAGAGGCCAACCACCATCGCAGCGTCGGCCTCGGCCGCGTGCGATTCGGCCAGCAGCGAGGGGGGCGCAGGCTCCTCAGGCGCAGTCAGCCAGGCAGCCGCCCGCGCACCGAGGTGCGCGCGGTGCTGGTCGTGGCGCGCGAGGATCTGGGTGGGGTAATCGTTCCTGATGGGACGGTTACCGCGGTGAGAACCACGCCGGTGTTTCTGGCAAAGGAGACAGTGCCGCTCTTGCACTTCTTATGTCCACCTCTATCCCTAGGTGAACCGGTGGGAGGCCGGCTAGCCGACCACATGCAAGAGTGGGAACGGTTAACTCAGGACCGTTTAGTCTTGCGATGGCTTTCAGTCGGGTATCATCCCGATTGGATGACAGGCCCGCCATCACGACTGTCTCTAGTGCCGATCTGGACTCCAAATCCGAGAGATCCAGATCAAAGGTTGTGTATCGAGGAGGAAATAAATTCCCTCATACAAAAAGGAGCTATTCAGCCGGCACAGAGGTGTCCGGGCTTCTATTCAACCCTGTTCTTAGTAACAAAGAACACCGGAGGGTGGAGACCAATTCTCAACCTCAAGCCATTGAACAAGTTCATAGAGACGCCCAGTTTCAAGATGGAGACTGTGCGCTCGGTGTTGGCGGGGTTAGAGAGGGGAATGTGGACAGCGTCGATAGATTTGAAGGACGCTTATTTCCACATCCCCGTACACAGGAGTTTCCGTCGCTTCCTGAGATTTGCATTCCAGGGCAGACAGTGGGAATTCAGGGTGCTACCCTTCGGAATTTCCACGGCTCCTCGGGTTTTCACCCGTGTGGTTCTTGCGATCACCGCATACCTCCGCAGGAGAAGCATAGCAGTCCACACATACATAGACGACTGGCTGTTGAAAGCACACACCCGGGAAAGTTTATCGGCCAGTCTGGAGATTGTTTTGAAAACTCTCACAGACTTAGGCTGGATGATCAATTTCCCAAAATCAGAGCTGACTCCATCCCAGAAGTTTGTTTACCTGGGGATGTTCTTCGATCTAGAGACAGGATATGTTTATCCTACTCAGGAGAGAGTTCAGAAACTCATCTCATTAATTCAGTCAGTGTGCGACAGTCGTCATGTCCTGGCACGGGTTTACTTGAGAATGCTGGGGTTGATGGTTTCATTGGAACCAGTCATTCCTCAGGCCACCTTACGCAGGCGGCCGATCCAGTTATTTCTCATGACACAATGGACCCAGAGTACAGGTTCGCTGGACTCGAATGTGTCAGTGTTGGCGCCTCTGATTCATCACCTGCAATGGTGGTTGGACACAGAGAATCTCTTGGTGGGGGTTATGCTAACCCCTCCCCACCCTCAGGTGACTGTGTATACAGATGCATCGATGGAGAGCTGGGGAGCTTGCCTGGAAGAGTCCACGATATCAGGGCTTTGGAATCTGGAACAGTCAAAGGAACATATAAATCTACTGGAGCTAAGAGCAGTAGTCCTGGGCCTGGAACATTTCTTACAGAAAGTTCAGGGCAAGATTGTTCTTATTCGTTCAGACAACTCAACAGTTGTGACTTACATAAACCGCCAGGGCGGAACGAAGTCGCCCAGTCTCTGTATGATGACATGGAGACTGCTTTGTTGGTGCCTGGATCACCAGATTACCTTGAAAGCAGTTCATATTCCGGGAAGGTTAAATCTGCTAGCAGACTCATTGAGCCGAAGGATGAGTGTTTTACCCACGGAATGGCAACTAAATCAATGTGTGGCGGATCGTCTGTTCGACCATTGGGTGAAACCCAACATCGATTTGTTCGCAACGAAGAAGAATGCGAAGATGACGACGTACGTCTCTCCGATTCCGGATCCAAGCGCTTTCGCAACAGATGCGTTAGCTATCAGCTGGGGGGAGAATGTATGCATACGCATTCCCTCCAGCAATCCTGATTCCAAAAATTCTTCAGAAAATCAGACAAGAGGAATGCCAAGTGCTTCTGATCGCCCCGGATTGGCCAAGCCGATCATGGTATACGGATCTGCTGGACCTTCTGGTCTGCAATCCGGTTCCTCTGCCTCTGATGGACGATATTATCTTCCAGGGCAAGGCCCTTCACAACAATCCGTCAATGTTCAGATTGACTGCGTGGATGTTGTCAAGGAATCTAGAATTAAGGAGGGCTTTTCTGAGCAAGCAGCCATGTTTATGGCCAAAGCCAGGAGGGGGTCAACCTCCAGAGCATATAATTATAAAATCAACAGATTTGCAGAATGGTGCTCAAAAAGATGTATAGATCCAATGGATTCATCTATTCAGGTAGTAGCTGATTTCCTCTGTCACCTCTATGATGCCTATAGCCTCAAGCCTAACTCTATTGCTGGTTATAAGTCAGCTTTAATGTCTGTTATTCCTTGCTTGGCTAAGAGGGGAAGTGATGAAGTAAATACATTAAATGTATTAATTAAAGGCATGGGCAATCTAAGACCAAGGAATCCACCTGTGATTCCGTCTTGGAGTTTATCGCTAGTGCTTCAAGTACTAGGTGATAAGCCGTTTGAACCACTTAGTTCCATTTCTATGAAACTATTAACACTGAAGACTGTGTTTTTAATTGCTGCGGCCTCGGCTAGGCGTAGGAGTGAAATTCATGCCTTATCAGCCGAGGATGACCGTTTTGTGGTTTCAGGGGAAGGCCTTAAGCTGCTACCTAGGATTAATTTCTTGGCTAAAAATCAGTCGTTGAAATATCCAGGTCAACCTATTGTTTTGCCTGCTTTAACTAGATATGATCCTAATTCTAAAGCATGGTGTCCCGTCCGGGCGCTTCGCCGGTACAAACAACGTACGGCGGAGTGGCGCACCGACCAGTCGGCGTTATGGTTGTCTTATATTGAACCCCATGGCAGGGCTTCTAAGGACACCATTTCCAGGTGGATTGTAGAATGCATTCAGTTTGCCATAAATCCGCCACCGGGAAGCAGGTTGACGTGGCCAAGGCTCACAGTGTCCGCGGCGTAGTGACATCCACTGCCCTATTTAATGGGGTCCCTGTGGATGATATTATGTCGGTGGCTCAGTGGCACTGTGAGTCAAGTTTTACAGACCATTATCTCCGTGACACCTCTAATCCTCTCGCCTTGTCGATTTTGAAAAAATAACTAGGCATATATTTTTGATGGGGTTTCCTCATTGCTTATATATTTCACAATTAATTTATGGAAACAACCACTAATTTGGGACTGCATCGTTCTTCACCAATGGGAAGAGGATGTCAGCAGCCATTTCAACAAGGTCAGTCTTGTGTATGTGTTGTCCATTGTTGATTGTCTTGTCACGTTACCCGTTATTAATATGATGATGGTTTTGTGTATTTATGTGGTTCATTGTTGAGAGTATACGAAAATGGAGTTTTTTTCGTCTCTGTCCTGTAGTACATGGCACTTGTACGTAGAGAGCGTATAGGACATTGAGGTCATTCGACTCTTCCTCCCAGGAAGGAGGGGGGGGAACGCATATGACATTCGGTCATCTCTCATACATCGGGGCAGGGTTGTTTGATTTAAATCAAATGATTAAAATCAGTGATTTAAATCATGATTAAAATCAGTCCAAAAAAATCAAAAAAATCATGATGCGATTTTTTTAAAAGTCAGTGTTTTTTTAATAAAATCATCATATTGTATTACTTGCTTTATTTCATCTGTATACACCCAATAACCTTTAAAAACTGTTGTTTTGACCTTGCCTCACAGTTGTTTTATAGGTGTTGCTTCTGTCCCTGATACTATAACCCCATTATCCCCATTTACTGCCCAGACTTTGCTAGATTATCAAAACATTCAGGCTAACTCCTTTCTCTGACTTTGATAAACAATGTATGTAAACTGATGGACATTGATGGATAAAAAAACATAGACAGCACTCGTGTAAGAGAGATCTGGTTTACATGCAGCCAGGTTAAGAAAACACATTGAATCCCACAGTACATATAAGCAAATAGAATGTTTCTTAACTCATCATTTGTTCAAAATAAGTTAAGATGCCTGGAAGAAAGCAAGATCACATTTGGATGTACTTTGATAAGGATGTTGAGATTGGTAAATCTGGTTGTAAGGCTAAGTGTAAAGAATGTGGCAAATCTATGCAAGGCATAGTAGCACGTATGAAGCAGCATCATAGTGAATGTAAGACTGATACACAAGATACACCAGCAATAACAGTCTCTACGCCTAGGAAGCGCCCTGCCCCAGAGGCAGGGGAGTCATCACCGTTGTGTACGCCTACCAAGAGAACCAAAATCAGTGCAGGTAAGAGAATATAATATTTTGTGAATAAAAATTTAACTGACAAACAGACTGATAATCTGACCGACAGACCACACACTAACTCAGCCTAACTCTTGACCAAGTAATTAAAACTGATTAATAGCTAATCCTTCAGTTACAGTCTATATGTTTTCTACAGTTAAATAATTTTGCAAACAAATACACTGCCTTATTTAAAAATAAATTAAATAAACAAGGCAATCAAAGGGTTACCACCTTAGTTAGTCTATTACTGTGAGATCTTTATAGGACAGCAGTGTTGTTCAAGAGCAGACCCCTTTATTGATTGTGTGAGGTGATAACACCTGTGGTGTTACATAACAGTTAAGCAGTCAGGTAGTTAATTGGCTTAATTTGGACACATTAACCTTATCACTGCATAGTACTGTAATTTTAATCCCAAATTCCTAAAAAGATTTATGTCAGAAAACTATAGTGAGACTCATCTAAAAACTACTAAATATTTTGAAAACAATTTGACTGAAACTTCTTGGTGAGTAAATCACCAACAACTTTCAGTCAAATTGTTTTCACACTATTTAGCAGGTTTTGAGTAATGCAGCTTGAAACTATTCTCAAGTAGCTCAGAGCAGTCAGCCAGTTAACCCTTAGCACACTAATGTCAACATTATCCCACATGTGTCTACCTTTCCTGGCTGAAACAGTAATATTGCTAAATTAATAACTAAAAAAATTTACTTGAATATTTTGAAAACAATTTGACTGAAACTTCTTGGTGAATAAATCACCAACAACTTTGAGTTATATTGTTTTCACACTATTTAGCAGGTTTTGAGTAATGCAGCTTGAAACTATTCTCAAGTAGCTCAGAGCAGTCAGCCAGTTAACCCTTAGCACACTAATGTCAACATTATCCCACATGTGTCTACCTTTCCTGGCTGATACAGTAATATTTTATTTTGCAGGTCTAGACCACTATGTTTTGAGAACATCCCAAATTGAGAAAGACGCCATCGATGAGCAAGTCGGTCGCTACGTGTACGCTACTAACACACCATTCTCTGCAGTCACACATCCAGAGTTCATTAAACTAGTCCAGATGCTGAGACCAGGCTACTGCCCACCAAGTCGGTATGAAGTAGCCGGTAGTTTACTGGACAAGGTTCAGCAGTCACTGCAGGATGAGTGTAAAGAAAGGCTTGAAGGCAAGACTGTCTCCATGTGTTTAGATGGTTGGAGTAATATACATAATGAACCTGTAGTTTGTGTCTCTGTAACCACTTCGGATGGTGATTCCTATCTTACTGAGACTGTGGATACGTCAGGCCACAGTCACACTGCTGAGTACATGAAACAGGTTGCTAGTAGTGCTATTAAACATTGCGAAGAACAGTTTAAATGTAACATAGGTAGCATTGTAACTGACAATGCGGCTAACATGCGTAAGATGCGTGAAGAACTGAAGAAAGACCACAAAGACATTATTGCCCATGGATGTTCAGCCCACCTCATGAACCTACTTGCTCATGACATAGAGATCAAGGGTGTTAAGGAACACGTCACACAGATTGTGAAGTACTTTCGCAATACACATTTACCAGCAGCATGGTACAAGGCAGAGGGAGGCAAGCGACTCGTCCTACCACAAGATGTCCGCTGGAATACGCTAGCTGACTGCCTTCAGTGCTACCTGGATAACTGGTCCATCATTTTGAAAGTGTGTGAGGAAAATAGGGATAGTATAGACACAAATGTGGCTAGTAAAGTGCAAAATATTGGGATAAAGAGACAAGCAGAGGACTATTTGAGGCTCCTTAAGCCAATCTCCATTGCCCTGGATATAGTACAGAGTGATAGCTGTTTTCTCAGTGATGCAGTTAGTGTATGGAAGAAGTTGGAAAAAGACTTTGAAGAAGGTGGGGTATCATTAAGCATTATGAAGAAGTTCCACGAACGATGTAAGCAGGCACTCACTCCTGCCCACTATCTCGCCTATATTTTGGATCCGCGTACTGCTGGTAAAGGATTGTCTACCAAGGAAACTGACAGTGTGATGGAGTATGTGTCTGTGTCATCCCCAGACATGATACCTATAATCATGAACTACCGGGCCAGAGCAGATCCATTTAAGGATTACTTGTTTAGTTCATCTGTTCTGGAATCTGTGTCTCCCTTTGCCTGGTGGAAATCTCTATCAGACAGAGTCAGTGACCATGTGCTAAACATGATATATGCAATACTTGGTGCTACTGCCTCTAGTGCAGGTGTTGAGAGAATATTCTCAACTTTTGGTTTTGTGCATTCAAAAGTGAGAAACCGTCTTGGTACTGAGAAAGCTGGCAAGCTTGTTTTTGTTTACAAGTTACTTAACAAATGAATCATCATATACATGTATAACTATATTGATCTGATTTGAAATAAATTAATTAAATTGACTTAAAATTGCATATCTTATCATTAATTAGTAATATAAAAAACATGGTTATAAAAATCTGATTTAAATCAAAAAAATCGATTAAAATCAAAAAAATCCGATTTTTTTGATTTTTATAAAAAAATCATGATTTTTATCAACCCTGCATCGGGGGTGTTATCCGATGGTTAGTCAAATCCTGACTGTTTTTTCATACAGTTTCAGAAGTTTAAGTGCCTTAAACGCAGAAAAGCGTATAGGGATGAGCTGGTCTTTTGACCTCGCCTCCCTCCCGCCGAATTCACTGTCGAATTCTGGCAATATCAAAAGTATTAGGGAGGTAAGTATACTCTTGATGTGAAATAAACGAAATCAAGGATTTCTTTTTTCACGAGAGAGTTGATACTTACCTCCCTAGATACGGACCCGGCCTCTCCACCCCACAGAGGCTCGGTCTTCAGGCTCTTTATAGTTGCATGTGTGTCAGCCAATAAATTAGTCAGAGGAAGTGCTAGTCTGCGCATGCGCGGTGGTGGGGCTGGCATCCGCCAGACTACGCTCTGACTCCCTGCCCAGTAGGGGCACCTAACTGTTTTAATCTGAGTGTTTATTGAGTGAAAGCCAATATTTAGCAATATCAAAAGTATTAGGGAGGTAAGTATCAACTCTCTCGTGAAAAAAGAAATCCTTGATTTCGTTTAGTTTGAGAACATGCTGCATCTGCAATTGGTCCTTGTTTAACCACATTCCTTATCCTCAGCCATACTCTTAGCTCAAGCAGGTTCTTCTTGGTTCCTGGTATACCCAGTCCAGCCTCTGTCTGTCGACTCTGAGTACCACAAATTCTAATGCTTTGTGTGCAGGCTTGGTGTTCATAGAACATGGCCAAGTATAGACTATCTTTGCTGAGCCAGTTTCCCTGACAACACTGTGCACATGGCTTATAGTGCATCAGTGGCAGATCCAAGGGAGGGGGGATGGGCACACACACACGCACGCACGCACGCACACACACACACACTGTCAATTTTTTTTTACCTATCTGCTGGTTGCTGAATGAGCCCATTTTCCAACTCCCTTAAAATTTTGGTCCCCCCCCCGGCAAATGACCTGGATCCACCCCTGTGCAACATCGGAGATTATGCTGCGCAGCCAACGATATTGGGTGATTGATTGTATGGCGGTGTTTGCGGTGGCATGCATCAAGCTTATCTGGAACTGCTTTTGAAGCTGGCCAGCTGGTACATTTGAACAGCAGCAGTCAAACACATGTTGCATCATACAAGTGTGTTCTTTTGCCACAGTGGTCCTTGGCCCATGGATCCACAATAGAGGAATACAGTCTCTCAGTCAATTATATGACTTCCTAGTCGATTATGTCACATGTAGGCTGTTGTCATAATCAATTTCGTCATGAATTATGCGATTTAGTCCATCATAAACGCTTAATGGTCTGCCAAGTTTTACGAATTGTATGTTTTTACTACTTAATAAACATGCTGTTGAATATTTTGAAACTAATTTGAGTGGGTGCTGTTGCTGCCAACAGCACCCAGTCAAATGAGTTTCAAAATATTCAACAGCTTACCTGTATAGTTTTCGTGAAATTGGGATTCAGGGAATGACAGCGAGGGTGGAGCTTAGTTCCATAAATACTGAAGGCTATTTCTCTCATGATGCAACATGCATCAGTGTCGGAGGAGCTTCACATCGGTGACCCAAGGATTTTATTCTTTTATTCCTCCCCACCGCACAGGCGCACACAGACAGACGTTTTTGTCTCTGACTCTAGTGGCTTCCATTCCATGTCTATATAGTCTATGTCATATGCATACGCTATCTCTGGTGTGTGGCCCATTGTAGCTACTGGGGTGTTTGGTCTTGGAGAGTGCTCCCATAAGGATGAGATGATGGGGCTGTGGCGAGGTAGCATGTAAGCAGCAAAGGCAGGGGAGAGGCCATCTCATTGTGGACAGCTGATAATAATCTCGGCAATTTCAACCAAGCTTGCACGAATAACTTTATGGTGGTATCCTTCAGAAAATTTATGCATAAATTTGTTTAGTCATTTAATTGTCTTTTTGCATTCCATGAAGCTAGGATGCCATAATGGAACAGAGCCTACATGTATTTGCATGCAACAGTTAATGTGATCCATGTCACAAACAATTAGTATTAGCCAAAATTGTGCTCTGCGGCGTACTGATGAACTATCCATTTGCAGGCCAAGAGAAGAAGAATTTTGAAAATTTACCTCTGGAATGACTGGCTCAATAATCGAGCCGGTCATTCCAGTGGTAAACTTTCAAAAATACTCTTCTCTTGACCTGCCACTGGACAGTTACTAAGCAAAGATTTTAATTTTCTTGACCAATGGTGACCATTAATGGTATTTGTGATGATATTTTCAGAGATCTCAAGCCGGAGAACATCTTGCTCAATGATGATATGCACATTCAGATAACAGACTTTGGTTCAACGAAGATTATGAAGCCTCAAGGAGGAGGAGAGAACAATACAGGTATATATCTCGACTATTAGTAAACCATCAATGCAAGGTTGACTTCAATCTTGCCATTATACATGGAATGCAATGTATTTATGACCAGTTAATGTAAGTTATTTTTCCATGTGATTTATCATCTCCATATATATATATATATATATAAATTCAAAATATTTAACACTAAGTTTTATACCATAAAGAATATACTGTTTCAGTGATTTGTTAGTGAAAGGGTTAAATATTTGAATTTATATATATATATATATATATATATATATATATATATATATATATATATATATATATATATATATATATATATGGAGATGATAAATCACCTGGAAAAATAACTTACATTAACTGGTCATTCATGCGACTATTTTTGTGTATTTCTAGATTCATCATCGTCTGGGAAATGGCGGAGTAATTCTTTTGTGGGCACTGCCCAGTATGTGTCCCCTGAGGTCCTGACCAGTAAACAGGCGTACTACAGGTAAGTGTTGTCAAAGACTGCAAATGCATTGTTAGCTCAACAATCCACAGTGGGCAAGTGAGCTTATTCCATGGCAACTACCTGTTGTCCATCTGATACATCATCTTTCAACCTTTGCCTTAAAACGTATGTCCTAAGCCGCTTGGCTTAATAACCGAGCCAGTGATTCCCATAATAAATTTTCAAAAAAAGTTTTCTTGGTCTGTAAATGGACATTTTCTGTGAAAAAATTGAAATTTTTGCATGAACAAGTTTGAGGGTTATAGGGTTAGCCATTTATCTGATGAAATCCCTTCATGTAGAGATTCGATCAGACATACATATAGAGGATGCGCAACGTGATGCCAATGCAGAAACAGCTCCCAGTCAAATTAGTTTCAAAATATTCAACAACTTACCTGTATAGGTGCCTTGAAATTTAGATATAGGATCGTCGTCAACAATCACACGATCAAGGTCAATGCAATTTTGGTATAAAGCTGTTTTTCAGTTGCTAAATTCTTGCATTTAGCAAAACTTCTTTGACTATATATTAGGATTGGTTAACCCTATTGATGAATCCAGTTTCTCAGTCAGTAATATGACATCATAATCAACTACGTGGTGTGTAGGCTGATGTCATAATCAGTTGTGTCATGAATGACTCGATTTAGTCCATCGTAAATGCTGAATAGTCCGTCAGGTCGTATCGTATGTGTTTACTATTTAATAAACATGCTAGACAACAACAGCTCCCAGTCAAACTAGTTTCAAAATATCCAACAGCTTACCTGTATAATTTCTGGAAATTGTTGGTCAGGGAGTTCAGTGATCAATCGATCCTAACACGGGCGAAGCATGGGTGGAGCTTAGCTGGAGATGTGAGGGGGAAAGCTAAAACTGGATTCTGCCATTGGTACATAACATGGATACATGGTTGCCTATCTACTGTTACGAGTCAGCATCATGACATTGAGGCCACTAGGTCAAAGTCAATGATTTCTGATGTTTATCGGAAACGATGAACAGAGGCAAGACATTTAATTCGGCAAAATTTCTGTTTATGATTTATTTCAGCTCTGACCTGTGGGCTTTAGGCTGTATTACATACCAGTTATTATCCGGCCTACCACCGTTCAGAGGCGGGTAAGTTATCTGTCTATGTGATTTAACACTCACTTATTTATATTTAACAAGTGTTTTCTGTATGTTAAGTGTGAGATTCAACTTGGCTGGTTGGTTGTGATCCCGAAAATGTCTTCATTTTACGCTCAACAGGTCAAGTGGTCAAATATTGTGCTACAGCTCAGAAATACCTTGACACGTACTAAGGCAGCTATGTCTTCCAATCCAATTATGTTCAAAATATTCAACAGAACATTTCTTATATGATAATAAAAATTGTACTAACTTACATGTTTGTGTTTTAGTTTTGAAAACGTGTTTAACTTATTTATAAGCTGAATCGTAAAATCATTGAAAAGGGTGTAATATGATAAACTCAAGTTCTACACGTGCAATCTTCAAGAAGGTTGGGTTTAATGTTACCCTTGAGGTCCAGAAGAATTGTCATGATGTTGGGTTTAAAAGATCAAAGGTCAACACCTGGGAAAAGGGCAGGTGGGTGATATTCGTTACCTTGACCCTTTAATGGCTAAATTTGTTTAAAAAATTTAAATGTTTACTTATTGAATGTCCATTTCGATTATCGAGCCAGTCATTCCAGTGATAAATTTTCAAAAATAGTCTTCTCGTGGCCTGTAAATGGACATTCGTTAAGACCACTGCAGAGGCCGATGTTTTCTGGCTTCGTCATGAAATGGTTAAAGGTGTGTTGATTGGAACACTTGTCATCGATATCGTGGCATAAGTGTTGTAAAAACCTTTAATGGTCACAAGTTTTCAAAAAAAATCAAAAATTTTGTTTGAATTTGTGGGCCAACCGAAGACTATTTTTTAAAACGTTACCACTGGGATTACTGGCTTGTTTATCCAGTTCTTCCAGTAGAAAGATTTCAAAAATACTTTTTTAACCTGCAAATAGACATTTCTCAAGATCACTAAGATAACTGAGCAGTCTTTACTGTCATTCATCAAAAATTTACTTTTCTTGGTCTGCAAATTTTCAATTTCAATGAGAAAATTGAAATTTTCTTGACTGAATTTGACCATTACGGTGATAAAGTAATATTTGAGTTTATACGTGTATGTTTTCTTATCTTGTTTACAGGCATGAATACATGATCTTTCAAAAAATAACAAAACTAGATTATGAATTTCCTGATGGCTTTCCAGCACCAGCTAGGGATCTCGTTGAAAGACTCTTGGTAGGTGTTTCTTATCATCCACATGTTATGAAAGTGGAAGAGGCTGTCTTCCATCTAATCATGTGTGTGTGTGTGTGTGTGTGTGTGTGTGTGTGTGTGTGTGTGTGTGTGTGCATTCGTGTGGTGCGCGTGTGTGTGTGTGTGCGTGCGTGCGTGTGGTGTGTGTGCGTTCGTGCGTGTGTGTGTGCATTCATGTGATAAAAATTGTATTAACCCTTTAATGGTCAAGCCAGCCAAACCTGGCCTCTGCTATGGTCTTGTGAAATGTCCATTTACAGGCCAAGAATATACAATTTTTGGAAATTTTCCACTGGAATGACTGGCTCGATAACCGAGCCAGTCATTCCAGTTGTAAATTTCGAAAATTATATTCCCTTGGCCTGTAAGCAGATATTTAAATTTTCTTTCAAATTTGACCATTAAAGGGTTAACATGTTTCTGGTTTTGTTTTGGAAGCAGGTTGACTTATTTCTGAGCTGTACTATACAGTTTTTCTTGAATATACCAGGTAGTAGAGCCGACAGAGAGACTCGGCTGTGAAGAGATGGATGGCTATGGGCCCTTAAAGGATCACATATTTTTCTCTGGCATCGACTGGGAGCACCTTCATGAGGCCAAGTCACCTGAGCTTCTTCCATACTTACCTGCCTCGTCAGATAATCCTGAGCTTTGGGGAAACACTAGGGTAAGGTGGCGCTTCACATGGTATCAATTCCTATTTCGGTTATAGAGCCAGTCATTACAGTGGTGAATTTTCAAAAATAGTCTTCTTGGCCTGTAAATGTAGATTTCTCAAGACAACCTAAGAACCTGTTTTGGTCAGATAAACGTTAAAATCGTTAATCATTTTTAGGTTCAACAATCACTTCAAAACGGTTGCATCAACTGATTAACCCTTTAACACTCACTCATGTCAGCCAGAAACAGCTTCTGCAGTTTTCCTGACCAAGAAAAGATTATTTTTGAAAATTTACCATTAGAATGACTGGCTCGATAACAGAGCCAGTCATTCCAGTGGTATATTTTCAAAAATAGTTTTCTTTTGGTCTACAAATGGACATTTTATGAGAAAGAACAAATTTGAGGGTTAAAGTGTTAATAAAATAAGCAGCACCGCCATTTCTAATTAACATTATAAAGCAATGATCCGTTAGTGATCTGTATGCGAATAAGCATATGTATAACAGGATCTGTGGTTAATTTCTATCCCTGGTCTTATGTAATCCCATAATTACTAAGTTAATTGAAATGGGTCATCTGATAATGTGACTGTGATCATTGTTGTTTCAGCCTGGCTTGGATGATGCTAGGATCGGAGAGATAATTACAGACACCAAGTAAGTTTTCCGCTTCTTATGAGCGTGGGTTTAAGGTAGTTGTTCATTTACAGACCGAGAGGTTAATTATTAACCCTTTAAACACTCGTATCAACCAAAAATGGCTTCTGCAGTTGTCTTGAGAAATGTCCATTTGCGGACCAAGAGAAGACTATTTTTGAAAATTTATCACTGGAATGACTGGCTCGATAACCGAGCCAGTCATTCAAGTGGTAAATTTCCAAAAATAGTCTTCTCTTGGTCTGCAAATAGAGATTTTCTATGAGAAAATAAAATTTTTCGTGAACTAATTCAAGGGTTAAAAGACTGTTTGTGCATGTGAGCATGTGTGTGCGTGCGTGCGTGCTTGCGTGTGTGTGTGTGTTTATATGAATAGTCTGAATGCCACAGGCCCATTGTATGTAATGTTTCATGACAGAAACGATATTCATACGTTTAAGGAGTAGAATTTAATAAAAATTGTCAAAAGTAAAAGCTGTATCATATGAATTTAAAATCATTGGAAAAATTTTCACAACCTCTATCAATGTTAAAATTTTGCTTAAACTCATCACGCCTCCATAAAATTCACAATATAACATCATCGCGTGAATCGGCAACCGTGTTGGTTCCAATTACACCGTGTGTGTTTTCATCTTAGTGGAAACTGGCATAAATTTAGGAAGCGAGAAATCAGCTCTGATACCAATTCTAGTGTAACAGCTTGCATCTCATTAATATGCTGGTGTCTGAATGAGCTGCTGTGAGCTTACCAATCATCAACAGCATAACTAATTTACAGGATGACATCATACCACAACAATCTTTCACGAGATGACATACCACAACAATCTTTCACGAGATGACATACCACAACAATAATTATTCGCACGATGTCGTCATAGCACGATAATCATTCACACGATGATGTCATAACACAACAATCATTCTTGCGATGTCATACCACGACAATCATTCACACGCTGACATGCCATAACAATCATTCACGCGATGTCATACCACGACAATCATTCACATGATGATGTCATAACACAACAATCATTCATGCAATATTGTCATACCGTGACAATCATTCACATGATGTTTCGTGGCAAAATTTGCTATTTAGGAATTTGGAGACATGCAACTACTATATTTTCTTTTAATTAAAATATACAAAAGCATAATTTGTTGTGCTTTGGACATTTTCTATTTGTGCCCCCTGCCCTTTGTTACCTCTGACAGTGTTTCACTGTACATGAGCCAATCTGTGCATTTACTTTTGGCTGAACTCTGCTGCACATTTAATGTGTGTAGGAAAGTTTAAATAGATTACAAAAAGGTATAGTTACCATTAATAGACCTATCATTAGTCATGCATAGTGACTCCACAATCAAACAGGAATTAATTCCTGTTTATATATATTTAGATAGTCAATGTTATATTGTGCTAATTAAAACTAGTGTTGTCTGACATTTTTGTTGTCGCAGCATATTATGATTGTGCCATCAATTAACATCTTTTGATCGCGATGTCATTACAAAGCCAGGCTTTAGCAATGACAAATCAGCTGGCTGAATAACTTTCAAATCATGCAGCAGTCACTGATTGTTTATATTCTTATTTCTAAATCTCAGCATTACAGAAGATGAGCGACAGGAGAGGCTCAAGGAACAGGGCCGTACCAATGAGTACCATCGTTTCGTCGAGGATCATCTTATTCTAAAACAGGGACTCATTGACAAGCGCAAGGTAGTTAGCTAGAGAAGCATATCTTTCTGTAAAGACAACCTGCTTTTTTGCACTTGCATTTTTGAGACACAGTAAAATACAGCACAGAAATAACAAACTAAAATGTACTTTGAATATTTTTAACATAATACACCTTTCTCACATTGACATCATTACGCCAGGATTTCCCTAAATCAATGCTCCGAGTAAAACTGCTGGCTGGTATAGCCGCCAACAAGCCGCCGACTCGCATTGAGTTATTTGCACTAAAATACACCGCAATCTAAAGCGTTCCTATGATAAACTAAAATCATGATATTATTTAAATCATATATCATTGGAAAGCGCATTCAATTGCAGAAACATTATTGCATTATTTTTTATATTTTTGTAACGTTTTCACTGAGTTATTTGCGTATATGAATTAGAACATTCGACTTAGATTCATTAAATCAAGTGGACAAGGGGGGATATTTTAAAATTGCAATAAACTGTATTAAATTTTACAAAACTATAAAAACTAATACAGAAATATATAGAAAATTGGCTTATCTTTCCAATGATGTATAACTTTAATATTATTATAAATATAGTTTTTCATACGCACTGCAAGTGTACTGTATCTGATTCCCATAGTAAAGTAATGCTCTTTGCGCGTCGGCTATCGCGGTTACCAGCCGGAAGCAGTATGCGTGATGCATTCCGAGAAGGTGGTTTCCCAAGATACGCTAATATGGGAAAGGCTCTATTCACCGTTCCAGAGTATCCATCTATCAATCTGACACCATATGTCACAATGATTCTATTTGGCCCGTCTTCAACTCTTAATAGTCTGACACGTTGTACGACTTGTATGTCTCTACTATTTAATAAACATGCTGTTGAATATGTTGAAACTAATTTGACTGATGCTGTTGCTGCCATAGACAGCACCCAGTCAAATTAGTTCCAAAATATTCAATAGCTTACCTGTATGGTTTTATGGAAATTGATAGTCGGAGAGTTCAGAGGCAAGTAGGGCTTCACGATATACCGATATTATATCGAATACTGGTATCATAGTCATACCGTTAGTCATACCAATATGATTTTGCCGATACCAAAATATTGAGATATAAGATAAAACCGGTATAACATTTTGCTAGGCAGATAATCTGCTTCCCATTAGTAATATTTCAATAGTATATACCTGTCTAGCGATATAAGTTACTGCTCTTCATACGGGAAAACAATATTTTACCTGTATTTAACGATCACGCTTTAATTATTTATCCAGAGTTGTCAAATTGTTAGTGTTAGAGTAAATGATAAATTAACGATTACGGCTACGAAAGTTGCCTATGTATAAAAATGCACTTATCGCCAAAAAAATTGAATAAAACTTATTTTAATTACCATCATAGGACATTAGATGGTTAAACATGTCTAAAACCTATCTTTTCCTGTGCTAATATTTTGTAATTTCGACCCGTTTGCTAGAAAAATCATAATATGAAATGAATATTTTGAGTGATATTTTATATCAATTATTACAGCCTGGTTAGTCAGCGATTTCCTGGAATTGTGGGCCTTTGTAGTGACCGCCCAACAGCCCAAGCAAAGAGGAACCTGACAATATGAGAAAAACTTCTCAATTCCTGCGAGCTTTATTCACTTCTTATGTTGGGGGGTTTCAATAGATATCAATCGATACAAGCTACTCTAATGAGAACGAGCTTAGGCCTATGTATTCGCAGCATATGTTAGTCTATTTAGTAGGTGTTATAATGGCTAAGTCGTACCCCTGCACGAAGATTTCCACATTTACTGGCGGTTTCGTCCCATTGCAAATTCATCCTATAAATCACAGGCCATCATGGAAAGTTCATTTATTATTCTAACATATACATCAATGCAGATAGGCAGGAAAATTAGTAAAACATGTTTACATTCATATCCAACGTGTTTGACTCATAACATTGATATTTGTCAGTCAAATATCAACAGCTTTAGCTGTTCGCAGTTTCACTGGGCGAGTTTATATGTGACGAGATGTTCACTGGTTACCGGTATCTCGTGATCCCCACGTGGAAATAGTTGTAATTTTGTGGCCAATTCAAATCATTTGTAGGGACGATTTGGGGAAGTTTCAGCCATTTTGGGATATGATTTAACTGAAGACAATTAAAATTGTGTTTATTTTCAGGATTCATGTAATTTGTTGGTTTTATTTTGGAAACTTGTGGCGACTATTTAGGCAGCGCTGATATACGTTGAATATGGATTCACACTACTCAAGCCTCACTCCATTTTTTCCCATTTTCCCCATCGAAATAATACCGGTATTAAAGGTATGAAAATTGATATCGATACCTATATTAATTTTTCTAATACTGTGAAGCCCTAGAGGCAGGCTGGGGATAGTATCATGTGACAATATGAATAGAAAGTTTGGCTTTTTTTACCACCATGTCCCATTACTGGGGACACAAAAAATCACTAGAATTACAATGCTCTCGCAGGGATAAGGGTGAATTTAAACTGTTTATTGTGGTTTCCATGGCAATTTACTGTATTCAGAACTGCTTAGAGAATGGGGATGGCTTTCTAATCTGTTTTACAATTACTGAATTTGATGCATTTTCCTAATTTTAGTACAGTTTAATTTGTCTGCCACAAAATTAGGCTGTGTTTGCAGATAAAAACTATGTATAAATAGATAGAATTGTAAATATTATTTAGTTTATAAACTGCTGCAGATGCAATATCTATTATGCCTTTGATGTGCACTATTAGAACTTCTGAATTCTTTCATGTCTACAGTTCTACCTATGACTGAATGCATTCAGCTAGTTTGGTGTTATCACCACTGACAGAGAATACCTAACCAAGAGTGACACACTATAGTGACAACATAGTGGATTAGTAGTGGCAACATAGTGGATTAGTCAGAAATATTAAGAATGGACCTTTCTAGTTTATCTATCCATATAATATCAATGATGTCATGAATGACATAGATAAGTGCGTCATGAACACATAATTGGTGACGGACTAAGTGTTGTACGAATTGCATGCTTTTACGATTTAATAAACATGGTGTTGAATATTTTGAAACCAATTTGTCGGGGTGTACGGCAGCAACAGCATCCAGTCAAATTAGTTTCAAAATATTCAACAGCTTACTTGTATAGTTTTCTGGAAATTGATGGTCAGGGAGTTCGGGAATTGATCGATCCCAACACGAGTGAGGTCTGGGTGGAGCTTAGTTAGAGAGGGCTGAGGCATAGCTAAAACTGGAAATGTACATTTGACTGACAGAATAACTTGTAACTAAAAAAATGTGACATGCTATACTTAGGCAAATTTATCTGAAATGTCAAAAATTTGACAGAGACAGACAGATTGACTGACTTATTCTGTTTATAAATCGCACCTAGGTACCACATGCTAACACATGTTGTATAACAGCATTCTATACAGTGATTCTCAAAAGGGTATATACCCCGTAATGCAACTTACGACCCCCATATGTTTGGAGAAATGGTTCCCAGGGATCCTCTTAAAATTGTGTATGATTGTTAAATATTGGTTAATTTTGCTTTGTGCAGATTGCGACCTAAATTCCATCTTAGAATGTCACGATTTCAGAGTAAGAAGTCTATGTGATCCCAATATATAGGTGTTACGTTAAGCACTGTGGTATCCCATGCCTATATACAGGGGTACTGTTTGCACTTGTTTTTTATTTTTCTTTATTGTATCCAGGGTTTGTTTGCACGACGGCGAATGTTTCTTCTTACTGAGGGCCCTCACTTGTATTATGTGGACCCGGTGAATAAAGTCTATAAGGGTCAGATCCCATGGTAAGTATCATTAATGTTTGTCTATATTTATTGCTATTCACCCCAGGCTGTATCAGGTCTACATGGCCTAGGCTACATTTAGCCTTTTAATGCTCTTGATAGGTAAAGAAAAATTGAATTTTTGTTTAATAGCGAATGTCCATTTATAGGTTATTGAGTTCATTATTGGCCTGTAACTGGACATTCCTGAAGACCACTGCAGAAGCTATTTTTGACCAGCTTGACCATTAACCCTTTAACCCTCGAATTTGGTCAAGAAAATTTAAATTTTCTCGTAGAAAAAAGATTATTTTTGAAAATCTACCACTGGAATGGCTGGCTCGGTTATCGAGCCAGTCATTCCAGTGGTAAATTAAAAAAAATAGTCTTCACTTGGTCTGCAAATGGACATTTCTTAAGACCACTGAAGAAGCCAGTTTTTGGTTATTCTGAGGCTTAAGGGGTTAAAATGTTAATCAAAATCTGAATCAAATGATCATCGAAATATAAAGTGACATTTCTGATTACGTTACCCGTTTGACATCCAATAAAATCATTGTAGCTCATTTAGTATATCGTCTATATCGCTTGAGGTATGCATTTTGTTTACAAACGACAATTGGATTTCAATAAAAAACAGAAACAATTTTTTTATCATATTTTATGAATTAAAAAGTAGTTAACAGATTTTCACAAACACTATCATTATTCACATTTTGGTTAAAGTCATGAATTTTGCCACGCCATAAAATTCATGGTATGATGTCATCGCGTGAATCCTCAACCATGTTTAATCATTTTAACTTTTTAATATTGTGGTGGCCGAAGGAGCTGTTTGTTGTGAGCTATCATCAACAACAACAAAGTACTACTCACATGATGACGTCAAACCAATTATTCACACGATGATGTCATAACTTGATTCTCTTGAAAATGGAAGAAAATGACTTCGAAAATATCCATATAATATACTATTCTTTCTTTAAAGTATACAGAAGTATCATTTGTGTGGTATCTCTGTTTATGTTCCCCTTTAATAATAGTTTCCTTATTTTAATTGCAGGTCAAAAGAGTTAAGACCGGAAGCTAAAAATTTCAAAATATTTTTTATACACACAGTAAGTATGCAATCTTATTTACCTCGTGTGTATCTGGCAAATTTTAATGTTTACATATTCTTTAAAAGTACAATAAATTCAAGATTTTGAATAGCTTCTTTCCCGCCAAATTTGTTAAGATTCACTATGCGATTTAGGAGGGGAATACGTTTTAAAAGATATTAGGGCTTCACAGTATTAGTAAAATGAATATCAGTATCGATATCAATTTTCATATGGGTGTACCTTTAATACCGGTATTATTCTGATGGGAAAAATGGAGTGAGGCTTGAGTAGTATGATTCCATATTCAACATATATCAGCGCTGCTTAAATAGTCGCCGCAAATTTCCACAATAAAACCAAGCAATTACATGAATCCTGATATTAAGTACTAAATTTTAACTGTCTTCAGTTAAATCATATCCCAAAATGGCTGAAACTCCCCCCAAATCATCCCTACAAAAGATTTGAATTTGTCACGCAATTACAACTATTTCTGCATGGAGATACCGGTAACCAGTGACCATCTCATCCCATATAAACTAGCCCAGTTAAACTGCGAACAGCTAAAGCTGTTGATATTTGACTAACAAATATCAATGTTATGAGTCAAACGCGTTGGATATGAATGTAAACATACGTTTTACTAATTTCCCTGGCTATCTGCATTGATGTATATGTCAGAATAATAAATGAACTTTCCACGGTGGCCTGTGCTTTATAGAATGAATTTGCAATGGGACGAAACCGCCAGGAAACGTGGAAATCCCTGTGCAGGGGTACAACTTAGCCATTATAACACATACTAAATAGACTACCATATGCTGCGAATACCTAGGTCTAAGCTCGCTCTCATTAGAGTAGCTTGTATCGATCAATATAAGCCAAGATAAGAAGTGAATAAAGCTCGCGGAAATTGAGAAGTTTTTCTCATATTGTCGGGTTCTGCTTTACTTGGCCTGTTGGGCGGTCACTACAAAGGCGCACAATTTCAGGAAATCAAAATATTCATTTCATATTATGATTTTTCTAGCAAATAACGGGCCGAAATTATAAAATATTAGCGCAGGAAAAGATAGGTTTTGGACATTTTTCACCATCCGATGTCCTATGATGGTAATTAAAATAAGTTTTGTTCAATTTTTTGTGAGAAGTGCATTCTTATATATACACCTGTGCAAAAGTTAAGCACCACCCTATTTTTACGCACATGCGAGGGTATATTAATGTGCTATGAAGAAAGCAATAGCATAAACATTTATGTACCCATCCATCTTAGTGCAAGAGGTAATAATGCAACTAGAGGAATGCTGATTATGATGGTGGGGAAACACTGTATGTTTTTGTTTGAACTTGAAAACGAGGCCTGAATATGGTTACGTTGACACAACTGACAACTATTGCCCTACAGTTGACACACGTGGCTAGATTGTCATTAATGGTGTCTGAAAACGAAGTTTAACATCTGTGCACGAGTTTGAGACTGTCATTATTAATACCGGGTATATCCACCTTGTGCCTGGATGACGGCCTGGACACGACGTCTCATGCTGGTCACCAACCGACTGATACGCCATTGTGGTATTCGTTGCCATTCAAGATGGAGTGCGTCTGTTAATTCCTGTAGGTTCTGCACAGGAGGATCCCTCCTTCTCACCATGTTTCCCAGAATGTCCCAGATATGCTCAATAGGGTTCATGTCAGGGCTCCTTGCTGGCCATGGTAGGGTTTCGATGGCATTCTGGCGGAGGTATTCATGCACAGCTCTAGCACGATGTGGTCGGGCGTTGTCATCCATGAATATAGGGTGGGTTCCAGGTGCATGATTTACAAAATGAGGGACCACAACTCTATCCAGTATGGAATCTTGATATCTTTGTCCATTTAGTGTTCCAGGTACAGTCAACAGATCCAGCTTACAATCAAATGAGATGCACCCCCATATCATAACGGAACCTCCAGCAAGTGGAACTTCTTCCATGATGTTACGTTGGTCGTACGCCGTGCGTCTGGACCTCCATACACGAGTTCGACCATCTGTGGCATGAAGCAGGAACCGACTTTCATCGGACCAGTGTACCCGTCTCCAGGATCTCATGTTCCAGTGTCTTCTTTCGTTGCACCACCTCAGACGCTCCTCTTTGTGGTGTGCAGTGAGGAGAGGACGTCTGACAGGTCTCCTAGCTTTCATGCCAGCAGCATACAGTCTCCTTTTGACGGTAGACATTGACACTCTATTGCGCGTTTCCCATTGCTGGCTGAGCACTCTGCTGTTGGTGAATGGAGATCTCCTAACAAGGCGTACTAGGGCTCGATCATCACGGGCAGTAGTCTTCTTCGGTCTTCCAGATCTAGGCCTGTCCTTCACCTCGTTAGTTTGCCCATGTTTTGCAATCAAACGACTGATTACAGTATGGTTAATGTTCAGCTGTCTGCCAATCTCTCTGCATGACATACCAGTGGTATGCATGCCTATGATTTGCCATTTCACACGATCACTTAACCTTCGTCTTGCCATAGCGGTTCACAATCAAGAGCTAATTCTCTCTGTACAAATAAACCACGGTCATGAACACAAAATTCCTAATCTTGTCGCCTAAATCTGTATGTAATGTTCTACACCTCAAACTGGACTTTTACATAACTGAACACGTGTGCTGTTTCCCGCCACGCACGGACATCAAGCGGCGTGAAGTCATGTATGCATGTGCATTTCGTACTTGGAATTATGTCAGCTAACGCGGGGACAAAAAGTATGGCAGCCTAGTTGTACCATCATGTTTCTACGTTCTATTGTTTTTGCTGGTGCTTAACTTTTGCACAGGTGTATATATATGTAAGCAACTTTCGTAGCCGTAATCATTAATTTTTCAATTACTCTAACACTAGCCTCAAAACAACAATTTGACAGCTCTCGATAAATAAGAAAAGGGTGATCGTTAATTACAGTTAAAATATCATTTTTCCGTATGAAGAGCAGTAACTTATATCGCTAGACAGCTATATACTATTGAAATATTACTAATGGGAAGCAGATTATCTGTCTAACAAAATGTTATACCGGTTTTATCTTATATTTTTGTTTCGGCAAAACCATATCGGTATGACTAACGATATAGCTATGATACCGGTATTCGATATAATATCGGTATATTGTGAAGCCCTAAAAGATATCAAGAAAATTTTGAATTATCCGAGATGCAGTGGTAAAAGTTAATCAATCAAAATTTGGACTAGATGCTCTGGAGCCTATCACCTTAGTTCCTTGCAGCCAAATTTGATTTAAATGCGCCAAACGGTTTAGAAGTAGATACATTTTAAAGAATTTTCAGAAAACTCGGGAAATCCAAGATGGCTGCCAAAAAAATGGACCAATCAAAATTCTGAATAGCAGTTATGGAGACTACTACCATAAAATCCTTCCAGTCAAACTTGATTAAAATCTGACAAGCAGTGACAGGGTGACAAATATTTTAACCGGTTTCCTAAAAATTTTGAAAGATGGCAGCCAAAAACAAAAAAAGTTATAGGATCCTTACACTCAAGTTTCGTTGAAATTGGGTCATTGATTGGCCATGGAAAAAATTGACCAATCAAAAGTTCTGAATAGAATTTATTGATACCACAATAGGAGCCTTGCACCCAAATTTGGTTAAAAGCCACCAAGCAGTTTTGGAGATGATCACATACAAACCACTGTGTTGGACCTGAAAGACAGGAGATCTCTTATGTAATATATTATTAGCTCACCTGGCCTGAAAGGCCAAGTGAGCTTATGTCATGGCGACCGTCCATCGTCTGTCCGTCAACTTTTCCTTTAAAACGACTTCTTCTCAAGAACTTGGCAGGAAGCATCCCTAGGGCATAGAGATTCAAGTTTGTTCAAATGAAGCCGATCGGCCAAAATCCAAGATATCCGCTGGCCAAAATAGCCGATTTTTAGAAACACTTTAAAAAATCTTCTCCGAAACCGCTGGAGGAATTGACTCAAAACTCATAACACATCATCTATTGCAACGGTAGACCCAAGTTTGTTCAAGGCAACCTGATTGGCCTATTTGCTTGGTGGCCATCTTGGATGACCTAGTTTTCGCGAAAATTACTTCTCCCGAACCACTGAAGGGATAGGTCTGAAATTTGATAAATATGCTTAGGGACCAAGGTCCATTCAAGGGAAGTTTGTACGTTAAAAAAACATGGCCGCCATCAACCAATCAAAATTTAGCGTTTGTTGGTCATATTGGCTTTTTTGTATTTGATGGATTTTGATGGCGAAAATTACTTTATATATGCTTATCAGTGTGGCCAGTTCAAATATGCCACTTTCGAGACTGTCGGATAAACGGTTTGGCTGCCATCTTGGTTTGTTTTCCCGCCATAGGCTCCCATAGCAAAGCAATGGGCCCATAGTAAAGCAATGGGGAATTCTTTAAACGACTTCTTCTCAAGAACCACTGGGCCAATTTCAATTATATTTTGTAGGAAGAATTCATAGGGCATAGAGATCTAAGTTTGTTTAAACGAAGCGAATCAGTCAAAATCCAAGATGGCCATCGGCCAAAATGGCTGATTAGAAACACTTTAAAAATTATCTGAAACCGCTAGAGGAATTGATTCAAACCTCATAACACATCATCTGTGGCAGAGGTAGACCCAAGTTTGTTCAAGGCAACCTGATTGGCCTATTTGCTTGGCGGACATCTTGGATGACCTAGTTTTCGCAAAAATGACCTCCCAAACCGCTGAAGGGGTAGAGCTGAAATTGTGTAAATATGCTTAGGGACCAAGCGCTTTTCAAGTTTGTTCAAGGGAAGTTTGTTTGTTAAAAAACATGGCCGCCATCAACCAATCAAAATTCAGCGTTTCTAGGTCATATTGGCTTTTTTGTATTTGATGTATTTTGATGGCGAAAATTGCTTATATATGCTTATCAGTGTGGTGAGTTCAAATATGCCACTTTCGAGACTGTCGGATAAACGCTTTGCTGCCATCTTGGTTTGCTTTCCTGCCAAAGTCTCCCATAGTAAAGCAATAGGCCCATAGTAAAGCAATGGGGAATTCTTTAAACGACTTCTTCTCAAGAACCTTGGGCCGATTTCAATTATATTTGGCAGGAAGCATCCTTAGGGTATAGGGATTCAAGTTTATGCAAACGGGGCCGGTCGGCCAAAATCCAAGATGGCCAAGTGAGCTTATGTTGTGGCGACCGTCCGTTGTGTGTCCGCCATCTGTCCGTCCATCAACTTTTCCGTTAAACAACTTCTTCTCAAGAACCGCTGGGCCAATTTCAATTATATTTGGCAGGACGCATCCTTAGGGCATAGGGATCCAAGTTTTTTTTAATGAAGCCAATCGGCCAATTAGGCCGGTAGCCATCTTGGATTTTGGCCGATTTTTAGAAACGTCTTTAAAAATCTTCTCCGAAACCGCTTGAGGGATTGAAGGAAACCTGATGAAATATGATCTAGGGCAAGAGCTCAACTTAATTTGTTCAAGGGAACTTAATTGGTCAAATAATTTGGCGGCCATCTTGGTTGACCTAGTAGCGAAAATAACTTCTCCAGAACCGCTGAAGGGATCAGGCCGAAATTTGTCAGATATGATTAGGGACTAAGGGCCAGTAAAGTTTGTTCAAGAGAAGTTGATCCGTCAAAAAACATGGCCGCCGTGGGCCAATCAAAATATAGCATGTTTGGCGGCCATATTGGATTTTTTTATTTGATGGATTTTGAGGCCGAAATTTGGTTTATATAGGTTTTTGGGTATTCTGATCTCAAATTTGCAATTTTCGAAACTGTTGGATAAACGGTTTGGTGGCCATCTTTGATCATTTTCCTGCCAAAAGCTCCCATACTAATACAATGGGAAATTAAAAATATCTTCCTTCTCAAGAACTACTGGGCCGATTTCAATTATATTTGGCATGAAGCATCCTTAAGGCATAGAGATTCAAGTTTGATCAAACGAACCCGATCGGCCAATTTGGCCGGCGACCATCTTGGATTTCGGCCGATTTTTAGAAATGTCTTTAAAAATCTTCTCCCAAACCATTTAAGGGATCGATTCAAAACTCATGAAATATGATCTAGGGTAAGCGCTGAATCAAGTTTGTTCAAGGGAACTTGATTGACCAAATGGTTCAATGGCCATCTTGGATGACCTAGTTTTCACAAAAATGACTTCCCCCACCCCTTGCGGAAGCGTTCAGGCCGAAATTTGTGATATTTAATTAGCAACTAAGGGCGATTAAGGTTTGTTCAAGGGAAGTTGATTGATCGAAAAACATGGCCGCGGTGGACCAATCAAAATATAGTGTGTTTGGAAGCCATTTTGGATTTTTTTTATTTGATGGACCTTGAGGCCGAAATTGGTTTTACATAGGTTTTTGGGTATTCTGATCTCAAATTTGCAATTTTCGAAACTGTCGAATAAACTGTTTGGCAGCCATCTTGGATCATTTTCCCGCCAAAAGCTCACATACTAAAGCAATGGGAAATTTAAAATGTCTTCTCGAGAACTACTGGTCCAATTTGAATTATATTTGGCAGGAAGCATCCTTATGGCATAGAAATTTCATTTTGTTCAAACGAAGCCGATCAGCCAGTTTGGCCGGTGGCCATCTTTGATTTTGGCTGATTTTTAGAAATGTTTCTAAAAATCGTGTTCTCCAAAAGGGCTTGGGGAATCGATTCAAAACTTGATTGACCGAATGGTTCAGCAGCCATCTTGGATGACCTAGTTTTCCCCGAAAACGACTTCTCCAGAACCGCTGAATGGATCAGGACAAAATTTGGGAGATATGATTATGGACTAAAGGCCATTAAAGTTTGTTCAAGGGAAGTTGCTCCGTCAAAAAACATGTCCGCTGTGGGCCAATCAAAATGTAGCGTGTTTGGCGGACATATTGGATTTTTTTATTTGATGGATTTTGAGGCCAAAATTGGTTCTATATGTTTTTGGGTATTCTGAGCTCCAATTTGCAATTTTCAAAACTGTCGGATAAACGGTTTGGCGGCAATCTTGCATAGTTTTCTCGTCAAAAGCTCCCATGCTTAAGCAATGGGAAATTTAAAATGTCTTCTCGAGAACTACCAGGCCGATTTCAATTATATTTGGCAGGAAGCATCCTTAGGGTATAAGGATCCAAGTTTGTTCAAATGAACCAGATGGGCCAATTTGCCCAGCAGCCATTTTGGATTTCGGCCAATTTCAAGAAATGTCTATAAATCTTCTCCGAAACCACTTGCAGAGTCTTCATCTAGGCCACGAGGTAAGCCAAGTTTGTTCAAGAGGACTTGATTTACCAAATGGTTCGACGACTATCTTGGATGACCTGGTTTTCACGAAAATGACTCCTACAGAACCGCTAAAGGGATCACGCCAAAATTTGGGCCATTGAAATTTGTGCAAGGGAAGTTGATCCATCGAAAAAACATGGGCGCCGTAGGCCAATCAAAATGTAGTCTGTTTGGCGGCCATATTGCACTTGCAAAAATGTTTACCAACTCATTTAAAAGACTGCTAAACCACCCACCAACAATTTTGATAAAAATTGATGGTACTGCAGGTGAGCGACACTGGCCCCTTGGGCCTCTTGTTACCCTCGTCCCGTAAGGGAAAGAGTGTATTGCGATCATGAGTGTGTGTGTGTGTGTGTGCGTGTGCGTGCTTGCATCCATCTGTCCATCCGGTGCTGTATCTCAGACTAGTTATCCAATTTCTCTCTAATTTTAACAGAACGAAGGAACTTGCTTTGCAAGAGGATTTCCCTTAGAACTTAAGCCAACCCAAAGATGGCTTCTGCTCATGAGAAATTTCCACTTGTGGAACAGAAGACAATTTTTTTGCTCGACTGAAGAAGAAAGCGAGATATATGTATCACTTTTCCAATGGCAGCGGTGACGACGGAGCCAACAATGCTCCAAATGAAATAATCTGGATCCATATTGGATCAAATTCTGGATATCTCAGAAATAACTGGTCCAATTTGAATCAAATTTTAGCACACGGTATGGTTTGACTATACACTAGGATTCCATAACTCTTGTCATGATCCAAAGAAATCCGAAAAATCCCAAAGGTTCTGGAAAATTTGAAAAAATTTGAAAAATCGTTAGTGTGACTAAAATGAGAGGGCGCGGGTTTGCAATCTGATTGCTGTTGTTCTTTCAGCCAAACAGAACATACTACTTAGAGGATAAGACATCACATTGTCAAGACTGGGTGAATACAATACAGGAAGTTTGGACACGTTACTATGGCAACAAGTGATACATGAGAAATGTGTGATGGATAAATGCTTAAATGGAGAGTATGCTGAAGGTCGCGTAGAGACTAGCTCTGGTGTCGTTAGATGGTGCTTCCTGACGTGCATTAACCCTTAGCATTCTAGCCGGCCAAAAGACGGCTTCTGCTCGTGAGAATAATACAATTGTGGAACAGAAGACAATTTTTTGGCTCGACTGTGAAGAAGAAAGCGAGATATATGTATTACTTTTCTAATGATAGCGGCATTTAGCAAAATTTCTTGGCTTATATTTCAGGATTGGTTAATTCTATTGCAACTAATCTTGGCTCTGTGGTTGCCTATATCGTTAGGAAGTAGCATGATGATAATGAGGCCGCAAGGTCTAAGGCCAAGGTCACTGCGACTTTGATACAAAATTGTTTTTCAATATTAAGTTTTTGGATTTAGTAAAACTGCACGTTATATTTCAGTATTGGTTAATCCTATTGGAACTAAACTTGGATACATAGTTGCCTATAATGTTAGGAAACAGCATGCTGACATGGAGGTCACAATGTCAAAGATCACGGTTACGGTGACCTCTACAAAACTTGGTTATATTTTGACATTAAGTCTTTACGTTTAGTCAAACTTATCAGCTTATATTTCAGGATTCCTTTAGCCTAATAGAAGACAACTTACATTGGTACTTATATCACGAGGATGCAGGTTGATAACAGGGAGGTCACCAAGTCAAAGGTCAAGGTCATTCTTGCCTCTACAAATCTTTGTTATTTTTCAATGTTACTTTTTTGCGTTTAGAAAATCTTACCAAGTTGTATTTCAGAATTTGCTCGAAGGTCATTACTGTGACAAACAGGAGAGGTGACACATTCAATTCCGCAAAACTCTTGTTTAAATTTACCACTGGAATGGCAGGCTCGATTAAAGAGCAAGTCATTCCTGTGATAAATTTAAAAAAATAGTCTCTTGGTATGCAAATGAACATTTCCTATAAGACTGAAAATTTCTTGACTAAATTTGAACATTAAAGTGCTAGGAGCCAGATCTAGCTGTCTATTAACCGTTATAACACTGATGCCAAAAGGTTGACTCTCACAGAGGCAGAGTAAGAAAGGCGGGTGTATATTTTGGAAGTAGTGTTACTGAACCAAACTGTAGCAATAATTTGCATATACTTACCCTCTATGTACTTTATGACCAATTAAATGTATTCAGGGATAAAACTAGAATTTTAACAGCGCTCAGTACTGTGTCCATCCAGTATATGACTGGAAAGTATCGGGTGATCGAAGATTGTTATCACGATTCTGTAAACTACCTCTTAAAAGTATATCATCGAGCTCTGTTAGTGAGTAAGTATACGCGAATAGCGCAAAAAGAAATGTAACATGCATTTTTTATGGTGCTTCATTTAACTTTTACATTCTATGGAGTTTATGATGAACACAAAACATTGTAAGATGAAGACATCTGATGGGAGAAGGCATAACATGTCGAAATAAGGTAACCCAGTAAAACTGATAGAACCTCCCTGAAATGTGTATTTAAAATAACAAATGTGTAGAAACTGATGTCGAAAAAAATAGATTGCAATAAAAACCTTTGATGCTACAGCCCCATTTTTGGTATAGCCAAGCTAAGCATGAAACACCTTCAGAGTATAATACAGCCATGCACCAAGTTTAGTTCTCGTATACCAAAAACTCTTTAAACTACGGCCCGGACACAAATTTTCTGCAATGTTCAGTGAACCATGAAAACTAGGTTATGTTGACCTACTTTTCATACACAAAACACCTTCAATAATGCATCCATACACCAAGTTTAGTTCCCTTATACCAAAAACTCTTGAAACTACAGCTTAGACAAAAAAATTCTACAATATTCAGTGTACTAGGCCTGGATGATATTGGCATTTAGAACACGATAACCATTCTAGGAAAATACTGCGATATCATGATATATCATCTAGGCGATTATGCTTGAGGATAAGGTGTATTTTAAACATGTAATACCCTCGTGAAAATGCTGGCTCATACCGCTAACGGAGAAACTACTACATTACTGATAGCCAATAGCATGGATCAAATTAGTCTCAAAATCCTTCATGAATGATAGACCGTGAGCATAAACTTCGTATTTTATACTGTTCTCACAGTTTTATTCAACTAGTTAATAAATTTGTTGTAAAACTGACTTTCACCATTTGCAAAAGGGAAATCCCAAAGCTCAAATCTGATTGGCTAAGATGGAAATATATCTAAAGACACGGTCAACTAGCTAAATAAATTTAATTATAGTTATTTTCAAAATAATCAGCTGGTTTTATTTCATTTCTTGCTTTGGTTACATTGAACTCATTCAGCTTAAAAATGCCTGTGGTTGTCAATTATTGGACAACTAATCCACCCAAGCGCCGCGTGTTGTGATTAGTGTTAAACATATGCTAAGATTGAAATGTCACATTTGTGGCTTCCTAAATTCTGATATATTTGTATTGTAATCATTTTCAATTTGGTTTGAACATGAATGATTTTATCATCAAATCATGAAGCATGTTTATTATTACTGCTGTTGTTGACCTTGTAATGATGTCATCAGATTGGGTTAACAATGTCTGAAATATTTCTTGCACTAATTTCTATAATTTCGGCCCATTCTTCGCTAGAAAATCACGATTTCAAATGAGTTTCAAAGAAATATTGTACGTCATGGTATCTCATTGATTATTACAGCCTAGTTAGTTAGAGATTGTAATGACCACCCACCCAAGTAAATAGCAACTGATAATATTCTAAAAATACTCAACCCTGGAGAGCTTGCTGTATTCCCTTCTTATGGCGGCGAGTTGCGAGCTCCAGTATGAGTGTCGCCTACGTTAACGGGAGCGAGCATATTCTGTGCAGTGTCAGCACGTGGTGGTCTATTTAATATTGTGATTATGGCTAAGTTGTAACCATGCATAAAGATTTTCTTGTCTATTTCAACGATTCCTGGTTGTTTTGTCCAATTGTAATTTCATCTTAAAGCACTCATAACATTGAAATTTCCAGTGAAATAGTTAGCATTGTGCAAGTTTGTTTGGGACGAGATGATCATTTTCGTGCTACTTAACTCACGGCTCGTGGTTTAGTAATGACATCATCAGAATGGTATGCAGAAGGGATTTTCTGATTTGAAAAATGAAAGCAATGCTAAATGTAGGTTATCTATTAAAGTGGCTGACATTTTATAGTCACAGAAATAGAAATAATCTAGGTACTCCAGCGTTTATGAACATAAAACATAGAATAAATACAGGGAATAATAAAGATAGCATGAAAAATACATGTATTGATACATCACACAGCCCAATGTAGAGTAAGATTAAGTAAATGATTATAAACTGTTTGAATTGACTCCGGTTACCGTAGTACCGTATTGAAATAAGTGACAGACTGATCAGATCTGCTTTATATCGATAGAATTCATAAATACACCTTAAACAACTGACAATATTGCAAATATTTGGAAATCAAACGATAACGATAATATCGAGGCATTCTCGCAATGGACCTTTCCAAGTTTATCCATCCATCATATGACGTCATAATCAACTAAGTGACGTGTAGGATGACATCATAATCATGACATCATGAATGATTCGAAATAGTCCGTCTTTACCGCTTAATAGTCTGACACATTGTACGAATTGTATGTCTTTAACAAACATTCTGTTGAATATTTTGAAACTAATTTGACTGGACGATATTTTGAAACTAATTTGACTGGACGCACTTGCTGTTTAACAGCTTACCTGTATAGTTTTCTGGAAATTGATAGTCAGGGAGTTCAGAGATCGAACGATCCCAATACGAGTGAGGTGTGGCTGGGGTATAGCTAATGATGGGCGGGGCATAGCTAAAACTGGAAAGGTCCATTATCAGGAAATCACTCAGCTCTAGTGAATAATAAACAATAGGTCATGCTGACCCACCACAGTATAATGCATCCATACAGCATATTTAATTCTTGTATACCAAAAACCTGAAACTACAGCTCGGACAAAAATTTTCTGTACGGTTGATTGAATTGTGAAAAGTAGGTCATGTTGACCTACTTCTCATACAGTGCACGCATTCTCCCCAAGATACAGGCACCTACTAAATTTTGTAACTATGCAAGTCTTGAAACTATTGCCCAGACAAATGTGTAGAGGATGGACGGACAGATGGAAAAAGCAACAACTATATGCTGACAAACACATTCTCCAAGAATAAGTTCCAGATCCGAAGGAAGACCTGTCTGGTCAAACCTGGAAGACCGGGACTTGTGGAATAAAAAAACCGTATGTGCTTTTCCTAGAAAAGGATGGCTAATGACGGGAATAGTTTACAACATTGTTTCCAATTAGTTAATGGAATGCTTTTTGACAATTTGAAGATTTCAGTCTATTAGGCCATAACAGATAACCAGTATTTAGTGACAAGTTTTTGATGATGTCATTTAATCATTCAAATGTCAAGCCGGCCAAAAATGGCTTCTGCAGTGATCTTAAAGAAATATATAGAAATTTTCCCCGAAACTGTCCATTTGCAGGCCAACAGAAGAATATTTTAGGAAACTTACCCCTGGAATTGCTGGCTTGAAAATATTTTTCTCTTTGTCAACAAACTAAATTTCATAAACTCTAACACTTGAATTTGTTTTAAAAATTCAAATTTTTTCATAGAAAATGTCCATTTGCAGACAAAAAGAAGACTATTTTTACCACTGGAAAGACTGGCTCGGTTATCGAGCCAGTCATTCAAGTGGTAAATTTTCAAAAATAGTCCTCTTTGTCTGCAAATGGACATTTCTCGAGACTACTGCAGAAGGCGTTTTTGCCTGATATGATTATTAAAGGGTTAATCGTGAAGTCGGCCTGTGCAGTCGTCTTGAGAAATGTACATTTGTTGGCTAACAGATGACTTAAATTTTACCACTGGAATGACTGACTCGATAATATATCCAGCCATTCCAGTGGTATATTTTCAAAGCAATAGTCTTTTCTTGGCCTGAAAATCATTTACAATTTCTTCATCGAATTTGACCATTAAAGGGTTAAAACAGAATTTAATATTACATATTCCAACTAACCATGCACATATAATCTCACCACCCTTAACCATCGACCCATTGTAATCCTGAGTTCTTTGTACCATAGTGATTTCACATACAAAACCTACTAAATATTTGTAATAAAATTTCAATGTCGTTGCTAGCAGAGGTAGCAATTAGCTTTCAGTCAAATTGTTTTCAAAATAATCGTCTGAATATTATGTATAGATTATTGTATATATGTATCATCTACACCAGAGAGTGAGGGGTGAGTGGCAGGGAGGGAGGAAAATGGAGAGAATGAGTAAGAGAGATGGGGAGAGGGTTAGAGGCAGAAGCGCAGAGAGAGTGGGAGTGATGAGCGTGCGAGCGAGTGAACGGGAGAGTGGGACATAGATAGCGCATGAGCATGAGTGTGTGTGAGAGAAAAAGTCTGAGTATGATCGAGAGAGAGAGAGAGAGAGGGAGGGAGGGAGAGAGTGAGAGAGAGAGAGAGAGAGAGAGTACAGTCTTTCATGAGAGAGAGAGAGAGAGAGCAAGTACAGTCTTTCATGAGGAATGCTTGTCAAATAATAAATGTCAGCCCTTTTATGTACAGTCCAAAGTGCAGAAGAGCCCATGGAGCTACAATGTACCATTTGAGCATTGCTGATCAATAGTAGCCAAAAGCCCTCAGTATGCAGGCCCAAATGTTAGGTGTTCTCGCTTATAAGGTGGACTGTATAGAAAGCTGTGAACTATAGAGACCACATGTTTGGCTCTCTTTAAGAGTGTGTTTTTATAGAGATTTGTCATTAATTTACTGTACTGTTAGCGATTAAATTGTTTAAATATATAGAACTTTCTTCTTGTTTAGTCTTGTTTCTATATTAAATTCAATTATTCTTATATTAACCATATGAAAATGTATCTGAGAAGCAAGCTAGAACTGTTCACATGATCCTACACGCACACACACCCGATATGTACTTTGTCTAAATTTGTATGATAGACGGGTTTTAGAGCTGAATGCTTGAGTCGTTATTAGGCTGGTTATAGTGGGGTAATCATGATGCTATTGACTCGTTATTAGGGTGGTTATAGTGGGGTAATCATGACGCTACTGACTCGTTATTAGGCTAGTTATAGTGGGGTAATCATGACGATATTGACTCGTTATTAGGCTGGTTATAGTGCGGTAATCATGATGCTATTGACAGCAGTGCCCGTTCAAATTAGTTTCAAAATATTCGACAATGTTTAATAAATAGTAATGACATACAATTCGTACGTGTTGGACTATTAATCGTTTAAAATGGACTAAATCAAATCATTCATGATGTAATGATTATGGCATCATCCTACGCATCACATAGTTGATTATGACATCATATGATTGTCTGAGGTTCATGAGTTGTTGACTATGGTTGAATGATCGTCATAGCCACTGATGCTTCCACAACACTTTGGTGCACTAGGCTCCTGGCCCAAGTGGGATTTTGGCATGTCACCCATCCATAGACCGTTGCTTTAAACCGTATCTCCTTGTAAGCCACTTGACAAATTTTAAAGGAAAGGAGCAGGGGACTATCAAATATTTTGAATGATAACTTCATATAATTATAGAACTAACAAGAGGCTCAAGGAGCCTGTGTTGCTCACCTGGAATTATTGGTGACTGGCACAGCCGAACAAAATGAGATGAGCACTAAAGATTTACCAATCAAATTTCTGTGAAGAAAGTTTAGCCAAGTTTGATTAAAATTGATCCAGTGGTTAATAATGAAGTCTTATGTTTTTCTCAGAAATTTGCAGAAAATACAAGGTGTCCGCCAAAAACGTTATATTATGATTTATTCATGGCGGACATGTTTTTTTTTACATATCAACTTTCCGTGGACAGATTTTAATGGCATTTCGGCCCTAATTATATCAGCCAAATTTCAGCCCGATCCATTCAGCGGTTCTGGAGTTGTTTTTGCGAAAACTAGGTCATCCAAAATGGCCGCCAAACCGTTTGCCAAATTAAGTTCCCTCGAACAAACTTGGTTCAGCTCTTGTCCTAGATCATATTTCATGAGGTCTGCATCGATCCCCCATGCAGTTTCAGAGATGTTTTAGACGTTTCTAAAAGTCAGCCAAAATCCAAGTGGCCGTGGGCCAAATTGGCCGATCATCTTCCTTTGAACAAATTTGTATCCCTATTCCCTAAGAATGCCTCCTGTTAAATATGCTTGAAATCAGCCCAGTGGTTCGCGACAAGAATACATTTTAAATTTCCCGTTGCTTTAGTATGGGAGCTTTTGGCCGGTAAATGATCCAAGATGGCCGCTAAACCATTTATCTGACAGTCTCGAAAATGGCAAATTTGAAATCACAATACGCAAAAACATATATAAAACGAACTTCGGCCACAAAATACATCAAATAAAAAAATCCAATATGGCTGCATAAACACGCTACATTTTGATTGGCCCACGGTGGCCATCTTTTTTTTTACGGATCAACTTCCCTTGAACAACTTTAATGGCCCTTAGTCCCTAATTATATATCACAAATTTTGGCCTGATCGCTTCAGCGTTTCTGGGGAAGTTGTTTTTGGGAAAACTAGGTCATCCAAGGTGATCGCTGAACCATTTGATCAATCAAGTTCCCTTGAACAAACGTGGTTCAGCTCTTGCCTTAGATCAAATTTCATGAATTCTGAATCGATCCTTTGAACGTTTTCGGAGAATATTTTTAAAGATGCCTCTAAAAATTGGCCAAAATCCAAGATGGCCACTGGCCAAATTTGCTGATCAGCTTCGTTTGAACAAACTTGGATCCCTATGCCCTAAGGATGCGTCTAGCCAAATATAATTGAAATCGGCGCACCGGTTCTTGAGAAGACATTTTAAGTTTCCCATTGTTTTAGTATGGGAGCCTTTGGCCTGAAAGTAATCCAAGATGGCTGCCAAACTGTTTATCCGACAAGTTTGAAAATGGCAAATTTGAGCTCAGAATACCCCAAAACATATGAAATCAATTTCGGCCTCAAAATCCATCAAATAGAAAAATCCAATATGGCTGCCAAACACGCTACATTTTGATTGGCCCACGGTGGCCATGTTTTTTGACAGATCAACTTCCCTTGAACAAACTTGAATGGGCCTTAGTCCCTGATCATCTCTCCAAAATTTAGGCATGATCCCCTCAGCGGTTCGGCAGAAGTCATTTTCGGGAAAACTAGGTCATCCACAATAGCTGCCGAACCATTTGGTCAATCAAGTCCTGTTGAACAAACAAACTGCTTACCTCTTTCCCTAGATGATGAGTTTTGAATCAATTCCCCAAGCGGCTTCGAAGATTTTTAGTGGCTCTAGAATAAGTCGTTTAAAGGAAAAGTTGACGGATGGACGGATGACGGACAGTCGCCATGGCATAAGCTCACTTGGCCTTTCAGGCCAGGTGAGCTAAAAACCACTGCTAAAAAGACAGAAATCGGAATAATTTGAAAAATGCAGCTAAATACCATTTATGTGACTAATGGGCGCAGCTATTTTAGCTAAGCAGGAACTAATTAGTGACGCTGCTAGGGCTTTGCGCTCTGGTGTGGGCAGATGAATAAATAATATCCTCTACAGCTGATCATATAATCTTGGGTATATCTGCATTAAGCTGATTAGCCACTACATCCTACAGCTAAAATAGTATTTAATTTTAAAACAATTTCCCTGAAAGCATTATTTCAAGCAACAATAACTAATTCTAGTCACACTGAATTGAATGTATTCAGCAGGTATCATGTTACGACCATGGAAATCATTATTATATTTAGCTCACCTGGCCTGAAAGGCCAAGTGAGCTTATGCCATGGCCGCCGTCGTGTCTTCTTAACGGTTTGATCGATTTCATTCAAATTGGCTGGAAGGATCTTACGCTGCTACCCACTAGAAGAATTTTTCAGAATTTTGATTGATCAATTTTTTGGGTGAAGATCTTAGATTTTATGAAAAATCTACCGGAAATGGTCAAAATGCTACTCCTTAGCTGCTTGACATATTTCAACCAAATTTGACTAGATGCATTCTATGGTAGTAAGCTCTTTATCTTTTCAGAATTTTGATTGATCAATTTTTTGGGTGAAAATCTGAGATTTTATGAGAATTCTACCGGAAATGGTCAAAATGCTACTCCTCCTTAGCTGCTTGACATATTTCAACCAAATTTGACTAGATGCATTCTATGGTGGTAGGCTCTAGAACCTCTTTTTCAGAATTTTGATTGATAAATTTTTTGGGGTGAAAATCAGATTTTATGAAAAATCTACCGGAAATGGTCAAAATGCTACTCCTCCTTAGCTGCTTGACATATTTCAACCAAATTTGACTAGATGCATTCTATGATGGTAGGCTCTAGACCGTCTTTTCAGAATTTTGATTGATAAATCATTTGGGTGAAAATCTGAGATTTTATGAAAAATCTACCGGAAATGGTCAAAATGCTACTCCTCTTTAGCTGCTTGACATATGTCAACCAAATTTGACTAGATGGATTCTGTGGTGTTAGGCTCTAGAACTTCTTTTCAGAATTTTGATTGATCAATTTTTTGGGTGAAAATCTTGAGATTTTATAAATAAATCTACCAGAAATGGTCAAAATGCTACTCCTCCTTAGCTGCTTGACATATTTCAACCAAATTTGACTAGATGCATTCTATGGTGGTAGGCTCTAGAACTTCTTTTCAGAATTTTGATTCATCAATTTTGATTCATCAATTTTTTGGGTGAAAATCTTGGATTTGGTTAAAAATCTACTTACTACTCCTTAGCTTCGTGACATATTTCAACCAAATTTGACTGGATGGATTCTATTGTGGTAGGCTCTAGAAGAATTATTCAGAAATTTGATTGATTAATTTTTTGGGTGAAATTCATAGATTTTGTAAAAAAAGTTACTGAAAATTATCAAAACCCACGTGGCAGATTTCAATCAATCTCAGCTGGAAGGACCCTAGGTGGGTAGACTTCAGAACACATACAGAATTTTGATTGGTCAATTCTTTTGGTGGCTATCTTGGATTTCCGAAAATTATCCATCATGTCTTTAAATGCAAATGCCGAAACGGTTCAAATGCTAATGGTCCAGGTGAGCGCCACAGGCCCTTGGACCTCTTGGTTGAAAATGTTTTGACCAAAACTTATCGACTTTCAGTTACAATTTATTTCAAAATGATCAGCAGTGATTTATCTAGCAGTAGAGTTAATTGCTCTATATCAGCGCCGATAGAGAATATGATTTGTACACCTCACGAAACTATATTCTGAAGGTCTGTTGTCGTACCTGCTCACGCAGTTGACACATGATGGAACTCGAAGGGCCAGCAGCAGCACTAATTGGATCCAGTTTAAGCAAAATGGCTAGCACTATCACTAAATTTTTTCGCAAATTATTTTGATTCATCTCCAGTTTTTTAGAGGCGGTAGTATTTTTGATTAAGGGGTAGCGTTTTTAAATATTAAGAGGGCAAATCGGTCAACCAGCTTCCTTTGAACAAACTTGGCTCTCTATGCTATAAAAATGTCTGCCAATTATAGATAGATAGATAAATAGATAGATTGTACATTTATATTGTGCTGAACTCCATGCGATTGCATGCTCTAAGCACTATACATCTGATACCCTGTTCATTTGACTAATTATAATTTAATTTTAATTTATTAGTCATTTATAGAAACGTTTAACAATAAAGCAAAATCCAAGATGGACACTGACCAAAACGTCTTCCTTTGAATAAAATTGGATATCTATGACCAAAGGATAATACCACTGGTTTGAATATAAGCATGGATGTATGCACTAACAAAAGAATATAATGATTATGAATAAAAAACAAGAGGTTCAAGGCCCTATGACGCTCACCTGGACCATTAACATTTGAACCATCTGCATATAAATAGATATGATCGATAATTTTCGAAAAATCCAAGATAGCCACCCAAAGAATTGACCAATCAAAATTCTGAATAGAAGTTCCAGAGTCTACCATGATAGGGTCACTCTAGCCAAATTTAGTTGAAAATATGTCAAGCAGCCATGGAGGAGTAGCTTTTTAACAATTTCCGGTAAATTTTCATAAAATCTAAGATTTTCACCCCCAAAAAATTGTCTATCTGATTTAGATGTTCTAGAGCCTACCACCATAGCCACCATAGAATCCATATAGTCAAATTTGGGTGAAATATGCCAAGCAGTTATGGAGTAGCAATTTTACAACTTCCGGTACATTTTTCAGAAAATCTAAGATTTCACCCAAAAATTGATCAATCAAAATTCTGTATGGAAGTGCTAGAGCCTGCCATAGGATCCTTTCAGCCAAATTTGGTTAAAATCGCTCAGAATAGTAAGAAGCAATTTGACAATTTCTGGTACATTTTTCATAAAATCTAAGATTTTCACCCAAAAAATTGATGAATCAAAATTCCAAATGGAAGTTCTGGCCCCTACGACCATAGGGTCCTTTAAGCCAAATTTGGTTGAAATCGCTCAGAATGCTAAAAACCAATTTGACAATTTCAGGTACATTTTTCATAAAATCTAAGATTTCCACCCAAAAAATTTATGAATAAAAATTCAGAATGGAAGTTCTGGCGCCTATGATCATAGGATACTGCCAACCAAATTTGGTTGAAATCAGCAAAGTGGTTAATATGAGGAGTAGTGTTTTAAAGCAAAAGTTGATGGACGGTCACCACGGCTAAGCTCACTTGGCCCATCGGGCCAGGTGAGCTAAAAACAATAAACAAGCAGCCTTCTTATGAAGTTTCATCACCAAACTCCAAGCAAAAGTTGTTATGGAATGAAAACCCAAAATTTGCATGGACAAATGGACATAGTCAGAAAGACAGATGGCTGGACTGACTGACTGACCCACAAAATAACATGCATTTCCCTACTACAAGAGCCAATCTTCCAATGAGATTTTGTCATATGCCAAGCAAACGTACTTATCAAACGAAAACCCAAAATTTCCACGGACAAATGGACACACGGTCAGAAAAACAGATGGATGGATGGACATGCTAACACAAAAAATAATGTGCATTTCCCTACTACCATTGCCAACCTTCCCATGAAGTTTCGTGATTGTACTCCAAGAACAAATAAAGTTATCGAAGGAAAACCCAGAACTTGCACAGATTAACGAACACATGATCAGAGACAGATGGATGGATGGATGCCTGGCATTGCATGACCTCCACAATAACATGCATTTCCCTACGACCATAGCCGACCTTCCCAAGTTTTTGGATGGAAAAAGATCCAAGATGGTCGCCAAACCGTTTATCCGACAGTTTCAAAAGTCCAAATCATACCCAAAAACCTTTATAAACCCAATTTCAGCTTCAAAATCCATGACATAAAAATGTCCAATATGGCTGCCAAACGCTACATATTTATTGATCCAGGGCGGCCATGGTTTTTATGTATCAACTGCCCTTTAACAAACTTTAATGCCCCTTGGTCCCTAATTATATCTCCCAAATTCCGCCTGGATCCGTTCAGTAGTTCTGGGGGTAATTTTCGCAAAAGCTAAGTGATCCAAGATGGCTGCCAAACCATCTCGCCATTCGAGTTACCTTGAACAAACTTTGTTCACCTCTTGCCCTAGATGATATTTCATGAGTTTTGAATTAGTCCCACAAGCCGTTTCGGAGATCTTGACGTTTCAAAAAATTGGCCAAAATCCAAGATGGCCGCTGGATAAATTGGCCTATTGGCTTCATTTGAACAAGCTTAGATCGCTATGCTCTAAGGATGTTTCCTGCCAAATATAATTGAAATCGGCACTGGTTCTTGAAATGTTGTTTACGGAAAAAGTTGATGGATGGATGGACAGATGACTGGTAACCACGGCATAAACTCACTTGGCCATTCTGGCCAGGTGAGTTAACAAGAATTCTGCGGAATAAATGTCTCGCCTGTCTCTTGTTTGTCACAGTGGCATTGACCTTGTGACCTGCGTGTTATCATGCTACTTCCCATTGTACTAACATACGCCGACTCGCATAGCTACGCTGTTCCTGGTCATACTTGCATACCTCTGATCTCTTGCTTTGTGAAACCGGGAGGGACTATAGGTTTGCACTCCATCTGTCCATCGGTCCGTCTGTCTGTCCATCTGTCGGGTTTTTTCCCGCAGTCCTTCAAGATATTCAACTGAGAATTGGTATATTGCTTTGTTGTGAGAAGTTACAGACCAAGTTTGAGTTTCAGGCATATGCGTCAATTTTTGATGGAGTTATGCCCCCTTTCGACTTAAGAAATACAAAAAATATCAGCCTGCCGCACTTATTTATTTTCGCACTCCAAGATATTTAAGCGAAAATCGGTGTATCGCTTTAGTATAAGTAGTTACAGAGCAAGTTCGAGTTTCACACATTTTCGTCAATTTTACATGGAGTTATTTCCCCTTTCGACATGAAATACGAAAAATATTAGTTTTCTGCCCTTTTTCTCGCAGTCTCAAGATATTCAACCTGAGAATTGGTCCATTACTTTATTATGAGAAATTACAGACCAAGTTCGAGTTTCATGTGTTTGCCTAATCTTTTGATGGAGTTATGTCCCCTTTCGACTTATGAAATACAAACATATCAGCTTTCAAGACTTTTTTTGTTCTCCTTCACCATATATAACTGAGACTTGGTTTATTGCTTTGTTATGAGAAGTTAAAGATCAAGTTCGAGTTTCAGCTGCTACTGTCAATTTTTAATGAAATTTTTAACTGTCAATCTCTAAGGATTTATATCACCAATAGGGGACATGTATTGCAAAGCAATACTTAGAATATGCTTGTTTATGTATGCAATGGGGGCTCTAGGACTACAACAGCAGTCTTCAACCAAATAGACTTCATACTATGCAAAACACAAGCAAAATCCCTACTTCGGAATGCTCATTTCTATGCCTACCCAAGCTCATCAGCGACACTGACACTCAAATGCAGATAGCTAACATCGACATCAGCTCAGATCCAAACGAAGCCCTAGCCAAAATACTGAAATGTATGGAATCGTCAGCTACCAGTACCATAGGAGTTCTCCAAAACATCCGAACCAGGTATACTGATGACCCTGTAGTAGTAAAACTATCAGCAGAGCAGAAAGCATTACGGCTATCAAAGTGGCCAAAGCGAAGACCGCACCAGACTAAATAAGGAACGCAGTAACAATCTGTGCCACATCAGCGAACGCTTAAAAGATCTTGCTATTCAACAAGCAGACTCGCTAGCAGATGAAGTCACTGCAATGCATGACACTTTATTGGGACTGAAGGCAAAGCGGAGGCAATTCGAGAATGGTTCAAGGAACAGTTCACTGACCACGATGATGAGCCCTTGCAGCCTTCTCAGGAGAGCCCCACCATTACTAACACCAATTAAAACAGCAGAAATTGAGGTGTATGAGCAATGAACTTTTCAAATACGAATGTTGAAATTATCTCAAAACTGATCATGCACCTAATTAGTTCAGCTTTTATGCACCACCTTCCCATCGATGCTGTAGGCCAAGGCACCCTTATTGCGTTACCCAAGCCCAAGAAGCCACCTGGTCCCCCAGCAAATCTACAGCCCATTGTGCTCCTCAACAGCATATGGAAAATCCTATCCAATGTTACTCTATGCCGCATCCGAGACAAGATCGATGACTTTACCAGATCATGTCAGTGGCATTGAAAATGGACACAGCTGCGCAGACATTATATGGGATCAATGCATGCTTGTGTTGGTAGTCACGGCCAAGAACTGGGATTTCCACAAAATGGGCGTTGACATGTCACAAGCCTTTGACACAATTAAAAGCTCAAAGATTCTAGATGTACTATGTCAGGCCAGTTGCAATGAACATGAGCTATGACTTGTGATACTACTACTTGAAGACACCAAGCTGAGAGTATGAGTCAAGTCAGTGAAGTCTGGAGTTTTCGACATCAATCGACTCCCTGCAGGGAGATGGTCTATCCACTGTGCTTTTAACCTACCTTGCTGCTGCGTTTAAATCCGTGCAGGAAAATTCTACAAGACCAAACCCCCCCATTGACAATACTGGGTATGCCGCTAGAGATGGAATATGCCAATGACGTGGACTTCAGTAGATGAGGAAAAGAAACCCCCTGACGATCTCCCAATTGCTGCAAGCATACTCAAAATTGAGAATAAAACAAAACAGAGTTCACCCACATATATCTATCTGCAAAGAATGAAACTAAAGAAAATGACGATCCATTTCGTGGCGGCGAACCATGGGGGAAAAGTAAAATCTTGGGCTCACTGCTTTGCAGTACTGCTGACATTTCTGCATGCTGCGTCATGGGGAACATAGCTTTCCAGTCCTTCTGGAAGCTATGGATTCGTAGATCAAAGATGCCTTTGACAAAAAGACTACGCTTATACAATGCAACTTGCGTATCCTTGATGCTGTATAACTGTAACAGCTGGGCAGCTCCAAAGGCAGCACTAAACACCGCAAACACCTACGCACCATCATTGGACACCGATGGCCAGACAGCATAATTTCCAATGATGCATTATACAAGATGTGTAATGCAACGCCACTCTGTAAGTCACCCAGTAAAAATTGTCCATCTTTTGGCCACATGCCAAGGATGCGAGGAGACACACCAGCACAGAGCCTTGGAATTCGCCCTACTGGGAGCCAGCAAATACAAAGCCATGAGGACGTCATTGCATAGATCTTTACATGTGCTACGAGGTGATCTCAGGAAAGCAGGAGTCGATAGTCAAATCAAAAATGAGCCTGAGGAAGCTAAAGATTTTGGCTGAGGACAGGCACAGTGGGAAAAAGCGAGGACTGATTGCAGCTATATGATGTTTCTACTACCCAGCCGCAGATTACAGTAATCATACATACTGCACAGATGACATTCAGTCATAAAGGGCATATTAGGATTAAAAGAAATCAAAATTTCCTTAAATGTGTCACTTTGACATTGACATTTTGACGTCAAAATTTATAGGGTTCTTCAGGCCCAAGGGGAAACACACAGGCCAAGTTTGGTGAATATCCCTTAAGTAGAACCCCCAACAGACCTCCCCCCCCCCCACCCCTTGTGGGTTGGTCTGTAGTTTTATTAACCACTATAAAGTTAAACATACTTACCATTCAATCAGTACTTGCTAAATCAAACTATCTGCATTTAGCACCAGAAAAGGATTTTTATGCTTGCCTTCATGCCCCCATATACCTATACCAACTCATTGTACCCTACAGCCTCCATTAAACTGGCACCAGTCTATACTCACTCCTCTAAGACCGAGGTCAAAGTGCATGCATGCGCAGAGGAGACTAAGGGCAACATAGAATCACTTTCCAAATTTAGATGCAAGAAAGAATAAAGATTCTCAAATCATTCCCATGCGGGGTGACTGAGGCCGGGTCGTAGTGATTGAACGGTAAGTATGTTTATAGTGGTTAATAAAACTCCAGACCAACCCACAAGGTGTGGGGGGGGGGGGGGGGTCTGTTGGGGTGTGTGTGTTTTATTACACCACAAACATCCATTACCATTCAATCACTACTTGCTAAACCCATAGAATTGGTCGGTGCCACACTTAATAACCCCCTTGGTGGGTGGAGATTCGAGAATCATAAGCAAGGATAAAAAAAAAATTAAACAACTCATATCCAAATGTTAATAAATTAACATAATAGTGCATCCATAACAAATCACACAGTGATTATCAAACAAGGAAAATTGTCAACTCAGCGAAATAAACCAAACAAGAGCATATTCTCACCATTTCTGACAGACACACAGACTAGCAAAATTGGTGAGATGTGCTTGGTAAAAGGTCTTAGGCTTGTTTTGTTAAGATCATTATATTTCTAAAACAGGAAGCCGCTCGGCTCTGATCCTTTAAATAGAAAGAGGAAAAGTCGATTCAGATTTCCAACCTGCAACTTACATGATGTCGTCCAATGATGAGCTGACGAAAAGAGCGAAGGAGGTAGCCATATCACGAAAGACATGCGCCTTGACATGGGCTAAATTGATCTCACGCGTACATGACCCATAAGTGCGAAGAATCGGATATTTTTAAAATTGGTACGCCATTTATAGACTTTTAATGCCCAGACAGGACACCAGAACTTGTTGGACGGCGAAAAAGACAATAGGGATTTAAGAATAATCAGCTTGGCTGGGAAACGGTTAGACTGGGTCTTCGATAATAAACCCCTTTTGGGATATAAATTTAGACCGTCCCCAGATTCAATAAATCTGTCTTTTTCTGCGAAAAGAGCATGAATTTTGGATCTTCTAGCTGAAGCGGCAGCAACAAAACGGCCTTAAGAGTCAATAGTTTGAGACTGATAGCTCAAATTGGTTCAAAATGGAGACCTGCCAATACTAGAATATTCAAGGCTAAAATTCCAGGAAAGCAAAAGCTTAGCCACCGGAGGACGAATATTGCCCAAACCCCTAATAAAACCATTGAGAATCTTCTAATCCTTGATATCGGCATTAAAGAGACAAGGGAAGAAGCCATGGAAAATCTAAAACCCCTAACGGTGTTAGCTGAGAGTTGTAAAGAATCGAAAAAATATGATAGAAAATCCTAACACCTGTGAAATAGAAAAAGAATCGGGCAAGAAACCATGGTTTGAACACCATTCTCCAAAGATTTTAAGTCGACCCTTGTAAACTCGACATGTCGACTCCCTCCTAGAAGAGTCAAGGATTTCCTGAGATCTTGAAGAAAACTTGATCTCAGGGACCAGACACTCGATATTCCCCAATCGTATAAACTGAAGATTTCTGGATTTGGATGAAGACATGTGCCCCTTACTTCACAGAGATCTGGGGACACTGGAAGAAGATGAGGAAAGTCTACAAAAAGATCAAGAAGGTCTACAAACAAGATTCTCTTCAGCCAAAAAGGGGCCAGAAGAATTTCGCAGATCTGGTCCCCGACCTTCAGAACCAATGGAATCAAAATTGTTAGTTAGAATACGTAGGGAAACATTCCTGTCCAGGACTGAGACAGGGTGTCCACCACCAGAGCCTGACTGTCTGGAAAAGGAGACATGAAAGAGGAGATCTGGGCATTCAGACATGTCACAAACAGATCTACGTGGGGATGACCTTGATGCTGAAAAATCACTTAAACAACTGACTTCTTTAACTGCCACTCGGAGTGGACAAACTTACTGGGTCTTACCACCTGGTCCGCAAGAATGATCAGTCTGCCTGTGACATGACTGGCCACTAGAAAAATAATTTTGTTTCTTGCGGCAACACAACAGAAGATTCCAAATTTCCATACACAGAAGTGAAGACCTCATTCCTCCCTGTCGAAGTAGGAAACTACTGTGGAATTGGCTGATCAAATCGAGATCTTGAGGCCTCTCACTCGATCCGACCACAAGAAGAGAGCCCTCTTGACAGCCCACAACTCCAAGATATTGATGAAAAGCAGTCGACTCCTCCAGGGCCCAAAGACCGGAAATCGACAGGGAGTTTCAGACTGCTCCCCACCTCTCCTGGGAAGCATCTGAAAATAATTGCCTGAGGAGAGGTCTTGACTAATGGATCACCTTGCCTCTGAAGGAAAGACTAAGCACTGAGACATGAAAAGAGATTCCTAGATGGGTGAAAACTTGAGAAAGGACTAGGCATGACTTTGAGAATTTTTATAATCCAACCTAGCCTGCATGACAAACTGCATACCTCTGGAATAATTCTTGAAAGAGATGAATGTAGAAACTATACTCAAGGAAATAGATGACCAAGGATAAATTGTCTAACTTGATAGATGAAGAATTCCTGCTGCAGCTGAAAACTACGCAGCGGGATTAAATCCTGGATCTAAATTTCTATATAAAAAAATTTTCTACAGACAGCTACATGACTCTAGATATGAACTCTTCTTTTCACAAGAAAGAAAATGGAAATGAAATTCTGAAATCTTTCAACATAATAAGAAAGACCCAGAAATAGATGTCAGAATGAGATCAATAAAAATATAATAGCGATAGAGCAAGAACTCCCACTCTATCAACAGAAGAATAAAATAAAATCTACATGACATGAAATGTTTCATGCTAAACCCGGGCTTAAATACTAGAAAATCATGGCGAGTTAAAAAATTGCTCTCCATGATCAGGGATCGAGTGATCGCTCCTCTAGCAGAATGAAAATTTGCAAATACATTTGTATGATATTAAATCTGTGCTTACATGTAAGAAGTAAAACATATAAACCCTGATCAAAGATTTGAGATTAAAGGAGAGCTATCAATTGCTCTCCTTGGATGAAAGTAATAAAGATCAGACTAAATTACAATTGAGCCAAAATATTGCATTCAGATACAGCCTTGGATGATGCAGAATGTAAATCAACTATCAAAAAGTGAGTAATCGAATGAAAAGAAAAATCAGCAACATCCACCCCCCCCCCCCCGCCTTTGAAGCGGAGAACTAAAAGGAAAGGAAAGAAGACTTACGAGTGTTGAAGTTGCCAACATTATCATACCAGAGACATAGGGAAGATATGATTGAAGTATATAAACTACTTAATAATATATAAGATCCTGAAGTAGCACCTGAATTAAAGCATTTCCATCTAGAATAGTAAATATGTGGAAAGATCTGCCAACCAATGTAGTTAATGCACCCAGATTAAATGCTTTTAAAAATAGATTGGATAAGGCCTGGAGAAACCAGGATGTATTATTTAATTATAAAATGCCCTTTCAGGCCAGGTGAGGTAATAAATAAATTTAAAAAACAAGAGGCCCAAGGGGCCTGTGTCTCTCACCTGGAACATTTACAACTCAACTAATCTTTATGGCGTTTTACATCAATCAGTGCCACTTCCAATGACTTTCAGTCAAATGGTTATTTTGGAAAGGTTCTTTTGAACAATATTTAAGCAAAAATAGAAGACATCAGTACTAACAACAGAAATTGATGACATGCAGTCAAACTTGTATTAAGACACCACTCAAGTGAGAATCAGAAGACAGCCTCTTACGGTAGCCGGTTTCTTAACCCTTTAATGGTCATGATTTTTCAGTAAAACAAAAATTTCAGGTTATGTCTATTTGCAGGCCAAGATATGGAGCATTTTGAAAATGTATCACTGGAATGACTGGCTCGATTATCGAGCCAGTCATTCCAGTGGTAAATTTTCAAAAATACTCATGCTGGCCTGCAAATCGACATTCCTCAAGGCCACTGCAGAGGCAGGTTTTCGTTGTTTTGACCATTAAAGGGATAATAAAGTTTCAAATACATTGCTTAATTGCATTTAGCAAATGAAGAAAATAGTCTTTAAGGCAGGTGGTCTCTTAACCCTTTCACCCATAAATCCCGGAAAAAGTATATTCTTTATGATATAAAACTTATTTTGTTGAATATTTTGAAATTAATTTGACGTGAAGCCGTTGTGCCTTAGGCAACATTGGCTTTCCGTTAAACTAATTTAAGAAGGGTTAATACAGATGGTCTTTATAGCAGGTTCAACTGAGTATATTCCAAACCATCCTTTTAACATGTGTACATCTTGCTGAATGGCCAAGTTCGCGATGCTGCATTTTATTTAAAAAATAATTTGACTTAGTCATAGCCGACTCAGGCAGCAACAACTTTCAATGAATCAAATACATTTCAAAATATTTTAACAGTATAGGTATCAGAGTACACAATACATATCTTAAATATTTAGGCAGCAGTTGCTGGGAAAAGGTTAACCTGTTAATTTAGTTTTTATCTACTATGGTAATAAAAGCTGTCATATGTCAATGGATGGTGGAAATAAAACTCCAATTGCACATTAATTAACCATTTAACCATTGAATTTAAGGAAAGTTCAATTTTCTCATAGAAAATGTCTATTTGCAGACCAAGACTATTTTTGAAAATTTACCACTGGAATGACTGACTCGTTAAAAAGAGTCCGTCATTCCAATGGTAAAATTTTCAAAAATAGTCTTCATTTGGTCTGCAAATGGACATTTCTCAAGACCACTGCCGAAGCCATTTTTGGCTGATATGATGGCTAAAGGGTTAACCATTTTCCTAACCTAGCAAAATAGGTAAGATATTGTGTCCTCTGATATCGATAGCCAGGTGAGCTAATATTAATAAATTGATAAGAAGCGAATCTTATTAACGCATTTAACTGGAAATAATGCGCTAAGCTGTTGCTTAACAGCTGTTGTGTAAGCTGTTGCTGTCAATTGTATAACAGTAACAGCACTGTCTATGACAGCAATGGTCTTCAGCAATGGTGTTTACAAACTGTACACCAGCCTTTCTAATACTGGCTTTGTAACAATTAATCTCTAGACATTGGTGACAAGGGTTGAATAGTCATGCTGAAAACTGTTGCTGCACTTGACAGTAACAGACATCATCAGCAAAACCATTTTCCAAATGTCCGTCACCATGCTACATGCTATCCAACAAAACTTGTGAATAACGCAATACTGAACTAAATTTATTGCTAGAATTAATTGGCTTTAACACTTTAACCCTCAAATTTATTCAAGACAATTTAAATTTTCTCACAGAAAATGTCCACTTGCAGACCAAGAGACTATTTTTGAAAATTTATCACTGGAATGACTGGCTCGGTTATCGAGCCAGTCATTTCAGTGGTAAATTTTCAAAAACCGTCTTCATTTAGTCGGCAAATGGCCATTTCTCACGACCACTGCAGAAGCCATTTTTGGCTGATATGAGTGTTAAAGGGTTAATGATGAATTAATTAAATAAATCTTTTAGAATCAGTATGTGAATATGGTACACTTCATCAGCTCACTACCTCACAGGGTACTAATTTCATTTCAATCCTGAGAATTAGAGTTGTGGTTTTAAATTACAAGATTAAATGTTTTCCTATGCTGGCTAAATATCTAAGATATGTATTGTGTATGCTGACATATATGACTTTGAATATTTTGATATTTATTTGACAGAAAGTTGTTGCATTCTAAGGCAGCAATGACTTTCAGTCAACTTATTATTTTGAACTAGTGAACAACTGCTGCTAAGTGAGTTTGGTCACTCTGTCAAATGATTACAAGGGTTTTAGAATGCAGTTAAACATGCTATAAAGACCACCTGTACTAAATGCCAATTTTACTACATGCCGCCAAGCCGTTTATCTGATAGATTCAGAAATGGCATGGTTGAAATCAGCATACTCATAACCCTGTACTAAACAAATTTTGGCTTCAAAATCCATCAAATAAAAAAATCCAATATGGCCGCCAAACATGCTGTAATTTGATTGGCCCACTGCGGCCATGTTTTTTTAACGGATTAACTTCCCTTGAATAAACTTTAATGGCCCTTAATCCCTAATTAGATCTGCCAAATTTCGATCACTTCAGCGGTTCTGGAGAAGCTTTTTGGCTAAAACTAGGTCAACCAAAATGGCCGCCGAACCATTTGACCAATCAAGTTCCCTTGAACAAACTTGGTTCAGCTCTTGCCCTAGATCATATTTCATGGGGTTTGTTTCAATCCACAAAGCGGTTTCGGAGAAGATTTTTAGACATTTCAAAAAATCGTCCAAAAATCAAGATGGCCACTGGCCAAATTGGCCGATCGGCTTCGTTTGAACAAATTTGAATCTCTACACCCTAAGGATGCTTCCTGCCAAATATAATTGAAATCGTCCCATAAGTTCTCGAAAAGTAGATATTTTAAATTTCCCATTGCTTTAGTATGGGAGCTTTTGGCGGGAAAATGATCCAAGATGGCCACCAAACCGTTTATCCGACAGCTTTGAAAATTGCAAATTTGTGATCAGAATACCCAAAAAAACAATATAAAACCAATTTCAGCCTCAAAATCCATAAAAAAATCCAATATGGCTACCAAACATGCTGTATTTTGATTGGCCGACTGCACCATGTTTTTTGACGGATTAACTTCCCTTGAACAAACTTTAATGGCCTTTAGTCCCTAATCATATCTGCCAAATTTCGGCCTGATCCCTTCAGCGGTTCTGGAGGTCGTTTTCGCTAAAACTATGTCAACCAAAATGGCCGCTGAACCATTTGGCCAATCATGTTCCCTTGAACAAACTTGGTTCAGCTCTTGCCCTAGATCATATTTCATGGGATTTGCTTCGATCCACCATGCGGTTTCGGAGAAGATTTTTAGACATTTCCTAAAATCGGCCGAAATCCAAATTGGCCACCGGCCAAATTGGCCGATCGGCTTCGTTTGAACAAACTTGGATCCCTATGCCCTAAGGATACTTCCCGCCAAAGATAACTTATATCGGCCTAGTGGTTCTTGAGAAGTCATTTAAAGGAAAAAGTGGACGGACGGACGGACGCTGGACTGACGGTCGCCATGGCATAAGCTCACTTGGCCATTCTGGCCAGGTGAGCTAATAAACTAAATCTGAAAGAAGAAAATATTAAATAACGAAGCATGGGAACGTTAAGACTAACTGAAAATACACGCTTGACGGAAGAATACAACTGCCTTATCAGCTGAGTGTTCTATATAAACCTACGATAGGCGCATATGAAATAATCTAACCCAAAAAATCAATACGGGAATCAGTCGGAAGTCTTTAATTACGTTGAATACTGTTACTGCTAAAGAATAAATGCTGAATGTCTGTATAAATTCAAAAGACTGTCAATGTCTCTGTATGAAGATTTTCAGCCATTGAATATTCTGATTCTTTAAAGCAATTGAGAAAATAATACTAACTCTTAGGCCAGATGATGACTAGGACCTAAGAAAACGAACACGGAAATTGATGTCCCCAAACCGTAAGCAACCCTATCCCCGGATGAACGAAAAAACTGAAGTGGAAAAAATTTTGGAACCGGAAATACGTGAGCTGGAAGTCAAGGAAAGACCAGAAATATGTGAACTGCTTAAACCGGAAGCACCAAGCGGAAGCTGACCAAGATCATGAAGACCCAGAAGCACAGCCACACCAGAAGTCAGATAGGAAGCGGAAGAGCGGGAACCGGAAACGGAAGTCGGTAGTTGACCCAGGTCCTGCAGACCCGGAGTAACAGAATACCCGGAAATGGCGGAACCGGAAGAACACGGACCGGAAGAAACAATCAAACTATCCTCGCAACCAGCAGAAAATAAAACAGGCGACCTACGAACACTGCACATGACTGGAACGACCAAGACCAATATTGGCAATCTGTGAACAGGACACGTCCGGCATCACCACTTGAAGGTCTTGCCTGGCCCCAAGATTTATGTGGGTTAGAGAATTTGGTGATCTGCACGAGCCCGCCATTCTCTTCCTGCTATCCTTTTTCTTGGCCTTAGGACTCGGCACCAGTCTCGTAGTGAGGGACACAGGTTTCCCCCACTTACGGACATGGCCTTTAGGGTTCGGAATGGTTCCATCGGAGTCACTGTCCGCTTTCACTGCTTGAATTGCCGAAGAAATACGTTCATCCAAAGACCGAGATTAGACAGTGGCAAATGTTTCAAAGCGGGCGAAGAGCCAAAACTGCATCGCTATTCTGACTAGAAGATGGAGGACCCCCACCCCTTCCACTGCTGCAGGAGTTCTTTCTTTTTCTAATTTAGGAGGGCTGGATTGTTTGCCATTTGCAGCAATAGGAGGGGAGCGATCAGAGGCCACCTGCGTTTTTGAAACAAAATCTTTGAAGTAAGTCTTTTGTAAAGCAGGGGACCACCCCTTGCAAATACCGCACATAAAGTTATGTGTACATGAAGTACACTTAAGGCACACATGACCAGCGAATTCAGAGGGGTGATGGTGATCACACTTAGACAATGAACATTTCACCTTTTCAGCTGATTTCAGAGAATCCTATAAACGAAAAAATAGGAAAAGATGAAGCGTACAGCTTCTGAAATCTCTAGCCAACTCTAACAAATGCCTAACAAAGGCAGTGAAAGCGCATGCTAGAAAAGGCGGGAAAACATAAATTCAAATCATAAATTTGTATAAGTAAAAGGTTACCTTTTAGAAATAAACTTTGAACTCTTCATGTCTAAGGGTACCTAGGATTGATATTTATAGCACTCCCACTTAGCGTGTTTGGTAAGGCATAGTTGACTACCACGAAAACCGGTAACAAAGAAACAAAAGTACAAATAATACATATAAAACCATAAAGTTACTCTACCATATAACTTAGATAATAGGGACTTCATTGCAGGCATGATATTAAGAAGTAATCCTCTTAAATAAATATCTGACACAGATGGCAAGCACAAAAAACTTTGAGCGGCGCAAAACAAACCTTTCTGTTAGCAGAAAAATTTGAGTGATTATATGTTACTCTTAGTCTCCTCTGCGCATGCGCATGCATGGACTTTGACCTAAGTCTTAGAGGAGTGAGTATAGACTGGTGCCAGTCTAATGCAGGCTTTATGGGGAGTGTACTCTACCAGAAGTCTGGTTGGGGGTACAATGAGATGGTATAGGCATATGGAGCCATGAAAGCAAGCATAAAAATCTTTTTCTGGTGCTAAATGCAGACAGTTTGATTTAGCAAGTAGTGATTGAACGGTAATGGATGTTTGTGGTGTAATAACAACTTGTGTTATCATCCAGAAACGCAAACCAATTTCATTAATTGGGTTAGTGTCCTTTGACATTTCAACCCCAAAATTTATCAGCTTCTTGTGGCCTCAAGCACAACACACAGTAGAACTTCAGTTATCGCATAGAAATGAAAGCATGGCCGGACAAATGAACTAACGGCCAAATATGCGGATGGAAAAAGCAAATGCTTTGAGGGTGGGGATAATAAGTTCAATACCTTGTATGAAATGAAATAAAACCTTTTCTGCATAGACAGGAATTTGCATTTGTCAAGGAAAAGAGAGACGATGGAACGTTAGCGTGTGATGTCTTGAAGATTTCCCATATGTATAATTTCTTTACCAGTTCTTGTGACTCAAAATTGCTTAACAATGTCTATGTTCGGGACTTGATGTACCAAGCAACTAGGATGCTGCTTAGGGGAGGATTTAAGCTGCAAAGCGGTATGTCTGCTGAACTGCCACCAGTCTTATAGGCCTCGGAGCCCCATCATTTTTCTCAGAGGCGAGAAAAGAAATAGAACATCAGACATATATACGTGACAAATAATTATTTTTTATTTGCTTTAGATTTTTTTCATTTATTCTGTACTACTCCGGGTGTTTGTGGCCCCCAGAATGCTTACAAAATATCCTACCAGTGCAAAAGCATCTGGTAAAACATCGTGCATAACTCTACTGAGAGCGTTATAAAAACACTAACCGGAGTATAAAATAGTCCCTGTACAAAAATAAGGACATACTATTATACATCCAGAGTTCAGACTAAAAAAACGGGCATATACGGCAGCGAGACACGCATTTCCACCAGCCAAATCTTTGCTGCCAGATCGTTGTTAGTCTTACAGATATATAGGAAACATTTAGTGAAAATATGCTAGTCCTGACAAACAGCTATCTGATAAACTTTAGATGATTTGAAAATGTTTAGTTAACATTTTAACTGTCCGACTACTGAAATCCAACAAACAATAATTTCAAGGGGCATTAACTCTGGACATGCTGATTATTTTGAAAAGATTTGACTGAAAGTTGTGAGTGGCTTAGTCACCCCCAATTTCCAGTCAAATACTTTTCAAAATATTCAGCAGGTCCAGAGTTAAACCTCATAGAAAATGTGATCAGCAGAGATTCAACGGCCAGAGAGTTAATGTGCATACTTGGTCAGTGAAATAGCCCTTTTCTCAAAGTGAATGGTCATTTACACATCAAGCAAAGAATATTTTTAAAAGCTTACCAATGGAATGAATGGCTCTGTAACTGAAGCAGTTATTCCAGTGGTAGGTTTTATAACATTCTTCTCTTGCTTTCCAGAAGCCATTTTTGTCTGTCTTGACAATTTAAGGTTCATAACAAAATCTTGTGTAAGATCAAAGAGTAGTTAAGAGCCTGATTCCACAAGCAGATCCTAACCAATTTAACATTGTCTGGGAACAAGAAATGTTACATTGGATTTGACCTATTAAGTAGCCGAGACCTCACTGGGGGTAGTCGCCATGACTTTGTACCATCAGGCATCATGAACTCGCAGGGACAATCACCATGAGATCGTTGATCTATCAAAAGGAAGTCAATTTTATTTTCCTGTCATTCTAATCTTGTTATCGGTCAAATAAATTCTCCACAATATAAGAAATAATTTTGAAATTAATTTGACCGGTAGCATGCTCCGATCAAATTAGTTTCCAAGTATTTCACAGCTTACCTAGATAGACAAACTTATTTTGGAATCAAGACACAGGGATGGAAGGAAGGCTTATGATAATTCTCTTTCACAAATTTCTTCATGTTATATTAGACTGATGCTGGATGATTTAGACAATTTGGTTGAATGTTAACATTTGAAATAAGCGCTCATTCAGACATTTCATATTCAGTAGAATTGACTGAAAGGCAACTTCTCAATAAATCACAATTATAATGCTCAACATATTTCACCCTAAAACCCAGCATCTTATGCTGTGTTCTCACTAGAGACGCAACCGGTGTAACGCAATACTGAGGTATGGCGTTATTCCCGATTATCTCTCCAGTGAGAACACGGCCTTAATCTCACAACAGTAATACAGCTAAGCTATTAAATATTTTGATATGAATCTAACTGGAAGATGTTGCTGCCTAAGGCAGCAACAGTTTCCAGTCAAATACATATCAAAATATTTAAAAGTACAGTATTTAAACAGATTAAAGGATGTGTTGTATTTGGTGCGTAGGCTAATCTGTATAATCAAAGTTAAACATTTCTACAAAGACAACCTGGCTTTCTGGCACATGATAATGGATGTTTAATTAAAGAATTACCAACTTTAGGATCGAAAATCTAAAATTGCCCATAGCAAACAATTAAATTGTACTAGGAGACTGTCTGTCCGTCTTTTGGGACCACTTTTAAGTGTTCCTAAATATTATATATATATATATATATATATATATATATATATATATATATATATATATATATATATAAGCCAGGCCATATTGCGCAGTGGTCAGATCTGTAACAGCACAAAAGATAGGGCAAATTTATGCCGATAACATGCACCCCATGTCCGCTTGTTATCTCCCTTTAATGGTCAACATTGGTGGTCAAGAAAATATAAATTTCTTTTATCATACAGGATGTCCATTTTCAGGACAAGAGAAAAATATTTTTTGAAAATTTAGCGCTGGAATGACTGGCTTGGTTAGAGCCAGTCTGACTCGGTTACATTCCAGTGATAAGGTTTCTAAAATATTCTTCCTTTGACTTGCAAATGGTCATAGTTATCTCAAGCTCACTGCCGTTGACCATTAAAACTTAAATAAGGCATAGCAAAATCTATGCATAGGTTGTATAACATATAAATCTAGTGTAAACAGCAGGACATGGGTTACAGTTATTCATTTAAGACTCAAATTAGCAAAAGAAAGTTATATTTTTCTCACATAAATGCCCATTTGTAGGCCAAGAGAAAGTTATTCTTAGTGTTATCACTGGAATGACTGCCTCATTATCGAGCCAGTCATTCCAGTGATAAAATTTCCAAAAACAGTTTTGGTCTGCAAATGGACATTTCTCAGCCACTGTAGACGCTATCTTTGGCTAACTTGAGTTTTAAATCGATTAACGGGATTATCTCGCAACAGACAGACATAGCAGACGAATGGCGGCATTAGACTTTCCGTAATGCTCAACATTGATGTCGGCGAAACCTTTTTTTTCAAAACAATGCAATTTATCATCCCAATGCAAACTAAATATATAGGAATCTAACAAATCAGGTTTTCAATCCTTTAACAGTCAAAACAACCAAAATAGATTCGCCAATGCTCTTGAGAAATGTTCAGTTACAGTCCAAGAAGACTTTTTTTGTAAAAAAAATTACCACTGCAATGACTGGCTCGATAAACGAGCCAGTCATTCCAGTGGTAAATTTTCAAAAATAGTTTTCTCTTGGACATTCACTAAGCCAATTTTTCTGATCAATCTTGATCACTAAAACGACGATTACGGATTAATTAATTAATAACATATCACAGCATGATTTATTTGTCTTATCTATTTTTTGTAACAAAATAACAGTAAAATCATTGCCAAGCATTGAAATGTGAGCAGAAGGCGGCTTAACTGAGAGTCGGTAGTCAGTACGGTGTAAGGTACTCACTTAGTGCTCCCAATAACAGGCGAGTACTTACGCAGAATTAATAACATACATCCAAATTGGCCATTCTAACACTGTGCAGCAACCCAATAACCAACCCACTGTACTGGCCAAGGCACAATGAAAAATAAATCAAGATTGTGAAAGATAATTATTCCACGTTCATTGAATCGAATCATTAGCCTATTTACGCCATTAACTCTTTAACACTCAAACCCGCCAAAATCTGCTTCTGTAATGGTCTTGAGAAATGTTCATTTGCAGAGAAAGAGAACTCTTTTGAAAATTTACAACTGAATGACTGGCTCAATCATTCGAGTGGTAAATTTTCAAAAATAGTCTTCTCTTGGGCTGCAAACTGACATTTTCTTTGAGAAAATTGGAATTTTAAAAACGAATTTAAGGCTTAAAGGGTTAATGAACAAGACAATATACCTTTTCCTAGATAATTCAAATTTGTTCAAGAAATTTTCAATTTTCTCATAGAAAAAGGTCGATTTGGACACAAAGAAGACTATTTTTGAAAACTGACCACTAGAATGAATGGCTCAGTTATCAAGCCAGTAATTCCAGTTAAAAATTTTCAAAAACAGTCATCTCTTGGTCTGCAAATGGATATTTCTCAAGTCCACCGCAGAGCACATTTTTGGCTGAAATGAGTGTTACAGTGTTAATAGTAAATTGTATTTACCACTGGAATGCCATATACCATTTCTCAAAAATATTATCTTGGCTTGCAAATGAGACAATATAATCCATAAATGTGTTAAAAATTAATGCAATCAGTCCAATCACCTCTCGGAAGAGCGAATTCCAGCCGCCTCTCTCTATGAAGAGTGGATGAGTTTCTACTGATCATTTTATTTGTGACCTAAAAGTATGGGGTATGATAGTAGAAATTGACCGAGAAATAGACAATAGTATTTAAGTACTAACACTAGAAGACCATACTGGCCTATTCTATGTCAACTGGACGAATAGTCAACTTATGATCAACTCCGATATAATTGAAAAATTCACGATATATTGTTAGTCAAGATTTCCAATCTTTGAGACAAATTTTGGCCGACATGGGATTTCAAAGATTGGCTTATTCTGTCAGTATTCAATTCGCGTGCATGTCTTGGCTAAAATGGGCTTTTCGCTATTAGTCAAGACATCTGAAATTTTGCCTTTCTCAGTATTTTATATATGGTTATTTTTGGTGATCTGTAAAACATAAATTTGAGTTGATCTCATGTTGAAATAGAATATTGATTCACTTGTCATGGAATGCTCCCACTACAAGATGGCTGTAACATATTGGAATGAACCCTTCCAGTTTTAGCTTTTCCCCATTCATCTCTAGCTGAGCTCCAACCACACTTTGCCTGTGTTGGGATCGATCCATCTCTGAACTCACTGACTATCAATTTCCAGAAAACTATGAGGGTAAGCTGTTGAATATTTTGAAACAAATTCAACTAGGTGCTGTTGCTTCTTGTATTTGATGGATAAGGGGCTAATCTGATTTATCATTTCCAAGATACAGGATGGAGTGTGCTATAACGGTCAAGTCAACCAAAACAGTTGCATGTCATCAGGAATGTCCATTTGCATGGCAATATAAGACTATTCTTGAAAATTTACTACTGAAATGACTGGCTTGATAATTGATCCAGTCATTCAAGTGATAAATTTTCTAAAATAATCTTCAATGGACAAGCATTAAGCAATTCTTTTGATTTTCTTGACCAATTTTAACAATAAAGACAACCTTTTAACCCTCGATTTGGTCAAGAAAATTTAAATTTTATCCAAGAGAATATTATTTTTGAAAATTTATCACTGTAATCTGGATTGGTTATCGAGCCAATCATTCATTCCAAGGGTAAATTTTAAAAAATAGCCATCTCTTAGTCTGCAATTAAACATTTCCCAAGAACACTGCAAAAGCTCTTTTGGCTGCTTTAGGTGATAAAGGGTTGTTAAGAACATCTCCCCACTGACTACATGCGCACATGTATGCAGTTTTATTTTGAAAACAATAGAGGGATTTGATCTGTTACTCAAATATCTAACACTGGCGTGTTCCCATCAGGAAACCAAAAAAAGGCTATCACAAAAGGGTATGAATTGTATCTTTGGTGATTTCACAATTTAATAAACACTGGTGAATATTTTGATACTAATTTAACTGACAGCTGTGGCTGCCCGAGGCATCAACAGCTCCACGTCAGATCAGTTTCAAAATTTTTAATAGCTTCCCTGTATAGTTAAGACGAAATTTATATTCTGGGAATTCAGATTTCAATATTTCAAATCGATTCCCACATGCATTAAGTCGCTGGAGCCTAGCTAGAAATGGGCGAGGCACAGCTAGAAATAAATGGATCCCTCTACTTAAGTGAAATCTGTTGCCGCCGTGGGAAAATTTTCAAAATACTAAATCTGCTTCGCATTGAGTTCAGTTGAAAGAAGTCTTCAGCATATTCCAGATGAAAGGGTTAATTGATCCAGTAAAGCATTGATGTACATCAACAATGGATGAATCCAATCTGTCACTCAAGTATATGATGTCATAATCAATTACATCACATGTAGGATGACATCACAATCATAACTGACAGAGAATACTCCATCATGAAGTGGGAAGAATCCGTCAAGTGTACGAACTATATGTATTTGATGGATTTATTATTTAATAACCATTCTGTTGAATATTTTGAAACTGATTTGAAATAGGCAGCAACAGCACCAAGTCAAATTAGTTTCAAACAGTATAGTTGTCTGGAAATTGAGATTCAAGGAGTGCATGGATCGATCGATCGATCTCAGCATGGGTGGATCCTAGCTAGAAATGGGCGGGGCAGAGCTAAAACTGGATTTATCCATTTAGTCATATGCCTTTCAAAATACTAAATCTGCTTCGCATTGGGTTGTTGACAGGCTTCAGCATATTCTGGATGAAAGGGTTGGTTCATCCAATAAGAATGGCATACGTCAACAATTCACTGCTAGTGTTGTAGCTTTCACTGACATGACTGAAGAGAAGTAAACATTTAGAAAAAGAATCAGTTTCACTCATGGCCGCAACATTTGAAAACTGATGAAAACATGTCCGGCTACTCGTATATGCCCAGTATTCTCTCTCTTTCACTCGCAGACCAATAGTTCACACTTCAGCACTGAGTTTGACCGACAAAAACAATACACAATTTAAATTGTGTCCGAATGTGTCTTCTCTCCATCCCTTTTTGATCTGAATCATGGAGATATTGTCTGTGGCGGAACTCTGTGTTATATCGATGTATGTCTTTAATTACTCTGCGCCTGGCAGAGTGTAAAAAAGGTCCAAACACAGATAGATAACAAGAGCACCATAATCACTGATGGGAGGAAGAACAGCGTCCAACACGCAGCACTGTAGTCCTGGCACAGGAAATTAGTTTAAGTCCCGATCTTCAAGATACCGATATTCGAACGTAAAACCTTCCTTTTTCCGTTGGCCCCACTTCTCAAAGTCAAAGTAAATGTATGTGCCCTGTGAATGAAAACAAAATCAAATATAACAGATAGCCATTTCTATTCAAACCAACTCTGACAGGCCCTTGAAAATTAAACATATAACTTTTTTACCCCCAAATTTGTTCAAGAAAATGACAATTTTCCCAGAGAAAATGTCCATTTGCTGATCAAGAAGTTTATTTTCCAAAACTTATCAATGAACTGACTGGTTTGGTTATCAATTTTCAAAGATTTCCAAGTCTTGGTCTGCAAATGGGCATTTCTCAAGATCACTGTAGAAGCCATTTTTTGGCTGGCTTGATTTTAAAGGGTTAATGGTCAAGTTGTCGTGAAATGGCAAAGACTGAGAGAATATTTTAGAAACTGTACCACTGGAATGACTGCTTCATTGACCTAAATAAACCGTATCATTAGATTTTGACAAATATTCTCTTGACCTGCAAATAGACATTTTCTCTTTTCATCTGAGCATATATGTATATTCCTGACAGATTTTGAAACATTAAAAGGTCAGCACATCTTGAATATTTTGTAAATAATTTGACTGCATGTACACTCGTAGATATCGAGGCCATTTTGGCTCAACAAAGATCAGATTGAGTTAACTCGGTCATAATGATAAAAGTGAAAGGAAATCTGTTTTATAAACGAAATATAGTGAAATCTGTATAAATAAAGACAAGATCAGGTGGTCAAACAAACATATGTAACATCTATACATAGATGATCTTTCAAGAGAGGGACAAATCATCACGATTCAATAGTGATCCGTATATAAGAAATGCAACCCTTATGTGGTCATTAAAGCAGGTCTGACTATAGTCACTATAGAAAAGCGTGGTTTCTGCAAACAGTCTAGTCTTCATGGGCAAGCGATGGAAAAAGGGTGGAATTCATGGATATGGTCATTTGAAACGGAAATGTGATATTCACATGTAAATCAAAGATGATAATTTCCAGCAAAGTATTTAGAAATTAAACTAGAATCATGATATTCAAATGGAAATCAACAAAAAACCATTTTCCTCCAGAAACATTCTCACATAAAATGATAAATAATTAGCCAAAGTTGAGTTGTATTGAATTTATTCAAAGTACCCGTACACGCAGCAGAGATCAAGTGATGCAAGTTTATTAAGCAGAAATGAAACAAGTGGCAAATTTGCAAAACAGAAAATTACTGTCTAGTCATTTGATGATAAATACGAAACGTATTAACCATTTAATGGTCATGCAAATTTATATTTTAGCATACTGACATGACTGAATGGTCATTTGCAGCCTAAGAGAATACGTTTAAAAATTTACCACCGAAGAGAGTAGCTCGGTTATCGAGCCAGTCATAAATTTTCAAAAATAGCCTTCTCTTGCCATAAAAATTCCTCCAGATTACATTAGACTGGTTTAGCCATATCCTTTAAATTTAATGGTCAAGATCTTTATAAGAAAATTGCAATTTTTGCTTAGTAAATGTCTATTTGCAAGTCAGGAAAATACTTTTAAGTTTATCACTGGAATGACTGGCTTGGTAAAGTCCTGGTTATCGACAACTGACGAGGCCGTTTCTGGTCATCTTGACCATTAAACAGTTGACCCTAAGTACTCTGATGTCAATATTCTATCTTTTACTGTGTCAATATCAAAGAAACTGGTGTATATTTTTCAACAATTTTGCTGGAAGATGTTGCTGTCTATGACAGCAACATCTCCCACCAAATTTGTTGAAAAATGAACACCAGTTCATCTTTAATTTTAATATAAAAATTTAAAATTTTGGCACCAGTGTTACGGGTTAAGGGTTTAAGAAGAGACAAGCGGACTAGCCTTTGATCCATCATCGGGTGATCACTTTCTCACGCTTCACTCTTTACAATACATTCTTGTGGTCTAAATAGCGTAGTCTGTTAACAATTCAATGGATAAGACAACCTGAAATAGCATCTGCACTCTGCAGTGGTCTTGAGATATTTTCAAAATTTAGCACTGGAATGACTGGTTTCTAGTAATAAATTTTCAAACAGTCTTCTTGGCCTACAAATATTCATAATCAATAAGTAACCATTTAACACTCAAAACGGCTTTTTGCGAAAGGTCTATTTGCAGACCAAGGGAAGTGTTTTTGAAACTTTACCACTGGAATGACTGGCTCGATAACCGAGCCAGTCATTCCAGTAGTAGATTTTCAAAAACACTCTTCCCTTGGTCTGCAAATGGACATTTTCTTGCCCAAAGTTGAAGGTTAAAGGCATAGAGAATGATGGGAGCTGATGATACTCGCCTGTTCATAGTCATCAGTGATAGTTTTGGGATCTTCGTGCCTTTGAAACCACATCATATACTTTGTGTGGAACCTCCATGACTGGTTTTTCAGCGCTTTGGCAGCTAGGTACTGTGCTTTTGTACCCTGTCAGAAACAACACAATACAGTGCTTAGTGGCTGTTAACAGGTACAAGCACATACAATTAAGCAGTCTCCATCTTTCAACATGAAAGATTAGGGGCCACTTTCACAAATATGCATTTAAGCTATCAGTCAGAATGCTGCATTTGAGACACGCGCTGTTCTTAACCACTCTACCGTACTTAAGTACCATTTGTGAAACAGGCCGCAGAGGTGAAGAATTATTTACAGTGTAAGAAATAGTATATTGAAAACTTTGAAACTGATTTGACTGGAAGCTGTTGCTACCAATATCAGAAACATGTTCTTGTTAAATTAGATTAAAAGTATTCAGCAGTTTACCAGTGTCATTGTCTTAATATTTAGATGTGTTGGTGATCAAAGGACACCATGTAAAACCAAATCCTTCTTAAATGGCAATGGAAAACGACTTTTACTCTAACTAATAGTCTTGTAATTCTAGGTAGGATTGGAAATCTTGGCATGCCAACATTTGTTGTGGACAAATTAAAGATTTAATATATTTTTGTTATTTTCCCCTCCGACCAAAGCTTTTCCATGGTCACAGGACACAGGAAAGATGATTATTTCATAAATGTTTTTCCCAATCGACCGTCCCTACCTCTTGCTGGAAGATACATGCAAACCAATAAATAAAACAGAAATCTTGTTGCAATGAACTATGAAGCTTGACTTAAAACAACTATAGAAGGCTTATCAATACCCTTATCAACAAGAGGCTGAGTGGCCTGTAATGCTCAACTGGACCATTAGCATTTGAACCATTTGCATTTAAATACCGATAGAAAGATGGATAATTTTTGAAAAAAACAAATATGGTCACCGAAGAAACTGACAAATTAAAATTCTCGCTTGATATGTTGATAGGATAATTTCAAGCCAGTTTCATTGAAATCGGGCCACTAATTAAGAAGTAGCGTTTTTCAATGGTTCTGGAACAGTTAAAAAAAATACACATGGCCACCAAAAAATTGACCAATCAAAATTGTGTATACAAGTTCTGAAGCCCAGCCCTCAGCTGGATCCTTCCAGCAAAAGTAATTTGAAATCCACCAATCGGTTAATGAGTAATAGCATTTTGACAATTTCAAATAAATTTTTCATAAGATCTAAGGTTTTCACTCAAAAAATGTGACCAATAAAAATTCTGTATACTACTTCTGAAGGCTACCTCCATAGGGTGCTTCCAGCCAAAGTAAGTTGAAATCTGTCCAGCGATTAATGAGGGGTAGCGTTTTGACGACTTCCAATAAGTTTTTCATAAAATCTAAGGGTTTCACCAAAAAAATTGACCAATCTAAATTATATATACAAATTCTGAAGCCTACCCCCATAGGGTCCTTCCAGTCAAATTAGGTTGAAATCCGTCAAGCGGTTAATGAGGAGTCGCGTTTTTAAACAAAGTTGACGGAGGGATGGCAGACGGTAATGCACATCAGTGACCGCAACTTTTTGATCCCAACCTCATTATTATATGATGCTGTGTCCTTATAAGGATGCATGTGGCCAAGTTTGGATGCAGTATGATTAACCAAGCATGAGATGTAAACAGAAGTTGAGCTAAACACAAATTGGATGACGGACGAAATGCAGGGTATCGCAATAGCTCGTTTTACTAAAGTAGTCGCCTTTTCCCAAATTTCCACACTAATTATTAGCTCGGGCCAGGTGAGCTTATGCCATGGTGGCTGTGAGTTGGCCTTCTCCCACCACATTGCATGTTCTTCTTAACAGTTGGTTGGATGGATCCTATGGGTGTAGTAGGCCTCATAAAATCTATTAAGAATTTTGATTAATCAATTCTTTGATTCTATGAAAAATTTACTGGAAATTGTCAAAACAGGCTTCAGAACTTCTATTCAGTATACTGATTGGCCAAATCTTTCGGTGAACATCTTAGAGATTTTGTAAAAAATTAACCAGAAACTGTCAAACCCTATCTCATTAGCCGTTTGGTGGATCTAACCCGAATTTGGCTAGAACGACCTGATGGTACTGGGTTCCTGAACACAGGGATGTAAAGTTAGATTTTTTATGGTAACCTACAGGTCTAGCAAATGCATATATGGCAACTGCATGGTAGGTTATGCAATAATTAATTTGGCAACCCATGGCAACCTTTGCTAACTTAATAATATATAGGCTACCCGGTCAGGGGTAAATCTGTACTAGAATGGCAGATAGAGAATGATATTGTGCATACGATAACGTGTAATACCGTACCGCAGTAATCTAGTGGCATAGTGAGAATATGATGATGATGATGATGAACTTAATGCTTGGCCGGGGAAAGTGAAAAACATAGCAGGCAAGTCAATCACATATATGCATACACTTTTTCGCTTAAACAAATAAAACTCACAACAAAATTGATTTCTAAATTTAGACCCTTTTGGGACAAAGTTGGTCCCGTGACTGTAGGTATAACTGTAGGTCTCCCTTCCCAGTACCTATATTACTTGCTGGTAGAGATAGATACGCTGTCTAGTATATCGGTTGCACTCCTGGGCAACTTACCTTTGGAATAAATACTTTTCTAGTGCTATTTCTATCTGTCAATGGCCAGTAGATTGCATTATCATTTCTGATACAGCTGTCCGGTAACATAAACATTCCATTCTTACAGAAAGGCGCGATCCCGGTTACTAATTTTAACAATAAAAATTGTCACAAATCAGCCTAGAGGGAGTCTGCTAATTCACCAGTAATGAGAAATCTCGCGTGACTGCACAGTTGTAATTAATAATGCGCAGTTGTATTTTATGATTGGCTCACAGGCCATCTGATGTCATTAAGCATGAATGAAAAATTACTATCGTAGTAAAATTTTGATCACGAGACTCGTCATTCATAAAGAATTAATCACATGATTTATTTCCACCAATCTCTGTGCGACACACGATCAACATTGATGGATAATGGCGGAACAAAAAATCTAGTCACTGTTCCGCTTTTAAACGCAGCAAAGCAATATCTTAGTGCCCACTTTGATGGGTTATATGACCCAATATATTGTTACTGGAAGGTTCTTAGAGTAATACCACCCGATATTTAAGTGGTTCATTATTTTGGAGCGACCGAGAAAACAGGTCTATGTCAGGAAAACCGGTGCGTAGTAACTCTTATTTCCAGTAAATCGCATTTCCAGTAAATTGTCAGTTTAAAGCGTACCAGTTAAGAAGGGTCAAGCTATCTACTAAATTCCTTAGAGCTGGTTACACTTTTTATTGTGGCAGACTTGCAGTTTACCGCAAGTCTGCCACAATAAAAAGCCATTCGCCGAATATATTTTGAAGCCACGAATCAATTATTTCATGTAACTATTATGTCTATCATATTAAAACAATTAATATACTAAGTGTACTTAGTATAGAGAGCCTACTGTGCTTTATGGTGAACGAAAATAGGTATTTTATGAAGAACGGATACAGGTCTCCTAAAATCATGTTTGCGTAACCTCCACACGAATGTGTTCAGCCGTTTGCCACAAATTTACACCCCCGTGAACATCTATTCAGAAATCTGACTGGCAAATTTCCTGGCTGAAAATCTTTTAAATATAAAATTTACCAGAAATTGTCAAAATGCATCTTCTTAGCCGCTTGGTGGATTTCAGCTGAACTTGGGTAAAAGGACCCGATGGTTGTACGTTCCAGAGCTTTCTTTTCACAATTTTGATTGGTAGGTGTTTTGGATGAAGATCGCTACATGTCCTTAATCAATGGCCCACTTTTAACCAAGTCTGGTGGATTTCAAGGAAAGTTGGGTGGATGCACCATATGGTGATTGGCTAAAGAAATTCCATTGAAAACTTTGATTGGTCCATTTTTCCAGTGGCCATCTTGCTCTCAAAAATTACATCTCAGGAATTGCTTTACCGATCAGGCTGAAACTGATTAGTTTGTTCAAGAGAACTTATTTCATGATAAAACATGGATGTCTGTCATGGATCAATCAAAATGTAGCGTTCAGTGGTCATGTTAGCGTTTAGTGGCCATATTGGATTTTTTTTTGACTGGATGGAACCCAAGGTTCGATTTGATTGGAAACTATGAATTCGATCTGATTATGTGATCAGTGTCCATCTTTAATCTACTACTAAATATTGTGCATACTAAATTCCAATTTTCTATTTTATGACTTGTTACTGCTGAATATATTACTAAATATATATTATACATGCATGTAGTATTGTCGCTTCAAATGCTAATGCTTATGGTCTAAGTGAGTCAACGCTCTTGGGCCGCTTGTTTTCACAATTTACTACATGCTTGTCTTGAAATGGTGATAATGAGATGACAGTGTTTACTGCACTAACTTAGTCTCGTTATTGTGCAGATACAAGTTCAAGTGTACCGACGTCATTTGGTGTCCCAAATTTGTCCTCAGATATTGATGACGTTTGATATTGATGGACATAACACAAACCAATTACAGAAAATTATAACAAAGGATCTTTAACACTATGACTAACACTACAAGCTGGGCTAAAATCTACAAGAGGTGCAAGGCGCCGGCATCGCTCACCTGGAACATTGGCCAGTACAATTTATGTCTATAAATCTGTGATATGATTTCAGGGAAACTTCGGAAAATCCAAGATGGCCACTGAAAGAATTGCCTAAACAATAGCGTGCTTTCATCTAAGTTTGGTATCTGTTTTTGTGAAAATTAGGTTACCCAAGATGGCCACCATAACAATTGGCTAATTAAATTCCCTCGAACAAAGTTTGTTCTGCTGTTGCCCTAGATGATGGTTCAGGAGTTTCGAATCAATTCCCCCAAGCACTTTCAGAACGGTTTAAAGATGTTTCTAAAAATCAGCCAATTCGAAGATGGCCACTGGCCAAATTGGCCGATCATCTTCATTTGTAAAACTTGGATCTCTGCTCTAAGGATCCTTTCTGCCAAATAAATACTGAAATCGGTCCCGTGGTTCTTGAGAATTTGTTTAAAGAAAAAGTTGATGGATGGCCGATGATCGCCATTCCATAAGTTCCCTTGACCATTCTGGCCAGGTGAGCTGATTAATTTTTGGTCGGCAAAATGCTTAACACTGATTGGTAATCATTTCCAAAATTTCAGCCCGATCCCTTCAGCAGTTCAGTAGGTGTCATCCAATACATGCAATATGGCCACTAAAGCATTTACTCAATCAAACTCCCTATAACAAACTTGGTTCAGCCGTTGTCCTAGATGATGTTTTGAGATTTGAATCCATTCCCCAAGCAGGTTTGGAGATTTTTTAAAGACGTTTCACTTTCTAAATATTGACAAAAATCTGGTTGATTTGGGCGATCCCTATGGCCCAAGAATGATTCTTACCAGATTTGGTTAAAATCGGTAGTGGTTTTCGAAACAATATTTTTAACTTCCAACGACTTTACTATATGGAATGTTTTGGTGGGAAAAAATCCAAGATGACCATCAAATCATTTATCCGACAATTTCGAAGGTGGCAAATTTTAAATCGGCATAGCCAAAAGCCTATAGTGTATAAAACCTATTTCTCGTTCAAATAAAAAAATCCAATATGGCTGCCAAACACGCTACATTTGATTGGTCCTTGGCAACCATGTTTTTTACAAGAGCTCCGCAAATGGCGCACAATACCCCACACTGGTGATAAACAAGTGAATAACTCAATAGATTTCCTCTATGTTTGCCTTGAAAATGAGATAGGGGGAGGGAAATCATCAGTGAAAAGGCTAATATCTACTCAAAACTCATAGAGTTTAAACACTTTTGACAAGTTTCTTTAATGATAAAGCCAACCAAGAATGCCTTTTAAAGTGGTTTTTAAGAAACATCTATTTTCAGCACAAGAAAAGGTCTCTTATTAACCCCTTGAAAATGAAATTCGAGAGGATATAGGAATGCGTACATTTGAACTGATTGCTTTCCGGACAATAACGTCTGTTTGCCTGCACCGATTTGAACCACCTTCGTCATACTGCTTAGTAATACAAATACGGACGTCAAGTTCGAATTCCTTCGATTTACGTCAAATTTATCCAGAGTTGTCCCCCTTGATAAAATATATATACGTTAATTTAACAGTTTTCAGGCAATAACGCGTTACACTAAACCGATTCGAACCAAATTTAGAATATCACTTAACATCCGCCTCAGTAGTATTAAGTTCGTGTTCCATTTAGCTTTTGTCAATATTTTCCAGATTTATCACCCTTGGAAAAATACAAACTTCGTTAATTTGGACGTTTTCAGGCAATAACTCATGCTAGACTAAATGGATTTGAACAAAATTCAGAATTTTGATTAATTGTATTAAGACGGAGGTCAAATTCATGTTTTGTTGTTTCCATCAACAATTCCAGAGCTTTAACCCTTGAAAAATATAAACTTCCTTAATTTGATGTCATCCCCTTAAAACCAAAACTGTAATGTAAGCAGAAAAACAGTTATAAGGGAGCAGGCAAGTGAATTCCCCAGATTCCTTACATGTCATTTCAACAAAAGCGGGAATCGAGGGGATTTGTATTGCTTGCAATGTCTTGATCTGACTCGCACCTAGTATGCATCAAGTTAGTATAAATCAGGCCGTCTGTTGCTCAGTCAGGCAAACCTTATATGGCCATTTTGGACAACCACTTCTAACGCAACGATGATGCATACACATGTTTGTTTGACAATTTTGCGCTGGAATGACTGTCTTAGTAACTTGGTCACTGAATAGCCGAGGAAGTCATTCCAATGTTAAGTTTATAAAAATATTCACTTGGTTTTCAATCGAGCATTCTCTAAGCGATTTCTAATCTTGTTGAAAGGTTAAATTGCTTTCATCCCGGCAATATACTAGCATTAAGTAACCACCAGTATTTAGTGACCACTTTAGTACATCCTGTAGCTGTGACCGACTGATTCAAACCTAGAAATCCATATGGGAAGGATCTATATCAAGATTGGTCTAAATGTAAAATCCAATATGGCTATCTGGCAACCATTTTGAGCCGTGACCAACTGATTCACACTGATTCAAACCTATAAATCCATATGGGAAGGATCCTTATCAAGATTGGTCCAAATGTAAAAGCCAATATGGCTACCTGGCAACCATTTTGAAAATCAGTTCCTATGAGTAGTCAAGCTTTGACCGATTGACTTGAATTATTGAAAATTCATTAGCGGCATCAATATTAACCCTTTAACACTCAAGCCGGCCAGAAACAGCTTCTGCAGCGGTCTTGGAAAATCTTCATTTGCATATTGAGAAGATTATTTTTTTTAATTAACCGAGCTTGTCATTCCAGTGCTGAATTCTAAAGAATAATCTTGTGGTCTGCAAATGGACATTATCTGAGAAAATTGGCATTTTATTAGCTCACCTTGCCAAAATGGCCAGGTGAGCTAATGCCATGGCGACCGTCCGGCCAATGACTTTTTTAAACCCTTTAATCATTATATCAGCCAAAAAGGCTTCTGCAGTGGTCTTGAGAAATGTCCATTTGCAGAACAAGACTATTTTTGAAAATTTACCACTGGAATGACAGGCGAGCCAGTCATTCCAGTGGTATATTTTTCAAGAACCACTGGGCCAATTTCAATTATATTTGGAAGGACGCTTCCTTAGGGCATAGAGCTCCAAGATTGTTCGAAGGAGTCCAATTAGTCAATTTGCCCAGCGACCATCTTGGATTCTGACCGATTTTTAGAAACGTCTTTAAATATCTCTGAAACAGGTTGGGGGGGATCGATTTAAAAATCATGAAATATCTATGCCAGAAGTTGAACTAAGTATGTTCAAAGGAACTTGGTTGGCTAAATGCTTAGGCAGCGATCTTGGATGACGTAGCATTCGCAAAAACGACTTGCCCAGAACCACAGAACGGGTTGGGCCGAAATTTGGAAGAGAGTTGCTTAGGGACAAAGAGCCATTAAAGTTTGTTCAAAGGAAGTTGATATGTAAAAAAAAAGGCCGCTATGGACCAATTAAAATGTAGCGTGTTTGGCGGCTATTTATTTGATGGATTTTTAAGTCGAAATTGGTTTTATATATACATATATATTTTTGGTTGTGCCGAGATTTCAAATTTCCACTTTGAAAACTGTCTGATAAACGGTTTTGTGGCCATCTTGGATCCTTTCCTGCCAAAACTCCCACACTAAAGCAATGGGAAATTTAAAATGTCTTCTAGAGAACAACTTCAATTATATTTGGGTGGAATCATCTTCAGGGTCCAGAGATCCAAGTTTGATCAAAAAAGCCGATCAGCCAATTTGACCATTGGTCATCTTGGATTTTGTCCAATTTGTAGAAACGCCGTTTAAAATCTTCTGAAACCATTTGGGGGGATCGATTCAAAACTCATGAAACATCATCTTGGGCAACAGCTAAACAAAGTTTGTTCAAGGGAACTTGATTTGCCAAATATTTCAATGGCCATCTTGGATGACCTATTTTTTTTGTGAAACCGACTTCCAGTACCACTAAAATGATTAGGCTGAAATTTGGGAGATATGATTAGGGACTAAGGGCCATTAAAGTTTGTCCATGAAAAGTTGATATGTAAAAAAACCCGATGGCTGCCATGGATCTATCAAAAGTTAGCGTGTTTGGTGGCCATCTTGGATTTTCTGAAAATTTCTGAGAAAATCATATAAAAAATTACTTACTAGCAACTGGGCCAATTTTAATCAAACTTGGCTAAACCTTCTTCACAGAAATTAGATTGGTAAATTTTTCCAGTGGTTATCTGGTTTTGTTCGTTTGTGCCAGTGGCCAATAATTCCAGGTGAGCGATACAGGCCACTTGGGCCTCTTGTTAGCTCACATGGCCAGAATTGGCAAGTGGGCTTATGCCATGGTGACCATCCGTTGTTTGGCTGTCATCTGTCTGTCTGTCAATTTTTTCTTTAAATAACTTCTCAAGAACCACAGAATTCACTCACATATACCTATCAACAATGCATCAAACTAAAGAAAATACGATCCGTTGACTTTGTGGTGGCAAACCATGGAAGAAAAGTTCAATCCTGGGCTCACTGATGACAATGCTGCATCATGGGGAACCTAGCTTTCCAGTCCTGAAAACTATGGATTTGTAGATCAAAGATGCCCTTGTTAAAAAAACTATGTTTATACAACGCAACCTACATATCCTTGATGGCAGCTCTAAACAAACTGGATACCTGCCACTGCACACACCTCAACGTTCGCAAACACATCACTGGACAGCGATGGCCAAAATATCCAACAATGCACTATACAAGATCTGTAATACATTGTCGCTGTCCGTAAAAGTCACCCAGCAAAGATGGTACATGTTTGGCCATGTGCTCAGGATGTCAGATGACACAGCAGTACAGAACCTTGGAATTTGCTATACTGGGAGCCACCAGAGCCAGGAGAGGATGTAAATGCATAAATATGTTAAGAGTGCTGCAAGGCGACAGGAATTCACCGGACTTGATACCCTTAAAAATACACACAGGACCCACAAAAAATAGAAAGCGCATCCCTGCGGATGCAACGACACCAACACCAATAAATTTATTACAACAAACCTAGGCATAACAAATATCTAAATATCCAAGTGAAATTCATAATAACTTGTGAACATTTTCTATAGTTTGACAAGTCATCTTCTTTTGCGGTCCCCAACACACACACACACATACACACACACACCAAAACCCCCAAAAATGCTTTTTAAAATCGCCTCCGTCCGTCACGATATCTCCTCCCAAACCATTTGAGGGTTACTCATATGACTGTGCTTTGCAAGACGTTTAGATTTGGCTCAGCCCACATTGGGGTAGACCAAGGATAAATAGGTCAAATTGATTATAACGAATCTTCCTGAAACCGTGGGACGGAACTCACCGAAATTTGGTATGAGAGTTTCCCATATGAATCTGGAGGACTTTATATTCAGTTTCGTCCCCTGGGGGTGGATTGCGTGTGTGTGTGTGTGTGTGTGTGTGTGTGTGTGTGTGTGTGTGTGTGGGGGTGTGTGTCAAAAGTTCAAAGCGGTGAATACGGGGATATGGGGATATTCAATGACGTGTCATCAACCGAGCAATCTAGTTTGAAATTAATCTGACTGTAAGCAACACATTAACTCCAAAATGTTCAATAGAATAAGTTTTATAGTGTAAAAAATAAACTTTTCTGGGATTTGTCTTTGAACGGGTTAAAACAATACACACATTATCTGACAGATTCTCCATAGTACGACGAAGCTACGGGTTCAGGATCTTTTCAATATATCACAATTTCATTAATAATCAGAATTCCCTATAATGCCAAAAAAGTCTGACACATTTATGGTGACATATTGACGAATTATTTTGACCGATGTAATGTAGTAACAGATTTCAGCTAAAGTAATTTTACAAGAGGCGCCTGTATCGCTCACCTGGACTTATTGGCCACTGACATGTCAAAATGAGATGACCACTGGAACTAGATGATATTTCATGAGTTTTGAATCAATCCCCCAAGCGGTTTCAGAGATTTTTAAAGACATTTTAAACTAGAGCCGAACTCCAGAGGATCCTTCTAACCAAATTTGGTTGAAATCTATCAAGAAACCAAGAAGATGCGTTTTGACAGTTTTCGCTACGTATTTTACCCAAAAAAATTTAAATATCAAAAATCAGAAAAGATTTTCTACAGACTACCTCGGTATGGCACTTCTAGACAAATGTGGTTGAAATCTGTCAAGAAACTAAGGAGGAGATGCGTTTTGACACTTTTCGGTAAATTTTAAACAAAATCTAAGTTTTTTACCCCAAAATTTTAAATATAAAAAATCTGAAGAGAGGTTCTAGAGCTTACCTTCATATGATCGTTCTAGCCAGATCTGGTTGAAATCTGCCAAGAAACTAAGGATGAGTAGTGTTTTAAAGCAATTTGACAATTTCCGGCAAATTTTAAATAGAATCCAAGTTTTTTACACAAAAAATTGAAATATAAAAAATCTGAATACATATTCTAGAGCCTACCTCCGTATGAGTGTTCTAGCCAGATTTGATTGAAATCTGCAAAGAAACTAAGGAGGAGATGCATTTGACACTTTCCGGTAAATTTGCAACAAAATCACCCAAAAAATTTAAATATCAAAAATTTTAATAGAAGTTCTAGAGCCTATGTCAGTACGACCCTTCTAGCCAAATTTGGTTGAAATCTGTCAAGAAACTATGATGCATTTTGACACTTTTCGGTAAATTTTCAACAAAATCTAAGTTTTTCACACAAAAAATTTAAATATAAAAAATCTGAATAGAAATTCTAGAGCCTACCTCTGTATGAGTGTTCTAGCCAGATCTGATTGAAATCTGCAAAGAAATTAAGGAGGAGATGCATTTTGACACTTTCCGGTAAATTTGCAACAAAATCACCCAAAAAATTTAAATATAAAAAATTTGAATAGATGTTCTAGAGCCTATGTCGGTACGAACCTTCTAGCCAAATTTGGTTGAAATCTGTCAAGAAACTAAGATGCGTTTTGACACTTATCGGTAAATTTTCAACAAAATCTAAGTTTTTTACCCCGAAATTTGAAATATCAAAAATCTGAATAGATGTTCTAGAGCCTAACCCCCTAGGATCATTCTAGCCAAATTTGGTTGAAGGAGGAGACACATTTTAAAGCAAAAGTTGACAGACAGACAGACGGACGACTGGCATGGCATAAGCTTACTTTTAATGGCCAGGTGAGCTAAAAACAGTCGTATCTAACTGACAGCGCTGTTCATTGACACAGTTATTAACAATGTGTTTACGTGTCCCGACCTACGCCATCCACCCACAAAGACCTTCTCCAAAAGAGATTTATTTCTAACTACGCCATGCCCATTTCTAGCTAAGCTCTGCCTACTTTATACACATGTTACAATCTATTTGAGACCTTAACTCCCAGAATCTAAATGTGAAGGCAATTAGACAAGTAAGCTGTTGAGTATTTTGAAACTAATTTGACCCGGAGGGGGGTTCATATGGAGGAACAGTTCCCTGTCAAATTAATTGCAATATATTTAACAACAGAATGTTTGTCAAATCGTAAATTCATATACAATTTGTACACCTTAGGGACAGACTTTTCGATTACATTCTGATTGTGATGTCAACTAACTTGTGACTTATTTGATTATGATGCTCGCTACTTGAGTGACAGATTAGATCCCTCCCTATCTAGACAAACATTATATCACGGTTCCTGTGCATTACATATCGTAATATTGTATAGGGCATCTTTCATGCATCACTAGCCCAAGTATGATTTTACTCACCTCCATATAATAAAAAATAAAGAACAATGTTTCCGTCGACAAACGCTGGAAATACTCCACTGTGTCTGAATGGGGTGGGAGCACCTGCGCGTAGTATGGCGGTGTTGGACACGGATTGCGTGGGATAAACTGTCTTAACCGTTCAGAATCCGATGGATGCGGTAAGTGATGAAACGATGCGTCAAGAGTTCTTATCTGATATATATTATCGTTGGTGAGGGGAAGCGGGCCGAGAGGTGCCACTCCTAGTAATGGGTTGAGGTGAATGGTGTTGGTCTGCGGTGCTGTAGGCTGCTGCTGCTGGAGTTGTGACTGAACTGATGTGAGAATTGCTGTTGTCGATGATGTGGGTGGTGGTGGAGGTGGCGGCGGCGGCACTTGTGATAATGATGCTAATGATGGTAGTGATACTGCTGTCCCTACAACTGATTGTTGTTGCTGTTGCTGCTGCTGCTGCTGTTGTTGTTGTTGCTGTAGAAGAAAAGAATGGTCAGAGATTCAAATAATGAAAAAGAATAAATCCTACGCGTGTAATCGGCAGAAATATGAATTTTAATGTTCTGAATCAATACATATAACAAACCAAATGAGGTTAGTGTTATAAAATTAATCAAAGGTTCTGAATGCATCATTTACACCCTATTATTAGGATAATCAATCATTTAATGGTCAGGAACTTAAAATGCATGCTTAGTTAATGTTATTTGCAGGACAATAGAAGACTATTTTTGAAAATTTACAATTGGAATGACTGGCTCGATATGAGCCAGTCATTCCAGTGGTACAATTTCAAAAATAGTCTTCTCTTGGCCTGCAAATGGCCATTTCTCAAAACCACAGTAACGGCCATTTTGGTCGACTTGACTATTAAAGGGTTAAAACACAAAAGATTTCACCAGCTGGTTGATGACGTAACCAGTAAAGCCTGTTTGAATTGTGTCTTAAAACTACTGGACCACTGAAACAGTGATCCAGCCGGATCAGTTACTGTGCTAAAGGAGTGATCCGTTACTGATCCGTATGCTAAAAAAGGTATAAGGATAACAGGATCAGTGGTTAATTTCTAGCCCTGTTTTAGTAGTAAAATTTTAAATAAAAAATTTCCACTTGGCCTGCAAAGGCACATCTCCCACGAGCATTGCAGATGCCGTTTATGGTCATCTTAACTATTAAATGGGCAACAGCCTTTTACCCATGCAAAACCCTTACATGCCAAACAAATACATGATGAAGCCGGCCCAACCAGCTTTTGCAGTCGTCTTGAGGAATGTTCATTTGCAGGCCAAGAACTCTTTTTGAAAATTAATCACAGGAATAGCAGGCTCGATAACTGAGCCAGTTATTCTAGTGGTAAATTTTTTTAAATAGTTTTCTCTTGGCCTGCAAATGGACATACAATAAGTAAATATTTAGATTTTTTCAAACAAATTTATCCATTAAAGGGTTAACTCACCAACTGTGAGAGTGTGATCTGCGCCTGTGAGAGGCTGAGCGGTAAAGGTAATGTAGGTGGTGTTGGCTGTGCGTGCGGTAGCTCTGGCGATGGCGCCGTAGGCTGGGGTGGGGCCTGAGACAGGGTCGAGCTGCTGTACATGTCACCTGTGAAATCAGAATCAGATAATCAAACAAGAGTGTCAACCAATAGGCGGCAAACTAAACACAGTCGATCCAATACACAAGAAACCATCAGTCTTTGAAAAGGATTGCTTTTTAGAATTTTGTCCTTTAAGTGTAAAAGGCCTTTTCACAACCTTACCAACCTAGTAGTTCACTAGGAATAGTTCTTAAAATATATCTCTGAAATTTTGAAAATCCAAGATGGCAACTGAGAAAATGGTGATCACGTTTCTATATATACCGGTAGTCACCTGCTGAGCTTATTCCAGCAAGATTTGGTCAAAATTTGATAACGCATGGGGAGGGGAAGCACAGCGGACAATCGTCCAGTCAAATTTATCCATTGATCATATGACATTATAATCAACTACGTGACGTGTAGGATGACATCATAATGAATTATGTCATGACATAACTAGGTTCGCTACGAACGCTATAATTGATGACGGACTAAGCATTGTTGTACGACTTGTATGTCTTTACTATTTAATAAACATGTTGTTGAATATTTTGAAACCAATTTGACTGGGTGCTATTTCTACCATAGGCAGCAACAGCACCCAATCAAATTAATTTCCAAACATTTAACAGCTTACCTGTATAGTTGTCTGAAAATTGATAGTCAGGGAGTTCAGAGATCGATCGATCCCAACATGGGCGAAGTGTGGGTAAAGCTTAGCAAATGATGGGCGGGGCATAGCTAAAACTGTATTCCTCTATTACCTTTACTATCCGTGTTGGTATGCGTGCATGAGATCTGGCCTTGCAAACCTGCACTGTCAACTGCCTGTTGTGCTATAGACTTTAATGATGATAAATTTTCAGGAAACTGCTGAAATAAAGAATGGATACACACAAAATTTCTTTCTCAGAGGTTAACCTGCCCATAAGATCTGTCTTTTATGTCTACTTTCCATTTTATTACTAGATCTTATGCACACCATATGTCTTACTCATTACATACACATTATAGTTCTCCTACAAATAGATTATGATGCACTCTTAAATTTATCACTATTAACCCCCTCTAGACCATGCCGTTACATGTAACACATTTTGCTAACATTTGTAGCGCTTCAAAAATACTTACAATCAAAAACATAACATTTCTTGTGTTCAAATTTGAGTTAAATCGGAACATGCGATTGCCGAAATATGCACAGATCCAGAGTATGGTTCGATCTGGATACAGATTTTTTATCTGGATCACAGCCAAAGTCTGGAAATCCTCTTAAGTAAAGATCCCTTATTGTTATAAAATTTGAGTCAAATCACATCAGTAGTTTTTTTAGATACAGCTCTGGAGACAGACAGACAGACAGACAGACATGAAAATGTTATTATTAAATCATGACGTACCTTATCGAGCAAGTAGCTGCTAAAAGGACCATTCATAAGCTGTGTTTGCATTAAAGATGATTTGTTCCCACTGCTATTACTACTGCTGCTGCTCCCCGACAAGGCCAGACTCTGAGCCGAAAACACACGTGATAATGACGACGATGGTGACTGATTTGATGTGGAGGTCAATAAAGAGTTTGTTAATGCTGACGACGATGACACTGGCGTCGTTAATATTGTGTTTGGAGAATTCTGGAGCGGAGCTACACCTAAGCTATTCACATTACTATTTGATATTAAACGAGATAGCATCGACGTTGTCGTCGCTGATACCAGAGATGATGGTGACGCTGCACTGTTGTTGGTCATAGCACTACTTGCAACACCAGCATCAACTGAATTTGCCAAAACTTTCTCTGAAAATAAAAACAAGAAATTTATTAATTAAATGCCTTTTACTGGCCACACATCATTTACCAATGCAATGCACCTTAATCCTTTCGCCGATGGATTCCCAATATCTCATTTTCAAGGCACCCCTACCAGAAAACTGTTGAATATTTTGAAATTAATTTGACTGGAAGGCATTGCTGCCTTAGGTAGCAGCTGCTTCCAATCAAATTAATTTCAAAATATTCAACACAATTAACTTTTATAACTTAAAGAATGTACTTTATCAGGGATTTGATAGTGACCGGGCTAATCCATTTTAAAATGATCAAGTTTGATCAAGACAATCAAAATAGTGGCTTATTGAATACCCATTTGAATATTTTCACATTGAACAGAAGTCTACTTCATACCTATTACATGAGGCAGTGCGCTAGCAGATATCCGATTCATGGCATGTACAGTGATATGCTAATTATGCTGCAAAACGTACACATACACTTACAGCCAGAGTAGATGATCAGCCAATGTCAGGCTAGCCGATTCGCTGACTACATTTAGGCAATATAATTAACACTTTTATCCCTGAAATTCCAGTGTCTCGATCATACAACAACGTAACAGGTAAGCTGTTGAATATTTCGAAACTTATTTGACTGGAATATGTTGATGTCATAGTCAGCAACAGCTCAAAGTCAAATTAGTTTCAAAATATTAAAGGGTAAATGCTAAAAAAAGTCCAAAATATTGCTTAGTCATTGTCCGTTTTCAGGCCAAGAAAAATTTATTTTTGAAAATTCACCATTGAAGGGAGAGACTCGGTAACCGAGTCATTCTCGTGGTAAATTAAAAAAATTGTCTTAATATGGATAATGTGCACGACCAACACAGGCTGGTTTTGGTCATCTTCACCATTAAAGGTTTAAGTTGACACACGAGGGGTTAAAGGACTTACAAGATGCGGTCGCCAGGACATAAGCTTACCTGGCCCAGGTGAGCTAAAAGCGTAAAATTAAACCGCCTCAGATGCAGTTTAATTTATGAAAATGTGCCAAGCTGCGAAGTTTGGTGCAAATCCATAAAAAATAGCATTAGTAATTTAACTGATCTAACCGATAACCGAGCCAGTCATTTTCTAAAATAATCCTCAAATGGATATTTTGAATGACAAAATTGAAATTATCTTTAACAACTTCGCCATTTAAATAGTTATCTAGAGACATGGCCTGCTTCTCAAGTACTCTGGACATTTTTGATTAACTTTAACCCTTTCACTGACAAATCCCTGAAAAGGTACTTTCTTTACAACATAAGTTAGTTCTGTTGAATATTTTCAAATTTATTTGACTGGAAGCAGTTGCTGCCTAATTCTAGTCAAACCTAACTCTCAAATTGGACATCATAAGCCATTTGGAATGCTATGTCTAGGAGTCGCCATGCTCCGTTTCGCATAGGGCTCGGCAATAAGCAGCACAAGTTTAAATACATTGACTATCAAATACTAGTAATGATCAATTAACTTTAATATTCATAATCAAATCAGTCTAGACAAAACAAAACCTTTTTTTTAATTTGATTTTTATCAAGCAGTAAATCTTGAAATCTGACAGTTTTTGATGGTTATAAATTCATTTAAAAAGTTCACCGGGTTAATCACTCTGGTCAAAATTTTAAAATTTCAAATTAAATTTTTCAACAAAATTAGTGGTTGAAAAATAGCACACCAGTTTGTTTGATATGGGGCACAGTAAAAGATAGAATATTTACATCAGAGTGGCAAGGGTAAATTTAACACTCATATCAGCCAAAAATGGCTTCTGCAGTCGTCTTGAAAAATGTCCATTTGCAGACCAAGAGACTATATTTTGAAAATTTACAACTGGAATGCCTGGCCCAATAACAGAGCCAGACATTCCAGTGGTAAATTTCCAATAATAGTCTTCTCTTGGTCTGCAAATGGACATTTTCTTTGAAAAAATTGAAATTTTCTTGAACAAATTCGAGGGTTAAAGGGTTAAGCTAAAAACACATCTTCCCTTGCATTTGGCCAGTAGATGGTTAATACATTGAAAGCAACAAACACATTGGCCTTACCCTCAAACAGACTATTAAAGTGTTGTAATAATGGCTGCCTAGCGTGGGGTTGCACCGCGCTTGAAGCGGGGCGGTGCCACGCTGTACTGAACGGTGATGTATGGCTAGAATTCTGGGCGAGTCTAGGAGGCAGAAGAGGGGCACCTATAAACAACACATGCAACTAAAAATATTAGTTGGCAATTAATATTATCAAACTAGTTAGTATTGTAGCGAAACCGTTATGTTACTAGCGAAAATATTATGTTAACATACATTACCGAAATAACTACAAAAGGGAGTTAGAGAAAGAATTTTCACCATCCGCATGTTGAAAATTCTGCAGATCACATTTTCCATATGGCTTAAAAAACTCTGGATATGCTGAATATTTTGAAAACAATTTGATTAAGTTGTGGGTCGCTAAGCTACTAACAATTTTCATTCAAATTGCTTTCAAAATATTCAGCAGCTCCAGAGTTATTGCACCTTTAACTTTAACCCCTTACAGATTAGAAATGACAAATTATCTATGACGTAAGGAATATTCTGTTGACCATTTTGGCAGCAACAGGTACCAGTCAAATTAGTTTCAAAATATTTAAATTTAGAATGAAATTTCCAGAGCTTACGGGTTAATAAACAGGGGTGTATGGAAGTAAGGTCACACCAAGGTGCTAAAAATAATTAGTGGATCTGCCAAGAACTTAGGGAATAGTTTCTCTAAAAAGCTGAATAATCCTGGATTATTATCCCTAGTTTTTGAAGAAGTGGGGACCATTGGACGGAATTCAACCAAATTTGGTATGTGAGTTACCCATATGATTGTTGAGTGCAGGAGGCAAGGGGAGTCGTAAAAAGGTCTAAGCGGTGAATGTGGAGATTTGCGATAGCGCGCCATGTGGAGATTTGCGATAGCGCACCATCGACCATCCCAATCTAATATCTCCTGTCCAATCGGAATAAAACATGGTTGTTGAGCATGCTCATATAACTTTGCTTTTAATCTAATTGCGCCCCTCCTTAGCTTGAATCTAGAATTATGCACAAAAGTGTTTACAAACTAAGAAAGACTGCAAAATGTACAAATATATTAATTCAATGTCACTAAGTGAATAGTGCTGTACAACTGCCATTAATATGATAACCCTTTAGCCCTTTAATGTCTAAGGAAGCTGTCAGAAATAGTCCATTGGTCTGCAAATGACTTTCAATAAGCAAATATATTTTGTTTGTTTTTACCAAATTTAGCCATTAAATGGTTAAGCGGAGGATCAAAAAGTAGTCAGTAAGTGGTCTTAATACAAGTTATTAAAATATTGTCTGTACCCAATCACCAGCATTCTCCTCTACCTGTGATCTATTAGGTCCATTACGCAACTCCACCCACAATTAGAACTCAACTGTTATCAACCATTTACCAACCTTCTTTTCCTATTATTCCATCATAAAAGGCTTCTGCAATAGCCTTGAGAAATATCCTTATGGAGATCAAAAGAATAGGTCGGAGAACTTAACACTGGAATGATGGGCTCGATAACCTAGCCAGTTATACCCTTGATAAATTTTCAGAGATAATCTCTTGGTCAGCAAATCGACATTTTGGATGAGAAAATTCAAACAATTTTGTGGGTTAAGGTATTAATACTAATTAATACTAGTGATAGCAGTGATAATCTACATGTAACCTTAATACAGGTAATTAGAATTATCTATTAATACCGCCACCCAGCCAGCAATAACAATGTAGCCAAGCTGTTGTTGTCAAACATACCTAACCTGTTGTCTGCCATTGTACAGCAACAGGGTTTTCAAAATGGGTATATAATGTTACAGTACAGCTCTCTCAAATATAAATTAAAATGGTTCCAAAACAAAACATACTGTTGAATATTTTGAACATTTAACACTTTGAACCCTGAATTCCCAATCGTAATTTTAAAACGATTATACGGGCAAGCTTGTGGATTATTTTGAAACTAATTTTACAGGAAGCTGTTGCTGCCTTAGGCCACAGCTTCCAGCCAAATTAGTTTCAAAATAATCAACAGAATATTTATAAAATCATCAAGGATTTTGGTGTTTTGGTCTTTAGGAATCAAATGAAATCATTCAACAGAACATTTCTTACATCGTCTTCAAAATTGTACTAACATGTTTCTGTTTTTGCTTTGTAAACATGTTAACTTATTTACAAGCTGCACTGTACATATCCAGAGGATTAGAAGCTTTAGTCAATCAATCCAAATGTCAACAAATACTACGGTCATATTACAATTGTAATCAAGGCACTCAATTCATGCCAAATTACTCACAGATGAAATCACAGCAAATGCATGCAAAATTGCGGATTTTAACGGTTCATATCAATAACATAAACAAAACACACATCCACCCACACTACGCTGTAATTAATTAGCGCCCGTTCCCTGCTTGACAGCTTTGATACAATAGAAACTTGCAATATGCAAACAAATGTCTTGAAAAAGTTAGTGTTGTTTTTTAACCCTTGAATGGTCAAGCCGGCCAAAACCGGACTCTGCAGTGGTCCTGGGAAATGTCCATTTGCAGGCTAAGAGAAGATGATTTTTGAAAATTTACCACTGGAATGACTGGCTCAAAGAATCGAGCCAGTCATTCCAGTGCTAAGTTTTCCAAAAATAATCTCCTGGCCTGCAAATAGACCAAATTTGGCCATTAAAGGGTTAAGCAGAAACCAAAAGAAATTTAAATTTCAGCTGCTGCTACTCCAGCACTATTGTGGATGAGGGTGGCTTTCCTAAAGACAACCAAGCAGATAAGTGCTTGATAGTGCAGATGTTTGTGAAACTCATCATCGATTCAGCGAGTGACTCCACGGCAACTAACACCTCATACTCACCTGATAAACTACTAGATATCTGTTGGCCATTAGCTGTGGACGCCACACATGAAAATGGGCTTGTAGGCGATGGCGATGTCGGACTATGACTCCCTGTATTATTTGATGTCACAGAATTGGACTGAGAATTTGCATTACTGAAATGACAAAATCAGAAATATAATACAATGAATACCACTGGAAAACAGAATACAATGAATGGCACTGGAAAACAGAATACAATGAATGGCACTGAAAACAGAATACAATGAATGGCACTGGAAAACAGAATACAATGAATGGCACTGGAAAACAGAATACAATGAATGGCACTGGAAAACAGAATACAATGAATGGCACTGGAAAACAGAAGTCAATGAATGCCAATGGAAAACAGAATACAATGAATGGCACTGGAAAATATGACTTCCTAGTTGGATGATACAGTGTAGCACTATATATATATATATATATATATATATATATATATATATATATATATATATATATATATATATATATATAACCTAATACTAATATGCTCAGTTAATCCATAAATGGTCAAGATTGATCAAGAAAATCTCTGTTTTTCCCTGGTGAAAGTTCTTTTGCAAGCATAGTGAAGGTTCTCTTTGAAGATTTATTACTGGAATTGTTGACTCTTACACTCGATAATCGAGCCAGCCATTCCAGTGATCAATTTTCAAAAATGTGATGCATCAAAACCCTTCACGTTACCAGAGGATATGCGAACTGCAAAACTATAGTAGTGGCATGATTCACAATGCCATAACATTGGATATTGTTAACATAGAAACGTAATTTAAACAGCTTTAGAAAGCTCACTGAACACGCTTTTATATGGTGGATAGATCCCAAAGACAAAATTTCACCATGTGAAGGGTTTTCCCAGATCGCATCACAAATCATCTCTTGGTCCACGCATCTCTCACGGGCATGATTTGCAGGAACAAGCTTGGTTGGCGACCACTCAGGCACTAAATTGTACAATTTACATCATAATATTTGGGGAAAGAAAATGACGATGTCCAGGAAATACAATGAACTGATTTCAAGAACAGTTTCATGGTAGTATTAAACTATAGCTTGCTTAGTCTTTTGAATTTAATAGTCTGAATTGATTTCGTGTATATTTCCCTGGTGGTATTAGCCATGTAATGCTCCAATTTCTTCAAGAGACACAATTTTCTCATAGAAAGTGTCCATTTGCAGATCAAGAGATCTTAAAAGTTTTTCTACTGGAATGACTGGCCCTGTTATCGAGTAATTCCAGTGGTAAATTTTCAAAAATAGTCTTCTTTTGGTCTAAAAACATGCATTTCTCAAGACCAGAGCAGAAGGCGTCCTTGGCCGTCTTTGGTGTTAACGGGTTAACCGATAGCTTGCTTAGCCTTTGTTTGAATTTAATATTCTTTTCTCGTCATAGCGAATTACAAGGGAATGATGAGTCTCAAAATATGAAGTGAGCACAAGTGTCATTCGTCAATTCATGAATCCATTTCCTAAGTCAATCATATGACGTCATAATCAATTACATAGCGTGTAGGCTGAAGTCCTATTCATTACGTCATGAATGACTAGATTTAGTCCGTCTTAAATGCTTAATAGTCCATCAGGTTGTATGAACTATCTTAGGCAGCAACAGTAACTGTAGTCAAATTAGCATCCAAATATTCAACAGCTTACCTGTATAGTTTTCTGGAAATTGATAGTCAGGGCATTCAGGGATCGATAGATCCCAACACGAGCGAGGTGTGGGTGGAGCTTAGCTAGAGATGGGCGGGGTATAGCTAAAACTGGAGAGGTTCATTGTGGCAGACTGTTATACAAACATCTTGTCCGGAAAACAAATCACAATTAATAGCAAACAAAAGCTAAACATTTATTTTAGATCATTCGAAAAAGATTTAATATGGGGGGGGGGGTATTTCTTAAATACTAATCTTCGTACCTTAACGATATCTGTTGAGACTGCTTTGTCGGTGTGCTCGATACTCGGTTGCTTGTGTTCGAAGTTCCTGAAGACGATGTACTGCCTTTGCTCTGTTAAGTAGAAAGGTAACTTTTCGATTAGCACCTTATTAGGGTGCACACTCTATTCTGCGCTCCAAATTCCATGCTTTTTCCATTACATGAACTACGTCAGCGAATAATTCCATGACGTGAACTATGTCAGCGAATAATTCCATGACGTGAACTACGTCAGTGAATAATTCCATGACGTGAACTACGTTAGCGAATAAATTTATAACTACGAGTCTATGAGACAAACTAAGCTTAACCTTTTGCAATTAATTTGACTGAAAGATGTTGCTACCTGAGGCAACAACTACATTGCTCCCAAAGGCACCAGCAGCTTCCAGGAAAATTTGTTGCAAAATACTCACAATACTGTATCTATACGCATGATCTCAAGATATTGTATTGCTGGGTTCACCACGCATGGCTGTGAACTTATTACAATGGGTGTATGCGCGTCTGCATGGGAATATGTCTGGCTGTTTGTCAGTGGTTCAGTCGGTCTACATATGTGCATATCTGACGCCTTAAGTCCAGTTCTAGTGGGCGAAATGTCAGAAAGTCTGTTTTGCATGAAAGCTGGTGTAATTGCTAAAACAGTTTTCTTATAGCATATAACTCAGAAATAACTTAACATGTTTCCAAAACACAATAAAACATACGGGTCAATAGTCAATATTTTCCAATCCAAATATGTTCACAATACTCAAACGAACATTCTTTACATTGCATTCTTCTTTACGTTCACCAGCACATGATATATTCAATCAAATTGTTTTTCCAAACCAAATTGTACTAACTACCATGTTTCTGTTATTTTTTTTGGAAGCATGTTAAGTTATTTATGAGCAATACTGTACAGACCGTTGCAAGAGCTCCCAGCAACTGTTCTTGGAAATACACCAGTTTCATATCACCTTCTTTATTTGTGGCAAGATATCCATGTCATATCTAAATCTGTCACAAATAATACTAGCCATGACCAATTTCTACTAACTTCAGACTAGCAGGCTAGAGTTAATTTCAGTCACTGCATAGATATTTTGCTTACAAGCTATTTGTACATCTAGAAATTGTGACCTCGATTTTTAGGCCGACAAAATCTAATTAGAATATGGTATGTTTGGTATCATCCCAGGAAGACGTGGAGTAAGGATTCACAACAGTTAGCCCGGTAAATCAGGCAACAGAGGAATCCAGTTTATCAATCAATCAGATGATGTCATAATCAACATCACATGTAGACCTACATCATAATCAATTATGTTATGAATGACACGATTTAATCAGTCATAAATGCTTAATACTCTGTCAAGTTGTACGAATTGTAGGTCTTTACTATCTAATAAACATTCTGTTGTATATTTTGAAACTAATTTGTCTGGGCGCTGTTGCTGCCGTAGTTAGCAATAGCTTCCAGTTAAATTGGTTTCAAAATATTCAACATCTTACATCTAGTTTTCTGGAAATTGAGATACAGAGTGCAGGGATCGATTGATCCCAAGACAGGCAAAGCTTGGGTGGAGCTTAGCTAGACATGAGGGAGCATAGCTAAACCAGGCGGCCCAAGGGGCCTGTATCGCTCACCTGGACTTGTTGGCCACTGGCACAATCGGACAAAACAGGATGACCCCTGGAAAACCTACCAATCTAATTTTTGTGAAGGTTTAGCCAAGATTTATTAAAATTGGTCTAGTAATTAATAAGTAGTCTTTTAATGATTTTCTCAGAAATTTGCAGAAAATACAAGATGGCCACCAAAACCGCTAAATTTTGATTGATTCATGGCAGACATTTTTTTTTTTTTTACGTATCACCTTTCCATGGACGAACTTTAATGGCGTCTAAGCCCTGATCGTGTCTCGCAAATTTTGGCCCAATCCGTTCAACCATTCTGGAGTTATTTTCGCAAAAGCTAGGTCATCCAAGATGGTCATTTCAGCATTTGCCTAATCAAGTTCCCTTGAACAAACTTGGTCCAGCTCTTACCCTAGATTATATTTCATGAGGTTTGCATCAATTCTCCAAGCGGTTTCGGAAAAGATAGTTATTTCTAAAAATCGGCCAAAATCCAAGATGGCCACTGGCAAAATTGGCTGATCGGTTTCCTTCGAACTAGATCCCTATGCCCTAAGGATGCTTCCTGTCAAATATACTTGAAATTGGCCCCGTGGTTCTCAAGGAGACTTAAAATTTCCCATTTCTTTGGTATGTGAGTTTTTGGAGGAATAAGTTCCAAGATGTCCGCCAAACCATTTATCTGACAGTTTCAAAAATGGCAAATTTGACATCAGAATACCCAAAAATGTATAGAAACTAATTTCGGCTTCAAAATCCACCAAATAAAAGTATCCAATATGGCCATCAAATGTGCCACATTTTGATTGGTCCATGGAGGCCATGTTTTTTTTACATATAAACTTCCCTTGAACAAACATTAATGGCCCTTAGTCGCTAATCATATCTGCCAATTTCGGGTCGATCCATTAAGCCGTTCTGGAAGTCTTTTCGCGAAAGCTAGGACATCCAAGATGGCCACCGAACCATCTTGCCCTAGATCATATTTCATGAGGTTTGCATCGATCCCACAAGCCCTGTCGGAGATCTTTAAAGATGCTTCTAAAAATTGGCCAAAATCTAAGATGGCCACCGACCAAATTGGCAGATCAGCTCCGTTTGAACAAACTTCGACCCCTATGCCCCAAGGATGCTTCCTGCCCAATATAATTGAAATTGGGCCCCGTCGTTCTTGAGAAGTCGTTAGGAAAAGTTGACGGACGGATGCCAGAGGGACACACGATGAACGGTTGCCATGGCATAAGCTCACCTGACATTTCAGGCCAGGTGAGCTAACTAGATTCCTCCATTTAAACATGACGGCATGAGAAATAATATCTACGTATGTGCATGTGTGTATGTACCCGAGACACACTACAAGTATTTATGCAAGCTTACTTTGGAATGATTTTGTGACAAGCTTGGACTTGGAGATGGTGAACTAGAATTTGTTGATGTCGGAGTTGATGAGAGCTTGTCCAACTCCTCGTTTTCATGTGGTGATGTCGCTAATATTGATGGACCTGTTAAAAATTACACAACTTATTTAATAAAGGTACGTTTTTACATTTTTAAACAAGTATAAATTGGTCTCATATATATATATATACATACATACATACATACATACATACATACACACACACATATATATGTATATATATATATATATATATATATATATATATATATATATATATATATATATATATATATATATATATATATGTCTTGTGTGAATGCAAGGATACTCACCGATTTCATCGAGATCCAACTCATCATAGATAAATTCATTCTCATTAAAATCGAGATCTTGGTTGTACTCTACATAATACTCGACATCGTCTCGAATCTTTCTTATCTGAAAGAGAAATCACCCAAGAGCATTGACGTTCAGCTCCCTAAAGTTTTTATATTAAACAGTTGATCCTCCATAATATGTCTAATAGTTAAAATTGGCCAATAAAATTAAAATTTTTACCCCATAAATGTTCATTTGCAGGACAAGAAGTCTAGAACAGACCCTTTTTTAAATTTGTCCATTATCACAGTAGTAAATTTTAAACAAGAACTCCGCAAACGGCACATTATTCCCCGCCATAATGACAAACCCATGACTGACAGCTTTTAGAAAATAGCGATTTCTTCCCCATACCCAGACCAGTCATACTCTTAACTTTCAATGTGATCCGATAAACAGTCATGGAGTTATTGTCCGGAAACCAATTTTCAAGATGGCGGCCATCTTGGATTCGGATCATCGTCAATTTCCAATAGGTTTCTTCTTCAGACCTAATCCAATCATCGTATGAAGTTTCAAAGCGATCCGATAAATGATAGCGGAAACCAATTTTCGGCCATCTTGGATTTCGGATCATCATAGATTTTGAGAGGTTGCTTCCTCAGACCTAGTCGAACCACCCTATCAAGTTTCAAAGCGATCTGATAAACGGTAGCGGAGTTATCGTGTGGAAACATTATGATCATGTCGATAGTCACTTACAGGACTGGCGGTATGATCAGCGAACGAAAAGAAGTGTGGAAACCAATTTTCAAGATGGCCGCAGGTTTTTGGCTGCCATCTTGGATTTCGGATCATCGTCAAGTTCGATAGGTTTCTTCCCCATACCTAGTCCAGCCATCCTCTTAAGTTTCAATGTGATCTTATAAACAGTAAGAGAGTTATCATATGGAAACAAATTTTCAAGATGGTCGTGGCCATCTTGGATTCGGATCATCGTCGATTTTGATAGGTTTCTTCCTCAAACCTAGTCTAATCATTCTATGAAGTTTAAAAGCAATCCGAAATGATAGCAGAGTTATCGTGTGTAAACCAATTTTCAAGATGGCTGCCAGTGGCTGAGGGACATCTTGGATTTTGGATCATCGATAGGTTTCTTCCTCAGACCTAGTCCAAAGCGATCTGATAAATGATAGCGAAGTTATCGTGCGGAAAGCAATTTTCAGGATGGTCACTGCCGGCCCTCTTGAATTTCGGATCTTCGTCGATGTCGATAGGTTTCTCCCTCAGACCTAGTCCAATCATCAAGTTTCAAATTGATCTGATAAATGGTAGCAGAGTTATCGTGCGGAAAGCAATTTTCAAGATAGCCGCTGGTGGCTGGCGGCCATCTTGGATTTCGGATCATTGTTGACTTCGATAGGTTTCTTCCTCCTAGTCCAATCTACCTATGACGTTTCAAAGCGATCCGGAAACCACTATGCCGGCCACCCACCCGTAAATGCCATCACATAATTGCTCACCCACCCACCCCAACCCCCAATTTTTTTGGTGGGGTATCAAAATAGCATTGTTGGCCTGCAGATGGACATTTCACTAGACCACTGCAGAAGCTTGACAATGAAAGTGTTAACTTTAACTATTGATGCAAGGACAGGACTTAGTTGTACATGAATTCTAGTGATCCAGAGTGGTAATGATCACATTTGTATCATGACTAGTAATTTTTGGGAAAACATGGTATATGTAAATGCCAAATATAAGTGAGAAAATGTACTGGTTCACCATGTAATGGATCTTTCCATTCTTAGCTATGCCCCGTCCATCACTAGTTAAGCTCCACCCACACCTCGCCGTGTTAGGATTGATAGATCCCCAAATGCCCTAGCTATCAATTTCCAAAAAAATATACAGGGAAGCTGTTGAATATTTTGTAACTAATTTGACTGGGTGGTGTTGCTGCCTATGGCAGCAACAGCGCCCAGTCAAATTAGTTTCAAAATGTTCAACAGAATATTTATTAAATAGTAAAAGCAAACAATTTGTACAACAATGCATAGACCGTCTTCAAATATGCGTTCGTGACGTACTTATCGACGTCATTCTTTATGATGTCATTGTACACATCACACAATTCATTATGACGTCATAAGATGGGTGGGTACTCTGGAAAGGTGAATTAAGAGTTTAAACATTACAGACCACAAGCGCCAAATGAAGGAATCCAGTTTTACCTATGCCCTGACCATCTTTGGCTAAGTTCCACCAACTCTTCATCCGTGTTGGGATCGATCGACCCCTCAATTCCCTGACTGCTCAATTTCAATAAAAACTACACAGATAAGCTGTTGAATATTTTGAAACTAATTTGACAAAAAGTAGACATACAATACATACAAAAATGCTTAGTCCGTCATCAATTAAGTATTTGTGAGAAACTTAACTGACATAATTGATTATGATGCCTGATTATGATGTCATCCAATATGCCATGTAGGTGTGATGTCATTTGATTGACCGAGACATTGGATTTGGAATCCTTCATTCTTTGTTATAAATCTGCTGTTTAATATTTCAAAAATAATTCGCCTGGGACCCGTTGCTATGGCATCAACAGTTCCAGCAACAGTTCCCTGTCAAAATATTTTTTAAATATTCAACCGCTTTAGTTTATATTTGTCTTGAACATGGCAGCAAGTTTCCAGTTAAAATAGTGTCAAAATATTCAAGAGCTTTCGCCTATATTTGCCTTGAATATGACATCGGAATTTCACGGGTTAAAGGGTTAACAACTAAATTTTACTTTTATTAACATTTAGTTTCCTCCTACAGTCCCTTTAATTCTAAGTTTTTGCAGATTGTTCTAAAACATCAGTAACTTGAAAATCATTATTATAAATTATTTATCGACCTGACTGTTCACCTTGGATGGGCATAAACAGTCCATTTCTACCATACAAATATGATCGCTGAGCGAGACTAGATTCTATATTCATGGTGCTAGTTAATTTAATTCAATACCGGTACCTTACTGCCTAGCGTCTAAAAGGAAGCGTCCAGATATCCAAATCATACAGCACCGAAACATACGATATCGCATGTATTTATTGCATCAGGAAAATCGTAATCATTCAATGGCCTTTTCTTAAAAATGTCAATTTGTAGACAAAGAAGAGAATTTCTCAAAATTAACCATTGAAATAGTTGGCTCAGTTATCAAGCCAAGAATTCTAGTGATCAATTTTCAGAAATAATACTCTCTTCGTAAGCAAATGAACATTTTTTCCCAAAACCATTACAGAATCCAGTTGACCATCATAGGGCGAATCAAATATATCTAATTATCTAACTAATCATTCGTTTACTGACCTGGTCCAAATTTATCGCATCATTATCTACCATTCTCATAATTGTCTCTAGTCGCACTATGTGCCCTTTATGCTTGTCTTGCCAGGCTTTTAGTTCCTCGTATCGGTCAGCTCTCTGCAAAGCAAGACGATACATTAGCATGCAATAAATCAGTCCCAAATTACACATACAATATTGACATTGCTTATACGTGAATAAAACGGAGAAAATCATGATTTATCAACATATTCTAGGTGCCAGTGGAAATATGGATGAGCGGGTTTGGAATACATACAAACATTGATATTAACACCAATTGATAACCACACTCAAACAATGGCTTCAGTTTGACTACTTTGTTATTATTGCATACTCCAAAACATTGCCTTGTATTGCACACAATATAGTGAAATATTTACACAGTAACAATCTTTTTCACAATTCCTGATGAATGAAGTAAATCGGCCTGATACCCTATTTGGCTTAAAGGTCACCAGATCATATAGCTGTTATTAATTTGCTAATACATGGCATATTTTTATATTTATTGCCGATAAAGTACATAGCTTTAGAATATTGCGCCATGACTTACCTCCCTTGAATTCCATGCAGCTGTGACGTCATAGTGGAACAACCGCTAAGCAAAGCTAATACAGGCAACACTGTTTAACCAGGGTAACTTTTTCATTCTATTGTATTTAGCAATGAATTTTGAAATAGGCAATGATCTTAATGATATTCCTGGTGGACAGAAGTTTATAACGTAGTTTACTTCCTGGTCAGAAGTTTATAATAGCGCCGATGCCATATTTAAATATGAATATCTCAGGCACGAAAAAACCCTTTTTAGATGAGATCTGCTCCGAGAAAATATCTCAGTGTGGTTCTGTAGACACTGTATTTTACGACACTTTATATCTTGCTACATCCAGTATTGGTGGGATGGCCATCAAGCGCAGATCTAGGATTGTATTATGGAGTCCAATATGGGAGAGGGTCTGTGAGTGAGGGCGTGTCCGCTCTAAATGGCCGTTTGGGAAGATATGGGGGTGGGGGTTGGGGTGGCTCTGGTTCTCACTGAAGATTCTGATGCTATGCGGTCATTTACTGCATTCCATTTGATAATCAACATATCTATTTTGTATCCAAACTGCGCCTATAATTCAGCAGAATCTGTTATGATTTTTCAGATGTAGCTCTAAGGCTATTTAACGCTTTCGTAAATAAAATTTCAATTTCTTATTTTCAAACACCATTTTTAAAATTTTACTTGAAATGACTGGCTTAGTTATCGAGTCAGTCATTGAAGTAAACAAATTTTTTTTTAATTTGGCCGGTTTGAGCGGTTAATGGTCACGATTTATCAAGAAAATTAAAATTCTTGCTTGTTTTACATTGAGTAAACCACAGGCCCTTATATTATCTGCCTGTAAGATCAGATATATGCACTTACATCTTTGTCCATTTTTTTCTTTTTAGAGCCCAGACCTAGATTTTCTAGCTCACTCTCAAACTGGTCAAGTTGAATATTTAAATTCTCTATCGTTACCTGAAATAGAAAATAAAACTATTACGTTAAATTTACCAGTGTGACATATGTATTGAAAAAAAAAGTTGAGAGTTAACAAAACAGCAGCAGAGCTGATATTCCATTTTTAAATGTCATTTGATGTTGGCAATTCCGCAGTCAAATAATAAACTTTAAATCTTGACATTACATTAAATTAAGATTATCTCATAATTGATCAACTCTCATAATCATAAATTCTTAGATTAATGTGTTAATTCTAACTTCTCCTGTACAACAAATGCTTTTAAAATGAAGCAGCGTATCCTGCTTAATGTGAATGGCATTGTTATAACAGAGGTATCTATTTCTAGCTATGCGCAGCCCATTTCTAGCTATGCCCCACCCATTTCTGGCTAAACTCCACCGTCTATTTACACTTGTTAGAATCGATTAACCCTTTAATGGCAAAATTTTCTTATTAAATGTCCATTTACAGGTCAAGAGAATACAATTTTTGAAAACTTATCACTGGAATGACTGGCTCGGTTATCAAACCAGTCATTCCAGTGGTAAATTTTCAAAAATTCTATTCTTTTGGCCTGTAAATGGACATTCCACAAGACCATATCAGAGTCCGGTTTTGGCTGGTATGACCATTAACGAGTTAAGGAGAAAGAATGAAAGACATCCAATCACAATTCAGAACCATATTTACTCTTTCTAAATCGCATTTCCTGTTGTTTTGCTAAACAACCAGACTGTGTTCACGTGAATGATCCGTGGCTCAAAATTAAACCCATGCCTAAATTGTTCCAAAATAACATATTAGGTTCAACCGGCTGGTCTACATTTTAGCTAAGTAAGTCATAAACTAATATAATTGCAAGAATGTGTATACACAGGGCTTTTTTCATTCAGCGATAACTTATTTGGAAAAACAAATAAAACTGGACAAATTATGCTTGAATCCTGGGACGGAATGGTATGGGTTCAGTGAAAGCTGTGTTCATGTGGGCAAAGAGTAAATTATGCACAATCCAATTTGGCTCACTCCCAAATTACTCCAATACCATAGGATATTTTCTCTAACTAGTATGTCTATATTGCAACTAAACATCAACATGTACATGGTAATGTGTAAGAATGGGTGTTGTGCGATTTCTCAAGATTAGCGATATTATTTAGAACTTAGGGCAAATTATGATTCCGTTTTTGGACGCAGTAACACAGGGTTGAGTCCACCATAAAATTTTGTCTATGGGAGTTTGCAAAAATTACCAATGTTTGCTTGTTTTATCCCGAATTGGCAAGTAAGGAAGAATGCTGCGGCTTACATTAGTTCTGATGCGTGCAGAATAAGCGTGTACAAACACGAAAATTCATACACGTTTACCAAATGTTTGACCCTGTTTGCTTCGTTTCTCACTCATACGTGTATAAGATTTATTATATTAATTCCAAATTTTGATCGCAACACATTTTCCAAATGTTTTTTTCTTCTTTTGATATTTGCTCTTTTTAAGCGACAATGACAGGTGATGCTGTCTTTGAACCATACTGTATTTAATATAAAATAGAATAATTTTGAATCTTAAACATATCACCATTGAATATATATAAGATAATTCAAGTGAGGTAATAATTATCATACCGATAACCAGCCTGTCATTTCTCCCTTTTCCTTTGTAACCGGGTCTAGTTTCTGCACAGCACCAAGGCCCTCTTTGGAATATGCTTTTGTTTTTGTTTCTCGTTCCACTACCTTAAACCTTTCCATTTGCTGAAACACATTTATTATCAAACACAAAGTGAGCAGTATGTACATGTAAATCACATGACTATGTGTGAGGCTAGACACAGCTTTCACATAACATATTTGCCACATGACATAATTTAAATATTTACAAAGACAATTTGTTACTGTTCCAGGCTGCAACATTCTAGACAAATTATTTTCAAAATACGCCACAGGGGTGACAGCTTACATGAATAGTTATTCTGCTTTTCACATGCGATACTGAAACTTCAGGGATGCAAGGGTTATCACACTGAATTAAATAATTATATTTCTAAAGCAGGACTGAAGGCAGGGTAACTAGCATCCTTTTTTGAGAAGCAAGTTTGTGAAATCTTAATGTATGACAGGGATCACTGGCACAGAAAGTAAGTCCTAAGACGCTCAGACTCTGACCGAATGAGGCTAGTGGAAGATTGACCAAAAATATCCTGGCCGAAAGGAGGAGCGGAGATCAGACTATTCTTAAGATTACTAAAAACATTAACCTCTGAAAGCTTCATCGACCTTCTCTTCGAAGTAATAAAGCGTAATGATCTACAGACAGAATTAAGAGAACCTCTCGAAATATCGGCCAAAGTGCGAAAACCCTCAGCAGCAATCTGCTCACCTTTCTCCTGGGACTTTAGAACAGCCTCTGAAAGTACAGCAAGAAAATTAGTAGACTTAAGCTGTGACCTACACACAGACCCCATTTAAAAAGACCAGAAGCCTCGACTTTCGCAGAATCCTTTAGATTAGAGGAAAGAACTTCCCAAGCAGGACCATTGACCGATTGAGGGGAGGCAACTCGCAGATAATCATCCTTGGGAATCTGAACAGGAGCATCGGATTTGGGAGTGAGAGAAGTCCTTAGAATGAACATCGTTCACAAAGAAGTCCAATATGTCAACTACCAAATTATCAACCGCGAGGACCGGAGGAGAAAAGGATGAGTCAGAAGAGGAAAGATCAGACACAAAAGAAGGCGGGTCTATAGAGAATTCATCTTTAAGAGGAAGAGAAAGACTAGAAGCAATCCACCGCTGAGCCAGGGACCAGTCTTCCGAAGAGGCCCTGACCAGACAAAACCTCTTCAGATCTCTGGCCCTGACTGATCTGGGAATTAAGAGTACAGAACAGCGAGTAGGAGAAGAAAATTGATGAGATGAATCAAGAGCCGATAGAGTCTAGAGTTCTAGAAGAGGGAGGACAGCCAGACCACCGAGACCCTTGAGCTGACACAGGCAAAGAATCTGAAACTGAAGAAAATTGGTCAGACAGAATGGGATCAACGTCACTCTGCGCTGACCAGAAGACAAGGGAAATTGAACCAGACCACTACCTGAAAATTTAGAGAATGGAAAAATGAGCCGACACGAAAGAACGATTGAGTGAAGGGTCTTTAACAGAAAACAAGGAAAAATCCAGACCCGAGTCAACGCAAGATGATCAGAGGAGGAAGAGGCAGAAGAGGAGGAAGGAGGCAGAGAAGAATTAGGATGAACAGAAGAGGAAGCGAGAGCACGATCCGAAGAGCCTGGAAAGGAATTGATAGCAGAAGGAAGGCGGGAAAACCCCGGAGGAGGGGGGATAGACGAGGACTGAGAGAGGAATTAGAAACATCATTGCAGGAAAAACCTCTAGCCGAAAGAGAAGAGGAAGAAGGAAAGAACCTATCTCCCTGAACTTGAGAAGAAGACTGAGAGGGAGTTTGCCTAGAATCAGAAGATGAACCTGACCCTACATCACGAAAAGAGGAAGAAAAGGAACCTGAAGAAGCATCAACATTAACTGACTGAGAAAGAGATGGAGAGGAGCTAAAATCCTGAAGATTACTATATCTACTTGAATCCTTATCCAAATGATCACGAAAATAATATGAGTCCGAACTATCCCTAAGACGAGGAGAATACCTGGTGCTAACTAAATTTCTATCGACAGAAACATGACGCGTATGAACCAAATGTGATTCCGAAAAAAGGGGCCGACTAGAAGACGAACCTGTAAGCCCAGGAAACTTTTGACTGGATGCGCAAAACCTAACTCCGGAAGCAGAACCGGAAACTGGAAGCGGAAGTTGGCGATGGGATAAGGCCGTAACCGGATTCTGCAACCCTGGTAATTGACCAAACCGGAAGTCTCCGCAAAACCGGATGCTTAGCCAGATCTTGAAGACCCGGAAGAGCACCCTTCAAACCGGAAGCGGAAGAGATAACACCAGGATCAGAAACGGAAGCGGAAGTGCGCCTACCGGAAATTGGGAAATTAATAGGGTCTTGAGGACTCGGATATCCGGAAGGACCGGAAGAGAATCAAAAAAGCATCCGCTTTTGTTTCTACGAGAATTCTTAATACTTACCAGATGTACTATTATGATAATATCTATTATCTAGTCTAGCTCAAAATAAACAATTAAAACTCCGCACTCTCCTGGTCCTGCCCATACTGTGTCCGGGAATACCATAGCCGCAGGTACCGAGTCAATTCCCAATCACAGTCAGATTCGTCTTATGTTCGCCTTGGCAAACTGCGAAAGCAGCTCAGCCTCACCTCAGCGGGGCGGCTGAGGGAGGGCCATAGTACATCTGGTAAGTATTAAGAATTCTCGTAGAAACAAAAGCGGATGCTTTTTTGATTCTACTTCGAATAATACTATTATGATAAACTCCGGATTTCGACAGCCAGAAAATGCCGGTGGGAGGAGGCGAGGCTCAAACCAGCACTCAACTACCATCCAACAGAGAAGGTTGTGAAGAGACTAGAACCCTGGCATACGCTTGGGTTCTGCTATCTGACTCATAGAGTGCTAAACTTCCATGGTCTAGACCGCGCTCCCACCCCCCCCTCTTTTGTCCGCACAAAATTCAGAGGGCTGTCACTGGGGATGCAACAGCTACCAGACCCGTGTCAGCCCCAAGCCTCAGCTAGGGCAGTCCAGTAGAGTGCAAAGAAGCTACTACAACTTCTAACTTTGAAAAAATATCAGTATATCGATTAGATTTTCAAATTGGAATGAGTCTAATGTCTGGTTGATAGGATAAGAATACTCTTGTACCAGACTATTTACCTAAGCAGTCTGGTATTTCGACTGTAAGTAAACATATTTATAGTCACTTAATTAATGTAAACACTCACCATTTTGAGTGCTTGATCTTTTCTTGATCATCACAGGAGCTCGGCCCAATCCACGGTCGTACTCAGTCATGTGCATAGCGTTTGTTCAGTGTAGGCGGAAGACTTTAGTGATGTGTGCAAAGTAGTGGTCGGAAGTGGCTTAGTTTATGTTCGACAGATTGGCGACGGCTACCGGATTAAGTGAGCTGGAGATGTCGCGAAGGTAGAAATCAGTGAATGACGACTCGGCATGCCATTGTGCTACAGACATCACCTCCTCTAATGAGACACCCTTATAAAGGGCCGATGATGCTGCTAGTGCTCAGACCTGATGGGCATTCGCATGATCAATTTGCCTTCCTGTAGCGATTTTGTGTGACATCTTAGTAGCGTCAACTATCCAACGAGAAAAGTATCTTTCGAGGCACGTAAATGAGGAGCCTTTGAGACATAACCACAGAGATTTTGGGTCGTCTCTCCACTCATTAGTACGTTTCTTATACATTTTAAGACATCTGACAGGACACCAAACAGAAGAGTTTGGGTCATGTCTAGTTAAACTTGGCAAATTGATCGGCTGTCCTGGATATTTAAGTGGCTGATTCTTTGCCAGGAAACAAAGACGCGGAAGTAGTCTTAAATCTTCACCCGTGACGACAAAACGGTCTTGTTCGGCAGAAAGCGCATGGATTTCGCTTCTCCTTCTCGCCGACGCTGCTGCAACCAAGAAAACTGATTTAATAGTTAACAGTTTAATATCAATAGATCTAATCGGTTCAAAAGGAGCCTGTCCTAAAACCTGTAGAACAAGATATAGATTCCATGATGGGATAGGAATTGGCTGTCTAGGTCGCAGATTGCTCATTCCTTTGATAACTCCATTCAAGGTGTCATTCTCCACTCCTTCAATAGTGAGACTGGGAATGACTGAAGCTAATGCAGACTTATATGCTGCTAGGGTAGAAGGTACAAGTTTGTCAACTTCGTATAAATGACAGATAAAATCTGCTACGTGTTGAACAGATGCAGAAAAGGGATCAATATCTCCTCTCTCACACCACTGTGCAAATTTGTTGATTCTATAATTATATGTCTTTGTGGTTGAAACTCTTCTGGCTGAAGCAACAAACTTCGCTGCTTGCTCAGAAAAGCCACCCTCAATTGCACGCTGCTTGACAACATCCATGCAGTCAATCTGAACATTTCTGGTCTGTCGTGAAGGTACAGACCTTTGTTCTGAGAGATTAGATCTCTTGCGTCTGGCAGAGAGATTGGATTGCAGACCAGAAGGTCCAGCAGATCCGTAAACCATGATCGGCCTGGCCAATACGGGGCGATCAGTAGTACTTGGCACATCCCCTCTCTTATCTTTGCCAGAATCTTCGGGATGAGAATTGTTGGAGGGTACGCATACGCGTACATTCCCTCCCAACTTATCGCCAGTGCATCTACTGCTAAGGCTAGCGGGTCCGGGATCGGTGACACGTAAGTGACCATCTTTGCGTTTTGATTCATAGCAAACAGGTCGACATTTGGCTTGACCCAGTGTTTGAATAGAACCTCCGCTACCGATTGGTTGAGCTGCCATTCCGTCGGACGACAAACCGTCCTTCGACTGAGAGCATCCGCTAGGATGTTCAATCTTCCTGGAATGTGTGCTGCCCGAAGAATAATATTCCTCTCTTGGCACCACAGCAGAAGGTTCCAAACCATCATACACAACTCTGGTGATCTCGTCCCGCCCTGGCGGTTCAAATAAGACACCACTGTTGAGTTGTCTGTCCTTATTAGGACAACTTTGTCTTGAATTAGACTCTCGAACTTTCGCAGTGCAAATACCACTGCTAATAGTTCGAGCACATTGATATGTTTCTGCACATTGGTCCGATCCCATTCCCCTGACACTGACTGACTGTCCAATACCGCTCCCCAACCCGTCAACGATGCATCCGTGAAGATGGACATCTGAGGTTGAGGCGGTTGTAGAGGAACACCTCGCAGGAGATTCTGTTCGGATAACCACCACTGAAGGTGGAATATCAACGGTTCTTTGACTGGTATCCTCAGAGATAACGGATCCGTTTTCTGAGACCAGAATGACATTAGATACATCTGAATTGGCCTGCGCCTGAGTGCCGCATATGGAACCACCTTCTCCAGAGATACTAGTAACCCCAGTATCCTGAGAAACTGGCGCGCCGTCAGATAGGCTCCTAGAGAAACCGACTCCAAAACTGCAATCAGGCTTTTGACTCTGCTCTCCGCCGGAAAAGCTACGCCGTCCCTGAGATTGAAAAAGATTCCCAGATAAACAAACTCCTGGGATGGAGTCAGTTCTGATTTCTCTAGATTCACAATCCACCCTAGATCCTTTAATAAGGCTAGGACTACCTACAGATTGCTGCGCAGAGTGACTGGATTCCCCGCCTTTAGCAGCCAGTCGTCTATGTACGTGTGAACAGCTATGTTTCTCCTGCGAAGTAAAGAAGTCATGGCGAGAACCACCTTGGTGAAGACCCTCGGAGCTGTGGTCAGGCCAAACGGGAGAGCATTGAATTCCCAAACATTGTCTTGGAATGCAAAGCGAAGGTACTTCTGAAAAGGAATTGACATTGGAATATGAAAATATGCATCCTTCAGATCTATCGACACGCCCCACATGCCTTTCCTCAGCCCTGTCATTACTGCTGCTACCGTCTCCATCTGAAATTTGGGAGAAAGAATATAAACTTGTTCAACGGTTTGAGATTGAGAATTGGTCTCCATCCTCCGGTACGCTTCGGAACGAGGAACATGATCGAATAGAAGCCCAGTGAAGACTGATCTTTGACTAGATGAATAGCCTTCTTCTGATGAAGAGATTCTATTTCTGACCGAATGGCGTCTAGACGATCTGATTCTCTTGGAACAGGAGTCCATATTGGAGTCGAGGTTAACGGAACTAACGATTGATGGATGAGCCAGTCCGGATCGTAGCCGTTTCTTATCCACTGACAAACTAAACAGTCGCGCACGACCTGTTCCCATTGGCTTAGGAATAATTGAAGTCTGCCTCCGACGGACGGAATCTGCACACAGCTGTCGGTCAAGATTGGCCGATAAGACCCTAAGTCGCTTGGGTGAAGATTCTCGACTCCATTCGCCTCCAAAGCCACCGGTACTGGTTCTGCCGGAAACCCGTCAGGAACGAGCCCCACGGCCACCCCTCGGTTTCTTGTAGTACGACGGTCCGGAACCGCCGCCACGGCTATCCTTACGGTAGCCGCCGCGGCCCGAACCGCCGCCCTTCCTGTCTTCCTCATACGGCCTCTTATTAGAGGACTTGTATGAGGATGAATGGCCAGGTCCTTGTGATCCGGATGGCCTATGGGCATCACGGCCAGAAGGACGGAAGGGCGATCTAGGACGCTGTTGTTGCTGCTCCTGGCGATGTTGCTTGTAGGACTGCTGCGGCTGTGTCCTCTTAGTCGATTTCCACGACTTGCCGACTACCTCCTGCTCTGCAACCATTGAAGCGACTTTGGAGAGAGCTTGTCGTGCCGAGCCGTCGAACAAGCCTGGACCTAGGAAAGGCGCAGAAGACAATGCAGCCCTCATCTCTGGTCCTGGTTCTACACAATCGAGAACCATTCTCCGCCGCTCTGCCAATGTCCTAGTGATCACCCTGGCCAGGCAATCCTGAGACAGGCGCATGGTGTCCCGAACAACTCCGGGAGCAGCCTCTGGCACCTGTCCACCATCCGCCGTGCAGTCCAGCATACCCTGCAGGACGGTACACCCGTGCGACAGCGCAGCCATGGCTGCCCTCGCCGCATCCTCAATGAGCATGAGCTCATTGAACGGGTCTTTGTTGGTCTGGGAAACCAAAGGACGCGAGTGTCCCTTAGCTTTCCCAGCCAACGGCCTATTCAGAGCCTCTCGTTCCGCAACGGAAAGCCGTGGAACCCGGGCGTACTGATGATAGGCCAGCTCCGGAAAATGGACCCTACTCCTTATCCCCTTCGGGGCCTTTGGCAACGCATAGTCTGGCTGAACCAGACGGTATGCCGCAACTTCCAGCATGTCAGAAGTCTGCGTGTCCAACGGGAGTGTCGGCATGGCAGAAGAGCCACTTGACAGAGCGCTAGCCGCTCACTCTGACATCCGTTCCATCGCCAGATCGCGCTGAGATCCCAGATCAGATGCCAACCCGAGACGATTGGTCATCCACCCGAGGACCTGCACCCATTCAGCCTCGGTGCAAAAAACAGACTCGTCCATCAACGAACTCCCGTTTTCATCCTCCCGCTCTCCCTTAGATGAGAGGGCCACCGACGATCCATGCTGAGCGCTATGCGACACGTCTCTGCCAAGACAGATCGCATCCATAGCGCGACTACCAGCGGCACCGGTGTCTAGCGAATCACCAGACCCGGATTCTCCGCAGTCCATCGGCTCCAGCACGGGAGTCGGGACCACGACCGCTTTTCCTGTGGCAGGCGACAGCATTCCGATAGGAGACGCACCTAACGCCGCCGGGATACCAGCAGGAACCGCAAAACACGGCTCCGCCGACCCCTCCGGTTGCACAAACAGCGGATGGAAAATGCCCGACGGAACGTCGACATCACCATCTGCCTGGCAAACCCGTACTAATCCCGAGAGCAACCCCTGGGACGTACCGGGCATTGACGTCTTCGAAAGATCCGGCATGCCGGAATCTTCCATCAACAACAAATCTTCCTCCTCTATCGTTGGCTCTTGAGCCAAGGACAGAGAAGGGGCAGGTGCATGACCCTCAGCAGAACTAGCCGGACCACCTAATGGTTGTCCTGCACCAGCTTGCGTCACCGGGACCGTGGACTGCAATGATTCAAACATTGCCTTGAACTGGGCTGCCCATACGCCCAGAGCTCAATCCATCCTGTCATTCAGCCGACCTTCCAGTCCCATCAACGACGCCTGCTGCAACTTCGCTGCCTTATCCTTCGTGATCCTCTCCAGTCTCACACGCCGATCCCTGTCGAACTCTGCCACCATTGCCGGCGACCACTTCACACACACATCACAAGGGCTCCCGACCGTACACTGGGTGCACGCCACGCAGTGATGTCCCAAATACTTCCGTTTCATGAACCGGTTGCACTTTTGGCACAACGTATCCGGATTCTTCGGTTTCTGCGAACACAGAGAAAAATTAAAACGCTGCACATGACAAATGATGACGAGCAATACACACAATCGACTTGATAGTTAAGATTTCTTAAACACATTAACTTTCACTTAAATTAATGATAATCAAGTTCTTAGGCAGGAAATATTTGAAACTTTTTTGAGTGAAATTTTTAAAACACACAACTCAGCCTTTAACTAACGTTAAATAACCAAGGCTACATCGCCGATCGCTACAAACACCCTCGACAATGAAGCGAAAGCTAATATCGGCGATAAACAGAGTGCATAGACACACCAAGCCAAGAACGACATAATTCATGGGCGCCGCCATCTTGGCCAAGGGCGCATCCATCTTTAGAGGAACCGAGTCGCAAGAGAAAATTAACCGAGTACCCGAATTAAACTAAAAGTTAACGGGTACAGAAGCGACCCCAACAATGGCTAACATTTTAAAACAATGTGCCAATTTAAGGAAATTTCAAACAGTCATTATGGCACGAATGTATAAATTCTAGATTGCTACAACCTGCCCCTGTGATGATTTTCCCAATTCCTCCATGAGTTCACCGATAACCACGTAATACACGCTCGCTAAACTCCTTAATTGTCTCAATTAACTAGCTCTAGAAAACGCGACTTTCCAAAAGCGCAAAATAGACGAATCTGACTGTGATTGGGAATTGACTCGGTACCTGCGGCTATGGTATTCCCGGACACAGTATGGGCAGGACCAGGAGAGTGCGGAGTTTTAATTGTTTATTTTGAGCTAGACTAGATAATAGATATTATCATAATAGTACATCTGGTAAGTATTATTCGAAGTAGAAACTAGAACCACCAGTACTAACACCGGAAGCGGAAGTGAATAAAAGCCTAACAGAACTCGAAAAATAAACAGTATCTTGAGGACCCGGATATCCGGCAAAACCAGAAGGACCGGAAACGGAAACCGGACGTAAATGCTTGACAAACCAGAAGCTACTGAACTTCCTGGCTGAACTAAGATAGGAGCACGCGATCACTTGACATTTCTGGCTACCAGAATTACAGAAAATTGGACTTTGGCATAGGCAGCTGAATCCGGGACTTCTGTCCCCGACACCACTGCTTGAGGGTAATGCCCCTCCTCAAGGCTTAGGTGGGCTTTATGGGCTCTTTCTTCGAGTCCTTAGATTTGGGTTTCGCGGACCGAATCTCTTTCCTGGACGTGAGGGAAGTCGGCTTCCCTTCTGGTTCTCGTCCGACTCGGATGAGATCTTCTCTTGACGTGCGAATGGCTGCCGAAATCCGCTCATCTAAAGATTTAGTCAATACGGTCGCAAAAGACTCAAAACACGCAAAAAGAGCCATTACACCATCTGAATTAATGGAAAAGGACACACACACACACACACACACACACACACACACACACACACACACACACACACACACACACCAACTACCCACCCACAGCCTTAGACTTGGAAGCAACGGAGGGGGAGCGATCGGAGGACAACGCGTACTTGGCCATAAAATACTTAAAAAATGCTTTGGAAACAGTCAGCGACCATCCATTGCATAACCCCCACATCACTAATGGAGTGCACGTAATACATTTGAGGCAAACGTGGCCCCCAAACTCCACGGAGTGGACCCGATCGCACTTAGCCGACGTGCACTTCACCGTCTCAACTGATTTAACAGACTCCTAAAAATGAAAATAAAATAGAGGGTGAAGCATGCAGTTTCGAGACAATTCTCTAAAATTTTGAGTCTCAGTTAAAGGAAACAAACGGATGCTTAGAAAAGGCGGGAAAATCAACTTCAAATATCCCTAATGAAAAAAGACTATTAGACTTCAAAAATTTACTTAGGGATATAATTTGAATTGCACTAAAACATGTAGATATAAGCGAGTATAATGGAAGAGTAATTGAGGGATAACAAATGATGATGATGACTTAGGCATTGGTTGACTACCACGAAAATGGTTTACTATCACAAAAACTGGTAATCCATTCATAAAGAGTATAAATTTGCAATAAAAACCATGAAATACTCAATAAACATAACTTAGGGAGGATGGACTTCATGGAAGGCATAATCCTGAACAGAAGAACTCTCAAATACGTAAGCTGAACTCAGCGCAAAGTATAAAAACTAAGCTGGAATATTGGCAGATTGTACTGCTTGCAAAATATTTGAAAAGTGAATCTGTTTCCTATTTGGGCTCCATTGCGCATGCGCGGACATGCTTAGTGACAGGTGTCACCAAGGAGTGAGTACAACTGGTGCCAGTCTCTATCAGGGCATATGCTGGGGTGCACCCTACCAGTAGCCTGGTTGAGGGTATATTGAAATGGAATAGGCATATGGGGTATGTAAGCAAGCATAAAAATCGTATTCACAACAACTGTAGTTTTAATAATCTGCAGAAGATTAATCTTTGTCTCCTATTGTACAATCTGCTTAGTTCATCTTTCACGTTTCCTAATGCTAACAGTAACTTCCAGTCTAATGCTTCATATCAGAAGTACAGGGGAAATACTGAATCATTCTTGGTCCTCTTCGCTTGCTCCTGGAGTCCAATTATTCAAGTCAAAGGAAGTTTGATGTCACTACAGACAAGGACACATCTCTGCACCATGGAAATTTTAAGACAGGATATGTCACGGCTTATGAGGGTTGTTCTCTTTAGCACATCTATGCTTAAACGATGATCTATATTTTATAAGCATAAACATTTTTACAAAATACTTGCAATGCTCAAAGCCCTCCTCTATTTATATGAACAACCAATAGGCTTATATTATTTTCAATGTGTTAGTATCCATATGTCATGCCTCACGAATGGAATGCAGATTACGACATAGAGCAGAAAAATAATTATTGACAATCTCACCCGCTTGGTTGATACTGAAAAGGGGCCATGCTTTGGTGGATCCAATGGCTTTCCTTTACTTGTCTCAATGTTGTGGTGTTATCAGCATCTGAGCCAGATGAAAGCACTTGTACGACTCTGGATTGGACATGACTTTTTGAGCGCCCTTCTAGTATAAAGTGTCTTATTATTAGATATTGGAATGTTGTACCTGATGTTTGTTCTTTTCTCTGGGGGCAAGTTCACCTGACTTTTAATGTTTCAAACTATAATCAACTACTTGCCAGGCAACACACACAATTAGATAGTCTCACATTTTCCCAGGCCATGCCAGGTAGCGACTGGTTCCAAGTCACATCTTACAAAAGCAGTTTTCTCATGCAATGCAACTCTTCAATTTGTACCAGGACCCCATCTCTAATTAACTTTCTTTAATGTCATAACAGATTTAAATTAAATATATTTTAGCTAAAGAGGCTAAAGTCATATTATCTTGTACTAAGAAACTGGTCCTTGCCAAGTCTCTAGGTTTCGTTCCGACGCTGATCAATCGTGTGTATCCAAATCTGAATGTCATGCTCTGTTTTGCAGTTGCATTTATTCTGTTTGGGTCCTGGTTACAAATGCTCTATAAGCGGCTATATTAGAAACCAAATATTTCCAATTTAGACCATTAAAATAGGGAAGTTTATGGATTTGCAACAAGGTTTTTTTGTCTAAGTGTAACAGTTATATTATCTTGGTTTTCATACATTCAAGTTCATTAAATTCACAAATGGTCTCATTTAAGGACATCTATTCATCTACACTGCTACACGTACTTGGATGTATTACTATGAATAACTTATTTTAAAGATCATTATAATAATTTTCATTAAATCACCCAATTACCAAATTTTTGCAACATCAGTGCTCATGACACGAATCTTTTATTTCGATAATCGAGATCACGATTTCTTACCATATTATTTATATATGAGCATCTCACCATATATCAGGATCCCTAAACAGATGACTATGGCATTATGATCTATTCATTATTTGATGCATCTATTATGATTATTCACTATTACTAAATAGTATTAATGCTTAATGACATGAATGATGATGCTTTACAGACCATAGTTTTCGTGACAAAGATTTGTTATTTTAAAAATCATGATTTTCAATTAAATCAAACAATACTGCAAATTGATGTCAAAAGTCCTTAGAGACTATTTCTACTTCAGTCTATTTCTTCAGGAAAAGGTTGCCATAGAAAGTGTTTGGAATTGGAATGTAAAATACTTCTTATTGTTGTGTAAATCCCACCACTCCTTCCCTGATTTTATTTCCAAACCACAGAAATATTTTCAATTTAGTTTTCTAAATATCTCAACTTGATATTCTCACTTTGGTTTTTAATAACGCAACCTGATATTTCAAATTGGTTTCTAAATATCTCAACTTGTTTTCCAAATTAGTTTGCCAAAAGGAGCACTAAACATTCAACACAGCTTTTTGAAACTTTCCAACTATAAATTTAGTTCTCCCTTTTCCCCCCATCCCCAGATGTTACAAGCAGACATCGCACATCCCTCCAGTAACCACATGGAGACGTCCACACCAACCTCTGATGAGTATCCAAAAACCTTGGAAACAAACACAGTCTGTATCACTTCAACAATGGGTTCCAGTGGTGCACTGATGCACTCGCCCTCGTTTCTCCCAGTACAAGTCCCTGGGCTGTATCTGTGCTCATGGCGCCCGGATCCAGCCCGATTTCTGCGCAAGGAGTGTCGACTGCGTCTGGCCTCAGTACAGCCAATGCATGCGAGGCATCTCGTGCGGACGGTAACCACCCCCCCCCCCACCCCCACCACCACCACCCCCCGCACGCCCCCCCCACCCATTGTAGGCATAGTAAAGGTTCCATATTTCTCTCTCAAAAAAAAAAGAAATCTAGAAGTGCCATACAGGTCACCTGTCTCCGAACCAGCACCTCCACAAAGGGGCACTGCCTGCCTACTTATTCCCTAAACACACCATGTAAGTGCCAAACAAAAGGACACCGCCCAAACCCACAACTAGTGCCAACAGGGACACCAAATGGTGCCCCCTGAACAGCATAGGTAAACCGGTATCACCAAGTGGTACCAGTTAGGGTACCACCAATCAGATAATCGGGGTCATGACACGACACCGGCGGTACCAATCGCAACAGATCTAGGGGCACCATTTGAAGGGGGCACCGGGAACTTCACCGGTGCACGGACCAGAGTATAAAAGGCAGAGAAAAATCAGTCTCGGGCCATTCAGGCTTTTGAGTCACATGGGACTCGGCCTAAGGGTTACATTATATTTCCAATTGAGAGGAGTCTAGACCGTCTGAAGACGTAGTTATTACACCCGGAATTGGAAGGTAATTTCCACAACCTTTCTGCTATCAAGAAATACAGGCGGTTGGAAACCATTTATCTTTTTTTAATTTCTCAACACGTCAATCAGAACTCAAGATGGAGACAATCCCAACCATTGGTGCCAGTTTGAAATGGAGGATGTGAGCTTCAACTCTGCTTCTAAAGGTCACTCATTTCCGAGTCAAGATTAAACAGACTGTTTGTTTCAAGTTCTTTCTCACAACATGTAGTATAATGCTGGACACATCATTAAATATCTGGCAAGCCAAGAATGCTTTCATGTCTCAGGATAATGGAATTTGAGTTACATATCAATATTTAAACTATGGTCAACCAGGAAGGCAATGACGGGAAGGTCTGTCTATTTCAATTCACTCATTGAAATCTCACCGTTACAGGCATGTTTTAAATCCTTTACCATCATGAAGTTGACAGTTGCTCTATTGCGACCGAGCAAGTGACCCTACACAAGATTGTTTCTTAAGCTCATCTTAGCTCGTGATAGGCCAGGTATTCAAGAGAACAAATAAGAGATTTGTTTGCGACATAAAAGAATGCTCACATGTGCGCCTTCATCTCACCACATCTGGAGGAGTTAGACAATAGATGCCGTCTTTGTCAAGGTACAGTTTCTATTCATACGCTTACCTTCTGGAGACTTTGTTCCAACTTCTTAGCATACCGGTAATCAGACAAGAGAATTGCTTAGTCCTGTTGGTAGCTCTGTTTGGTTGAACTAGCTGGTTGACAAACCCCTAAGAATTTCATGTGAATACCCACTCAGCAGCCGCATACTGTTCCAGAACAAAACCTAATTTTTCCATCCAAATCAAGACCATATGGCAGTATGCAATGTCCTCATACTATTTTCCCAGACGGAAATTATTCTGAAGGGATCTAGGCCTTTTCTGGAACAGGTAAGAACTAGATGATATCAATCAAATAATCCCCCCGCAACGGCAGCCATGTTTGTGGGATGTAACTATGTCCGAAATAATCGAGGGAGGGGAGGTAAAGTTATTGAAAGAAAATCCAAAATTTTAAGAAGTTCTGTCATGATACTCTAAGGAAAAATAAAGTTATTGAACGAAAAATCCAAAACTTAGACGGATGGACAGAAATTCAGAGACAAATGTATAGACGGACAGGCTGACTGACCCACAAAATAATGTACATTTCCCTAGTACCATAGCCAACGTTCCCATGAAGTTTCATCACAATACTCCAAGCAAAGATAAAGTTATTGAACGAAAACCCAAAATTTTCACGGACGGATGGACACAAATTCAGAGACAAAGGTATGGATGGATGGAGGGATGAGCTGACTGACCCACAAAATAATGTACATTTCCCTAGTACCATAGCCAATGTTCCCATGAAGTTTCCTCACAATACTCCAAGCAAAGATAGTTATTGAACGAAAACCCAAAATTTGCACGGACAGACGGACACAAATTCAGAGACAAAGGGATGGACGGACAGATGGATGGGCTGACTGACCCTCAAACTAAGGTGCATTTGCCTACTACCATAGACAACCTTCCCATGAAGTGTTGTCACAATATTCCAAGCAAAAGTAGTTATCGAAAGAAAACCTGTGTGTGATGGATGGATGGACGGACGGACAAACGGACGCATGCACCCACGGATGGAAGCGAAAACATAATCCCCCTTGCTTTTCACTAAAGCAGGGGAATAATGAAATCAAACAAGTCATTATACAACTCGAGAATCATGAGGTTTTGTGCAATGGAACAAGTAGCATGAAATTGTGCATCTTTAAGATATCTGCCTTTCTCTGTTGTTCGAGGATGCGAGATTGTCTGCTGCAATGGTCAGCAAGTTTTCACTGTCTAGTGGTTACTCATTTTACAAACCTAAACAGGGATGAAAGTCTAAGACATACAGATGAAGCACATTAAGCAATCAGGGGTTTGTCTAATGCAGTCACGCTACATATACATGTAGATGTGTGGTTAGTGGTACAGTGTTAAAGAACAATAAGTATACATGTAGGAGCTATGAGCATGGATGGCTAAGCCCAACAAGGCAGTTCCTCAACATATATTGGTTCCAAAAGGCAAATGGACTCTCAAGCAGCTTTGACCATACAAACAAATCTTGAAATCAACGTAGCTTAACCCTTTAATTATGTTAATGATCAGCTTTGGTCAAGAAAATTTAAATTTTTCAATAGAAAATGTCCATTTGCATGCCAAGAGATTATCAAGCCAGTCATAGCATCCAAATAAACATTTCTCATGACTGGACATATGGTCATATTTGTTTTTTTCAATATTTATATTTTATAAGCTGTTTTTAAACAGTCAGTGCCTGCTATCGGTTTTCAATATGGTATCGGTATATCACGCAGTCCTAGTCGAGACTACAGTGAATCATAATTTGCCGATTGCATGCATGCTCTTACTGTTTCAATGAGTTTTCTGTTGTCAAGGAGCACCTTCTTATCCTTGATATCACTTGAGGCCTGCCACGTCTTGATCTGGTCTCGTAATCTCTGTACAATAATACAAGTGAAAAGTGATAAACAATTTATAGTGTGGAATCAGCGACATCTATTAGCAATTTATAGAACCATTTTGCCAACAAACACACTCAGTCAACTGACATGTCATGACACTATATAAATTAGACATAGCAAGGATCTAACAAACTATTATTGACTAAGTGGAGAGGCCAGATAAACTGTCATAAAATCCATCCAAGTTGCTGTTTGTGAGCAGGATATGTAAAACATGATCCTCATGCATGCATGCATGCACACGCACGCACGCACGCACGCACGCACGCACGCACGCACATACAGTGTTTCAAAATAACACGAAATTTATGTCCACCATAATGTGAAAATTTCAAATATACTGAAATTATGATATTTTTGTGAATTTTGAATCACCAGATGTCATATTTACTGGATCTAAGACAGATTTGAAATGATCCTTCAAGTTAAGAATCCATGAGCCATGGAAAATAGTGGTCCGATGAGCATTATGCGTGGGACAAATGACAAAGTAATCATTCAGAAAGATTGTGAATGAGGAAAATTTTGTGTAGACAAAATAAAATAATATACATATCAACTATAGTGTCAGACATCATGAATATTATAATAGTTTTACGTGACCTCTGATTGGTTGTTGTCATCATTACTTTCAATTAAAATGTTATTTCGTCCCCAATCAGAGACTGTCTGACAAGATAACATAGCGAATGTTTTGTTCTCGAATAACAGCATCATGAAATAAATCCTCATGAGCATCTTTCCATGTTAAGCTATTCCAGCGACATACTAAGAAGGGGTAACATATGTCACGTAGTCGGAGCCTAGCCGCATCTGACAGCGTAGTTCCTGTTACTAATGTACACATGCTACTGCCGTTGTTTAACATGCCCAGTCATGAATACTAGCGAGATTTGAGTAAATGGCGCCAACCAAACCAATACCTTCTTGACATCTCTACATTTTGATACAGAGTTGTGTCGGTTTCCTAAAACCTAAACGTAATACTATGTACCATACTGTTGCATGGCGTGCTGCCGACTGGAAATTACAAATAACATCTAAAACATGAGCACTGGTCCGATCACAGAATGCACTCAATAGAAAGTGTACAAATGCTTTTAAAGTACTACGATTATTTTTCACTAATGATAAGCGCAAATCAACTGTAATAAATATTTGTAAACTTCTCAACTGAGTGTATGCCGTGATTAGACCAGTTTTTATGTTTTAAATGGTATTTGTAATTTCCAGTACAATGTGACTGTTGGAGGCCAAGAAAATATTTTTGAAAATTTACTATTGAATTGACCACATCGCTTACCGAGCCAACAATCCAGTTTTTCAAATTTTCAATAACATCTTTGTTGTATTATTTTAACTAGAGCTGACATCCAGAGGATCCTTCTAACCAAATTTGGTTGAAATCTATCAAGAAACCAATAAGATGCATTTTGACAGTTTTCGGTAAATTTTGCACAACATCCAAGTTTTTTACACAAAAAATTAAAATATCAAAAGTTTGAATACAAGTTCTAGAGCCTATGTCGGTACGACACTTCTAGCCAAATTTGGTTGAAATCTGTTAAGAAACTAAGGAGGAGGTGCGTTTTGACACTTTTCGGTTCATTTTAAACAAAATCTATGTTTTTTACCCAAAATTTTTAATATAAAAAATCTGACGACGCTCTAGTGCCTACCTTCTTATGATGGTTCCAGCCAGATTTGTTTGAAATCTGCCAAGAAACTAAGGATGAGTAGTGTTTTAAAGCAATTTGACAATTTCCGGCAGATTTTAAATAGAATCCAAGTTTTTTACACAAAAAATTTAAATATAAAAAATCTGAATAGAAGTTCTAGAGCCTACCTCCATATGATTGTTCTAGCCAGATTTGATTGAAATCTGCAAAGAGACTAAGGACGAGATGCATTTTGACACTTTCCGGTAAATTTGCAACAAAATCTATGTTTTTTACCAAAAAAATTGAAATATCAAAGATTTTAATACAAGTTCTAGAGCCTATGTCGGTACGACCCATCTAGCTAAATTTGGTTGAAATCTGTCAAGACACTAAGGAGATGCGCTTTGACATTTTCGGTAAATTTTAAACAAACTAAGTTTTTTACCCCAAAATTTGAAATATCAACAACCTGAATACATGTTCTAGAGCCTACACTCATAGGATCATTCTAGCCAAATTTGGTTGAAATCCGGCAATCCGTTAAGGAGGAGACACATTTTAAAGCAAAAGTTGACGGACAGACAGACGGACGACGGGTGGTCGGCATGGCATAAGCTCACTTGGCCATTCTGGCCAAGTGAGCTAATAATAATTGAACATGACAGTATTTTCTTGACAAATATTGACCATTAAATGCTTGTAAACACCTAACCAAGGCTTATTGAAGCACAACTGAGTAAGGGCAGTTGAACATCTTTCCGGGCAGTTGATTTTCAAATTCAAAATTCAGACTGCCCAGACTGGAGTCATCTTAATAAGTTAAGTTACACCACTGATTCATCCTATTTCTAAGTATGTTGCGTCAGGAATTAGGTATTTCTTTAGATTTTGAGACTTCTCGTGTTATGCGTGGGACATTGCGACTGACATTAGCAAAAAAAATCTATCCAGGGTTGCCTTTAGCTGATTTAGGTGTTGCATGACTGCATAGCACTAATTTTTTATGTAATACACTTGTCAACCTTCATTCTTTTAGACAATAACATGAGAGTATAATCATACAAAATATGTGTTATGCGTGGGTCAGCCTTACCCTCAGAAATTGATTTTGTTACTTTTGAAATTGGGAATATTCACACCCCTCTATCTTACTTTTTATGAAAGTTAACATATGTAAGAAACTTCCAGTAGCATCAATTGCAATATATGTGTTAAATGGATTTAATTCATTTGGAAGTATGAAAAATTAAACATAAAATTTATGATGTGACAAGCCTCACAGAAAAAAATATACATGCCTCATGAGAAAGTAAAAGTAACTAGATGCTTTTTCTAGTAAAAGTAACCACATGCTTTTTCTCAAGGAAAAACTGAGAATCTGCTTGCTTTCATTTTGTTATACTTTTAAATTTTCAGTTGAAATTATGATATCCTTTCCGGTTAACGCAGAATTGCTAAAAACGTGTTATGTATGGGACATGTCTGTGTTATTTTTTGGGAAAATGATCATTCTAAGATGAACTTCTGACCGAGGAAGGAAGAAAATGTATACAGCATATCTATGAATAGGCACGGGTTTTTTTCTGTAGCCTGTTACATGCCCTGGATTTCAAATTTCATATTATTTTGAAACACCACATCTAAAGCCAGACATACACGCAGACATCCAAGCACACACGCACCTAAGTTCAAACACACAACTGCACAGTCAATGACAAAGACAGAACGATGAATGATCTGACATAGAACAGATAATTACCTGTATTGTGAAAATTCTGTCATAACTGTGAATTAGTTTTAAAACAATAATGAGAAGATGCAAACCTGTAACTTTTTAATTTCTCTTTTGAGGTCAGTCTCATATTTCTCCTTTTGGTTAGCGTTTCCGGCAGTTGCATGCTGCAAAAGAACACCAGACTACATTAAACGTATATTAAATAGAGTCAAGTCTGTTTCCGACATATCGACCAGATACCCCGCAGGGGTTGGTCTTATGTTTTACTAATTACATATACCTACCTGCCTGTATAGTAGGAAGAATTTTCACAGCCACTGTCTGCTGGGTATTGTGGTTACAGAGTCACTGAAGGCTCCTTCACGTATCTCTATACTCTCTCTAATGATGAGATCCATAGTAATTCACTTGAATGCTATATCTCAGCATGCGGCACTAAGAGGTTTAATCCAATACCCACGGCACAATCACGACAACCTCATTGGCTGATAGTAATCACATGACCTATGTTGATAGCAACTGTGACATCATTCATTTGACGAATCCTGTCGTATAATCCGGCTTTTCCAGATTTCTGATGAGGCAGATAATCCCATGATGACTTCACTCTGAATATCTGACTAAAGCTGAAATAAAATTATCCTAATTTTCATTCTATTATATGACTGAATTTTTTAAGGCATATCAAAATATGTATTATTCTGACATATCTTGGTATTGCTACTAGGCTGAATTAGTTAGAGAATATCTGAACTATATAACCATATTCTACCAGATATGAACGCTCAGGCAATGCCCGCCACTCCCAACCCCCACCCACCCACCCCACACACGCTAACGAATGAATCACCTAGAACGGATTCAAAGTGAATAATGTGGAAAGAGTAGAAGGGTCACTACAAGACCCTGAAAACATGAGAAGGATTATGACTAGTAAGAGTTTAGAGTCATGCAAGATGAATTAATTAATAAAGTGTGAAATGATATGAAATGAGATGAAATGAGGTGAATAGTACAGAGAATGAAATGAAATGGATTTTCACTCACCAATGAGAGATGATCATGAGAATGAAGCAGAGGATGATGATTGGACAGAGAAAGAAGGTATGCGAGCCAGTGCCCTCGAAGCAACTTTCTGAATATTCTTATAACAGAAGGAAGACGGACGAGAATCTCTAAGTATTCTCTGACTTCCAATTAGCTACTTGCATGATATCTTGGCGAGGTGGCCGAATGGTTAGGGAGTCGAGCTCGTGACATTAGAGCTCGTGACTCTAATGTCACAGGATCGATTCTTGGCCAGGCTGCCGCGTTGTGTCCCTGAGCAAGGCACTTCACTCTGCGTTGTTCCAGTACACATGTCTGTAAAATAGGTACCTGTGAGGGCAGCGTCGGCAATACGGAATGTCGGCAAACAAGCTACTGAGCGCCTATAAATGGCAGCCCGGCTGTATGCTCCCAAAGAACCGGCGGAGAATGGACCAATTCGATACCTAGGTTCCATACCGATAACTGAAAGATCCCTGCCTGGATTCAGGTGAAGGGTTCTTCTGAGATAACAGGTTCTCTGAAATTAGTAACTGAAGAGGAAGGTCGACAAGGGCCAGGAGATCCAGAACCAGGACTTCGGCGCCCAGAAAGGAGCTCTACACACCCACCCACCACCCGTCTGTTAGTACAGATTTATCTGTTCTTTGAAAAAGGCGTTTTCTGGGAGCAGAAGACTCTAAACCTTCACTTTCAATAGCCTTTACTGGCGAAGTGTTAAGAGTCTGTCAGCCCCGAGATGATCTTGACAATTCTCGCATTAATTGAGAAATCTATCTTTGAAATATGTTTGAAACTTAATATTGGAGGTATTCCATAGTCTGTACAATTCTTTCCAATGGATTGATCAAGTGGGGCTTCGGGCTTTGCCCGAGATTTACTCAACTTGATTTTAGACTGAGACAGGGACAGAATCGATTTTTCTGAGCCATTATCCTTGATAGCCGATAATAATGCGCATAGAGCAGGAGCTCATAATAACGCTAACTTGGGAAGCCACCCGCTAACCAAAATTTATATAAACAGAAAAGTTGAGCTAAACGAAAAATGTTAATGTTGAAAAAAATAACGTTTTTACCAAGGTCACAGTGACCTTGACCATTTGACCACAACGTAATTGTGTGATGTCAGGTTCATTATAATGAGGCATGTGTCCAAGTTTGGGTCCAGTATGATTAACCAAACCCGCGATATAAACAGAAAAGTCGAGCTAAACGGAAAATGTTAATGTTGAATAAACAAGGAATATTTTACCAAGGTCAGTGACCTTGACCTTTGACACCAAGTTCATTGCGAGATGCCGTATCATTACAAGGGATTAATAACAACATACTGTGTGTGTCCGCCCGTAGTGGGCGTGTTGGCCCAGGGAAGAGGCGTTCCTTATCCTGCTACGGCTGCTAGGTGTGTGCCTATAGGCTCCATTGAGTGGAGCTGGTGTATCCAATGACATTCTTTCTGTTTTCTCCATGGGGTGGAGCTTTCATCGTCTGGGTATGATGAGAGTACCTATGGCGGTTTGATATTGATCTCAGATGTCCTTCGATTCTGATTTTGAAGGGGCATAGTGTTTCTCCTACATACTGTTTCTTACATTTGTTGCAAGTTAGTAGGTAGACGATGTTCCCCGTCTGACAGTTGCCTATGATCTTGGAGCTGTATGTTAAGCCTGTATGTGAGCTGGCCTTCTCCGTTTCTGTGCTCTAACAGCCTGTGGTCTTGGAGGATCCACTGTTGAATAGCTTGCCACTCCTTCGGGTACAGGTGGTGTTAGCCGTGGTGGTTTTATGGTGGCATTCAGGTCTGTGTTAGACCTGGCGACTAGAGTGTCCGAATCTACTGAGTTTAGGCTCAGTGCGGACAGCGGAGGTATTGTGACTCTCCGTTTCCCGTGGCAACGGTATGCTGGATGAATCAATTGTTTAATGACAGAGAATAACAACGTAGTCAGTTATATGAGCTACTTGTAGGAGGTTATTTAGCCTGACCAAAAGTCTGAATGATCTGGACTGGAATTTTTGTCCCTTTTATACCCTTCCTGGGGCGAGCCTGTGGATTGAGTAGATCTTGACTATATATGGGCAGAAAAGAACCAGATTTGTGGTTCCCCTATTTGAAATTTTTGGAGGTTTGGCGGTATGGACCCGTGTTTAACCGGTTGGGGTCAAGCTTTACCGGTTGTGACTTTTTTTACTGGTTGTGCCTTTTTTGGCCTCACATCGCGACCAAGCATCAGGCTAAACAAGAGGCCCAATGGGCCTATATCGCTCAGCTGGAACATTGACATGTCAACTAATCTTACTTAAGTTTTACATCCATCGGTGTCACTTCCAATGACTTTCAGTCAAAAGCATTAGTTTTCGAGATATTAATAACAATCTCTGGACTGTTTTTTTGCATTAGTGATTTTGAACAATATTTAAGTGAAAATAGATGATATCAGTGCTAACAACAGCTGGTTTCTTAACTGTCTCACTGCTGCAAGCCAGTGCAGCCAATAATTTCAATTTTCAAAAGCTCTTGACTTGTTGAATATTTTGAAAACAATTCGACAATTGTTTTCAAAATATTTATCAGGTTCAGAGATATAACCTTTGGAATATGTCGTCTGCAAAAACTCAGACGGTTACTAGAGGTTTAAATACAATTGAAGAAAATGGTCTCTAAAGGCAGGTAGGTGGTCTTTATAGCAGGTTATTCCCCACCACCACACAATCCATTTAACACATGCGCATCTGGCTGAATCACCAAGTTAGCAGCAGGGGTAGGGTGAGCTGGAGTTGATTAAAAAAATAATTTGACTGAAAGTCATTGCTGCCTTAGGCAGCAACAACTTTCATTGCTGCCTAAGGCAGCAACAACTTTCAATCAAATACATTTCAAAATATTTTTAAGAGCATAGATGTCAGAGCACATAATACATATCTTAAATATTTCGCCAGTATTGGAAAGATTAATCTGTTAACTGGAATTTAATATCTAGTTTGGCAATAAAATCTGACATGGTGATAAATCAATGGACAGTGGGAACAAACCTGTATTTGCCCTACGAAAGTGAGACTGCAAATATTTAAGGAGTGATAACTCTGGCATTTCACGTCCTATCAGTTTCATTTTCACAACATAGATATTAGATGCGGACATTAACATTGTGACAAAGTTTGGTGTCAATCCGTCAAGAAATAACAAAATGGGCTGCCATAGTTGGTGACGGACAGACAGATGGATGGATGGATGGATATACAGAAGATGGATGGGGTCATCGCTATACGACAGCTGACTGACAAGTAAGCAGAGTTAAGAAAACCAATTTCGGCTTCAAAAGCCATCAAATAAAAAAATTGAATATGGCAGCCAAACACCCTAAAATTTGATTGGTCCACGGCAGCCATGTTTTTACCTATCAACTTCCCATGAACAAACTTTAATGGCCTTAGTCCATAATCATAACCCCAAAATTTCAGCCCGATCCGTTCAGCGGTTTTGCAGAATAAGTTGTTTTCACGAAAGCTAGGTCATCCAAGATGGCCGCCAAACCTTTTGGCCAATCAAGTTCTTTCGAACAAACTTGGTTCAGTTCTTGCCCTATATGATATTTCGGGAGTTTTGAATCGATCCACCAAGTGGCTTCGGAGAAGATGATTTTTAAAGCCATTTCCTAAAATTAGCCAAAATCAAAGATGGCCACCGGCCAAATTGGCCGATTAGCTTTGTTTGAACAAACTTGGATCCCTATGCCCTAAGGATACATAAGGAGTTGTTTAAAGAAAAAAGTTGACGGACGGACGCCAGACAGAAGCCAGATGGTCGCCATGGCATAAGCTCACTTGGCCATTCTGGCCAGGTGAGCTAATAACCTCCTACAAGTAGCTCATATAACTGACTACATTGTTATTCACTCTAGTATCATTATAAGGAAGACTGTGCCCAAGTTTGGGTCCAGTAAACAGAAAAGTTGAGCTAAACAGAAATTGGCCGCCGCCGCCACCACACCACGTGCAGGGTATCGCAATACCTTGTTTTACTTCGCCAACGTTGAGCTAAAAATCCCAACAGACACCCCCCCCCCACCCCCACCCCCCCCCCCCCTGCGGGTTGGTCTGTAGTTTTATTAACCACTATAAAACATACTTAACGTTCAATCACTACTTGCTAAATCAACTACTCTGCATTTAGCCACCAGAATAAGATTTTTATGCTTGCTTACATATTGGATCTTCTCCTAGCTAAAGTGGCAGCAACAAGGAAAACAGCCTTAAGAGTCAATAGTTTGAGACTGATAGATCCAATTGGCTCAAAATGGTGACATGCCAAATTTCAGGAAGACAAAGGCTGGAGGACGAATATTGCACAATCCTCTAATAAAACCATTGAGAATCTTCAAATCCTTGATATCAGCATTCAGAAGACAAGGAAGAGAAGAAGCCAAAGAAATCTGCCTATTCTATATCAATATACCCTCAACCAGGCTACTGGTAGGGTACACCCACAGCATATGCCCTGAGAGACTGGCACCATTTTTCTAAATTTAAGTGCCAAATATTATAAACAGATTCCCAAATCATTTCCACTCGGGGTGGCTGAGACCGGGTCGTAGTGATTGAACGCTAAGTATGTTTTATAGTGGTTAATAAAACTACAGACCAACCCGCAAGGGGGGGGGGTCTGTTGGGGGTTGTTATTACATCACAAAAACATCTATACCATTCAATCACTACTTGCTAAACCCGTAGATTTGGTCAGTGCCCCAATTAAAAACCCTTGGTGGGTGGAGATTTGAGAATCACTAAACAAGGATAAAAATTAACCAACTCATATCCAAATGTTAATAAATTAACATAATAGTGCATCCATAACAAATCACAGTGATTATCAAACAAGGAAAATTGTCAACTCAATGAAATAAACAAAACAAGAGAATATTCTCACCATATCTGAGACATACAAGACTAACAAAATTGGTGCGATGTGCTTGGTAAATGTTCCTTGGCTTGTTTTGTTAAAATCGTTATATTTCTATAAAAAAAAAAAAAGGAGGCCGCTGGGCTCTGATCCTTTAAATAGAAAGAGGTAAAAGTCGATTCAGATTTCCAACCTGCAACTTGCATGACGTCATCCAATGATGAGCCGGCGAAAAGAGCGAAGGAGGTAGCCATACCACAGGCCTGGAAATAAATTTTGCAACAGTGTCCAACACTTTGTCAGACACCAGCTATTTAGTACCGGACATCAAAAATTTGCTGCCTGTCAACACTTCTACTTCGCAGTGTTCTTTACTTGAACTTATTAGAAACATGTCAAAAAGCAACTACTCGTGTGTCATAATGATTGTGGTGCATCTTAGATAGATGCACATTTTATGGATTTGTCAACACTTGTATACAGTCTTTTGTCGGACATGTCCGCAACTACTAGGACTGTTTAAATCTGTACTTGACAAAATGTCAGGAACCGGCCAGACTGTGCCTGACATTTAATATTTTGGTGCCTGACAATGTCCTTGACAGGCACCATATTTCCAGGCTTGAGACCACGAAGGTCGAGAGCCTTGACATGGGCTAAATTGATCTCACCTGGGGAGGCAATCTCATAGCATAATTTTATGGTCTCCCAGATCCATCTGGCAACTGTGGCCTTAAAAACCTCATCCGCGTACGGAATCCATATGTGCGAAGAATCAGATCTTTTTAAATTTGTACGACGTTTATAGACTTAAGGCCCTGAGAGGACACCAGAATCTGTCGGATGGCGAAAAAGATGATAAAGATTTAAGAATAATAGGTTTGGCTGAGTAACGGTTAGACTGGGTTTTCGATATAAAAAATCCCTTCTGGGATATAAAACTACTGTCCCCAGACTCAATAAATCTGTCTTTTTCTGCGGAAAGAGCATGAATTTCGGATCTTCTAGCTAAAGTGGCAGCAACAAGGAAAACAGCCTTAAGAGTCAATAGTTTGAGACTGATAGATCCAATAAGCTCAAAATGGTGACCTGCCAAAACTTGAAGAATCAAGGCCAAATTTCAGGAAGACAAAGGCTGGAGGACGAATATTGCACAATCCTCTAATAAAACCATTGAGAATCTTCAAATCCTTGATATCAGCATTCAGAAGACAAGGAAGAGAAGAAGCCAAAGAAATCTATAATCCCTAACTTGTGATAGCTGATAATTGAAATGAATCGAATAGATATGATTAAAGATCTAACACCTATGAAATAGAAATGGAATCAGGCAAGAAACCATGTTTTAAACACCATTCTCCAAAGATTTAATAGTTGACCGTTGTACAAATTCGACAGGTTGACTCCCTCCTGGAACAGATAATGATTTCCTGAGATCTTGAAGAAAAGTTGATCTCAAGAGACCGGACACTCGAAAATTCTCCAAACACACAGGATGAAGAATTCTGGATTGGATGAAGATGCAAGCCCCTTACTTGAGTGAAAGGCCAGCAAAATCTTAACAGAAGATCGAGAAAGGCTACCAATCAGATCATCTTTGACCAAAAGGGAGCTGCTAGAAGAAATTCTTTAAACTGGTCCATGACTATCTTCAGAACCATTAGAATCAGGAATATTGTAAGAACATGAAATCAAACAATCCTGTCCAGAACTGAGACAGTGCGATCATCGCCCCAAACCTGACTGTCCGAAAAGGGAGACATAAAAGATGAGATCTGAGCAATCAGACATGTCGCAAAAAGATCTACATGGGGAAGACCCAGAAGCTTGAAAATGCTTTTGGCACCCAACCTCTTAAACTGCCACTCGGTGAGTGAGAACTTGCTAGGACTGAACTACTGGTCCGCAAGAAATATCCGTCTGACTGGAACATGACTGGGAACTTGAAAGATTTGGATCTAGTGACATTCCAAGTAAAGGATCCAAAATCCCCATATAAAGAAGGAAAGACCTCGTTCCTCTGTCTGAAAATGAAAGAAAAGCTGTGGCATTGACTGATCGAATCAAGATCTTGATGCCTATCACTCGATACGACCAAAAGGCTTCTTGACAAGTCACAACTCCACTAAACTGATGTGAGAAAATGACTCCTCCAGGGACCAAAGACTGGCAAAAGACCATGAAATAATCACCTGAGGGGAGGTCTTGACTAATGGAACACCCATCAGGGGGAACTAGAATCAGGGTTTGTACACCTTTCAGGATTTGAAATTCCATGACTTTCCATGACTTTTTCATGACTTTCCATGACTAAAATTAACAAATTCCATGACCTCCAAGAATCAATATCTCAGAAACAGAAGACTTTTTAAAACATTACTGGACTGGTATATATGTAGGGCTATTATCGCTATAATATGCCTATGAAATTATTTTTAAAATATTTAAAAATCAATTTGACTGCAAATTATTGCAGCCTAATGCAGCAAGAAGCTCCAGGTAAATTAATTTAAATTATTTTGAAACTAATTTCACTGTGCATTAATATATAAATAAAGAAATCCAACATTATATAGGAATGAGTTAAAGATTAACCCTTTCACAGACAAATCCATGAAGAACTAAATTTTGTAATACTTATTCGTTTATTACTTTGAAATTAATTTGACTGGAATCTGTTGCTGCCAGCAATGGCTTCCAGTCAAATTAGTTTCAAAATATTCAACTGACAACAGTTTTCTTGTATGGGTTCCTTGAAAATGAGATATTAGGAATTCAATGGTGAAAGGATTAAGAGCACTAGCTACAATGTATCATCATCATGGCATCACATGTACAACTTTAACTAGACAAAGAGCATAATTATGTATATAAACCTATCACATCAATTTAAAATATTTTAAAACCGTATTGCAATATAACCAATATTTGGGACTATATTGTCTGTAATAATTGTATTTCATGTAATATTTGTAAATCTTACGTTTATCATGCTTAAATGAAGAAATAAAACTCAAAATTATCTGTATCTGTACTAATACTGGGCAAAATTCATACTGAACATCACGCACAGGTGCGCGTCTGGATAAAGCTGGCCGCTCCGTCTCAGGAATAAATTTAAAGCAGTTTATATACATATTTAGTGATTGCGGAGGCTTAGATAGTCACCTCCCGGATGTAGCTCTTGAGCGTGTCTACATCCGGTGCTGAGATGATGCTGTCAGCCAGGCCATTCCAGGTCGGCACAGTTCTTGGAATAAAAGAACTCTGGCATTGTTGGATGCTAGTCTGGATTGTCTCTAGCTTTTGTGAGTGACTGCGCCCGCCTGGTGGTGGATATCGATGCTTTCTGGGGATGGTATTTGGGTGGTATTGCTATATGGCCATTTACAATTTTGTACATGAATGTCACATTGTTTTTCTTCTCTGCGCAAGTGACTCCCATTCTAGGCTTGTTAGCATGCCGGTAACACTCTGTCTTGGATATTTGTAGACAGGTCGAGCTAGCACAAATCTTGCTGATTTCCTCTGGACAGCCTCGATTGATTGGCTTAGATATTTTGTTGGTGGGTCCCAAACTGTAGAGCTGTATTCCAGTTTTGGCCCGACTAGTGTCTGGGAAGCCCGCTCCTTTACTGATTGAGGGCACCCACGAAGGTTTCTGTTGAGGAATCCAAGAACTCTGTGAGCTGAGCTTGTGAAGTTGGAGATGTGTTTGTTCGATTTTAGGTTACTGGCCAACTCCACCCCGAGGTATGGGTTTGATATGGTCTCTTTTAGGATCTGATCTTGCATTGTGTAGTGAGTACTGTAGCTGGATCTACGCTGGGTAACTTTCAGGATGTTGCACTTTGCTATGTTGAACTCCATTTGCCACGTGTCAGTCCATGACATAAGTGCGTCCAGGTCCTTTTGCAGAATCTGTTGGTTTTCACTGGATTCGATGGTGCGGTAGAAGACAGTCGCCTGCGAAGGGTCTGATTGGTGAGCTTATGTCGTCGGCAATATCATTGATGAAGACTAAGAAGAGAATCGGTCCTAATACTGAGCCTTGTGGAACACAAGACAGTACTTCTGTTGAGTTGGATGATTCTCCATCAAGGATTACTCTTTGGCGCCTGTCGGTGAGGAAGTCCTCGACCCAGCGAAGGACGTCTCCTTGTATGCCATAGTGGTGGTGTTTTGAGAGTAGTCGCTTGTGTGGCACCTTATCAAACGCTTTGGCGAAGTCCAGCACTGCTACATCAACTTATTTCCATTGGTCTAGGCATTTGGTGAGGTCATCCGTCATGATGATAAGCTGAGCCTCACATGATCTTTTGGATCGGAATCCGTATTGGTTAGGATGGAGTATGCCGTTCGAGTCTAGGTGTTGCATGATCCGGCTGGCTATGATGTGTTCTAGTAACTTGCATACAATAGATGTTAGTGAGACAGGCCTGTAATTGGATGTTTTTGTTCGGTCTCCTTTTTTGAAGATTGGTTTGATGTTGGCTTGTCTCCATGCTGATGGTATGGTAGACTGATTCAGTGATTGTTGAAATAAAGAGGCAAGGATTGGTACTATTTGGCTAGATGTTTCTCTGAGGATTCTTGCTGGAATTTGGTCAGGGCCTGCTGCTGTAAATGGTTTCAGTCTTTGCAACGCTTTTTCAACTCCTTGTGATGTTATCTGGATATTCCTGAGGCTGTTGTATGATGAGGATGGGTTAGATGGGAAGTTGTTGAGGTTTTCCTTGCTGAACACTGATGTGAATTGGGTCGTTCAATGCCTCCACTTTCTGTTTAGAATCTGTACTGATTTGTCCATGATGTCTCAGGGTGCTGATGCCTCCAGAATTTTGTGCTGCTTTTGTCATCTTCGGGGTTAAGCATGTTTGTGATGTAGTCTTGATATGAAGAGCATAATTTCTGGTGTACTTGTCTACGTATTTGTTGGAACCTCTCCTTATCTTTTGCTTTCCCACTCTTCTTGGCTGTGTTGTATGCTCTATGTTTCTGTTTGATTAGCTTAATTTTATATTTTCGTGCTATTTTTGCATAATTTTTTTTCTTGAAATATACCTATATGTACACCAGAATTTTAAGCCATCAGATTTTTTCCTAAGCGAGATTTTAATTTTCCATGACTTTTACCAAAATTACAATTTTCCATGACTTTTCCAGGCCTGGAATTTAGATTTTCAAATTCCATGACTTTCCACGATTTCCATGACCCGTGCGAACCCTGTAAAATGTACTGACTGCTTCTAGAAGATCAGGAACATTAGAAAGTCTTCTCATCAACGTCACCCTGGGAATGACATTCTCGACGCTGATCATCAAACCTAGAATCCTAAGGGACCAAAGACTGGCAAAATCAGGGAGTCCCAAACTGCTCCACACCCCTCCTGTGAAAAAAAACATGAAAAAATCACCTGAGGGGAGGTCTTGACTAATGGAACACCCATCAGAGGGAACTAGAATGTACTGACTGCTTCTAGATGATCAGGAACATTAGAATGACATTCTCGACACTGATCATCAAGCCTAGAATCCTAAGAAAAAATCTTGCCCTGACATAGAAAGAGGATGCCAGGGTGACCACTGGCAACAAGATTGTCTCTACCCTTGTCACTGAAGGGAAAAACTTGACCCTGAAAACAGCTCAAGGGAGATGCCTAGATGGGAGAAACTTGAGGAATTATTGAAAAATAAAATTCAACCTAGGTTGCAAGGCGAACAGCAAACCTTTGGAATAAATCTTGAAAGAATTAAGAAATACCTAGCTTTTATTAACCGATCGTCTATAAAGACTGAAGAAGAATAAGACGACGGCGCAAGACAACTGCCGTGGCTGAGACCAAACATGTGAAAAGGCGCCATGGTCAGATCGAAGGGCCTGGCTCACACTGCCAAACCCTATCCTTGAAAGCAAAACTCATGTACCTTTGGAAGGTAAAAAAGGGACATGGAATAGGCATTCTAACGATCGATAGAAAAGGATCACATGCCTGAAAAATATACTTGCGATAGGGGAGAAGGACTCCATCCTGAATTTAGGAGATAAAGAAAGAAGATAATAGTCTCCTTGACAATCATAGAAAACCAGCACCCCTCCGATGCTAATAGTTTCCGATTGGATGGAACCATTTAGAAGACCATTTGGGAGAAGAGACTGCGGAGAAGGGTACTAGATCCAAGAACATCTGGCCCTTTTGATAAGGGCCGCCCTTAAAGTTGGTGCAAACTTACTTTATGCTAAAGAGGACTGCTCATAGAAACACATAGTTTACATATGCCATGAAGCTCAAAACATAAAATCCTGGGCTATATCCTTATTCTTAACCCTCACGAAAAGGGGTAACTCGCGTTTATTTTGGTTATTTTAATTTTACCACTTTCTTTGAATGGCGAAAAAAGTATCATAGAAGTATAGCCGTACTTATTAAAATGCTGAAGACCCTGAAAACATTATAGATAATTTTATTTATAGTGATTTAACCAGATTTCGTGGCAAACCGAAAACCCATAGTAAGCCAATGGGAGGGGTTAGAATCAAGATATAGCCAAATCCTGTACCTGAGAATCTGCAATAATCCCATCTGGTATTCGAAAACATCAAATCGTGACTGAATTTAGCAAGATAATAAGGAAAATTTAATTAGGGTTTCCCAAACCACTGCTCAAAATGTTAAATTAGTCCCGCCAGAAATGGCGTCGTTCCAGGGAACTAAGGGAAATTTAATTGTGATGACGTCATCGCGATTCTATGAATTGAATGCATGATATGGGCCTGTTAAGTGAATTATGGCAATCCTTTGACTGTCTTGGAGTCAGTATTAACCAGGGTTCAAAATATAAACAAAGCTTTGCCATTGAAAATTATCTTCATTTTGAAAAGAATTTCACAAAACGCAGAAACTTTACAAAACTCAGGATAAGTGCACACACCTTACAAATTGAGGAAAATAGGCACAAAACACCACTAATACCTGCTCATCTACGATTCTGTAAGCTTTGCAACCAGAACCTAATCGAGGATGAAAAACCACTTTATAACTAGCATATAAATGCCTTAAATATTACAACACACACTGATTTTGTCTCGCTTGATAGGTGTAGCCCATTCAAATTTTTAATGTCATATAATAATGGCGATAGTGATCTAATAAAAATTGTTATTGATTACATCAACATTTGCCTAGCTGCTCGGGCTGGTACTTTAAATCCTATGCAATGACACAATTCGTCAGATTGTCATCCTGTACATGAGGCAGGTGCATACAGTGTTGCCCACAACATCTGATTTTTGGGGGTCCCAAGGACCCCACACTCAGATTTGTGGGTCCCACTGTAAAATCTGGGGGTCCTATGGGGTCCTCATCTGAAATATGGGGGTCCCATGTTTTTTTCTTAAAATAAACACAACACATTGATCTAATTATAAAGCACTTTATTAAACATGTTGAAAGCACTAGGTATGACATTGTGTAAATAATGTTAATGTGTATATATAGAGAATATTAACTATGCATAGTTTATTAACCTTTAGCACTTAACACTTTTGGCCACTATTGTAGATCACCAAAATACCTATTTTTGAAAGTTTAACACTGGAATGACTGGCTCTAAACAGTGGCAGTCATTCAACCTGATATGTCTAATTCATAGGGAGTAACTATGTAACGCGATTGCTGATTGGTTGAAGCATAGATAACGCATTAGCGTGTATCCAATAAGGACGTTTGTATCAGGGAGCTTTGAGCTATACGATGTTTGGAAAAATGACGATATCGTTGAACATCGTTGCTGGGATGAGCTTTTGAGTTGAGAAATTGGGAACACCCAACGATTGAGTATTGTTAAACATTATAAACACTAATCCATCAGTCAATCAATCTGCCGCTATTGCTAAATAAAAGACGGCTTATAGCGCTTATTGATACCGTTATTCAAACAGCAATACACAGACACCGCCGCTAATCCGTCAAATGACCATTCAAATGTAAAAGATATCACGATATCTTCCATATAATCCTTCATCCATTTAGATACTTTGATAAGTAAATGGAAAAACATATTTCGGCTGTAGTCGTTGCTGCTTTAGGCAAGTAGGCATGCACAAATTAATTTCAAAATATTCAGCATATTAGTTATAACAACTTTGTGATCTGTCCAATGTTCTGAGATGTGAAACGATTAAGACGCCCAGACACGTTTGATCAGTTGTATTGGATTTCTCAAGCATGAGTTCCTCTAGCGGGAGATTCCGCTGTTATCCAATCAAATACTGACGCGTCACACTGACGTTTAGCACAACAGACAGAACCATGGCGGGTATTTTTTGCAATTTGTAGGCCAAACAAGGCGACTAACATCGGGCTTGTAAACTCATTATTTATCAAAATTAGATCAAATAGAATAAGGATGATTTGGGGATTGTGTTTACAATTAAATGTGGTGGTTGAATCTGATTTATGGGCATTAACAACTTTGAGTTGTGCAAGAAAACATACACAAATCATAGTCTTAAACAACACAGTAAGTTCGTTTTTACTGAACACACAATGCATTAGGTATATTTCTTAAAGTAAAAACATGCACAAATAAATATGCACACACGATAATATAATCAATAATTAGGCACACGCAAAGTTACCAGTTTCTGTTACACTTTTTCACTGCGTCCCTCGTGCGTCCTCGGGGACGCAGAGGGTTAATTTTTATGCGTCCCTCTGCCATTTTTTTGCGTATATACGCGCAAAAGGACGCATAAGGGAAACTCTGGGTCCATATAATGATTGCGCAACTGTGTCCTATATTTTAATCAACGTCCATATCAATTTCATTGGGAAACTAGCCAACTTCCCCGAGTCCTGGTAAATTCACCATACCTCACTGTATTTGATATATTGTCTAATTAGATATCCCAAACAATCCGATATTTATGCCTAGTAGCAGTAACCTTAAATCATAGCCCTACACATTAAACTTATACATTTTTTATTTATTTATTTATTTAATTTTTTTTTTTATTGTCTTAGCACCTATATTTATTATTATATATTTTTTCATCATTGTGTTTGATATGCCAATAAAAGGACTGATTGATTGATTGATAATGAATCTCCAGGATCAGCTCGAATGTTAAATACACAAAAAACTGATTTTTTATTAACAACAAATGAAGATGTCATAAATACGCATTTATGATGAAATAAAGCGAAATACACACTTCTGGGTTGAATCACGCGCAGAGACGTCATACCTAACCATGCCCATAGAATGATATTCAACTGCCAAATTGAAATAAAAACAGAGATTTAGAGTAAACAAGAGCTCTGCAAACAGCGCATAATACCCCGCCATGATGATAAACTAATAAATGACAGCTGTCAGAAAATATGTATTTCTTCCTCAGACCAGCAATCCTTATTAAGTGTCAAAGCCATCCACTAAACGGTCAAGAACAAATTTCGATAGGTTTCTTCACCAGACATGTCCCAACGACCCTAGGAAGTGATCCGATAAATGGTAATGGAGATATCATCCAGAAACCAACTTTCAAGATGGCAGCCTGCAGCTGGCGGCCATCTTGGATTTTGGATCAGTGTCGATTTCGATAAGTTTCTTCCTCAGACCTAGTCCACCCACTCTATGGAGTTATCATCCGGAAACCAATTTTCAAGATAGCCACCGGTGGCTGGCGGCCATCTTGGATTTCGGATCATTGTTAATCTACATAGGTTTCTTCCCCAGAGGTAGTCGACCCACCCGATGAAGTTTAAAAGCGATCCGATAAACGATAACGGAGTTATCATCTGGAAACCAATTTTCCAGATGGACGCCGGTGGCTGGCGGCCATCTTGGATTTCAGATCACCGTCAATTTCGATAGGTTTCTTCCCCAGACCTAGTCCAACCACCCTATGAAGTTTCAATGCGATCCGACAAACGGTAACGGAGTTATCATCCAGAAACCAATTTTCAAGATAGCCACCGGTGGCTGGCGGCCATCTTGGACTTCGGATCATTGGCGATTTCGATATGTTTCTTCCCAAGACCTAGTCCAACCACCCCTATGAAGTTTCAATGCGATCCGCCAAACGGTAACAGAGTTATCATTCGGAAACCAATTTTCAAGATCTTGGATTTCGGATCATCGCCAATTTCGATAGATTTCTTCCCAAGACCAAGTCCAACCACCCTATGAAGTTTCAATGCGATCCGACAAGTTATCATCCGGAAACTACGCTGCCGCCCGCACGCCCGACCGCACGGACAGACGGACAGCCACATTACATAATACCTCGCCAAATCTTTTGGCGGGGTATAAAAATTACGCTAGAAAAAGGGAAAGGAAGAATCAAACTGACAGCTAAGACGACGATCGACAGCTATCGGAAGTAGAAGGAAAACAAAAAAAAAATTTTAATTTACTAGCCGAGAGAACTGATGCCGAGATGTAAGGAAAAAACAAGCTTTGAAGTAAAAGGATAAAACTAGAAGCGAACCAAAAAGTTGAAAAATAATAGAGGTAAGAAAAATGCTGAAAAGACAGAGGCGATATAAAACCCGGGCGAAATGACTCGCCAAAATCATGACAACAGAGAAGAAAACTGAGTCACTGAAAGGAAATAGAATCAGCAGAGGATACATAGGGAAGAGAATGGCACCAAGAATAATGACCACAAGAATAAAGACACTAAGAAAGGAGAAATAATCCAAAAAGGGAAAAGGAAGAAGGAATAAAAGGTGAGATTTAGAATAAGAATTATGCTAGAATCATGGCAACACATTAACTCCCTTTGGTTAAAATAAATATGTCAACCTGCCGACATAAGAGGAAAAGAGCGAGAGAAAAGGCTGAACAGCCCGAAGACACCTAGCCATCTATTAAAAGATGGATGAAAGGAAAAATTACGTATCTATAGATAATGCTTAGAATAAAAAGGGTATATTGAAATGGAATAGGCATATGGGGGTATGTAAGCAAGCATAAAAATCTTATTCTGGTGGCTAAATACAGAGTAGTTGATTTAGCAAGTAGCGATGGAACGGTATAGATGTTTTGTGGTGTAATAACAACTCATGGACTGAGGTTGAAATTAGTCAAAAAGTGAAATTTTTGTTAGAGGGTTCTTACAGCTGGCAGAGGTTTTCATTCAACATTGTTCAAGGACCTTTCAAGGGCATTCGTGGGGTTCCAATTTCAAAATTGATACCAGCCAAAGATTTTTTAATATTATGCGCCGAGAAGGCAATTTCAGCATTTTGACTGATAATTCATGCAAAAAAATGTGTACTACATGAAAATAATTTGGCCTGAAAAGGCAATTTTCATGTACTTTTCCAGGGAAGTCTCAAATTCAAGGCTTTTCAACACACATGTCAAAATTCAAGTACTTTTCAAGTTTTCTGAACCCTATGTTAGAAGTTTGGCCACATTTTTGGCATCTATTTAAAGGGATAGGATAGATGGAAAATAAACCTCTTTGGTCTTATCCTTGTGATTATATAGAGATATACACGCACCTTCCGAAAGGAAATTGTGTATGCATACCGCTATATAAGCATAAAATAGTTAAAGAAAATGAAGATCCAATTCATGGCGGTGAGCCATGGAGGAAAAGCAAAATCCTGGGCTCACTGCTCTGCAGTACTGCTGACATGGATAACATTGCTGCATGCCGCATCATGGGAGGTTGTAGAGGAACACCTCGCAGGAGATTCTGTTCTGATAACCACCACTGAAAATGGAATATCAACGGTTCTTTTACTGGAATCCTCAGAGACAACGGATCCGTTCTCTGAGACCAGAATGACATTAAGTACATCTGAATCGGCCTGCGTCTAAGTGCCGCATAAGGAACCACCTTCTCCAGAGATACTAGTAAACCCAGTATTCAGAGAAATTGACGCGCCGTCAGATAGGCTCCTAGAGAAACTGACTCCAGAACTGCAATCAACTCTTGACTCTGCTCTCCACCGGAAAAGCTACACCGTCCCTGAGATTGAACAATATTCCCAGATACACAAACTCCTGGGACGGAGTCAATTCTGATTTCTCTAGATTCACAATCTATCCTAGGTCCTTTAGTAAGGTCAGGACTACCCGAAGATTGTTGCGCAAAGTGACTGGATTCCCCGCCTTCAGCAGCCAGTCGTCTATGTAAGTATGAACAGCTATGTTTCTCCTGCGAAGGTAAGAAGTCATGGCGAGAACCACTTTGGTGAAGACCCTCATGGCTGTGGTCAGACCGAAAGGGAGCCCATTGAATTCCCAAACATTGTCTTGGAACGCAAAGCGAAGGTATTTCTGAAAAGGAATTGACATTGGAATATGAAAATATGCATCCTTCAGATCTATCGATACTGCCCACATGCCTTTTCTCAGTCCTGTCATCACTGCTGCCAGTCTCCATCTGAAATTTTGGTGAAAGAATGAATTTGTTCAGTGGTTTGAGGTTGAGAATCGGTCTCCAACCTCCGGTGCATTTCGGAATAAGGAAAATTATCGAACAGAAGCCCAGGGAGGACTGATTGCGGACTAGATGAATCGCATTCTTCTGCTGAAGATCTATGATTTCTGAGCAAATGGCATCTAGATGATCGGATTCCCTTGGAACGGGAGTCCATACTGGAGTCGATGTTAAAGGAACTAACGATTGACGGATGAGCCAGTCTGGTTCATAGTCGTTTCTTAGCCAATGACAGACTAAATGATCTTGCCCGACCCGTTCCTACTGGCTTGAGAACAGATGAAGTCTGCCTCCGACGGAAGGAATCTGCACACAACTCATTGTCGATATTGCACGATAAGACATGAATTCGCTTGGGTGAAGATTCTCGACTCCCTGCGTTCCTGGCGCCAATGGAACGGGTCTCGCCGGAAACCCGTCAGGACCGTCTCCCACTGGTCACCTCGCGGCTTGTTGGAATGTGACGGCACAGGACCACCACCACGGCTATCCTTATGGTAGCCGCCGTGACCCGAGCCGCCACCCTTCCTATCATCTTCATATGGCCTCTTATTAGAGGACTGGTATGAAAACGAACGGCCAGGTTCCTGTGAACCGGATGCCCGATTGGTATCACGGCCAGAAGGATGGAAGGGCGATCTTTGGTGCTGCGTCTGCTGCTCATGTCGATGCTGCTTGTAGGACTGTTGCGGCCGAGTCCTCTTCATCGACTTCCACGACTTGCCAACAACCTCCTGCTCTGCCACCATAGATGCAACTTCGGAGAGGGCTTGTCGTGCCGAGCCGCCAAACAAGCCCGGACCAATGAAGGACGTGGAAGATAACGAGACCCTCATCTCCGGTCCTGGTTCTACACAATCGAGACCCATTCTCCTCCGCTCTGCCAATGATCTAGTTATCACCCTGGCCAGGCAATCTTGGGACAAGTGCATGGCATCCCGGACAACTCCGGGAGCAGCCTCTGGCACTTCCCCACCTTCCGCCGCACAGGTCAGCATACCCTGCAGGACGGTGCATCCGTGCGAGAGAGCAGCCATAGCCGCTCTCGCCACATCCTCAATGAGAGTTAACTCATTGACGGGATTCTTGTTAGCCTGGGAAAGCAAGGCTCATGAACGACCCTTGGCTTTCCCGGATAACCGCCTATTCAGCTCTTCTCTTTCCCCGACTGAAAGTCGAGGAACACGAGCATACGGATGGTAGGCCTGCTCTGAAAAGCAGACCCTACTCCTTATCCCCTTAGGGGCCTTTGGCAAAGAATACTCCGGCTGAACCACACAGTGAGCTGCGACTTCTAACATGTCAGAAGTCTGAGTGTCCAAGGGAAGTAGGCATGGCCGAAGAGCCACTCGACAGAGCGCTAGCCGCACGCTCTGACATCCGCTCCATCGCCGGATCGCCCCAAGATCCCTGAACCGATGTCAACCCAAGACGGTCGGCCATCCGGCCAAGGATCTGCACCCATTCAGCTTCAGTGCAAAAAGATGATTCGTCCTAGGCGTGCACGATTTTTCGATTTAATCGTGAAGTTCGATTTATTTTTAAAATCACGATTTTTACGATGTAATTGAGGAAAGATCGGAAAATCGTCAAAAATTTCATGTTTGAAGTGTGTACTTTTCCGTCGCATTATATCAGTACATGAGTACACTTATAATCGATTCACGCCTGTGATCATTGTGTGTATATCCCGCTGTGCCATGCATGTGTCGAATAATTACGAATCACAACACAAAGCGCTACAATAAACAAGCTAACAATAGCTAGGTAACATCTTTGTCATTGAGAAAACCAGCTGGTTACTCCTGTGAATCGCCATATAATTTTCTTTCTTTCGCTGCAGACCCTGAGTCTGTTGTGAAATGTCAAGTATATACAGTTTCAGAGTGTTAGGCAATCAGTGAACATAATTCTGGTTAATTCTAGAGTTAGCAATTTCAGACGGTCTAATAATTTTTCCTTTTTGATTCGGTTGTCATGTCAAATTAAAGAAAATAAAGCAACCGCATTCCAGATTGTTTGATTTTGAACTGTGCGTTCTGTTGATTACTCTTAAATGTAAATCGTACATTCTGAAAGCAACCATAACCCGCGCTATAGGACGAGTTTACGCCGTTACACTAGTACCTACTCAAAGCTACCGTCCGATGTATGGGAATTGCACAGTATCTCCCGCGCTACTAATATTAGCGTCTTCGCATTACTCTGGTAATGACCTAAACTCGTCCTACAAAGGGAGGCTATAAGCGGAAGCATCACGTAATTTAAATTTTTTTCTCGGCGACATTGTATCTCAAATTTTGATGGATTAAATAATGTTTATTAAACTATACGCAATATTTAGGCGGTCCCAATTAATAATTTCACGCCCGCGATGATGGATATAAGATATACATTAAGCATAGACGTAGGATGGTAAGAATTTGTCACATGAACATCATCATGTGTCCTAATTTCGGCCTATTTTTGTATCATTTATTTTAACTTTCTAGAAACGAGTCACGTTAACCCGGTTTTTACTTTTGGGAATTTGGACCTACGATTTAATCAAAAATCGCGATTTTTTTCATAAAATCAATCGCGATGTTTCAAATCAAAAATCGCGCACGCCTAATTCGTCCATCAGTGGACTACCATTCTCATCTTCATTCTCGCCCTTGGATGAAAAGACCACCAATGATCCATGCCGACAGCTACAGACCAAACCTCCTACTCGAAGCGTATCTGTGGCTCGGCTACTTGCGGCTCCAGTATCTAGCGAATCGCCAGATACGGAATCACCACAATCCATCGGCTCCAGCACGGGAGCCGGCATTACGGCCGCTACCACGGCAGGAGATGGGACTCCGAGAGGAGCCGTCATAACCGCATCCGCGACGCCAACGGGAGCCGTATAACATGGCTCAGACAGCACTCTGGACTGAGCGAAATCCGGGTGAAAAATGCCCGACGGAACGTCGACATCTCCACCCGGTTGACAAACCCGTACAAAACCTGTGGGTGGCCAACGGGAGGTACCGGATTCTATAAAACTATGCGCATGTGTGTCGAGATACTACCATGACAAAATAGTAATTTGGCCAGTTAATACACTAATTCTTCTTACATGCCCAAATATTGATAGCCATGGCATGTATTATTTAAGATGTACAATGCGTTAATCCTTTATTTCGCTTACAAATTTGTAGAGAAAATCTTATTTAATGTGACTACGGAAATCATATTCATAAGCATGATTGCCGAGTGCAAAAACTACACAACAAATTATATGTGGTGCCTGGTTCCCTGTACTCTACATTGTACAATATCATTACTATGGTACATATAGTGTGTATTGTAGGCAAGCGGATTGATAGCAGTTTCAATCCTTTTATGCTATATCAAATCGGGCGATATGGGTACTAGTCATTCCAGTGATAAATTTTCAAAAACTAATCTACCATAAATGGCCTGAAAATGGGTATTTTACAACACACACACGCACGCACACGCGCATGCGCACGCACACGCACACGCGCTGTTTTAGTACGGGTAAACAATTATAGATTACGGGTGTCAATGTTCTGTTTACATGTATACATTTGTAACAAGAGGCCCAATGACTCGGTATCGCTCAGCTGGAATTATTGGCCACTGGCACAACCGAACAAAACAAGATGACCAGTAGAATTATTTACCCATTTCATTTGTGTGAAGGTTTAGCCAAGTTTTATTAAAATGACCCAGTAGTTTTAAATAAGTAGTCTATGATTTTCAAAAATTTGCAGAAAATACAAGATGTCCGCCAAAAAAACTAAATTTAGATTGATTTCTGTTGGATATGGTTTTTTTACACATCAACTTTCCATGGACAAACTTTAATGGCGTTTAGCCCCAAGCAAGTTCCCTCAAAAAAACTTGTTTTAGCTGTTGTTCCAGATGATGTTTCCTGAGTTTCAAATTGATCCCCACCCACCCCAACAACTCCCCTCCCCTGCAGTTTCGGAGGTTTTTTAAAAGATATTTGAAAAAATTGGCCAAAATCCAAGATGACCACCGGGCCAAATTGGCCGCTCCGCTTCGTTTGAACAAACTTGAATCTCTATGCATTAAGAATTGTTTCTGCCAAATAAAACTGAAATCGGCCCAGCGGTTCTCGAGAAAATATTTTTAATTTCCCATTGCTTTAGTATGGGACCTTTTCCCGGGAAAATGATCCAAAATGGCCACCAAACTGTTTATCTGACAGTTTTGAAAGTGGCAAATTTTAAATCAGCATACACAAAAAAAATCTATAAAACCAATTTTGGCTTCAAAACCTATCAAATAAAAAAATCCAAAATGGCTGCCAAACACGCTACATTTTGATCAGTCCACGGCGGACATGTTTGTGGGCGTATCAGCTTTCCTTGAACAAACGTTAATGGGCCATATCTTATCAATTTCAGCCCAATCCGTTCAGCGGTTCTGGAGAAGTCGTTTTCGCGAAAACTAGATCATCCAAGATGGTCGCCAAACTATTTGGCCAATCAAGTTCCCTTGAACAAACTTGTTTCAGCTCTTCACCTAGATCACATTTCATGAGTTTTGAATCGATTGCCCAAGGGGTTGTGGAGATTTTTAAAGATATTTCTGAACAAGAGGCCCTAGGGGCATGTATTGCTCACCTGCAATTATTTGCTACTGGCACAACCGAACAAAACGAGATGATCGCTGGAAAAATTTACCAATCAAATTTCTGTGAAGAAGGTTTAGCCAAGTTTTACTGCGGACATGTTGTTTTGACATATCGCCATGGAACAAACTCTAATGGCCTTTAGTCCCTAACCATATTTCCCAAATTTTGTCCCGACCTGTCCAGCGGTTCTGGAGAAGTTGTTCTCCCGAAAACTAGGTCATCCAAGATGGCCATCGACCAATTGGCCAATCAAGTTCTCTTGAACACACTTGATTCAGCTCCTTCTTACCATAACTGATATTTCATGAGCTTGAAATCAAATTTCCCCCAAATGGTTTCAGAGATTTCAGACATTTATAAAAATCGCCCAAATCCAAGATGGCAGGCAAGAGACGGACCATGTCAGAAAAAGGACGAACATGTCAGAGAAAAGGAGGAGTATTACACACCCTAACAAAAGAAAATCAGATTTGGGCCTTTCAGACAAAACTAGTACCGTAACCTTTTATTTTTCAAAATTTTCCAAAAATGGAGGAAATCAGCCAAAAGGAGGAAGAATCTCATCCCTGGATGGCCAACCAAACCAAACAAAATAGACATTGCCAAACTGGACGATCAACTTTGTTTGAACAAGCATGGATCTCTATGTCCTAAGAATGCTTCCTGTCAAATATACTTGATTAATAACGACATCTCAAACACTTCGAGTCTTATGAAACATCCTGATATTTGTTCACAATGGTGTGAATTCAAGTAAAGTCTGAATGGCCTTTGGGGTCTGAGGGGGCTCCTTATATACTCTCCCTGGGAGCCTCCAGTCGCTTTTTGGCGGCTGTAGGGTGTTGCGCATGCATGGAGGCATGGTGGCCTTATTTGGTGGGTGGTATATGGCGGTCTGGAGGCTTGGTGGCTTGGTGGCCTAGCGGCTTGGCGGCCGGGCGTTATTTTGGTGGTATTTTTGTCGATTTAGGGATTTTTTGGGAGTGTCATGTCTGTTTTGTTTTGGCATTTTATCCAGACATTTTTCGGGATATGGAGGCAGTGGTGCCTGTCTGGTGTGACCATTCAAAGATGTGATCTAACACCGAGACAGGTATATGGTGGCCATGGCGTCTTGGCGGCTTGGCAGCCTGGCTGTCTGGAGGCTTAGTGGCCTAGCGGCTTGGTTGCCTTTTTTGGCGGCCTGGCATTATTTTGGTGGTATTTTTGTGGATTTAGGGATTTTTTTGGGTTGCTATGCCTGTTTTGTTTTGGCATTTTATCCAGACATTTTTCGGGATATGTAGGCAGTGGTGCCTATCTGGGGTGACCATTCAAAGATGTGATCTAACACTGAGACATCTCATGTGTCTCTGTTGGTTTAGATATTATTCAAACTTTAAGCGTTTCGTTCAAAGTGTTAAACTCATCAGAGGAATAGAGTGGCCTCATGCGATTGTGTTGGCCTGGGTGGGGCTTTATGTGTCCCCCATCTGGTGTTTGTCAGCAGTTGTGTTTGCTGTGCATGCGCAGGCACGCGTGTGTGTGGGTGATTGCATGAATGTTTGCGGTGGCGCTTGCAGAAGACAACAACATTTTTCAATAATTTTGTTGGATACATACATTGTTATGCGTGGCGCTCCATTGTGAACTAGGTCATCCAAGATGGCCAACCAATGATTTTGCCAATCAAGTTCCCTTGAACAAATTTGGTTCAGCTCTTGCGCTAGATCATATCTCATGACTTTTGAATCAATCGACGAATTGGTTTCAGAAAATTTTTTAAATATGTTTCCAAAAATAGGACAAAATCCAAGACGGCTTCCTTTAAACAAACAAATGCCTTAAGGATGATTCCTGCCACATATACTAACTTGAAATCGGCCCAGTGGGTCCAAGAAGACATTCTAAATTTACCATTGCTTTAGTATGGGGGTTTTTGGCAGGAAAATGATCCAAGATGGCTGCAAAACCGTTTATCCGACAGTGCTGCCACATTTCGGCCCGATCCGTTTATCGGTTCCGGAGAAGAAGTCTTGTTTGCGAAAACTATGTCATCCAAGACGGCCACCGAACTATTCGAGCAATCAAGTTCCTTTGAACACACTTGGTTCAGCTCTTCCCCCAGATATTTCATGAATTTTAAATCGATGCCCCCCCCCCCGGTTTCAGAAGATTTTTTATAGCTGTTTCTAAAAATCAGCCAAATCCAAGGTTTTGTTGGCCAAATTTGCTGATCGGGTTCATTTGAAGAAGCTTGAATCTCTATGCCCTAAAGATTGCTCCTGCCACATATAATTGAAATCCGCCCAGTGGTTATCGAGAAGACATTTTAAATTTCCAATTGTTTTAGTATGGGAGCTTTTGGCAGGGAAATGATCCCAGATGGCCGCCAAACCGCTTAACTGAGTTTTGAAAGTGGCAAATTTGAAACCAGAATATCCAAAAGCATACAGAAATCCAATTTCGGTTTCAAAATCCATCAAACAAAAAAATCCAAAATCGTCGCCAAACACGCTACATTTTGATTGGCCAACAATGGCCATGTTTTTTTTTACTCATCAACATCCCTTGAACAAGCTTAGTCCCTAACCAGAAACCCCAATTTTGGCCTGATCAATTCAGCGGTTCTGTAGAAGTCGTTTTCGCGAAAACTAGATCATCCAAGATGGCAGCCAAACTATGTAGCAAATCAAGTTCGCTTGAAAAAACTTGGTTCAGCTCTTGCCCTAGATGATATTTCCTGATGCTTGAATCGATCTCGGTTTCGGATTTGATTTTTAAAGACATTTATAAAAATCGGCCAAAATCTAGGATGGCCGCCGGCCAACTTGGCCGATCGGCTTCGTTTGAACAAACTTGGATTTGTATGTCCTAAGGATGCTCCCTACCAAATATAATTGAAATCTGCCCCGTCGTTATTTTGAAGTCGTTTAAAATTAAAGAATAAGTTGACTGACAGATGCCGAACGGATGCCGGACGGTCGCCACGGCATAATCTCAGTTGGCCATTGTGGCCAGGTGAGCTAAAAATCGGCCAAAATCCAAGATGGCTGCTGGCCAAAGTGGCCGATCAGCTTCATTTGAACAAACTTGAATCTCTATGCCCTAACGATTGTTCCTGCCAAATATAATTGAAATTGGCCCAATGATTCTCTATAAAACATATTTAATTTCACACTGCTTTAGTATAGGAGTTTTTGACAGGAAAATGATACTTCGACTGTTTGGTCCATGGCAGCAGGGATCGAAATGCTCATTTACCCTGTTGCCCCGGGCAACTTGATTTTCAAAAGGGCAACTAAACTTTGGCTGTTAATGGTACACAGGGCAAGGATGATAAATACTCAGACTAATAGTATTATACTGTGTCTTTGATATCTACAGACTAACTGTTTTCGTTTTAAGACATTTATTTATTTAATTATTAGAAAGAGCAACCAGTATGCTTAAAGGTCATATATGGCGTGTATTTTAAGACATTATAATATATCCAGTCCTTCCAAATCATACAGCTGTTATCAATTTGCTAATACATGGCATATTTTTATATTTATTGCCGATAAAGTACATAGCTTTAGAATATCGCGTCATGAATTACCTCCCTTGAATTCCAAGCAGCTGTGATGTCATAGTGGAACAACCGCTAAGCAAAGCTAATACAGGCAACACTGTTTAACCAGGCTAACTTTTTCATTCTATTGTATTTAGCAATGAATTTTGAAATAGGCAATGATCTCAATGATATTCCCGGTAGACATTAGTCAGAAGTTTATAATAGTGTCGATGCAATATTTAAATATGAATATCTCGGGCATGAAAACCCCCTTTTTAGATGAGATCTGCTTCGAGAAAATATCTCAGTGTGATTCCGTAGATACTATATTTTTACGATACTATATCTTGCTACATCCAGTATCGGTGGGAAGGCCGTCAAGCTCAGATCTAGGATTTTATTATTGAGTTAGTCCAATATTGGAGAGGATCTGTGAGTGAGGGCGTGTCACCCTCCAAATGGCTGTTTGGGGAGATATGGGCGAGCTGGTTCTTCTCCCTGAAAATTCTGATGCTATGCGAAGTCATTTCCTGCATTCCATTTGATAAACAACATATCTATTTTGTATCCAAACTGTGCCTATAATTCAGCAGAATCTGTTATGATTTTCCAGCTGTATCTCTATTTCACAACCCCAACCACACCCCTCCTCGCACACACACATGCGCACACACACACAAACCAAATGCTATGTCCACCGGTAGATCCGGTGCGTGCGTGCGTGCGTGTGTGCGGTGTGCCTACACATTGCCACTTATGTTTCCTATCATTCAAAACATAGGCCTACACATGCGTGCGTATCCTATATATATATATATATATATATATATATATATATATATATATATATATATATATATATATATATATACACCTGTGCAAAAGTTAAGGACCAGCAAAAACAATAGAACGTAGAAACATGATGGTACAACTAGGCTGCCATACTTTTTGTCCCCGCGTTAGCTGACATAATTCCAAGTACGAAATGCACATGCATGCATGACTTCACGCCGCTTGATGTCCGTGCGTGGCGGGAAACAGCACACGTGTTCAGTTATGTAAAAGTCCAATTTGAGGTGTAGAACATTACATACAGATTTAGGCGACAAGATTAGGAATTTTGTGTTCATGACCGTGGTTTATTTGTACAGAGAGAATTAGCTCTTGATTGTGAACCGCTATGGCAAGACGAAGGTTAAGTGATCGTGTGAAATGGCAAATCATAGGCATGCATACCACTGGTATGTCATGCAGAGAGATTGGCAGACAGCTGAACATTAACCATACTGTAATCAGTCATTTGATTGCAAAACATGGGCAAACTAACGAGGTGAAGGACAGGCCTAGATCTGGAAGACCGAAGAAGACTACTGCCTGTGATGATCGAGCCCTAGTACGCCTTGTTAGGAGATCTCCATTCACCAACAGCAGAGTGCTCAGCCAGCAATGGGAAACGCGCAATAGAGTGTCAATGTCTACCGTCAAAAGGAGACTGTATGCTGCTGGCATGAAAGCTAGGAGACCTGTCAGACGTCCTCTCCTCACTGCACACCACAAAGAGGAGCGTCTGAGGTGGTGCAACGAAAGAAGACACTGGAACATGAGATCCTGGAGACGGGTACACTGGTCCGATGAAAGTCGGTTCCTGCTTCATGCCACAGATGGTCGAACTCGTGTATGGAGGTCCAGACGCACGGCGTACGACCAACGTAACATCATGGAAGAAGTTCCATTTGGTGGAGGTTCCGTTATGATATGGGGGTGCATCTCATTTGATTGTAAGCTGGATCTGTTGACTGTACCTGGAACACTAAATGGACAAAGATATCAAGATTCCATACTGGATAGAGTTGTGGTCCCTCATTTTGTAAATCATGCACCTGGAACCCACCCTATATTCATGGATGACAACGCCCGACCACATCGTGCTAGAGCTGTGCATGAATACCTCCGCCAGAATCCCATCGAAACCCTACCATGGCCAGCAAGGAGCCCTGACATGAACCATATTGAGCATATCTGGGACATTCTGGGAAACATGGTGAGAAGGAGGGATCCTCCTGTGCAGAACCTACAGGAATTAACAGACGCACTCCATCTTGAATGGCAACGAATACCACAATGGCGTATCAGTCGGTTGGTGACCAGCAGGAGACGTCGTGTCCAGGCCGTCATCCAGGCACAAGGTGGATATACCCGGTATTAATAATGACAGTCTCAAACTCGTGCACCGATGTTAAACTTCGTTTTCAGACACCATTAATGACAATCTAGCCACGTGTGTCAACTGTAGGGCAATAGTTGTCAGTTGTGTCAACGTAACCATATTCAGGCCTCGTTTTCAAGTTCAAACAAAAACATACAGTGTTTCCCCACCATCATAATCAGCATTCCTCTAGTTGCATTATTACCTCTTGCACTAAGATGGATGGGTACATAAATGTTTATGCTATTGCTTTCTTCATAGCACATGAATATACCCTCGCATGTGCGTAAAAATAGGGTGGTGCTTAACTTTTGCACAGGTGTATATATATATATATATATATATATGTGTGGGTAAGGTGGTAAATTCTGGGTATATATCTACCATTTCTTTGAATGTAATGTAGTTAACGTTTAAATTTACGCATAACGACACTCACTCTCCCATGCTTTTACTGGAGTAATTTGTAGGTTTACGTACTAGAGACAAATGCTGGCCCTGAGTGTGTACAATTTTCGTGTATACTGAAAAAGCACATATATGAGTGAAGATGCGCAAAAAAAGTGACAATAATAATTTATAACAGGTGGGTAAGATGAACTAAATTGTCATATTTAGATAGGCCTGTTTATTAACAGTGCACAAATTTATGTTGGATAGCTTACGCGTCGAAGACTGTCAAAATTGTTTGTTTACTATAAGCTTTCATTGACGTCCACATGAATTGAAAGAGAGACGATCGATAACCGATATGTCAGTCTTCCTATGAATTCGTTCATCTGCTACTATTTATGTGCTTCCATCACACGGAATGCTTGTTTTATCGCCCGGTGGTAATTTTCAATAAGCCTGGTTGTAATTTCTCAAAATAATATGCTTTGCATCAACGTGAAAATATGCAGGACCATCGAGTCCCCAACTGGCAGCCTCTCCCCACCCCACCCACCCCCTTCACACATACACACACACCCTACACCAACACCCCGCCCCCACCATCCAACCATTGCGACTGTCATGTAATATCGAGTATTTTTCTTCGCATATTCAACTGTAATCTTACTAGTGACACAGGCCTATGCATGTTACGTAAAACCAGAAGAGTTTCTGATAAAACCCACAAACAGTTGGTCTCGAAAATGATGAGTATATGCTAAGCTTTAAAAACTCACACACGTGTACAATAAATTATCTTGTCAATCTCGGCCTGACCCTTTCCGTGGTTCTGGAGTTGTTTTCACAAAAACTAGGTCATCCAAGATGGCCACCAAGATATTCGGCCAATCAAGTTCCCTTGAACAAACTTGGTTCAGCTAGATGATATTTCATGAGTTTTGAATCGATTCCCAAAGCGGTTTTGGAGCAGATTTTTAGACATATTTTAATCTCTATGGCCTAAGGATGTTTCCAGCCAAATATAATTGAAATTGACCCAGCAATTTTTGAGAAGTCATTTAATGGAAAAATTGACAGACGGACAACGGACAGTCGCCATGGCATCTCACTTGGCCTTTCAGGACCAGATGACCTAAAAATCTGATGGCATAAAATTCTGCCATATGGCGACAGCAGATCAAAACAAAGCTTTCCTTGTATCAAGGTGTGATAATTGCTCAATCTAGTCGACATTTGAAAACTGCCTAGAGAGTTAGTATAGCAGTAGTGCGTATGCGCATACATTCATCCATAGCCTCACAGACTTACACTTAATTCTCCTTTGGTAATTGGAAAAGAATTTGAACAAAGGCAAATTTATATATTTTTTACGAGAAATGAAATTGTATTGCCTATATTAATCCGACACTCTATTTGATATGTAACGATGAAATGTAAAATAAATCGCGAGTAGAATACAGCTCATAAATAATATATCATGTTTCCAAAACAAAAGCAGAAACATGTTAGACACCATAGCACAATCTATGACCTGCAAACTGAACACGATATAAGAAATTGTTCTGTTGAATATCTTGGAACATAGCTGGATTGAACTTAATTGTTTTAATTTGTTTTGCAAACACGTAAAGCAGAGAAGTACTGTATATAGATTATAGACAGAAATCATGTGTTTAATTATTACCTTCTGCCAAATATCTTCAAAGGCCTCGACTCCCTCTGTCACTTTTTTTAGGCATCGGTCTATCTCTCCTAAAAAAGAACACAACTATAAGTTTTTAACAACATTGTTTTTTTATTTAACTCTTAGCACTCGTGTCAAAATTTAAAATTTTCAAATCAAACTTAAAGATGAATTTGTGTACATTTAAAAAATCAATTTTGGTGGAAGATTGAAGGAAATTTCAATTTCCCTTTCTCCGAGATCTAACAATACTCACCATTCTGTTACTTCTGATATACAGCTGGCCCTGACAGCTGGCTCTAGGACTATAGACTTAGAAAGCTTTACCGACTCCTTGGAACCGGGTACTCGGCTCCCAACTGCCGAGTACCCGTCTACCATAGAGCTCATATTGTTTGCATAGCCACCAAACAAGAGAAATCCATGGCTTGCCTCCGTGGGGCTGGGAGGCTGGGTCCGTAACAGAATGGTGAGTACTGTTAGATCTTGGAGAAAGGGAAATTTAAATTTCCTTCATTCTCCTTCGATCAATACTCACCATTCTGTTACTTCTGATATACACCAGATTTGGTCAGTAACCTGGTGGGAAGGGGCAAGCCATAACTGCTACTTTTGCCCCTTGGAGAAAGAGCTAGACTTAAAAAACTTGACTAAAGGAGACCTAAAAAAGGACCGTCAAGTTAACGGAACCGAATCACATTTGCATCACTGCGCCCCCCCCCCCTCCCACTTTTTCTCCTAAGAAAAGGGAGAGAACTCACGAACATGCATCTCGCCTGAAAACACAAATATGCCAAGAGGGTTAACTGCTCCTTGAATATACACATGTATTAGCCTGGGAATGAGCATGACTATATAAGATGAATGAACATGATATATAGACATAATACAAAAAACTATCACTAATGAATTACTCTCATGATAAATGGATTCCAGACGTACTGCCTCCAACCATTCACTTGTCCGGCCATCAGTGACACAATCTGGTTGTCATCCTCTCGCTCGCTCGACCATGTCTGCTTCTAAATTCTTTCTTACAAAAGTCAAAAAAGGGAGAATGTAAAGGGCGGCCGAGGGTGCTATTCCTCTAACATCGTGTGCCCTTGCGCATTGCACCTGGTGCCCAGTCGCCATCTCATGAGTAGTCTGAATGCATTCGACTACCCAACGAGAGATAGTATCCATGGATGCGGCGCCATAAGGCTTCTTATGGCAGATCCATAGATGTCTATCGTTCAACCGTAACGAGTCTGTCCGTTTCCTGTACTTAGTTAAAGCACGGACCGGGTACCAGACACTGGCATCACAATCAAACCTTGTTAGTTTCGGTACAATGATCGGTTTGCCGGGATATCTCAAAGTAGGGCTGCGCGGTTTGGCTTACAGCCATATCGGTTTCGATATGACTTTTCATATCGGTTTTAACCGAATATCGGTTTTATGGACATGAAACAAAAAATTTAAATTATAGAAAATAGCACGAAAACAGAACGTATTTTCACGCCCTGATACATTCGTAACATTTTACGCCTTTAAAGCTTAATATACCTCATAATATCCATCATCGCGGGAGTGAAATTATTAATTAGACCACCTAAATATTACGCACAGTTAAATAAGCATCGTTTATTTTGTCAAAATTAATCATAAATCATCAGCAAAACAGGTTGCGAAAAGACGTAAATCACGTGATTGTAATTAATTATGATGTAATTATCTCCCTTTCTTCTTTCATTTCCAATTCGGCCCGGCGACGAAATCATGCCTTGAAGAAAATATTAACTGTAATATTGCGAACGCGAATTTCATAAGTTAATATGATATTGTGTATAGAAGATAACGTTTTAAAAACGGTTTGAGTAATAATTTTATTTAAAATTATATCCTAATCAGCAAAATGTATTCGGGATTATATTTATAGGCGAGATTTTTATGCATTCGGGCGATTTAGTTTTGGGACGACTTTGCATTATGTTAATTAGCCGGTGACGTAAATAAAATGGATGCCGTTGTTTAGAAATGTTTTCCCCGATACAAATTTCAATGACAAATTCCCGCGTTAGTATTGTGTTTTATATTGCAAATTTATCGGAGACTACCAGAGAAAAGACGAGTGTATATTTATTTAATTAATTCGCTGCTTGATTTCTCTCGGCGTACAGCGAGTTACATGGAGTTACACAATATGCGCAATTGGGGCCACGTTCAATTATTAGTTGCCCCGAACGTAGCTTAATGGAAAGTATGGTCATTATTATTCATTACACTTTTCATGCTCGTTAGTATCTTTTATTTTTAACATTCCTGATACGAAAAACCGAAAATATGTTCATATTCGGTTTTTCGATATTTATTTCTTATAATCGGTTATGAAACCGTCAGTGCAGGATATCGGTTTTAAATTTCGTATCGGTATATCGCGCAGCCCTATCTCAAAGATTGATTCTTTGACATAAACTCTGCTCTTGGCAGAAGACGCAGACCCTCTCCTGAGACAATAAATCGGTCCCTCTCTGCCGAAAGCGCATGGATCTAACTGCGCCTTCTAGCTGAGGAAGCTGCCAATAGAAAGACTGCCTTTAGAGACAAATGCTTTAGACTAGCCGAACGCAACGGTTCGAAAGGGGGCTTGGCCAGTAGATTAAGCACTAAAGGTAGACTCCAGGCTGGAATGACTACCGGTTGTCTTGGTCGGAGATTGCTCATTCCATTCACCATCACATTTAACTGGGCCACCTCTGGACTATCCCTGTTGGCTAGACAAGGGATAACTGATGCCAAAGCTGACTTGTATCCAGCAATTGTGACAGGAGCTAGTCCTGAAAAGAACAGCTCACATTGAAAGTCTGCTATTTGCTGAATAGTGGATTGAAAGGTATCAATACCCTTTTCTTCACACCAGTCTGCAAATCTGTTAACCGTGTTGTTATATGACTTGAAGGTTGACCTCCTTCTCGCAGCCGCGATGAAATCAGCAGCTTGTCGAGAAAAGCCTTCCGACGTGGGACGTTGTTTGATAACATCCACGCAGTCAATTTGAACATTTCGGGACGCTCGTGTAGGAAGCGTCCCTTGGCCTGGGAGATTATGTTCGGAATCTCGGGTAACTGCACTGGGTTTTCCACCAGCAGATCTAGAAGATCTGTGAACCACGCCCTGCTGGCCCAATACGGCGCTATTAGCAGGACCCAGACACGGTTCCTCCCTGCTCTTCACCAATACCTTCGGCAGAAGAATGGTGGGTGGGTACGCGTAAGCGTGCATCCCCCTCCAGCTTATCGCCAGAGCATCTGTATCGACGGCATTTGGATTTGGAATCGGCGAGACATAAGTCATGATTTGAGCATTTTCCCTTGTGGCGAACAAGTCCACGTTGGGTTTGCCCCAATGCCCGAAGATCCTTCGTAGAACTGGAGGGTTGAGGGACCATTCTGTTGGCAGAATTCTCTGTCTGCGAGACAAAACATCCGCCAGAATGTTCAATCGCCAAGGAATGTGAGCTGCTTTCAAAACAACCGAGTAATTCCTGCACCATTGAATCAAGTGCCACACTTTGATACACAGTGTGGGTGACTTGGCCCCGCCTTGGCGATTTATGTATGATACTACCGTCGAATTGTCCGACCGTATCAATATCACCTTGCCCCTGACCATTGGAAGAAACTGTTCCAACGCCAGTTCCACTGCCATCATTTCCAACAGATTGATATGCAGCTGGCTCTCCTGGAGAGTCCATGTGCCCGAGACCTGGTGTTCTCCCAGGCAGGCCCCCCCCACCCCTCCAGCGAGGCATCCGTGTACACGGACAGCTGGGGGGGGGGGGGGTAGGTGCAGCGAAACCCCTACTAGGAGATTCTGACGCTTTTTCCACCATACAAGAGGCGACATTATTGGCTCCAAAGCTGGCACCAGTTTTGCCAGGGGTTCTGTTCTCTGTTTCCACAGAGACATCAGATACAACTGGATAGGTCTTCGCATTAGAGCAGCTTACGGGATCACCTGCTCCATGGAGACCATCATGCCCAGCATCTGAAGAAACCGCCTCGCCTGAATGTGGTTTCCCACTCGAAAACTCTTGAGGATGGCCAACAGAGACACCACTCTGGGCTCTGATGGGTAAACCCTGAGAGATCTCGAGATCGAATCGCATCCCTAAATAAATGAAATGTTGAGTGGGTGTCAACTCGGATTTCTCCTTGTTGACTATCCAGCCTAGATCTGAAAGTAACTTCAGAGTCAGAGCAGTATCCACCTCTAACCTGGCTGTCGTGTCTGCCTTGATCAGCCAATCGTCTATGTAGGTGTGTAGTGCCACGTTCTCTTTTCTGAGAAACGCTGTCACCGCAAGGACCACTCTTGTGAAAACCCTTGGAGCTGTCGACAGGCCAAACCGGAGGACAATAAACTCCCATACTTGATTCTGAAACACAAATCTCAGAAACCTGTGACAACTCCTGTTCATTGGAATGTGGAAATATGCATCTTTCAGATCGATCGACACACACCACATTCCCTTCCTCAATCCTGCCATTACCGACCTCGGCGTTTCCATCTGGAACCGAGGCGTATGGATAAACCAATTTAATGGCCTGAGATTGAGTACGGGTCTCCATCCCCCTGTGCTCTTGGGAACAAGGAACATATTTGAATAGAAGAAGCCTGGAGTGTTCCGGTTTGCTGGTTTTATTGCTCCCTTCAGAAGCAAACCTGACACTTTGTTTTGAATGGCTTCTAACTTGTCTGGTTCCCTTGGTACGGGTGTCCAGACAGGTGCCAAAGACAGATTCTGTGGCGGAAAGTCCCACCACTCCGGCATGTATCCTTGGGATAACCATCCCAGGACCAGACTGTCTGACGTCACACCTCGCCAAGCCTCGACGAAACGCATGAGCCTTCCACCCACTATAGACGCCTAACGGGGTTGTCCGGCTCGCGGTCCGCTCCGCCCCCCCCCCTCTTAATGAGAGAGAGAGAACCATTTCGGTCTTGGCTCAGCTGGTCTAACTGGCACGGCTGTTCCTGTCGCACAGGTGCGGTCCAGGCGGATACGAAGGGAGCTCTCGTACCCTCAGGTACGATCCACTCCCTTCTTTCCGCCCTTTGAGGACTTACCCTTCCCCTTCCCGCCTCTAGGGCGATCAGGAGCAACATTGGGGAGGGTAGGGGCCTCCACAACCTTCCTGGCTTTCTTCGCTGGGAGGCTGGGTCCGTAACAGAATGGTGAGTATTGTTAGATCTCGGAGAAAGGGAAATTGAAATTTCCTGCATTCTGCTTCGATCAATACTCACCATTCTGTTACTTTCTGATATACACCAGATTTGTTCAGTAACCTGGTGGGAAGGGGCAAGCCATACATGCTAACTTGACTAACGGAGACCTCAAAAGGACCGTCAAGTTATCGGGACCGAATCACATTCGCGTCACTGCCCCCCCCACCCCTTTTTCTCCTAAGAAAAGGGAGATAACTCACGAACATGTATCTCGCCTGAAACACAAATATGCCAAGAGGGTTAACTGCTCCCTGCATATCCACATGTATTAGCCTGGGAATGAGCATGAAAGTCCCACCACTCCGGCATGTAACCCTGGGATAACCATCCCAGGACCAGACTGTCTGACGTCACACCTCGCCAGGCCTTGACGAAACGCATGAGCCTTCCACCCACCATAGACGCCTAACGGGGTTGTCCGGCTCGCAGTCCGCTCCCCCCCACCCCTTTCTTAACGAGAGAGAGAGAGAACCATTTCGGTCTCGGCACGGCGGGTATAACTGGCACCGATGTTCCTGTCGCACAGGTGCGGTCCAGGCGGATATGAAGGGAGCTCTCGTACCCTCAGGTACGATCCGCTCTCTCTGTCCGCCCTTTGAGGACTTAACCTTACCCTTCCCCTTGCCCTTCCCGCGTCTAGGGCGGTAGGGAGCAACCTTGGGGAGGGTAGGAGCCTCTACAACCTTCCTGGATTTCTTAGCCGGCGGCGGCTGAGAAAATCCAGCTGAAGCAGAAGTCGCCGCAGGCTTAGCTTTCGCCTTGCCCCTATGCTTCTTCTGCTTCTTTGGAGGTTGTCCAGCTAGCGGTTTCCCCACAGCCCCTAGTGCGTGCGCTTGCCGCACTAGCTCCAGCTGTAGGTTGGCCGCCAACCGATTCTGCGCGATGATGGCCGTATCCTCTAGGATGGCCCACGCTTGGCCACCGAAGATGCTAGGCCCTGTCAGGGGCGTCCCAAGAAGACGCTCCCTGACGGCCGTAGCCGGACGCATATGGTCAATAACCATTTGCCTCCTGGATTTGGTCACACAAGCCTGCACCCTTGCCAGCGTGTCCATAGACAGCACCAAGCCGTCAATCACGCACGAAAGCGCCACAGGTGGCACAGGGTGGCCTGCCCCCGCTTCAGCCCACACCGACTGAAGGAGACGATAAGAATGATTGACAGCACTCATAGCTGCCCTCACACCCTCATCGCATAGGGACAGGACTTCCTCTTGGTGTACCTGGGACCTGTTCACAAGTGCCGGACCGGGGCCAACCGCTCCAGCACTCTGAACCCCCAGGACCCATCGGTCATCCTCAGTGACCGACGGTACTACACCATATCTGTCGTATTCCCCCCGCGGAATACGACACCTTGCCCGCACCTCCCTGGAGGCCGCAGGGAGCTGGCCTTTGGTCGCAAGTTGCTTGCTATAAATAGCATCCAACAACTCTATGAACCGTGGATCCCGTCCCACTGACTGGATCCGGGCCGCGGGCAAGATCCCCGTCCGAATCGATGCAACCGACGGACGGGGCACATCCTCCTCGGCCGTGGCCGAAACCACAGACGGGTCCACCCTGGCCAAGCCAGAGCCTCGGACCAGTCTATTTCCGAGGAGGAAGCACCCGCAAACACGTCACCCGTTGACGCGCTCACAGGCCTGCCAGCCACGGCCTCCCGGCAAGGAGCCGCGGCTGACACACCAGGCACTCCGGTACCACCCGGTTCCGCCGCCACCCCATGAAACATACCAGTCCATGGGGTAGGTCCGCACGGAAAACCGTACGGACCCGTAGCGGACGCGGAACCGTGGCCAGACACGGGCGCCAACGGCACCCCATGTCCGACCGCCGGACCGGGCGAGATAGGTGAGTACGACGCCCGGCCCGGCACACCGGTCACCGTGTCAGCTGGTGCCAAACCAACCGACACGGAACCAGTGCCCGGTACCAGATTGGCCTCAACCACAGGCGGAGCCGCTGCCCTGGCTTGCGCCAAGCCTGACAGATGGAGGACGGTTCCGTCCAGGACGGAATCGACCTCCATATGCTCCACCCATGGCATCACAGGCCGCAGCAATACCTCCTCCTCCTCCTCCTCCTCGGCCTCCTCGTCTTCAGACTCCGAAGAGTCATCATCAGACGAGGAAACCGCGGAGCCGTCCTGGCGGACAGCTCCCACACCTGACGGACCGGCCACCGCCACTGGACCACCCGGAGGTGGCCGCAGAGAGACAGAACCCGCCAGGCCGGAACCAGACGGGACTGCCAGGGGGCCATCTCGTGAGAGACAGAACCCACCAGGCCGGAGCCAGACGGGACTGCCAGGGGGCCGTACGAGATGGCCCCCTTGGTAACCAGTCCAGAACCCTGTCCAAGGACAGGGTCCGTACCAGGCATGGGGAGAAACTGTCCCCCCCCCACCTTCGGTAGCAGTGATGACACCAGCGTGGGCAGAACGCTATGCAGAAAACCCTGCATAGCCGGACTGAACCACGCCGGCGGTGCCATCTCCACAACCTCCAGCTGGGGACGTGGAGCGCCCCCACCGGCCGCTCCACGATTTAACATCGGACCGTCTGACACCGCGTCAGACCCAGCCACATCCTTCTGGGCAAGGAACTTTACCATCATATCGACGGACCACACTGCGCACACATTACATCTATGATCAAGGTTACAGGGCGTACACCTAAAACAGACATGGTCCTTAAACATGACGCGTACAAACTTATGGTACTCGTCACATGATGGCGGGGCTGGCTTGGCCTATAAAATAAGCACAAACCTACAATAAGCAAGCGGAGGCAGACAATTAATTTTCAAATAACTTGACCATAAATTAACTGTAACCCAACTGTAACCCTCCCGCACCCCACCCCGCAACGTTACAGCAAAGATCGCATTGATTATGACGACAAGAATGAAGCGGGCATAAATACACCCATAATTGATCCTCCAGGATGTATCACGGCTCCAGGAATCATATCGCATAGCATTCGGGGTATATTTACCAATCAATATAAATTATACTCCTAACGAAAGGCGACACGATATGTGAAGAAACAACAAAATGTAAACAAACTGCTGTAGCACACGGTAAAACCGCAGACGACGCATCTCTGAAGAATTTTGACACCACCGATCATTGCAAACCGATCGTGATCACACGTAAACTTGACCATTCCAAAGTTTTCTGGTACCATTTTTAGTACGCAGCACCCAGAACAAGATGCGCGAATTAATGAAAAAATTTTCTTCACATAAACATCCGAGCATCATGGGTGTGACGTCACCCGCTCGGACCTTACGGAAAACGACGTCAGCCGATATTCGTGTTAGAAATACCGTAGCAAACACCTATTTTCATATCTGCCGATCGCCTGTTGGGGTTTTAAAGAAGGCGATCGTCTGGCATATCTCGTTGTTAGCACACGTCCCAGATTCTATGGGGTCAGAAATTGGAACATGCGACACAACGAAATTTAGAGACCTAAGTCTTTTAACTATGGATAATAAAGAACAATACAACCTGGTCATCATTGGCGGTATTCTCCATTTTATCCAGTTAGATCCTTTCAAGAACGCACAAACTATCAAATCACAGATAAAAGACTTAGATTTCTTTTCAAAAAAACTTTAAATCTTTCTCCTGCAAAAAGCGTGGACAGCTCTCCACCCGCGGCATCACAGGCCGCAGCACCCTCTCCTCCTCCTCATCTTCAGACCCCTAAGAGTCGTCACTAGACTAGGAAAACCGTGGAGCCGTCCTGGCGGACGGCTCCCATGCCTGACGGACTGGCCACCGCTACTGGACCACCCGGAGGTGGCCGCAGAGACAGAACCCATCAGGCCGGAGCCCGACGGGACTGCCAGGGGGCCGTACGAAACGGCTCCCTCGGTGGCCAGTCCAGAACCCTGTCCAAGGACAGGGTCCGAATCAAGCATGGGGAGAGACTGCCCTACAACTTTTGGCTGCAGGGACGACACCAGCGTGGGCAGAACGCTATGCAAGACACCTTGCCCAGCCGGACCAAACCACGCCGGCGGTGCCATCTCCGCCACCTCCGGTTGCAGACGTGGAATGCCCCCACGGGCCGAAACGGACGCTCCACGATTTACTTTCGGAACTTAAGCATCATATCGACCGACCACACAGCGCAAACGTTACACCTACTGTCAAGACTACATTTAGTACAGTGGAAACAGACATGGTCCTTGCATAGAACCCGTACGATATGTGGCACTCGACACATGATGGCGGGGCTGGCTTGGCCTATAAAAAACCAAACCTACAATAAGCCAGAGGAACGAAACAAAAATGGAAGGCAGACAATTAATTTTCAAATATATTGACCATAAATTAACTGTCACCCTCCCGCACCCCACCCCGCAACGTTACAGCAAAGATCGCATTGACTATGACGACAAGAAAGTAAAAGCGGGCAATAATACACCCATACACTGATCCTCAAGTATGTATAACGGAACCAGGAATCATATCGCATAGCATTCGGGGTATATTTACTAATAAATATAAATTATACTCCTAACGAAGGCCAAAACGATATGTGAAGAAACAACAAAATGTAAACAAACTGCTGTAGCACACGGTAAAATCACAGACCACACATCTAAATCAAGAATTTTGAAACCACTGAGCATTGCAAACAGATCGTGACAACACGCAAAACTTGAAAATTCCAAAGTTTTTCTGGTACCAATTAAAGTACGCAGCACCCAGAATCAGATGCGCGAATTAATGAAACATTTTCTTCACATAAACATCCGAGAAACACGGGTGTGACGACACCCGCTCGGATCTTACGGAGAACGACGTCAGCCGATAATCGTGTGAAAACACCGATAAGCCAACACCTAATTTCATATCTGCCGATCGCCTGTTGGGGATTTAAAGGAAGGCGATCAGCTGGCATATTTCGTTGTTAACACACGTCCCAGATTCTTTGGGGTTAGAAATTGGAACATGCGACACAGACAAAATTTTAGAGACCTAAGTCTTTTAACTATGGAATAACATGGAAATATACGACCTGGTTATCATCGGAAGCATCCATATTAATCCAAAATATCCTTTTGAGAACGCACACGCTATCACAATTAATCACAGTAAAAAGACTTAGGCTTAAACAATCTTAAGACTTTCCAACTGCAAAAAGCATGTATTCTCTTGTCGCTATGCAAACAAGAATGAGCGCTATGGTAGACGGGTACTCGGCAGTTGGGAGCCGAGTACCCGGTTCCAAGGAGTCGGTAAAGCTTTCTACGTCTATAGTCCTAGAGCCAGCTGTCAAGGCCAGCTGTGTATCAGAAAGTAACAGAATGGTGAGTATTGATCGAAGGAGAAATACATTACATTCTGTTGAATCTTCTGAAAATACATTTACTGGAAGTCAAACTATCCCTAGGCAGCCAGGTATTCTACCCAAATTAGATTTAAAGGATTCATACAGTGCTGTAGCATTTTGAGGTGATTGCAATCAATGAAGTTGCTATTTATCAACATTCAAAGTGACAATGATTCTGGAATTGCATTTGTATTATAGATTTATAAATATTCAAGGCACTGATAATTTTCCCAAGCACCAAAAATTGGCATGCTCATGAGGACATCTGACTTCTGATATCCACATGCCCTCAGTGATTTTCAAGTGCATTTGCATCAGGGCACTCACTAAGTTACAGCACTGTCACAAATTTGTGCATTAAAGGGTTAATTACACCCATATTATGCCAATACACTGTATATTACACTACTATTTAAGCAGGCTGCCAGCTATGCCCTCAGTTATGTCCAATCTGGCTGTGTGAGGCCACCAGTATTTCTACTACTGTGATGGCTATAAACGTCAGATATGGCATCGCCATCTGGACTTCTACAGTTCCACTACTGTAAGCATCAGTTATCATGTCGCCATGGAGACACTAATGGGATGACTGGCCACGACCTATTTACAGTATCACAGCATATTCACAAAAGAGCTTCCGATATAGGACCTGACACTCAAGAGTGAGATATTTTACGGCCCCCCCCCCCCCTCCCCACACACCCCCCTTGACAGAAACATCACACGAGACAGGACTGATGGCATTACATCCCTTCTGCAGGACGTGGCATGTGAATGATGTATGGAACAGCGCAGGTTTTTACACCTTGATCGCATGGTAGAATGCATGATTGAATCCAGTTCTTTAGATTGGAATTCTACACATACACGGGCTCAACGGTTTAACATCTCCATCATTCCGCACAGGGATCGAAATTGCCCATTTGTATAGTTGTCCGGTGCAACCTGATTTTCAAAAGGGCAACTAAACTTTGGCTATTAATGGTACACAGGGCAACATGATAAATACTCAGACTAATAGTACTATACCTACAGAATGAAGGAAATGTCAATTTCCCTTTCTCCGAGATCTAACAATCCTCACCATTCTGTTATTTCTGATATACAGCTGGCCTTGACAGCGGCTCTAGGATTATAGACTTAGAAAGCTTTACCGACTCCTGGGAACCGGGTACTCGGCTCCCAACTGTCGAGTACCCGTTTACCATAGAGCTCATATTGTTTGCATAGCCACCAAACAAGAGAAAACTATGGCTTGCCTCCGTGGGGCTGGGAGGCTGTGTCCGTAACAGAATGGTGAGTATTGTTAGATCTCGGAGAATGCAGGAAATGTCAATTTCCCTTTCTCCGAGATCTAACAATACTCACCATTCTGTTACTTCTGATATACAGCTGGCCTTGACAGCGGCTCTAGGATTATAGACTTAGAAAGCTTTACCGACTCCTGGGAACCGGGTACTCGGATCCCAACTGCCGAGTACCCGTTTACCATAGAGCTCATATTGTTTGCAGCCACCAAACAAGAGAAAACTATGGCTTGCCTCAGTGGGGCTGGGAGGCTGGGTCCGTAACAGAATGGTGAGTATTGTTAGATCTCGGAGAAAGGGAAATTGACATTTCCTGCATTCTCCTTCGATCAATACTCACCATTCTGTTACTTCTGATATACACCAGATTTGATCAGTAACCTGGTGGGAAGGGGCAAGCCATACATGCTAATTTTGCCCCTTGGAGAAAGATTTTAGACTTCAAACTTGACTAACGGAGACCTAAAAGGACCGTCAAGTTCACGGAACCGAATCACATTCGCGTCACAGCCCCACCCCGCCCCACCCCCCTTTTTCCTCCTAAGAAAATGGAGAGAACTAACGAACATGTATCTCGCCTGAAAACACCAATATGCCAAGAGGGTTAACTACTCCCTGCATATTGCCTGTATTAGCCTGGGAATGAGCATGAATATATAAGATGAATGAACATGATACATATACATAATACAAAAAACTCTCACTTATTGAATTACCTTATGATAACAGGACTTCAGACGTACCGCCTCCAACCATTCACCGGTTCGGCCATCAGTGACACAATCTGGTTGACATCCTCTCGCTTGACCATGCCTGCTTTAGGTTCTTTTCTTACCAAAGTGAAAAAAGGGGAAAAGCAGTGTGGTCACTAACTATCGTTTCAAAACAGCTAAAGCGAGTGGATTGGCTGAGTCTGACACATCCCTCATATAGTAATCCGTAAATGAGGACTCACAGTGCCATTGTGCAACGGCCATGATGTCCTCTAACGGAACACCATTGTAAAGGGCGGTCTATTCCTCTAACATCGTGTGCCCTTACGCCCTGCACCTGGTGCCCAGTCGCCATCTCGTGAGTAGTCTGAATGCATTCGACCACCCAACGAGAGATAGTATCCATGGATGCGGCGCCATAAGGCTTTTTATGGCAGATCCACAGATGTCTATCGTTCGACCGTAACGAGTCAGTCCGTTTCTTGTACTTAGTCAAAGCACGGACCGGGCACCAGACACTGGCATCACGATCAAACCTAGTTAACTTCGGTATAATGATCGGTTTGCCGGGATATCTCAAAGATTGGTTCTTTGACATAAACTCTGCTCTTGGCAGAAGACGCAGACCTTCTCCAAAAACAATAAATCGGTTCCTCTCTGCCGAAAGCGCATGGATCTCACTGCGCCTTCTAGCTGAGGAAGCTGCCAATAGAAAGACCGCCTTTAGAGTCAAATGCTTTAGACTAGCCGAACGCAACGGTTCGAAAGGGTGCTTGGCCAGTACATTAAGCACTAAAGATAGACTCCAGGCTGGAATGACTACCGGTTGTCTCGGGCTGAGATTGCTCATTCCCTTCAACATCACATTTAACTGGGCCACCTCTGGACTATCCCTGTTGGCTAGACAAGGGATAACTGATGCCAAAGCTGACTTGTATCCAGCAACTGTGACGGGAGCTAGTCCTGCAAAGAACAGCTCACAGAGAGTCTGCTATTTGCTGAATAGTGGATTGAAAGGTATCAATACCCTTTTCTTCACACCAGTCTGCAAATCTGTTAACCTTGTTGTTATATGACTTGAAGGTTGACCTCCTTCTCGCAGACGCGATGAAATCAGCAGCCTGTCGAGAAAAGCCTTCCGACATTGAACGTTGTTTGACAACATCCACGCAGTCAATTTGAACATTTCGGGACGCTCGTGTAGGAAGCGTCCCTTGGCCTGGGAGATTATGTTCGGAATCTCGGGCAACTGCACAGGATTTTCCACCAGCAGATCTAGAAGATCCGTGAACCACGCCCTGCTCGGCCAATACGGCGCTATTAGCAGGACCAGACACGGCTCGTCCCTGACCTTCACCAATATCTTCGGTAGAAGAATGGTGGGTGGGTACGCGTAAGCGTGCACCCCTCTCCAGCTTATCGCCAGAGCGTCTGTATCGACGGCATTTGGATCTGGAATCGGCGAGACATGTCATGATTTGAGCATTTTCCTTTGTGGCGAACAAGTCCACGTTGGGTTTGCCCCAATGCTCGAAGATCCGTCGCAGAACCGGAGGGTTGAGGGACCATTCTGTTGGCAAGATTCTCTGTCTGCGAGACAAAGCATCCGCCAGAATGTTCAATCGCCCAGGAATATGAGCTGCTTTCAAAACAACCGAGTAATTACTGCACCATTGAATCAAGTGCCACACCCTGATGCACAGAGTGGGCGACCTGGTCCCGCCTTGGCGATTTATATATGATACTACTGTCGAATTGTCCGACCGTATCAATATCACCTTGCCCCTGATCATCGGAAGGAACTCTTCCAACGCCAGTTCCACTGCCATCATTTCCAACAGATTGATATGCAGCTGACTCTCCAGGAGAGTCCATGTGCCCGAGACCTGGTGTTCTCCCAGGCAGGCACCCCACCCCTCCAGCGATGCATCCGTGTAGACGGACAGCTGGGGGTGGGGTAGGTGCAGCGAAACCCCTAATAGGAGATTCTGACGCTGTTTCCACCATAAAAGATGCGATATTATCGGCTCCAAAACTGGCACCAGTTTTGACAGGGGTTCTGTTCTCTATTTCCACAGAGACATCAGATACAACTGGATAGGCCTTCGCATTAGAGCAGCGTACGGGATAACCTGCTCCATGGAGACCATCATGCCCAGCATCTGAAGGAACCGCCTCGCCTGAATGTGGTTTCCCAATCGAAAACTCCTGAGGATGGCTAACAGAGACACCACTCTGGGCTCTGACGGGTAAACCCTGCCCTCCTCGAGGTCGAATCGCATCCCCAAATAAACGAAATGTTGAGTGGGCGTCAACTCGGATTTCTCCTCGTTGACTATCCAGCCTAGATCTGAAAGTAACTTCAGAGTCAGAGCAGTATCCACGTTCAACCTGGCTGCCGAGTCTGCCTTGAGCAGCCAGTCGTCTATGTAGGTGTGTAGCGCCACGTTCTCTTTTCTGAGAAACGCTGTCACCGCAAGGACCACTCTTGTGAAAACCCTCGGAGCTGTCGACAGGCCAAACGGGAGAACTGTAAACTCCCATACTTGATTCTGAAACGCAAATCTCAGAAACCTGTGCCAACTCCGATTCATCGGAATGTGGAAATATGCATCTTTCAGATCGATCGATACACCCACATTCCTTTCCTCAATCCCGCCATTACCGACCTCTGCGTTTCCATCTGGAACCGAGGCGTATGGATAAACCAATTTAATGGCCTGAGATTGAGTATGGGTCTCCATCCCCCTGTGCTCTTGGGGACAAGGAACATGTTTGAATAGAAGCCTGGAGTGTTCCGGTTTGCTGGTTTTATTGCTCCCTTCAGAAGCAAACCCGACACTTCCTTTTGAACGGCTTCTAACTTGTCTGGCTCCCTTGGTACGGGTGTCCAGACAGGTGCCAAAGACAGATTTTGTGGTGGAAAGTCCCACCACTCCGGCATGTAACCCTGGGATAACCATCCCAGGACCAGACTGTCTCACGTCACACCTCGCCAGGCCTCGACGAAACGCATGAGCCTTCCACCCACCATAGACGCCTCGACGTCTAACGGGGTTGTCCGGCTCACAGTCGGCCCCTCCCTCTTTCTTAACGAGAGAGAGTGAGAACCATTTCGTTCCAGGCACAACGGGTATAACTGGCACCGCTGTTCCTGTCGCACAGGCGCGGTCCAGGCGGAAATGAAGGCAGCTTGCGTACCCTCAGGTACGCTTCGGCCCCTTCTGTCCGCCCTTTGAGGCCTTACCCTTACCCTTCCCCTTCCCGCCCCTAGGGCGGTCAGGAGCAACATTGGGGATGGTAGGCGCCTCTACAACCTTCCTGGGCTTCTTCGCCGGCGGTGGCTCCAAGAACCCAGCTGAAGCAGAAGTCGCAACAGGCCTGGCTTTCGCCTTGCTCTTATGCTTCTTCTGCTTCTTTGAAGGCTGTCCCGTTAGCGGTTTCCCCACAGCCCCTGGTGCGTGCGCTTGCCGCACTAGCTCTAGCTGTAGGTTTACCGCTAACCGATTCTGCGCGATACTGGTGGAATCCTCTAAGATGGCCCGCGCTTGGCCACCGAAGATGCTAGGCCCTGTCAGGGGCGTCCCAAGAAGACGCTCCATGACTGCCGTAGCCGGACGCATATGGTCAATGACCATTTGCCTCCTGGACTTCGTCACTCGCGCTTGCACCCTTGCCAATGCGTCCATTGACAGCACCAAGCCGTCATTAACACATGAAAGCGCCACAGGTGGCACAGGGTGGCCTGCCCCCGCTTCAGCCCACACCGACTGAAGGAGACGATAAGAATGATTGACAGCGCTCATCGCTGCCCTCACACCCTCATCGCATAGGGACAGGACTTCTTCCTGGTGTACTTGGGACTTATCCACTAGTGCCGGACCGGGGCCACCCGACCCGGCACTCTGGACTCCCAGTACCCATCGGTCATCCTCCGTGACCGACGGGACTACACCATACCTGTCGTATTCCCCCCGCGGAATACGACATCTTGCCCGCACCTCCCTGGAGGCCGCAGGGAGCTGACCCTTGGTCATTAGTTGTTTGCTATAAATAGCATCCAACAAATCTATGAACCGTGGATCCAGTCCCACTGACTGGATCCGGGTCGCGGGCAAAATCCCCGTCCTAATCGACGCAACCGACGGACGGGGCGCATCTTCATCGGCCGTGGCCGAAACCACAGACGGGTCAACACTGGCTAGCCACGCCAGAGCATCTGACCAATCTACCTCCGACGAAGACACCCCCGCAAACACGTCACCCGTTGACGTGCTCACGGGTCTGCCAGCCACGGCCTCCCGGCAAGGAGCCACGGCTGACACGCCAGGCACTCGGCTACCACACGGTTCCGCCGCCACCCCATGAAACACTCCGGTCCATGGGGTAGGTCCGCAAGGAAAACCATACGGACCCGTAACAGTCGCGGAACCATAGCCGGACACGGGCGCCAACGGCACCCCACGTCCGGCTGCCGGACCAGGCGAGATAGCAGATAGGTGAGTACCACGCCTGGCCCGGCACACCCGTTCCCGTGACGGCTGGTGACAAACCAAGCCGCCCGGAACCGGTGCAAGGTAACGGATTGGTCTCAGCCGCAGGCGGAGCCGCTGACCTGGCTTGCGCCAAACCAGACAAATGGAGGCCGGTTCCGTCCAGGACGGAATCAACCTCCATATTCTCCACCTGCGGCTCCATGGGCCGCAGCAACCTCTCCTCCTCGTCTTCAGACTCCGAAGAGTCGTCACTAGACGAGTCAACCGTGGAACCGTCCTGGCGGACGGCTCCCACACCTGACGGACCAGCCACCGCTACTGGACCACCCGGAGGTGGCCGCAGAGAAACAGAACCCGTCTGGCCGAAGCCAGACGGGACTGCCAGGGGGCCGTACGAGACGGCCCCCTAGGTAACCAGTCCAGAATCCTGTCCGAGGACAGGATCCGTACCAGGCATGGGGAGAAACTGTCCCCCAACCTTTGGTAGCAGGGACGACACCAGCGTGGGCAGAACGCTATGCAGAAAACCCTGCATAGCCGGACCAAACCACGCCGGCGGTGCCATCTCCGCCACCTCCAGCTGGGGACGTGGAGCACCCCCACCGGCCGAACCGGGCGCTCCACGATTTACTCTCGGACCGCCTGACCCCGCGTCAGACCCAGGCCAAGTCCTTCTGGGCAAGGAACTTAACCATCATCTCAACGGACCACACTGCACAAACATTACACCTATGATCAATATTACACAGGGAACACCTAAAACAGACATGGTCCTTGAACACGACACGGACAAACTTATGGCATTCGTCACATGATGGCGGGGCTGGCTTGGCCTATAACATAAGCACAAACCTACAATAAACAAGCGGAACGAGACCAGGATGGAAGGCAGACAATTAATTTACAAATAATTTGACTCATAAATTAACTGTAACCCTCCCGCACCCCACCCCGCCACGTTACAACAACGATCGCATTGATTATGACAACAAGAACGAGGCGGGCATTAAACACACCCATAATAGATCCTCCAGGATGTGTAACGGCTCCAGGAATCATATCGCATAGCATTCGGGGTATATTTACTAATCAATATAAATTATACTCCTAACGAAAGCAGCACGATATGTGAAGAAAACAACAAAATGTATAACAAACTGCTGTATCACACGGTAAAACCACAGACCACGCATCTACTCAAGAATTTTGAAACCACCGATCATTGCAAACCGATCGTGATCGCACGTAAACTTGATCATTCTAAAGTTTCCGGTACCATTTTTAGTACGCAGCACCCAGAACAAGATGCGCGAATTAATGAAAAATTGTTCTTCACATAAACATCCGAGCGACCGGGTGTGACATCACCCGCTCGGATCCTACGGAGAACGACGTCAGCCGATATTCGTGTTAGAAATACCGTAGCATAACACCTATTTTCATATCTGCCGATCGCCTGTTGGGGGTTAAAGAAGGCGATCGTCTGGCATATATCGTTGTTAGCACACGTCCCAGATTCTATGGGGTCAGAAATTGGAACATGCGACACAGCGAAATTTAGAGACCTAAGTCTTTTAACTATGGATAATAAAGAATGATACAACCTGGTTATCTTCGGCGGTATTCTCCATAGTATCCTTTAGTTAATCCTTTTACGAACACACAAACTATCACTACAGATTAAAGACTTAGATTTTCTTTCACAAAAAAACACTAAAATCCTCAATGCAGAAAGCATGTATTGCTCTTGTTGCTATGCAAACAAGAATGAGCTCTATGGTAAACGGGTACTCAGCAGTTGGGAGCCGAGTACCCGGTTCCCATGAGTGGGTAAAGCTTTCTAAGTCTATAATCCTAGAGCCGCTGTCAAGGCCAGCTGTATATCAGAAGTAACAGAATGGTGAGTATTGATCGAAGGAGAACGGCACCTTCCCCCAATATGCGGCGGGAAACTTGAAAATGTATGAAATGGGGCATCATAGGTTGCCCGCAGATTTTTTCATTTATTTCTAACCCTGGCGCAATGACATTCCCATACACCACTATTTGCATTGCATAATACTCAAGATTGTCACTTAACCCTTTAACTCTTAAATGTGTTCAAGAAAATATTAATTGTCTCATACAAAATATCCTTTTCAGATCAAGAAGACTATTTTTGAAAATTTACCATTGGAATGACTGGCTCAGATATCGAGCCAGTCATTCCAGTGTAAGTTTTCAAAAATAGTCTTCTCTTGCTCTGCAAATTGCAGGAAATGTCAATTTCCCTTTGTCCGAGATCTAACAATACTCACCATTCTGTTACTTCTGATATACAGCTGGCCTTGACAGCGGCTCTAGGATTATAGACTTAGAAAGCTTTACCGACTCCTGGAAACCGGGTACTCGGCTCCCAACTGCCGAGTACCCGTTTACCATAGAGCTCATATTGTTTGCATAGCCACCAAACAAGAGAAAACTATGGCTTGCCTCCGTGGGGCTGGGAGGCTGGGTCCGTAACAGAATGGGAAGTATTGTTAGATCTCGGAGAAAGGGAAATTGACATTTCCTGCATTCTCCTTCGATCAATACTCACCATTCTGTTACTTCTGATATACACCACATTTGATCAGTAACCTGGTGGGAAGGGGCAAGCCATACATGCTAATTTTGCCCCTTGGAGAAAGATTTTCGACTTCAAACTTGACTAACGGAGACCTAAAAGGACCGTCAAGTTCACGGAACCGAATCACATTCGCGTCACAGCCCCACCCCCCCTTTCTCCTCCTAAGAAAAGGGAGAGAACTAACGAACATGTATCTCGCCTGAAACACCAATATGCCAAGAGGGTTAACTACTCCCTGCATATCGCTTGTATTAGCCTGGGAATGAGCATGAATATATAAGATGAATGAACATGATACATATACATAATACAAAAAACTCTCACTTGTTGAATTACCTTATGATAACAGGACTTCAGACGTACTGCCTACAACCATTCACCGGTTCGGCCATCAGTGACACAATCTGGTTGACATCCTCTCGCTTGACCATGCCTGCTTTAGGTTCTTTTCTTACCAAAGTGAAAAAAGGGGAAAAGCAGTGTGGTCACTAACTATCGTTTCAAAACAGCTAAAGCGAGTGGATTGGCTGAGTCTGACACATCCCTCATATAGTAATCCGTAAATGAGGACTCACAGTGCCATTGTGCAACGGCCATGATGTCCTCTAACGGAACACCATTGTAAAGGGCGGTCGAGGCGGCTATTCCTCTAACATCGTGTGCCCTTACGCCCTGCACCTGGTGCCCAGTCGCCATCTCGTGAGTAGTCTGAATGCATTCGACCACCCAACGAGAGATAGTATCCATGGATGCGGCGCCATAAGGCTTTTTATGGCAGATCCACAGATGTCTATCGTTCGACCGTAACGAGTCAGTCCGTTTCTTGTACTTAGTCAAAGCACGGACCGGGCACCAGACACTGGCATCACGATCAAACCTGGTTAACTTCGGTATAATGATCGGTTTGCCGGGATATCTCAAAGATTGGTTCTTTGACATAAATTCTGCTCTTGGCAGAAGACGCAGACCTTCTCCAGAAACAATAAATCGGTTCCTCTCTGCCGAAAGCGCATGGATCTCACTGCGCCTTCTAGCTGAGGAAGCTGCCAATAGAAAGACCGCCTTTAGAGTCAAATGCTTTAGACTAGCCGAACGCAACGGTTCGAATGGGTGCTTGGCCAGTACATTAAGCACTAAAGATAGACTCCAGGCTGGAATGACTACCGGTTGTCTCGGGCGGAGATTGCTCATTCCCTTCAACATCACGTTTAACTGGGCCACCTCTGGACTATCCCTGTTGGCTAGACAAGGGATAACTGATGCCAAAGCTGACTTGTATCCAGCAATTGTGACGGGAGCTAGTCCTGTAAAGAACAGCTCACAGAGAAAGTCTGCTATTTGCTGAATAGTGGATTGAAAGGTATCAATTAGGGCTGCGCGATATACCGATACCATATTTAAAACCGATATCCTGCACTGACGGTTTCATAACCGATTATAAAAAATAAATATCGAAAAACCGAATATGAACATATTTTCGGTTTTTCGTATCAGGATTGTTAAAAATAAAAGATACTAACGAGCATGAAAATCGTAATGAATAATAATGGCCATACTTTCCATTAAGCTATGTTCGGGGCAACTAATAATTGAACGTGGCCCCGATTGCGCATATTGTGTAACTCCATGTAACTCGCTGTACGCCGAGAGAAATCAAGCAGCGAATTAATTAAACAAATATCCACTCGTCTTTTCTCTGGTAGTCTCAGATAAATTTGCAATATAAAACACAATACTAATGTGGGAATTTGTCATTAAAATTTGTATCGGGGAAAACATTTCTAAACAACGGCATCCATTTTATTTACGTCACCGGCTAATTAACATAATGCAAAGTCGTCCCAACACTAAATCGCCCGAATGCATCAAAATATAATGCTGAATACATTTTGCTGATTAGGATATAATTTTAAATACAATTATTACTCAAACCGTTTTTAAAACGTTATCTTCTATACACAATATCATATTAACTTATGAAATTCGCGATCCCAATATTACAGTTAATATTTTCTTCAAGACATGATTTCGTCCTCGGCCGAATTGGAAATGAAAGAAGAAAGGGAGATAAGTACATCATAATTAATTACAATGCCGTGATTTACGTCTTTTCGCAACCTGTTTTGCTGATTTATGATTAATTTTGACAAAATAAACGATGTTTATTTAACTGTGCGTAACATTTAGGCGGTCTAATTAATAATTTCACTCCCGCGATGATGGATATTATAAGGTATATTAAGCTTTAAAGGCGTAAAACGTTACGAATGTATCGGTGCGTGAAAATACGTTCTGTTTTCGTGCTAATTTTTATCATTTTAATTTTTTGTTTCATGTCCATAAAACCGATATTCGGTTAAAACCGATATGAAAAGTCATATCGAAACCGATATGGCTGTAAGCCGAACCGCGCAGCCCTAGTATCAATACCCTTTTCTTCACACCAGTCTGCAAATCTGTTAACCTTGTTGTTATATGACTTGAAGGTTGACCTCCTTCTCGCAGCCGCGATGAAATCAGCAGCCTGTCGAGAAAAGCCTTCCGACGTGGAACGTTGTTTGACAACATCCACGCAGTCAATTTGAACATTTCGGGACGCTCGTGTAGGAAGCGTCCCTTGGCCTGGGAGATTATGTTCGGAATCTCGGGTAACTGCACTGGGTTTTCCACCAGCAGATCTAGAAGATCTGTGAACCACGCCCTGCTGGCCCAATACGGCGCTATTAGCAGGACCCAGACACGGTTCCTCCCTGCTCTTCACCAATACCTTCGGCAGAAGAATGGTGGGTGGATACGCGTACGCGTGCATCCCTCTCCAGCGCGTCTGTATCGACGGCATTTGAATCTGGAATCGGCGAGACATATGTCATGATTTGAGCATTTTCCTTTGTGGCGAACAAGTCCACGTTGGGTTTGCCCCAATGCTCGAAGATCCGTCGTAGAACTGGAGGGTTGAGGGACCATTCTGTTGGCAAGATTCTCTGTCTGCGAGACAAAGCATCCGCCAGAATGTTCAATCGGCCAGGAATATGAGCTGCTTTCAAAACAACTGAGTAATTCCTGCACCATTGAATCAAGTGCCACACCCTGATGCACAGGGTGGGCGACCTGGTCCCTTCTTGGCGATTTATATATGATACTACTGTCGAATTGTCCGACCGTATCAATATCACCTTGCCCCTGATCATCGGAAGGAACTCTTCCAACGCCAGTTCCACTGCCATCATTTCCAACAGATTGATATGCAGCTGACTCTCCGGGAGAGTCCATGTGCCCGAGACCTGGTGTTCTCCCAGGCAGGCAGGTAGGTGCAGCGAAACCCCTATTATGAGATTCTGACGCTGTTTCCACCATAGAAAATGCGATATTATCGGCTCCAAAACTGGCACCAGTTTTGACAGGGGTTCTGTTCTCTGTTTCCACAGAGACATCAGATACAACTGGATAGGTCTTCGCATTAGAGCAGCTTACGGGATCACCTGCTCCATGGAGACCATCATGCCCAGCATCTGAAGGAACCGCCTCGCCTGAATGTGGTTTCCCACTCGAAAACTCCTGAGGATGGCTAACAGACACCACTCTGGGCTCTGATGGGTAAACCCTGCCGTCCTCGAGGTCGAATCGCATCCCCAAATAAACGAAATGTTGAGTGGGCATCAACTCGGATTTCTCCTCGTTGACTATCCAGCCTAGATCTAAAAGTAACTTCAGAGTCAGAGCAGTATCCACGTTCAACCTGGCTGCCGAGTCTGCCTTGAGCAGCCAGTCATCTATGTAGGTGTGTAGCACCACGTTCTCTTTTCTGAGAAACGCTGTCACCGCAAGGACCACTCTTGTGAAAACCCTCGGAGCTGTCGACAGGCCAAACGGGAGAACTGTAAACTCCCATACTTGATTCTGAAACGCAAATCTCAGAAACCTGTGCCAACTCCGGTTCATCGGAATGTGGAAATATGCATCTTTCAGATCGATCGATACACCCACATTCCTTTCCTCAATCCCGCCATTACCGACCTCGGCGTTTCCATCTGGAACCGAGGCGTATGGATAAACCAATTTAATGGCCTGAGATTGAGTATGGGTCTCCATCCCCCTGTGCTCTTGGGGACAAGGAACATGTTTGAATAGAAGCCTGGAGTGTTCCGGTTTGCTGGTTTTATTGCTCCCTTCAGAAGCAAACCCGACACTTCCTTTTGAACGGCTTCTAACTTGTCTGGCTCCCTTGGTACGGGTGTCCAGACAGGTGCCAAAGACAGATTTTGTGGCGGAAAGTCCCACCACTCCGGCATGTAACCCTGGGATAACCATCCCAGGACCAGACTGTCTGACGTCACACCTCGCCAGGCCTCGAAGAAACGCATGAGCCTTCCACCCACCATAGACGCCTCGACGTCTAACGGGGTTGTCCGGCTCGCAGTCCGCCGCCCCCCCCCCCCCCCCTTTCTTAACGAGAGAGAGTGAGAACCATTTCGTTCTAGGCACGACGGGTATAACTGGCACCGCTGTTCCTGTCGCACAGGCGCGGTCCAGGCGGATATGAAGGGAGCTTGCGTACCCTCAGGTACGCTTCGGCCCCTTCTGTCCGCCCTTTGAGGCCTTACCCTTACCCTTCCCCTTCCCACCTCTAGGGTGGTCAGGAGCAACATTGGGGAGGGTAGGCGCCTCTACAACCTTCCTGGGTTTCTTCGCCGGCGGCGGCTCCGAGAACCCAGCCGAAACAGACGTCGCAATAGGCCTGGCTTTCGCCTTGCTCTTATGCTTTTTCTGTTTCTTTGAAGGCTGTCCCGTTAGCGGCTTGCCCACAGCCCCTAGTGCGTGCGCTTGCCGCACTAGCTCTAGCTGTAGATTTACCGCTAACCGATTCTGCGCAATACTGGCGGTGTCCTCTAAGATGGCCCGCGCTTGGCCACCAAAGATGCTAGGCCCTGTCAGGGGCGTCCCAAGAAGACGTTCCCTGACTGCCGTAGCCGGACGCATATGGTCAATGACCATTTGCCTCCTGGACTTCGTCACACACGCTTGCACCCTTGCCAATGCGTCCATTGACAGCACCAAGCCGTCATTAACGCACGATAGCGCCACAGGTGGCACAGGGTGGCCTGCCCCCGCCTCAGCCCACACCGACTGAAGTAGACGATAAGAGTGATTGACAGCGCTCATCGCTGCCCTCACACCCTCATCGCATAGGGCCAGGACTTCTTCCTGGTGTACCTGGGACTTATCCACTAGTGCCGGACCGGGACCACCCGACCCGGCACTCTGGACGCCCAGTACCCATCGGTCATCCTCCGTGACCGACGGGACTACACCATACCTGTCGTATTCACCCCGCGGAATACGACATCTTGCCCGCACCTCCCTGGAGGCCGCAGGGAGCTGACCCTTGGTCATTAGTTGTTTACTATAAATAGAATCCAACAAATTAATGAACCGTGGATCCAGTCCCACTGACTGGATCCGGGCCGCGGGCAAAATCCCCGTCCTAATCGACGCAACCGACGGACGGGGCGCATCTTCATCGGCCGTGGCCGAAACCACAGACGGGTCCACTCTGGCTAGCCACGCCAGGGCATCAGACCAATCTACCTCCGAAGAAGATACCCCCGCAAACACGTCACCCGTTGACGTGCTCACGGGTCTGCCAGCCACGGCCTCCCGGCAAGGAGCCACGGCTGACACGCCAGGCACTCCGCTACTACACGGTTCCGCCGCCACCCCATGAAACACTCCGGTCCAGGCGAGATAGGTGAGTACCACGCCTGGCCCGGCACACCCGTTCCCCTGACGGCTGGTGACAAACCAAGCCGCGCGGAACCGGTGCACGGTAACGGATTGGCCTCAGCCGCAGGTGGAGCCGCTGACCTGGCTTGCGCCAAACCAGACAAATGGAGGCCGGTTCCGTCCAGGACGGAATCAACCTCCATATTCTCCACCTGCGGCTTCACAGGCCGCAGCAACCTCTCCTCCTCGGCCTCATCGTCTTCAGACTCCGAAGAGCCGTCACTAGACGAATCAACCGTGGAGCCGTCCTGGCGGACGGCTCCCACACCTGACGGACCGGCCACCGCTACTGGACCACCCGGAGGTGGCCGCAGAGAGACAGAACCCGTCTGGCCGAAGCCAGACGGGACCGTCAGGGGGCCGTACGAGATGGCCCCCTCGGTAACCAGTCCAGAATCCTGTCCGAGGACAGGATCCGTACCAGGCATGGGAAGAAACTGCCCCCCAACCTTTGGTAGCAGGGACGACACCAGCATGGGCAGAACGCTATGCAGAAAACCCTGCATAGCCGGACCAAACCACGCCGGCGGTGCCATCTCCGCCACCTCCAGCTGGGGACGTGGAGCACCCCCACCGGCCGAACCGGGCGCTCCACGATTTCCTCTCGGACCGCCTGACCCCGCGTCAGACCCAGCCAAGTCCTTCTGGGCAAGGAACTTAACCATCGTTTCGACGGACCACACTGCACAAACATTACACCTATGATCTATATTACACAGGGCACACCTAAAACAGACATGGTCCTTGAACATTACACGGACAAACTTATGGTAGTCGTCACATGATGGCGGGGCTGGCTTGGCCTATAAAATAAGCACAAACCTACAATAAACAAGCGGAACGAGACACGGATTGAAGGCAGACAATTAATTTTCAAATATTTTGACTCATAAATTAACCGTAACCTCCCCGCACCCCACCCCGCCACGTTACAACAACGATCGCATTGATTATGACGACAAGTACGCGGCGGGCACAACACACCCATAATAGATCCTACAGGATGTGTAACGGCTCCAGGAATCATATCGCATAGCATTCAGGGTATATTTACTAATCAATATAAATTATACTCCTAACGAACGCAGCACGATATGTGAAGAAAACAACAAAATGTATAACAACTGCTGTCTCACACGGTAAAACCGCAGACCACACATCTACTCAAGAATTTTGAAACCACCGATCATTGCAAACCGATCGTGATCGCACGTAAACTTGATCATTCTAAAGTTTCCGGTACCATTTTTAGTACGCAGCACCCAGAATAAGATGCGCGAATTAATGAAAAAAATTTTTCTTCACATAAACATCCGAGCGACCGGGTGTGACGTCACCCGCTCGGATTCTACGGAGAACGACGTCAGCCGATATTCGTGTTAGAAATACCGTAGCAACCACCTATTTTCATATCTGCCGATCGCCTGTTGGGGTTTAAAGAAGGCGATCATCTGGCATATATCGTTGCTAGCACACGTCCCAGATTCTATGGGGTCAGAAATTGGAACATGCGACACAACGAAATTTAGAGACCTACGTCTTTTAACTATGGATAATAAAGAACAATACAACCTGGTTGTCTTGGGCAGTATTCTCCATAGTCCTTAGTTATCCTTTCAGAACACACAAACTATCACTGATTAAAGACTTAGATTATTTTAAAACACTAAAATCCTTAATGCAAAAAGCATGTATTGCTCTTGTTGCTATGCAAACAAGAATGAGCTCTATGGTAAACGGGTACTCGGCAGTTGGGAGCCGAGTACCCGGTTTCCAGGAGTCGGTAAAGCTTTCTAAGTCTATAATCCTAGAGCCGCTGTCAAGGCCAGCTGTATATCAGAAGTAACAGAATGGTGAGTATTGATCGAAGGAGAAAGACATTTCTCAAGTCCACTGCACAAGTCCTTTTGGTCGACTTGAGTGTTAAAGGCGTAAACTATTTTTTCAATCACTCGGCTTTGAGTTATTTACGTTTTAAACATGTCAAAGTGGTGTATCTCGATATTAACCATTGGTCAAATTGACCAAAAGCGTCTGCTGCAGTGGTCTTGATGAATGTGCAATTGCAGGCCACGGGAAACTTTTTTTTAAATTTTCATCAAGATTGCCTTGCTCTATTGCCAGTCATTCCAGTGGTAAGCATTTAATCTTTTTTGCCCCGCTACAAGAACACACCACTGAACAGTTGTAAAAACTACTGTATGACCAAATTGACATAATCCGGTAATTAAGCAAACACGGTAGTGGGTAATATGGTTTTTAGAATCACAGACACTTCTACTATTGGATGAATTCTATGTGTATGGGGGGATATATTTGATAAGCTAATCCTGGGTTAAATTAATAAAAAATATGTGGAATTTTTCGTAATAACAATTATTCCTCAGCTTGTTGCTACTAAGACAGTAAGTCATTCCCGTGGATGGGAGGGGTCTGATTTGATTTGATTTGATTTTATTCTCTTGGTAAATATTACAAATTACAATATGATAACAGGGAGTCCACTGGAGGCTGTGCCTATTAGCTTGTGGACCCCTGATATAGAATAACATACAAATTACACATGATTTGACATAAGTAGACATAAGGCTTAACAATATATTATACATAACTACAGACAAATAATATAGGATTTGACATAAAAAAGAAGAGAAAAAAAAAGAAGAAAAAGACAAGACATTTGACAAACATGGTTCACTTGTTTTTTATTGTTCTTCATACTGTGGGTAACATATTTCACTCATTGGAATGGGCTAGGGGATGAAGGGGGTGGGGTGGGGGCTGGAGTTCATCCTGTTTCTACTATTATTCTTATTATTATTATTATTATTATTGTCTATCACCTTTCCCTAGAGGAAAGAGAGTAAACCGGCTATGTGAATCTGTGTTCGAGTCTATTTCTTAGTGTGTTTGTCATGGCTGGATTTTTTAGAGCTCTTTGATATGATCAAGTTCTGGATCTGTGTATATCTTGAGGAGTGCTGGTCCAATTTGACTCAGGTTTTAACACAGAAGCTGCACACTCGCTGAATATTCAGAAAAGCCACCCGACCGAGAGTTGTTGGTGGCTTAGCCAACCACAGCCCCCGGTCAAGTCCTCTTCAAAACACCCAGCAAGAGGAGCTATGTCCCTTGGGATGTGTTGTCTGTAAGACCCAGACATTCACATAAAATATATAATAAAATTAATTAAATTAAATATGATTATGGTTAATGATACAGTAAAGATAACAATGGCCAACATGATTCTAGCAACAAACTGATTTGGTTATGACGTAAGTAATCTTCTGTACACATTTGGAATAGAAGACATTGCTGCCTTATGCAGAAAATTCTCCCACAAATTCCACTAGGTCCAGAATATTCAGCAGTACCGGTACCTTTTATTTTATGTAGACAATATGTCAAACCGGAGTGTAGAGGAAGGGCAAGAGCAGTAATATCAGTATTGTTAACAGGTGGTTCTTCACGATGAATTGCTGGTAAGTGCTGTGGTGTCCGGGTGCATGAAGGTGCAGTAACTAATATATGAGTGAGGTCCAATTACTCGATTTAGTACTTATTAATGAACATTTGTTTAATAATGTTTGCAGGAATTTTGACTAATAATCCGTGTACGTGTGTTCGTGTCTGTGTTATTCCAGAGTTTTGTAGCTTGAAAGGATGGTTTTTGTTTTGAGATTTCCATTCTGATTCTATTGTATTCTGTGTGAAAGTTGTGTCTAGATCTAGTGTTGTATGCATGTATTTCAGTGTTTAGGTTAAAGAGAGAAGACAGTGAATTTGGTAGATTACCTTTGAAAAAATCTTTTATTATTGTATATAATTGGAAATTACCAATAGCTTCTAGTTTTAATAAATTTTCTGTCTTGTAAACATTTTGGGCCTCTCCTGTTTGTGCAAAAAGTTTAATGGCTTGCTTTTGAAGTGATTTTAGTCTTGCCAGTCTGATTTTATATGTACAAGTCCAAATAGTGTTGCAATAAGTAATTTGTGGGAGTATTAACGTGCAATACAGTGTTTTTAGTATGTTAGGTGGTAAGTATGATTTAAGTCGTCGCATGATCCCAATGTTTCTTGCCACTTTAGATGTTACAATCTTTATATGTTTCTCCCAGGTTAGATCTTTATCCAGGTAGACACCTAAGAATTTAGCAAACTCAGCCTCCTGTATTTCCTGATTATCAATGTACAATTTTGGCAAGTCATTTTTCTTTTAGTTTTCTAGATTTTGTAAAGAGCATGTAATTAGTTTTCCCGACATTCAGTGATAATTTATTTACTTTAAACCAATTTATTACTTTTTCCCATTTCTTCATTTACATTTTTATATAGTGTTTCTATTCACTATGTCTAGACCACTCAACTGTTTACACAAGTGTAAACAACTGTTTCTATTCACTATGTCTAGACCACACAACTGTTTATGCTGACAGTTGATTAATCAGTATTTAGGTCACATGATTATTAATAATAATAATAATAATAAGTCAGATGATAACACAAATATCAACTTAAGCATGAGCGCTTCTGAGCCCCCGGTAGTCATTGGTTGGTTGTTTTACATGTTGATACTGATTTAGTCAAGTTCCGTTTAATTTCACTTTGAAGTTATTTACTTATAAATGTAAAGTTGTTGCTGTTTATGGCATTGTTTGAACACAGGAAAGCTGTTGCAGTATAAAATAATACAACATTCGACATGGGGAAATAAAAATTGGAAACCCAGCGGTCGATGGTATTTGTATCTTGCGAGATCTCATTCAATAAGAGATTAAGAAAAGTATTCTCGGCAGAAAGTTACGCCTCTACTTTTTTTATTGAGGTCTATGGGTGTAATGGATATATTTGACGTTTAGCTCATGAAGAGAGTGTAGCTGGGAACAACTAAAATTCATGATCAATTTCATCATTAGGTTTAAATGCTAATAACAAGGTTTCAAACCCTTAGACTACATTAATCTGTTCAATTTACTGAGCATTATCTATATTCAGATTAGTAGTGTGAAAATAGTGCTCAGAAAACTGCAAATCTTAATTGTTGATCAACAGAGTTGTTTTATGTGCGTTATACGCACAAACTCATTCGCCAACTCATGGGAAGCATGTGATGGGTGCAAATGACACAAAATGTAACCTGTTCTGGAGTGATTGTGGTGCATGGAAATCTGTATGGCCAACAACACCAGGGCAGGGACAAGGGGAGAAATACTACATTGAAGCAATCATGAAATTCATAAACATTAACCTTCCGAGTGAGAAATTAGTCATAGCTGACATGGCTGAGAGTTTATTCAATATATTTCCATTATTGAACAAATATCTTGAATAATAACAGCTGATAGCCTTAAGATGACAGTTCTACGAAGCAAACATAACTAAATAAACAGGCCTAATGTATGGTGTATGAATACAAATGGCAACTGAAGTCACCGAATTATGGTGCATTCGTTCAAACCTTTGCATCAATTAGTATGCATACCCTGTAATTTCCGTCTATCAGCCATTGCTATGTAAAATGGCCTCTTTGTATTCGATGCATGCTACGAACGTCTCTTAAACTCTCTGGAAGTAGTTTATAAGGCAACAATTATTGGCAGTATTCTCCTTTTAATCTTTGTGCAGAATCCAAAATGGCTTCCCATTTGACCTCTTTCCACAGCAAATCTGTGCAAATCCGCGGAGGGCAATAGTGCTCTTAGCTTAGGGACCAATTTCTAACAGTTATGCGTAATTAGCTCCATAGTGGGGGAAATTTTCATGGTATAATTAATTTTACATTGACAGTCAAATAATATGGGATAAATTTAAAGATATGAGTTTGCTGGATGGAAGAATTAGCTCGCGTCAAAAAGAGATTTGTGCTGCGCTACATTGACACACTTTTCATTAACCTTCATCATCCAGGCCATTCATAAACAAGAGGGTGTGAGGACCTGGTGTGAAATCACAACAGTCCATATTGTTAATTCATTTGTTTATTTACCATTGTGTAGTATCTACATGTCCATACTACAGTTAGATTGTAAATCATTGTATATATAAACATATAAGTTAGGAATTGGGTATGACTATTGAATGGTATCGGGACGTTTCGTACCTAGGATGATTCGTCCCCGAGACGTTTCGTTCCAGGGACGATTCGTCCTGGGACTATTCGTCCGGTTCCGTTCGTCCCATTTTCTAAATGGGTCGATTCGTGCCATTAGTGGGACGGTTCGTCCCTATATAGAGGGACAGTTCGTCCCAGTTGCCTGGTTCAGCTCGATTTAGGCCGTCTTCAAGGCTTAATAGCTAGTCAGTGTCTGTACTATTTAACAGGCATGCTGTTGAGTATTTGAAACTGATTTGACTGGCCGCTGTTGCTGTCAAATTAGTTTCAAAATATTCAACATCTTACCTGTATAGTTTTCTGGAAATGGGATTCAGAGATTGCAGGGATCGATTGATACCAACACAGACAAAGCGTGGGTGGAGCATAGCTATAGATGGGCGGGGCATATATATTCAAAAGAATGTTGATTAAATCATAAATTCATCAAAGATATCCAATTCATACACTAGTGGCGGACATTTTCTTTTCTATGACGGGACTATAAGCGATCAATATGAATATTATGGTATTAGTAAACTAGTGACGTAATTGTTTATGATGTTATATACTTGAGTGACAGATCTCTTCATTGTATGTTTTATAAATTTTAAGCAACAGCGGTCCAGGAGAAGACATTTTGACAATTTACCACTGGAATTACTGTTTCGTTTATCGAGCCAGGCATTTCGGTGGTAAATTGTTAAAAAAACATTCTTTGGTCTGTAAATGGACATTTCTCAAGACCACTACACGAGCCGTTCTTGCCTGATAAGCGAGGCTTAAAACAGTTAAGTGTGTGAATTATGGAAACTATTTGCTGTTGTCTTAGATTACTACTAATTTCAATCACGGGTTAAATAGAAACTGACATTGAATTTTCTGAATTGGAATTGATTTAGGCGTTGGAAATAACCTATTGTTCACATGCATTTATCGCAGGCCAAATTCAACATTAGAAAATTTTTAAAATCTACAAATACTTTTAGGAGACCTAGTCAACAAGCCATTCTCCCACTGCATTATAGCTGGAGACCTCAACTTTCCACGCATCAATTGGGTCAATAATCCAACTACAAATGGGCCAGGCCTTACAGAATATGAATTTATTGAAACTGTAAGAAATTACCTCTTGTACTAACATATTGCAGAACCAACAAGAGGGAAGGGGACAGATATATCATCATGCATTGATCTACTACTTACAAATGAAGAGGGGGTGGTAGATCAAATTGACATTGGCGCACCCCTTGGAAAAAGCGATCATGTACGAATAACCTTTAAGTTTAATGCTGAAGTGACAGGCTTGCTAAAACCAAAAACAAGATATTTGTATGAGAAAGCCGATTATGAGAAAATTAAACAAATGCTTGATATGGATTGGGATGAGATGTTGAAGGATAAGGATGTAGATGATCAGTTGCAAATTATTACATCAAAATTAAATTCGGCTATTCAGGAATGTGTACCACAAAAATGTATTAAGACAGATTTTACAAACTTTAACAAACACAAACTCTTATTCAGTCAGAAAATTGTGTCCAAGATTCACGGCAAGCGTAGACTATGGGCAGAATATAAGGTAACAAGAAATGATACTGTCAGAATTAAATACAATAAAGTACGAAATCAAGTCCGTCAGGAAACTAGAAAAATTGTTAAGTTACATGAACAAAAAATTACAGAAAAAATCTCAATAAACCGAAAGAAATTCTGGACATGTGTTCAAACTAAGACTAAAACTAGACTGTCTATACCAGACTTATATACTGATAACAATAAGAAAAACCTTACTACTTCTAACCGTGAAAAAGCAGATGCCCTAGCAAATTTCTTTTCATCTGTATTCGTCTGCGAACCTGATGATATGCTACCAGAGCTTGAGAGACTATCTACCCGGCAACAAAATATCTTACAAATAAAGCAAAATGATATCGAAAAGAGTTTAGATAAATTTAAAATATCAAAGTCACCAGGTCTTGATGGCATCCAACCGTGTATCCTAAATGAACTTAGTCATACTTTAGCCCACCCGCTCAAAATATTATTTCAAAGCTCATTGAACTCAAGTAGATTACCACACCATGGAAGCAGGCCAATATTACACCTATATTTAAAAAGGGAGACAGAAAAGTCAAAAGCAATTATAGGCCAATAAGTCTGACACGTGTCGTCTGCAAAGTACTTGAAGGTTTAATTAGAGACAGTATCATCCAGCATATGAAAACGAATGGCTTATTTAGTAAATGTCAATTTGGTTTCATCCCATGTAGGTCCACCACACTGCAGTTATTGAGGGTAGTAAAGAAATGGTTACAAATATTGGATAGTGATGGTGGTGTGGTGGATGTTGCATATTTTGATTTTTTAAAGGCATTTGACAAATTCCCCATCGTAGACTTGTACATAAACTGAATCTATATAACATCAACCCACAGATTATTAAATGGATAGAAAGCTTATTGTCACAGCGTAGCCAGAGAACAATCATTAGTGATGAACCCTCAGAATGGAAATCAGTATTTAGCGGGATACCACAAGGATCAGTTTTAGGACCATTGTTGGGGTTTTTTTATATATATATATAAATGACTTACCTAATGTGATAGCTAACAATAGTGAAGTATATCTGTATGCGGATGACACAAAACCTTTTCATGGCATAAAATCCAATGATGATGCTAACGAAATACAACAAGATAAATACTTGTTAAACGAATGGACCAGTAAATGGTTACTCCAATTTAATGCTGATAAGTGTAAATCTATGCGAAAACCAATTTACAAAATCATAGCCATATTCTAGGTAAAGAATGTCCCATATTAATCCAACCGAGGATGAAAAGGGTATAGGAGTTATTATTTATGATAAACTATGTTTCAAGAAGCACATAATAGATAAAGTTAATAAAGCCAACTCCATTATGGGTGTAATAAGGCGCATATTTGTATCCCTTGACACACATATATTTAGAACCCTGTATACATCATTAGTGTGGCCACATATGAAATTTGCTAATCAGGTTTGGAGCCTCTATCTCAAGAAACATATAGAGCTGTTAGAAAATGTTCAGCGAAGGGCGACAAAAAGTGTCTCAGGACTATCAAAACTAAATTATGAGACTAGGCTCAGGGTCCTTAATATACCAACTCTTGCATACCATAGAGTACGAGGAGACATTATTGAAGCTTACAAAATTATAACAAAAAATATGATCCAGAAGTGTGCAACCTTTTTGAATTTCGATCAGACTCAAGAACCAGGGGACACAGGCTAAAACTATACAAATCCAGATCACGTTTAAACATACAAAAATACTCCTTTAAGCATAGAATCGTGGACTTATGGAACAGTCTTCCGAACCATGTTATAGAAGCAACAACCATGATATCATTTGAAACAAAATTAAATAAACTATGGGATAACCAACCCCTATACTATAACTATCTAGCTGGCAATATAAATCCCATGTTTTATTACCGAATTGAAAAAGGAAATTAGGAATCTGTCATTACAGGCTTTTAGCATTCTCACAGAAATAGAATATGATTAATTGATTGATTGATTGATTGATTGGGAATTGGGGTACACAATTTAACCTTTGCCACTCTGGTGTCAAAATTGTTAAATCTTCGTAAGGTGTGTGTGCGTGGGGAGGGGTTGGAGAGTGGGGGGGGGGCGCTTCGTGAAAAAAACCCAGGGAGGGGTGGGGTGGAGAGATGGGGCGGGGGGGGGGTGTGCACTTTGTGAAGACAAACATTGCTGCACAATTTCGTCCTTCTCTGGATACCTGGGTCGCTTGCATGAACATGTTCGTTTGAAGAAACAAATGCATTACCCCGCTGGCTCACGAATGCGGGACATCTGACATTTTTATTTCTAACGCTACACATCTAATAGACCAGTTTAGCTAATGAGGGCTGAAAAAAGTAGCCTATGGCAGCTACAGCGCCCAGTTAGATTAGTTTCAAAATATTCAACAGCATGTTTATTAAATAGTAAAGACATACAATTCGTACAACCGGACGGACTATTAAGCATTTCAGCCTACACGTAACATAGCTGATTATGATGCCACATGCCTGAGGAAATGGATTCACGAATTATCAGTCCGTGCATCTATCTGTCTGTCTGTCACCCTCCCTCTGTCAGTCCATCTATTCATACATTCCTGTATGTATTCTTGATTATGTTTTGATAATCAACCCTAGGATAACACACCTTCACTGTGTAGGAAAATACACACAAGCTAATCAGCTTCCGCCCGCCCCGCTTGGTTCCCGACTCAACTATTTCAAAATGTCTCCTTGTGTTCGTGCAAAATAGAGTCTGACATGGATTCATCGGGCACTGAGTCATTTACTACTTCTGCAGTGACATTATAAGATCCGTTAGTGAGGTCGAATCTTCCATTTTATAGATCGCGATCGTCGCCAGACTCGTCAACTCTACTGACATCCACAACATATTGTCCTGTTCAGAGATGGCTGTTGTGTCTGTGTACTGAAATTAAAATGCAAACTATCTATTACACATTATCGCATAGTCACGAACCATTTCACCGAAAAATCCCAGAAAAAGTAAAAAATTTACAAATATAAAAGTTATTATGTTGAATATTTTGAAATTAATTCGACTGGGAGCAGTTTCTGCCTTAGACAACAACGGCTCTCAGTCGAATTAATTTCAAAATATTCAACAGAATAACTTTATTGTGTTGAATATTTTGAAATTAATTTAACTGGAAACCGTTGTTTCCTAAGGCAGCAACGGCTCCCAGTCGAATTAATTTCAAAATATTCCACAGTTTCCCTGTACGTTTGCCTTGAAAATGTTATTGTCAGTAGGCCAATCGCATTTTTTGCATACTTACGCGCACACGCACACGCGCGCGCATGCACGCACGCACGCACACGCCATAATTACGCACACACGCATATTCTTGTTAATTCACGCATACTCATATTATGTAACATTATTATTTTAATTTCTTTTCAAACTGTTATAGGTGATGCTTTAATATTATATATTCTGTTGGGTATTTTGGGGCTAGTTCGGCTGGCGGTTACCATAGGTAGCAATAGCCGTTCTGCCGGATTGGTTTCAAAATGAGCAACAGCTTTCCTCTGTACAGTTACCCTGAGGGTCAAAGTATATAAATTTATGTATGTGAGGACTTAAGCTGAAAATATGCATATTATTGCCTTACAAGATTCATATACTCCATCTCGGGAAAAACAACCCTGAACTGCAATATGTCATGACAGACACTGACAGCCACCTGCCTCTGTCAAGGACAATATGCGAGAAGGATCTTGGGGTCTATATTGACGAGAAATTAAACTTCGATAAACATATCAACACCATTGTAAACAAAGCCAACAGCATACTGGGCATCATAAAGAGAACATTTAGTCACATGGACACAGCTACTTTCCTGTTACTGTACACACATTAGTCAGACCCATCCTGGAGTATTGCAACTCGGTCTGGACACCACATCTTGTAAGACAATCAAAGGCAATAGAAAATGTCCAAAGACGAGCTACCAGATTACCTGTAGCATTAAAGAGCTTCAGCTACGAACCCAGACTCTGGGAGCTCAACTTGTATTCTCTAAAGTATCGCCGGACTCGAGGCGATTTAATTGAAGTCTACAAACTCATTCATCGAAGGATGGAAAAACACCACGCGTCACTGCTTCTTCTGTGCATCTACTAAACACCCCATGATGCATTGTAAAATGCGGCTCGCACAGGTAGCCCTCATCCACGACCGCACCAGTCTTGTCCACACTGCTGTGTACACAAATTCGCAGTACACAGAAACAGCATCAACAACACCACCACTGCTACCCTCAGCTCACCTACGCAATCACAGCAGCAACGACAACGGGTTGGCATCTTCCTCACTCAGCCACCAACTTCACTCATGGAAGCTATCCGGAAAGAGACAGACTATATACAGGATGATACTGCACAAAAAAACAATCCCGCAGGCAGTATCATTGGAAACTCTTCCACAGGCACACCGCAAAGTAATATATAAGTGTGCTTGTCTGTTTAGTGGCATTTCCACCAGTGCTACCATTGACACTGGAGCTTCCATCACCGTCTTCAACATGCGCTTGTATGAGAGCACCCCACCTCATAGGAAGCCACCCTCAGGCCTACAAACATATTTTTGCTAATAGCTACGGGGTCCAATGTTCCTGTGGCTGGTACAGTAAACCGCGTAATACAGATAGAGGAAGTGCAAGTCATACAGCGAGGTGTCATTGCCTCTATTCAAAATGATGGCCTGCTTGGCTTTGATTTCCTCAGTGCCAGCGAAGCCATCATACATTGCAGACAACAGGAATTAGACATACACGTCCGACGCATACCCCTTGGACCGGAATCATCACTGTAAGACATGTGTGCAGTGATTTTGGCAGCTACGGCCACAGTTGAGCCTGGACAAGAGAAAATCTTATGGGCCACCACACCACAGTTAGGAAACAACACGCACATAGCTATGCTGGACCCCGACCCTGATTACATGATCGCCTCACAATGCGCAAGTCCCCGGATGATCGTGGACACCACCAACAAAGATCACATACCATTCCGGGTATTCAATGGCACAATGGACCCAATAACTCTTGAACCGGAAGTTCGTTGTGGCCATTTGGTGGATGTGATATCACTGGAGACACCCCCTACTACACCTATACCAGCAACAACTTCTAATGATTTGCTGGAACACCTGCATGACATATATCTGCGTGCCACAGTTGGATTGATGCAATCTCAAAAACGTGACATACTGAAATTATTATACCAATATTGTGTTAGTTTCTCGCCTGGAGATATGGACCTGGGAGAAACTCATCTCATGCGACACTCCATCAACACCAGAAACAACAGATATATTCGACAACCCATTTGATGTCTTCCCATTTACAAGGATTCGGAAGCACATCAACAGGTAAACGACATGTTGCAGACAGGCATTATAGAGCCATCAGCATCCCGCTGGGCCAGTCCCATTGTACTAGCAGACAAAAAGGATGGATCTTTGCAGTTTTGTATAGACTACCGCCACCTTAATGATCTAAGCATCAAAGACGTGTATCCGTTACCTAGGATAGATCAGGCCTTAGATTCCTTGTCCAGAGCCAAGTGGTTTTGTACCCTTGATTTAATTAATGGGTATTGGCAGGTAGCCATGGATGAGGCTGACCGGGAGAAGACCGTGTTTATATGTAGAGATGGTCTTTTCCAGTTCTGCAAGATGCCCTATGGATTAACTACTATTAAGATCTGTCTCTGTTACATCGACCACATAGTCGTCTTTGGCTCCTCGTTTGAGCAGACGCTGTCCAATCTGGACAAAGTCTTAATGCGCTTTCACACAGCCAATCTAAAGCTCAAACCCAAAAAGTGTCATCTTTTTAGACAGAGCATCGAGTTCCTGGGACACGTCATATCCAGGGAATCTCATCACTTTCTGCAACCTTACTTTTCTGTGATAGCAACAGACTCAGCATTCCCCAGCTTGGAAACCTGGATCTGCTCAAATCGCAGTATGCCAGCGTCACACAGCAACCCCGACTTCCCTACAACAGAACACCACCATCATTAACACGAGTCAACATTTTCCGCAAACACCTACTTATCCGGTATGCGGAAAACTTATCATACAGAAAGGAGGAACAACACCGCTGCCATCTACAGTACGTGCCACAGGGGATTCCACACACACACACACACCCCACCCACCCACCCCCACCCGCATCGCTCCTTCCAGTGGCCCGGCTGTCCAAAGCATGTGATTGGCGGCGGTGCTGAAGCTGTGGTGGGTTGCAGTCTAGTGGTGGACTGTGTCGCTACTGTAGTGCTGAGTGTTGTCACGAGATTGGTGAGTGCGGAGATTTGTTTAGTAATCTCCTCTAATCTTTCATGCATGTTTTGCCTATTGCTATTATTGTGCTGGTTCCTGCATCCATGGGTGTTGTTGTGGCCCCACGATGGGATTGGCCATGCCCTCTTCCTCTAGATGCATGATTTTGACTGGTTTGTTCCTGCTGTGCATGTTGTTCATTTACTGATGTATTCGTAGTTGCTGTGTTTGATTCGGTAGTAGTTGCGACATTTACATCATTTACCTCGTTGATTGGATGTAGTTGGCGGCGCTTACTCTTTTCCCATTCTAAGAAATTCTGAATCCAAACTGCGGTGGCCATAAGTCGTTGAAGGCTGCCGTGCTCCATGAGAAATAGTTTTTCTTTTAATGCAGGTTCTCCGCTCAACGCATCGATGAAAGTGTCAAGATGTAAGTGGGTTATGCCCTTGAAATTTGTGCTGGGGTATGCGCGGGTAACTAACCAACGGATACGGCTTGCTAGCTCCGGTAATGGTTCCTACGAGCGTTGACATAGATTTTTAAGTTGAAGTCGACTTGTTTCCCCGAGGGCTGTGTCACCGAATCTTTCCGACAATGCATTCTCAAGTCCAGTGTAAGATTGAGTGTAGTCTGTGCCTAAGTCCACCAAAACTTGCAGAACCTTTCCCATCTGACGATTGCACCACCGACCGGTTTGTCCTACTTATTATTTTTAATTGTACTTTATAATTAGCCCAATCAGTCTCCCCATTAAATTGGGGGGGGGGGGGGGTGAGGGGGAGAGAATGATCCGCCCATGACCTCATGGAGAAGTAATTGGAGCAAAACCTGGTGGTGGTGTTAGCGAAACTAATGTGAATGTGGATGCTTGTCGGCGTGTAGGTGGTGGTATTTTCCCGTTGATGCATGAAGGTGATTCTCGTTGATGATGTGTTGCATGGTACGTTGGTTCTGCCGAATAACCCCATGATGCGGGTCCATAGACAGGTGTAGGTCTATAGACTGGTGGAGGCATGCTATGTACACGACGCAGACACTGAGATGGTTTGTTCCTCATACGGAGGCAGTGCAGGTGACTGACCCGGAAGGGAAGTGCAGTGTGGATGTCTTCTGATATATTGCTGAAATGGTGTAGCCATTTCCTCTGGTTCATAATGCTGTCCTGTTGGATAATGAGGTGAAGATGCGCGAAGAGGAGGAGATACGGGATAAGGTACATGAGCATCCGGCCACTGGTCACCTATTGATGACGTAGGTGAACATAATGGTCGTGAAAGTGGTGGGGTCTTTGTCGCAGTTGTTCGTAATCCGGCGTAGATGGTGGTAGCCTATCATGGAGATCAGATAGAGTGATGTATTGAGTTCCCGCCTGCGAGGAATCGCGGAATGTTCCCTTGCTGATCGATGAGAACTCGTGTTGAGGCGGTGCTGGTCGTTCTGCATCGGGAAAATTAGTGACATTGTCGGTGAGTACGCAAACAGTTCTTCCATCATATGATACTACTTCCGTATCTAGGGAGAGCTGACTGTTGGATGAAGGAGACCGAAACTCACGTGTGTTGAGTGGAGGCGTGGGTTCGTTTCTTGTTCGAGCCCCACATCGGGCACCACGTGTAGCTCGCGGGGTATGTACTGGTCCGCTTGTAGATTTCCGCCCATTACACCGCAAGTGCATGATGACCAGGATGGCTGGTTATCTGCGGATCTCGGGGTTGTGGATCCCGTATGGCATCTCTCCGAGAAATACAAAGACCGACTTCTAGAGCTGGTGGAACACTGATGTTCCAGTGGGGCCATGCGACCATTGCTGCCAAGATTGAACCACACGGTGTCATCCCAACTATTAGTGTCACTGGTGTGTCTATCCATACTAATTTAGAGCTATGGAACAATTTGTGATTAAAACAGTAGAAATGTTAATATATACTATGCAAACAAGATATCATTTGACAGTAAATGAGCACACAATAATACACAATATAGAGCTAACTGGTGTTCTTTCTACGTGGTGTCGTCGGAGGTACCACACAGGTTCTTGAATCCGCAGATGTATCCCTGCAAGAGAAGCATCCGTAACGAAGTCACTAAGTAGCTTAATACAAGCCAATATAGCCCTAACACACACAAAGAAAATATTGTTGTTGCGAGAGGAAAGTGCCTCGCGTGTGCCTCCGTCACAGGAAAATGCCTTCAATGCCGAAGCGGGGGAAAAGAGCTGGCAGAAAGGGCCACTCTTTTGTTCAACAGAAAAGTGCTGAAAATAGTGAAGCTACTGTTAAGGTGTTGCACGCTGGTTTATGTAAAAATGGGACGAACCATTTCCAAAGAATTCCCAGGTCACTGTCTTATGTAGTTCCAAAGATACTGTATTGGTAGATGCCGCTTTATTTATGCGGGCCTTCTGCTACAGTCTAACCTACCAATTAGTTGTTAGAAACGAAAACTAGCTTTGGCCGCAAGTGGCAGGGATTCCTACCTATCGTTAGATACAGTTGTCCAATGGGCGCATACGGTCAGCTTCTGTAGGTCGCTTTGGAATAGCATCTACCTCCAAGGACAGCATGCGTACATGTTACGACACAAGACATCCGAATTCAATGAAAATCTGGCTACCTTGCTCCGCAACCACATAAAACATCACCTGGACAATGGCTACGTTTCAAACAAGCAAGTTTGATTACTAACATGTCTTTATGGTGGGGATGGAGAGGCGAATATCCATCATGAGCGTCCTTCCCGTGAGGGTGTAGCGAATTCCAAGATCTCACCCAGATGCTGCAACGAGTTGGATGGAGATGTGCGTCTTGTCTGTCACCGAGTCCTACGGATCTAACAGTTGACCTGTCAATAGGATTAAATTCCAATATGCCCAAATATGCACTGCGGGCCGGTAAATAAACTAACCAACTCATATTTATAACTATATGTTTTCACAGTGCTTGCTTCTTTGGCAGGGTTACCTAGCTAACGAGTATCCGAAGATATGGCGGGGGGGGGGGGGGGGTGTATGTAAATCAGCACTTTAACCATCACCGCTCGGAAACTTCCAATAGTTTTCCAGGGTCGGATCTGATCAACATGCTGATGAAGAATCCAAACAATTGTAAAGCATACGGCTGGTGGATCGTGGAAAGCGACAATAACTTTATATATATATGAGGCCTTATAGGTAATTGGCCAATTTTACACAACCTTGCCGGAGTGAGGGGCTACATTACTACAACAACCGGAAAAGAGGCATACACTATATGTCTCTAAACGAAGAAATTGTCCCTAACCACTTTAACCTATCCTATCGAGCTGATAGTAAGGTTAGTCGGTAACACGCCGGGCTCAAACAATTAGAGCATGGTCAGCGACCTCAGTGTAAAATTGATGATGGCGGGCATAAGTGATGCGGATATAAATGTTGCTGTATAGTATTTTCTAGCGTACTGTGGTCCAATGTTTTCTACAATTAAACAAAACACATTAACTGGATAGCTATCTACCATATACAACTAACCAATGCAATAAGTAGATTAAAATTAAATTAAGTAACTAAGTATCATAGATTGATAAACTTAGATGGTGCAGCGAGTTGAAAGCACCACAGTAAACAAGGATAATATTCACAGTAATAAAGAAATTATAACTTGCGGTCCTAAGACTGGAAAGGTACATATTGGTCATCAGTACCAAATACGGAAATAATAATTAAATGTGCAATAGCATAGTTACTTGAGTACCTAATAGTCATCAGTATGGAACAGGCTACTATGTTACTGAAATTGAGGCGCTAACATATTCATAGCGCGAGTCGACACATTCTCTGGAGCTGGAGATTTCCGCAGGCGATTTCCGCAGCTGGTTTCCACAGGCTGGTGTCCGCAAGCTGACTCCTCTAGACAGGGTAGACATGGTAACACTCAGGACAGTGAAACAAAGCAGTGAAGTAATGTCTATTAGAACGTCTTGGTAACTAGTGTACAATTTATACATAAGTGAGAAAGTTCTCCGCCCGGCGACGGAAATAATAAAGTTGAAGGTTGCCCATTAACAGAGAGGGCTGTATATATTATTGAGCAGCTACATAAATTGGCACATGGTGTGGGATGCATCGCATAGCTCTTGCGTCGCACCTAGCAAAGGCCATCAGACTGTGGTCAAAACGTTAATTGAAACAAACACGACATGCAGTGCGGAGGTTGAAGTCCACTTTTCAGCGTGGTTGGCATCCACCAAGAATCACCGTCAGCTCTACATTCCTTATACATTATTACTCCCGAATGGCCGTCTGGGAGTATAAAAAACTGGTGGAAGCTGAGGACATCCTACCACCACGGATGTGCTGGGATCGGTAAGATACGGGTAGAAGTGAGACTCACTGGTAGGTCAGCAGTTACATCCATCCTCCTGATGGTCCAGAGGTCCTGCGCGGGCTGGCTTCTACCCCCGGCGATGCTCCTGATTCTTGATTTCTCACCACTTTTATACTACTCGTGACATTAGAGGGAGATGGCTCTGCCAATCAGCGACCGAGCAGTAGCCAATCAACGTGCAGCTAGATCAGTGACGTATTTACCACGTTCTAGAACATTCTAGATCTTTTTATGCATACACGCGATTACGACGTCAAAAGCAATATTTTGAAGATAATTTAAGGGGGGTTTCCATGTATAACTCAGCCATTTCTGGACCGATTTTGAAACGGTTAACAATTCTAGAAAGCTAGTGGTCCTGAGTGGTACCAAGAACAACTAGAATGGAATATTTAAAGGTTTTTACAAGTACCTACTCGGTGCACTATTGGCATACACTCGCTTCCAATCCCATGATGTGTTGTCAGGGAAGCGCTGACGTGCGTGCATGCACATCACACGCTTTATCGGACTCAGCCGATTTTAACAATAACTGCTCCTATATGGCTCATGTACGCATACTATCCTACCCATGTGGCATGCTTGGAGCGAATCTGGAGTGGCCGTTCCGTACCCAGACTTCTAGAGCTTCAATGATGCAACCAAGATTGAACCACACAGTGTCATCCCAACTATTAGTGTCACTGGTATGTCTATCCATACTAATTTAGAGTTATGGAACAATTTGTAATTAAACAGCAGAAATGTTAATATATACTATACAAACAAGATATCATTTGACAGTAAATGAGCACAATAATACACAATATAGAGCTAGCTGGTGTCCTTTCCACGTGGAGTCGCCGGAGGTACCACACAGGTTCTTGAATCCGCAGAGGTATCCCCGCAAGAGAAGCATCCGAAACGAAGTCACTAAGTAGCTTAAAGCTGCTATGCCACAGTATTTCATTATTGCAAATCAGTCTCTAGGCTATATACATCATCGCATTGTGTCAGGAGAAGTTCATATTTGCACAATGCCGCTAATAAAACGATGTAATTTCACCATTACCGCGATCGTCAAATAGCGCATTCTTACAGAAATTACTGATCTTATCCATCTAGTTTATATTGGATTCAGTGGGCATCTCATAAATATTCATGCAGGGAAATCCCTCTTATCACGTGACATGTTTTTTGTTTCGCTTTCGGTTTCAACTGGTGTCAATTAGCTATTGTTATTAGATGGATGCAGCATCAATAAATATTATTAACGACTAAATTAAATGATAGGCTAGACTAAAATAGGCGACTTAGCTGTAAACTGGGCAACAATACTGGTAACGTGCACCGCGTATAAGTGAAGGTAGCTTGCGTTCTCAGTTTTCGTAACGCGTTCACAATAGTTTGCAAACTATTGCAGTTATTATGAAAACAGGCAGCACAACCTGCGTTCATTCATAAGTGTGTTTTACCAGTATTGTCGTATTTTCGTTATGGGACTTTCATTATAAAAAAGCAATCATATACTCATTTTTCGTGAACTCATCTCAGACTACCTTGAAATTACAAATAGGCGCAGTAGGGATATGGGAGGGGAAAGACAGGGGTGACTTTTTGACAATTTTCAACCGCCCGCATGAGTGACAGATCGGATGATGGACTGATTGCATGAATGACAGATCGGATGACTGATCGACTGCATGAGTGACAGATCGGATGACCGACTGACTGCATGATTGACAGATCGAACGAGTGATGGACTGACTGGATGCTTGAGTGACAGATCGGATGACTGCATGAGTGGGATATAGGCTGACAGACTGAATGACTGACTGCATGAGTGACAGATCGGATGACAAACTGCATGTGTGACGGAATGACAGACTGCATGAGTGACAGCTCAGATAGCTGTATGAGTGACAGACTGACAGATAGGCCGACCGGCCAACCGACTGATCAACTGACAGACTACATGAGTGACAAATTGGATGACATACTGACTGCTTGGGTGACAGATCAGATGACCGACTACTTGAGTGATGGACTGATAGACTGCATGACTGACAGATCTGATGACTGCATGCATGACGGACTGATGTACCGGCTGACAGGCTGAATAACCGACTGACCAATCGACCAACTGCATGAGTGACTGAGCAGATGACTGACTGACCGACTGGTAGTAGTAGTGTTGGGATGATCCTACCTCCCTGGCAGCCATTCGGCGATCTGTGGTGGCCTCCGCAACCTATGCCCCAGGGATTGAGAGGGTGGTGGGGGCTCATTTGTCTAAATGGAAATCCAGTTGAGGGAGGAGGAGGCTCATTTGTCTAAATGGAAATCCAGTTGAGGGAGGTGGTATCATTTTACTACCGACACTACTACTGTCAGTCATGCAGTCATTTGATCTGTCACTCATGCAGTCATCTAATCTGTCACCAATGCATTTATCCGATCTGTCACTAATGTAGTTATCTGATCTGTCACTCATGCAGTCATCCGATCTGTCACTCATGCAGTCGTCCGATCTGTCACCCATGCTGTCATCCGATCTGTCACGCATGCAGTTGATTGGTTGTCACTCGATAGGTCGGTCAGTGGATTGATCAGGCGGTGAGTGGGTGGTTTGGTCCGTCAGTCTGTCCCTCATGCAGTCATCCGATCTGTCACTCATGCAGTTATCCGATCTGTCACAGACGCAGTTGATCGGGTGTGCAGGCGGTCAGTTGTTCGCTCAGTCGGTCAGTCAGTGGGTTGGTCAGTTGGTGGGTGAGTGGTTTGCTCTGTCAGTTTGTCCATCAGTCCATCACTCATGCAGTTATCTGATCTGTCGCTCATGCAGTCCATCCGTCAATCAGTTATGCAGTCATCTGATCTGTCACCTATTCCTCATGCAGTTATCCGATCTGTCACTCATGCAGTCCGATAGTCTGTCAATCATGCAGTCATCTGATCTGTCACCCATACATTCATCTGATCTGTTACTGACGCAGACATCTGATCTGTCACTCATGCAGTCAGCCGATCGGTCACTCATGCAGTCATCAGATCTGTCACTCATGCTGTCATCCGATCTGTCACTCATGCAGTCATATGATCTGTCACTCATGCAGTCGATTGGTTGGTCACTCGTTCGGTCGGTCAGTCGGTTGGTCAGGCGGTGAGTGGGTGGGTTGGTCCGTCAGTCTGTCCCTCGTGCAGTCATCCAATCTGTCACTCATGCAGTTATCCGATCTATCACACAGGCAGTCGATCGGGTGTGTGGGCGGTCAGTTGGTCGCTCAGTCGGTCAGTCAGTGGATCTTATGGCCATCTATGTTGCGACCCAGGCGCTCTTTCAACACATCCTTGAGGTCTATGAGCAGCTCCACCCCATCACCACCAATGGGGTGGAGGGAGAATACCTTTGAGTTCACTTCATACTGCATGACTTGCCATCGCTCTCTTCTACCTTGGCAGCATCAACTGCGTACACATCTGCCAGGTCAGCAAGACCAGTCGAGTGAGCAAATATGAGTTCCATATCACGCTATAGAAGGGGTTTAAACAAGACATATAACCATGCCGATTGTCTGACTGCTGCTCTCCGGTGGTGAGAACGTAATCTCACCCTCTCTAGAGGGGGAGACGGGTGGTACAGTACCATGTAGAATGGGTCCTCTTCGAGGTGTCCCAGTGGGGCACAACATACATATACGCTGATGTGCTACATCAACCTCCGGGCAGTGCACACAGCAGCTCACTGGTAGAAGTCGGCCGGGACGTGATAGAGTATCTCCCAGGTGCCAACAGCAACCTATGGAAAGCTATCAGTCCTAGCCTGTTCACACCTGTAAATCACCTGTTTGACAGCCCCTCCATTAACATATATGCCAGCACGGATGGGATATCGGATGCCCATTTAGAGTTTACACTCTTATTACTCATTGACCTGACGACAACATGATATCACACCAGGAATATCTGACCTTTGCCAAGATGATGAAGAGCCAGCTACAGGTTTGCCCCTTCATGCCCCCTGCACAGAGAAAGGACTTAAATGAACAGATGCTCGCACTGCAACAAGAAGGAGAGTGACTAAAGCAGGAGAGCTGGTATCAACAGAACGTGAGCGTTACAAGGGGGCGAAGGAACAGTGAAGGTGACTGATACTGGCAGGCCCTCCTGGAGGAGAGTAAGAGGGACGATGAGCCAGATGTAGCGGAGACTGCGGATGATGCAGCGGAGACCACGGACGAGGATGAACCAGAGAGTAAGTGGGATGATATCTTCACATCCGATGATGAGCCAGATGTCTTCACATACGACGATGAGCCAGGTGTCTTCACAGACGAGGATGTCATACAGTGGGAAGAGGAGATGGCGCAGAAGTGTAAGACCAAGAAAGCCATCCAGCGGTGGACCTACTATCTTGGTCATAAGGTGAAGTTCCAGATGTCACATCTCAGAAAGCTACTGGAACACGACATAGTGCTGGATGACCTCTGTCTAAGAGACGTCTGTCTCGAATCCAGCAAGCTGGCACGGTTCCCCAGGCTCTCCAAAATGTACCCTTCTAGGACTCATGAGCAGATTCTGCAGGTGATGCCGGTTTAATCTCCAGGTATACTATGGCAAAATCAGAGTGGCGGAAGCAACCAGAAATATACCCCTCCCTGACAGCTGACGAGGGCAGTACCATCCACGGCTGGTGACTGCAGCAGATAGATACCATCAGACAGAATCTCAGCCATGAGGCAGAAAAGCACAGCAGAATACGCAGGCGATATAAGACAGCCTACAATGTCCATCGCGCTACAACCACTGCTGCGGGTGTGATTGGAGCCAGTGTTGGGGTGGCAGCTGTGGCCACTCTCGTTACAGGGGCGGGGGCCATCGTTGCCATCCTGCTGGGTGGAGTGACACTAGCCGCCACTGTCTTGGCCATGGGCTTGGGGTGGGGCAGCAGCAGATCACAAGGAGGCTTGAGAAGCATGCTAAGTACGTGGCACTGGCACAGAGTATACTACGGACTATCGACGAGTCTGTCAGCAAAGCTCTCGAGGATGGCCAGGTCGCCTCACTGGTCTCTGGAGTCGAGACGACTACAAATAGTGTGCTGCCTGTACGGTAGCTTTAAGAACACCAGTATAGATGGCCTTCCCACTGAACCTCACGACAGTCATCCGGAGCCAACCACCCCTCCTGCGTACACCCTTGACTCGCCTGAGAGGTCTACTGGATGATATACCAGAGCTAACACCATTCTCCATCACAGTGGATGGATAGTCCCGAACCAGCTTCTCCGTCAACCCACGACCGCTGACCAACCACCCCATCACCATCAAGGATGCTAAGCAAGCTCATACTTGGATGGCTGCTCCAAGCCTCTCATACGGGAATCAGCAGCTGAACTTTGCCGTGTGGTGTGCCACGGCAGGATGTGGAGTAAGTTCCACCCTGCTTCACTCCTATTCTGGTACTCCTGAAGCTGTGCTCATTGCCAGCTGTCTCAGATTCCACGTGTACTTCAAGGTGCGACGAATCCTCCATGAGCTGGGTGCAAGCTTCCCTGATACAAACGCCTTCGATCCACAGCTCAACAGTCATAGCATCTCAGCGGCCAGCAGACTACAGAGAGAGTTCAGCACTCACCAAGACATGGTGGTGACAACAGCGGTCTAGGGGTTATGTACGGTGACCCAAGACGTGACTATTCAGGATTCCCCTATTGAACCCCCCCCCCCACCCCCGATGAGCAGGCCGTCGGAAGACAGCGACATTGCTTGCAGCAGGACTATCCAGATGTGTGGAAGTACTTTGTCCCACACATCACCTCAGGCCTCACACCAGCAGGGATCGTTCGGATCAACCAGTCCCTGGAAACACTGTGCTACTGCCTCCTTATGGCACAGACCCAGCTGCAGCATTCCATAGATGGTGTCAGCGGAGCAGAGGTCCAGGCCATGTTCATCAGTGTTGTTGAGGATATGATCATCATGGCAGACCCTAGTAGTCTTATTGCTAAGTTCCAGCAGGGGTTGCAGAAGGGTCGTCGCAAACTTGACATTGCTATTTCGCCACACCTATGGTTGATTGTGAGCAACATGATCATGAACATCGAGGACCTCCAAGTCAGGGGCTATAACAACATGATAGTCGAAGGGAGTTTCCCCCGGTGTCCACTTCGGCTTCAACACTGCCATCAACGCACCTACACATAGTACGAGGCATACAGTCATTCCGACCCTGACAATGCAGCCAGTCAACACAGCAGCTCCAGGCTCCCTGACACTGCAGCCAGTCGACACAACACCGCTTCCCGTGGTAGCTCTATGTGTGGTGTCAGGCCTAGCTATCGTGGCGCTCAGGATCAGCCTACTCCCCCGCTAGCAACTCAGCTATAAGACTATCGTGACTCTCTACAGTAGCAGTGGGGACCACGGTGAGACACTGAACCAGCTTGGCATGCCCTACAGCCCATATTCCCACTGCCAGCATTCACATCCAAGGGCAAGAGGGTTCGGCAGCACATCCTTTTTCCAGCTTGTAGTATCGCAGAGCCTTGTTCAGCTCTGAATCCGGTGAGGCCATGGCGGTCTGCAACTGCTGGAACACATCTGACAGATACTACCAATCCTTGTAGAAACCTTTAGCTCGCAGGAGCTGCTCAACGATACTCCTGCCCATGATAAGGTATTCGAGGATGCAGATCTGTCCCTTGCCAAATCCTAGATAGAGCTTCACAGCTGTCACCTCCTCTGTCAGCTCAGCACTGGAGAGCTGAGCGAGCTCATCTGGTGTCTTCTTCTTATAGTCCTTCAACTCCTTCCAGAAGACATCATAGTACTTCTTGCATAGCGTGAGCCCGGACATGTTTAAGATGTCTCAATAGAGAGAGGAATATTCCTGAGTACCAACCCGGCCACCTGGCAGATGCAGACTGGGAAGATCTTATTAGCTCTCTCGACAGGGGACGCAGACATTTAACCGCGTTATATACTCAGTGCTTAAACAATGACGTCAACGGTACAGATCGTGAAGCTACTGCCTGAGAGCCAGGCGAGTCTTCAGAAGGTGGAGAACCTGATGCGAACCAAGACACAGAAGTTACTGACCAAAGCAAAATCAATGGCAGTCCATGTCGCCAGTAACGTGGCGGCGAATGTGGCCATGGTGAAGATGACAGGGAGAAATGAGGTTCTTCCTGCCGCCACTGTGACTGTCCTTGCTAAAGTGGTGAGTGGGGTGGCCTGGCACTGTCTCAGAATAACTCACCCCATCCCAAAGATTGTGGTGCCTCCTACACTGTTGCCGCCAAGATCATGGGTGAACGTGTTACACTAATGGGGAACGCGGTTCTAGGGCTAGCAACGAGTGCAATGGCTGAGATCATCGTCGCCTACGTTTAACCCCTCTGAATAGTGAGAGATGGATCACGAGACCCATGCAGCATATGAGGCATGGCGTGCCAGAGGGTGGTGTGTAGGCCATAGTCGAACATGCGCACTGAGGATCGCCAATGCCCGGGAATTGTGGATCGCCCACAAGGCATGCCCCAGGAGAGAGTGCTAGTACCCTGAGCATTGCTACCTATTCCCTTGGCCGACTGCGTGGTCCTCCTATGCCCAACTATTTCACTGGAGGTATGACTAGGAGGTTTAAACCATCTGTATATATATATATATATATATATATATATATATATATATATATATATATATATATATATATATATATATATGTATATATATACATGTATGACTAGGACTCTGTCACTCACAGACCTAGAAAGCAAAGAGCTAGGCGATCTTGCCCACTTGGGCGAGGCACGCCTCGGTTCAGAGGAGAATGGTGCCCATATCTCCTTCCTAGACTTCGATGAGAAAGGAGACCCATGGGAGATCCGAGGTAGCATCCTAGCCTGAGATCTCATCGGGAACACAGATACGGTAGGAGAATCAGCCATTAACAAGACCAAGACTGTATACAAGGGGATGGGCATCAAGGAGAGGGCGACGATCTGAGGTATGCTCGGAGTTGATGAGGCTGGAGCCATCAAGGTTATGGCTGAGTCCTATGCACAGGATCTGGTTACGGATCTCCTGAAACCACGGAGCTCATTCCGACAGGATGGAGAGAATTTCAAGATAGGCACCCTCAGCCTGAGCAGTATCACTGTCAATGGCCAAACAGGTGCAGGTGCTACCAGCTACCAGGGGTGAAGAAGTCAGGGTTCTTTAATTTGCCGTTTAAGACCACAGGATAGTCATGGCTTCCCATGCATGTATCATACAGAGACTTGATGTACTAGACACTGTGGGTGCTGACACAGGCCCTCTACGCTATCTTCTCAGCTGCTTGACGCTTCCATCGCATCCTTTGTATCTGCCGGAGGTGGAGGATTCCCCGCTCTGCAGGCGAAAGAGCTGGTGCAGGAAGTACTGTCATTTAGTCTCCAAGATATAGGCGAGGCCACCGCCGACCAAGTGCTAACCATCCTCCGCACGCATGTCTGTATCAATCGACAGTAGGCCGACCGATGATGGCGAGGGGGTGCTGATCACTGCCCTGTCAGGAACCAGGAAAAACATCTTGCTGCAGGCTCTCCTGGCCAAACAGCTACACTCTCAGTACATCCTTCTGGTATCTGACTCCGCCGCAGAGGTGGTTGACAGTAATGATCAATGGTACAATGACCCAATCACCAAGATGCAGAACCTGCAAGTACTGATGGAGAAGCTGCTGGCAGCCCGACTGATAGAACCACTCGTTCTAGTTATCGATGACCCTGCAATGGACCAGAAGACAGTCACCTACCTCAGCAACATCACCAGGCGCATCCGGCACACAAAGATAACTGTCTTCATCCTCTTTCAGAAGTACACCTGCGAGATCTCACCAGACATCCGCCACAATGCCCGGTTGCTATGCTTCAGCTCCAAGTGTGGACGTGCCCTGCTCGAGACCATATACGACAGCCTAACCCTCAAGGAGACCAAAGGAGACTTTATCACAGGTGTACAGAGTGCAGATGAGCTGTACCGCTTCATCTTCAGCAACAAGGAGACAGGTGAGCTGTCACACTTCAAGCCATCTCTGGAAAAGGCGCAGACCTTCACCTACAAGCTGGATCCAGCCAGGAAACTAGCCTGCTCCACGCGTCATCGCTGACAGACTGTCGCAGCTGCTGCAACTTTTTTTCATTCATCAGAAGGCTGAGGAACTTCGTCCGCTGTCTCTGCTACTTCGTCAGAGGCTTGAGGAGTTTCGGCAGAAGCTTGAGGAACTTCATCAGAAGCCTGTCGCTTAAACTCTACCCACTGAGGGTCATAGTCTAGGGCTTTCTTCCTCTGGACCTTCTCACGGAAGATCCACTTTGTCCATGCGCGATGAGCATCTGATTTGCGAGCGGATCTGAAATGCTGGCAGATTACTGGCCAATCTCATGCGACCTCTTTCGTTGAAGATGTGCTCAACAGCCTCCTTGCGGCCAAGAGTGAACCCCTCCTGGGTACCTTCTGCATGACCGGTGTCATGGCTCTCCGCTACAGTGGCACTGACCTCCTCCCTGAAGTAGTTATTTGCTCCAGACTGGAGGCTATCTAGCATATCTCGCTCTTCCTGGCTATGGAGGCTAAATACGGCAGCCCAATTCCCGACTGTTAGTAGATCTTTGTGGTTGACCCTCGACCTTTGGAGAGCTAGAATAACAGGACTGTCGGTTTGGGCCACAGGAGGTAGGCCGAGTGTCCTTCCCTGGGTGCTGTCAAACCTCTGGTAGAGTATCCGAGTCAGAAGTTCTTTTGTACTACGAGCTGGCACTCCTTCCTCTATGGCGGTCAGTATCTCCGCATCAGACAGAGGTGTGACCTCGCTCATGGATAATGTTGATGTCACGAAGCAGTCCTCGGAACCTGTGACAGTGGGACAGTGCATGCTGTGGCTGTCGTGCTGACTGCCGTGCCGACTTGTCCTGCTGCCTATAGACAATCTGCTGGAAAACTTTACCAAACATGGCATCCATTTAACACATTTAACCTCTATATACACAGACCTTAAACATGCTGCAGTATGTGCAACATCCAGATTGGGCCATTGAACCCGCACTGATCCTTGGAAGGACTGCCTGATGGTCATTCGACCCAGTATACACGATGAGAACCCGTTGTCCGCTGCAGGGGAGTACATTGAGTTTGCAATCTCGGCACGGATCCACGAGATCAAGAGCATGACACTCGAGTTCAAGCTTCAGAGCACAATAGAACAGACGGTAGAGATCCCGCAGTTCTGAACAGCTGAGAGATCATGCAGAGCACCAGCACCATGGACACCACCTATGTGAACGATGAGTACCAAGTCCTAGGTCCGTTGGCTCGTGGCCCAACCTTCTATGTGAAGGGAAAGGGGTACTATGCTGTATGGTGCAATGAGGGGTTTACGGAATTCAAACTATGGGCAGGTGTCGAGAAGCTCGTGGCAGTTCCACTCTTAACCCTCCTCGAGAACACACACATGAATCTGGCTGCCATGCAGGATAGGCTGTTCCTCCGGGTGTACACTGGGCAGCTAAAAAATGCGATGATGAATACCCCAAGACTTCATGTCTGGCATGACGAGAATGACCAGGAGCTGAAGCAAACGGGTTCCAAACAGTGGATCGTGCATGTGGAGCGAGAACACCAGCAGGTCCAAGCCACAGGTAACCAATGGGTAGAGCTGACATTGCATCGTGGTGCATCGGACTGTGTCGCTGTTGCGGTCCTAGTTCAGAATGGAGGAGCCATCCAGCAGGTGGATAAGCTAGACGACTTCAAGCTTGTGGTTGCTGGGACCAATGTTCTTGGTGAGGTAAGCGAGATGGCTGATTGCCAACTCCACAGACAGAAAACTAAGTCATATGCACTTCTGCGCCTAACCAGTGGAAGCGACGACCTCGAGTTGGCACTCGAGGGCCGTCACCACCTCGGGGGCAGGGACATCCCACCTAATCAGAGCAACCGGCTCAGCTTCAACATCGGAAACCTCATATCTGGGACTCACTTATTAGGTGTGACGGTACTTTACTTTGGCTATGCTAAGGTATGCATGTCGAACACATCAGGTATTCAGCTTGAGCATGCGTAGAGCACGACTCCTGTCGTCACCGCTGCAGCTGTCACCACTACTATAAGCTCTGCTGTCTTCTGACCAGTCGATGCTTCATAGTCGAGCGTTGGCTCAGATATCTTTACAGCCTCGTAGTACTCATCGAGACTCTCATCTGCCTCTTTGAGGCTATGGTTGGCCTGAGCTCGGAGTTGTCGTCGGCGTGCCTCCTTCTGGCACATATGCTTGAGAGCTTTGCTGTACTCAAGCTTCTCCTTAGACAGCTTCTCCATCACCTGGTTATGACGCTCATGCTCAACCTCTGCCGCCTTCTTGCTGGCGAAGCTGAGTCCCCAGTTCGCTGAGGCAAATACGCCCGCATTCAAGATTGCAGAGGCCATGATATAGACTACAGTTTAAAGCTACTATATAACTGCCCCAGCGACGGATCCCCAGAGCAATGTATGAACCAGAGGCTGATCCAGTTGAGGATATAGATGATGAGGACTATGAGGAGGACTATGATGAGGAGGATGATTATGATGCAGACGACTACGATGTAGCGGAGACTTTGGGTGAGTATGATGATGTAGAGCCTGAATCCAGTAAGCTAGTACACAGAGTGAAAGGAATCTATCGCACTTACGTAAAAGGTTCTATCGGTCCACTGGCAGCAGTTTGGGCTCCGCAAGATCGCCAACAATGCTCTCCATGGGGTGGAGAAGATTTCTGAAGCCATACCATCCATCGCCTCAGGGGTAGGTACATTCTTCGGAGTCGCAGGCCCTTGGCTACTGTACGTTGCCATAGCGCTCGCAGCAATCTGGGCCTTCGAACATTTAAGCCATACTATATAAGGATGGCGTCTCTGTACGACCTGGTCAAGTCCCTTAACTTCCGAGGGTTGGTCGATAAACTAGTGTTCAGTGAGGATCCAGCAGAGATTAGATACCAGTGCATGGAGGTGTTTGAGGAGATCTTCAGTGATGGTCGAATGAATGACAGCCATCTGTTCATCTGTTTAGAGTTCACCCAGGCCGTGCGTGACAGGACGGGAGTGGACGACAGTGATGAAATCCGGGAGTTTATCAAACGTCTTTCTTGAGGAACTCTACTATCAGCCTGGTGAATATTATCGCGAACCCCTCAACTACTCGAGGTTGCACGTCACAAGGGCCATAACTTCACATTGGAGACAGTTAGCCAGTGGCTCAGCTGCCAGGCGATGTGGCAGATATACAGTGAAGTATGCCCTCACCATCGTCGATGTCGCCAGCAGGTACAAGGCAGCAGTACCACTCACAGACAAGTCAGCTAGCCAGGTGGCCCAGGCATTCCAGGGTGTCTACGAGGCTTCGGAAAATCCTCTCCAGTGGCGGAATTGTTGCAGGTGGATGAGGGTAAGGAGTTCAGAGGGGATCTTGCAGCCCTCATGCGGAAACATGGTGAGGCAGTTAGGCGAGGTGAGGTAGGGCATGACCGTGCCCAGGCTATCGTTGAGCGGTGGTATCGGACACTGGCAGAGAGACTGTTCTCACACCAATTCGCCCAGGAAATGGCCGCGTCGAGTGACGTTCTAGAGTATGGGTGAGAGGGCTGCCTGCTGTGGTGGAGAGATCCAATGCTGAGGTTACTAGGCTAATCAGGAAGAAGCCGGTAGAAGCTATCAGACACTCTGCTGGTCACAGCTCTAGAGGAGTGAACAAGGGAGAGGAGTGCCTACCACCTGCTGCTCTGGTTCGGTACCTATATGAGCCTGGTGAGCTGGAAGGTGGTCGACGGCGTGCAACAGATCCTAACTGGTCGATAGATGTTCACAGGCTTTACAGATATGTGGAGGCGGAGGGGCGGCCTACACTGTACTACCTGGCACGCCAGTATGGAGTGCCTAGGCGACCATTTGTCGTAGAAGAGCTGCAGCTAGTCCCTGAAGACACACAGCTACCACCCCGGTATTGACCCCATCTGGCAGCACATGGCGCTTATCATGGTAAGCGGAGAGTCCGAGTTTTTCCTGCGCATACGTCACCATGCCCTGGTTGCACATGCGTAGGCCTCGATTGATGGTTTTGTCCATTACACCATGGAGGATGCTGTAGGACCTCTGCCAAGAGACCTCATTCTGGTGCTTTGACATTCCATTAGCCGAGCACTTACTTGCAGCTGCACTCTCCACGTAGTAGCATTTGGAGCAGAGAGCGATGCCACGAGAGCCTTCGAACTCGAGCTTGAACAGTCCCGGAGTCGATCCAGACCCTTTGTCCCAAGCTAGCCAGTCCCGCTTATGAGCCTGGTACTCTGCTCGCATCGCAGGGCGAATGACGTCGCTGAGGTTGGAGCCTGCTATAGCGATATACGCGGAGTCAGTGTCCATCTGCAGGTACTCAAAGCTGTCACGGGCTACATAGCAATCGAGGAAGTCATAGTAGAACTCCAACATTCACAGCTTCGCGAGCTCATAAATGGCTATCCCCACCTGGAAGGGCCTTCGAATTGTGATTGTCGGCTTGTGACTCTGGAGCTCGTATGACTCACTGATCTCCTCGAGATCTTCGAACCATGCACTACACAGGGCCTTGTCTACAGCGCGTTCATCCTTCGTGAAGCTGGTGTTGCTATGATGTTCTAGGGCCTCGATGAGCTTCCCGCATGCACTGTTGCCGAGGAGTTTGAAGAGATCTGCCAAGAGCGCTTTGCTCTTATCTACATCTCCCGAGCGGTGGGCCTCTGTAACATTCTCCACGAACCACTCGAAATGGGCGCTTGGCCTCATAGTCTATGGTGCGGTATACAGCAGTGATCTTCAGGCCATGGGTTATATACCACTTGATGGTCGGGGCGTACAGCAGCCACTTCTTGCCAGAGAGGGCACCGACCAGCTTCTGGGTGGTGGGCCGCTTCCTCCCTGTTTGCCCTAGATATGCCAGCATCTCAGACGAGATTGCCTCTACCGGGATCTCGTGGTTATAGAAGAGAGGAGGCATTTCCTCGAACTTTCCCCACTGAGCCTTGTGGACCTCTATATCCACGTCAGCAACCCCAAATCAGCTGTCTGCTAGGAGAGCCTCCTTAAAGCTAGCTACCCCACTGGCACCGGACCAATGGCGCACTTTCTCCTTACCACATGGCATCTCTTTGGCCATCGTTGACAGGTACAGAGCATTCGCGTCGTAGCCGAGTAGACGTTGGCAGACATGCTCACTCTGGCGGATTCGAGCTCTTCTGCTGTGTACACCCGCAAGCTTTGGCCCATACCTTGTACGAGACTCCTGGGCCGAGGTAGTTCAGCACATCGAGAAACCGTAGCTCAGGTGTTATGATGAACATGGTCTGACTAGCATTCTTGGCGACTTTCACTGTACCTGTACTGTTAGTCAGCTCATCGACAAAGTACTTCTTGATGAGGTTCAGGTCATACCACCCAGAGTTGAACCCCAGTACAGGCACTTGGTCACACCACTCGTTCCAACGAATAGCCGCTGAACTGGATGGTTGGGGCAGATAGAAGGCTTTCTCATACGCAGACTGGCGCCTCAACCTTCTCACCAGGACACACGATTTTTGTTTTGCCGCCTGTACAGTGATCAGCATGGCGTTGAAGATTGCATGCCTGTGTAAACCTCTGCTGACAGTGACTGCAGACTAGTGTATGTGCCAGCTTGGAGATGTTCTTGATGTAGAAGGCATGGTGGTCCCACACTCCGATGGTCATGGTGTCACGGTAGTGAGCCGCTTGCCTGATCATGTGCCAGGTGCCTTCTTCAGTTGGTTCATACACGCGAATCCCGATCTTTGCGAAAATCTCTACCTTGTCCAGCTGATCCAGCGAGGTCTTGCGGACATCAGGTACTGTCTTGCCGTAGAACTGTGTGGCAAGCTCTCGTGCAGGAGCTGTACTTCTATCAGCTCTCGCTCCTCGGTGGACTGCTAGACATCTCCAGAGACACATGTTGTCCCTGTAGGTGTCGAGGGTAGTCATACTCTTCTTCTGTCGTAGCCAGTCTGGGAGGGGGCCTGTCCCAAGCAGAGGTTGGCGGCCAATGACAGCCCTGACCTCGACGTTGATTGATCGAATGAAACCCCACTTGGTGTTGGGTCAATCGATATTGTCTGTGTCGAGGCGGGCTTGCTCTCTTGCTGCCACCCAGTCCTGAGCTGCTCCTATCGTGTTCAGCCACGGGCTCCCTGGAGCATTCTTGTGGAAGAGCATCACCCTATCGTCTTCGATGTGACGGATGCAATAGGTATGGGTGTAGCAGAGGTAGAACGCATTCTGGACAGTCTGCTGGATCTTTTGCATGATTCGGCCTGTGAGGTCTCCTTCTAGACCTCTGAAGAATGTCCAGCGTACTGACCGGCCTCCTCTATCCTCTGTCTCCCTTTCGCTGAGACGCTGTCGAGAATGTGTTCACCTTCTCGCCTCATGCTCCGGGCTAAGGGTTCAGACCTCGGCCCCCTTATGCTGCGGGCTGGGCTCAGACCTCGGCATTGCTTAACGATCATGTGTTTGAGAGTTAAGCGCTCCAGTGGATGGGCCTCCATCCGCCTCGCTACAGTCTTGGCTCGCAAGCTAGCAGTCACCTCCTCGTCCAACTGACTAAACTCACGTATCCACTGTGTTTTCTTGTGGAGATTCCAAGGATCCGCGGTAAGTGCTCGAAACCTTCCCATATTCATTGCTCGGGAGAGTCGCTTCTGCCACTCCTCAGCACGGACCTGGGCGATCATCTGGAGCAGGTCGGCTTTCTTGGCCTTAGAGTAGCCTCTAAGACCGAATTGCTTTGCAATAGCGCGAATCTGTGCAACAGTACTCATGGTGTATATCCCAGTGGATGCCTGCCTCCAAATGGGCGTTCAGACCCTATTATGTGTGGCGATCAGTACCTGTGGGTGGTGTATATCCCTGTGGATGTCTGTCTTGGCGTTCATACCTATTATGTATGGTGCTGGCGATCAGTACCTGTGGGTTGTGTATATCCCTGTGGATGCCTGTCTCTAAATGGGGTTCAGACCCTATTATATGTGGCGATCAGTACCTGAGGGTGGTGTATATCCCTGTGGATGCCTGTCTCTAAAGGGGCGTTCAGACCCTATTATGTGTGGCGATCAGTACCTGTGGGTGGTGTATATCCCTGTGGTTGCCTGTCTCTAAATTCAAGGATTGCATGAATTCTGCTTATAATTTGAATAACCTCCTTTGCCGTCTTCTGTTGTCATCTAATTAGAAAAAAGTAATGGCTTAATTAGCGAGGCTTTTATCAAAGCTTGAACGTGTGTGCCGACATACGCGCACGTCTGTGCATGTACATGATACTTACTCAACGATTCACGTACAGTAATTGTAGGCCTACCCTGTTCTTGATAAAAATACAATGTGCGATGGATGGATGTATGGATGGGTGGATGGATGAAAACTGATGTACGGGATGCATAGAACAAATACAAGAGTTATTAATTAAAAATTGTTATGGAAATACAAGAAACGAGATCAGATTGCATCAAATGAATGATTAAACGTGGATGGATGTGTGGATGGATGGATGGATGGATGGATGGGCTGGTGGATGGATGGATGGATGGATGAAGGGCAATGCAGATGATTTAGTGTAGTTGTATACTGTTCGGGCAAACAACTTACTCAGGCAACGGCATGAGTGACGTTCAGGCGGCATAATTCTACAATGTTAGGGTATACCTAGATCATCTAATTACAAATGACTTCAGAAGCCAAACATCATTAATATCTGATTTCCAATCATGATCAAACAACTAAATGTTGTCAGTTAATTTTTCTTTGAAAATTGCCTACACCAATCTCCTATATAATATTCGACTTCCAGTTGAACAAACCATAACGTCTTACTTTCACATCACTTCTCATCATTTAAATAAATTACGTCGGTTAAGATAGCCTATAGTTCACATTTTTTGGAAACTGCCCGGGAAACTGTCGCTATGGAGAATCTGTGTATTTTGTGTAATCGGGAAGTTCATCGTCTTCAGCACGGCGTGACGTGTGATATTTGTGACAGATGGCGGCACCGAACATGTGGAACAGGTAATCATCATCATCTACGGCGGCGATGTCGTCATTATCACCATTGCCATCATCATTTCGTTATCATCATCATCATCATCATCATCATCATCATTTCATCGTTGTTGTTGTTGTTGTTATTATCGTCATCGTCGCTGCGTCGTCGTCGTTGTTGTTTATCATCGTCGTTTATCATTTTCGTCATCGTCGTTGTCATGTAGGCTGATACTGTTGTCTTAATAATATCACCATCATTAGTGAAATATTTACCAACAGTATAAAGACCCCTTGGCTCTTGGTTGTAACCTCCCCACCCCACCCTCCACCTCTCTTTGCGCATTAACCATTCCGCCAGATCATCTCTCCTAGTTTCTTACCACAAAAAGAAACGAAAGTGAAACGAGGAGTGACCACTCTCTTCTTCGTCTACACTTTCACACCAGAATGCTGGTATCAATAATAATCCAATGCGCTTTCAGACGCTGCTCAAATTGCACACCTCTATATAACTAAACAAAGTAACTTCTGCACTTAAAAACATGTATCAGACTCATTTGGGAGGATATCACAACATTTCAAATACCCAAGTTCAAACATCTGAATTACACAAATCAAGAAATCTATTTTAGGCATTCTGGCGCAAAAGCGCACCCCAATTCATCTATTTACATTAACATGAACATCTGTGTTATCGTCGTCGTCGTCACCACCACCACTACCACCACTAGCATCACCATCATCACCACCATCGGGTGGGGTTGGGGTGGGGGAGATTTATCGATAAAAGGGTTAAGAAAATATGTATCTGAGTGTGAAAACTGTCTATGTTTATTATTTCATTGCATTCCAGGTTGGCATCACAGAGTGAATTGCGAAGCTGGCCAGGCTGGTTTGCCATTTTATCAGCTTCTACCGCTGCTAAAAAAATGAGAAGCTGAAATGGTAGCAATTAATGTGGAGTCTGGAGATTTAGAGCGCGACGTCAACATTAAATATATGAAACGGGGTGAAAACCTTCACATAGCCTAGGATAGCTACATGGTGAAAAACATCAGCACCACAGACCTCCTCAAGACATCCTTAGGCAGCATTAATGGCCTGCAATCAACTTACGTCCAAGATATTTAACATAACATTTCTTACATCATGTTAAATTTGTTTTGGAAACGCTTTAAGTTATGTCTGAGCTGTACTTACTACTACGTACTACTACATCATAGTCATGTAAATTGTCATCTAAATGTGTACACATACGTAAATAAATACATCGTTTCTTTTACAAACTGCGTTTTCAAAATTGTATTGGCATAACCACTGTCCCATCACACCCTATATAACGTTTCGCATTGTCCCAAAATACCAACTCTTATCTTTCTTTCTGAAGATAATTTCGCGTACTGTTATCAGCAACATACTCCAGTCAAATTAGTTTTGAAATATTCAACAGATATGATCAGAAGGATGTGTAGGATAGGGCCACCTGCGTGTGTGCGTAATAAAAGTAGTCTTTCAACATGAATGGTATACAGATGTCTATGAGACCACGTGTATTAAATGTATTGAATGAATATGGCCAAGCACAGTTAGTCATCATAGAATGTGTTCAAGCGACCATCTACATTACAAAACTTGGAATTTGAGCAAATTACAATCCTATTCCCGTCAAACATTCATTACACTATATCTATATATCAGTTTCTCTGAATTACCTATCTCCTTATTAACTTATAATGCACATGTTTATATAGTGGGGCGAAATGACCTAGGGCGAATGGGAACAGGGGGCGAAATGACCTGGGGCGAACAGAACAGGCCGCGAAACAGTATGGGTGCGAATGGGATAAGGGACGAAACGACCCAGATTCCTCTTCCCCCCTCCCCCCTCCTCACACACCCCATTATGTAAAATGTTCTTCATAAGTCATGTCTCCACACGTAATTTGTTTAAATATAAACAAATTCATACATGTATGGTATCGTACTCTATGTCATTTGTAATATAAAATATCCATGTACATGTATATAAATGTTTTATGTATAAACATAATATTATAAATTTATGTTATATGTCAAGGGTTCACCGCATCATAGGCCTTGCCGTTGGTGGATGCCTGTATTGAATTGTTAAATTATTTACCTATATGGAAATAAGGAATCTTGAATCTTGAATCTTAATCTTGATCGACCAAGCTCACTAACGACAATGTCACCCAAGCAACATGCCTTCACCACAACAGCACAGTGGATATTCCAACACTACACACAAAACTACTGTACTGTTAATTGGAAGCTCAACATTTAAAAAGGTGAGCGGGTGCTACATGTCATCCGATGACACCGACATTAAAATTATGTCTTTCAGCGGTGCGCGTATAAGCGAAATAAGCTACCAAATCGAGAAATCGGTAGAGAACGAACAATACGATGGAATTGTAGTACACGTAGGCCGTAAGAGTCTTGATAGAATGATGGAGGAGTATACAACACTCATACAGATGATCCAGCGCCAGTCCCCTGAAACACAGGTATTTGTATCATCCCTGCTTCCACGCCCAAACGAAAGAATCCCTGGCTGCATGGCTCGCCGTAACATTCATTAACCACACTTATTTATTTGCCAGCGAAGGGGGCCAAGTATACGGTGAGTTATTCTGGGACAATGTTCACCCCAACAAATCAGGAATAAATCTTTTATCCAGCAACATCCAAGACTACATAAATTATTACCTGTTACAGGATTTTCGAAATGGAAGGATATGGAGGTGCTAGATTTACAATCCTGCGATCTATCAGGTAAATTACAAGTCACATATAAACACTCAGCCTTCGACCAACTCATAGTATTACCAAAGTTCGCAAAAAATCCAGTCATCTGCAAACCCCAAAACACAGTAAATGCATCCTCAGTAACCCGTTTTGCACCCTTAGCAGATGAACTGCCACACTCTACAGAAACGGAACTGTTGGAGTATAACAGCATACATAAGCATGAAACATACACAATACGGAATGCTACTTCTAAACGTCACAAAACAAATATGAACAAACCAATGCCTCAGTCAAATCAAAATCTCCAAAAAGAAGACAATATTGGAAGGAGCAGTAATAGTAGATATCTATTATCTGGGAAGACATCCACTGCACAGAAAACTCTACCTATAAACATATGCATCTACACCAATGCAGATAGTCTGCTGAATAAAAGAAATGAACTCGAAGCAATAGTCCATGAAACCTCTCCAGCTGTTATATGCATGACTGAAGTTTTCCCTAAATACTGTAGCTCGCCGGGTAGTGTCGGGCCATTCTGGTGTAGTATGTCGACTCGCTGCGCCGCAAGTGCATGACGAGTGATGACGCTGGTTAGCTTCCGGTCTCGGGGTGACGGACCTTGTACGAGACTGCCCTGCAGGAAACAAAAAATGGCTCCTATGTCCGGTAGAACTCAATCATTCTGGTGGGGCCATGTGACCATCGTCGCGAACAGTAAACACAACTGTCCCATCCCACGAGTTTGTGTCACCAGTATGTCTGTCCATAGCAATTTCGTGATCTATGGATTTACAAGATTCGATTTGGTGACCTAAAAATATAAGTCTATACAATGAGTTTACTTAAACAATTAAAAATATGCTAGATAAAACTACAATAAGAGCATACGAAAATACGAGACATAGAGACAGGTAGATGAACTTTTAAATATGGGGCTCCCAGAGGTACCACACAGACTCGTAGGTCCGCAGAGGTATCCACGCATGGGAGGCTCCCGTACATGAGACTTAACTAGTTAACTTAATATAAGTTATTATACCTCTAAGCTGAAAGGAAGAAGGTTATCTCGGACGAAAAGTGATGTGCCTCACGTGGGCACTACTCCTAGTGCAAGTTTTGGGTGAGGAGTGTTATCCTGGCATGGACTGTCATCGCAAGTGCCTCGCGTGGGCCTCCGTCTCAGGAAGGTGTTGCCACTGCTTAAAGCGGAAGAAGAATAGTAGGCAAAAATGGGCCTACTCTAATATTTCAATCAAAAATGCTTTAGACTGAAAAGACCATACCTAGTGAGATTATGACAATAGGGATGTGCACTGTTTTACCTGAAGACGGGACGGAGGATTCCCGATGGATTCCCTTGTCACTGTCGTATGTAGTTCTTGGTTTGCTGTATTAGTAGTTTCCGCTTTATTTCTGTGGGCCTTCTGCTTTGCTTAATTCCTTTTAGTTGTTTTTAGAACAAGAATTGGTTTAGGCCGCAACTGGCTGATATCTACCTAGCTATTGGACACGGCTGTCGCGGAGAACAGATGTCCCAAAGACACCAATACTAGTGACAGCGCTCCTACATGTTAGGTAGCAGGATCTCCGAACTGGATAAGAATCTGGACCTCCCACCCCGCAACCACATAAAACATTACAAGACATGGGTTACATTTCACAAAAGTATTATTAGACCATTTCTCTTATCGTTATGGTGGGGGTAAGAGAGATGAATTCCCACCGTAAATGTCCTTCCCGCAAGGGCATGGCAGATTTAAATATCATGCCCAGACATTTTAACAGAATTCGGTGGGAATGCGCATCTCGCCCGTCACTGGGTCCTATGTAACTAACCGTTTTACCTGTCATTAGGTTTATATACAAGTTGCCAGTTTTGCACTGCGGTGCGGGAGGAATGTCATTAAATAAGATAATAATTAATACATGTGTTTTCGCAGTGCTTTCCTACATTGACTTAAAGTGCTAACTACTAAGTATCCGAAGATACACGGGAATGTGTATGTGACACCACACCATGGCCATCACTGCTCGGAAACCCCAATAGTTTCCCAGAGTCGGATCAGCCCATGGTGCGGATGCGGACATCCGAACAATTAAGAAGCCACAAGGCTGAGTGGAACACGAAGAGAGACACAATCTTACTTATGAGTCTTACCCGGAGTGCGGGGCTAGATTATCACACTACCGGAAGAGAAGAGTATATTACACAGTATGTAATGAAGAAAGTGTCTCTAATCATTTTGAACCTATCCTATTGAGCTGAATAGAAAAGGTTTAGTCTGTAGCATGCCGGGATAAACAGAGTTATAGCACGGACAGCGACCTCAGCGAAAAATTGTTGTGGCGGGGGAAAGTGCTGCATATTTAAGTGTTGCTGTATAGTGTTTCCTACATGCACTGCAGTCCTATATTTTCTATGAATAAACAAAACATATGAACGGATGGCCACTGGCCATATATATACATAATCTAAACAGAACAATCAATACGTTGTCCAATGATCAAGATATATATAACAGTACAGGTTAACGAACCTACTATAGTGCGGTTAGCAACACATTGAGGAAAATGAGAATAATTATCAACAAATACAGAAATTATAACTAGTGGTCCTAAGACCGGTACGGTTCCTTTTAGTCATCGGGACCGTTATTGCGGATACAATATAATTAACAAAACCTATATAGAGAAATAATTAAACTGTGTAGTATAGTTACTTGAATACTTGGTAGTCATTCCTAAGTTAGGCTACCATGTTACTGAAATTGATACGTCAATCCGTAGTCGACGTGGGATGATGCGCTCTCCGGAAGCTGGAAAGTTCCCGCAGGTTGGTTCCCGCAAGCTGTTTTCCACAAACAAGACTTCCGCAAGAACACTCATGGCGGGAGGAGTACATCGCTCAGTGCTGTAGGCCTAATAGAATGTCTAACAAGCAGTCAGTAAAAGATACGATACTACTACGTGGTGAAGAAAGTTCCCGTACACCGATGGAAGGTGTAAACAACCCGTCACTAGCGGGGGTTGTCAGAGGCAAACAAGGATACAAAACAAAGCTTCATGGTGCTGGGTACGTCAGCCAACTCTGAAGACGCACCGGGCATAGTTTACTTGCTGCGGTCGAAAGTCGAAAGAACCGACACAATATTAGTGCGGCGGCGATTGAAATACCATGCATCATGCGTTTTAACGAACTTAGTCGTTTTACGATACGCTATCTCTTCCATAGGCCTATATACGCTTATGGCTCTACCAAGAGGGGCGTGTTCAGGAAACGAATCCAGGATGGGCGGCGCGTACCCAGCTCAGCTGGTACGGCCGGTACCCGACCGGTCGATCCGAACTACAATACCAAGATCCCAGCACAAGCATCATATTAAGTGAACTGCAACTAGATAACTATGATTCATTTCTTAATAATAACCCAGCTAGGGGAATTGCCATCTACAGCCACAAACTACTACAAGCCCAACCCTGTGAGACACTAAGTGGCGATTCTTTCAAGGAGTCAGTTTGGTGTACATGGACTACCCAGAATAAAGAAAATCTTTTAGTAGGATGTATCCATAGGAGTCCCAACAGTGATAGAGACAATAATTTAAATCTCATGGTCCTAATAAACAACACTAGTAAACTAAAACCAGACCACATTTTTATTACAGGAAACGTTAACTTCCCAGATATCAACTGGTCTTCTGGTCTCTCATACACTCATGATAGTGACAACTTTATCAACACCATAAGAAACCATTTTCTCCACCAGTTTGTATTAAAACCAACAAGACACAGGATAAACCAGAAATCAAATATCTTAGATCTCATTTCGGGAAACAGTACCAACATTATCAATGACATATTTCATCTAGCACTTTGGGAAAAAGCGACCACGATGTCTTACAAATAAACCTTCACGCCTATATATTTAATGTTTCAACTGAATCAAATTTGCCCAAACTTTTGCTGAATAAAGGCATGTACAACGACATGACCAGGGAATTCAGCAATATTGACTGGACAAACATGCAGGAACGTCATACACCAGAAGCATGGAACCTTATTTACAACAGTTTAACCACAATGCTAAATCAATACATCCCAAAAACAAACAAGTCAAGTAAACGGAAACACCTATGGTTTACTTCCAGAGCCACACACACCCTTAAAGCAAAAACAAACTGTACAAAAAATACAAGAAAACAAAGAGTTCTGATGATTATAACCAATATAAAATGGCAAGGAATAATTCTACATCATGTATCAAACGGTTATTTGAACGAAATATAGCAACAGAATGCAAGAAAATACCCAAGTCCTTTTGGAGATATGTCAAAAGCAAAACAACTCTCAAAGAAACAGTAGGCCAACTTAAATATTCAAACGATCAAGTGTGTACAGATGATATAGAAAAGGCAGAAGTTTTGAACATCTATTTTGCAAGCGTATTTACAGAAGAGAACGCAAATACAATGCCAGAAAATATCCCCAATAACACAAACACTGTTTTACCAGACATTTCTATAAGCCCAGAGAATATTGAAGCCAAACTAAAAAAACCAAACCCAAATAAAAGTTATGGACCAGACCCATACGAATTTTGATTGAGCTAGCAAAAGAGATCAGTGTACCCTTTAGCATCCTATTTAACAAATCTTTAGAGGAAGCCGTAATACCCGAGATTTGGAAAATGGCTAATGTCTGTCCGATTTATAAGAAAGGCCCAAAAAGTAATCCAAGCAACTACAGACTCATCAGTCTAACTTGCTCACTTTGCAAACTTTTAGAAACATTTGTACGTGATGTAATAATGAACCACATGGAAGCAAACAATCTTTTCACCAGCTGTCAACATGGCTTCAGACATAACAGATCATGCAAAACACAGTTACTGGAGTACATGGAAACCATAATATCCAATCTAGATGAAAACAAACCCATAGACACAATATACTTAGATTTTTCCAAAGCTTTCGATACAGTACCACACAAAGGACTTCTAAAGAAAATGAGAATGTACGGTCTAGGAGAGCAACTAATTAACTGGGCTGAAGCATTTCTAACCGAAAGAAAAGGGTGTGTAAAGATCAACGAAGCAATATCCGACTGGACAGCCGTCACTAGTGGTGTGCCTCAAGGCAGTGTTTTGGGACCTACACTTTTCCTTTTGTATATAAACGATCTACCCGATTCCGTAACCTGCCCTTGTAAGATCTTTGCAGATGAGACAAAACTGTTTGGTAACCCTAACATCGTGAACCTTCAAGATAATATAGATAATGTATGTAATTGGTCTCAGATTTGGCAGCTACACTTTAATATAGACAAACACATGTAATACATTTTGGTTCAAATAATCCTAGGATCCAGTATTATATGACGGACACTACACGCCAATCACAAACCATTGAGGTCATACCGTCCACAAGTGAAAAATATCTTGGCTTACACATAGATGAAAACATCTCCTTCGATACCTATATAAATGCAACTGTATCAAAGGCTAACAGCATAGTTGGTCTAATTAACAGAACCTTCAATTACATAGATGAAAACACGCTTATTCTGTTATTCAAATCACTAGTCTGGCCAACTTTAAAAGACAACCTTGTACAATCGAAAGGGTCCAGCGCAGAGCCACTAAGCTTGCTCCTCATTTGAGAAACGACTGCTACACAGACAGGTTAAAGGCTTTGAATCTCATGTCACTAAAATACAGAAGGCTTAGAGGAAACTTAATCGAAACATACACATTTATCCATGTTGATTACAACATTGACAAAAACACATTCTTTGACTGATCAAGTAACACACGTACTAGAGGTGACACATTCACGCTCAACACTAAATGCAGCAGAAAAGAAATTCGTAGGCATTTTCCCCCAAACCGAATTATTAACACATGGAACTCACTCCCTTCTGTTGTGGTCGAGGCACCCACACTGAGCGTGTTTAAATCAAAACTAGATATACACCTAAGTGACATAATATACGATCATGACATAACCAACTAATAGATATATAATAATAAGACAATCTAGAAATATACACAAATGCTTGGCACAGAAGGGAGTAATCATGAGCGTAGGTGGCACACCGCAACTGGCGCAGGGATAACCCATCTGCCGTACAGCACCTCCCAAAGTCAAGCTGGGTCCCGATTAATGTCAATGAATAATGCCAACCAAACAAATAAACAATTGTAACTAAACAAAGTACAAGCACTAGTAATACAATACCAACACAAGTCCAGAGGCAATAACAAGCCAAGGGCTTATGCCTCGTAAAATGATGACGATGATGACAACAAGAAGTACTGACCCCTAAAGTGCATGTATCCCACAACAAGCAGAAGAAGATTGTGAAGACCTGCTTCAACCGTATCCAACGGAAGAGCACTATGTAACTATTTTAACATGCCGCGTCAGCTTTAGATTTTTAAAACATTTTAACATGTTGCTTCAACTTTAAATTTTGTGACAAAATTACGGAAATGATTTACAGAATGTTTTGAACTGTTCAGAATTATTTAGCTGCATGCCAGTCATGAGAACTCGTGAAGTGCTACTCGTTGAAGATAATCAAAGCGTACTGTGGATAGGTAAATCGAACTTTGTAACTTGTCAAGACGAGTTCTACCTGTATATTGTGACTGTCAAAACACAGGACTGTGGTCAAACATTCCAGAGCATATCACCGTCACAGTGTTCCGTGTATTATAATTTACTGCATGTGAGCATCCCTTCACTTTGCACATGATTTATGCATCGCGATCAAGATACACACGTATTACTATTAGGGTAAGTTTTTGCGACTTGACAGGGGCATTGAATTTATTAACTTGTCTTTTTCGGGCGTATTCTTACCCGTCACGAAAACTGGTAACTTTGCCTTATTTGTATTAGTTTAGTTTAGTTTCAGAACGCAGGCATACGCTGCCTTTATGTTCTGCTCCATCTCCATTTCTATAGCACATCTGTGCCCTCAAATTTGTTTGCCTAACTATGTTATATGGGCGAGTTGCTTAAATTCGTGAGCACTGAAATTCGTGAATTTGTTTTTATCGCTCTCATTCTATGATGTAACGTTGCTTGGAATGCATCTACACAGTAGCCACCTTTTGATTGACAGTTCTGAAGCTTTGACAAAGTTTTGAGCAAAATACGGTCAAAACAAGAAACTTTTCATACAATTACTAATGGTAGTGATAAAAATTGCAAGCTTCCTTAATGCACTTTCTTAGATTACTTACTTGCGCTTATTTAGCACCTAAAATTAGCAATTTTTACAATCCAAAGTTACAACCTGCTTTGGTTACATTTTTTCGCCGCGTCGGATTAGCCTGATTGACGGGAGAGCGTCTAAATTTTATTGGAGAGGCTCTAGAGGAAGGGGTGGGTGGTTATTAATCATTTCTGGGACAGTGTCCATGCCAACAAATCAGGAATAAATCTCCTATCCACTAACATCCAAGATTACAAAAATTATTACCTTTTACAGGATTTTCGAAATGGAAGGACATGGAGGTGCTAGTTTTACCATCTTGCGATCAATCCGGTACACGGCCAGTCATATATAAACAAGTACCAATACAACTATCAAACCATTTCAGTTTATTACACAACGAGTCCATAGCCACTCCAGATGATGAGCCATACATAGACACTATCAATAGCAATACAAACACAAATACTGAACTGCATGTACATTCCCAGGCAGAAATTGGCACAAATCAATTGCCAAAACATTTACAATCAAACAACAATGGAAATTCTAAAACAGTAACGAACACATGTATATACACAAATGCAGATAGTTTGATTAATAAAAAGGCTGAGCTCGAAACACTAGTACAGAATATTCGCCCTGCAATCATATTAATCACGGAAGCCTTACCTAAAAACACAACCATCAACATTAGTGAACTACAGATTGATGAGTACCAACTATCACTGAATAATAAACCATCAGGGGGAGTTATTATATATACACATGTATCACTAAATGCTCAATCCTGTGACATCTTGAATGACGATGACTTTACCGAATCAGTATGGAGTACATGGACGACACAACAAAAGGAAAGAATTATCATTGGTTGCATCTACAGAAGTCCCAGCTCAGATGGCTCAAATAACAAAAACCTCTTAAATCTACTACAGAAAGTTGATGCAGCAAATACAGACCATATTCTTATAGTAGGGGACTTCAACTACCCATCGATAAATTGGAACACAGGCTTTTCTCCAAAAGAAGAAGAAGACGCTTTTCTTAATACTACCAGCGATATTTTTCTACAGCAACTAGTTACTAATCCGACTCGACATAGAATAAATCAGACTTCAAATCTTTTGGATCTAGTTTTAACAAACAACGAAAACATCGTCCATGAAATAACTCACCTACCGCCGCTAGGTAAAAGTGATCATGACATTCTACAAATATCACTACATCCTGACATCTTAAGCACAAGCAAACAAATAGCTAAGCCAAAACTACTGTTGAACAAAGGACGATATAACGAACTGCGAAGAGACTTAGGAACGACTGACTGGAATCATCTACACCAACTTAATGCATCAGAAGCTTGGAACTTACTACACAAAACATTGAACACAGTGAAAGAACAGTATATACCTACAACAAAAAACCATGGCAAGAAAAAGCACCTCTGGATTGATCGGGTGGCAACAGATTCACCCAATAGCAAAAAGCGTGCATACAAAAGATACAATGAAACTAAGAAAACTACAGATTACACACTCTACAAAATTGCTAGAAACAAAGCAACAGCATGCATCAGAAAATCAAAACAGACATTTGAACGTAAAGTGGCAACTGAAAGTAAGAAAAATCCTAAAGCCTTTTGGAACTATGTCGAGAGTAAAACAGTTCTACGTGAATCAATTAGCAAGCTACGTAACCCTGCAAACGACACCATGACCACAGATGATACAGAAAAAGCAAACATTCTCAACACATTTTTCTCAAACATGTTCACTCCAGAAAATCTTCTTTCTACACCAATCATTAACCCCAGAAACAATGGTACCATACTAAAAGACATATTAATAACACCTATTGCCATCGAAAATAAACTAAAAGGACTCAACCCCAACAAAAGCAATGGCCCGGATGAAATACCAGTGAGAATACTAAAAGAAGCTGCTAAAGAAATTAGTACACCACTATGCATAATTTTCAACAAGTCTCTTGAAGAAGGCATTTTACCCGACATCTGGAAAATGGCAAATGTATGCTGCATACACAAAAAAGGCTCCAAGAATGACCCAAGCAACTACAGACCAATCAGTCTCACTTCTACATTATGCAAGGTCCGACAATCTTTTATAAGAGACAGTATTGTAAATTTCCTGGAAACGGCTAATCTATTTACCAAATGTCAGCATGGATTTAGACGTAAAAGATCATGTAAAACTCAACTACTAGAATACCTGGAGGATTTAACAGCCATGCTTGACTCAAACGAACCTGTCGATGCAATATATTTAGACTTTTCAAAAGCTTTCGATACTGTGCCACACCAACGACTCCAAACAAAACTGAGAAGCTATGGTATTGGCGAAAATTTAGTAAAATGGATAGGGAACTACTTAAGCAACAGGAGCCAGAGAGTTAGAATTAATGATGCATCATCGGACTGGATTGAGGTGACCAGCGGCGTGCCACAAGGAAGTGTTCTAGGACCTATACTTTTTCTGATATATATAAATGACCTACCTGATCGATTAACCTGCCACTGCAAAATATTTGCAGATGATACAAAGATGTACGGCAACCCAGCTACCAGTCAGATTCAGAAAAACATAAATAAAGTATGTAAATGGTCGCAGACATGGCAACTATCTTTCAACACAGACAAAACGCATGTCATGCACTTCGGCAGAAATAACCCTCAAACCAAATACTATATGACAGATACACCTGATCCACATCCTGTATCAACATCAGATGTAGAAAAAGATTTGGGGGTTCATGTCGACAGAAACCTCTCTTTTGACATACATATGGGGAACATTGTATTCAAGGCAAACAGTACAATAGGACTAATCAAGAGAACATTTACCAACATTGATCAATCTACTTTCACGCTACTATACAAATCACTTGTGCGACCCATTCTTGAATACTGCAATTCAGCATGGTCTCCAAGACTGAAAAGGCAATCGCAGCTATTAGAAAGAGTACAACGCAGAGCAACAAAACTTGTCCCACAAATCAGAGAGTATAGCTACACAGAAAGACTTGAAGCCCTAAATCTAATGTCACTGAAATATAGACGGTTTCGTGGAGATTTGATTGAAACATTCAAACTCATCAAAGATCTATATAATATTGATAAGAACTACTTTTTCGAACTGTCCAATGTTACGCGGACCAGAGGTCATAGGCTCAAGCTCAACATAAAACGTAGCAGCAAAGATATTCGGAAGCACTCCTTCGCAAATAGAGTGGCACCACATTGGAATTCACTGCCAACAACAATAGTCGAAGCAACCACAGTCGAAATATTCAAGGGCAAACTAGACATCTTTTTCAAAGAAAGAATATTTGAATTCGACTGAACACAATTAATTGTGGTGTGGCTTTGGACATTGCTGTTACACATATACTTATACAACATATGTGAGCCGTCAATTCCCAAAGTCATAATACAATTATTACATCACAGTGGACTAATCTTGAAACAGCCTGTGCAGATCTACATGAACATGCACACATGAAGATAGCTACACGTGTTGTATCCAGACCAGGGTTGCCTGCCCTACCAGTTTAGCACTGAGGCAATAACAAGCCAATGGCTTATGCCTTGTAAATTGATGATGATGATGATGATGATTTACCAAAGTGTCAAAATTAACATAAAGTGCACACATGTTTTTTTAACGATAGAAATTTTTTTATTCTTTCCTTTATGCCTGCTGAACATGTTTTAAAGACCCTAACATTAGCTCATTTCTTCAGCTCATTAATATTTGTGAATTTCATGTGATGTCACTACCTAACGAAAGCGGCATCCTTCTCCTTCGATCAATACTCACCATTCTATTACTTCTGATACGGCTAGCCCTGATAGCTGGGCCCTAGGACTATAGACTTAGAAAGCTTTACCGACTCCTGGAACCGGGTACTCGGCTCCCAACTGCAGAGTACCCGTTTGCCATGAAGCTCATTCTTGTTTGCATAGCAACAAGAGACACATGCTTTTTTGCAGTTGGAAGTCTTGAGATTGTTCTATGTCTTTTTTCTGTGGTAAATTGTGATAGCTTGTGCGCTCTCTAAAGGATATTTGGATTACCATGGATGCTGCCGATGATAACCAGGTCGTATATTTCCATATTATTCCATAGTTAAAAGACTTAGGTCTTTAAAATTTTGTCTGTGTCGCATGTTCCAATTTCTAACCCCAAAGAATCTGGAATGTGTGTAAACAACGAAATATGCCAGATGATCGCCTTCCTTTAAACCCCAACAGGCGATCGGCAGATATGAAATTAGGTGTTGGTTGACGGTGTTTTTTAACACGAAAATCAGCTGACCTCGTTCTCCGTAAGATCCGAGCGGGTGACGTCACACCCGTGTTACTCAGATGTTTATGTGAAGAAAATGTTTCATTAATTTGCGCATCTGATTCTAGGTGCTGCGTACTTTAATTGGTACCAGAAAAACTTTGGAATTTTCAAGTTTTGCGTGTTATCACGATCTGTTTGCAATGATCAGTGGTTTCAAAATTCTTGATTTAGATGTGTGGTCTGCGGTTTTACCGTGTGCTACAGCAGTTTGTTTACATTTTGTTGTTTCTTCACATATCGTTTTGGCCTTCGTTAGGAGTATGATTTATATTTATTAGTAAATATACCCCGAATGCTATTCGATATGATACCTGGTTCCGTTATACATCCTTGAGGATCAGTGTAAGGGTGTATTATTGCCCGCTTCGTTCTTGTCGTCATAATCAATGCGATCTTTGCTGTAACTTTGCGGGGTGGGGTGCGGGAGGGTTTACAGTTAATTTATGGTCAAAATATTTGAAAATTAATTGTCTGCCTTCCATCTCTGTTTCGTTCCTCGTGCTTATTGTAGGTTTGTGCTTATTTATAGGCCAAGCCAGCCCCGCCATCATGTGACGAGTGCCACAAATTCGTTCGGGTTCTGTTTAAGGACCATGTCTGTTTTCGCTGTACGACGTGTAATTTTGACAATAGGTGTAACGTGTGCGCAGTGTGGTCGGTCGACATGATGCTGAAGTTTCTTGCCCAGAAGGACCTGGCAGGGTCTGACGCGGGGTCAGGCGGTCCAAAAGTAAATCGTGGAGCGTCCGTTTCGGCCCTTTGGGGCGCTCCACATCTGCAACCGGAGGTGGCGGAGATGGCACCGCCGGCGTGGTTTGGTCCGGCTATGCAAGGCTTCTTGCATAGCATTCTGCCCACGCTGGTGTCGTCCCTGCTGCCAAAAGTTGTAGGGCAGTCTCTCCCCATGTTTGATTCGGACCCTGTCCTTGGACAGGGTTCTGGACTGGCCACAGAGGGAGCCGTCTCGACGGGTTCTGTCTCTCTGCCGCCACCTCCGGGTGGTCCAGTAGCGGTGGCCGGTCCATCAGGCATGGGAGCCGTCTGCCAGGACGGCTCCATGGTTTCCTCGTCTAGTAACGACTCTTCAGGGTCTGAAGATGAGGAGGAGAGGTTGCTGCGGCCTGTGATGTCGCGGGTGGAGAGCATGGAGGTCGATCCATCCTGACGGAACCGCCCTCCATCTGTCTGGCTTGGCGCAAGCCAGGGCAGCGGCTCCGCCCATGGTTGAGGCCACTCTGGTACCGGGCACCGGTCCCGTGATGGTTGGTTTGCCGACACAGTGACGGGTGTGCCAGGCCAGGCATGGTACTCAGCTATCTCGCTTGGTCCCGCGGTCAGACATGGGGTGCCGTTGGCGTCTGTGTTTGGCCACGGTTCCGCAACCGCTATGGGTCCGCACGGTTTTCTGTGCGGGCCTACTCCATGGACTGGTGTGTTCCATGGGGTGGCGGCGGAACCGTACGGTACCAGAGTTCCTGGCATGTCAGTAATGGCTCCTAGCCGGGAGGCCGTTGCTGGTAGGGCCGTGAACATGTCAACGGGTGATGTGTTCACGGGAGTGTCCTCCTCGGAGATGGATTGGTCGGAGGCTCTGGCTTGGCTAGCCAGGGTAGACCCGTCTGTGGTTCTGACCACGGCCGAGGAGGATGCACCCCGTCCATCGGTGGCATCGATTAGGACGGCGATCTTGCCCGCAGCCCGGATCCAGTCAAGCAACTCATGACCAAGGGCCAGCTTCCTGCGGCCTCCAGGGAGGTGCGGGCGAGGTGTCGTATTCCACGGGGGGAATACAACAGGTATGGTGTTGTCCCGTCGGTCACCGAGGATGACCGATGGGTACTGGGTGTCCAGAGTGCTGGAGCGGGTGGCCCCGCCCCGGCACTGGTGGATAAATCTCAGGTACACCATGATGAAGTCCTGTCCCTATGTGATGAGGGTGTGAGGGCAGCGATGAGTGCTGTCAACCATTCTTATCGTCTTCTTCAGTCGGTGTGGACTGAATGCGGGGGCAGCCCACGCTGTGCCACCTGTGGCGCTTTCGTGCGTCAATGAAGGCCTGGTGCTGTCTATGCAGGCGTGTGTGACCAAGTCCAGGAGGCAGATGGTTCTTGACCATAAGCGTCCAGCTACTGCCGTCAGGGAGCGTCTTCTTGGGATGCCCCTGACAGGCCTTAGCATCTTTGGTGGCCAGGCCCGGGCCATCTTAGAGGACACGGCCAGCATTGCTCCATATAAACAGCGTACTAGCGCGCATGCGCATCATGCGTTTTAACGAACTTAGTCGTTTTACGACACGCTATCTCTTCCATAGGCCTATATACGCTTATGGCTCTACCCAGAGGGGCGTGTTCAGGAAACGAACCCAGGATGGGCGGCGCGTACCCAGCTTAGCTGGTACGGCCAGTACCCAACCGGTCGATCCGAACTACAATACCAAGATCCCAGCACAAGCATCATATTAAGTGAACTGCAACTAGATAACTATCCCATAGGAGTCCCAACAGTGATAGAGACAATAATTTAAATCTCATGGTCCTAATAAACAACACTAGTAAACTAAAACCAGACCACATTTTTATTACAGGAAACTTTAACTTCCCAGATATCAACTGGTTTTCTGGTCTCTCATGCACTCATGATCGTGACAACTTTATCAACACCATAAGAAACCATTTTCTCCACCAGTTTGTATTAAAACCAACAAGACACAGGATAAACCAGAAATCAAATATCTTAGATCTCATTTTGGGAAACAGTACCAACATTATCAATGACATATTTCATCTGGCCCCATTGGGAAAAAGCGACCACGATGTCTTACAAATAAACCTTCACGCCTATATATTTAATGTTTCAACTGAATCAAATTTGCGCAAACTTTTGCTGAATAAAGGTAGGTACAACGACATGCGCAGGGAAGTCAGCAATATTGACTGGACAAACATGCAGGAACATCATACACCGGATGCATGGAACCTTATTTACAACAGCTTAACCACAATGCTAAATCAATACATCCCAAAAACAAACAAGTCGAGTAAACGGAAACACCTATGGCTTACTTCCAGAGCCACACACACCCTTAAAGCAAAAAACAAACTGTACAAAAAATACAAGAAAACAAAGAGTTCTGATGATTATAACCAATATAAAATGGCAAGGAATAATTCTACATCATGTATCAAACGGTCATTTGAATGAAATATAACAACAGAATGCAAGAAAAAAAACCAAGTCCTTTTGGAAATATGTCAAAAGCAAAACAACTCTCAAAGAAACAGTAGGCCAACTTAAATATTCAAACGATCAAGTGTGTACAGATGATATAGAAAAGGCAGAAGTTTTGAACATCTATTTTGCAAGCGTATTTACAGAAGAGAACGCAAATACAATGGCAGAAAATATCCCCAATAACACAAACACTGTTTTACCAGACATTTCTATAAGCCCAGAGAATATTGAAGCCAAACTAAAAAAAACAACCCCAAATAAAAGTTATGGACCAGACCCATACGAATTTTGATTGAGCTAGCAAAAGAGATCAGTGTACCCTTTAGCATCCTATTTAACAAATCTGTAGAGGAAGCCGTAATACCCGAGATTTGGAAAATGGCTAATGTCTGTCCGATTTATAAGAAAGGCCCAAAAAGTAATCCAAGCAACTACAGACTCATCAGTCTAACTTGCTCACTTTGCAAACTTTTAGAAACATTTGTACGTGATGCAATAATGAACCACATGGAAGCAAACAATCTTTTCACCAGCTGTCAACATGGCTTCAGACATAACAGATCATGCAAAACACAGTTACTGGAGTACATGGAAACCATAATATCCAATCTAGATGAAAACAAACCCATAGACACAATATACTTAGATTTTTCCAAAGCTTTCGATACAGTACCACACAAAGGACTTCTAAAGAAAATGAGAATGTACGGTCTAGGAGAGCAACTAATTAACTGGGCTGAAGCATTTCTAACCGAAAGAAAAGGGTGTGTAAAGATCAACGAAGCAATATCCGACTGGACAGCCGTCACTAGTGGTGTACCTCAAGGAAGTGTTTTGGGACCTACACTTTTCCTTTTGTATATAAACGATCTACCCGATTCCGTAACCTGCCCTTGTAAGATCTTTGCAGATGATACAAAACTGTTTGGTAACCCTAACATCGTGAACCTTCAAGATAATATAGATAATGTATGTAATTGGTCTCAGATTTGGCAGCTACACTTTAATATAGACAAACACATGTAATACATTTTGGTTCAAATAATCCTAGGATCCAGTATTATATGACGGACACTACACGCCAATCACAAACCATTGAGGTCATACCGTCCACAAGTGAAAAATATCTTGGCTTACACATAGATGAAAGCATCTCCTTCGATACCCATATAAACATTGACAAAAACACATTCTTTGACCGATCAAGTAACACACGTACTAGAGGTGACACATTCACGCTCAACACTAAATGCAGCAGAAAAGAAATTCGTAGGCATTTTTCCCCAAACCGAATTATTAACACATGGAACTCACTCGCTTCTGTTGTGGTCGAGGCACCCACATTGAGCGTGTTTAAATCAAAACTAGATATACACCTAAATGACATAATATATGATCATGACATAACCAACTAATAGATATATAATAATAAGACATTCTAGAAATATACACAACTGCTAGGCGCAGAAGGGTGTAATCATGAGCGCAGGTGGCACACCGCAACTGACGCAGGGATAACCCATCTGCCGTACAGCACCTCCCAAAGTCAAGCTGGGTCCTGATTAATGTCAATGAATAATGCCAACCAAACAAATAAACAATTGTAACTAAACAAAGTACAAGCACTAGTAATACAATACCAACACAAGTCCAGAGGCAATAACAAGCCACGGGCTTATGCCTCGTAAAATGATGACGATGATGACAACAAGAAGTACGGACCCCTAAAGTGCATATATCCCACAACAAGCAGAAGAAGATTGTGAAGACCTGCTTCAGCCGTATCCAACTGAAGAGCACTATGTAACTATTTTAACATGCCGCGTCAGCTTTAGATTTTAAAAACATTTTAACATGTTACATCAACTTTAAATTTTCAGACAAAATTACAGAAATGATTTACAGAATGTTTTGAACTGTTCAGAATTATTTAGCTGCATGCCAGTCATGAGAACTCGTGAAGTGCTACTCGTTGAAGATAATCAAAGCGTACTGTGGATAAGTAAATCGAACTTTGTAACTTGTCAAAACAAGTTCTACCTGTATATTGTGACTGTCAAAACTCAGGACTGGTCAAACATTCCAGAGCATATCACCGTCACAGTGTTCCGTGTATTTACCGCATGTGCGCATCCCTTCACTTTGCACATGATTTATGCATCGCGATCAACATACACACATATTACTATTAGGGTACGCTTTTGCGACTGACAGGGGCAGTGAATTTATTAACTTGTCTTTTTCGGGCGTATTCTTACCCGTCATGAAAACTGGTAACTTTGCCTTATTTGTATTCGTTTAGTTTAGTTTCAGAACGCAGGCATACGCTGCCTTTATGTTCTGCTCCATCTCCATTTTTATAGCACATCTGTGCCCTCAAATTTGTTTGCCTAACTGTGTTATATGGGCGAGTTGCTTAAATTCATGAGTACTGAAATTCGTGAATTTGTTTTTATCGCTCTCGTTCTATGATGTAACGTTGCATGGAACGAATCTACACAGTAGCCACGTTTTGATTGACAGTTCTGAAGCTTTTGACAAAGTTTTGAGCAAAATACGGTCAAAACAAGAAACTTTTCATACAATTACTAATGGTAGTGATAAAAATTGCAAGCTTCCTTAATGCACTTTCTGAGATTACTTACTTGCGCTTATTTAGCACCTAAAATTAGAAATTTTTACAATCCAAAGTTACCACCTGCTTTGGATACATTTTTTCGGCGCGTCGGATTAGCCCGATTGATGGGAGCATGTCTAAATTTTATTGGAGAGGCTCTAGAGGAAGGGGTGGGTGCTTATTAATCATTTACCAAAGTGTCAAAATTAACATAACACATGGTTTTTTTAACGATAGAAATTTTTCTTATTCTTTCCTTTATGCCTGCTGAACATGTTTTAAAGACCCTAGCGTTAGCTCAATTCTTCAGCTCATTAATATTTGTGAATTTCATATGAAGTCAATACCTAACGAAAGCAGCATCCTTCTCCTTCGATCAATACTCACCATTCTATTACTTCTGATACAGCTAGCCCTGATAGCTGGGCCCTAGGTCTATAGACTTAGAAAGCTTTACCGACTCCTGGAACCGGGTACTCGGCTCCCAACTGCAGAGTACCCGTTTGCCATGAAGCTCATTCTTGTTTGCATAGCAACAAGAGATACATGCTTTTTTGCAGTTGGGAGTCTTGAGATTGTTCCAAGTCTTTTTTCTGTGTTAAATTGTGATAGCTTGTGCGCTCTCTAAAGGATATTTGGATTACCATGGATGCTGACGATGATAACCAGGTCGTATATTTCCATGTTATTCCATAGTTAAAAGACTTAGGTCTTTAAAATTTTGTCTGTGTCGCATGTTCCAATTTCTAACCCCAAAGAATCTGGGATGTGTCTTAACACTGAAATATGCCAGATGATCGCCTTCCTTTAAACCCCAACAGGCGATCGGCAGATATGAAATTAGTTAGTGTGACGGTGTTTTTTAACACGAAAATTAGCTGACGTCGTTCTCCGTAAGATCCGAGCGGGTGACGTCACACCCGTGTTACTCGGATATTTATGTGAAGAAAATGTTTCTTTAATTCGCGCATCTGATTCTAGGTGCTGCGTACTTTAATTAGTACCAGAAAATTTTTTCAAGTTTTGCGTGTTATCACGATCTGTTTGCAATGATCAGTGGTTTCAAAATTCTTGATTTAGATGTGTGGTCTGCGGTTTTACTGTGTGCTACAGCAGTTTGTTTACATTTTGTTGTTTCTTCACATATCGTTTTGGCCTTCGTTATGAGTATGATTTATATTTATTAGTAAATATACCCCGAATGCTATGCGATATGATTCCTGGTTCCGTTATACATCCTTGAGGATCAGTGTAAGGGTGTATTATTGCCCGCTTCGTTCTTGTCGTCATAATCAATGCGATCTTTGCTGTAACGTTGCGGGATGGGGTGCGGGAGGGTTTACAGTTAATTTATAGTCAAAATATTTGAAAATTAATTGTCTGCCTTCCATCTCTGTTTCGTTCCGCTTGCTTATTGTAGGTTTGTGCTTATTTATAGTCCAAGCCAGCCCCGCCATCATGTGGTTCTGTTCAAGGACCATGTCTGTTTTCGCTGTACGAAGTGTAATGTTGACAGTAGGTGTAACGTGTGTGCAGTGTGGTCATCGACATGATGCTGAAGTTCCTTGCCCAGAAGGACCTGGCAGGTTCTGACGCGGGGTCAGGCGGTCCGAAAGTAAATCGTGGAGCGTCCGTTTCGGCCCTTGGGGCCGCTCCACATCTGCAACCGGAGATGGCACCGCCGGCGTGGTTTGGTCAGGCTATGCAAGGCTGTGATGCCGCGGGTGGAGAGCATGGAGGTCGATCCGTCCTGGACGGAACCGCCCTCCATCTGTCTGGCTTGGCGCAAGCCATGGCAGCGGCTCCGCCCGTGGTTGAGGCCACTCTGGTACTGGTCACCGGTCCCATGATGGTTGGTTTGCCGCCAACCGACATGGTGACGGGTGTGCCGGGCCAGGCGTGGTACTCACCTATCTCGCCTGGTCCGGCGGTCAGACATGGGGTGCCATTGGCGCCCGTGTTTGGCTACGGTTCCGCAACTGCTACGGGTCCGCATGGGGTGGCGGCGGAACCGTACGGTACCGGAGTTCATGGCATATCAGTAATGGCTCCTAGCCGGGAGGCCGTTGCTGGTAGGGCCGTGAACATGTCAATGGGTGACGTGTTCACGGGAGTGTCCTCCTCAGAGACGGATTGGTCTGAGGCTCTGGCTTGGCTAGCCAGGGTAGACCCGTCTGTGGGTCTATTGGACTGGATCCAAGGTTTATTGAGTTACTTGATGCTATTTATAGCAAGCAACTCATGACCATGTGGCAGCTTCCTGCGGCCTCCAGGGAGGTGCGGGCGAGGTGTCGTATTTCACGGGGGGAATACGACAGGTATGGTGTTGTCCCATCGGTCACCGAGGATGACCGATGGGTACTGGGTGTCCAGAGTGCTGGAGCGGGTGGCACCCCCCCCCCCCCCCCCGCCTGCCACTGAGGTACACCATGATGAAGTCCTGTCCCTATGTGATGAGGGTGTGAGGGCAGCGATGAGTGCTGTCAACCATTCTTATCGTCTTCTTCAGTTGGTGTGGACTGAAGTGGGGGCAGGCCACCCTGTGCCACCTGTGGCGCTTTCGTGCGTCAATGACGGCCTGGTGCTGTCTATGGACGCATTGGCACGGGTGCAGGCGCGTGTGACCAAGTCCAGGAGGCAGATGGTTCTTGACCATATGCATCCAGCTACTGCCGTCAGGGAGCGTCTTCTTCGGATGCCCCTGACAGGCCATAGCATTTTTGGTGGCCAGGCGCGGGGCCATCTTAGAGGACACGGCCAGCATTGCGCAGAATTGGTTGGCGGTTAATCTGCAGCTAGTGTCGCACTAGGGGCTGTAGCTAAGCCGCTGACCGTGCAACCTTCTAAGAAGCAGAAAAAGCACAAAGGCAAGGCGAAAGCTAAGCCTAGTGCTGCTTCTGCTTCTACTGGGTTTTCTCAGCCGCTTCCGGCGAAGAAAGCCAAGAAGGTTGTGGAGGCTCCTACTCTCCCCAATGTTGCTCCTGATCGCCTGAGAGGCGGGAAGGGTAAGTCCTCAAAGGGCGGAAAGAAGGGAGCGGATCATACCGGAGGGTATGAGAGCTCCCTTCATATCTGCCTGGACTGCACCTGTGCAACAGGAACAGCGCTGCCAGTTAGACCGGCCAAGCCAAGACCAAAATGGTTCTCTCTCTCTCTCTCTCGTCAAGGGGGGGGGGGGGTGGAGCGGATCGCGAGCTAGACACCCCCATTAGGCATCAAGGCATCTATAGTGGGTGGAAGGCTCATGCGTTTCGTCGAGGCTTGGCGAGGTGTGACGTCATACAGTCTGGTCCTTAGGTGGTTATCCCAGGGATACATGCCAGAGTGGGACTTTCCGCCACAGAATCTGTCTTTGGCCCCTGTCTGGACACCCGTTCCAAGGGAACCAGACAAGTTAGAAGCCATTCCAAACGAAGTGTCTGGTTTGCTTCTGAAGGGAGCAATAAAACCAGCAAACCGGAATACTCCAGGCTTCTATTCAAACATGTTCCTTGTCCCCAAGAGCACAGGGGGATGGAGACCCATACTCAATCTCAGGCCATTAAATTGGTTTATCCATACGCCTCGGTTCCAGATGGAAACGCCGAGGTCGGTAATGGCAGGATTGAGGAAGGGAATGTGGTGTGTATCGATCGATCTGAAAGATGCATATTTCCACATTCCAATGAACAGGAGTTGTCACAGGTTTCTGAGATTTGCTTTTCAGAATCAAGTATGGGAGTTTATAGTCCTCCCGTTTGGCATGTCGACAGCTCCAAGGGTTTTAACAAGAGTGGTCCTTGCGGTGACAGCATTTCTCAGAAAAGAGAACGTGGCGCTTCACACCTACATAGACGATTGGCTGATCAAAGCAGACAGATCAGCCAGGTTAGAGGTGGATACTGCTGAAGTTGCTTTCAGATCTAGGCTGGATAGTCAACAAGGAGAAATCCGAGTTGACACCCACTCAACATTTCGTTTATTTAGGGATGCGATTCGATCTCAAGGAGGGCAGGGTTTACCCATCAGAGTCCAGAGTGGTGTGTCTGTTAGCCATCCTCAAGAGGTTTCGATTGGGAAACCACATTCAGGCGAGGCGGCTTCTTCAGATGCTGGGCATGATGGTCTCCATGGAGCAGGTAATCTCGTACGCTGCTCTGATGCGAAGACCTATCCAGTTGTATCTGATTTCTCTGTGGAAACAGAGAATAGAACCCATGTCAAAGCTGGTGCCAGGTTTGGAGCCAATAATGTCGCATTTTGTATGGTGGAAAAAGTGTCAGAATCTCCTAGTAGGAGTTTCGCTGCACCTACCCCATCCCCAGCTGTCTGTGTACATGGATGCATTGCTGGAGGGATGGGGGGGGGGGGGGCCTGCCTGGGAGAACACCAGGTCTCGGGCACATGGACTCTCCAGGAGAGCCAGCTGCATATCAATCTGTTGGAAATGATGGCAGTGGAACTGGCATTGGAAAGGTTTCTTCCAAAAGTCAGGGGCAAGGCGATATTGATACGGTCGGACAACTCGACAATAGTATCATACATAAATCGCCAAGGCGGGACCAAGTCACCCACACTGTGTATCAAAGTGTGGCACTTGATTCAATGGTGCAGGAATTACTCAGTTGTTTTGAAAGCAGCTCACATTCCTGGGCGATTGAACATTCTGGCGGATGCTTTGTCTCGCAGACAGAGAATTCTGCCAACAGAATGGTCTCTCAACCCTCCAGTTCTACAAAGGATCTTCGAGCATTGGGGCAAACCCAACGTGGATTTGTTCGCCACAAGGGAAAATGCTCAAATGATGACTTATGTCTCGCCGATTCCAGATCCAAATGCCGTCGATACAGATGCTCTGGCGATAAACTGGAGAGGGATGCACGCATACACGTACCCACCCACCATTCTTCTACCGAAGATATTGGTGAAGATCAAGGAGGAACCGTGCCTGGTCCTGCTAATAGCGCCGTTTTGGCCCAGCAGGGCGTGGTTCACGGATCTTCTAGATCTGCTGGTGGAAAACCCAGTGCAGTTACCCGAGATTCCGAACATAATCTCCCAGGCCAAGGGACGCTTCCTACACGAGCGTCCCGAAATGTTCAAATTGGCTGAGTGGATGTTATCAAACAATGTTCCACGTCGGAAAGCTTTTCTCGACAAGCTGCAGATTTCATCGCAGCTGCGAGAAGGAGGTCAGCCTTCAAGTCATATAACAACAAGGTTAACAGATTTGCAGACTGGTGTGAAGAAAAGGGTATTGATACCTTTCAATCCACTATTCAGCAAATAGCAGACTTTCTCTGTGAGCTGTTCTTTTCAGGACTAGCTCCTGTCACAATTGCTGGATACAAGTCAGCTTTGGCATCAGTTATCCCTTGTCTAGCCAACAGGGATAGTCCAGAGGTGGCCCAGTTGAATGTGATGGTGAAGGGAATGAGCAGTCTCCGACCGAGACAACCGGTAGTCATTCCAGCCTGGAGTCTACCTTTAGTGCTTAATGTACTGGCCAAGCACCCTTTCGAATCGTTGCGTTTGGCTAGTCTAAAGCATTTGACTCTAAAGGCGGTCTTTCTATTGGCAGCTTCCTCAGCTAGAAGGCGCAGTGAGATCCATGCACTTTCAGCAGAGAGGGCCCGATTTATTGTCTCCGGAGAGGGTCTGCGTCTACTGCCAAGAGCAGAGTTTATGTCAAAGAATCAATCTTTGAGATATCCCGGCAAACCGATCATTATATCGAAACTAACTAGGTTTGATCGTGGTGTCTGGTGCCCAGTCCGTGCTTTGACTAAGTACAAGAAACCGACAGACTCGTTACGGTCGAATGATAGACATCTGTGGATATGCCATAAGAAGCCATATGGCGCCGCATCCATGGATTCTATCTCTCGTTGGGTAGTTGAATGCATTCAGACTACCCATGAGATTGCGACTGGGCACCAGGTGCAATGCGCAAGGGCACACGATGTTAGAGGAATAGCCGCCTCGACCGCCCTTTACAATGGTGTTCCGTTAGAGGACATCATGGCTGTTGCACAATGGCACTGTGAGTCCTCTTTCACGGATTACTATATGAGGGATGTGTCAGACTCCGCCAATCCACTCGCTTTAGCTGTTTTGAAACAATAGTTATACGACCACACTGCTCTTCTCCCTTTTTTGGCATTTGTAAGAAAGAATTAAGAAGCAGACGTGGTCGAGCGAGAGGATGTCAACCAGATTGTGTCACTGATGGCCGGACAAGTGAATGGTTGGAGGCGCCACGTCTGGAATCCAAATATCATGAGGTAATTCAAGATTGAGAGTTTTTTGTATTATGTCTATATATCATGTTCATTCATCTTATATATTCATGCTCATTCCCAGGCTAATATTTATATTAGGGTTGCACGATTATTAACTTTTCATAATCGCGATCATTTAAAAAAAATAATTGCGATCATACGATTAATCATGAACTAGACGGAAAACGGAAGGTACTGTATTTCGCTTAATTGTGGCCTATGCTCTAATAGAAGCCCACCCCCTAACTTTGACATATGAGCTCCAATGATTTCTTAGCAGTTTCAAAACGGCAAAACTCTGTATTAGAAGCCCACCCCCTAACTCAGCAGATTGTATAGGAAAATTTGTAAGAATAGCGTGTATAATAATAACAATCGTGTCACAGGGTGTGTCTACTTCAGACCGATCTCTGCCCTGATACATTTCCGGCCCCTCTAGAAGTCAATACAGGCCTCGGATTTGTAAATCTCGACCACCTATTAGATTAATACTAATAGTGATTTATTTTTGTTCAGATGGAAGCACGATAAGACTTAGAGTCTTATGCCCGTGTCTCCCATACACATACAGATTATACAACACTTTTTTACAACAAAATGGCGGCAAATCATAATAGTTTAATCAATTGTAGTCTATTAGTGTGCATAAGTGTGTGGATGTTGAGTGTGAGGTGGGGGAGAGTAGGAAGAGAGACTGAGATGGAGAGAGAGAGAGAGGGGGGGAAAGGAGGGGAGAGATAGAGAGAGCGAGGAATAAGATCAAATGGAAGAATAGTAGAGGTGAGATCTAGGTGCTGCCTTCGCCCCGACCTGTACGTGTTGGGCTGCTGTCCTTTTACCCCTTAAACTATAATACGGGAAGCTACTGAAAGCGGTTGGTGTTAATTATGTATTGACATACCGTATTACATATCAGTTTTTTCATTTCCAAGTTGGCAGTGTAAGTCCCATATAGAAGCTGGTTGACCGTAAGATTAGCAAGAGAAATATTGTTCAAGGAAGCTGATTTTGGAAAACGACTTGTTGCTCGTTAAAAAGGGCACAATACTAATAGTAGGCCACATATGTTCAAGATATAATAAAGTTTATTCCCTACTTTTGTAGTCAAAATGCGCTTAAAACAGTCTTGGCGTGATTAAATAGCTTCCTTATTATAAATATATTTTAAGACCAAATTTATGTACCAAATAAGTACGGGAGAAAATGTGCATCAATTTTGTAACGCCGATCAACATTAAATGATCCAAATTGAATTATTACGAACGACAATATAGCTGGCTTCTTAAGTTGGCGAGCCAGCGGCTCTTTTGCGATGGGAGGCCGCGTGTTCTCGCGAGATATACGCTAACGGGAGTTTATCAAACGGGTACCCGTTATTCAGATCAGTATAATACTCAGTTCCTATCGTGCAATGATAATATATAGAAAGTCCCGAGTTCCGAGTTCCGAGTCCCCGATTCCAGAATATTTATATCCGAGTACCCGCTCTAAAATAAACTCTTCAATTGGAGGCGAATCACGTGATTTGTATTTTTTTCACGACGCTATTTTATATCAAATTGTGGATTAATTTTGATGTAATAAATGACCTTTATTAAAGGATACGCAATATTTAGGCGCTCAAATCAAATAATTTCACTTCCCCGGTGATGTGTTGAGGTATACAATAAACACAGGCATAGGCGGTGAGAATTTTTACAGAAGAAAATGCGTTGAATTTCTGTGGTATCAGTTTTAGAACTTTTTTGGGAAAACCGTTAGCGCATAACCATTCGGGGAATGCGGGATAAGCGTGTGTGATTACAACAACAATGACAAATAGCGACCCAAGTGAACAATCTTTATTCATCTAAAACTAGTCATGAGTCAATACAAACAAATCAGTTATTTATTTAGTTTATTTAATCATTCACAAATTCGGCTGATAGCCGGATGTTTGTTTCCATGATTGGTAACGCGAGCAGAGTTTCACAAGCGTAAAAGTGTTTTGACAAAAATTTAAACATGGCGATTATACGATTATTTCATTTTATAATCATCCACGATCATTTTGAATTATATAATCGCGATTAATCGAAAAATCGTGCAACCCTAATATATATATATATATATGCAAAGAGCAGTTAACCCTCTTGGCATATTTGTGTTTCAGGCGAGATGCATGTTCGTGAGTTCTCTCCCTTTTCTTAGGAGGGGGGGGGGGAAGTGATGCGAATGTGATTCGGTTCCGTTAACTTGATGGTCCTTTTAGGTCTCCATTAATCAAGTTTAAGTCTAGCTCTTTCTCCAAGGGGCAAAAGTAGCAATTGATGGCTTGCCCCTTCCCACCAGGTTACTGACTAAATCTGGTGTATATCAGAAGTAATAGAATTGATCGAAGGAGAATGAAGGGAATTTCAATTTCCCTTTCTCCGAGATCTAACAATACTCACCATTCTATTACGGACCCAGCCTCCCAGCCCCACGGAGGCAAGCCATGGGTTTCTCTTGTTTGGTGGCTATGCAAACAATATGAGCTTCCTGGCAAACAGGTACTCGGCAATTGGGAGCCCAGTACCCGGTTCCAGGAGTCGGTAAAGCTTTCTAAGTCTGTAGTCCTAGGGCCCAGCTATCAGGGCTAGCTGTATCAGAAGTAATAGAATGGTGAGTATTGTTAGATCTCGGAGAAAGGGAAATTGAAATTTCCTTCAATTTGTTTTTTTTGCTTCTCTTCAAATGTATCAACTGCTTTTATAGTTTATACATTCATTTGTAGGACAAATCTTTCGGTTAAAACGGGCAAAATTAGCAGTTGAAACGTTCAACAAACTAATACAGTGATATTTAAGGATTTACTAGCATGTACCAGACAGCTGAAGATGCATAATCACCAATTCACGAAATTCGGTACCGCTATTTCACACATAACCTGGCGAGGTGGGTCAGTTCAAATGCTTGGGATTCATTTAAAAATTAAAATTTTGTACTGAAATTTTTTCGTTTGTATTCGGAAGTGTTATTTCACATTGTGCTAAATTCTTGCGCAGATCTGTGTAAGAGTTTTCTTTCACGAGTGCGTTACTTGCTTAGATTCACGAACTTCGGTACCCATGGTATATACATACACGTTATATACATAAAAGGTATATACATACGTATAATTATGTACTGTGCTAAGTATTTATACATTACTATTTTATACAATTGTATATATTGTGGATTGGCGCGATTCCGCGCTCAGCTACTATATAAACTATGCACTACAAATTCTCCAATCCTTATGTATAAGCCTATGGGTTTGTGCGGTTCCGCACCCAACCCCTACATAAACTGTGGACTGACTTTTTTATACCCCGCCAAAAAATTTGGCGGGGTATTATGTAATGGCGCCGTCCATCCGATCGTGCGGGTGGGCGGCAGAGTGGTTTCCAGATGATAACATTGTTACCGTTTGTCGGATCACATTGAAACTTCATAGGGTGGTTGGACTGGGCCTGGGGAAGAAACCTATCGAAATCGACGATGATCCGAAATCCAAGATGGCCGCCCACTGGCGGCCATCTTGGAAATTGGTTTCCGGATGATAACTCCATTACCGTTTGTCCGATCGCATCGAAACTTCATAGGGTGGTGGGACTAGGCCTGGCGAAGAAACCTATCGAAATTGACGATGATCTGAAATCCAAGATGGCTTCCGGTGGCTGGCTTTCTTGAAAATTGGTTTCTGGATGATAACTCAGTTACTGTTTGTCGGATCGCATTGAAACGTCATGGAGTGGTTGGACCAGGACTGGGGAAGAAACCTATCGAAATTGACAACGATCGGAAATCCAAGATAGCCGCCAGCCACCAGTAGCCATCTTGAAAATTGGTTTGTGGATTATAACTCCGTTACCGTTTATCGGATCGCTTTGAAACTTTATAGAATGGTTGGACCAAGTCTGCGGAAGGAAGAAACCTATCTAAATCGATGCTGATCCGAAATCCAAGATGGCCGCCAACCACAGGCGGCCATCTTGAAAATTGGTTTCCGGATGATAACTCCGTTACCGTTTATCGGATCACTTTGAAACTTCATAGAGTGGTTGGACTAGGTCTGGGGAAGAAAGCTATCAAAATTGACAATGATCCGAAATCCAAGATGCCCACCGGTGGCCATCTTGAAAACTGATTTCCAGATGATAACTCCGTTATCGTTTATCGGATTGCTATGAAACTTCATAGGGTGGTTGGACTACATCTGGGGAAGAAACCTATCGAGATTGACAATGACCCAAAATTCAACATGGCCACCAGCCACCGGTGGCCATCTTGAAAATTGGTTTCCAGATGATAACTCTGTTACCGTTTATTGGATCGCTTTGAAACTTCATAGAGTGGGTGGACTAGGTCTGAGGAAGAAACCTATCGAAATCGACAATGATCCGAAATCCGAAAATTGCTTTCTAGATGATAACTCCGTTATCGTTTATCGGATCGCTATGAAACTTCATAGAGTGGTTGGACTACCTCTGGGGAAGAAACCAATTGAAATTGACTATGATCCAAGATTTCACAACAAATGAAAAAGTTGATAATCATAACTATTTTGTCATTTATACATCTTTAGGAAAGGTATTTGAGGTGAAAGCTCGTAATAGATTTATTGGTACCTGCAATGTAGAGTTGAAAGAGAAGATTCTTGCATCATTTCAGGCATCAAGCAGATCCACAATACAATTGCCTTCAACCTTGCATTTAGCAGAAGGTCTTGAGTATGATATCACTGTGAACATTGACACACAAGATGGCCTTACAAATGGGACTTCCTGCAGACTAATGAAAATAGAGCTCAAAGATATAAATACTTAGGCATCTGGCCCCCCTCTGGGTGAAGTATTGTGAACCGACAATTGCTCATAATGTTCGTATAGAATCAAAGCATCTTTATAAGAATCATGACAAATCGTGGACACCTCTTGCCAGTTTCTCGGCAGTTTGCTGCAGGACACAAAGGTCAGGCTCAGATCCAAAGAGTGCAATATCCTCTTAGACCATCGGCAGCCAAAACAATTCATCGTGCCCAAGGTGATACAATGGACGCCGCTGTCATTGATTTAACAATTAACATCAAAACATAAAATAGATCATATTCACTATGTGGCATTGAGCAGATTGAGGAATTTAGATGGTCTCAATATTCTTAATTTACAAGATTTGTGTCAATAGCTCTGTGAGGAATGAAATGAAACGGCTTCGAGAGAATTGCTTAAAACCAACATTGATATTTTTATACAATATTCCACAAACATTTAGAGTAGCTTTCTTGAATGCAAGATCCCTTCATAGACATATAGAAGATGTTAGGAAAGACTTTAGTTTAAATTCTGCGGATATAATTTGTTGTTGCGAAACCAGATTCAAGTCAGATGATTCAATAGAAAGTTCAGATTTACATGGATTTTATCAGTATAGGCAAAATGCCCTGTCTACTCACCAGTCAAGACCATCTCATGGACTTTGTGTATATAGTAAGGAACCATTAATGTTCAACTCGCCTATAAATGTTAGTTTTGGCACAATAGAAATGGTTATTGCTCAAACTGAAAACTTGAATATTGTTTATGTGTACAAGCCACCACAGACTACACCAAACACATTAATGAGTGCTATAAACAGAGTACATAATCAATACTTAGTGAATTCAAAATCCATTATAATGGGAGACATGAATATTGATGTGAGTCAACCTTCCACAAAGAAAGATAATCTTCTTGCAATGACGGAGAGTCTTGGTTATTAGCAGTTGATACATGAGCCGACAACTGACATAGGATCTTCCCTTGATTTGATTTTCACCAACATCTCCCAAGAGCATATTGAAGCTGGAACCCTAGAAGTTTACTATTCAGATCACAAAGTCGTCTGGGCTGTTGTCTGATTTCAGGAGATAATGTATGTATGCACTACTCTCAATCTTCTGTAATAACAAAATCTGGTTTCTGATGAAATATGGACCACTTGAACTATGCACCATTCTGAGGATGTGCTGACCTGCTGAAACATCCGATGATGAAGAACAGTCAACTGACAAGGAGCTGGTTGCATCTACACAATGTCTTACAATTGGTAGAAGAAAGGGCTAAGTGTGGTTCATCTATCGTTCGTTCGTTCATTGATTGATTGATTGATTGATTGATTGATATATATATATATATATATATATATATATATATATATATATATATATATATATATATATATATATATATATATATATATATATATATTAAAGTGTGCTATATGTCAACAGCTCTCGTTCTTTGGTTTGTCATCATGGCGGGGTATTATGCGTGTGGTTTGTCATCATGGCGGGCTATTATGCGCCATTTGTGGAGCTCTTGTTATCTTTTTAAATTGTTTAAATTACAGGTTGACGCGGTTTCGCACACAACTCCTATTAACTATCTTATCTCTATATAATTTGTGGATTGGTGCGGTTCCGCACACAACTCCCATATATCTATGTACCGTGCTACATATTTATACCGTACTATTGTATATATTGTGGATTGGCGCGAGTATTATTATCACTAAGTGTTTTAAATAAACAAGGACATCTTTTTCCAATATACACATTCAAATATTTTTTCAATCGGGTCTCCTTAATGTCAAAAGTGCCTTTTGGAAACCACGGAACTGGCATATTTCTTCGGGGTCCCACACACAAACATCAACCCAAGTTGGAGAATATCACTCCATTAAAAGCTATTGAAAAATGTGTCAAAATGTCTTCGAAACAATGTTGTTGAACTTTATTGTTGTTGCATTTTAGATTTGGATTTATCACTAGTGCTACAGGTATTAGCTGATAAGCCATTTGAACCACTAAATTCCATTTCTATGAAAATGTTGACTCTTAAAACTATTTATAATTGCTGCGGCCTCGGCAAGGCGGAGAAGTGCCTTATCAACCGAGGCAGATCGTTATGTGATTACAGGGGAGGGCCTTAGGCTTCTACCTAGGATAAATTTCATGGCTAAAAATCAGTCTGAAATATCCAGGTCAACCCATAGTTTTACCAGCTTTGACTAGATATGATCCTAATTCAAAGGCATGGTGTCCAGTCCACGCATTAAACAGGTACAAACAATGTACACAGAAATGGCGGATGGACCCATAAACATTATGGTTGTCGTATATTGAACCTCATGGTAGGGCTTTCAAGGACACCATTTCCAGGTGGAGTGTAGAATGTATTAAATTTTGTCATAAATCCGCCACAGGTAAAAAAGTTGACTTTGCCAAGGCTCGGTGTTCGCGGCGTAGTGGCTTCCACCACCCTATTTAATGAGGTCCCTGTGGACGACATTATGTCAGTAGCCCAGTAGCACTGTGAGTCAAGTTTCACCGACCATTACCTCCATGACACCTCGAATCCTCTCGCCGTATTGATTTTGAAAAAATAATTCAGGTGTACATATTTTATCCGGGAGAGATCGCGAAGAGTTTTGAACCTACAGTCACAATTTCTTTCCAGCAGATATATTACCTATAGACGAAGTGTCATAATTTCGATTCAGCAAAATCCTCCCATATTCGCTAGAGTTATCGCCCTTTCTTGTCCAGGACAGATCTCGAAGAGTTTTAAACCTACACTCACAACTTTTTTTCAGAAGATGTGTTATGTATAGGCGAAGTGTCATGATTTCGGTTCGGCAAGATCTGCCCATATTCGCCAGAGTTATCTCCCTTGAAAGATTAAAATTTGTCGAAACGTTCTTGTCCGAGCCATATCTCGAAGAGTTTTGAACCTACACTCACAATTTTTTTCGTTAGATGTGTTAGGGATGGACGAAGTGTCATGATGATATCGTTTCAGCAAAATCTGCTCATATTTGACACAGTTATCTCCCTTGAAAAGCTAAAGTTCGTCAAAATTTTCTTGCCCGGTCCGGATCTCAGAGTTTTGAACCTACACTCACAATCTTTTTTTCAGCACATATTTTAAGGGATAGACAAAGTGTCATAATGTTGTTTTGGCAAAATCCGCCCATATTCACCAGCGTTATTTCCCTTGAAAGATTAAAATTCATCAAAATTGTCTTGTTGTAATCGTAATGATTAATGCTGCTGCGAAGACTTTCACGATTTTTAGTGATCTCTTTGCCGTGAATTCCAAATGTGTACCTAATAGAAGTCGCCCCCCCCCCCACCCCTCCTTTCTCAGAGAATTATCAAAGACTAACCGTTCTTCACATTTAGCATTCCTCAAACAAGTATGCCTGCGGGCGTATGTTGAGTTTAACAACCACTTGTCTGGACTGCATCAGTCTTCACCTATGGGAAGATGATGATAGCATCAAGCAATTCACAAAGTCAGTCTTGTTTATGTGTTGTTCATTGTTGATTGTTTTGTCATGTTTTTTCATGTGGTTCATTCTTGAGAGTGTACGAAAATGGAGCCTTCTTCGTCTAATGTCCTATAATACAAGGCACTTGTATATAGAGAGCGTATGGGACATTGAGGTCATTCTGTCTCCCTCCCAAGAAAGAGTGGGGGAGGGGTGGAGCGCATATGACATATGGTCTTCTCTCAGCCATCAGTTGTGTTATCCGATGTTCAAATCATTTCCTGGTTGTGTTTTTCTCACAATTTCAGACGTTTAAGTGCCTTAATCGCAGAAAAGCGCATAGAGAAGAGCGGGTCTTTTGACCTCGCCTCCCTCCCGCCAAATTCGCTTACGAATTCTGGCAATATCAAAGAGTGTTAGGGAGGTAAGTATACTCTTGAAGTGAAATGAACAAAATCATGGATTTCTTTTTTCATGAGAGAGTTGATACTTACTCCCTAACACGGACCCGGCCTCTCCACCCCACAGAGGCTCAGTTTTCAGGCTTTCTAAAGTTGCATTGTGTCAGCCAATAAATTAGTCAGAGGAAGTGCTAGTCTGCACATGCCCGGAAGTTGGGGCTGGCATCCTCCGGACTGTCATCTGACTACCTGCCCAGTAGGGGCACCTAACTGTTTTTAATCTGAGTGTTTATTGAGTGAAAGTAGATATTTGGGAATATCAAAGAGTGTTAGGGAGGTAAGTGTCAACTCTCTCGTGAAAAAAGAAATCCGTGATTTCATTTAGTTCACTCACATACCTATCTACAAAGCATGAAGCTAAAGAAAATGATGATGATCCACTTCGTGGTGGCGAACCATGGATGAAATAAAATACAAACTCGATGCCTGCCACCCCAAACACCTATGCACCATCACTGGACACTGATGGCCAGACAGCATAATTTTCAATGATGCACTATACAAGATGTGTAATATGTCGCTGCTGTCTGTAAAAGTCGCCCAGCATAGATGGTCCAGGTTTGGCCATGTGCTAAGATTGCCCATAGACACACATGCACAGAGAGCCTTGGAAGTCGCCCTACTCAGAGCCAGCAAATACAAAGCCAGGAGAGGACATCATTGCATAAATCTCCTAAGTGTGCTACGAGGTGACCTCAAGAAAGCAGGACTCGGTACACTCAAGTCAAGAATAGACTTGTACGATATTGTCCTAGGAGGTATCGCGATATATCGTGGTGAGAAAATCGCGATATTTCGATATATCGTATAGCCTATTTTATGGTATACGAATTCACGGGGTGAATTTGTCTTTGGGTTGTGTTGGACTGCACGGTTTGGCTTATGTAGACATATCGGCTTCGCTATGAGTTTTCATATCAGTTTTAACCGAATATGACTTATAATTGGTAAATTTCAACAAAAAACATTAAATGCAGTCGCCAAGATGCTTAAAGAACGATCGTTAATTAAATGAAAATGGGATACAATTTCCCGTTATAAATTTGTGACGCCTTACACCTTGGCTTGCGGGAGTGAATTTATTACATTGGACAACCTAAATAGTACATACTCTGTTATAATCACCGTTTATTACATCAAAATTAATCCAAAAAATTTGATTGTGAAAATGTACAAATCACGTGATGTTATGAATGCGCTTTAGATCCATAGATATCTAATGTTTAGATGTGATCCGCATTTACCGAGTACCTGTTTACTAATAATAGTTAGCCTTCAGAAACATCTCGGATAGTTCACTTTTCAGGCTAAAGCGTGTATACCGTCTCATTTGGCTATCACATTTGTGAACGCACCACCTCTCGCGTCCAAAATCAGGAGAGTGAGCAATATCACATGATTTATATATTTTACTAATAATAGTTCGTCTTCAGAAACATCTCGGATAGTTCACCGTCTCATTTAGCTATTACATTTGTGAACGCACCACTTCTCGCCTCCAAAAACAGAAGAGCATGCAGTATCACGTGATTTATATGTATTTTCGCGACGCCATTTATTGTCAAATTTAGGATTGATTTTGATTTTATAAACCAAGATTATTAAGAAGTATTCAATATTTATACCGTCCCACGTAACAATTTCACTCACGCGATCATGGTTTTGAGGTATACAATACGGCGGCAAGAAGTTGTACTGGTAAATTGCGTTCAATTTTGTATTATTGTCCATTTTTTTAAACAATGACCTATTCCTAATCTAAGCCCATCCCTCTCGCAAAGATGTTGTTTTGGAAATAAACTTAACAGCTTGCCGTAATAGAAGGCTATGCTACAAACACATGACAAATAAGCAGAATACGGCACGACAGTAAAATTTTCGCAATAATTCGATTTTTTCAAAATCATATCGTAAAAAATTGTGGCTGGAAAAAAAATCGCGATTTTAGATAATATCGGATAATCGTGCAAGCCTCGTCAAGAATGGACCTGAGGAAGCTACGGATTTCGGCTGAGGACAAGACACTGGGCAAAAGCGAAGCGACTGATTGCAGCTGTAGGATGTTTCTACTACTACAGTAATCATACATACATCCATCTGTCCATCCACAGTATCTCGTAAACAGCATATAGCATACAGAACCTCTTGAGATATTTTAATAAAACTTGGTATATACCTCAGCTTTGATACACAGATGTTTGGGTGAAAATGGCCTTTTTAATGCAAAAACTAATAATTTTTGTACATTTTCTTGTAAACACCATATCATACAGAATCGCTTAAAATGATTTAATGAAACTTGGCAGGTGATTTCTCTATCATGGGTAGATGTGCCTTTTGAAGGATTCTCCATTATAGGTTCGAGGTTTTGGGTGAAAATGGTCTTTTTAATGCAAAAACTAACAATTTTGGTCAATTTTCTCGTAAACCCATATCGTACAGAATCGTTTAAAATAATTTATTGAAACTTAACAGGTTGCTTATTTATGATGGATAGATGTACCTTTTGAAGTATTCACCTTTATAGTCCAAGATTTTGGGTGAGAAATGGCTTTTTAGTGCAAAAACTTGGGATTTTTATAAATTTTCTAGTAAACAGCTCATATCATAGACAATCACTTAAAATAATTTAATGAAACTTGGCATGTGGCTTCTTTATGATTGGTAGATGTGCCTTTTGAATGGTGGTCACCGCGGATTAAAGTTGCCTGTATATGCTAAGCTAAATGACAAAGAAAATTAGAATCGCTATTGCTTGGTCAAGTAAATTCTGAAGAATGGCAACAATTATTGAGAAATGTCATTAAGCATACTGGTTACTCTTTCTAATGATTAAATACTGTAAATAAATGCCTTAAAACGAAGAGTTAGTCAGTAGGTACATGTATCAAAAAACACACTATAATACTATTAATCTGAGTGTTTATCATGGGTGCGCTGTATAGTCAAAGTTTAGTTGCCCTTTGAAAATCAGTTTGCCCAGGGCAAATGGACATTTCAATCCCTGTTTATAGGTCCAAGATTCTGGGTGCTTTGAATAAAATAGAGAACAGTATTTTCAGTGATTGTAGGGTCCTCTGAGTCAAACAACGGTTTCTAGTTTCTTACTACATGTTACTTGCTGTAAACCTAGGTTTCTTAAATTTCTGAAAGAAAAAGCTCTTGATCAGTGGAGAAATTATCTTGCACCCAGTTGTGTATTTTGACTATACCTCCATTGTGATGAGAGAAGCTGTGTGAATTATGTCCAGGGGTATTGTAAACATCCAGGGGCATGCGTCGCTCTGTACTCTCATCTTCAGAGTCTGATTCGTACATATGTTGTATGCCAGCCCTATGATGCTGGTTAGCTGGCCTCGGGGATGGTGAAGGGTTGCTGCGCGCTACTGATGACCACAAAGACTGGCCTCTAGGGTCGGTGGAACGATCACATTCCAGTGGGGCGGTGCGACTATTGCCGCAGAAGTTGAACAGTACCGTCTCATCTCAGCTAGTGCTGTTACCACTGTGTCGGTTCATCCTACTAATTTATATGTATGCGGATCAGGGAGTTGAAGCTGATCTTTTGAAATGTCAAACTGTGGCTAAAACAATCGCGTTCCCATTCAAACAATGCTAAAGATGAGAAAATGAATCAACCTAGTGTAATTATTTGCATGAGGGATGTACGCTGGATTATGTAGAGATGGTGTTGCTGATTTCCTAAGAATTCAACGCTGCCACCTCATGTTGGTTATAGTACTGAGTTAGTAGTTGCCGCTTTATTTATGTGGGCCTTCTAGAGGAGCTAGACTAACTTTTAATTATTAGGTCAGACACATGATTTAGGCCACAAATGGCGTAGTGCCTACTTAACTTTGTAACAGGTTGTCTTCCTGCGTTCCCCCAGCTTAGGCATCCATCTCGGAGCGTACCTCGAGCCGAGCCCTCAAGACGACGGCACGTACATGTCTGATGGTAGTTTCAAAATGGATGAGCGATGTCTCCGCATACCACAGCACAACCACAAATAACAAGACAAGGACAAATCAGATTACAAATGCATAAGAAAGCTATCTATTTATGGTGGGGAGAAAGAAACAGATAACCAACTATGGTGACCTTCCTGAAAAGGTTTGTTGGGCTCGTTGGCCACACGCAGTCACCTTTGAGTTAGAGGGTGATCTGTGTCTTTATCCATCACCTAGCATTTCGAGAGTGAACCATGTAAGATTCGCTCCCTGGAGCTAAACGTTTACCTAGTTTAAGATTAAGAAAACATACCCACAAGAGTCACTGCTGGCCATACTGCAATAATTATATTTTCGCAGTGATTCCTACTTTGGTAAAAAAGGGTTAACTAGAACATATCACAAGGATATAGGGGGAAGTGTGTGAGTCATGGAAACCTTGATTCTGACCATCAAGAAATCCCAATAATTTCTTGGGTTGGTCCTAACCAATGCGGCGGAGAGGAATCCAGACAATTAATGGGCCAGAAGGCCTGAGACGCATAGGAAGAGACAGCTACTCGTGTATTTTGATTTAGAAGGCCTTAAAGTAAGTGGCCAGTTACGAAAATACTGGTGCGCTTGTGTAGTGTAACAGCATCAACCGGGGAAAGCAGCTTTACAATAAACAGTCCTTCTGGTGAGTCGTCCCTAGCTACTTTAGCCTATCCTATTGAGCTGTCATAGTTATGTTTAGCGGCTGCATGTCGTGTCCTCTGGGTGGGCACAAGCAGCGACCTTAGTGAAAAATTGTCGTCGTGGGGAGGGACAAGATGATGTGCTTGTTGATGATGTATAGTGTAACCTAAGCGAAGTGCAATCCAAGTATTTTTGAAGAATTATAACTAACTATTTAATGACAAAATAAGTAACTGGACGGCATCTGCTGTATTACAGTACAATAAAAATAGTGAGGTCACAACCGGCCTTGTGGTGTCTATTAGTCATCGGCACTTGATAAATGAAAATAATTATATATAATTAAAATGCACCTATTAATCATCAGCGCAATGTCCAGAAATGTCACATGTTGTTGATACACTGCATGAGTGAATTGCGGCACAAGGCGATCCACGTCGCATAGCTCATAGCGGCATGTAAAGCAATGTCCTACATCCGGACTGTGGTTCAAAACATCAAAGCTGTGGCACTAGATACGTGCATTGTTCGTTCACCACTAATTTGACGTGATCCGGCAGATCTGGTGAGATATCAGAGCACACAAATCGTTTCACATACTGGTTGGGATGGTAATTGCGGCCAAAAGGCCACACCACACTGAAGGTCCCTCTGAAGTTGTTGGTAGTGGGGAACCTTTCTTTAATTTAGTCTATTGCCCCTGGTGCCGTTTCCAGGGGTATACAAAAACTTAATGCGGCATGAATGTGGTTGTCCTGAGAGGTACGTGGACTGAAATAAGCTGCGTTGATGTAGATTGCAGAATGCGAGCTCTACGCAGTAGGCAGAAGAATGTTCTTTCCTTACTTGGACCGGACCCACGTTCCAACTGTCTATTGCTGGCGAAACGAGCTCCTTTTATACTAAATGGTAACATCACACCAGCGAAATTCGACCAATCAGCACACACGTTACAGGGAAGGTATACGTGCTTGCGACATTATAGGTGGCCTTCACCTTACCAGCACATGCGCTATGGTGATGTCCCTTGAGTTAGAAGTTTTTAAAAGTAGTGTTTGAATATTCCCAATATCTCCGCCAGTTCTGAACCGATTTCAGTTCTGTAAAAAGTTTTGGATTCCTCATTCAATTCTGTTATTAATTCATACCAAGAAAGGTGAGGGTGGCCATGTTTTAAAGAATTATAATAATACAGGCAAAGTTTGTACATAAGATGCCATTCTACACACGCTATAGCGCATATGTAGAGTATCTCCTGTGGCCGCACATGCGCAACGGGCGATCTCACAGACTCTGTTATTCTGAGCTTCTACTATATAGCTATATGCGCTTGTCTATGCTACTTTGGGGTGCGAGCTTGGAGCATTCCAAATTGGGCCGTTCCGTACCTAGACAAACTGGGTGGGTTCATACCCGACAGGGCGAGCCGTGCTACACCTGTATATAATAGACCTTTCCCACGTTGGCATATTTTGGGAAAATACCTTCCCATAATGCATTGCACACACTACCTCTGGCTGCTGAATGTGCCAGCCGATGCATGGCAGCATTTCATTTATCATTAGGCTCGGATACAACACATTTTATGCCATACATATGAAGAACACAAATCATAATATTGAAGTCATACATCATTGGAAAGCTAAGCCAATTTTCTATGCATTTCTCTACTCGAGTTTATACTTTTGTAAAACTGAATCCAGTTAATAGCAGTTTTAAAATTCCCCCTATTGTCCACTTGACTTAATGAATCTAGTCATAATGATGTATTTTATATCTGCAAACAAGTCAGTGAAAACTTTAAAAATATTTAAAAAATCATACAGTACCCTGTAGGCAATTGGGTGCACTTTCCAATGATGTATAACTTAATATTATTATTATGCGATGGCGACCGTTCATCGTCTGTTGTCAGTCGTCTGTCAACTTTTTCTTTAAGCAACTTCTCAAGAACCACTGGGCCGATTTCAATTATATTTGGCCATAGAGATTCAAGTTTGTTCAAACGAAGCCGATCGACCAAAATCCAAGATGGCCGCCCACCAAAACGGCTGATTTTTAGCTCACCTGGCCTGAAAGGCCAAGTGAGCTTATGTCGTGGCGACTGTCCATCATCCGTCCGTCAACTTTTCCTTTAAATGACTTCTTCTCAAGAACCACTTGACCAATTTCAATTATATTTGGCAGGAAGCATCCTTACGGCATAGGGGTCCAAGTTTGTTCAAATGAAGCCGATCGGCCAATTAGGCCGGCAGCCATCTTAGATTTTGGCCCATTTTTAGAAACGTCTAAAAATCTTCTCCGAAACCGCTTTAGGGATTTAAGGAAACCTCATGAAATATGATCTAGGGCAAGAGCTCAACCATGTTTGTTCAAGGGAACTTGATTGGTCAAATAGTTTGGCGGCCATCTTGGTTGACCTAGTTTTAGCAAAAATAACCTCCAGAACCGCTGAAGGGATCAGGCCGAAATTTGGCAGATATGATTAGGGACTAAGGGCCAGTAAAGTTTGCTCAAGAGAAGTTAATCCGTCAAAAAACATGGCCGCATTGGGCCAATCAAAATATGGCATGTTTGGCGGCCATATTGGATTTTTTTATTTGATGGATTTTGAGGCCGAAATTGGTTTTATACAGGTTTTTGTGTATTCTGATCTCAAATTTGCAATTTTCGAAACTGTCGGATAAACGGTTTGGCGACCATCTTGGATCATTTTCCCGCCAAAAGCTCCCATACTAAAGCAATGGGAAATTTAAAATATGTTCTCGAGAACTGCTGGGCCGATTTCAATTATATTTGGCATGAAGCATCCTTATGGCATAGAGATTCAAGTATGTTCAAACGAAGCCGATCGGACAATTTGGCCGGTGGCCATCTTGGATTTTGGCTGATTTTTAGAAATGTCTTTAAAAATCTTTTTTAAGACCGTTTGAGGGATCAATTCAGACCTCATGTAATATGATCTAGGGCAAGAGCTCACTCTAGTTTGTTCAAGGGAACTTAATTGACCAAATGGTTCAGCGGCCATCTCGGATGACCTCGTTTTCGCAAAACCAACTTCTTCCCCAGAACCGCTGAAGTGATCAGGCGGAAATTTGTGATATATGATTAAGGACTAAGGGCCATTAAAGTTTGTTCAAGAGAAGTTGATCTGTAAAAAATGGGCACTATGGGCCTATCAAAATATAGCGTGTTTGGCGGCCATATTATATTTTTTTATTTGATTGATTTTGAGGCAAAAATTGGTTTTATGTGTTTTGGTGCGTATTGTGATTTCAAATTTGCCATTTTCGAGACAGTCGGATAAACGGTTTAGCGGCCATCTTGGATCATTTACCCGCCAAAATCTCCCATACTCAAGCAATGGGAAATTTAAAATGTATTTTCACGACATCTTGGATTTTGGTCGATTTTTAGAAATGTCCTTAAAGATCTTCTCCAAAACCGTTTGAGGGATCAATTCAAAACTCATGAAATATCATCTAGGACAAGAGCTGCACCAAGTTTGTTCAAGGGAACTTGATTGGCCAAGTGGTTTGGCGGCCATCTTGGATAACCTATTTTTGGCCAAAACAACTCCAGAGCCACTGAGCGGATTGGGCCGAAATTTGGGAGATATGATAGGCACCAAGTGCCATTAAACTTTGTTCAAGGGAAGGAGCTTAGTCAGAAACATGGCAGAAGTGGATCAATCAAAATGTAGCATGTTTGGCGGCCATATTGGACGTGCAAAAATGTCCACAAGCTCATTTAAAAGACTACTCCTAAGCCACCCGCCAACAATTTTGACAAAAATGCACAGTGCTCCAGGTGAGCGACACAAGCCCATTGGGCCTCTTGTTAGAAACACTAAAAAATCTCCGAAACCGCTGGAGGAATTGATTCAAAACTCATAACACATCATCTAATGCAATGGTAGACCCAACTTTGTTCAAGGCAACCTGATTGGCTGATTTGCCTGACGGCCATCTTGGATGACCTAGTTTTCGCGAAAACGAGTTCTTCTCCCGAACCCCTGAAGGGATAGAGCTGAAATTTAGTAAATATGCTTAGGGACCAAGGGCCTTTCAAGTTTGTTGAAGAGAAGTTTGTTCGTTAAAAAACATGCCCGGCATCAACCAATCAAAATTTAGCGTTTGTTGGTCATATTGGCTTTTTTGTATTTGATGTATTTTGATGGCGAAAATTGCTGTACATATGCTTATCAGTGTGGCGAGTTCAAATATACCACTTTCGAGACTATCGGATAAACGGTTTGGCTGCCATCTTGGTTTGTTTTCCCGCCATAGGCTCCCATAGTAAAGCAATGGGCCCATAGTAAAGCAATTGGGAATTCTTTAAGCGACTTCTCAAGAAGCACTGGGCTGATTTCAATTATATTTGGCAAAAGCAGCCTTAGGGCATAGAGGTCTAAGTTTGTTCAAACGAAGCCGATCGGCCAAAATACAAGATGGCCACCAGCTATAAACCATCCAATTTTTTTAAATGTCTTTAAAAATCTCTGAAACGGCTTGGGGGATTGAGTCGAAACTCTTGAAACATCATCTAATGCAGGAGGAGAACCAATTTGTTCAAGAGAGCTTGATTGGTCCATTGGCTTGGTGGCCATCTTGGATGACCTAGTTTTCGCGAAAAAGGCTTCTCCAGAAACGCTGAAGGGACACAGCTGAAATTTGGTAAATGTGCCTAGGAACCAAGGGCCATTAAAGTTTGTTCAAAGAAAGTTGATCCGTCAAAAAACCTGGACACCATGGGCCAATCAAAATATAGCATGTTTGGCTTCCATATTGGAATTTTTTATTTGATGGATTTTGAAGCCTGTCGGATAAACGGTTTGGTGGCCATCTTGTTGATAAAGAGCATTCTAGTTGAAATGTCTATAGTCCTGGTGAGCGATACAGGCCCCTTGGGCCTCTTGTAATATTGTCATTTTAATTTATCATAAAAACAGTTTAAGTTGCATAATATTTTAGTGTAATAGTAACCCAATGCGAGTTGACTGCTAGCTGTTGACTTTACCAGCCAGTACCTGTGCGCTGGCGCTGGGCATTGGGGGAAACTTTCTGTAATGAGGTGAATGTGGGAAAGGTATATTACTTTGAAGCTGTGATGATAATGAGGTGAATGTGGGAAAGGTGTATTACTTTGAAGCTGTGATGATAATGAGGTGAATGTGGGAAAGGTGTATTACTTTGAAGCTGTGATGATAATGAGGTGAATGTGGGAAAGGTGTATTACTTTGAAGCTGTGATGATAATGAGGTGAATGTGGGAAAGGTGTATTACTTTGAAGCTGTGATGATAATGAGGTGAATGTGGGAAAGGTGTATTACTTTGAAGCTGTGATGATAATGAGGTGAATGTGGGAAAGGTGTATTACTTTGAAGCTGTGATGATATCATGATAATGAGGTGAATGTGGGAAAGGTGTATTACTTTGAAGCTGTGATGATAATGAGGTGAATGTGGGAAAGGTGTATTACTTTGAAGCTGTGATGATAATGGATCTTAATGGCTAAACGAGCACGCTTTAGTCCTTTAACACAGAAGCCAGACAAAAACGCCTTCTGTAGTGGTCTTGAGAAAAGGCCATTTGCAGACCCAAGAGAAGATTATTTTTGAAAATTCATGTCAGTGGTAAATTTTCAAAACTAGTCATCTCTTGGTCTGCAAATTGACATTTTCTACATTTATAAGAAAGAAGTTTATGTGTCAAATGGTTTAACAATTAATTAACAATACATGTATATGCTTTGTTTTAGCTTAACTCTTACCACACTGATGTCAATGTTCTATATTTTACTGTGTCAATAGCAAAGAAACGGGTATACATTTTTCAACAAACTGGGTGGACGATGTTGCTGTCTATGACAGCACCATCTTCCACCAAATTTGTTGAAAAATGAACACCAGGTCATCTTTTAATTTAATTTGACGATTACAAATTTTGACATCAGAGTTGTAAGGGTTAAGAGTTTCATTCCATCACCTATCTGCAATGCAAATGAATGCATCATGTGCTCATATATGTGTATGTACAACTGTCATTGACAAACATTTAATTGATAATTTTATCACATAATTAAAAGAAATTGAAGAAAACTAACTTTGTTTCTTTTCTATTGAAATCCTTTGGCAGCCAAGCATCTAGCAATGAAGAATTACATGGCTTAAAAGTAAAGGCATTATGTTAGTTCTAATTGCAAGACAATGAGGGTATATTGCCAATTTTTTGAAAAACCATCCGGACTATCAATGCACTTGGGAGTTTCTTCCAGAAAAAATGGAAGAAAGCCCTTTCTTCCAGATTCTTCCAGCCATCCCAGAAGCAGGGTTGGAAGCAATTTCCCGGTGCAGGAAATACTGGTAAATACCGCCCCTGGAAATACTCCAAACAGCAGGAAATACTGGGAAATAGCTGGAAATACTGGGAAATACTCCACTACTCATCAGAAATGGTAAATTTTAAACTAAATATCTTAGATATATTAATCAGAGGGGCCAATATAGAGGCATATATTTAATACGGGTTGACATATGGGATCAAATAGGAAATATATGCACATCATAGCATATCTATAACCGTTTCAACTCTACATAGCAGATACAACACCTTCTATTTATTGTACAAACAATGTTGGTGGAATTTTTAGAATTCATTTTCAGCAGAGGCTGCAACAACAACTTCCAGTAAAATAGTTTCATAATATGAAGAAACTTTTATGTCATGAATGGTTTAATTAAACTGATTTACAATGCATTAGCATTCTGTACTTATTGTGCCATACAATACAAAGCCATTATACTGCCTTGAATTCTCAGCCTGTCAGAATATTGATTTAAATTAGAGATCTAAGCTGAAATTTCTAAACTTCTGGTACACTTACATATATATCTACAAGTATTGTTTATTTAGTTAGCCTCAGATTTATACATGTATGTAAATCAATTCTCTGACCTAGGCTGTCTGCCACACTTCGCTCATATGCATGTGTGATATTGTCCCACAATGGAGAACCAGTGAGGTCTCTAATTGGGGATTAACTGATTGAGATGACAACACATTTCATTCTGTTATATACGGTTATATACTAATATTATGTACTATTTAGTATTTATACTATTACATGCTACAATATTACTGATTAAAAACAGACTTTCACATTATTTTCAACATATTCTATAGATGAGTTTCTGGTTTAAATAGCAAATACAATTTTAACATTTCTGCAACTTCAGAATGAAATGTATTCAGTCATCATAGCACTAACTTAGAAATAATGACATCCCAGAGAGTGAATTAGTTATTTAACCTTTTAACACTCAAATTTGTTCAAGCAAATTTCAATTATCTCATAGAAAATACATATTTTCAGATCAAGAGGCTATTTTTGAAAATTTACTGCTGGTTTGACTGGCTCAGTTATCAAGCCAGTCATTCCAGTGGTAAATTTTCAAAAATAGTCTTTTCTGGTTCTGCAAATGGACATTTATCAAAGACTACTGCAGAAGACATTTTTCACCGACTTGAGTGCTAAAGGGTTAAGCAAGTACACAGCAATAGGTAGACCTCAGAAGTAAGTTTACATTGCATGTTCTGACAGAGTGACAGTAGTCAAAACCTTTATTATTGGGTAGGTAATTGTATAGGTCTACTGAACTCCATGCAGATCTATAGATAGTGATTTACTGTCAAATATCCCGTCATAGCTCATAAAATTATAATGGTATTTCATTGGCTGTTCGATTTTGTCTGTAGTGTTGGTTTAACAATTAGAGGACGATGTTCCTTATGCATAGGTTTGTATCTTATGCATAATACATGTATGTCACTATGATATTTACTAATGCTTGTCAGTCTTTTCCTATGCATGATAAACATCCATGAGTAGAAATATATAAATTTTACACCTAATATCTGAGTATTTCCTGGTGTTTCCCCGTATTTCCTGGTATTTCCCAGTAGTTCCCACTGCCCTGGGAAATACTATTATTTCCCGGGAAATTGCCGACCCTGCCCGGAAGAAATAAGTTTCTTCTGGAAGAATCCCAACCCTGTATCCTCCTGAACTGTCAGCGGCTGGGCAGATTTTAACCAAATTTGCTTGGATTGATCCGTTCCCTGGTGGTAAGCTCAAGAACATATATATATTCAGAATTTTGATAGGTCCATTTTTCAAGTGGCAATCTTAGATTTTCTGGAAATCTTTAACCATTTCATTTTGAAGCCGGCCAAACCGGTCTATACAACGCTGCGGAGGAATGTCCATTTGTAAGTGGAGCGAAGACTATTTTTTAATATTTACCATTGGACTAATCGAGCCAGTCATTTCAGTTGTAAATTTTCAAAACGTCTTCTCTTGTCGGCTAATTGGACATTCAGTAAGGAAATATTTTAATTTTTCAACACCACTAATGCTAATTTGGATTGGTCAATTTTTTCGGGAGCTGTATTGGATTTAAAAAATTTTACAGACAATTGTTTAAAATATTACTCCTAAAATGTCCAGACACAGCTTGTACTTTTAAAAACTTACACTTTTCTATTTCTGGCAAAAAATGTATAGGGCACTACATATATAGAACATAGCCGTTTAACTTGAAATGCAAATGTTCCAAGTAATGTTCCAAGTAAACGAAACCAGTGTTTCACATAGGCTTGCACAATTATTCGATTAATCATAATTACTTTTAAAAAGATGATCATGGACGATCACAAAAGCAAATAATCGAATAATCAAAGATTTTCAGTCTCCAATATAGTTGTTTTTCATATGTAAAGTCGGCTTACATTTGCCCGTGATATGAACACAGGTGATGTGAAAAATCGGTGTATATACTGCATTACATCTATATTACTTATTTTGTGACTTGTTTTAATGAAAGAAAACATTAAAATGTTTAAATCTGCTGTTGGGTTTTTTTCAAACGAAGTTTTCGGGACATTCAACCCAGTGCCATTTCGCCCTGGGGCCAGAATAATTCGGCCAAAATATCAATGTTTTTCAAACTGAACACTTGCTAATCATAAAATATCGCACAATGCAGATTTGTTATAATTATTTTCATTAATAGTATTTATGTTTGACCAAAATGTGGGCAAGCCAGTTAGAGAAATATGTAGCCTTAGAAAACCACTGCGCCACACTTGTAGAAATCACTGCGCGACACCTAGCTGAATTTTCATTTTTCAGGGGCCATTTTTGTCTTGCCAGATTGTATTGATAATAAATGTGTTCAGAAATTGCTCTCTAATTTTTACAATAGCATATTAATTGTGATTTCTGAACACCTGTTACTATCTGGTAATTAGACTGGAGTCACTTTAGTGATCTGATCAGCGATACCAATTTTAGTTTTTTCAAGCATTGTGTTAGCAAATCCAATTTGAAGTAGATTTTGTAGCTTTTTTCAGATATTTCCAATACTAGCGGTTTTGATAGCTTTATGCCTCCCCAACCACCATCACCAGTAGAGCTGCGATTAATCGAATAATCACGATTATGTATCTAAAATCATCATGATTAAAAATACTGCATAATCGTGCAGGTCTAGTTTCACATGGCATCTAACTTTTCGAGGTCCCATGGACCCCCCAATCCCAAGCTTTGGGGTCCCAAGCTGAAAACTGGGGGTCCCAAACTGAAAATCAGGGTTTTTAATGAAGTCTTTCTCATCCATGCTAAAATTAGAAGGGAGCATAAACTCGCAGCTATGAAATAAGGCGGTCCGGTCCGATGCTAGATTTTATGGGTATTTTTGTGTAAAAACATATAAAATTAATTAATTATATTTAAAATTGATACAAGGTTGCCAGGGGTCCCGTGGAACCCACTGCCACTACTTTTGGGGTTCCTAAGTTGAATTTTGGAGACATATACCCCAAAAGAACCCATATCAGGATCCATGAGTGAAACAGTCCCTTTGGATTTCTTGTCTTAGTTCTCTAATATCTGAAATCTTGCCAACAGATTGATATCTCCAGACACCTCAGACATAAGGAAGAATGTCATTGGATCGGCCTCGCAAGGCGACTTCTCAGCGGAGTGCTCAACATCAACGTAGCTCTGATGGGTTGAATCTCAGTCTGACAGGCTCACAGATTTCTACCATATCTGTAGGTACAGCACACAGCAGGCCACAGTCAGTGCGGCCAAATATCCAGCGGCCTAACTCAATGTCTGATATTAGACCAAAGGTATGTATCTCTATAGCACGTCACAGTTTAATCGTTAAAATTGATCAAGAAAATATCTACTTTGGCACATATAATGTCCATTTGGCGACTCACAAAATATGTTTTAGAAATACTGAAGATTTATTGTATGATTACTGTATTAGTAGTAATCGTCACAAAGTCAAGAAGTAGTAGAAACATCCTACAGATGCAATCAGCCATTCACCTTTGCCTGCTGTGTCTTGTCCTCAGCCAAAATCCGTAGCTTCCTCAGGTCCATTCGTGATTTGAGTGTACAGAGTCCTGTTTTCTTGAGGTCACCTTGTAGCACGCTTAGCAGATTTATACAATGACATCCTTTCCTGGCTTTGTATTTGCTGGGCTCCCAGTAGTATGAAGTTGAAGGATCTGTGCTGGAGATTTATTTCAGCCCATTATAGTTACATGTAGCTTCGACTTTTTATAACCGGGACCTATTTATTCTCATGAATGGAAAGGCAAGAATGAGTGAAGAGAATTGTCCATGTTTCCTATGAAAGCTAGATAGTACATGTAGTTTCACAATGTGTTGTGTATTGCTATTGGTTCCTGAAAAACTATTTTATTATCCCTATGTTTTGATAAAATGGTGTGGTTATTACAATTGCTTCTGTTCATCCGTTTGTGTGTTTGTTTGGTTATCTCCTTTCAACCTGTTTTGGTGGAATTCAACCAAGTGTTATGCCAGTACCAATATGATTGTGGATTGCAAGATTATATTTGGTTTCTGTAGGAGCGGTCATGTGGCATGGTTAAAACGTCAAATATAAACATTGTGTCTGTTGTGCTAGCTACTCTGAAACATCTTGGGGAAATTCATTTAAATTTTGTTTTGCGAGTTAGCCATGTTATTGCGGATTGCGATGTAACATTTATATTTGGCTCCACACCTTAGGGCATGTGTGCGTGCGTGCCAGGACTGGGTAAAAGTTGGAGAAAGCATGTGGATTTGCATTGACATGCGATGCCATAAAGTGTTTCCAAACCAAATGTAACCTGACAATGTCAATTATGGCTTCCTTAACAATTGAATGATCAAGCTGCATTGGTCTTGAGGAATGTCAGTTTGCACGCCAAGAGAAGACTATTTTTGAAAATTTATCATTGAAATGACTAGTTGAATTATCGAGCCAGGGATTCCAATGATATATCTTCTAAAATTGTCTTTTCTTGGCCGGAATACAGACATTCATTTCGCACAAAGCTAGATTTTCTTACGCAGTGTTACCCATTAAATGGATAAAGAGACACAATGTTCTCCATGGATTTGTGCTTGACATTGTTTAGCATTGATCCATTTTCTGTGTGGTGGTGGGTTTAGGGATGAGCATATTTTGCAACGGGGGTCCGATCTTTCATTTAAGTATCTGGCGTCATACTCAATTATGTCACCAGTTGGCTGACGTCACAATCAAAATTATGTAGCGCTTTTATGAAATTAACATTCTGTTGAATATTTTTAAACTAATTTGACGGGGCCAATTAGTTTCAAAATATTCAACACCTTACCTACAGTATATTTACCTTGAAATTTAGATTCTAGGAATAATCGGGTTTCAATGTTTAAAATCGATTCCAACACACATATAAAAGTGGGCGGGGCTTAATGAAAAATGGGTGTGTCATAGCTAGAAATGAATCTGTCTATTATCTCTACAATAAATATCTGGATATTTTTCCTCAGACGAAACCCTCCTTCAGCGATACAGGGCAGACTCCAGCGTCAGCAGACATCTCACGAGCTAAAAATAGACATCTGAGCAAAGGTAAGACGAGGTCATTCTCAAAATTAGATAGGACTTGCACACACCAACCCCATTCACCCCCTTCACTGTTGCCTTGCAAAATGCTTTGTTTACAGATTTCTAGTTTGTTACAATTCATGAATCCAGTTTCTCAGTCAATCATATGACGTCATAATCAACTACATGACTGACGTCATAATCAATTAAGTTATGAATGACTCAATTTAGTTCGTCTTAAACATCATATTGTACGAATTGTATGTCTTTACTATTTAATAAACATGCTGTTTAGACTTGCACAATTATTCGGTTAATCGCAATTCTTTTTTAAAATATGATCGTGGACGATCACAAAACCAAATAATCAAATAATAGATTTTCTTTCTCCAAGATATTGTTTTTCATATGTAACGTCGGCTTACATTTTCTCATGATATTAACCCCTGGTGAATATGAAAAATGGGTGTAAATACTGCATTACATCGAGATTAATTATTTTGTGACTTGTTTTGATGAAAGAAAACATTAAAATGTTTAAATCCGCCATTTTTCTTTTTCAAACAAATTTTTTGTGACTGCCATTTCGCCCCGGGGCAAGAATAATTTGACCAGAATGTCAATGTTTTTATTACTACATACATATTACTACTGGCAATTAGACTGGAGGCATTTTAGTAGTGATCTGATCAGCGATACCAATTTTCGGTCTTTCAAGCATTGTGTTAGCAATTCCCATTTGATTTAAAGTTTGTAGCTTTTTCAGATATTGCTAATACTAACGGTTTTGATAGCTTTATGCCGCCCAAACCTACCCTCACCAGTACAGCTGTGATTAATCGAATAATCATAATTATTTATCTAAACTGAGAGCGATTAAAAAAATTGCATAATCATGCAAGACTAATGCTGTTGAATATTTTGAAAGGGTGCTGTTGCTGCCATAGGCAATAGGCAGCAACAGCACCCAGTCAAATTAGTTTTAAACTATTCAACAGCTTACCTGTATAGTTTTCTGGAAATTTAGATTCAGAGACTGCAGAAAACGATTGATCCCAACATGGGCGTACCTAAACTGGATTCCTCCATTGACATGAATCCAAAGTGAATCCATACAGGCATGTGATCTGCGTAACAATAGATTTAATTTTGGGGCATTTTGACTTTTTTTCACGGTTTAGGACGTGGACATTTTTCACATATTTTGCCAGTGCACTTTTAGTTATGGGTTTTAAATCAAATGATTTGTCAACAATGACTCATCCGATCTCAATGAAACTTTACAGAATTCATCTATATTATAACGGGATACGATCAGCGTAACAACAGACTTCATGTTGGGGCCTTTTAACTATTTCTTTCACGGTTTTGGACTTTTAACTTCTTACGCTCTTTTATAGACCATTCTCTTTCAAGATTTTACAGCAGCGTTATATTCTCTGCAAGCGTACTATACACATCATTACCAATTTAATTTTGGAAAATTTCTCCTACTTTTTCACAGCTTTGGACTGAATTTTTTTCAGGTTTTTTGGGTTAAGGTTGTTTATCAAGCATGTAGCTCGACTATGGTCATTCCGATTTCAATGACACTACAGAAGTGTTGAATACAATACAGGGATATGATCTGCATCATTACTGATATCATTTTGGGCAATTTTTACTACTTATTTCATGGTTTTGGACGTTGAACTTTTTTCATGTTGTTTTTAGCTCACCTGGCCTTTCAAAGTGAGCGTATGGCATGGTGACCATCAGTAGTGTGTCCGCCGTCCATCCGTCCGTCGTCCGTCAACCTTTAACGACTTCTCAAGAACCACTGGTTCGATTTCAGTTATATTTAGCAGGAAGCATCCTTAGGGCATAGGGAACCAAGTTTGTTCAAATGAAACCAATCGGCCAATTTGACCGGCCGCCATCTTGGATTTCAGCCGATTTTACGAAACATCTTTAAAAATCTTCTCCGAAGCCACTCAAGGGAAGTTGATCCATCAAAAAACATGGCCACCATGGGCCAATCAAAATATAGTGTGTCTGGCAGCCATATTGGATTTTTTTTATTTGATGGATTTTAAGGCCGAAATAGGGTTTATCTATGTTTTTGGTTATTCTGAGCTTAATTTGCCATTTTCGAAATTGTCGGATAAACGGTTTCATGGCCATCTTGGATTATTTTCCCGCCAAAGGCGCCCATACTAAATCGATGGGAAATTTTAAATGTCTTCTCGAGAACTACTAGGCAGATATCAAGGAAATTTTGCAGGAACATCCTTAGGGCATAGGGATCCAAGTTTGTTCAAATGAAGCCGATCGGCCAATTGGGCTGGTGGTGGCCATCTTGAATTTCAGCCAATTTTTAGAAACGTCTTTAAAAATCTCCAAAACCGCTAGGGAGATTGAAGCAAGCCTCATGAAATATGATCTAGGGCAAGAGCTGAATCAAATTCGTTCAAGGGAACTTGATGGTCAAATGGTTCGGCAGCCATCTTGGTTGACCTAGTTTTAGCGAAAACTACGTCTCCAGAACCGTTGAAGGGATCGACCATATTGGATTTTTTTATGTGATGGTTTTTGAGGCCAAAAATTGGTTTTATGTGTCTTTGGGTATTCTGATCTCAAATTTGCAATCGTTTTCCCGCCAAAAGCTCCCATACTAAAGCAATGGGAAATTAAAAATGTCTTCTCGAGCACTACTGGGTCTTCTTCTTTTCGTTCGCTGATCATGCCGCCAGTCCTGTAAGTGAATATCGACATGATCATAAGAGTTAAGTGTGTGGATCCATGGTTTATTAGAGTGCGCCGTGCGGCCTGTAACCTCCGTCTTCAGCACTCGAGGTTTCTGTCAGGGTTACCTCACCCTTACCTCCTTTAGTCGCCTCTTACGACACGCAGAGGATACGGAAGGTGTATTCTAAGCCCCACCTACAGGGCAATACTGGGTCAATTTCAATTATATTTGGCAGGAAACATCCTTAGAGCAGGGAGATTTAAGTTTGTTCAAACGAAGTCGATCAGCCAATTTTGCCGGCGGCCATCATGGATTTTGGTTGATTTTTTAGAAATGTCTAAAAGTCTTCGCTGAAACTGTTTGAGCGATTGATTCAAAGCTCATAAAATATCATTTAGGGAACAAGCCAAGTTTGTTCAAGGGAACTTGATTTGCCAAATGGTGGGCCTGCCATCCAAGGTAATCTTGAAAATCAGTTTCCTTTCATAGTACTCGTACATCACTGTAACTTTTGCCTGATTGATTCAAAACTCTAAAATTGGATGTGCTAGGCCTGCACAATTATTCGATTAATCGCAATTATTCTTTAAAATATGATCGTGGACGATCACAAAACTAAATAATTGAAGATTTTCAATCTCCAAGATACTTGTTTTTCAAAATGTAAAGTAACGTACATTGTCTATTGGTAGCCTAGACTTCTATTAGGACAAGAGGTGTTCAATTTCCAAACCAACATCTCTTAGAAATTTATTTTCTAAAATCGTTAAAACTGATAGATAATACCACGAAAACTGAACCATTTTCTGGTACAAATTCTTGCCACCTTATGACTGTGTTTATGTGCACATGAAAAACATCGTCACGGAAGTGAAATTATTAAGGGGGACTGCCTAAATATTCCATATCCTTTAATAAAGATCATTTATTACATTAAAATTAATTCTAAATTTTAAATAAAATGTGAAAAAATATAGATCATGTGATATGAGGAATTCTATAAGGTTAAATCAAATTAAGAAGTATCAACAATATTTAAAGTGAGTACTCGGATATAATTACATGTATCTTGGACTCAGAACTCGGAAATTGATATATATATATATATATATATATATATATATATATATATATATATATATATATATATATATATATATATATATATATATATTATCATTGCGTGATGGTAACCGATTATTGTACTTTAAATCGGATCCAAATAATGGGTACCCGTTTGATAACAAGAAATGTTTATAGATCAATGCGATCTATCCCTGTTTCAAACTCCCGTTAGCATCATGCGCCTACAATCACAAAAGAGTTGTGGCTCACCAACATAAGAAGGGTTCTACTGGATTTTAATTCTCGGGCGTTCAAGCAAATTCTGCCACATGTTTGATTCCGTTGTGGATCATTTTAAGTTGGTTGCTTACGTTGAACTGTTTGGTTCTTGCCAGATTGTATTGATATTGTGTTCGGAAATATTACTCCAATTGTTTATGATAGCATATTAACTGTGATTTCTGAATGGGCCTTGCTATCTGGCAATTAGACTGGAGGCATTTTTAGTGGTCTGGTCAGTGATACCAATTTTCATTCTTTTAGCGTTATAACGTTAGCAATTCTTGTTCGAAGTAAGGTCTTTTCAGATATTACCAATACTAGCGCGAACTAGTTGAAATATTCCGTGTTACATAGTTATTTGTGTTGATTAAAACTGAAAGTTCCCCCACCCTAGCCCACAATGACCTGTATGATATATCGAAAATCGTGAATCGTGATTATGAAAACTAAATAATCGTGCAGACATAATTTGTTTGCAAATGACTTCGGCTGAGGACACGACACAGTGGGAAAATGTGAAGAAGGAGTGATTGCAGCTGTAGGATGTTTCTACTACTACAGCCACAGAATACAGTAATCATACATAATAATAATAATAATAATAATAATAATAATAATAATAATAATAATAATATGTATTTTACAAAGACCATTACACGCAAGTCTCAACAGTCTGTACATATATAATAAAAACAAGCATGTCATATAATATATAACACAAAGCAGTGACACATACACATTAACTAAAATGTTGTTTAATAATAAATGTTTTTAGGTTTGATTTAATATTGGTAAATTTAGTAAAAGATCTCAACTCAAGTGGAAGAGTGTTCCACAGTTTCGGTGCTGCTACACTCATGGCGCGGCCCCCTTACTGTTTCGAGGTTTTCTTGCCATGGAATTTATAAGAGAAGGGGGTCAGCTTCACTTCAACGCTACTCCTAGTGCGGTATGAAGGCTTTTGAACTTTAATGATATCAGTGAGGTAGCTAGGCGCTGACTCACGCATGGCGTATAACCTTAAAAGTTATGCACAACATTTTGAACTGAATCCGCTGTTCGACTGGGAGCCAATGAATATACAAGCCAATATTATTGTAACTAAACAGCTAAGCTGTTGAATATGTTGAAACTAATTTAACTTGGTGCTGTTGCAAATGGTCTAAAGAATGGGCTATTAAATTGCAAAGACTTGCAATTCATACACTTGACACACTAGTAAGCATTCATGATGGACTTAAATATGTCATTCATTGCGTACTTTGATTCTGACATCGTCCTACATGTGACGTGATTGATTATGAAGTCATATACTTGAGTGACAGATTGGATTCATCCATTATCAGTCAACGCAAGACCGCACGCACTGAATCCTCCAATGAATCCTGTCTCATTGTAATATCTTGGTAAATGAAATGGCTGACTTTCTAGCAAAAGCGGGGTTACCATGGTTGCTTCTCACTCAAAGAGATCAAGACAGTGATCAATCAAGAATTAAAGAAAAACTGAAGAGATGAGCATCTAGAACGTAAATCAGTATCCAGCCATAATCAGCTGTCCAGAAGAGAACAAGGGATAATCTTCCATCTTCGCTCATGACACTGCAGGCTGCATGCTCACATGTTCAACAGCCTGAAGATTGGCACATATGCAATGTGCTCTTGTGGCACCAGCCAAGAAACAGTTACACACATCTTACAGGATTGTTCACATTTCAGTCATGAGTGGCACAGCCATTGGCCATCAACAACATCACTCAATGACAAGCTGGGGATAAACACAACCTGGCTAACACTGCCAGCTTCATCCAGATGTGCGAACTTCACCTGTAGTTAAAATGTGAATGCGAGAAGAAGAAATGGCATCGACCGTGAGGCATCCGATCTCTGAATGAATCCCTGATGGCTCAAAATGTTAGGCCCAAGACTTTCATTGAAAATTTACCCCTGGAATGACTGCCTCACTTATCGAGCCAGCCATTCCTTTAGTAAATTTTCAAAAATATAATTTTCTTAGCGTGTAAATGGACATTCCTCAAGACAGTGCAGAAGACATTTTTTGGCAGGCTTGACAGGGTTAATAGTGATGAATCATATTTATAAGCTGGAATGTTTATTTGTTTTTGCAGGTTCTGCCAGTTATTCATTCCGTCACTCAGAACCAGGGTTAGACGGAAAACAGAATGCCAACACTGTGTCTGAGAAAAGCACAAACTCCCAGCAAGTAGTACCGAGCAGGTAAGCACTTTAATGCATTTTAGGGTGCAAAATTAAGGAATGATCACTGTTGAAATATTGCTTGTGTTAACTCTTTAACCATCAAATTTGTTTTTAAAATTTTCAATTTTCTTAGAAAATGTCCATTTGCAGACCAAGAGATTATTTTTGAAAATTTATGCCAAATGACTGGCAAAATTATTGAGCCAGTTATTCCAGTGGTAAATTTTCAAAAATAGTCTTCTTGTCTCTGCAAATGGACATTTCTCAAAGTCAGTGCGGAAGCCATTTTGGCCATGTTGAGTGTTAAAGGGTTAACTAAAAAGGAAAGGACTAAACAGTTGGAAATGGCTATGCAGTTGGCCAGCAGGAAACAGTTGGAAATGGCTATGCAGTTGGCCAGCAGGAAACAGTTGGAAATGGCTATGCAGTTGGCCAGCAGGGAACAGTTGGAAAGGGCTATGCAGTTGGCCAGCAGGGAACAGTTGGAAATGGCTATGCAGTTGGCCAGCAGGGAACAGTTGGAAATGGCTATGTAGTTGGCCAGCAGGAAACGGCTATGCAGTTGGCCAGCAGGAAACAGTTGGAAATGGCTATGCAGTTGGCCAGCAGGGAACAGTTGGAAATGGCTATGCAGTTGGCCAGCAGGGAACAGTTGGAAATGGCTATGTAGTTGGCCAGCAGGAAACAGTTAGAAAGGGCTATGCAGTTGGCCAGCAGGGAACAGTTGGAAATGGCTATGCAGTTGGCCAGCAGGGAACAGTTGGAAATGGCTATGCAGTTGGCCAGCAGGGAACAGTTGGAAATGGCTATGCAGTTGGCCAGCAGGAAACAGTTGGAAATGGCTATGCAGTTGGCCAGCAGGGAACAGTTGGAAAGGGCTATGCAGTTGGCCAGCAGGAAACAGTTGGAAATGGCTATGCAGTTGGCCAGCAGGAAACAGTTGGAAATGGCTATGCAGTTGGCCAGCAGGAAACAGTTGGAAATGGCTATGCAGTTGGCCAGCAGGGAACAGTTGGAAATGGCTATGCAGTTGGCCAGCAGGAAACAGTTGGAAATGGCTATGCAGTTGGCCAGCAGGGAACAGTTGGAAATGGCTATGCAGTTGGCCAGCAGGAAACAGTTGGAAATGGCTATGCAGTTGGCCAGCAGGAAACAGTTGGAAATGGCTATGCAGTTGGCCAGCAGGAAACAGTTGGAAAGGGCTATGCAGTTGGCCAGCAGGGAACAGTTGGAAATGGCTATGCAGTTGGCCAGCAGGAAACAGTTGGAAATGGCTATACAGTTGGCCAGCGGGGAACAGTTGGAAATGGCTATGTACATGTTGTAGTTGGCCAGCAGGGAACAGTTGGAAATGGCTATGTAGTTGGCCAGCAGGGAACAGTTGGAAATGGCTATGTAGTTGGCCAGCAGGAAACAGTTGGAAAGGGCTATGCAGTTGGCCAGCAGGAAAAAGTTGGAAATGGCTATGTAGTTGGCCAGCAGGGAACAGATGGAAATGGCTATGTAGTTGGCCAGCAGGGAACAGTTGGAAATGGCTATGTAGTTGGCCAGCAGGGAACAGTTGGAAATGGCTATGTAGTTGGCCAGCAGGGAACAGTTGGAAATGGCTATGTAGTTGGCCAGCAGGAAACAGTTGGAAAGGGCTATGCAGTTGGCCAGCAGGAAACAGTTGGAAATGGCTATGTAGTTGGCCAGCAGGAAACAGTTGGAAATGGCTATGTAGTTGGCCAGCAGGGAACAGTTGGAAATGGCTATGTAGTTGGCCAGCAGGAAACAGTTGGAAATGGCTATGTAGTTGGCCAGCAGGAAACAGTTGGAAAGGGCTATGCAGTTGGCCAGCAGGAAACAGTTGGAAATGGCTATGCAGTTGGCCAGCAGGGAACAGTTGGAAATGGCTATGCAGTTGGCCAGCTGGGAACAGTTGGAAATGGCTATGCAGTTGAGCAGCGAGCAACCATCAAGAATTGTGTACTCTAATAGATCTTTCATTAGTTTCTCAACTTTCTATATTGTTAGTCTAACATTTCTAAACTTTGATTTTTTGCATTAGGTAACTAGATTGATTGGTCGATGACGCATCATCGCAAATCCCCACGTTCACGGCTTCAAACTTTTGACACAACCCACAACCCACCCACGGGGCGGAGCCAAATGTAAATCTCCTTTTGCACGGCGCAATCATATGGGCAACTCACATACCAAATTTGGTTGAATTCCATCCAACAGTGTCAGTGGAGTTGCATTACAATCAATTTTGTGACCTTTTGACCCCCGTTCCCCACCCCTGCAGGCAGGGCCAAATGTAAATGTGCTCATCCACTCCACATTGATATGGGTAACACACATACCAAATTTGGTTGAATTCTGTCCAATGGTTTCGGAGGAGATGCATTACAATCAATATCTGCAGGTAAAAATTTGACCTTTTGACCCCTCCCCCTCCCGCCCACTGGGGGCGGAGCCAAATCCAAAAGGCCCCATGCAATCTGCAATCATAGGAGTAACTCGGATATCAAATTTAGCTGAGTTCCGTCAAACAATTTCAGAGGAGTTGCATTACAATAAATTTCTTGACCTTTTGACCCCATCCCCCACACCCTCTGGGGGCGGAGCCAAATGTAAATGCGCTCATATACTGCGCATTGATATGGGTAACTATATTGTACTAAATTTGGTTTAATTCCATCCAACAGTGTCAGAGGAGTGGCATTACAATCAATTTTTTATCTATCCATCTGTCCAAAATGTATGTATGTATGTTTGTCTGTCAGCCCATCCATCTCTGACAATCATTTCTTGTCAACGCAACTCCTAGAGGTCTCAATGGATTAACTTTAAATTTTGTCCACATTATCAGTATCATGTGCAGATGTGCATGTGCTTATTTCGCGGCCGAAAATTTGTTCATTACAGAGTTATCCCCCTTTAAATATCTTACAGCTGATACATAAACTGCATTGCCAATCATTTCTTGTCAACGCAACTCCTCCTACAGTTTAGCTCTGATTCTTTTGAAAATTGGTACATATTATCATTACCACGTGTAGGTGTGCCTGTGCTATCCGTGTACCTGTACATCCATCCGTCTGTCCAAAGTGTATATATGTCCGTCTGTCAGTCTATCCATCTCTGACAATCATTTCTTGTCAACGCAACACCTAGAGGTCTCAATGGATTAACTTTAAATTTTGTCCACATTATCAGTATCATGTGCAGATGTGCATGTGCTTTTTTCGTGGGCACAAAATTATTCATTACAGAGTTATCACCCTTTAAATATCTTAAAGTCGATACATAAACTGCATTGCCAATCATTTGTCAATGCAACTCCTACAGTTTAGCTGCAATTCTTTTGAAACTTGGTAAGTGTTATCATTACGACATGAAGATGTGCATGTGCTATTCGTATACTTGTACATCCATCCATCTGTCCAAAATGTATGTTCGTCAGTCGGTCCATCCTTGTTAATGCAACTCCTACAGTTTAGTTACTATTCTTTTGAAACATGGTAAACCCAGTCATTGCCCTCCGAAGATGTGCATGTGCTTTGTTCGCGGCCAGAAAATTTTTCATTGCAGCGTTATCTCCCTTTAAATACCTTTAAGCTGATACATAAACTGCAGTACCAATCATTTCTTGTCAACACAACTCCTACAATTTAGCTATTGAAACTTAGTAAGGATTCTAATTACCACTTGAAGATGTGCATGTGCTATCCGTGTGCCTGTACATCCATGCGTGAGTATAGAATGTATGTGTGTCAGTCTGTCGGTCCGTCCATCTCTGGTAATCATTTCAAGATGTCAACACAATTACAGTTTAGCTACGATGTATGTTTATCTGAAATGTTTGGCTCCGGGGTGATAAGCCATCTTCTGATGGCTCTTGTTTAACTTTTGACCCCCACCCCTCACCCACCCCTGGGGGCGGGGCCTAATGTAAATGTGCTCATGTACTCCACATTGATCTGAGTAATCCATAAACCAAATTTGGTTGAATTCTGTCCAACGGTTTTGGAGGAGATGCGTTACAATCAATTACCGCAGGTTAAAATTTGAGGTTTTAACCCCTCACGCACTCCGTGGGGCGGAGCCAAATCTAAATGGCCTCTTACACTCCGCAATCATATGGGTAACTCAGATATCAAATTCAGTTGAGCTCTGTCTAACGATTTCAGTGGAATTGCATTACAACTGATTGGACCTTTTGACCCCTAGCATGCCCCATTGGGGGTGGAGCCCAATCTAAATATTGTCTTGCAAAGCGGAATCATATGGGTAACTCACACACCCAATTTGATTTAATTCCACCCAATGGTTTGGGAGGAGATAAAGTGACGGACGGACAGACGGACGGAGGCGATTACAATATCCCCGACATTTTTTTAAAAAGGGGGGATAATTAATTGCATGTTCTGCAATTTCTGATTGCCTTAATTATGCTAGTCTATGATTTGTTAATAAGGGTGTGTGATTGGCTTATGCTAGTCTATGATTTGTTAATAAGGGTGTGTGATTGGCTTATGATAGTCTGTGTTTAGTTTATGATGGTCTGTTATTGGCTGATGATTGCTTGGTAATGGTCTCTGATTGACGGATAGTCTGCAATTGATAACATAATTAGGTTTAGTCCATGTGTGCAGAATTATTTCGCTGACATAAATATAAAATGACGAACGCTCTTGGGATTGCATTTCAAGGAAATGTGTCTGTACTTGCCGGGGTGATCCTCCATGAAAAAATAAAAAGTTCACAAACGTTTGCTTTGCACTGAATGACATTAGACTGCCTCGGTTGGTCTTGTCATTTCAAGCATTAAAACCTCTCATATTCTTGATCTTTCTTTCAGCGATGACTTTCTCGCCTTGTTTGACAGTAATTCACCACAGCCTAAGATTCGCACATCGTCACTTAGGCAAGACAGTAAGAAATCTGTGCCTTCGACGTACCGATTACAGTGGAAAGATTCAGTAAGTAATAAGTATCGGGTTTGAAAGGAAAATGTTAAATAAATTTGAAGCTGTTTTGATACTTTACTAACCATATGTTCCGAGTGCTATTACACATCTTTTGATTGACAACTGGAGATATCCATTCTGTCACTCTAGTATGTGAAGTGATAATCGATTGATCTTTCCATTTTTATACCCCGCCAAAAGATTTTGCGGGGTATTATGTAATGGCGCCGTCCGGGCAGGCGGGCGGGCAGGCAGTGTAGCATCCGGGGTGGGTACATGACGGTCCGTCCGAATACTTTGCTCCGCTGCACCGCATGTGTGCGGATGAGCTGGTTAGCGCCGTTTCTTGGGGTGACGGAGCGTGTTTGGCGACTTTCTGGAATGTAAAAAGACTTACTTCTAGAGCCAGTGGAACGGTAACCTTGCAGTGGGGCCGTGCGACCATTGCCACCGAGATTGAACCACACCGTCTCATCCCAGCTGTTCGTGTCACCGGTATGATGGTCCATTACTAAATTTGGGAGTTTAGACATAATTAATAAATGATATAACTAAACCAAACAATACTACTACTCGTTTGCTAGTACAAGAGAAACTATAGTACATGGAACTAAGTTGGTGTCTTGTTTAACGTGGGCTGGTCAGAGGTACCTCACCGATCTCAAAACACGTGAGGTAGCCCTGCAAGGGAGAGTCCGAGCGTGGTCACTTGGGTGGTTTAATATAAACCGTTATACCTGAACAAAATATTATTGTTGCGAGAGGAAAGTGCCTCGCGCGAGCTTCCGTCACAGGAAAATGCCTTCAACGCTGAAGCGGAGGAAGAGAGCTGGCAAAATGGGCCACTCTCTTATTCAAACATGCTATGTGTGTAGTGCGGGTTAGCCTAGTGAAACTGTATGCAATAGTGATGCTCGCTGATTTACGTGAAGATGGGGTGGGTGGCTTCCTCAGAATTCAGATACCATCATCTTATGTAGGTTAAAGATACTGTATTGGTAGTTGCCCAGGGTTCGAAATAAATGAAAAAATCTAGTTGCTGCCAGGTCAACCTGTAACGCCATTTCACCCATTTTCAGGTTGCCCCCACAGATCAAGGTTGCCCTTATATAATATGCTAATAAAAACGACAAAGAAAATGTCTTGAGTATTATTTTTTAACATGGTAATGTATCAAGAAACGACATCATGATTACTCAGAAACAGCAATGCTGCATTAACTTTGGAGAATTAGTATTTTTTAACCCTCTCAATGACAAATCACTGAAAAAAGAGATTCTTTGCAATGTATAGTACTATAGCATATGCTATTTCTATTGAATATTTTGAAGTTAATCTGACTGGATGTCATATCTGCTGAAGGCAGCAATGCTTTCCAGTCATATTACTTGCAAAATATTTGATTGAATAGATGATTCATTGCAAAGAGTTTACTCTTTAGAATTATTCAGAAACCAGACTGAAGTCAACCACAGCTAAGTAAACTCATTATAGTGTTTGAATTTGAAAAGGACAGATTTTATTATTTCATGGTTATTGAAGCAGACAAATGTTTTACTGTAGCCCTAGACATTCGTCAATAGCGACAATTCAATTAGCCCCCCCCCCCTCTCTAGGGAATAATTGCAAAATGACATCCGCCATCTTGTCTAAATTCTAGCCATTTCAATCACTTTTAAAGCCGTGAAATGACTAATAATGATAGTATTAGCTTGAAAGTCATCTCAAAACATTCTATTTTCGTCATTTAACACTTTTTTAGGGACGTAAATGGCTTAAATCGGGCGGGAAGTGCATCAGTAAATTTTACAATTTGTCAAATTGCGATAAAGATTCACAGGGAATCCCCTTTATCTCACGAATAAAACGAGTACTTGATTGAGCATAGTTTGGACTCGAAATTGATTTTTATTATTTAGTGTGATTTTGATAGTGTACCGACTGGACTGACGATCGGCCAATGCGTGATGTCTACGGTTGTCACTACACCTAGTAAACAGCTATTTACAGTATGTGTGCTCGGCAATATTCAGCTTTCGAATTGTACAGTTAAAAACACTATCCAACATTTTCATTTATCTCGCTGAAAGAGTGGTGAGCCCATCGGGGCTGGCATCAATACACATATAGACGGGTACCTGTTTGAGATTTTATTCTCAATCACATCTGCCACGGTTTTAGAGAACAAATTTGACATTTCCATGGCCGATTTTACATGTTTGAAGGAAATTATGAGGCTATCGCGCAATGCAAACAGCCTGGAATGCAAACTGAATTAATTATTACTAATTAATTCTCTATTTCTCATGGTTGCCCGATGTACCGACAATAGCAAATGTATAGTTGCCCGCTTGAAATGTAGGTTTCCCCGGGCAAATGGTTATTTCGAAACCTGAGTTGCCGGTTTTATTTATGCGTTCCTTCTGCTAATTCCCTAAACTAACCTTTAGTTGATAGGTCCATGTTCCAGGCTTTGGCCGCAAATGGCAAGTAATTCTACCTATCTTTAACACATGCCTGACTGGCAGAAATGCTCGGTTTCCATATGGTCACCTTACGGAGCAATCCCCTCAGACAAACAGCGAGCAGACATGTCACAGTGTGGCAGCTTCTGAATCAAATGACGATCCCGTTACTGACCGCACCGCAACCACATACAACATCACCAGGGTAAGAGGTATTTACAAAAGCATTTGAAAAGCACATATAGATTTACGGTGGTGATACGGGGACGGATATCCAACTATAGTAACCTTCCCGTGAGGGCGTGCTGGGTTCCAAGACCGCACCCAGTCACTGTGAAGAGTTAGAGGGAGATCCGTGTCCCGTCCGTCACCTGACATGATGAGGACGGATCATGTAGGATCTGCTCTCGTAGACTAACATCTTACATCTTGTTAGGATTGTGTTTCAAATATGCCCAGGGATGCACTGCTGGCCGATAAAAATAATATAATGTTTTTGCAGTGCTTCCTACTTTAGCATGAATATCTATGTTAACTGGTATCCGAAGATACTGAGGGAGCGTGTGCAGATTCGGCACTTTAGTCTTCACCGCTCGGAAACCCCAATAGTTTCCAGAGTCGGATCGTACGAATGTGTCGAAGGGTGGGTCCAGACGGCTGGAGGAATGCAGGAAGAAACAATCGCTCTTATATTATAAGGAGGCCCTAAGGTATATGGCCAATTTATACCACATAGCCGGCGTGCGGTGTTACATATCTGCAAGATCCAGAAAAGAGACTTACACAAATGTCTCCTAACGAGCGACCATTCCTAACTACTTCTAAACCTATCCTATCGAGCTAGAATATCCAGGTTTAGTCAATCTCATGTCAGGTTCGCCTAATGAGAACCTGAACAGTGACATCAGTGAAAAAGTGATGCTGGGGAAAAAGGTGATGCGGTGTTATAGTGTAGCCTAGCGTACTGCGATCCTATGTGAGATGCCTCAATTCTGTAGCTGCTGTGCTGATTTCCGAAGGCGAACTGTTGACACGGCTCACTCTCAAGGACGGCGAAGAAGAATGATTGCAGTTGAAGATATCTACTAGATAGTCATATTAATTTAAGCAGTCTAGTAAAAAGGTTCTGTACTGTAGCGGAAGTTGAAGTTGCACCGCAAAGCTCGTGCGGCACACCAGGCAAAGTCCCACTAGACTGTGGTCGAAAAGTTAAATGTTAAACACAATACATTGCACAGAGTTTGGTTACCACTTTTCGGTGGTGTTTGGCAGATCTGACGAGTAGTCCACCAAGAATCACCACTCGTTCCACATACTACGAGTTCGTACATTGGGGCTGCAAGGCCCATCCGCAGGAAGGCTCCTCTGTTGTTGTTGGAAGTGAGGGATTTTTCTTTCCGATTAGTTTAGATGCCCCCGGGAATTGTCCTCCCGAGAGCGTTCAAAAGATTAGATGCGGATGGGAAGGTTGCGGGCCAGAGATATCAACATCTCTAAGCCGCCCGGCTCCGCTGCTGTTATGATGAAACCCGATTCAGCAGGCAGGTATCGGCATCCTGCAACTCTCCGGCCACACAACCTTCCACCTCTCTCGACGAAGTATGGCTCTCGATTCTCAGTTCTTTTATACTCCTTATGACGTTGTAGCTGGAACGCTCAGCCAATCAATGCACGACCTGTCACGTGATAACCATCCTCCCCATTGAATTAGTACATAGATGTGCTTATGATGTTCTCAATATTTTGAGCATAATTTAAGCAGAAAAATAAGGATAACTCGGTTTACAGTTTTGAATTCCTCGCTTCATTCCGGTCCCTTGATAGATACCAAGAACGACGAGGACAACATAATTTAAAGGGATTACAGATACCAACTTGGTACATTTTAGTATGCATTCTCTCTAGCGCTGACACGTGTTGTCAGGGAAGCTCTGACGCGCGCGCTACGCAATCTCACAGACGTAGTAATTTTCTAGAAACCTCTCATATGGCTTTTTACACGCATACTATCCTGCTAAGGGGGGGTGGGGTTGGGGTTGTTGCATGCTCAGAATGTACCGGGAACAGTCGTCCCATACCCAGCCAAGCTGGGACGGTCCGTACCTGTCCAGCCAATCCGCGGTCGGGCATGCGGGCAACAGAGTGGTTTCCAGATGATAACTCTGTTACCGTTTGACGGATCCCATTGAAACTTCAGAGGGTGGTTGGACTCGGTCTTGGGAAGAAACCTATCGAAATCGACGATTCGAAATCCAAGATGGCCACCAGCGGCCATCTTGAAAATTGGTTTCCGGATAATAACTATTTGTTACCGTTTGTCAGATCGCATTGAAACGTCATAGGGTGGTTGGACTCGGCCTGGGGAAGAAACCTATCAAAATCGATGATGATCCAAAATCCAAGATGGCCGCCAGTCACCGGTGGCCATCTTGAAAATTGGTTTCCGGATGATAACTCTGTTACCGTTTATCGGATCGCTATGAAACTTCACGGAGTGGTTGAACTAGCTCTGGGGAGCCAACCTATTGAAATTGACAATGATCCGAAATCCAAGATGGCCGCCAGCCACTGGTGGCCATCTTGAAAATTGGTTTCTGGATGATAACCCCGTTACCGTTTATCGGATCGCTTTGAAACTTCATAGAGGGGTTGGACTAGGTATGGGGGAAGAAACTTATCGAAATCGATGATGATCCAAAATCTAAGATGGCCGGCAGCCACACGTGGTCTTGAAAATTGGTTTCCGGATGATAACACTATTGCCGTTTATCGGATCGATTTGAAACTTCATAGAGTGGTTGGACTAGGTCTGAGGAAGAAAGCTGTCGAAATCAACAATAATCCGAAATCCAAGATGCCACCAGCCACTGGTGGCCATCTTGAAAATTGGTTTCTGGATGATAACTCTGTTACCATTTATCGGATCGCTTTGAAACTTCATAGGGTGGTTGGACTAAGTCTGGGAAAAAAACCTATTGAAATTGACGATGATCCAAACTCCAAGATGGCCGCCAGCCATGGGCTGCCATCTTGAAAGTTGGTTTCTGGATGATATCTCCGTTACCATTTATCGGATCACTTCCTAGGGTCGTTAGAATGTTTCTGGTGAAGAAACTTATTGAAATTTACGATAATCCGAAATCCGATATGGCCACGAGTCAACGGCAGCCATCTTGAGAGATTAGTTTTAAAATATTCAACAGCTTTCAAGTACACTAGTTTTATTCCCCAGCGATTATAAATTTGTCTGCTATACCAAAATAGTTGGTGGCATGGCTTTTACTAATGGCGTTGTCCTTTGATCTTTATCATCACACTTATGTGAATTGACTTTAGCTTGAGTATAATTGCTGAGCAGTGATGCCCTAAGCTGGCCTAATCAATAACATATAAAGAAAAGAACAGGACATGCTGTTAACACATACTGTGGCAGATTTGAACTTTGTTTTCAATTCAACATTTGGTGTTTTTAATCGTTTTAACCCTTTAACACTAAAGCTGGACAGATCAGCTTTTGCAGTGTTGTCGAGAAATCTCAATTCTAAGGTAGCGTGATGTAAAAGCTGTAATATTTTGATTAAAACTTGTTGCCTGATGTAGCAATAACATTCCGTCAGATTATCATTGCTAACAAGCATATCTTTAGAATAACAGCGTGTACATGTAGTAATTATCATAGACATAGAATGAGTTAACCCATTAATGGTCAAGATTGGTCAGGAAAATCTAACTTTTGACTCCGCAAATATCTATTTTACAGGCTACAAGACTAATATTTTAAAATTTACCCTTGGAATGACTGCCCCAATACTCAAGCCACACATTCCAATGGTAAATTTAAAAAATGATTATCACTGATGCTTAGAAATAAAGTTGCTGCCCATGGCATCAACATCTTCCAGTAAAATTAGTTTCAATATAGTCAACAGCTTACCTGAATGATTACATTGAAATTGGGATATTGAAGTGTCACATATATATGAGTAGGTATGCTGCAAATTAAGAAAATCATAATAAACTTGTTAGAAAAGTTTGAAATGTAACTGTTTAAAGTAACTGAAATTTCAGTTACATTTGCGATGTAATTAGCAGGGTTGGCAAGTTTTGGACACTAGAGGTTTAAACCGCGGTTTAAACCATGGTTTAAACCGTCCGCCCAAAATAGGTTTTGGACACCTTAAATTGTCCAAAACTGTCCAAAAACTAAAATATTGGTATAAAAAATATTTTTCTGAAATGTAATTTTCTTAAAACAACTATATAGCATTTAGACACATACAGGTACATGTACATATTGATGGATGGTTATCTACATGTATTTTTGGATACTTTATTGCTATATAATAATAATAATAATAATAATAATAATAATAATAATAATAATAATAATAATAATAATCTAAAAGGACACATATGATTTCAATAAATTAGGAGTCTTATTTGCTTCTTTCTATAATCCATGGGTTAATTTTTTTCAACTTTTGTTTGTCTTAAATGTTTTAACTCTGTATATTTCGACCAGTTGTGTTAAACCCACAGAAACCCTATTTAATCAATAATGTAAACATATTAGACTACCTATGTACAGCTAGATGTTTATATTATTGAGAACTGTCTCTGTGTCTAAATCTATTTCTTGCAAAATGTTCATGGCCTATGGAAGAATCTTAAACTCATAGAGAAAATATAGTCTGCTAAGATGTTGTTTCAACAATTAACTGATGATCCTTGCTCTCTAAGGCTATTTTAGAATGCACTACTCAGTACACACATTAGCTATGTTTACATAAGATCTTATGCAAATTTGGGATTAAGGCATTAAGCTGATAGAATATAAATTAGATTCTTCATGTTTTCATCTATCCTCAGTTAATGCTAGATATCAATTAGACAATTAGTAAAAAGATATCCTTGTGCTACATTAATCTTTGAATTCTTCTGTTGTCCTGAATATTTATGTGTTGATGGTATTTGAAATAGTTAATATGTATTTCAAAGGAGGTAGGCCTAAGGATCCAATTTGGAAGCAGTTTTTGGAAGTTAAGATTAATGGCAAACAAATGGCTAAGTGTAGAGAGTGTGAGTACACAGTTGTCAACAAGGTAGCAAGGATGAAAATACACTATGAGAAGCATGAGAAGTGTACTGAAAGTCCTGTTGAACAGGCTGATACAGACAGTGCAGACACACATATCAGCAAAGACATCAAGATTTTGAAGGTAAATAAAATTAATGCTTAACCCCTTGCCCTCTAATGTCAATAATTAAAAATTCTATATTTTATTGTGACTATACCAAGGAAACTGGTTTTCATTTTTCAACAATTTTGTTGGGCGATGACAAATTTGTTGAAAATAAAAAACCAGTTTGTCTTTTAATTTTATTTGAAAAATGTTTTTTGTTGACATTGGAGTGCTAGGAGTCCAATATATCTAATACATGCCTGAACCCTTTCACCGATGAATTCCTCAGCTATCATTTTCAAGGACACTATGCGGGAAAACTGCAGAATATTTTGAAACTAATTTGACTGGAAAACAAATTTACTCGTGAAATGACTGCCGCTTTTACTAAGCCAGTCATTTCAGTGAAAAATTTTCAAAAATTTGTGCTAAGTTGTGTTTAAAAGTCATAATGTACAATGTAGGTACGGTTACTATTCACTGTAATTGTCTTGGCCGCATAGGGGTTATCAACAGGATGTCTCACCTTTAGTTCAGATACCTGAGTTAATTATTCTCTTAGCCATGCTAGTAATAGAGCCAGGTCTGATAATCTCTGATAACCACAATCACATGCTCTTTACAATTCAATGGTATAGGTGTGATAATTGGCCAGTGAGGGCGCTGGCTTAAGATTAGAAATAACACACAATGATCTGCTTAACCCTATACTTTCTGCAACCCATGGTTTTCAGAAATACTCTTGCCTGAATACCTTTACTACAGTAATATTATGAAAACAATTTGGCATAGCACACTAACACCCTTCAGATAGACTGATGCAAACAGTCAAACTAATATTCAGCAAGTCCCAAAGTTTTGAAAATAAATAAAAACATGCATTTATTTGACAGAAGGGTGGTCTATCTTTAACTCTATCCATTCCAAATTTTAAATGTATTGAATTATGACATAAAATTAATTACTTTTGAAAATTCAACATAGGAATGACTGATTTTGTTGCAATGCCAGTCATTTCAATGTAAATTTTTAAAAAGATTATCATATCTTGTCCCCAAATGGCTTGGACCAGGTAGGGTGTATATCTACATTTGGCTTATATAGCACATGTAATATCCCTTTTCTTTGTTTCAGCTGGACAAACCATCAGCTGCACCATGCACAAAGCGACTAAGAGAAGAATTGCCATCACAATCAGCACCACCCTCACCAACCTGTCCAGTTCAATTCTCAATTCAACCCGATCTGAGCTGACATTGTATCACTACCACCTCAGTGATGAAGTCAGCAATAGATATAGAAGTCGCGAGGTTGTTTTATGCTTGTAACCTTCCATTTTCAATGGCTGAACATCCGCAGTTCATAAAAGTTGTTAGTATGCTACGCCCAGGATATAAAACCCCTTCACGTAAACTGATTGGTGGAAAGCTTCTAGATGCTGTGCATGATCAGGTGACAGAGGATATGAAGGTGATTCTTGATGGCAAGACAGCACCATTAGTGGAGGATGGGTGGAGTAACATTCACAATGAACCTATCATAGCATCCTGCTTGCAAGTAGAAGGAAAGAGCTTCTTCCTAAACAGCTTTGACACTGGTTCTATGACTAAAAGTGCTGAAAACTGTAAGGTGAAGTGTCAAGAGACAATACAATATACTAAGACAAAATACAACTGTACAGTTAAGAGCATTGTCACAGATAATGCAAAGAACATGGAAAAAATGCGTGATGGTTTGAAGGCTGATGACAATGATCTTATTGTCTATGGCTGCTCTGCACACTGGCTAAACTTCCTCGGGCAAGACATAACACCGGATACGCTAATTAAGCATGTAGTTGAGATTCAGAAATATTTCAGGAATCACCACAAGCCACTATCCTGGCTCTCGGAATGTATTGGTAGTGTTAAGCCACAGCTTCCTTGTGACACTAGATGGAAGAGTCAACTCGTGTGTATTGACTCCTTCATTCACAACCGTCCACATTTCATGAAAATTGTACAAGTCCATGAAGGAGAAATAGATAATTCTATTGTCAAGAAGATAATGGACTTTAACCTGTTTAGAAATGCAAGAGACTTAGCCGAACAACTTCGGCCAATTTCAATAGCAATTGACACATGTCAGAGTGACACATCAACACTAGCCGATGCATGCCATGTTTGGCTTGAATTACTAAACAACACTCTGCTAGAACCACACAAGAAAACTCTGTTAGCACGTTTCAGCAAGGCAATCCTGCCAGAGCATCTTGTCGCATACACATTACATCCAAAGTTTCAGGGCGAGATGCTGGTAGCAAAACAGTTTGAAGAAGTGAACAATTGGATAATAGCTAAGAACCCTAGCTTTATAGCAACATTTATTGCATACCAGGCTAAAAGCAGCCCATTTCCTGCATCATATTTCTGTGATGCTGCAGTTCAAGTGCCTTCAGTGACATGGTGGAAGGCCTTGAAAACACTAGGTGTGCCAGGTTATTTTATTGATATGGCTATTCAGCTGCTTGAAGCACCAGCATCATCAGCATCGATTGAGAGAATTTTTAGCAATTTTAGCTATATCCACACTAAAATCTGTAATAGGCTTGGAGTAGAGAAAGCGTCAAAGCTAGTGTTTTGCTACAGGATGTTGAGAGGGCTGTCTGATTTGGACTACTAATTAAACCTAATTAAGCCTTTTAAGTTTTAATAGTATGTATTTGACAAAAATGTAATAATAACTCATATAATAAATGGATTTGTTTAATATAGTGCTTTTGATGCAATCTCTGATTTCTTGTTATTTTTTAATAGGATTATGATGCATAAGAGTATGGTGATATGTCCAACATAGTTTTGGACAATTTTGGACAGTTTTGGACTGGTTTAAACCATTTAAGACAGGTTTTAGACAGGTTTTGGACAATGTCTGCTCAAAGTTAGTTTTGGACTGTCCAAAACCCAACCCTGGTAATTAGTTACATTTCAGTTACTGTAACTGAAAAAGTTCTTAGTTACAAGTTACTTCAGTTACATTAAAAAGTACAAAATGTAACTAAGTTACAGTCAGTTACAAGATACAGTTAGCCCAGCCCTGACCTTCACAAGTGTGGAAGTAATTTATTGCCATAATTTTTTCCTAAAATAGTACTACGCTAACTATTATTTGGAGCAGGAATTGATCCAAAAAGGCAGGTGATCTCTCAAGCATCTTTGAGTTTATTGTCCTAATCTCATCGATATGTGGTAGTAGTGATAAGCGTTTAAATGGCACAGAAAAACTTTGTTAACCCTTTAATGGTCAAGCCAGCAAAACTGGCCTTTGCAGTGGTCTTGTGGAATATTCATTTGCAGAGCAAACAACGACTATTTTGGAGAAGTTATCACTGGAATGACTGGCTCGATAATGAGCCAGTCATTCCAGTGGTAACTTTTCAAAAGCAGTCTTCTCTTGCTTTCCAAATAGATAGTTTCTATGAGTAAAATTAAAATTTTCTAGACCTAATTTGTCCATTAAATGTTCAGTGGTTTACACTGGATTGTACTAAACCTCCTCATCGTCCTTTTTTCAGCCTCTGAAAAATAAGATCTCGCCGCCGAATACATCCAGGTCAAAGAAGTCAGATGGAAGCAGCACAATTCGTGATATGCATAATGTTTTTACGCCGATGAGTGCGCGAAGCAGCTCCGATTACTTAAATGGTATAAGGAGTAATAAACCACCTTCCACTGGACAAACAAGCAAGCTTACTACCAGAGTTGATACATCAAAGGCCAAAAAAATTACATCACCCCGAAATGAAACTCAGCGTCCAGTGCACAGAACATTAGGGGAATGTTCAATCTCAAAAGTGACGCTAAGCAACAGGCATCATGATCAAGATCCAAATAGTTTGATGATGTCACAAGAGTCACAGACCAGCATGGGAATCACGAACAATATGACATCACAGGCATTATCACCTCGGAACAAAGCCTCGCTTTCAAGCATCGAGAAATCATTTCAGAATATTAAGCATAAGAGCCCTGTTAATCAGGTATGAATGCTGTGTCTGCTCATGGAGGGAGGGGGAAAGAGAGTTATTTCAGTTAATTAGAGAGGCAGATAAGGACGGGTGGGGGAGAGTTTCCAGATAGAGTTCTTTAAGTTGGTCGCAGAATGGGGAGGGAAAGTTGTTCCAGGCGGTGGGAGCGGGAGCGAGAGAGTTGTTCCAGTTTGTAAGAGAGGGTGCTATAGCAGGTTTATCGATTTGGTCATAGAGGGTGTTAGGGTGGGCAAGTTCCAGTTAGTCTGAGGAGGGATTGTTGATCAGTGAGAAGAGTTCACAATTAACCTGTTAGTGATTGAGATGGAGAAGAAAATATAAATTTTAACGCTTAATAAATGTCCATTTGCAGATGAAGAGAAGACTATTTTTGGAAATTTACCACGAGTGGCTGCCTCGCTTATCAAGGCATTCATTACAGTGGTAAAGTCTTTAAAAAATAGGCTTTTCTTGGCCTGCAAATTGACAATTCTCCAGGAAAGTGCAAAGTTGAGTCTTGACCAGCTTGAAATTATAAGCATTAATTGTTTACATGAATTGCTTGGCCATTTAATGCAGTGGTCGTGAGAAATGTCCGTTTGCAAGTCAATAGAAGATTTACCACTGGAATGGCTTGCTTGTTATCGTTGACTTCAATTTTCCTGGCCAATATAGGGTAATAGCAGGCTTCCTTCTAATTACTCAGGTCCAGCAAGGCAGAGACACTAGCAGCAGCATAAAGACGTCACAAATACCTGTACTTGCACTAACGAGTAGATCACAGTGTCTTGCTGATGAATATATACAGGTGTGTATGCATGTTCGTGATAGTTTGGCATTTTTCATATCCTACATATCTTGTATATAATGGTAAATTCTGATCATGCTCTTTCCTGTATAGCAGAAACAAGCGGCTTGAAATACTGAAAAAATCTGCCTGTTTTCTCAAGTCATAGAAAGGTTATACGTTGAATCCTGAAATTCCAGTTTATCTATTTCAACATAAGTCATAGAGAATTTAGAAAGGGTGTTAAATATATTGAAACTAATTTGACTGGAATCTGTTGCTGCCATTGTCAGTAACATCTCCCAGTTTAATTAGTTTCAAAATAATCAACAGTATATTTTTAAAACTCTAAGGGCTAAGGCAGCAATGTTTTCCAATTGAATTATTTTCAAAATATTCAGCAGAACATCTCTTACATCGTGTTCAAAATTGTACTAAGTAACATTTTCTTATTTTTGTTTTGGAAACATGTTAACTTATTTATGAGGTGTATTGTAAATATTAGATGTATTTCATGTCAAACACCAGTGGTGCGTTCAGGAGCACGAATACTTTCAGTTCGCTGACCATTTTGTTTGGTCACATGGTATGTTCGCCTATAGATATCTATAGATATCTACCACGTGACCAAACAAAATGGTCGGCGAACTGAAAATATTCATTCTCTTGAACACACCCCAAGCTTTTGGCTCTTGGATGTTTTCTAAACAATTTGAGTTAACGTGGAATGATATTACTTTGCTTGAATATTGTCATATTTGCTTTACTGACTATAATAATTACCATTTTGACATGTGTGTGATAAAGAATTAAGACATAACAGGGTTAGACATAAATTTGATCTACATGGACACTGTGCATCTAACATTGGGATTTTATCTGCAGACTAACAGATAGATCTACACGGACTTAAATTGACATTATAGCATTAGCATAGTAGCTCGAAATACACATGTACACTGTGCACCCAGGATTGCAAATTTACATCCCACCCCAACTATTGTTTACCTGCACAGGGACAGATCTGGTTTTTGTAATGTTCTAGCCAAGAGATTAGCCGAGTAACATTTCTGTTAGCCATATAGTCAATGTTTTAGTCACATCTTTACTTCAATGTCACTTATGAACATGTTTGCAGTCAGTCATCATCAGTTAATTCTATAAATCTTACGGTCCAGATACAATATGGTTTTAATATATAAGAAATGTGTTGAATATTTTAAAACTAATATGACTGAAAGCTGTTGCAGCAACAGCTTTCAGTCATACTAGGTTCAAAATATTCAACAACGTAAACAGGAATTTTTACCCTGAAAGCTGTTGTAGCAACAGCTTTCAGTCATACTAGGTTCAAAATATTCAACAACGTAAACAGGAATTTTTACCCTTGCAATTGTAATGCTGGAATTAGTTGGGCTTTAACCAATCAAGAAAATTCAATTAATTTTAATCATTAGCTAATCGTTTAGCTAATTCTGCATTTCATTAGCCTGATTTCAGTTTTACTAGCATTTGGTTAATTGGCTAGTGGGTAGATCGGTCCCTGCTGCATTATGCATGTAAAAAGACCTTGTTTCACCCCTTGTATAAGTAATGTTTGTATGCCTTTTCATTTATTTGCTTTTACTTATTTAATAGACCGTTAATATGGCTGCCACGAAAATCCAACATTGGTATCGGCGGCACAACAATCGAAGAAAGGCCGGTGAGGCTGCAATGAAGCGTCTGATGGATCAGAAGCGTAAAACAAAGGAAGATGAGAGACGGAAAGAACGAATAGAAGAAGAGCAACAACAGGAGAGACGCAAACAGGCGAGAGAGGACAAAGCGAAACAGGCCAGACAACAAGCTATTCAGGTATTCACATATTATATTATAATCCAGACAGACCTTGAAATTTCACATGTCTTGTGGGTCCACAAGATGTTTTTTGCAGATGATCAAAAAGACAGATCTATCTGTCATTTAGAACCACTTGACACAAAGGTTAAGTTTGATGTACAAACCATGGTTGACTATAGTTAACAGGGGTCGATCTTAACTTTTTATGTCACTAGTCCGTTGGACTAGTGATTTTGAAAATAGACTAGTCGGCAGATAAAAGCACTAGTCTTGTTAAAGGGGGTTCAGAAAATCTTACATACCACACAATACATGTCCTATGGGACTCACATTTCCCACCAAAGTTTTTAGTACCCTTATTGCTTGATTTGATATTGCATACTTAGTTTGGAACCGCTATCAATTCTTTTAGCGCTATGAAATTATATTGTACAGGGAACCAGGCACCACATGTAATTTGTTGTGTAGTTCCAGTAATCGGCAAATCATGCTTAGGAATATATATGCGCAGTTATGTTAAATAAGATTTTGTCTTTAAATTTCGGAGTAAAATACAGGATTAACGGATTGCACATCTTAAATAATACGTGCCATTGTCATAAATTTTGGTGCATCTAAGAAGAATTAGCATATTACGTGTCCAAATTGCGTTACTATTTTACAAGCCATGGCAGTATCTTGACACGCATGCATATATTTTTATAGCGCACTAACCGTGAAGTTAATGCATTCAGAACTGCAGTGCATCGTACCCGTTGTGGTAGCTTGGTTCCCTGGGGCATTTATTTGGGAACCAGGCTACACTGTCATGCGCCGTGTAGCTACTATGCGCTGTGATTTTTTATCGAAAACAGACTCTTAGACGGTCAGTCACTGAATTGGAGTATGCGTAATGGCATAATTTTCTCAGTTCTAACTATCGCTATCCTGCTGCCATTTTATCTTTAAAAAGTCATCAATTCAAGCCGTAAAATGATTAAATATAGAATTGTATTGTCTCGAAAGCGTGCTCACGATGTTCTAATAGTAGCTTAGTGATAGTTTAATACATTTTATCATAACATTTGTCCCAAAATCGGTTGATATAGACATTACTAAATTTGACACGACAGTGTTCCTGGATAATATCAATTCTCATATCCCCCTCTAGGACAAAATGAACCGGAAGTTTCAATTCGTCGGGAACGTTGGGAGTGTATATGTTCTTCGGCAAAACCTGTCATCAGTATACTTGTTTAATTATTAAATGTAGAGCGTATAGATATTCGCGTTGGTTTAATCTCTATGCTATATTATATGTAGTTTCCAAGCCATATACATATGCCAAATATGTCAGTAACGGTCAAAATCAATTTGATGAATTCTACATAATTACTCATCAATTCATAAGCCATGCAACTCGGCTACGAGGCAATGAGCAATTCTTGTATCCCTCTAGGCTGAATTGACCATGTAATTCATTTTACGATGTCAGCACTTTTGCACACATTAAGCGATTTCGCAATTCCGTCGTTTTCGGATCTTTTATGTCCTATCATATAGAAACCGAAAAAAGCTGAGCGTGAATTAAATGCAAATGCTCCGGAATGGTTGCCAACTATGAGAGGGCACTGCTATCATAGACTTTAACATATATAGCGTCTGCGGTAATTTTAAGCGGGTAAGTTTGCGTGTTTGCAAGAAACTTTTGCACTAGTTTTCTCAGCAATTGGAATATTTCGTTTTTGCGAATAACGGATAATTTTGACAGAAATTTTGTACCAGTCCACTGGACTTGTGACCAACAGACTATAAGTATTCCATATGAGAATCAGGTAGTCTCGGACTAGCGGACATAACTAGAGATCGAACCCTGGTTAACTAGACACGAACCAAATTTGAATTAGTTAACTAGCTTGTTATCTATAGTCAACCAAACACCCTACATCAGTCACAAATTGTTTAATGCAAAATTTGCGTAAAATCAAAATGATGGCCAATCCTTGCTTGCCACAGGTAAATGTACAATACATGTATGTAAATATTTCATTAATTAATTCGATTTTGATGAAATTATGTTTTCCTAGGTTATGCCAATGTTCCCAAGACATTTTCCCTTCCAATTTTATCACTTGCTGCCACTGTTTGTGTTTTAGCGTACCAAACTACCAATTTTCATGGCCATCAAAACAGCTGATCTTGTTACTAAGGAGAGAAACAACAGCTTCCAGTCAAATTAGTTTCAAAACATCCAACATGATAATTCCATGTTAAAGAATGTGTTGCATTGGAAGTTGGAACTTCCATGACATCACACACTATCGCTTGAGCAGACCAAATGTCGACGAATACCGTTTAACATTAACACTTTAGCACTCAAACCGGCCAAACACGGTCTTGATTTAATGCCCATTTACAGACTAAGAAAACTATTTTTGAAAATTTAAAGCTGGAATGACTGGATACATTTTCAAAAATAGTGCTCTTTGTCTGCATATTAATGTACTATGAGAAAGTTCAAATTTATTTTGCCAAATTTGAGTGTTAAAGAGTTAACACTATGTTATAATGCAAATAATTATGATATATGTAAAGAATACAGCGGCAAGTGAATAATATGAAATTTATATATACCATAATCTATGATTACCATACAACATTTAACACTGCTGGTAAAATTTGGTCAAGAAAATCTAAATATTTACTTATTGAATGTCTATCTAAAGTTAAAGAGAAATAAATTTTTGAAGATTTACCACTGGAATGACTGGTTCATTTATCGAGCAAGTCATTCCAGTGGTAAATTTGCAAAAATACTGGTCTCTTTACATGGGATGGTCATTCCTCAGGACTACTGCAGAGACTGGTTTTGGCCGGCTTGACCATTAACCCTCTGGGCCCTACCAAGAATTTACAAAAAAGTGCTAGAAACCCTACAGCCAAAAGCTAGAAACTTGCTTAGAAACCTAGCCTGTTAGCGGTAGTGGAGTGATAGCGGCGTAGTGCTACCATGCCAACTATATTAACTATTTTTGGCAAAGTCACAGATTACTATATATAAAACTATATATCATTAGAAAGGGCAATAAAATACCTTTAAGTACATATAAAATTTGTATGAATAAAATATATTTTAGTTAGTCAACGTGCCTCTCAAAATGGCCACACCTTATAGGATAAATACATTGGTCTATTTTTGCAAAGTTTATCGAATTTTTTTTTATTTTTACAAATGCCATTGATAAAATTAATCACAATGGTATTAAAACTAACAGATACCAAAGTTTCGTGAAGGTTTTCATCCGATAAGATGTGAAAATGACAATTATATTATGTCATGGTACCGTAAGATTTCGAGAAATTCCGGTCATGATTTGGGGGGGAAGCCTCATTCAATGTTGAATAATTCCTTTATACATAATCGAACACATACCAGGGTTTCTCAGCGTTGACAGCGAATAAATGGCAAATTTTATGCTATGTAGCATTACTGGGTGCACTCAGCCGTTTAAAAAGCGAACGCGAATGTTTTACACTAAGATTCTATAGCATCGGACATTTTTTCGTAGCGGCGTCCCAAATAGGAATCGTTTATCGTGAAAGATCGCCAGAGAACGACAGGAATTTGTAGAATTGTACCCGTATAAAATATACGAGTACCAAGCTCATTACCCGTTATTGGCAACACCGTATCGCGTACTATAAGATCGATGCGTCTGATTGGTCGGGAATACATGAATATTAATTTTTCCGGCAAGATGGCGACACGATCAGCTGTTTTGCAAAATAGTTGTGTGTTCAAATATGTCAATCTATGCATATTTCTTGTACGCCACAAACTAAAAAGTAGACAGATCACTAGATTAACGATATTGCCAATCGGGAAGTGGGATGCCGATATATTTGACAACTTTCGCATCTCAACTCGGCCTAATTAATGCTAGTAATTTGAAGAGTAAGTTATCTCGGAAATTGTAAACAAAGAGTTGAAAGACACGCATCGATGATTGAGATTATCGGATTGTTTATCTATAACCTTATTGTGATTTCGCGACCAGAGGTAAACGAAATTGATTTATATATTTTTGGTTCAGCTGCTCTCTTAACACAATCTATAACTTTCTCGGTTAAATTAGTCATTGAGTAACTGAAAACTTACAAGTAACAGCACATTTACTAATAATCATTGATGACTGGAACTTACAAATAATTCCTTAGAAAACAAATATTTCACTATTGCCCTGGTTACAAACATTCTATCACCATTTACTGTGTGGCCAGTATCCTCTGATCAAAGATATAGAGAACCGGGGCCCTGAAATAAACTTGTGCCAAAAATCAAAAACAATTGTCACATTTGAACCTGAAATTCCAGAACACCACATTTACAGTCATCATAAATGTAAGATGTTGAATATTTGGAATCCAATGTGAAGCTGGTGCTGCCTTAGCCAGTTTAATTAGTTTCAAAATATTCAACAGAACTTTGAAACATTTCGTAGCAAATTTATTATTCGCTCTTGTCGATTGAAAAGGTTAATCCAGTAACTAGTAGTCATACTCCCTCCTTGGACGATATATGCCCACCATTTATTATATTATTCATTTCATTTATGCGCTAAAATCTGAGGGTGGTGTATGACCATAACACCCGTTGTCGGGTCATAATGTTTACCAGTATATCCCTTAGTCTGAGTCTGCTCTGACTCAACCTGCCCCTGTGACAGATATTTGGACAGACTGTCAGTCTGTGACAGTCTGTCCAAATATCTGTCACTGGGAAGGGTTGAGTCAGAGCAGACTCGGACTATACAGTATATCCCTATGACCTTGCGCCGTACATGTATATTGTTAACCATTTAACATTTGAGTCAGACCAAAACTGCTGCAGTTGTCGAGGAAAATGTAAATTTTCCGACCAAAGTAAGATTATTTTTGAAGATGTATCACTGGAATGACTTGCTCTTGGTCTGCATATGGGCATTGTCTATGAGAAAATTTAAATTTTCATGAAAAAATTGGATTGTTAAAGTCTTAATATAACACTTCTAGCATTTGGATATTTCTAATTTATCCTTCCTATTTTTTGCAGGTGACTGATGGGCGATGGCTTCTAAACTCTAAACGGACTCAGTTTTTCCTGCTACGCCTAATGGATTTACTAACATGGATTTTATAAAAATAAAAATTTGATGACCTGTGTTACTCTATAATCTAATTTTTGTATGGAAACAGTATATTTGAACTAAAACATGATGATGTACGTTCGAAACATGATCGGCTACTACACACATCAATGGCTGACAGCTATGCCGGCGGCTGTTCTGGATCGACTGCTGACTGTTATCAACCGTATTCCTGAGGGCTCAGCTAATGTGCATCTCACATAAGCTCTATGTATCATTTGAGATTGGGTGGGATTTGAATCAAATATCAATAAATTAAATTTAATCTCTTAATTATACCCACACGTTTTGAAAAAACTGCAGGGATATTACAATCGCCTCCATCTGTGTGTCTGTCCATCCATCTCCTCAGAAAGCTTTTGGTAGAATTCAATCAAAATTATTGTGTAAATTACCGATATGCTTGTGGATTGGGAGACACCATTTACACTAGGCTCCATTCCCAGAGGGGTGTGGGTGGGGAGGGGGGGGGGGGTATAGGGTTGATGGAAGACTGTCAAAGTTAAAGGAATATAACCAAATCTGGTGATTTACCATATCATGGCCCTATGGGTGTAGAATGTGAGACAACCTAATACATTAGGCTGTGACACTGCTCGGGTCGGAAGAGGCTGATGGGGGAGGGGCAAAATGTCAACTGAATTTGTTATGTGAGTAGCGGCGACAGCAGAGTGAAATCTACACAATGTAACCTGCACAAGATAAAGGTAAGAGATGAATTGCCCATATCTCATTTTAATGGGAAAAAATTAAAATTTATAAAGGAAAGCCGGTGAATATTTTAGAATTAGTTTGCCTTTGCTGACCTGGTGAGTTGGGCAGCAACAGTTTCCCGTCAAATCAAAGTACTTGAAATTGGTTTCAAAATATTCACCAAGTTAGCTGTATCTATGGTTACCATGAAATTTGGAATTCAGGATTCAAAGTATATAAACTGATCCCAACACGTGCAAATCATCGATGGAGCTTATGTAGAGATGGGCGGGGCAAAGCTAAAAAATTATCCATTAGAAAATCTAAATTTCTGCTCTCCTTCCCTTTGTCAATTCCAGTTTTTACTATGTTTAACCCTTTCGTGACAAGTCCTGAAAACAATGTGGCATGGCAAATGATGGTTGTAGCCTAATTTCTCAATCCGAAAGAAAATTACATTTTAGTATGATGACTGAATTAATTATACCTACCAACCTTGTCTCTTTGAGTCCATTCATTATCCCCATACCTACCTTGTCTCCTCGAGTCCATTCATTATCTCCATGTATTGAAAAGGAAATTTATTGTAAGCAGAGATTGGAGTCTTCCAGATTTATCTAGATTACTGGATTTTTCATAGACCACTCTCGCACACCAGTTGACACCCTCTCCATGAATTGAAATTAAGCCAAATGAGCCACTATGTTCAGATAGGACTAGTGATTACTAGATTCTACTTTAGCCCTTCAAATTTTCTATACAGACCAAGGGAAGACTATTTTTGAAATTTTACAACTGGAATGACTGGCTCAATTACCGAGCATTCTAGTGGTAAATTTTCAAAAAGTCTTGCTCTGTTAATCAACATTTCTTAAGATCACAGCAGAGGCATTCATTGGCCACCATGACCATTAAAGGGTTGACAAATGAAATTGTTGCCATTGGGCTGGTCATTGTATTGACCCTGGTCAATTTCTACTAGCCTCTGGCTCATGTTAATTTTAACTCCTGCTCTCACAGATCACTTCCTCTGATGACATCCAGATTTTTCAAATCAATCCACTCGTCTCTGTGTAATGAAACTAATTAAAACAAATTTGGTATGTGATTATGGAGTGCAGAGGAGACTCCCCCAGGGATGGGATGGGTAAAGAGGTCAAAGTGGTGAGCATGGGGATTTGCTATAATGCGTCATCGACCAAGCAATCTAGTTATCACTCACTTACCATCATTGTCGAAGACTTGATGCTTGATAAATAACATTATGAACAGGAGTAATCAGAGATTGTAAACCACCGCCGAGACCACCCTACCGTTTTTGTCATATCCAAATTTGTTAAATCTTTATGTATGATCACACAAAGTCTGGAAACTCTTGTATAGGTTATGTTGGTTTGTTGTGTTAAAATTTTAAACGAATCGGATCAGTAGTTTTTTAGATGCAATACTGGATGCATGCACACACATAATACCCTTTCCCCTTAGGGCAAGGGTAATAATCCAGGAATGAATAGCAATAAAGATCAAAAGTACCTGCAATCTAAAGAAACAATCTGTTGAGTATATTTTGACAAATTCAATTGGAATCTATTGTTGTCCAAAACAACACCAGTTTCCAATCAAATTGGACTCGATATATTCAACAAATCTACTATACATAGTCCAGTCTGATTACCTAAGATGAGATTCTCTCTCTCCCTCTCACTTCGAGTAAACTTTATTTGATATTTACACTGATAGCTTACAAATAATACAGTATTCAACCCTTTAATACGCAAGCTTTACCACTGGAACATGTTGTCACCTAATGCAGCAACATCTTCCAGTCCAATCGATCTCAAAATATTCAACAATTTAATCACCAGTCCTACTAAGTAATATGACACTCTTACATAGAAGAAACTGTATTTGACATACATGTAGTTTACAATGGCAGCTTATACAATAAGTGAATCGAAATAAAATGGTACAGTAGATTTACATCAAGCGCATCAGATTTAACCCTTACCACTCTTATGTCAATATTCTATCTTTTAATGTGCCAATAGCCTGGAAAACTGGTACTGTTCTACTTCTACTAATAGAAACTGGTGTACATTTTTCAACAACTTTGGTTTGGTAGATGATGTTGCTATCTATGACAGCAACATCTTCCACCAAATCTGTTGAGACAAGAACACCAGTTCTTTTAATTTAATTTGAAAATTAAAAATTTTGACAGAATGGTAGAGGTTAATAAAATAGTGCAGAAGATAGAATTACAGAATCATCATTTTCATGAAATCTCAACCAGATAACTGTCCTATTCGCCATATGATCCTGAAGAAAAAAAGAGGAGAAACATTTACAAGATGAAAGAACAATAGAAAACGGAAATAAAACTGGAACAGTCAACAAAGGTGATTTCAAAGAGCTAATATGTCTCATGACTGGCATTACTTTAATAATGCATGTTACGGGCCCGTATTGACCCAGTAGCAGCCCCGTAACATGCGGTATCATGATAGATGATTGAGGAACAGAAATTAGACCGTAGATGCAGGCCAATATCTCCCTAGAAGCTAAATGACGGGTGTGATATAATGGTATTAATGGGCAAGCTATGTAAGGATGCACACTTTAAATTTTGTAGGCGTCAGTGTAGCTGTTCAGCTGTATGTAATATTTTACCGACGCAATTATAAATTAGGTTAGACATTCTCACTAAGCGATTCCGGCCATCAAGGAATCGAGTACTCGGTTAAATAAAGGAATCGACACGCTATCGTTGACGATTTTACGCTAGGAATTTCATTCACAGAAAACTATTTATATTTTCCCGTAGAAATTTGTAAACAAACTGAATTAACCAATCAACAGTGGATTTATAAAATTCAGTCCTCTGCCGTAATGTAACGCTACGTTTGATTGGATAAAACGCCCGTAATGCTTGCGTATTTAGCGATCGAAAACTGGTGCTCTTAAAACCGTCCAGACGGCGCGTAGGTCTCTAGGCAAGTTTATTGAAAACCGTCCAGACGGCTCGTAGGTTTATTTGTACGCTTTTTGCGCGCCGTCTAGACGGCTCGTAGGTTCCTTAGGGTTAAAACGGTAAAATGGGATTAGTAGCCCTTAAATCTGGGTGCACCTATTCTAGAATGGGGTATAATGGGTATAACTATGTGGTGGGCTGTCTCTATCAGACATCAAATACTGATGATTCCTTAAGATATTAGTAAATGGATGGTAAGTGGATTAATGTGATCCGACTGACAAGATTTATGTTGTTCAAGTAATATGTATGTTAATCCTTTGAAACCTGAAATCTGAGTATCTCAATCTAAAACATCCATATAGGATAGCTGTTGAATATTTTGAAACTAATATGACTGGAGACTTGCTGCTGTCGTTGATACTCAAGCTGTCCAAAAACGGCCTCTGCAGTAGTCTTGAGATATAAGAGAATATTTTTGAAAATATATCACCCGACTAACTGGATCAAAACCAGAGTCAGTCATTTAAGTGTTAAGTTTTCAAAAGTAATCTCTATTAGAAAATTGACTGAAAAAATGTGAGAATTAGGGTTAATGTTACCTGATTTAATGATTTTAGTGACAAAGTTAAATTACCTTTATTAGCTCACCTGGTCTGAAAGGCCAAGTGAGCTTATGTCGTGTTGACCGTCCGTTGTGTGTCCATCCGTCCATCTGTCAAGTGTCCATCCGTCCATCAACCTTTCCTTTAAATGACTTATAAAAAAGAACTGCTGGGACGATTTCACTTATATTTGGCAGGAAGCATCGTTAGAGAATAGGGATCCAAGTTCCAAACAAAGCCGATCAGCCAATTTGGCCGGCGTCCATCTAGGGTTTTGGCCGATTTTTAAAAACGTCTATAAAAATCTCCGAAACTGCTTGAGGGATTGAAGCAAACCTCATGAAATATGATCTAGGGCAAGAGCTGAACCAAGTTTGTTCAAGGGAACTTGATTGGTCAAATGGTTCGACGGACATCTTGGTTGACCTAGTTTTAGTGAAAATTAATTCTCCAAGACCGCGGAAGGGATCGGGCCGAAATTTGACGGATATGATTAGGGACTAAGGGCCATTAAAGTTTTTTCAAGAGAAGTTGATCCGTCAAAAAACATGGCTGCCGTAGGTCAATCAAAATATAGCGCGTTTGGCGGCCATATGGGATTTTTTTATTTGATGGATTTTGAAGCCGAAATTGGTTTTATATAGGTTTTTGAGTATTCTGATCTCAAATTTGCAGCTTTTGAAAACTGTCGGATAAACGGTTTGGCGGCCATCTTGGATCATTTTCCCGCCAAAAGCTCCCATACTAAAGCAATGGGAAATTTAAAATGTATTTTCGAGAACTTCTCGGCCGATTTCAATTATATTTGGCAAGAAGTCCTTAGGCCAGAGAGAGAGTCAAGTTTGTTCAAACGAACCCGATCGGCCAATATGGCCGTCGGCCATCTTGGATATCGGCCGATTTTTAGAAATGGCTTTAAAAATTTTCTTCTCCAAAACCGTTTGAAGGATCGATTCAGAACTCATGAAATATGATCTAGGGCAAGAGCTGAACCAAGTTTGTTCAAGGGAATTTGATTGGCCAAATGGTTCAGCAGCCATCTTGGATGACCTAGTTTTCGCAAAAACAACTTTTCCCCCAGAATCGCTGAGGCGATCAGGCGGAAATCTATGATATAAGATTAGGGACTAAGGGCCATTAAAGTTTTTCAAGGGAAGTTGATCTGTCAAAAAAAAGATGGCCGCTGTAGGCCAATCTGTGATGTCAGATTTGGCATTTTCGAGACTGTGTGATAAACAGCAGCCATCTTGGATCATTTACCTGCCAAAAGCTCTGATACTAAAGCAATGGGAAATTAAAAATGTATTCTTCTCACGAACCACTGTGCCGATTCCAAGCTTATTTGAGACGAGACATCCTCAGGGAATAGGGATACAAATTTGTTCAAAGGAAGAAGATCTGCCAATTTGGCCCGCAGCCATCTTGGATTCTGAAACTGTTTTGGGGATTGATGCAGACCTCATGAAATATGATCTAGGCCAAGAACTGAACAAAGTTTGTTCAAGGGAACTTAATTTGCCAAATGGTTCAGCGACCATCTTGGATGACCTAGTTTTCGTGAAAACGACTTCTCCAGACCCGCTGAATGGATCGGGCTGAAATTTGGCTCATATAATTAGGACCGAAACGCCATTAAAATTTGTCTATGGAAAGTTGATATGTAAAAAAAAACATGTCCGCCATGAATTAATCAAATTTCTGAGAAAAACATAAAACGACTTAATTATTAACCACTGGGCCAATTTGAATAAAACTTGGCTACACTTTCTTCACAGAAATTTGATTGGTAAATTTTTACAGTGGTCATCTCATTTTGTTCGGTTGTGCCAGTCATGAATAATTCCAGATGAGCAACACAGGCCCCTTGGCCCGCTTGTTAAAATTAAGATCACAAATTCTAAATTGGGCTAATTTTGGTGCATTTAATTTTAGTATCACTTTTACTAGATCACTAAGTAGAAGATAATCTAACAAACCACCTGTCTTAACCATTAACTCATGGATGTTAAGTGTTTAATTTTTACAGCAATAGTAGAAGAAAAGGCTGGTGTGCAGCTTAGAAACAGTGGTAATAGACAGGAATAACTGGAGGAGACGGCAGCTCAGTGATGAATGTACTGACATTCTTAACTAGTGATCCATGTTTTTGTCTGCATGACTATTTTGCAGTGGGAAAAAACATGTCATAAGCAATCTCCTTCACGGCTCATTGTCTCTTGTAACTCAAAGTATTTAAATGGATACCTGTGTAAAATCTGGGGAAGTTAGCCGTCATGTGTAATAGACTGAAAAAAAACCCGGCCTATATATGGTATGAATGGGACCTAGAAATAAGGGACTCAATAATACCAATAATACTAACCAACACAACAATAGCTTACAGCAAAAATGTTTCTAAAATGCAGGTGGGCTTGCCTTATAATACACATAAAAAGTAAACATTTCAGTAGACTGGCCTCATTTTACATTGTATAATTTCCCGCAGGAATTGCAAAAGAAGCGAGAAGAGAAACGTACGGAGGTGCAGAGAAAAGCAGAGGAACAGTTAGCTATGCTTCAATCTGAAGGGAAAATTCTGAGATCACCAAAAAAGCGCCAAACATCCAGTGCATCCAGTTCTAGTGCTAAAAACCATGAAACAGTTATGACAAGAAGTGCAGGGTCTATTATGGAGCATGGTGCAATGACTGCTGCTGCTGGCAATGAAAACGATATCAACATGTGCTTTATGGTATCTACCTTTAGCTCAGTCTTTACCAATGACACTGTTAGGCTTTGTAAGCAAAAATATCCTGCTCAATCCAGGGATGCCATATGTCATCAAAGGGTTTTAGAAAAGTGGGTGTGTTCGCTTATGATGTGTGTTGGAAAATTGAAACTGTGTGTCCCTGTCCATCCATCCGTCCATCTGTCTGCCCGCCCATCTGCTCATCTGTTTCTGTCTGTCTCTGCCTGCCTGTCTGTCTGTCTGTGTGTCTGCGTGTCTGTCTGTCTTTTCTTAGAGATGTTGGTTTGGAAATTGAACACTTTGTCGCAATAGATGGGCTACAAATACTCGGAATACGGTGACATTATTTAATTATGATATCAGATACTTGAGTGGGAGATGAGAGCCATCCATTTCTTCCACCTGTCCATGTCACACTTTCCAGTTTCAGTTTCACGTTTATTACACTCGGGCTACCGAGGTAATGATGATTTCCTCATGAGGCATCTCTAGTTTGAACTCGCCAGCGACATGAACAGAGGAAGACATTCTATTGTTATAGCGGGCCAATCAATCAAATCAGGGAAAGATTTTCAAAAAACACTTCTCTTCAACTAACTGTTTATTTCTAAATGGCATAATGCTTAACCCTTTACTAGTCAAATTTGTTCAAGAATATATCAATCTTCCCATAGAAAATGCCCATCTACAGGCCAAGTGAAAACTATTATAGAAAATTTATCACTGGAATGACTGGCTCAGTTATTGAGCCAGTCAGTTCAGTGATAAACTTTCAAAAATAGTCTTCAAGTGGTCTGCAAATAGTCATTCCTTAACATGTTCACTGACAAATCCCTGAAAAAATGTATTCTTTACTATATAAAACTTATTCTGTTAAATATTTTGATATTAATTTGACAGGAAGCTGTTGCTGCAGCATCCCAGTCAAATTAATTTCAAAATTTCCAATAGCCTATGTGTGTATATGTATGAGATATGGGGAATTCATCGGTGAGAGGGTTAAGACCACTGCAGAAGCCATTAATGCCCAGCTTGACCATTAAAGGGTTAATAACTTGTCTACTACATTTTGTTTTTAGGATGACCTGATGAAAGTAAATCCTGCACTTATAAACTCTACACCTAACTTAGAGCTGAACAACTCAGATCAACCTGGTGCAATGGCGGCATCACCACAGACACGAGAGCCGAGTCAAACATGTACAACGTTTAATGACCTGATGGACACACTAATGAAGCTCGAGGAAGAGGAGAGGTTACCCACACCGAAAGGAAAGGAACCAAACTCTTGGTGTACGTTACTGTGATTGTTCATAGGCAAACATATCAATAGAGGAATCCAATCTGTCGATCAAGTATTGACCTCATAATCAATTACGTCACAGGTTGGCTGATGTCACAATCAAAATATGACCTGAATCTAAGTCTGTCATGAACTCTTAATAGTCCGTCAAGTTGTATGAATTGTATGTCTTTACTATTTAATAAAGATTCTGTTAAATATTTTGAAACTAATTTGACTTGGTGCTATTGCTGCCATAGGCAGCAATATGGCTGCAACAACGCCCAGTCAAATTAGTTTCAAAATATTCAACAGGTTTGCTGTATAGTTATCATGAAATTGGGATTCTGGGAATTCAGAATTCAAATTATTTAAATCAATCTCAACACACACAAAGCATGGGTGGAGCTGGGCTAGACATGGGCAGGTCATAGCTAAAAGTGGATTCATCCCTCAGTGTGGATAAAAAGGGTCACTAAGTGCAGTCACTCTCATGCTAATAGGACCGTAGATAAAGAATTAGGTTGTTGAAATGTTAGCGGCTGAATTGTTAAAATACGAAATAAGAAAGCTCTCGTTGCAATATTTTCCACAATTTTCTTATCATTATTCATTTCTCAGATTGCCTACCCACTCACTTCATTCCAATGGGTATCCAGAATAATATCGGAGATCAGGCACTGATGACAATTTCACGGTTTAGTTTAAAAAATTTATATACGCATTAACACTGTTCATACTAGCATCCTTTATTATGTTGTGTATAGTTCATGTAAAGCTGATCTTAATCCATTATTATCATTTAAACACTGAATGTGTAAGGTACAGATGACTATACTGGTAAGGTGTTGAATATTCCTAATCAAATTAATTTCAAAATACTTGACGGAACATTTATTGAATCATACACGTAAAGGATTTTGGTGTTTTGGACTTTCACGTTTAAAGCATTGAGCCAGTTAGCTAATATTTGTGCCATGAAACTTTAACCTTTTAACACGAAAATTTGTTCAAGAAAATATAATTTTTCTCATAGAAAATGTCCATTTGCAGACCAAGAGAAGGCTTTTTGAAAATTTCCCTCTGGAATGACTGGCTCGGTTATCGAGCCAGTCATTCCAAAGGTAAATTTTCAAAAATAGTCTTCTCTTGGTCTGCAAATGGACATTTTTCAAGACCACTGCAGAACCCATTTTTGTTGATATTAGCGCTAATGGGGTTATTACCGATTGTGTGTTGTATTCAGTATAAGATTATCACAAGCACATGGTATGCCTCATAAATAAGTTGATTGTGTGTTGTATTCAGTATAAGATTATCACAATAACATGGTATGCCTCATAAATAAGTTGATTGTGTGTTGTATTCAGTATAAGATTATCACAAGCACGTGGTATGCCTCATAAATAAGTTGATTGTGTGTTGTATTCAGTATAAGATTATCACAAGCAAATGGTATGCCTCATAAATAAGTTGATTGTGTGTTGTATTCAGTATAAGATTATCACACGCACATGGTATGCCTCATAAATAAGTTGATTTTGTGTTGTATTCAGTATAAGATTATCACAAGCACATGGTATGCCTCATAAATAAGTTGATTGTGTGTTGTATTCAGTATAAGATTATCACACGCACATGATATGCCTCATAAATAAGTTGATTTTGTGTTGTATTCAGTATAAGATTATCACAAGCACATGGTATGCCTCATAAATATTCTTATTCACCGGTGATAACTTTGAGATCTTTCAGCCATTCTCAGAAGATGATGTACTCGTGCTTCTGAAAGAATCCAAACCCACTTCCTGTGAGCTCGACCCTGTTCCTACTAAAATGATCTTTGAACACATTGACACTTTACTTCCAATAATTACTCAAATCGTTAACTCTAGCATACAGTCCGGTATTATGCCACCGCCTTTCAAGCGAGCTGTGATCAAACCACTACTTAAAAAGCCAGGACTAGACCAGGATACATTAAAGAACTATAGACCCGTTTCTAATCTGCCATTTATGTCCAAACTTGTTGAAAGGGCAGTATGTAAACGCCTATCTGTACATTTAACAACACACAAGCTCTATGAACCAATTCAATCCGCGTATAGACAATGTCATAGTACAGAGACAGCATTACTAAGAGTTTTAAATGACATTCGCTCTGCTGTCGATAAAGGCAATGTGTCTCTCCTGCTTTTACTCGACCTAAGTGCCGCTTTTGACACAATTGATCATCAAAAGCTTTTGTCTCAATTAAATCGAGTGTTTGGTGTATCAGGCTTTGCCTTGAATTGGTTTCATTCGTACTTGACAGACAGATACCAATCAGTCTATATAAACGGTACTCTTTCAGAGTCAGTCAAGCTTACATGTGGCGTACCGCAAGGGTCTATATTAGGGCCTGTGCTATTTACGTTGTATACTCATCAACTAGGATCCGTCATCCAGATGCATAATCTTCAGCGTCATCTCTATGCTGACGACACCCAGCTTATCAATAGTTTCCTGCCATCCGTTTCCGCCGGCCATACAGCTAGCAGAGAAATAACTGATTGCTGTGATAACATCAAGTTGTGGATGACTTCAAACATGTTGATGTTAAATGATGACAAAACTGAAGCTATACTTGTTGGACCTAAAATTAGACGGGCTAAGACAGAGTTAAATACCATCACAGTTGGTTCAAGTCAGATTCAGCTATCTAATTATGTAAAGGATCTCGGCGTTATGCTGGACAGTGAATTGAGTATGGAACAACATGTTAATTATCTCTGTAAGATCAGTTTTATGCAGCTGCGCAATATCGAGAACATTAGAAAGTACATTACACGAGAAGCGGCCATCATGCTTGTGTTAGCCCTAGGGATATCAAGACTGGACTATTGCAATAGCCTTCTTATCGGTGCCCCTAAGGAACTAATCTCTGGGCTCCAAAAAATTCAGAACACGGCTGCACGAATTGTTTCCTTAAGCAACAAGCATGCACACATTAGTCCAGTCATGCAAGATCTGCATTGGCTTCCGATTGAACAAAGAATACTGTTCAAAATTCTAAGTCTAACATATCGGTGTGTTTACGGCTCTGCACCAGATTATCTATCTGAGCTTGTACAGATATACAATCCTCCTCGGCAACTCAGATCTGCAGATCAAATGTTATTAGAAATTCCAAACGTTTGCACAAAAACATATGGCCACAAAACTTTCTCTTTTGCTGCTTCGTCTAACTGGAATAATTTACCATTTGATATCAAAATCTCTCCCACTCTATCCAGTTTCAAATCAAATCTCAAGACATATCTTTTTAAACAGGCTTATACATAAATATCAATTGTAAGCGCTTAGAGCATGCATTACATGCATGGATTTCAGCGCATTATAAATGTACTATTATTATTATTATAAATAAGTTGATTGTGTGTTGTATTCAGTATAAGGTTATCACAAGCACATGGTATGCCTCATAAATAAGTTGATTTTGTGTTGTATTCAGTATAAGATTATCACACGCACATTGTATGCCTCATAAATAAGTTGATTTTGTGTTGTATTCAGTATAAGATTATCACAAGCACATGGTATGCCTCATAAATAAGTTGATTGTGTGTTGTATTCAGTATAAGATTATCACAAGCACATGGTATGCCTCATAAATAAGTTGATTGTGTGTTGTATTCAGTATAAGATTATCACACGCACATGATATGCCTCATAAATAAGTTAACATGTTTAAAACAAAAACAGAAATATGTTAGTTTTAGTAAGAAATGTTCTGTTGAATATTTTGAATATAATTTGATTGGAAGTTATTTCTGAGTGATACTGTACTATCTATGATGCACTCCCTGTACATCAAAATAAGCGTGCTATGCAGCGAGTTCTGTTTGCCCTACTTTTTCTGTTGTATTTTCAGTGGCTGATTTGAACAAGGATTTGGGTGACACTGACGTCGACAATGAAACGAAGTGTTACCTCACTGAGGAGAAACTCGCAAAATTCAATGTATCTACACGAGCTATACCAAAGCAATCTCCCGTAGCCGACAGTAAACACTTAGCAACTGCAGGTGGTACTGGTGGTGGTGGTGGTGGTGGGAGCGCCGGCGGCGGATATCTGTCGGATGATAAACTGAACAGTATTTTGACATTCTTAGACGAGATACAGACCACTGATCGTCTAAACGACATTGACTCGGTAAGAATACCTAAACCCTGTAAACCCTGCAATTTGTTCAAGACAATTTAAATTTTCTCATAGAAAATGTCCATTTGCAGACCAAGAGAAGAGTATTTTTGAAAATTTACCACTGGAATGACTGGCTTGGTTATCGAGCCAGTCATTCCAGTGGTAGATTTTCAAAAATACTCTTCTCTTGGTCTGCAAATGGACATTTTCCAAGACCACTGAAGCCCTCTTTGGCTGATGAGTGTTAAAGCGTTACTGGTGTACTCCAGTGTTATGTGTTGTTTACACGTAAATACCGCTATCCCTATTTCAGACACTACAGTGAGGCTCAGTAAATAAGTTAAAATATTTCCGAAACAAAAACAGAAACATGTTAGTCATTAAGAAATGTTCTGTTGCATATTTTGAACATAATTGGATCGGAGGATTGACAGAAAATCTGGGAAAGAAAAAAGATTTTCCAGAGAATCCGGGGGAAAAAAATCCGGCGAAATTTGAAAACTTTATTACGTGTCAAAAAGGGGAGGGCGCTGGTCTGCAATCTCTGATTGCTCTTGTTTTGACCCGACTTGAACATTAAAAAATTGAGATGGGTGTTTCGTACAAGCGTAACCATATTTCGCTAATTTATGATTATTTTGGTTCATTTCCAGGAATTAAAGCGTATGAGCAGTAGGGATTATCTGAACAAACCATTGCCGCCAGCACCGCTTCCATCACTGTCTGACGTCGCACAAATGGAACAAGCCGAGGCCATGGCTAATGAAGTAACAAGCACAGTGCTCAGTCAGAAACAGGAACTTGATGAGAAGAAACGATCTGTTAACATACTACAAAAAGCACTGGTATGATCTGTAGTGCGGTAAAAATAGTCTGTTCATTGGGCCGCTAATCCCGTACTCATTAACCCTTTAGCCAGTGAATATAAATTTTCTTGTAGAAAAGTCCATTTGCAAACCAAGAGAAACCAATTTTTTTTAATTTACCATTGGAAGGACTATCTCGGTTATCGAGGCAGTCATTCCAGTGGTAAATTAAAAAAAATTGTCTTCTCTTGGTCTGCAAATGGGCATTTCTCAATGCCACTGCAGAAGCCGTTTTTGGCTGATAAATAGGGGTTAAAGATTTAATTTATACCATTTGAATCCATGGCATATGATGTACTAAATTGTGCAGTGGTGGAATTCAGCTATTAGATTTTATGCATGGCATAGTTATGCATACGTAGCTTAGATAATGTTTGCTACCACTGCATAGCCTATCAATAGACAAATTTCTCTGAAAATATACATTGTTTCATGACGTTAACACACACACCGCACCGCACCGCACCGCACCGCACCGCACCGCACCGCACCGCACCGCACCGCACCGCACCGCACCGCACCGCACCGCACCGCACCGCACCGCACACCTGAACTCATAATGCTAGTGTTTAGAAAACTTTATTTTGACAAATTATCATTTGGCAAATTTACATAAGAGGCAACATCTGCTCTTATGTTTTGGGTTACATTAGCAACCTGCAGCTTCAAAGCATCCACTGTCACAATTAAGGTTGTCTGATAGTCTTTGCGTCCTGAAGCAATGCCTGGGCATTAATCCTGAAGGAGATTGTTAGAGACCCCCAATCATGACAGTGAATGCTTCCGAGCAGCAGTATCTTTGTCTGTGAACAGTAATTCAGTTATATAATACCATTTGGTATATATTGATATCTAATGTATCTTATTTACACTTTTGGAGGATAACCGCTCAACACGTCTAGTGCTGAATGCATTGGTGTAGACAAGATAAGCTTGCCGTGCTTGATCGTATCCCCTCAGCTACAGAGGATGATTGGGATAACACTCGTTATCCAGCTTGTGCGTGATATAATATGCTTGTCGGTGCAACACGTCTAGTGCTGAATGCATTGGTGCAGACAAGATAAGCTTGTCGCGCTTGATTGTGTCCCCTTAGCTGCCGAGAACGATTGCGCTAACACTAGTTATCCTGATTGCGTGTGACTGGAATTGCTTATTGACTCAAAATGCCTAGTGATAAATGCATAGACATAGGCAACATTGTGTATGACGTCTGTACTTATTGTCTATCACAATACTTGCTTTTCACATTCCATTTCAGGTTGGAGGCGGGGCGGTGGTGGCTAAGTTACAATTTATTTATTTTTTTGATCAATTTAGAGCATTGAGAAACTTCGACTGCTGCATATGAAACTTAGACAAAGAATGAAACTTGTGCCTGCTATGCCAGCGCTAATTGCATTGCATTACCTCAGCCCCTGGAATTTTATAATAATGCATTGATTGGGTGTTAACTGGTCATGTGATTCTTGCATAGTAGTAGTCTGATCGAGCAGACATTCAACTTCCTAATAAGGCAATATTGTGTAGAGCATTATGCATAAGCATCATTCCATTGGAATGTTGCTTTAAAACTGAACCTGGTACCCTGCATCATTCTGTGATGGTTAGTGCATGAACCCCTTGTCTTGCAAGGGAGGTAACTCTGAATGCTTTACTTGCTGGCAGGATGAGTTATCTGTGTGTCTGCTAACTGCGTTTAATAGATGTAACTAGTAAACAACAAAATATCAATTTGTAGATCAAGAGACTATTTTAGAAAACTTAACACTGAATTGAATGGCTCTGTTCAATTTGCATTTAGCTCAACTTCTCTTTTTCATATATACACCTGTGCAAAAGTTAAGCACCAGCAAAAACAATAGAACGTAGAAACATGATGGTACAACTAGGCTGCCATACTTTTTGTCCCCGCGTTAGCTGACATAATTCCAAGTACGAAATGCACATGCATGCATGACTTCACGCCGCTTGATGTCCGTGCGTGGCGGGAAACAGCACACGTGTTCAGTTATGTAAAAGTCCAGTTTGAGGTGTAGAACATTACATACAGATTTAGGCGACAAGATTAGGAATTTTGTGTTCATGACCGTGGTTTATTTGTACAGAGAGAATTAGCTCTTGATTGTGAACCGCTATGGCAAGACGAAGGTTAAGTGATCGTGTGAAATGGCAAATCATAGGCATGCATACCACTGGTATGTCATGCAGAGAGATTGGCAGACAGCTGAACATTAACCATACTGTAATCAGTCGTTTGATTGCAAAACATGGGCAAACTAACGAGGTGAAGGACAGGCCTAGATCTGGAAGACCGAAGAAGACTACTGCCCGTGATGATCGAGCCCTAGTACGCCTTGTTAGGAGATCTCCATTCACCAACAGCAGAGTGCTCAGCCAGCAATGGGAAACGCGCAATAGAGTGTCAATGTCTACCGTCAAAAGGAGACTGTATGCTGCTGGCATGAAAGCTAGGAGACCTGTCAGACGTCCTCTCCTCACTGCACACCACAAAGAGGAGCGTCTGAGGTGGTGCAACGAAAGAAGACACTGGAACATGAGATCCTGGAGACGGGTACACTGGTCCGATGAAAGTCGGTTCCTGCTTCATGCCACAGATGGTCGAACTCGTGTATGGAGGTCCAGACGCATGGCGTACGACCAACGTAACATCATGGAAGAAGTTCCATTTGGTGGAGGTTCCGTTATGATATGGGGGTGCATCTCATTTGATTGTAAGCTGGATCTGTTGACTGTACCTGGAACACTAAATGGACAAAGATATCAAGATTCCATACTGGATAGAGTTGTGGTCCCTCATTTTGTAAATCATGCACCTGGAACCCACCCTATATTCATGGATGACAACGCCCGACCACATCGTGCTAGAGCTGTGCATGAATACCTCCGCCAGAATGCCATCGAAACCCTACCATGGCCAGCAAGGAGCCCTGACATGAACCCTATTGAGCATATCTGGGACATTCTGGGAAACATGGTGAGAAGGAGGGATCCTCCTGTGCAGAACCTACAGGAATTAACAGACGCACTCCATCTTGAATGGCAACGAATACCACAATGGCGTATCAGTCGGTTGGTGACCAGCATGAGACGTCGTGTCCAGGCCGTCATCCAGGCAAAAGGTGGATATACCCGGTATTAATAATGACAGTCTCAAACTCGTGCACAGATGTTAAACTTCGTTTTCAGACACCATTAATGACAATCTAGCCACGTGTGTCAACTGTAGGGCAATAGTTGTCAGTTGTGTCAACGTAACCATATTCAGGCCTCGTTTTCAAGTTCAAACAAAAACATACAGTGTTTCCCCACCATCATAATCAGCATTCCTCTAGTTGCATTATTACCTCTTGCACTAAGATGGATGGGTACATAAATGTTTATGCTATTGCTTTCTTCATAGCACATGAATATACCCTCGCATGTGCGTAAAAATAGGGTGGTGCTTAACTTTTGCACAGGTGTATATCATGTTTGGTTAATGATACTGAACCCAAACTTGGATACATGCTTCCTTATAATGACACTGTGTCACACAATGATGTTGGGGCCAAAAGGTCAAACATCAAGATCCCTGTGACCGTGGTAAAAACTGTTTTTTCTTCAACATTAATATTTTCCGTTTGGCTCTACTTAGTAGGTTAGATCTAATCTTTGCTTACTCATACTGGTCCCAACCTTGAACACATGCTTGTTTATAATGGCATGGCATCATATAATGAATGACTTTGGGGTCAAAATGTCAAAGGACAAGGTCACCTTCGTTTAGCTCAATTTAGCAGTTCATGTCACAACTGGTTAATCATAATGAACCCAAACTTCGACACCTGCTTCAGTATAATGTGAGGTCATCACAATGATCTTGGGGTCAAAAGGTCAAGGTCACTGTGACGATTGGTAAAACCTTGGGTTTTTTCAATATTAACATTTTGCAGTTAGCTCAACTTAGCGGTTAATATCTCATCTTTTGTTAAGTAGACTGGACCCTAGCTTGAACACATACCTCCTTATAATTAGAGCGTATCACAATGATGCTGTGGTCAAAGGTCATTGTTATGGATAAGTGTATGAATAAGCCTTGTATAATTATCTTATATTTGAAGTCAAACTTCATAGGTCATTGCAAATTCGTCAAGTCAAGCTTCATCTTGTTATTTCTGGTTTAAAATTTACCACTACAACTTGATAACCAAGTCAGTTATTCCAGAGGGAAATTGTCAAAGATAGCCTCTTGGCCTGCAAATAGATATTCAATCAGTAAAATAAAAAAATTTCCCGCATAAAATTGACCATTAACAAGTTAGGTGTCATGTGGTCTCTCGAGCTTGGTTGATTGTATTTTTAGGCCCAGCAGCGTGAGCTGACAGTTCGACATGCCAAAGAAACTGAGAAAGAGATGAATAAACGGTTTGGTTTTCAGCAAGATGAGTATGAGGAGACAATCAAGCGTCATCTGTCCTTCATCGATCAGGCGAGTATACGTGTAGCACATGGTATTAAGAACTCATATGTTATCACTAAGCCATTCAACTCTGTATAAAAATTGTAGGTGAGTGGATGCGTAATAGAGGGATCCATTATTAGCTCACCTGGCCTGAAAGGCCAAGTGAGCTTATGTCGTGGCGACCGTCCGTTGTCCGTCATCTGTCCATCCGTCAACTTTTCCTTTAAGATGACTTTTTCTCAAGAACCGCTAGGACGATTTCAATTATATTTGGCAGGAAGCATCCTTAGGGCATAGGGATCGAAGTTGGTTCAAATGAAGCCAATCGGCCAATTTTGCCAGTGGCCATCTTGGATTTTGGCCAATTTTTAGAAACGTCTAGAAAAGTTGAAGGAAACCTCATGAAATATGATCCCGGGTATGAGCTCAACCATGTTTGTTCAGGGGAACTTGATTGGTCAAATGGTTCGGCGGCCATCTTGGTTGACCTAGTTTTAGCGAAAATGACCTCCAGAACCGCTGAAGGGATCAGGACGAAATTTGGCAGATATGATTAGGCATTAAGGGCCAGTAAAGTTTGTTCAAGAGAAGTTAATCCGTCAAAAAAACATGGCCTCTGTTGGCCAATCAAAATATAGCATGTTTGGCGGCCATATTGGATTTTTTTATTTGATGGACTTTGAGGCTGAAATTGTTTTTATATAGGTTTTTGGTCGATGGCCATCTTGGATTTCTGCCGAATTTTAGAAATGTCTAAAAATCGGCTTCTCCAAAACCGTTTAAGGGATCGATTCAGAACTCACGAAATATGATCTAGGGTAAGAGCTGAACCAAGTTTGTTCAAGGGAACTTGATTGACCAAATGGTTCAGTGGCCATCTTGGATGACCTAATTTTCGCAAAAACGACTTCTTCCCCAGAACCGCTGAAGCAATCAGGTCGAAATTTGTGATATATGATTAGGGACTAAGGGCCATTAATGTTTGTTCAGGAGAAGTTAATCCGTCAGAAAACATGGTCGCAGTGGACCAATCAAAATATAGTGTTTGGCAGTCATATTGGATTTTTTTATTTTGATGGATTTTGAGGCGAAAATTGGTTTTATATGGGTTTTTGGGTATTCTGATCTCAAATTTGCAATTTTCGAAACAGTCAGAGAAATGGTTTGGGGGCCATCTTGGATCATTTTCCAGCCAAACGCTCCCATACTAAAGCAATGGGAAATTTAAAATGTCTTCTCGGTAACTACTGGGCCGATTTCAATTATATTTGTTCAAATGAAGCCGATCGGGCAATTTGGCCGCCGGCCATCTTGGATTTCAGCTGATTCTTAGAAATATCTTTATAAATCTTCTCCAAAACATTTTGAGGGATCAATTCAGACCTCATGAAATATGGTCTGTGGTAAAAGCTGACCCAAGTTTGTTCAAGGGAACTTGATTGACTAAATGGTTCAGCGTCCATCTTGGATGACCTCGTTTTCCCAAAAATGACTCATTCCCCAGAACCGCTGAAACGATAAAGCCGAAATTTGTGATATATGGTTAAGGACTATGGGGCATTAAAGTTTGTTCGAGAGAAGTTGATATGTCAAAATAACTGGCCGCTTTAAAATGTCAAATCTTCCCCAAAACCGCTTGGGGGATCAATTCAAGACGCATGAAATATCTAGGGCAAGAGCTGCACCAAGTTTGTTTCAAGGGAACGTGATTGGCCAAATTGTTTGGTGGCCATCTTGGATAACCTAATTTTTGGCAAAATGACCAGAACCGCTGAGCAGATTGGGCCGAAATTTGAGAGATACGATTAGGCACTGAGTGCAAGTAAAGTTTTTTCAAGGGAAGAGGCTATATCTGAAACATGGCAGAAGTGGACCAATCAAAATGTAGCGTGTTTTGCGGCCATATTGGACTTGCAAAAATGTCCACCAACTCATTTAGAAGACTACTCCTAAACCACCCATCAACAATTGTCTAATGCATAATGCTCCAGGTGAGTGACACAGGCCCCTTGGGCCTCTTGTTTAACTAAGCCATGTCAATGGAGGAATGCAATTTTAGCTATGCCCCGCCCATGTTGGTATTGATCGATCACTTAACCCCATAACTCAATTTCCAGAAAACTATACAGGTAAGCTGTCGAGTCTGGAAACTAATTTGCTGCCTATGGTAGCAGCAGCACAAAGTCAAATTAGTAGACATACACTTCAGACAACACTGCTTAGTCCATCATCAATTAAGCATTCGTGATGAACTTGGCTATAATTAATTGTGATGTCAGCCTACACATCACGTAATTGATTATGACATCATGTTATTGACCTAGAAACTGGAATCCTTCATTTTTAGCTAAGCCCACCCATTTCTTGCTCCATCCATCACCCTTTGTTTTTATTTATTGTCTTTTTTACACAATCTCAAGGTGAACTTAGGCCATGGCAGCTGTTCATCAAGCAAATGTGATCCATCAACCCTTTCTTTAAGTGATGAAGTTTATCAATAGCATCTCTGTCTAATTCATAATGATTTCTAGAGGTTTCTCCCTATACTAATTTACTGACAAAAATAGCATTATATTTTTGTAAATGCATTAGAATTATGTTTTGAATGTAAAAAAATAAAAAGTCATTTAGTTTTTGGCTACTATCTTCAATTGTTTGGTTAAAACATTTTCCTCACACATTAGACCATATGAAACCAGTGGAAGAGGTTGATACTCAGGGGAAAGTTTTACAAAAGGTTCTTTAAAGAGAGTGTTTGCATGCACAAGAATTGGCATAAGTCCACTTATAGAAAAGATGATAATTAGTTACGGAATAGCTTTCTAAAACTAGTTCAAATGGTGATATTCGATGTAGTTATGCATTCCCCCACACCCACCCACCTTGAACATCCTGTTTCAAATTCATATTAACAAATTTGTCACGTATACATTGATTAATAAATAAAATATAAAACTCACTTGTGTGTGCATGTGCGCGTGTGTTTGCTTGTGTGTGCATGTGCGCGTGTGTTTGCATGTATATGTGTGCTTGTTAATCCTGAAAATAAGTGCCTGACGCCTGACATTGTCTGGCACAAAACGATCAAATGTCAGACACCGACACATCAGTACCTGACATTTTGTCGGGGACAGATTTATAGTCACAGTTAGTTCCAATGTGCAACCAAGCAATTGACATGCAAAGTGACATAGCATTTAACCCTTTAACCTTCGAATTTGTTCAAGAAAATTTCAATTATCTCATAGAAAATGTCCATTTGCAGACCAAGAGAAGACTATTTTTGAAAATTTATCACTGGAATAACTGGCTCAGTTATCGAGCCAGTTATTTCGGTTGTAAATTTTCAAAAATAATCTATTTTTGGTCTGCAAATGGATATTTCTTGAGACCACTGCAGAAGCCGTTTTTGGCTGATATGAGTGTTAAAGGGTTAGCAAGCTAATGTCAGTTTCTAGTAAAGCCCATCGCTAAGTGGAAAAGCAGTGACAGGCAGTAAATTCTGACTCTCTGCTACAAGGTAGTTAGTGCCTGACAGTGTCAGACACCATTGAAATAAGCTTTTGCGCTTGTGCATGTTTTTGTCTGTTCTTTAAATGTATGACCTCAAATTTTCAGCTGATTGATGACAAGAAACTACTGAGTGAGAAATGTGAAAATTTGGTCAGAGAACTTAAAACAACTGATCAGAAATATCAAGATAAAATGAAGAGATTGGCGAACAGGTGAGCGTGTAATAAACAGTACAGCTAAGAAATAACTGAACATACTGTTTATATTTTGAACATACTTGGATTGGAAGACGGCAGCAATGTCTTCCATTCCAATTATGTTCAAAATATTCAGCAGAAAATTTCTTAGTGATTAACATGTTACTGTTTTTGTTTTGGAATCATTAACTTATTTCGGCAGTACTGTAGGTGTGCTGTTTGTAGGATAAAAGTATTTTCGAAAACTTACCACTAGATTTGCTTAACCAGCTTAGTAGTTGCGCCATTAATTCCAGTGTTAAAAGCATCCTCTTGACCGCCTACAAATGAGAATAATTAAATTTCTTTACCAATTTTGACTATTGACCTTACGGCAGCAACAGCTCCTAATCAAATTAGTTCAAAATATTCAACAGATCTGTAAGGGTTAAAGAGATAAGCAGATTTCACATCATGAGAACATACTTACCTCCCTAACACACTTGATATACTAGTATATCGGCTCTAAGTTCAATAATATTCAGAATTATAAAAAGTTATGTGTCCCTAATGGGCAGGTGGATGTACACAGGCATGCACATGTCAGATCCCACCTACTGCGCATGCGCATACTGGTACTTCCGTTTTCTAATATATTGGCTGAGAGTCAACTTGTGGAAAACTTTCCAAGCTCTTTATTGAGAATTTTCACTGTCTATTATCATCTTTAATTCATAATGGCTGATGCAAAAGTGTCAGTCCTCCTCTTCATCCATTAAGGTGATATTGTTCCATATATTAATTAAGACTTGTAACTTTTATATGTTACCGGTTTTCGTTCGCGGTCAAGTGAGCTTATGCCATGGCGACCATCCGTCATCTGTCCGGCATCCATCTGTCCGTCTGTCCGGCAACTTTTTCCTTTAAACGACTTCTCAATAACCGCTGGGCCGATTTCAATTATATTTAGCAGGAAGTATCCTTAGGGCATAGGGATCCAAGTTTGTTCAAACAAAGCCGATTTGGCCGGTGGCCATCTTGGATTTTGGCCAATTTTAGGAAATGGCTTTAAAACTCTTCTCCGAAACCGCTTGGTGGATTGATTCAAAACTCACGAAATATCATATAGGGCAAGAGCTGAACCAAGTTTGTTCGAAGGAACTTGATTGGCCAAATGGTTCGGCGGCCATCTTGGATGACCTAGTTTTCGTGAAAACGACTTATTCTGCAGAACCGCTGAACGGATCGGGCTGAAATTTTGGAGATATGATTATGGACTAAGGGCCATTAAAGTTTGTTCATGGGAAGTTGATAGGTAAAAAACATGGCCGCCGTGGGCCAATCAAATTTTAGCGTGTTTGGCTGTCATGTTCAATTTTTTTATTTGATGGATTTTGAAGCCGAAATTGGTTTTCTTAACTCCGCTTACTTGTCAGTCAGCTGTCGTATATCGATAACCCCATCCATCTTCTGTATGTCCGTCCATCCATCCATTTGTCCAGCACTAACAATGGCGGCTCATTTTGTTATTTCTTGGTGGATTGACACCAAACTTTGTCATAATGTTAATGACGCCATCTAATATCTGAGGTGTGAAAATGAAACTGATAGAATGTCAAATGCCAGAGTTATCACTCCTTAAATATTTGCAGTCTCACTTTCATGGGGCAAATAATGGTTTGTTCCCACTGTCCATTGATTTATCACCATGTCAGATCTTATTGCCAAACTAGATATTAAATTCCAATTAACAGATTAACCTTTCCAATACTGCAGAAATGTTTAAGATATGTATTATGTGCTCTGACATCTATGCTCTTAAAAATATTTGAAATGTATTTGATTGAAAGTTGTTGCTGCCTTAGGCAGCAATGAAAGTTGTTGCTGCCTACTTTCAGTCAAATTATTTTCTAAATCAACTTCAGCTCACCCTACCCCTGCTGCTAACTCTGTGATTCAGCCAGACGTGTATGTGTTAAATGGATTGTGTGGTGGTGGGGAATAACCTGCTATAAAGACCACCTACCTGCCTATAGAGACCATTTTCTTCAAATTGTATTTAAACCTCTAGTAACCGTCTGACTGAGTTTTTGCAGATGACATATTCCAAAGGTTATATCTCTGAACCTGATAAATATTATTGGCTTGCAGCAGTGAGACAGTTAAGAAACCGGCTGTTGTTGGCACTGAGATCATCTATTTTCACTTAAACATTGTTCAAAATCACTAATGCAAAAGAACAGTCAAAAGATTGTTGTCAATATCTCGAAAACTAAATCATTTGACTGAAAGTCATTGGAAGTGACACTGATGGATGTAAAACTTAAGTAAGATTAGTTGAAATGCCAATGTTCCAGGTGAGCGATACAGGCCCATTGGGCCTCTTGTTGTGATATGTCTACGGGTTGGAGATATAGTAAATGAATAAAAGAAATATCTCCTTCCTTTTGTCCCATCCCCCTCATCTGGTCTACAGAAAGAAGAGTCTCGGCGGATAGATGGACGTGTTCTCCTGCACAAGAGGATGGTTTTGCCTGTGCTCAGGCTAAGGGAGTTTATTAGTTATCGCACATAATTATTTGAAAATATTCACAAATTTCTGCTGCCATTTGTTATTGCACTGTGTTCTCTCTTGTGTGTGCATGGGTTCGCGAATATATATAATTTAATATCATATTATTCGGGAGTAATGATTGTCTTTAGTCTCTATATATTTCTCGCATTCATTTTTTATGTCCCCTCTCCTTGATGGAGCTGTTGCATTGAGGTTTGATGTCATAATCAACCAGAGTTTTTTCTCTTTCCTTGATGTCATAATCTTTGTTTAGAGAAATCTTTTTGATGTTTTTATCACCCTTTATTTTCTAGATAGTCAATAATCTTTATTTCTCATTCTTAATTTGGGATCCTGGTTGTGATTGGTTATTATTAACAAGAGAAGTCAGCTGTCCCGTCAGTGTTGTCTAATAAAAGTGGGTGTCTTCTCTCGAGTTTGTTCTTGTTTTGTACTAATAGTCAAATAACAAGGTTTTGCAAACTATAATACTCATTGTATGCCTTCCCTTTCAGAAGTCATGTCCATCATGCTTTAACCCCATGAAGGCTAGATTCTTCCCCCACCCTTGCCATCTTTGTTCAGTTTGTTGGCTGTCTAACAAATGTGTCATTTGTAAAGAGTGGGGGTGGAATCTAACCTCTGAATTCTTTGCTTTTCAGGCTAAGCTGATGGCTGAGGAGCGCAAGAAGGCAAAGAAGGAGGGTAAGAAGAAAGCCTCTGAGAAGGGTGAGCTCGAGGCCTTCAAGGTTGAGTTAATGGGTGAGATGCGCAGGACTTTGAAAGATCTGATGCCTGACATGCTTCGCGGCATGTTGCTGGGCACAGGTGTTTCAACTTCCTGTGCATCGACCTCAGTGCAGGTAGCCCCCCCATCCCTGGATCATGCCCTACTAGCTCGGACAAAGTGTTTAGTGATCCAGGGGCGGCCGTCTTGGACCTAGGCTTGATGTTCGCAACGCCTGGTGATCCAGCGGCGTGAGCAGCATCAGGCGGGACCCGACCAGTGGGCCTGAACACGATCACTCGCGGAGTACCCTCATCATCTGCTTTCGGGCATTCTCCTGGTCAGTCTGGGTTAGTTTTTCTTGCTAACCCAGAGTCTAACTTTCCTGACCAGGAAGATGATGAAGACTACCTGCTCGGTCCACAGGATGATCATGAAAACATGGATGCGAGCGTCTACACTCCTCTCATGGGGAGCACGGCCGCTCGCACCTATGGCACTGTTCCCTCGGGAGCAGGTTTCATGATTCAGCCTGTGGGCCAGTTTGGAGCGGACGGCCGCCCCTATAAGATTCCACGCTTAAGCGTGGAATCTCATACAGATGATCCGGGTCGCGCTGGTGTGCATGATCGCCACACACAAACGTGACCTTGATGCCAGGTCAGCCTATGGAGAATGTTATGCCAGCCCTCGCTGGCCCGTATGCATTCCCTGGGCAGCCGGGGTCATCTATAGCCTCCTCGGCCCTACCTGCGAATGCCATTGAGGATGACGAGGGCGGCTGCTCGTCGACAATTCGCAGTTAGCCACGGATGAAGAGTGGTCTGAAGCGTACGCATGACTCCTCGCTGTCAGACCAGAGCTTTCCGTGGATGAAACGGCCGCCGGTAACTCGCGGGCATGGTTATAGGCCAAGACAACTGTCTCTGCTGTATGCTGAACATATCTTAGATATGTTCTCGGCGGCAGAGGAGTCGATTAGACCGAAAGGTTGCCTCGCGAGGTTGCTAGGCGATGTTGGGTTACTGCTAGTCAGTATGCTCGATATGGCCTAGCGCCCAGACCGAGCGCAGACGACTGCGCCGCTCTGGGAGAAGATACGCGGCCGGGTTCCCGTGCTGACATGGGGGCGTTGTGCTCGGGCGCTATGCGCTCGGCTAATGCCGCCTTGCACGACGCCGAGGAGAGCTCACGAGCAGCGATTAGTGCACTGTCTCATGTGTTTCAGCTGCTATCTGGGGTAGTAGCAGCCTCGGTGCAGCAACAACCTAGCCCCGTGACAATCCAACGAGCCATCCAGGATGGGATCAACCTGACGTTGGACTGTCTGACTAGGTCAAGCGCTGATGGCGGGCCCTGGTCTTTTTGGAGGTGAAGGTTGTCTGCACTGCCAAGAGACAGTGACTCGTGAATAACCAGAGGGCACTGCACACACAGTTTGAAGTGCTGCGCAGAGAACATGTGCATGTTCAGCCCTCGGCAGCAGCCCACGCACCGAGGTGCACGTGGTGCTGGGCACGGCGCGCGAGGAGCGGCACGTGGTAACCGGGCCGGATGGGCTAAAAGTTTTTTCGGTTACCACAGGTACCACTCGGGTGTTGTCACTCGTACCAGAGACACACCTACTTCTAAAATTCATGGGCAACCCCGTCAACCCTAGGTGCACCAGTGGGAGGTCGTTTGACTTGCCACATTCAGAAGTGGGAGCGGTTAATTCAGGACCGCTTAGTCTTGCAATGGCTTTCGCGCGGATACAGTCCAGAATGGGTAAAAGGTCCGCCATTGCATCTGTCAAATTCCAAGAGATTCAGACAAGCGGCTGTGTATAGAAGAGGAGATAGAATCTCTAATTCTAAAAGAAGCAATTCAACCGGCGCAAGATTGTCCGGGCTTCTATTCAACCATGTTTCTTGTGACAAAGAACACTGGGGGGTGGGGGTGGGGGGTGGAGACCAATTCTCAACCTCAAACCTCTAAACAAGTTTATAGATACACCGAGTTTGGAAACAATAAAATCGATGTTGTAGGGGGTTAGTGAAGGGGATGTGGACAGCATCAATAGATCTCAAGGATGCTTATTTCCACATTCCAATTGCAAGGAGCTTTCGTCGGTTCCTGAGATTTGCTTTTCAGGGGCACCAATGGGAATTCAAGGTTCTTCCATTCGGCATCTCGACGGCTCCAAGGATCTTCAAGTGGTACTTGCTATCACGGCATACCTCCGCAGGAGAAATGTAGCTGTTCACACTTACATAGACGACTGGTTGCTGAAAGCACACAACCCAGATAATTTGACAGCAAATCTGGAGATAGTTTTGAAAACTCTCACAGATTTAGGCTGGATAATCAACTTTCAGAAATCAGTGCTGACTCCATCCCATAGGTTTGTTTACCTAGGTATGTTCTTCGATCTGGAGATAGGATATGTTTATCCATCCCGGAAGAGAGTGGAAAATCTCCTCTCGTGCATTCAGTTGGTTTGCAACAGTCGTTATATTCTAGCATGAGTCTATCTGAGAATGTTAGGTCTGATGGTTTCAATGGAACCAGTCATTCCTCAGGCGGCCTTATGCAGGCGGCCGATTCAATTGTTTCTCATGACTCGGTGGACGCAGAGTTCAGGATCACTGGACTCGCGCATTCAAGTGTTGGACCCTCTCATTCATCACCTTCATTGGTGGATGGAGAGAGGAAGTCTCCTGGCAGTCATGCTGATCCCTCCCCACCCTCAAGTAACGATGTTTACGGATGCATCAATAGAGGGATGGGGAGCTTGCCTGGAAGAAGCCACTATATCAGGGCTTTGGAATCTGAGGAACATATCAACATGCTAGAATTACGGGCTGTAATTCTAGGCCTGGAAAGAAAATTTGTGATGATACGTTCAGACAACTCTACAGTAGTGAGTTACATAAACGGCCAGGGCGGAACGATGTCGCCCAGTCTCTGTATGATGACATGGAAGCTGCTTTGCTGGTGCATGGATCATATGATCACCTTGAAAGCAGTTCATATTCCAGGAGGGCGAATCTGTTAGCAGACTCATTGAGCCGAAGGATGAGCATTCTGCCTACGGAATGGCAACTAAATCAATGTGTGGCGGATCACCTGTTCAATCATTGGGGAAAGCCCAACATAGATTTGTTCGCAATGAAGAAGAATGCGAAGATGACGACGTACGTTTCTCCGATACCAGATCCAAGCGCTATCGCAATAGATGCACTAGCTATCAGTTGGAAGGGAATGTATTCATATGCATACCCTCCAACAATCCTGATTCCAAGGATTCTTCAGAAGATCAAGCAGGAGGAATGCCAAGTGCTTCTGATCGCCCCGAATTGGCCAGGCCGATCATGGTTTACGGATCTGCTGGACCTTCTGGTTTGCAATCCGATTCAACTGCCTCTGATGGGCAATATTATCTTCCAGGGCAAGACCTGTCACAACAATCCTTCAATGTTTCAACTGACTGCATGGATGTTGTCAAAAAATCCGCGATTAAGGAGGGCTTTTCTGAGCAAGCAGCCAATTTCATGGCCAGAGCCAGAAGGGGGGGTCAACCTCCAGAGCATAATAATTATAAAATCAACAGATTTGCAGAATGGTGCTCAAAGAGATGTATCAATCCGATGGAAGCATCTATTCAGGTAGTAGCTGATTTTCTTTGTCACCTGTATGATGCCTATAGTCTTAAGCCTAATTCTATTGCTGGATACAAATCAGCATTAATGACTGTTATCCCTTGCTGGGCAAAGAGGGGAAGTGATGAAATAAGTGTTTCAAATACTCTTATTAAAGGTATGGGCAATCTCAGACCGAGAAATCATCCATTGACACCGTCATGGAGTCTTTCTCTGGTTCTTCAAGTTTTGAGTGATAAACCTTTTGAACCACTTTGTGCTATGACACTTAAAACTGTATTTTTAGTTGTGGCAGCATCAGCCAGATGCAGAAGTGAAATTCATGCCTTGTCTGCGGAACCTGACCGTTATATAGTTACAGGTGAAGGCCTTAAGCTTCTACCAAGATTGAATTTCTTAGCTAAAATATCCGGGTCAACCTATTATTTTACCTGCCTTAACCAGATATGATCCTGGTGCTAAAGCATGGTGTCCTGTCCGTGCTTTAAATAGGTACAAGAGAAGAACTCGGGTTGGCGGACAGACCCATGTTCCCTATGGGTGTCATATATTGAAACCCATGGTAGGGCGTCAAGAGACACTATTTCCAGATGGATAGTAGAATGTATTTAATTCTGTCATAAGACAGCCACTGGAATTCAAGTAGATAGAGCCAAGGCTCATAGTGGCTGTGGTGTGGTAACTTCCACGGCTTTATTTAATGGTGTTTCTATTGAAGACATTATGTCAGTAGCCCAGTCGCACTGTGAATCAAGTTTTACCGACCATTACCTTCGTGACACTTCTAACCCGCTCGCCGTCTCGGTCCTCGGAAAATAAATAATGTACAGGTATATATACACCTGTGCAAAAGTTAAGCACCACCCTATTTTTACGCACATGCGAGGGTATATTCATGTGCTATGAAGAAAGCAATAGCATAAACATTTATGTACCCATCCATCTTAGTGCAAGAGGTAATAATGCAACTAGAGGAATGCTGATTATGATGGTGGGGAAACACTGTATGTTTTTGTTTGAACTTGAAAACGAGGCCTGAATATGGTTACGTTGACACAACTGACAACTATTGCCCTACAGTTGACACACGTGGCTAGATTGTCATTAATGGTGTCTGAAAACGAAGTTTAACATCTGTGCACGAGTTTGAGACTGTCATTATTAATACCGGGTATATCCACCTTGTGCCTGGATGACGGCCTGGACACGACGTCTCATGCTGGTCACCAACCGACTGATACGCCATTGTGGTATTCGTTGCCATTCAAGATGGAGTGCGTCTGTTAATTCCTGTAGGTTCTGCACAGGAGGATCCCTCCTTCTCACCATGTTTCCCAGAATGTCCCAGATATGCTCAATAGGGTTCATGTCAGGGCTCCTTGCTGGCCATGGTAGGGTTTCGATGGCATTCTGGCGGAGGTATTCATGCACAGCTCTAGCACGATGTGGTCGGGCGTCGTCATCCATGAATATAGGGTGGGTTCCAGGTGCATGATTTACAAAATGAGGGACCACAACTCTATCCAGTATGGAATCTTGATATCTTTGTCCATTTAGTGTTCCAGGTACAGTCAACAGATCCAGCTTACAATCAAATGAGATGCACCCCCATATCATAACGGAACCTCCACCAAATGGAACTTCTTCCATGATGTTACGTTGGTCGTACGCCGTGCGTCTGGACCTCCATACACGAGTTCGACCATCTGTGGCATGAAGCAGGAACCGACTTTCATCGGACCGGTGTACCCGTCTCCAGGATCTCATGTTCCAGTGTCTTCTTTCGTTGCACCACCTCAGACGCTCCTCTTTGTGGTGTGCAGTGAGGAGAGGACGTCTGACAGGTCTCCTAGCTTTCATGCCAGCAGCATACAGTCTCCTTTTGACGGTAGACATTGACACTCTATTGCACGTTTCCCATTGCTGGCTGAGCACTCTGCTGTTGGTGAATGGAGATCTCCTAACAAGGCGTACTAGGGCTCGATCATCGCGGGCAGTAGTCTTCTTCGGTCTTCCAGATCTAGGCCTCTCCTTCACCTCATTAGTTTGCCCATGTTTTGCAATCAAACGACTGATTACAGTATGGTTAATGTTCAGCTGTCTGCCAATCTCTCTGCATGACATACCAGTGGTATGCATGCCTATGATTTGCCATTTCACACGATCACTTAACCTTCGTCTTGCCATAGCGGTTCACAATCAAGAGCTAATTCTCTCTGTACAAATAAACCACGGTCATGAACACAAAATTCCTAATCTTGTCGCCTAAATCTGTATGTAATGTTCTACACCTCAAACTGGACTTTTACATAACTGAACACGTGTGCTGTTTCCCGCCACGCACGGACATCAAGCGGCGTGAAGTCATGCATGCATGTGCATTTCGTACTTGGAATTATGTCAGCTAACGCGGGGACAAAAAGTATGGCAGCCTAGTTGTACCATCATGTTTCTACGTTCTATTGTTTTTGCTGGTGCTTAACTTTTGCACAGGTGTATATTTAATTAGTTTTGCTCCTCTGCTATTTACAAATATCACATTTGCTGGTAGGGTATCCCTACTATTAGCTGGTACAATTCTCTTCATCCAGTGGGGGAAGAGATGAGTGCCGCGCCCAAGACATCAGAGGTCAGTATATGTGACCATTTTATGTTTTTTGTCTTGGTGATGGTGTCATATTTTATATTTTTAATATGGTGATGGTTTATGTCTCTTAATTGTGGTTCTTTCAGAGAGTTTTTTGAAAATGAAGCAATTCTTCTTTTTCCAATGTCTAGTAATACTTTTCATCAAGTATTAGAGAATGTGCTAGTCGTTTAGAGCAGCGTTTTTTCCTAACCTTCCTCAGAAAGGGGTGTGTGGGGGGAGCGCATTTGCTGTTTGATCAATCTCGCTTCATCGTTCGATTATCCGATGCAAAATTCTATTCCTGTTTGTGTTTTCGGATACAATTTCAGATGTTTTTAAATCTCTTGAAAATTCAAAGAGCTAGTCTCTTTGAGGGTGTGCTGGTTTTCAGGACCTTGCCTCCCTCCCGCCAAATTGACTTTCAAATTCTGGCTTTTATCAAGAGTGTTAAGTAGGTAAGTATGTTCTGATGATGTGAAATAAGAAAATTTACCAAATTTCTTTTTCACGTGTGAGGTGACATACTTACCTCCCTAACAGGATCCCGGCCACTCCACCCCATGGAGGCCTAGTCCTTTGGTTATTTGAATAGTTGCTTCTATGTCAGCCAATATTTAGTAATGGAAGTATCAGTATGCGCATGCGCAGTAGCTGGCGTCTGACATGTGCATGACTGTGTACATCCACCTGCCCATTAGTGGCACCTAGCTTTTCATAATTCTGAATATTATTGAACGTAGAGCCGATATACTAGTATATCAAGAGTGTTAGGGAGGTAAGTATGTCATCTCACTCGTGAAAAAGAAATTTAGTAAATTTTCTTATTTCGGTGCATCATTAACCCTTACAACACTGATGTCAATATTCTATCTTTTAATGTGTCAATAGCAAAGAAACTGGTGTACATTTTTCAACAATTTTTGTGGAAGATGTCGCTGTCTACGACAGCGCCATCTCCTACCAAATTTGTTGAAAAATTAACACCAGTTCATCTATTAATTTAATTTGAAAATTTAAAATTTTGACATCAGAGTGGTAATGGTTAACAACTAAATGTGGGAGGGCTTGTAGTTTAACCCTTTAGCGTCTGAGCTGAACAAAACGGGCCGCTACAGTGGCATTTAGCAAAATTCATTGGCAAGCCAAGAGGGGACTATTTTTGAGAATTTACCACGGGAATGTGTGGCTCGGACAACTAAGTTAATTCAAGTTAAAAAGTTCATTTGGCCTACAAATGGACATGCAATAAGCAAATATTTTGATTTTCCTGACCAAATTTGACTATTAACCCTTTAACACTCACGCTGGCAAAAAGCGGCTTGTGCAGTGGTCTTGAGAAATGTCCATTTGCAGATCAAGAAATAATTATTTTTGAAAATTTACCACCAACTGACTCGATAACTGAGCCATTCATTTCAGTGATAAATTTTCTAAAATATTTTTCCAAATGGACATTTTCTGTGAGAAAATTGAAGTTTTCTCAAATGAACTTAAGGCTTAAAGAGATAAAAGGTTAATAATCATATCTGCTAATAATCTATCATATGTAATTATTTTGCAGCCATTCTATAGAATCTCAGAAGCTAAAAGATGTTCATTCCACTGCCGAGAAATTGCGACGAGAAAAATGGGTGGAGGAGAAGACAAAAAAGATTAAAGTAAGTTGTTTATGTATTCATAACGTGTCCTCTTCGAAAGTTGTTTTATTGGCATGGTTGACTTCCTATCTTGTGCATTGAGAAATCTGATTGGTCATTTCTCCAGTGGCCATCTTGGATTTTAAAGACTCGTTTTTAGTCACTGCGATCATTTTAACCAAAATTTGCTAAGAAAGTTATATAATTCTTATGAATTCTTTTGAATAGAGAAATCTTATTAGATAATGTGGTCAGCAGCTCTCTTGAATGTTGACAGATTTCCAGTAAAAGGTCATGCTCCCAGAAGTACTCTCCTCTTCAAGGGTTGTTGAATATTTTGAAACTAATTTAACTTGATGCTGTGCTGTTACTGCTCTAGGCAGCAACAGCTACCAGTCAAATTAGTTTCAAAATATTCAATGGCTTATGTTTGTAGTTACCATGAAATATAGATTCTGAGAATTCAGGGTTCAAATCGATTGAAACGTGCATACAAAATGGGTGGAGCTTGCTAGAAATGGTTATGGCACACGTAGTATAATGGATTCCTCTATCAGAAAAAGCACTAGGTCTGTCACATAGCCTTGTGATAAATAAGTAGCCTTTATCTCAAACACATTTCAATGTGACAGCTTACGAAACATTTGTTCTGCCCTCTATTACATAACAGGAAATGACTGTGAAGGGTTTGGAGCCTGAGATTCAGCGACTGATCGCAAAGCACAAGTCTGAACTGCAGAAAGTGAAACAGGTTCACGAAGCTGACCTACTGGCCTCTGATGAGCGAGCTGCCCAGCGCTATGTGAAAATGACAGAGGAGTTGCGAGATCAGTTAGCCAGTGAGAAGGAAGCGGCATGTGCTAGGGAGAGGGAGCTCACAAAACAAAGGTATGGGAATAATGGTTGAATCTGATCTGTCAGTCAATTATATGATGTCATAATAAATTAGGTCATATGTAGGCTGACATAACAATAATAATTGTCAGAAATACTCAGTCATGAACCTGGAATAGTCTGTCAGTTGTATGAATTGTATGTCTTTACCATTTAGCAAACATACTGATGAATATTTTCTAACTAATTTCACCGTGGTGGGGGGGGGGGTGCTGTTGCTGCCATATGCAGCAACAGCGCCCAGTCAAATTAGTTTAATAAAATATTCAACAGGTTAGCTGTATAGTTAACATGAAATTGTGATTCTGGGATGTACAAAGCATGGATGGATCTTAGCTAGAGATGGTCATAGCTAAAAATGGATTCATCAATTACCCTCACCCTGTAAGGGTATGAGCATCTTGTAGTCAGGTCTGTCCATCTGTCTGTCTGTCTGCCTTAGGGTTGCACGATTTTTCGATTATTTGATTAATCGCGATTATATAATTCAAAATGATCGTGGACGATTATAAAATTAAATAATCGTATAATCGCCTTGTTGAAATTTTTGTCAAGACAGTTTTACACTTGTGAAACTCTGCTCGCATTACCAATCATGGAAACAAACATCCGGCGATCGGCCGAATGTGTAAATGATTAAATAAACTAAATAAATAACTGATTTGTTTGTATATTAACTAAGTCAATACTTAGGGAGAAAATACGTTGAATTTCCGTGATATTTCGCTTAAGTGAAGCCTAGGCTTCTATTAGGACAAGAGGTGTTCAATTTCCAACCCAACATCTCTGAGAAAGGGGTTGGTTGGGCTTATATTAGTTTTCCCAAAAAAGTTTTCTAAAACTGATACCAAGGAAATTCAACGCATTTTCTCCCATAAAAATTCCCACCGCCTACGACTATGTTTAATGTATGCCTCTAAACATCACCGGGGAAGTGAAATTATTTGATTTGAGCACCTAAATATTGCGTATCCTTTAATAAAGGTCATTTATTAAATCAAAATTAATCCACAATTTGATATAAAATGGCCTCGCAAAAATTACAAATCACGTGATTCGCCTCCAATTGAAGAGTTTATTTTAGAGCGATTACTCGGATATAAATATTCTGGAATCAGGGACTCGGGAATTTCTATATATACTGAGCTAAAAAAGTTTAGCAACAGTGAAATTTGGTTTGTTGTATTAAAACTATGCGTCCCTTTATAATCAAATTTGCAGGCATGTTTCGTCAATGTAATGTCTCGCTGATCATGAAGAAATGCAAATCAAACACGGGTGAAATATGGGCGAGCTTAGTTAGAGATGGGCGTGGCATAGCTAAAACTGGATTGCTCCATTCAAATGGCTGAAATTTTAACAGAAAGAATCTTACAGTGAAAGAGGATTTCTAAACATTTGTGAAATATCCATGTTATTCGATTTGGAGCAAATTCAAACACAAGAAAGTGTGACAGTACACTAGGATTATACAATTTTGGTCAAAATTTTTTTACAATGAAACAAAAGCGAAAGGATGATTGCTCTTGTTATATAAATTGTTAACAAAAAGATAGCATCTGTAATAGGACACAGGACATATGTTAAAGGTCAATATTTGTGATGAAAACAACATTTTTGCTAGATAAATGTCCTTTTGTAGGGCAAGAGATGCCTATTTCTGAAATTTTACCACTTGCATAACTGGCTCGCTTATTCATTATATCTATTAAGTGGAGAATTAAAAAAAATGTCTTCTCTTGACCTACAAATCGACATTTTCCAAGACCACCGCAGAAGCCTGTTTTGAGCCGCTTGACCGTTAGACTCAAATGCAATGTGTTTCTCTAAATATCAAATGCATGAGAGTTATTTCAACACATTAGATGTTCATTAAAATTTTCGTATGCTGGACATTATTTACTCTCCTGGTCACCCTTGCAAATGAATTCATGAATCAAGTTTCTCAGACAATCATATGTCATAATGAACTACGTAACAGGTAGGCTGACATTATAATCAATGTAGCTAATCTCCTCACGAGCGCTTAATTGATGATGGAGTAAGCATTGTTGTATGAATTGTATGTCTAAAATAATTTGACTGGGTGCTGTTAGGCAGCAATAGTACCCAGTCAAATTAGTTTCAAAATATTCAACAGCTTACTTGTATAGTTTGCTGGAAATTTATAGTTGCAACACAGTCAAAGCTTTGGTATAGCTATCTTAGCTAAAAATGGGCGAGGCATATCTAAAACTGGATTTTTTTCCATTGCTTATTGATAATAGGTATGAAAAGCAGCTGGAACAAGAGGAGCTCGCATATCAGCAGCAACAACGGCGTCTTTATGCAGAAATTGAGCAGGAGAAGAGCCGATTATCTGAGTCTGCGGCACGACAACTTGTTGAAATGGACCACCTTAAAAAAGAGCAATCTGAGAATCATACTATGGCACTATCCAGCATGAAGTCCGAGTTTGAAATGACGCGAGAGGAGCAAGATAGACGGCATCATGTAAGCCATATATATTTGATCATTGGGCAGAAATATTCAAGCCTGTCTTAACGTGTGTAGCACTTTAATGGCTTACTTTGGTCAAGAAAATCAAAATATTTGTTTAGTGAATATCCATTTGCAGGCCAAAAGAAGAGTATTTTGGAAATTTACCACTGGAATCAATGGGTGACTGGCTCGGTTATCGAGCCAGTCATTCCAGTGGTAAAATTTCAAAAATAGACATGTTGATCTGAAATGGACATTACTCAAGACAGAGGCTGATTTTGACGAGTATCATTGCGAAAAGGCTATGTCAGCCAAAAATCTGCAGAGGTATTGACGGATATCCATTTGCAAGCTAAGAAAAGAATACTTTCACTTCTGAGATCCAGCTGCGAATAGAAACACAGACATAAGCATGCACGAACATATGCACGCACGCACGCAGATACACATCGCCTGGAAATTTTGCTATCACAATTGAGCATGTACATGTCAGGTCAAGAAGTTTAGATTTAGTGAGCTGTATCTCAAGGCACTGGTATATTGTTTAAAGTACATTTAGGCCAATAGTATGAGGTGAGTACATATTTCTTAACCACCACCAACTTTCAGTCAAACTGTTTTCAAAATATTCATCATACCTTGAGTTAAACCCCATGGAAAATATAGTCTGTAGAAATTCAGGCGGCAACCGGTTAACAATAGATCTGTTTGTTGATTGACTAAGCTGGTGATTTCTCTAATTCTGACATGGAGACAATAATTACCAATATGCACCAAGTGAAGAAGTCATATTCTGCAGGAGCTGCTAGACAATCTAGGAGCCTGGTACAATTTTGAAAATAGTGTTGCTGAAAACCTTGTCTTTAAGCAGTATCTCCAAGAAAGCTATATAAGCTTCCATCTGACAGTTCTGAAATGTACTTGTAGAGAGAGATACATGAGTTAGAGGAGCGCTTGAAAGTGGAGAAGGAAGTTTGGGAAGAGAACCTTTTGAAGAAGCAGGAGACATATTTACTGCAGAAGGAGCGTGAGCTTAAGGAGCATGTGAGGAAGGAGCGGGATCGTGAGATCGAGCAGGTGATCTCGCGTCTCGAGGAGGATGGTGCTGTATCTCGATCTGATGCTGACCGCACAGCAGACAATAAAATCAGGTATGTAAAGTACTTCATAATTAGTGTCCAGCTTTTGTGTCCTAGTCACTGTTGTCATAAGTTTGAACTGATATTATTAGCACCTTACTGGTTTAGATTGGTTAATAAAATTTACGTTTTATTCTCAGTGAATTTCCATATACATAACAAGAGGAGATGATTTTTGTAAACTTCCCACTGCAATGACTGGCTCGATAACCGAGCCAGTCATTGCTGTAGTAATTTTTTTTAAATGGTTGTCTAGCGTGTAAATTAACTTCTTCGAGATCACTGCAGCGATCATTTTTGACTGGCTTGACCAGTAAAGGGTTAAGCAGTGATCGTTAATATTAAAAAAATAACCTCATAGAATACTAGTTAATATAGAAAAATCTGATGTTATACTGAGTGTTGGAACAGTGTACTTTCTGCTTGTTTTGTGAGCTCCCTCTCAACTTTTGCTTAAAAACGCTACTAATTAATGGTTTGGCTGATTCCAAATTAATTTGGCATGAATGATCCTATGGGGATAGGTTTTAGAACTTGTATACAGAATTTTGATTGGTCAATTTTTTAGGTGGCCATCTTGAATTTTCCGAAAAGAACGGGAAATCGTTTGAAATGTTACTCCTCATTAACTGCTTGGGCACTTTCAACCAGACTTGGCTGGAAGGATACTAGGCTGGTAGGTTTCTGAACTTGTGTACAAAATCTTGATTGGTCAATTTTTCCGGCGGCCATCTTGGATTTTCTGAAAATTTCTGGAAATCACTTAAAAGCCTACACGATAACCCCTGGGACGATTTCAATCAAACTTGGATGGAAGAACCCTAGCGTGGTATGTCTCCGAAGTTGTATACAGAATTTTGATTAGTCCAATTTTTTTGGTGGCCATTTTGAATTTTCTGGAAAAAATGGCGGGAAATCGTTTAAAACGCTACTCCACATTAACTGCTTGAGCAATTTAAACCAGACTTGGCTGGAAGGATACTAGGCTGGTAGGTTTCAGAACTTGTATACAGAATTTTGATTGGTCAATTTATCCGGCGGCTATCTTCGATTTTCGGGGAAACTTTGGGAAATCAGTTAAAGGCTACTCATTAACCAAACGCGGCTGGAAGGACCCTAAAGTGGTATGCTTCAGAGCTTGTATACAGAATTTTGAGCAGTCAATTTGTTCGGTGGCCATCTTGAGTTTTCCAAAAAATGGCGGAAAATCGTCTGCTCATTAACTGCTTGGGCAATTTCAACCAGACTGGCTGGAGCGAGCCTAGGACGATAGTCTCTTCAGAACTTGCATACAGAATTTTGATTGGTCAATGTTTCAACGGCCATCTTGGATTTTCTGAACAATTTGGGAAATCGATTAAAACGCTCCTCCTCATTAACTGCTTGGCCGATTTCAACCAAAATCATCTGGATGAACCCTAGGCCAGTATGCTTCAGAACATGCATACAGAATTTTGACGACTATTTTGATGGTGGCCATCTTGAATTTTCCGACAAATGGGACTTCATATAAAATGCTACTCATTAATCGCATGGGCAATTTCAAAGAAATTTGTTGGAAGGATCCTATCATCATACCCTCTAAAAATTCTTTTATGGTAGGTTTCAACATATTAAGCGAGAATCTTGATCGGTCAATATTTTGGTGGTCATCTTGTATTTTCCGAAAATCATCCGCCATTTCCATGTTAAATGCAAATGGTTTAAATGCCAATGGTCCAGGTGAGCGTCACAGGCCCTTGGGCCTCTTGTTAAAAAATCTTCAGTAAAAAATGCCTTTCCTTGTTTCAGGCGGCTACGTGAAAAATATGAAAGTGAGATTCATGAATTGGAGGCATCTGAGAAACGGGCGTTAGAGAAATATTCAGAAACAAAGGTATGTACAACATGTGTGTGTGTGGGTGCGTGTGTGTGTGTGTGTGTGTGTGTGTGTGTGTGTGTGTGTGTGTGAGTGTGTGTGTGTGTGTGTGTGTGTGTGGGTGGGTGGGTGCATGTGTGTGCGTGCGTGCGGATGTACATGTGCGCGCATGTGCGCTAGAATATATGCAAGCATGTATTACATATTTTCATTTGTTACAATTTAGATCATACATCTGTCAACATGTAGGCAATCACACACACTGCTAATACTGTTTGCATGCAACTATTTGCATGACTAATTTTCACACACTTAGAAATAGGTTTACAAACCATCGTGCACAAGAATTTAGGAGTGTCCTGTAGGTAACATCATGTTTGTAATTCACCATTAATGATGCTTGTATGTAATGCAGGGTATGCTGACAGAGGTGCAGTGTGAAACAGAGAGGAATCAAGTCATCCTGAGACAGAAAGAGCATGAAATTGATGATCTCAAACAGGTATGACGCTCACTCCCCGGTATGATAATGTAGTGATATCTTTAGCCCTTAACCCTTTAGCCCTCAAATTTAGTCAAGAATATTTCCATTTTTTAAAATAGAAAATGTCCATTTGCAGACCAAAAGAAAACTATTTTTGAAAATTAACGATGAATGGTTGGCTCGCTTATCGAACCAGTCATTCCAGTGGTAAATTTTCAAAAATAGTCTCTTGGTCTGCAAATGGAAATTTCTCAAGATCACTGCATTAGACATTTTTGGCTGATATGAGTGTTAAAGGGTTAATGTCCAAAATTCTGAATTAGTCATATAAATATAAATTCTCATGTGTACAATGAAACCTGTCTATACAGTCTACCCTGGTAATCTTTCTGTTGTAGGTCAAATGCAGCAATATCCATGTACTTATTCTCAGTAGCATTGAATGATTGATTCTTAACTAGAAATTAAAGGAAATCTCACCTTATCTTATACTAACCATTCATGTGACAGAATTTGCCACCCACAATACATCCCTGATATTTTACCTTTTTATCATGCCGACAACGAAAGATATTACAGTTTTAGTTGCTAAATGTTGATACATTTCTACAGCCTATGATGGCTGTCATGATTTTGCTTAATATTCTGAAACTAATTTGATTGGAAGTTGTTGCTGCCATATGCAGCAACAACTTCCTTGTTGCTGCCATATGCGGCAACAACTTCCAGTCAAATTAGTTTCAAAATATTCAGTTGGATGATTATTAGATAATAAAGACTGGAATGCATTGGCACTTACATGACATCACACACTATCGCTTGGAGAGACACAATTGTGGCGATAACTGTTCAACATTTACGCAATATTACAAAGCAGATAATTGTAATACAGGTACAGGAGTGTGACAGGATGTGAATGATATGGAATCTATAAATCATAATCTAGTGGTGCAATACAACATTTGAGATGAGATTAGCATCCCTTTAATATGGTTTATATATATATATATATAACATAACATCGATATTGCATGCATTCAAGAAACTAAAGTAGCTAAACACTCATGGAGCAAAAACAGGCCACATACTGGGGCTTAGGCTTCATAATCGGACCACGGGTATTGGATCATGTCATTAGTTTTGGATACGTCAGTGATCGCGTTGCATTCATCGACCTGGCTATACCTACGCAAAAACACACCATCACTAAGTGTCGAATTGTCAATGCATATGGCCCAACTACCAAAAAAGCAAAAGAGAATCCAGCAATATTAGATTCCTTCTGTGCAGAACTGCGCTCCGCCATTACAATCCCGGCTAGATGGCAACTATTCGTGTGTGGAGATTTCTACTCCAAGCTGTGTAAACTCGGAATTGCGGACAAAAGTTCAGGACTTGGCTTATGCATGGGATCCTATGGAGAGGGCACACGCAACAGCAATGGAGATGCACTGGTGGCATTCCTTAGTTCCAATGGCCTATTTGTCACAAATACGGCTTTCAAACACCCATGCCGTCACCGGACAACATAGACTGGACACATTACTAATCGCAAAGCCCCAAAAGGTTCTAAGGCTACAACAGCTGTCTTCAACCAAATAGACTTCATACTATGCAAGACAGAAGCAAAACCCGTACTCTGGAATGCTCGTTCGTATGGAGGCACAGACCTCAATTCGGACCATAAGCTAGTCATTACATGCCTTCAGATGAACGATCTCTACCTAATATATAAACACCATACCAGGCAAGAGGGTAGAGTCACCTACAACCTACACAAGCTCATCAGCGACACTGACACTCAAATGTCATACAAAAAAAACCTTCGGGGAGCAGATAGCTAACATAGATGTCAGCTCCGATCCAAATGAAGCCATAACCAAAATATTGAAATCTATGGAATCATCCGCTACCAGCACCATAGCTGTTCTTAAAAACAACCAAACTAGGTATACTGACGATCCTCTAGTAGTAAAACTGTCAGCAAAGCCGAAAGCGTTACGGCTGCGCATCTATCAAAGTGGCCAAAGTGAAGACTGTACCAAACTACGGTGGGAGCACAATATTATTCTGCGCCACATTAGCGAACGCTTAAAAGATCTTGCTATTCAACAGGCAGACTCCCTAGCAGATGAAATAACTGCCACGGATGACTCTCACAAAATGTTTCGGGAAGCCCGAGCCCTGAGAGTTACTGACTACACACCACCACTCACTGTACACAACTCTGAAGGACACTTTATCGGGACTGACCAGGGAAAAGCCGAGGCGATCCGAGAATGGTTCAAGGAACAGTTCACTGACAACGATGATGAGCCCTTGCACCCATTCTCAGGAGAACCCAGGCCATTACTAACACCAATTAAAACAGCAGAAGTTGAGAAGGCACTTAAAGCCCTGAAAAATGGACGTGCATCTGGACCTGATGGCATGAGCAATGAACTATTCAAATATGCAAGTGACATTATCTCATACTGATCACGCACCTAATCAATTCGGCTTTTATGCACCACCTTCCCATCGATGCTGTCGGCCAAGGCACCCATATCGCGCTACCCAAGTCCACGAAGCCACCTGAGCACCCAGCCAATCTGCGGTTGCTCTATGCTGCATCCGAGACAAGATCGATTACTTCATCGGATCATGTCAAAGTGGCTTCAAATGTGGATGCAGCTGCACAGATAATGTATGGGCTCAACTCATGCTTGTGTCGGTAGTCATGTCCAAACCCTGGGACTTCCACAAAATGGGCATTGACATGTCACGAGACTTTGACATAATTAAACGCTCAAAGATCCTTGATGTACTATGTCAGGCCAGTTGCAATGAAGATGTGCTACGAGTAGTGAGACTACTGCTCGCAGACACCAAGCTAAGAGTACGAGTCAAGTCAGTGAAGTATGCAGAGTTTGAGACATCAATTGGCTCCCCACAGGAGATGGTCTATCTCCAGTGCTGCTCACCTGTTACCTGGCTGCTGCATTGAAATCTGTGCGGGAAAGTTCCACAAGACCAAACCCCCCCAGTGTCAATCCTGGGCATGCCGCTAGAGATGGAATATGCCGACGATGTGGACTTCATAGACGATGAAAAGAAACCCCTTGACGAACTTCTCTCAATAACTGCAAGCTAAATAAAAATTGAGAATCTCTATGAATGAATCCAAAACATAGTTCACCCACATATACCTATCGACAAAGCATGAAACTGTAGAAAATGACGACCCACATCGTGGTGGCGAACCATGGAGGAAAAGTACAATCCTGGGCTCAGTGCTTTGCTGTACTGCTGACATTTCTGCACGCTACGTCATGGGGAACATAACTTTCCAGTCCTTCTGGAAGCTATGGATTCGTAGATCAAAGATGCCCTTGATAAAGAGGCTACGTTTATACAGTGCAACCTGCCTATCCTTGATGCTGTATAACTCTAACAGCTGGGCAGCTCCAAAGGCAGCTCTAGATAAACTCAATGCCTGCCAGCACAAACACCTATGCACCATCACTGGACACCGATGGCCAGACAGAATAATTTCCGATGTACTATACAAGATGCGTAACACGTCGCCGCTGTCTGTAAAGGTCGCTCTGCAAAGATGGTCCATGTTTGGCCATGTGCTAAGGATGCTAGAAGAGACGCCAACACAGAGAGCCTTGGAATTCGCCCTACTCGGAGCCAGAAAATTGAACGGCATTTGAGTGTGGGTTGGGCAGAATGCCTATAAAATTGTTCTGATTGCAAAATCTAATATGGCCACTAAGTAACCATCATGAAAATTAGTTTCTTAGCGATGACTATGCATAGCTCTGAGCAATTAATTCAAGCCATTCAAATTAATTTGGGCTTGTATAATGATGATTCCCAGAATGGTTTTCTCATTTCTAATACATGCCCTTTGAACTAGTCCAGGTGAGCATTACTGCCCTTGGGGGATTGATTTTAATGTGGAGTTGTTTTATCTATAGTTGCTGGATAAACTACATGGAGAACGTGATCGTGTATCAGACGTGGTTCGACAGGAATTTGCGGACCGCATCGTCGCCACTGAGGAAGAGAATAAGCGCTTCAAACAGGATATGTCAGAACTGAAGGCACGACACCGCATTGAGATCGAGCGCACAAAGGGTGAAGTTGAGATAGCCCAAAAACAGAAGGAAGAAGAGATGGAGGAGGTCCACAAACGGTGAGAGAACAAGAGCGCTATTCAATGGATGAATCCTGTTTTAGCTATGCCCCGCCTATCTTTAGCTAAGCTCCTTAGGCTGTGTTGGGATCGATCAGTCACTGAACTCACTGACTCAATTTCCAGAAAACTATACCGGTAAGCTGTTGAATATTTTGAAACTAATTTGACTGGGTGCTTTTGCTGCCTATGGCAGCAACAACACCCTGTCAAATTAGTTTCAAAATATTCAACAGCATGTTTATTAAATAGAGACATAGAATTCGTACAACCTGATGGACTATTAAGCGTTTAAGACGGACTAAATCAAGTTATTCATCATAATTGAATATGACGTCAGCCTACACGTCACATAGTTGATTATGACATCATATGATTGATTGAGAAATTAGATTCCTCCATTTTTAGCTCACCTGGCCATAGCCAAGTGAGCTTATGGCATGCTGACCATCCGTCATCCATCCGTCCATCAACTTTTGCTTAAAAACGCTACTCATTAACCGCGTGGCAGATTTCAAATTAATTTTGCATGAATGATCCTATTGGGGTAGGCTTTGGAATTTGTATACAGAATTCTGATTGATCTTTTTTTGGGTGGCCATCTTGAAACTTCCGAAAAATTGCAGGAAATTGTTTAAAACGCCACTCCTCATTAACTGCTTGGGAAATTTTAACCAGACTTAGCTGGGAGGATAGTATGCTGGTATGGTTCAGAACTTGTTTACTGAAATTTGATTGGTCAATTTTTCTGGTGGCCATTTTGAATTTTCTGAAAATTTCTGGAAGTCACTTAAATGCCTACTCCTCGATAACCGCCGGGTAAATTCCAATCAAACTCGGATGGAATAACCCTAGCGTAGTATGCTTCAAGACTTCTCTACAGAATTTTGATTGATCCACTTTTTTGGCGCCCGAAAAATGGCGGGGAAATCATTTAAAACGCTACTCATTAACCGCTTGAGCAATTTCAACCAGACTTGGCTGGAAGGATACTAGGCTGGTAGGTTTTGGAATTTGTATACAGAATTTTGATTGGTCAATTTTTTTGGCAGCCATCTTGGATTTTTTGAAAATTTCTTGAAATCAGTTAAACGGCTATGCATCATTAATCGCATGAACGAGTTCAAGCAAACTCGGCTGGAAGGACCCTAAAGTGGTATGCTTCAGAGCTTATATACAGAATTTTGATTGGTCAATTTGTTTGGTGGCCATCTTGAATTTTCCAATAAAATGGCTGAAAAATAGTTTAAAACGCTACTCATTAACTGCTTGGGTGATTTCAACCAGACTGGCTGGAATGAGCCTAGGGAAGTAGGCTTCAGAATTTGTATACAGAATTTTAATTGGTCAATTTATTGGGCACCCATCTTGGATTTTCTGAATATTTTGCGAAATCAGTTAAAAGGCTACTTCTCATTAACCACTTGGCCGATTTCAACCAAACTCAACTGGAAGAACCCTAAGCTGGTACGCTTAAGAACATTTATACAGAATTTTAACTGCTTGAATTTTGCTGGTGGGCATCTTGGATTTTCCGAATGTCATCCACCATGGCTATTTAAATGCAAATGGTTTAAAGGTGCACATTCACAGCAAACTGCATGAATGTAAAAATTTTAAATTGTGTACATTAAGAGGCTTAAATTGTGGGAATAGATGAAATGAAACGAAATAAATCTTAACATATATGATGATTTTATTATGTATATAAGTTGTGAATTTAAAGTAGGGACTTGTGCCTCTATTTTATTATAGTATTAATTAGTATAATATTAAATGATACGGAATGAAATTATTGTATGTTAAGATTAAATTCGTTTGACTACATCTAGGTACATAATTTAAGCCTGTAAAAGTGTATAATTTTAGCTATTTTATTTTCAAGCATTTTGGTGTGAATATGCACCTTTAAATGCCAATGGTCAAAATGAACGCCACAGGCCCTTCGGCCTCTTGTTAATCTTTTGAACATGAATAACGAAATATGAGAAATTATTTATGCTGTAATACATTTTATTTGAATATTTTGAAGGCTAACTATTCAATGACTTACACTACATATGCTTATTATAGAATTAAGTCTTGGACTTCAGGAGCCAGAGTGTTATTCTGAATTGTTTGATTCCTGGCCTTGGCTTCTAATAAAAATAAGTCCAAAAATATTCACCAATGTTTCTTACATCTAACTAACATGTTTCTGTTTTTGTGTGGGAAACATTTGGACTTATTTATAAACTCTACTGTAGTAGCTTTGAATTATTGATTCAAAATCTTAAAGATCAGTTGGGTGTGGTATTGTGAAAATGTAAATCCATTGTGGCACAATGGCCACCAGGTGGCAGGTGACCATGGTATGGGAATGATGCCATAACAAAATTAGTTTTAATGCAGAAATCTTAAACACTCAATATCTCGAAACACTTCTTTAAAAAATCGATCGTATGTTATAGTGTTGGACACAGAATCTAATATCTGAACTGATGTGATTGGTTGAGGTGCATTACATATGTTTAACCCTTTAACATTTAAATTTGTTCAAGAAAATTTAAATATTTTCATTCAAAATGTCCATTTGCAGACCAAGAGAAGACTATTTTTGAGAATTTACCAATGGAATGGCTGGCTGTTATCGTGACAGTCATGCCAGTGGTAAGTTTTCAAAAATAGTCTTCTCTTGGTCTGCAAATGGTCATTTCTCAAGGACACTGCAGAAGCCATTCTTTGGCCGATTTGAGGGTTAAAGTGTTGCGGCAATCACTGATTATTGTTCTTATTCTTGTTGACAGTGTGAAGCAGGCCATCAGTAAGAAGGAGGAGATAGTGACACAGATCAAACAGCAATATGATGCAGCAGTGAAACGTGCAGATCATCTTGAAGGATTGTTAGAACAACAAAGAAAACAACTGCTTGGAAAATAAGGCGATGGGAATATGTGTGAGGCATTAAATTATTTATGCTGTAATACATTTTATTTGAATATTTTGAAGGCTAACTATTCAATGACTTACACTACATATGCTTATTATAGAATTAAGTCTTGGACTTCAGGAGCCAGAGTGTTATTCTGAATTGTTTGATTCCTGGCCTTGGCTTCTAATAAAAATAAGTCCAAAAATATTCACCAATGTTTCTTACATCTAACTAACATGTTTCTGTTTTTGTGTGGGAAACATTTGGACTTATTTATAAACTCTACTGTAGTAGCTTTGAATTATTGATTCAAAATCTTAAAGATCAGTTGGGTGTGGTATTGTGAAAATGTAAATCCATTGTGGCACAATGGCCACCAGGTGGCAGGTGACCATGGTATGGGAATGATGCCATAACAAAATTAGTTTTAATGCAGAAATCTTAAACACTCAATATCTCGAAACACTTCTTTAAAAAATCGATCGTATGTTATAGTGTTGGACACAGAATCTAATATCTGAACTGATGTGATTGGTTGAGGTGCATTACATATGTTTAACCCTTTAACATTTAAATTTGTTCAAGAAAATTTAAATATTTTCATTCAAAATGTCCATTTGCAGACCAAGAGAAGACTATTTTTGAGAATTTACCAATGGAATGGCTGGCTGTTATCGTGACAGTCATGCCAGTGGTAAGTTTTCAAAAATAGTCTTCTCTTGGTCTGCAAATGGTCATTTCTCAAGGACACTGCAGAAGCCATTCTTTGGCCGATTTGAGGGTTAAAGTGTTGCGGCAATCACTGATTATTGTTCTTATTCTTGTTGACAGTGTGAAGCAGGCCATCAGTAAGAAGGAGGAGATAGTGACACAGATCAAACAGCAATATGATGCAGCAGTGAAACGTGCAGATCATCTTGAAGGATTGTTAGAACAACAAAGAAAACAACTGCTTGGAAAATAAGGCGATGGGAATATGTGTGAGGCATTGTTGAAATAACATATAAAACATCTGCCCAGAAAATCTAGGTGGCGGTGAAGTGTCAATCATTGCGAGGGATTGTTAAGGTGATGACACATAGGACAACAAATATCACTAGTAACAAATGGTTGTCTAACACATGACCAACACTTGTTGGTTGAAAATAACAGGTGAAAAGGGTGTCTGAAATTAGAGCAGTGTTAGAGCACCTATTTCCCAGCCAATTTTTTTGGTTGGAACCGACTTATTAGTTGAGGGTAAAACATAAGGCAAATTGCTGCTAGCAATTCATTGCACTGTGTGTCGCCACAAAGAAGTTCATTACGCCTACAATTTGCTAGATGGATTGTGGAATCCATGAAATATTGTCATACAATTATTTACAGGCCAAGTTACCGTTGAATATGTTCATTGCTTCATTTGTTCATGTCAGCTCAGTAACTTGTAGATGGTGGAAAATATTTTTGTCTATAATTACATTAACACTATCCCTTGAAGTTCATGTATCTCGATTACAATACAAGCTGTTGAATATTTTGAAATTAATATGACTGGAACACGTTTCTGTCATGGGCAGTAACAGCTCCCATTGAAATTAATTTCAAGATAATCAACAGCATATTCCTTACATCGCAAAGAGATTCTTACATCGCAAAGAAATTGTTGATTCATGCCTGTAAGGGTTCCAGGATTACGATTGTCTCTCCCATGACCACCTTCAGAGCCGTTATTACTTAGTTGGATACAGTATGTTTTGTAGTAATGGAGCGCATACATTTCTAGCTAAACTCAAGTGCTCCACCCACATTTTCTGTGTTGGAATCGATTTGAAACATGAATTGCTAGAATCTAAGTTTCAAGGTAAGCTGTATACAGGTAAGATTTTGAAACTAATTTGACTGTGAGCAGTTGCTGCCGATGATAACTTAGCCAGTTATTCCAGTGGTAAATTTTAAAAAATCATCTCATGCTCTGCAAATAGACATTCTCTATGAGAAACTATAAATTTTCTTGAACAAATTTGAGGGTTAAAAAATTCCCAAAATGACAGATTCCTTATGTTGTAAGGAATATTTTGTCAAATATTTTGAAACAAAATTGACTGTGAACTGTTCGAGAAGAGCGAGTTTTTTAATATTCAACAGCTTTCCTGTCTGCGTGTCTTGAAGTGTTAACCCTTTAACACTCATATCAGCCAAAAACTGCATCTGCAATGGTCTTAAGAAATGTCCATTTGCAGACCAAGAGAAGACTATTTTTGAAAATTTATCACTGGAATGACTGGCTCGATAACCGAGTCGATCATTCCACTGCTAAATTTTCAAAAAATAATCTCTTGGTCTGCAAATGGACATTTTCTATGAGAAAATTAAAATTTTCTTGAAAATATTCAAGTGTTAAAGAGTTAACTGTATTGTTAGCTCACCTGGCCTGAAAGGCCAAGTGAGCTTATGTCGTGGCGACCATCCGTTGTCCGTCCATCCATTCATCCGTCAACTTTTCCTTTAAACGACTTCTTCTCAAGAACCGCTGAGCCAATTTCAATTATATTTAGCAGGAAGCATCCTTAGGGCATAGGGATCCAAGTTTGTTCAAATGAAGCCGATCGGCCAATTAGGCCGGTGGCCATCTTGGATTTTGGCCGATTTTTAGAAACGTCTTTAAAAATCTTCTCCGAAACCGCTTGAGGGATTGAAGGAAACCTCATGAAATATGATCTAGGGCAAGAGCTCAACCAAATTTGTTTACGGGAACTTAATTGGTCAAATAGTTTGGCAGCCATATTGGTTGACCTAGTTTTAGTATCAGTCCGAAATTTGGCAGATATGATTAGGGACTAAGGACCTAGAGAAGTTGATGCATCAAAAAACATGGCCGCCGTGGGCCAATAAAAATATAGCATGTTTGGCAGCCATATTGGATTTTTTTATTTGATGGATTTTGAGGCCGAAATTGGTTTTATGTAGTTTTTTGGGTATTCTGATTTCAAATTTACAATTTTCGAAACTGTCGGATAAACGGTTTGGCAGCCATCTTGGATCATTTTCCCCCCAAAAGCTCCCATATTAAAGCAATGGGAAATTTAAAATATCTTCTCGAGCACTAATGGGCTGATTTCAATTATATTTGACATGAAGCATTCTTAAGGCATAAAGATTCAAGTTTGTTCAAACGAACCCGATCGGCCAATTTGGCCGGCGACCATCTTGGATTTCGGCCGATTTTTAGAAAGGTCTGTTTGTTCAAGAGGACTTGATTGACCAAATGGTTCGGCAACCATCTTGGATGACATGGTTTTCACGAAAATAACTCCTCCAGAACCGCTGAAGGGATCGGGCCGAAATTTGGGCCATTAAAATTTGTTCACGGGAAGTTGATCCATCAAAAAAACATGGGCGCCATGGGGCAATCAAAATGTAGTGTGTTTGGCGGCCATATTGCATTTGCAAAAATGTGCACAAACTCATTTAAAAGACTGCTAAACCACCCACCAACAATTTGGACAAAAATTGATGGTGCTCCAGGTGAGCGACACAGACCCCTTGGGCCTCTTGTTCTGCTTTGTCGCTTTAAACCGATAAAACTGAAATATATATTTATTTATTATGATCTGGCCTGTGTGTGTATGTGTGCGTGCGCGTATTGGACAGTGTGTGCGTGTGTGTCCGGTGATACATCTCCAAAACTACTGAACGGATTTGGCTCAAATTTTACCACAATGACGGAACCTTCCATGCAAGAGATTTTCAAGACTGTCGAGCATAATCCGGCTAAAAGAACCCACAGCCGGATCAGATCAAATTCAGGATCTGTGAATATCTCAGAAACTTATGGTCTGAATTGGCTTACGTTTTAACACATGAAAGGTTGTGACCATACACTATGATTCCACAATGTTGTTCATGATCCCAAAAAAAATCTAAAAGAATTTGAATACCCCAAAGTCTGGAAACCATTTACAATGTGACAAAAACTGGAGAGTGAGCGAGGGTCTATCTCTGATTACTCTTGTTTGACTCTGACATCAGTTGAAGTGACATCTTTAGTTAATGAAACACATGCAACATTGACAGATCAGATCCATGAGCTGACCAGTATTAACTGACCACCTCGCTGTAGTGACCACACCCACTGGTCCATATGGTGCTTCTGACAATGGTTGTATAATCATCACCTCATCACAACTTTAAGCATTTATTGTTTAAGAAAATCTGTTTTGTCTTAGTGAATCTCCATTTGCAGGGCGTGAAAAAACTTTACCACTGAAATGACTAAAACATTAATGGAGCCAGACATTTCACTGGTGAATTTTTAAAAATATTCTATTTTCCTGCAAATGGAAAATTCTCGGGCCCACTGTAGTGGTCATATTTGTCTGGCTTGAACAGTAAAGTGCTAAGGCTTGTAATTACTATGAGGAGGTGCACGCTATAAAGTGAACCAGTATCTTCCTCGTGAATTATTACAGTGCAGCTCAGAAATAACTCAGAACATACTGTTGAATATTTTGAACATAATTGGATTGGTCTTCTAATCCAACTATGTTCAAAATATTCAACAGAACATTTCTTACTTCATGTTCATAATCGTACTTAGTTATACAAGTAGTCGTGGCATTACAGTATTTTGTCTTTGACAGAGAATCGAACCCACAATCGGCGAGAGCACCTAGCATCATAGCCCACAAACGCTTCTACCACACTAATGGCGCAAGACAGCATTGGTGTGGTGGAAGCATTTGTGGGCTATGATGCTAGGAGCTCTCGTCGGTTGTGGGTTCAATTCCCTGTCAAGGATAATTGTACTTAGAAACATATACATATTTCTGTTTATGGTTTGGAAAGATTCTAAGTTATTTATGAGCTGTACTGTAGCTCCTATTATTCCGTTTTGAAAGTGTTGCTGCTGGTTATTGCTAGAATAATGAACTTGCAGCAACACCTTTTCCATGACTTGTACAAAATCTTAGATTCTTAAAGTGCCTAAAAGGTTATTATTGCATCGTGCCATTGCTTTGATTTAAATATCAATGTCATTTTGATTCCATGAAGCCTTCACCGAATGCTTGCCTCATTTATTTTAGTTTTTTAAAATGTATTTAATATATAAATTTTATTTTATTTATTTAATAATATATTAAAGATATATTGGCTTAAACTGGCCGAAAGGGTGAATTGAGTTTATATGCCTTTCTTTTACGCAATCTCATGTTTGTATAACCCATACTTTCTTTGAACAATATTTGTCATAATTCATAGTGAAGGGTGAGAGATCAAACGTTTGTTCAAAATGAAGTTGTTAACTAGGGCTGTGCGATATACCGGTACTGGAACCATCACCGGTTTTGTAAGCATGACGGTTCGAAAACTGGTGACACAATTTGAAAACCGCAAAACCGCATATTTATGAAAAACCGGTTTTGTAAATATTTGTTTTTCAATAATATATTATCAATGCATAAAATTGCATTCATATCATCACTTAATGTATAGAAAATCAATAAAATAATACAAGGAAGGGGGAATAATTTAAATTTTTTTTGCATCTTGTCAGTATGTTGCCAGATTGCGTAATGTGTTCAGAAACTAATCTATTAGTGTTTATAGTAGCATGTTCTGATTTATGAACGCACAATACCATCTGGCAAACCTGGAATTACTATGCTTTTATATAGTAATATTCAACAGGTCTCCCGGGGCACCCAAACTAGTCGCCTAGCAACTTGCCTAGACGTCTTAAACACACTGCACTTGACTGCGACTGTGTGTATTTAACACTTATTTTTGAGAGTGCATTCTTATTTAATGTGTACCAACTGTATTATATGTATTACACAATGGAATATCTGCTATAGTTATTTGAAAACATCATGGATGTCAAGTTGTTGCTATCTTAGGCAGCAACACGTTTCAGTAAAAAATTGTCAAAATAATCAGCTACATGTGATTTAATATTAGTTTAATTTAGATAGATGTAGACCTAATCTTGTTTCGGGATAAAATGGGTTACGTCTGGCATAACAGCTGGATTCACAGTGAGACTGCTAATAAAAACAACTATGCCGCTTCCAGCTGGCAAAATTAGTCTGGATATTAAGCGGCCCTCGCATCATAAATAAACTCAACCATTGACATTCTGAGGAGTAGCCGGGGTGAGTCCGCTGTAAATATTTAGGCATGTCTGCATTCACTTTCATAAATCCTCAGAGGGTGTGAACGGGTTTAGCCAATCAGAATGCGCTGTGCGGGGTATTTCTAAAATATACTAAAATATGCAGGACTACTTGGGCGTGTATATGTCTATTTTCGTGGTACTGCGAATGAGATTAATTTTTTTTACTATTAGCCATCCAATAAACTGGATATCCAGTTAAAACCGGTTTTATAATCAACGCCGTCACCGGTTTCATTTTTTCCAAAACCGCACAGCCCTATTGTTGACCTGTTGACTAATGAGCTAAATTAAATCTTTAAATTTGAATCTTGTCAAAAAAGTTGAGTCGTTAGAATCATGCTTTCACATTCCTTTATCCTAACATTTCTATTTAATAAAAACATATCATTAGACAATTTAGCGCACATATCCCAAGGTACAGCACATTATTCATTTTCCGTCCATCACCATCTTTCTTAGCCACAGCTGATTTGAAGCAAACTTGACTGGAACGATTCTTGTCTTGTATACAGAAATCTGATTGGTCAGCTCTAATCAAATTTCCGGTAAATACTTAAAAGATTACATGCTGTGTTGATTTAATAGTCCGGGAGCCAATTTTCAAAAGGGGTCTAGAAGAATGGTTTCGTAGCACTCACAGTATTCAGAAGGCTTGTCTCTATATTATGCTAGACCGATGTCTTGGGTATATTCTGAGCCGTGTTGTACAAGAAAATTGTGGTATCACTAACCCGTGAGAAGCCCATTTACAATAGGTGTTGAATGTAGCTCTCAAACAATTTTCACAATGGTAAATTTTTCACAAACTTAAGCGCATGTTATATCAATACAATCTTAACCAAAATGGAAAGGAGTGATCGTATATCGCAGATTTATACATAATCAACCTCGTTTAAGACACCCGTATGTTGCTTTGTACATATTGGGGCACTTAGGTATTCTTGTGACTAGCAATACCTTAGCTACAACAATGCCCATGTTTTCTACATTTTTCATAATTAAACTTTTAACTGACATGCAGTGCATGTCTACACAAGCTGGCAGGACATATTTATCACGTGAGCAAATGAGAGAATGTTACTCATCCGTGTCAGAGTCATCTTCGACAATTGTATGCTGAACAGTGTCACACATTTAACCTCCCATACAAAGGCATGCTTCAGTGCAGAGTAGATTGTTAGCCTTGCATTGACAGAGATCTGTTCTTTTGCAGGCAGACTTTTGACATCTACATGATGTGAGTTCAATTAATCCAAATGGAGCAGGATCCTTTGACATTAGAACAGGCTTGAGTAGACCATCCACTATACTCCAGCCATGTCCATTTGGAGATGGAAGATTCTGAACAGCTTGCAATGAACGTCTCCAAACAAGAGCTTGAAAATTGGCCCTTTCGGTGTGATGCTTTAGACTATTCGATGTAGGTGGAAGATTTTCATTTCTTTGTCTCTTGACAAAAGAGCCAATAACGGGTTTCATCAGCTGTCTTTCCCACATCCCTGGTGGTATACAACTCACAGACAAATTTCTCACATAGAATTGCAGTATTCGGTGATAAGTCAACATGTTCGCCGAGTTGGGCTAAGCTAAGCTGATGACATTCAGATGACTTTAAGAGATTGAATGCTTTTCTCTTAGCGACTCCAAATAATGCACTAGTGCTATCACAACCTGTAAGAGAATGAAACCCAGGTAAAGACAGACAGATAGCTGGGCCCAGTACTTGAGCAACTGTATGTATTGGTATGTATCGCAATTTGTCCTTTGTGCCCGTATGGAACCATAGTTCAGAACAGTGAAGCGAACGATACGTATATATACTAAGTACTGCCACGTCTGTATCAGGAGACTGTATAACAACACGCATGTGGTCTTTTGAAGCGTGTAGCGCGTGCAACATCATACGCGTATCTGCTTCCTCGTGATCTGATCGAAGTTCTTCCAAATACGACGAATTGTTCGCTGAAATGACAACAACATCCATTCCATCGTTAAAGCCACCAGCAAGAATGACGCAATTGTCGGCAGATAGCGTATTTGGACCAGTATCACGCCACCGCTTGCTGAGAAATGCAACCAGGTTACTTTTGTTGCTTGGATTGCTGATGTACTTGGCCCATTGCTTTGGAACGGGAGTATTTTCTTCAGCAATCTTTACTTCCAATGCTGTTGATGACCCACGTTTTAGCCGCTCTTCCGCTTTGAGAGATTCCAGTCTATCATATCGCTGGGCTGGCAAATGTTTTAAGTTTTAAGTGTGGCAACGTGTCCCAAAAGCTTCTCGTGTTAGTGTCCAGCCGCTCCTGAACAAAATTTTCCATAATCTCCTTACCAATGTCACAGGCGGAAACAAGTGTCTTGGCGATTTCACTAGGCAGTACCACGCCAGTTGCAATGTTTACAAGCGGAAGACACTCGCTGTCGTCGTTTTCCGCAATATTAAAGGGATTGGTCATTATATCTGATGAGAACATCGAAAGTATCTTCTGCACATCGGTTTCATCCCTGTTCATTCGATTAGTCCGCATTTCCTTATGTACTCCAAACATGTGACTCTTGTAACCCACACATTTGCTTTGTGACCGTTGTTATGGCTGCCCTCTCGTGGCTAGTTAAAAACCACCTCTCCAGAGCTCCTGGCTTTTGTGTTATTCCAATAATACCACCTCGCTTTTTGGAATCCAAATTAATCGATTGCTCTAAGGCCATATCTGTCCACACTTGATTGAATGGATGGTCTGAGCGACTTACGGAATGATTTCCATTCAAGAATTGTTCATGTACATGGGGATGTGTACTTGGAAGCATCTTCATGTCCGCAAGATATATTGGCAGCCATCTTGCATAATTGGTTCTGTCCATGCTGTAGAAATATGGCGCCATAGCAGCAGTAGCAGATAGGTGTGCCTGCCAATCTCCAGTTCTCTCAGCTCTCATGAATCCAAGCAGCAGCTCTACCATATGAATATATGCGTTCCAAAATGTGAACAGGTGTGATATACAGATTCTATGATGGAGTTAGTATACATACACAAAATATAACCTTCACATTTCACCCTCGCCTTTGTTATATGCATGCAAAATGTATGTTGGATATATGTTAGGTCGATATCCGTCTAAATATCATATATGGTGAATCTAATACGATATTACTTTGAGTTATGACACGATCATGCTTATATCGTTGTGCACTGTGGATACAGCCAAAGCCTAGCCCCCTATGCAAAGAAATCAGGATAACTAATTAGTGCTACCACAATTTGTTTGTACAACAGGGCTTAAAATGTGTGGGACATGTCCCCCAAGCCACAGCAAGTGTCAGACCTTCCGAATACTGGGTGTGCTACGTCACGATTCTGACCTAGCTTTAGCTCCTGGATTATAAACCAAAACTTGCTTCCTATGGTTTAAATAATTTTTAGTAGTGACTTACTGGTTGTATAAGCAGTGACCGACATGGCTATAGCAAAATGTTGGCCAGTAGAATAGCAAATTTGACTTTTTTCAGTCAATTCTTAGTTATATTTGCCAACGTTATCCTGTGTCTACAATCCATCACCACCTTTCAACGAAACACTATATACCAGATACAAGAATATTTTTAATATTTTTAAACTATTTTGCCTGGAGGTTGTTACGGCCTAAAGGCTTACATCTTGCCTATATGGGTGGTTGGTTTTAAGAGATAATAGGATTTTGCGGTTAATTTGTTCAGAATAAAGAGTATTACATAAGTACTGGTTACATTAATATTTAGCTTAAGATGTTCTTTACAATTAATCCCGTTAACCCTCAAAATTATTCAAGAAACTTTAATTTTCTCTTAGAAAATGTCCATTTGCAGTACCGAGCCAATCATTCCAGTGGTAAATTTTCAAAAATAGTCTTCTCTTGGTCTGCAAATTGACATTTCTCAAGGCCACTGCCGAAGCCATTTTTGGCTGGTATGAGTGTTAACGGCGTATTTTTACTACTAATCATATTAGAAATTATATGCTATATGACTATTTTAATCACTAACCAAAGATTTAGCCAATCAGGCCTTCTATTAGCCTGCTTTCAAGTTTACTTGCATGTGGCTAATGAGATCAGTCAGTCAGTCAAATTTTCTACATTTCTGACATAACCTCCTAGTTGCAACTTGTATACTGAAATCTTGATTTCTCTCCTTTCTCCTCCCTGCCTATCTTTACCCAGGAGTACAAGTTGGCGCCAGTACAAAAACTGTGATACCTACCTGTGATGGATTAAGATCCTGTCCCCTGGGGAGTAAAAATTCTAACTAACAGGAAACCGGGGATAAGTACCTACCCATGTGTTCCCTTGTAGAGCGTGTACAATGTGTGCACATGTGAGACTACTACTTTTACACATGCCATGCCATATTTCAATACGTTATGAATCTCATTCCGGGCATGCACACACACGTATACTAGGCAATATCTGATTCACGTATGGTAGGATGCTAAATAAGCTACATGTATTTAGCGCATGAATCAATTTAGAGCAGAGAGCCGGCCTGCAAGCCGTTACTTGTTGGCATGCACGGAGTAATCTCCAATGCGATACAAATACGAATTTGAACAATATTATCTAGATAATAAATCTTAATGATTTTAACATTATACTTTATATCTAAAATCATAATATAGAGATCAATTTGATAATATTGTGGTAGCCTAATTTTGAACAAGGTTTTCTCTCACATCCATAAGTTGTCATGTTAGATATAACTGTCATGTGTACATACAGCTCAAAAGCTAGCTGGTAAATCATATTTCATGGACAACACTTTCTTTGTTTGAAAATTGCCCCTTCCAGTTTTAGCTATGCCCCGCCCATCTCTAACTAAGCTCCACCCACACTTCACCGTGTTGATATTGATCGATCCCCGAATGCCCTATCAATTTGATGAAAACTATACAGTTAAGTTGTTGAATATTTTGTAACTAATTTGACTGGGCACTGTTGTTTATATTTAATAAATAGTAGACATACAATTCGTACAACAGCGCATAGTCCGTCTTCAATTATGCATTCATGGCGTACATATCTATGCCATTCATGACGTCATTAATTGTGATTTCATTCTATGCATCACATAGTCGATTATGACATCATATGATGGATAGATACAGTGGAAAGGTCCGTTCCCAGCCAGTGTAGACAATAAATTCATGAACTATGGTGCTCAATTCTTTCAATATGTCGCCTGTAAACATTACACATTAGTTAACACTAACACTCATATCATCCAAAAACATGAGAAATGTCCATGCGCAGACTAAGAGAAGACTATTTTTGAAAATTTTCTAAAATAGTCTTCTCGCGGTATGCAAATGGACATTTTCCATAAGAAAATTTAAACGTTCTTGAACAAATTTGATGGTTACGGGTCAAGATTTTTCAAGAAAATTTAAATGGGTTTCTCGGCCCGCAAATCATCATTTCTAAAGACCACTCCAAAGGCTGATTTTGTCCTACTTGACCATTAAAGGCTTAAAGTGCTCATAAGTCAATGAATCTCCCACATCTCATGTATATTACTCACTTTATTGGTACATAAGAAGCTTAATCTTAGACACTAAACAGTCCAGTCATTCCATCATTAATTTGGTCTAACCAGAAATGCCAGGTGAGCGATGTTTGAACCAGTGCTTTAAATACTTGCCTTATTCTTGGCACATATTTTGTGTTCGCTTAACCCTTTCACCTATGAATTCCCCATATTCCATTGACAAGGTAACCATACAACTGTTGAATATTTTGAAATTAATCTGACTGGAAGCTGTTGCTGCCTTAGGCAGCAACTAGTCAAATTAATTTTAAAATATTCAACAGAATAAGTTTTATATCATAAAGAATATACTTTTTCCAGGATTTGTTGGTGAAATGGTTAACCTGAAGAAACTGTATTGCTCCTAACCCTTTGCATACTGAAAACTTTGAAGCTTGTTTTTATGTCAGCTAAATGTGATTTATTATTTTGAGCTGTGTATGGCTGAAGCTGCTTTCAGACATCAGCGACTCCAGCTAATTATTTGTAAAATAATCAAACTAATTGTTGACTCAAAAAATACTCTTATAGAATCTTTCAACCAATACTTTTACTTCAAAATAAATATTTATTAAAATAAACTCATTTTTCATCTTACAGCTGTCTAAATTCCATATTTTGACATTCAGTATGCTCCAGGTAATCAGCTCCCTCCGACAAAACTCCCACCTCATCCTGAAACAGTCAATCTTTAACCCCTACCACTGTCCAGTAACAGTGCTATTAATAAATTTCCATTTTTAGCTCACGTGGCCTGAAGGCTCCAGAACATCCATTCAGAATTTTGATTCATCAATTCTTTTGGATGAAAATCTGAGATTTTATGAAAAATGTACCGGAAATGGCTTCTCCTTACCATTCTGAGCGATTTCAACCAAATTTGGTTAAAAGGATCCTGTGGTAATGGGCTCTAGAACTTCCATAAAGAATTTAGATTTGTCAATCTTTTGGGTGATCTTATTTTAAGAAAAATTTACCGGAAAGGTCAAAATGCTACTCCTCCATAGCTGCTTGACATATTTCAACCGAATTTGGTTAGATGGATTCTATGGTGGTAGACTTCATAATTTTGATTGATCAATTTTTTGGGTGAAAATCTTAGATTTTATTAAAAATCTACTGGAAATGGTCGAAATGTTACACCTTATCTGCCTGACATATTTCAACCAAATTTGACTTGATGGATTCTATGGTGGTATGCTCTACAACTTGTATTCAGAATTTTTATTGATCAATTTTTGGGGTGAAAATCTTAGATTGTCAAATTGCTTCTTGTTAACTTAACTGATTTCAAGCAAATTTGGTCAAAAGAATCATGTGATCATAGGCTCTGGAACTTGCATTCAGAATTTTGGGTAAAAATCTTGACATTTTATTAAAAATTTACTGGAAGTTGTCAAATTGCTTCTCCTTACTGCTTTGAGCAATTTCAACCAAACTGCTAAAATGATCCTATGATCATAGGTGCCAGAACTTTCCATTCAAATTTTGATTGGTAGATTTTTCCCGTGAATTTTTTTCATCTTGTTTAATGTAAAGAATCATGTGTATTTAAATGCAAATACTTCATATGCTAATGGGCCAGGTGAGCATCACAGGCCCTTGGGCCTCTTGTTTGTAACCCTATTATGAGTGTCGGCATTGATTCATTAACCATTTTATGCCGAAGCTGTCCAAAACGGGCATCTGTAGTTGTTTTGTAACCAAGCCAGCGATTCCAGTGGTAAAATTTTAAACAATAGTCTTCTCTTGGCCTGCGAATGGACATTCAATAAGCAAATATTTAGCTTTTTTATAAAAAATTTTTGTCATTAAAGTCATTAAACAAGGCCGGTGCAACAATTCTGAGGCGCTACAAAATGATTCACTCAGTACAGCGAGAGGTATCAATTAGGCAGCAGGGTATAATGCAAGGATTTGACAGGTAGGGTAAAATCTGAGACAATCGGAGAATGATTAAAAATAAGTCCATTGATACAGATGAGGCACTACCCCTACACCATTGACGACCAGCCAATACCCTGCAAAATCCGAATAATAGGAGCAGAGGGTAGATCCAGCAGCTGCTCAATCAAGCAGGTTATCCACGCTGAGTCCATCTCAGCACCCATCACTCACAGATCAACTTTGGGCATCTTTTTCAAATGGAAGAGAATACTGCTTAACCCTTTAATGTTCAAGCCATCTAAAACAGTCCTCCTCTACAGATGTCTTGAGGAATGTCTGTTGAAAATTTACCACAGGAATGCCTGGCTCGATAACCAAGCCAGTCATTCCAGTGGTAAATTTTCCAAAATAGTCCTCTTGGCCTGGAAATGGGCATTCATTGAGCAAATATTTTGATTTTCTTGAACAAATTTGACCATTAAAGGGTTAAAAAGCATTAAAGTATTCCTTACAGAGTGCCAGGGATGCAGAGGATGACACGCCACCAACTTGTTATGTGAAGAATCCAGTTTCTCAGTCAATCATATGACATCATAATCAACTATATCACATGTAGCCTGATGTCATAATGAATTACGTCATGAATAACTAGATTTAGTCCATTGTACGAATTGTATGGCTTTACTATTTAATAAACATGCTGTTGAATATTTTGAAATTAATTTGACTGGTCACTATTGCTAGAATAGACACACAATGTGGCAGCAACAGCACCCAGTCAAATTAGTATCAAAATATTCAACTGCTTAGCTGTACAGTTTTCTGGAAATTGATAGTCATGGATCAATCAAACCCACACGGTTGAGGTGTGGGTGGAGCTTAGCTAAAACTGGAAATGATATGAAAGAACATCATCATAATCATCATTATTAGCTCAACTGGCCTGAAAGGCCAAGTGAGCTTATGCCGTGGCGACCGTCAGTCGTGTGTCCGTCCATCAACTTTTCCTTTGAACGACTTCTCAAGAACCGCTGGCCCAATTTCAATTATATTTGGCAGGAAGCATCCTTAGGGCATAGAGATCCAAGTTTGTTCAACTGAGGCCGATTGGCCAATTTGGTCAGTAGCCATCTTGGATTTCAGCCGATTTTAGGAAACGTCTTTAAAAATCTCCGAAACCGCTTGGGGAATCGATTCAAAACTCATGAAACATCATCTAGGGAAAGAGGTAAGCCAAGTTTGTTCAAGAGGACTTGATTGACCAAATGATTCAGCGGCCATCTTGGATGACCTAGTGTTCGCAAAAACGAATTCTCCAGAACTGCTGAAGGGATCGGGCCAAAATTTGGGCGATATGATTAGGGACTAAGGGCCATTAAAGTTTGTTCAACGGAGGTTAATCCATCAAAGAACATGGCCGCCGTGGGCCAATCAAAATGTAGCGTGTTTAGCGATCATATTTTATATGATGAATTTTGAGGCCAAAATTGGTTCTATGTATGTTTTTGGGTATTCTGAGCTGAAATTTGCCATTTTCGAAACTGTCGGATAAACAGTTTGGTGGCCATTTTGGATTATTTTCTCGCCAAAGGAGTCCATACTAAAGCAATGGTAAATTTAAAATGTCTTCTTGAGAACTAGTAGGCCGATTTCAATTATATTTGGCAGGAAGCATCCTTAGGGCATAGGGATCCACGTTGGATCAAATGAAGCCAATCGGCCTGGTGACCATCTTGGATTTCGGCCGATTTTAGGAAACGTCTTTAAAAATCTTCTCCAAAATGGCTTGGGACACGATTCAAAACTCATGAAACATCATCTAGGGAAAGAGGTAAGCCAAGTTTGTTCAAGAGGACTTGATTGACTAAATGATTCGGCAGCCATCTTGGATGACCTAGTTTTCGCACAAACGACTTCTCCAGAACTGCTGAAGGGATCAGGCCGAAATTTAGGAGATATGATTAGGGACTAAGGGCCATTAAAGTCTGTTGAAGAGAAGTTGATCCGTAAAAAACCATGGCCACCATGGGCCAATCAAAATGTGTATTTGGCAGCCATATTGGATTTTTTTATTTGATGGATTTTGAGGCCGAAATTGGTTTTATATATGTTTTTGGGTATTCTGATCTCAAATTTTCGAAACTGTCAGATAAACGGGTTGCCAGTCATCTTGGATAATTTTTCTGCAAAAACCTCCCATACGAAAGCAATGGGAAATTTAAAATGCCTTACTGGGCCGATTTCAATTATGTGTGACAGGAAACATCCTTAGGGCATGGAGATTTAAGTTTGTTCAAACGAAGGCTATCGGCCAATTTGGCTGGTGGCCATCATGGATTTTGGTTGATTTTTAGAAATGTCAAAATCTTTGTCGAAACTGAACGATTGATTCAAAACATAAAATATCATTTAGGGCACAAGCTGAACCAAGTTTGTTCAAGGGAATTTGATTTGCCAAATGGTTGGGCAGCCTGGTTTTCATGAAAGCAACTCCGTCTCCAGAGCCACTGAATGGATTGGGCTGAAATTTTGGAGATATGATATTGATGATTAAGGGCCAGTAAAGTTTGTTCAAGAGAAGTTGATACATAAAGAAACATGGCCTCTGTTTTCTTGTTACAAGTTTGCTCAACTCATTAGAGGTCTACTTATTGTTAAAGCTACTATGTCACATCAAGTGGTCTTAAATGAAAAATAATAGCAAACTTAAAATATACTAGGCATATGTAGCGTATTTTTATGCAATCTAATGGAATATCAAATGATTTTCCATGTTGCCCTATCATTGAAATTGAATTGTGCATAAAAACTATGCAACATGGATGAGTTTTATTTTAAATGTGTAGGTTGTGCCTCGTGAAACGGTGGAACAGCCATTCAATAAGAAGAAGAGCTTTCCCAGTCGCAAAGTATGCTGCAATGCATAAACAAATTTTCGTGAGAGCGACGAGTTTGTTAATGTTACGCTACATATTTTTCATCTACTCGCATATTTTAGAGTGTCTCATGTATCAACTTCTTGGTGACAGCTTGATATTGAGTGATATGAAGATATTTGCGCGCTAGAATAAGAACATTCATCAATATTTACGTAATTGAAGAGGAAAACAATCCCGTTGAAGGGCGTTCGCCCCAGTGCCAACTCCCCACATTTGGCCATTTTTATTATGATACAATTGTAATACGCTGGCGGCTTATTTTAAAGTCCAGGTGATTTCAGCGATTTTACGTGATATTGTACACACCTACGCCAGTTCCGTAGCCCTATTCTATGCAGTAGGCATAAAATGTAGGATAAAGTTCGTCTATTCACGTTTTGCGTGTAGGTTACGCATACACGAGTCTTACAGCTTCATTCGTTGCTAAGTCAGTCATCCACACAGTTAGTTGGTTGGTCAATCGCTGGGTGGGTGGTTCGATCTGTCAACCTGTCTATCCATCCGTCAATCATGCAGTTTGCTAGTCTGTTACTCATGCAGCCATCCGATCGGTCACCCATGCAGTCTTGACTGACAGTCTCTATTCATCTTACAGTCATCCAATCTGTCACTCATGCAGTCATCTGATATGTCATTGATGCAGTCCATCAGACTGTCACACATGCAGCCATCCTATGTGTCACTCATGCAGTTGTCCGATATGCCACTCATGCAATCCATCTGATCTGTCACTCATGCAGTCATCCGATCTGTCACTCATGCAGTTGGTCAGGCGGACAGTCAGTCGGTTTGTTGTTTAGTCGGTCAAACAGTCAGTGGGTGGGTGGTTTGGTCTGTCAGCCTGTCACTCAGTCCATCACTTATGCAGTCATCCGATCTGTCACTCATGCAATCCATCAGTCATGCAGTCATCCGATCTGTTACTCATTCGGTCGGTAGGTTGCTCAGTGGGTTGGTCAGTCCGTGGGTGGGTGGTTTGCTGTCTAGACTGTCAGTCTCTATTCCTCACGCAGTCATCCGATCTGTCACTCATGCAGTCATCTGATCTGTCACTCATGCGGTCATCTGACCAGTCACTCATACAGTCATCCGATCTGTCACTCACGCAGTCATCTGATCTGTCACTCATGCAGTCATCCGATCTGTCACGCATGCAGTCATCCGATCTGTAACTCATGCAGTCATCTGAACAGTCACTCATGCGGGCATCTAATCTGTCACTCATGCAGTCAAATGATCTGTCACTCATGCAGTCATCCGATCTGTCACTCACGCAGTCATCTGACCTGTCACTCATGCAGTCATCCAATCTGTCGCTCACGCAGTCATCCGATCTGTCACTCACGCAGTCGGTTGGTTGGTCAGTGAGTGGGTTGGTCATGCTGTGGCTGGGTGGTTTGGTCCATCAGTCTCACTCATGCAGCCATATGATCTATCAGTCATGCAGTCAATCAGTATGTCACTCATCCAGTCATATCTGTCACTCATGCAGTCCATCAGTCTGTCACTCATGCAGTCATCCTATCTGTCAATAATGCAGTCATTTGATATGTCACTCATGTAGTTCATCAGGCTGTCACTCATACAGTCATCCTATCTGTCACTCCTGCAGTCATCCGATATGTCACTCATGAATTCTGTCAGTCTGTCACACATGCAGCCATCCGATATGTCACTCATGCAGTCCGTCCAATCTCGCTCATGCAGTCACCAGATCTGTCACTTATGCAGTCGGTCACCAATGCAGTTGGTCGGGCGGGCAGTTGGTCGGTTTGTCATTTAGTCGGTCGAGCAGTGGGTTGATCAGTTGGTGGGTGGGTGGTTTGCTCTCTCAGCCTGTCAGTCAGTCCATCACTCATGCAGTCATCCGATCTGTCACTCATGCAGTCATCTAATCTGTCACTAATGCAGTTATCCGATCTGTCACTAATGCAGTTATCCGATCTGTCACTCATGCAGTCATCCGATCTGTCACTCATGCAGTCATCCGATCTGTCACTCATACAATCATCCGATCTGTCACTGATGCAGACATCCGATCTGTCACTCATGCAGTCATCCGATCTGTCACCCATGCAGTCATCCGATCTGTCACTCATGCAGTCAATTGGTTGTCACTCGGTCGGTCAGTGGGTTGGTCAGTCAGTCTGTCCCTCATGCAGTCATCCAATCTGTCACTAATGCAGTTATCCGATCTGTCACACAGGCAGTCGATCGGGTGTGCGTGCGGTCAGTTGGTCAGTCAGTGGGTTGGTCAGTCGGTGGGTGAGTGGTTTGCTCCATCAGTTTGTCCGTCAGTCCATCACTCATGCAGTCATCTGATCTGTCGCTCATGCAGTCCGTCCGTCCATCAGTTATGCAGTCATCTGATCTGTCACCCCTATTCCTCATGCAATCATCCGATCTGTCACTCATGCAGTCTGTTAGTCTGTCAGTCATGCATTCATCTGATCTGTCACTCATACAGTCATCCGATATGTTACTGACGCAGACATCCAATCTGTCACTCATGCAGTCGTCCGATCTGTCACTCATGCAGTCGATTGGTTGGTCAGGCGTTCAGTTGGTCAGTGGGTTGGTCAGGCAGTGAGTGGGTGGTTTGGTCCATCAGTCTGTCTCATTCAGTCATGCGATCTGTCACTCATGCCGTTATCCGATCTGTCAGACAGGCAGTCGATCGGGTGTGTGTGGGCGCTCAGTCGGTCAGTCAGTGGGTTGATCAGTCGGTGGGTGGGTGGTTTGGTCTGTCAGTCTGTCCATCAGTCCATCACTCATCTGATCTGTTACTCATGCAGTCCATCCGTCCATCAGTTATGCAGTCATCTGATGTGTCACCCATGCGGTCAGTCGGTCGGTTGCTCAGTGGAGTGTCAATCTGTGGATGGGTTGTTTGGTCTGTCAGCATCTCATGCAGTCCTCCAATCTGTCACTCATGCACTACGTTAGTCCGTCAATCCTGTAGTCATCCAATTTGTCACTTGCAGTCATCCGATCTGTCATGTATGGAGTCACCTGATCTGTCAATCAGGCAGTCCGTCAATCTGTCACTCATGCAGTCATCCGATCTGTGATACATGCAGTCCATCAGACTTCTACACATGAAGCCATCCTATCTATTCTTCATGCAGTCATCCGATCTATCACTCATGCAGTTAGTCAGTCATCCGATCTGTCACTCATATTGTCGGCCGGTCGGTCATCATGTCCATCAGTTAATTATTCAATAGATCTGTCACTCACGCAGTCCATCACTCATGCAGTCAGTCATCTGATCTGTCACTCATGCAGTCATCTGCTCTGTCACTCATGCAGTCGGTCGATTGGTCAGTCAGTTGTTCAGCCTGTCCATCAGTCCGTCATGCATGCAGTCATCAGATCTGTCACTCATGCAGTCTGTCAGTTCATCACTCAAGTAGTCGTTCATCTGATCTGTCACCCATGCAGTCTGTCGGTTGGTCAGTCGGCCTGTCCATCAGTCTGTCACTCATACAGCTATCTGAGCTGTAACTCATGCAGTCTGTCAGTCCATCACCCATACAGTTGGTCATCCGATCTGTTACTCATGCATCAGTCAGTCCATCACTCATGCAGTCTGACATCTGATCTGTCAGTCACGCAATCAGTCGGTCAACCGATCTGTCACTCATGCAGTCGATCGGTCATCCGATCTGTCACTCATGCAATCAGTCCGTCATCCGATCTGTGACTCATGCGGTTGGTTGAAAATTGTCAAAAGGTCACCCCTCTCTTTCCCCTCCCATATCCTTACCGCGCCTATTTGTAATTTCAAGGTAGTCTGAGATGAGGTCACGAAAAATGAGGATATGATTGCTTTTTCATAATGAAAGTCCCATAACAAAAATACAACAATACTGGTAAGACACACTTCTGAATGAATGCCGGTTGCGCTGCCCGTTTTCGTAATAACTACAATAGTTTGCAAACTATTGTGAACGCATTACGAAAACTGATAACGCAAGCCACCTTCACTTATACGCGGTGGGCGTTACCAGTATTGTTGCCCAGTTTACAGCTAATTCGCCTATTTTAGTCTAGCCTATCATTTAATTTAGTCATTAATAATATTTATTGATGCTGCAGCCATCTAATAACAATAGCTAATTGACACCAGTTGAAACCGAAAGCGAAACAAAAAATGTCACGTGATAAGAGGGATTTCCCTGCATGAATATTTATGAGATGCCCACTGAATACAATATAAACTAGATGGATAAGATCAGTAATTTCTGTGAAAATGCGCTACTTGACGATCGCGGTAACGGTGAAATTACATCATTTTATTGACGGCATTGTGCAAATATGAACTTCTCCTGACACAATGCGATGATGTATATAGCCTAGACTGATTTGCAACAAGAGACCCAATGGGCCTGTATCGCTCACCTGGCATTTCAACCAATCTTACTTAAGTTTTACATCCATCTGTGTCACTTCCAATGACTTTCAGTCAAATGGTTTAGTTTTCGAGATATTGGCAGCAATCTCTGGACGGGTTTTTTTGCATTAGTGATTTTGAACAATGTTTAAGTGAAAATAGATGATATCAGTGCTAACTACAGCTGGTTTCTTAACTGTCTCACTTCTGCAAGCCAGTGCAGCCAATAATTTCAATTTTCAAAAGCTCTTGACTTCTTGAATATTTTGAAAACAATTCGACTGAAAGTTGTTGGCTGCTTAGCCACCAACAACTTTCAGTCCAATTGTTTTCAAAATATTTATCAGGTTCAGAGATATAACCTTTGGAATGTCGTCTACAAAAACTCAGTCCGACGGTTACCAGAAGTTTAAATACAATTGAAGAAGATGGTCTCTAAAGGCAGGTAGGTGGTCTTTATAGCAGGTTATTCCCCACCGCCACACAATCCATTTAACACATGCACATCTGGCTGAATCACCAAGTTAGCAACAGGGGTAGGGTGAGCTGGAGTTGATTAAAAAAATAATTTGACTGAAAGTCATTGCTGCCTTAGGCAACAACAACTTTCATTGCTTCAATCAAATACATTTCAAAATATTTTTAAGAGCATAGATGTCAGAGCACATACCTTAAATATTTCGGCAGTATTGGAAAGGTTAATCTGTTAATTGGAATTTAATACCTAGTTTGGCAATAAAATCTGACATGGTGATAAATCAATGGACAGTGGGAGCAAACCTGTATTTGCCCTATGAAAGTGAGACTGCAAATATTTAAAGAGTGATAACTCTGGCATTTGACATCCTATCAGTTTCATTGTCACAACAGATATTACATGCCGACATTAACATTGTGTCAATCCATCAAGAAATAATAAAATGAGCTGCCATTGTTGGTGACGGACAGACAGATGGATGGATGGACATACAGAAGGCGGATGGGGGGGGGGGTCATCGCTATGCGACAGCTGACTGACAAGTAAGCAGAGTTAAGAAAACCGATTTCGGCTTCAAAATCCATCAAATAAAAAAATTGAATATGGCAGCCATACACACTAAAATTTGATTGGTCCACGGCGGCCATGTTTTTTACCGATCATGAACAAACTTTAATGGCCTTTAGTCCATAATCATATCCCCAAATTTCAGCCCGATCCGTTCAGCGGTTCTGCAGAATAAGTCATTTTCCCGAAAACTAGGTCATCCAAGATGGCCGCCGAACCATTTGGACAATCAAGTTCCTTCGAACAAACTTGGTTCAGCTCTTGCCCTATATGATATTTCGTGAGCTTTGAATCGATCCACTAAGCGGTTTCGGAGAAGATTTTTAAAGCCATTTCCTAAAATCGGCCAAAATCCAAGATGGCCACTGGCCAAATTGGCCGATCGACTTTGTTTGAACAAACTTGGATCCCTATGCCCTAAGGATACTTCCTGCCAAATATAATTGAAATCGGTCCAGTGGTTCTTGAGAAATTGTTTAAAGAAAAGTTGACGGATGGACGGACACCGGACGGTCGCCATGGCATAAGCTCACTTGGCCATTCTGGCCAGGTGAGCTAATAATAAAATACTGTGACATAGAAGCTTTAATGACCATTCTAGTTGAAATGCCTACGGTCCAGGTGAGCGATACAGGCCCCTTGGGCCTCTTGTTTATAGCACATATTCAGGGCATTCTGAATCTCGTCAACCTACCTTTAACAATGACCTTTAACATTTTGTCTCCCAATTTAAGTGTATTCTTTGGACCACCAAGGCCACCCTCCCACCCAAGTTTCTTGAAAATCTTCAGTAGAGCAAATGCGCGCACGCACACCCTCACACACACCCCTACACACGCATGCACGCACACACACACGCATGCACACGCACACGCACACGCACACGCACACACACACACACACACAGAGCAGAAATTCACAAATATGTAACTGTTTTTAACCCAATTTTAATCATATTTAAGACAAATATCATAATAACATTTACAGTTGCTTAAACATGGATTTTACTCTAGATTCATGTAATTTATACATAAAGTATTTTTTACACAATGTAACCAAGCGTGTGTAAAATCCTTACTTTTGTACTTGGCACCTAACTTAACCTTTTAGTGGCCAAGCTGTGGCCTTGATGAATGTCCATTTACAGGATAAGATTTTTGAAAATTTACCAATGGAATGTCTGGCTCAATAATCGAGCCAGTCATTCCAGTGCTAAATTTTTTTTAAATACTGTTATTGTGCTCTACAAATGGCCATTCACTGGCCAAATATTTCAATTTTTTTCTAGTCTTGGCCATTAAAGTGTTAACGATTTTAGTCATACAGCTCGAATGAGACACATTTTCAATACAAGACATACTATGGCAAATATTTTGAAACAAGTTTGGCTGAAAGCTGTAGTTGCAGCAACAGCTTTCAGTCAAATTAGTTTTGAAACATCCACCAGTTTTCCAGTATAGTTACTTGGCTTATTGGGATGATGGGATATTATGATTCCATGGTTGGAATAGTTAAAGCTCTGCTAGTAGAACACTGTAGATATCAAAACATAATCTAACAAGACGTATATCTCTGGTTATAACACAATCACAATCTCACAAAACATCTATTTCTTATTTTAAAAGAATACTTAACAAATTTTAGAGTAACTATGCAGTGTACATTCTCTGATCTGGAAAGGTGGGGCCTAAGAATACTTAACAGATAAAAACATGGCAACATTAGAATATGTGGGACACATTGGCTGCATGGCTATATATGAATGCCTCTGTATATGAGAAATATAGGACAGATATAATTGGGACATTTTGTCATACTAACCCTTTCACCAATGAATTCCCCATATCTCATTTTCAATGCTACCATACATGAACTGTTGAATATTTTGAAATTATTTAGACTGGCAGCAACCGCTTCCAGTCAAATTAATTTCAAAATATTCAATAGTACAAGTTTTATATCATAAATAATTTACGTTCTCAGGGATTTGTCAGTGAAATGGTTAGTCTAAGAGTACACCCTCAATGTACACTTTCAATGTTCTCATCTGTTAATGCTTTCATACCAAATCCCAGTACCTCAATTTCAAATCACCTAGCTGTTGAATATTTTGAAATTAATTTGACTGAAAGCTGTTCTTGCTCTCAAATTAGCTTCAAAATAATCAACAGGGGCCTCGAGTCGGTGAAGCGGTGGTGGCTACGACCGACCGTCGTTCGCTCACTTGTTTCCTATTGTTGAACAACGGTCATGACCACTACCTCTTCACCGACCATTTGGTGCAGTAGGCCCCAGGATAGTTGATAGTTATCATAGATTCTGGGAATTTGGGTTTTAAATGGATTTCAACATACGTAAAAGTGGGAAGAGCATAGCTAAAAATGGGCGGGGCATAGTTAAAATGGGCGGGGCACAGCTGGTAATCAGGAAAATACAACATTTCATAGAAGTCGAGTATCCCTTTAAGCAGACTCTAACACGATCCAATAACAACATCTATCATTGCTAGTAACAATATGAACAAGACACATACTATATAATCTAAATAAGACGATGTCTATCTCTGGTAATAACACAAACACTAAGTGACTAGAATGTCTGCCAATGCTATCATGAACGTAACATGTGCCATGGTTATAAAAATCAGGATCATACTCGATAGAGAAAATTCATATTTTGAAAGTGTCTCCCTGATACGACGATCATGTCATATCAGTGGAAAGTTTTCTAAATTACATTTTTTCTTCAAGTAGATGGTAATGGACCTTTGCAGTTTATCCATCCTTCATCTAATGTCATATCATGTCATAATCAACAAAGTGATGTGTAGGATGATGTCATAATTAATTATGGCATTAATGACTCAATGTAGTCCGTCTTTAACACTTAGTAATCCGACACATTGTATGAATTGTATGTCTTTACCATTAATAAACATTCTGTTGAATACTTTTAAAATAATTTGACAGGGCACCATAAGCAGCAACAGCGCCCAGTCAAATTAGTTTCAAAATATTTAATAGTTTACCTGTATAATTGTCTGGAATTTGATAGTCATGGATCAATCGATCCCAACATGAGCGAGGTGTTGGTGGAGCTTAGCTAGAGATGGGCAGGCCATAGCTAAAACTGGAAAGGCCCATTTTCTGTCAGCAAAAGTTGTCTCCTTTGAATTAGGATTGCAACCTAGACGTAGCTAGCTATATATAGGATATGTATATAAATACATCACATCATATATATATATATATATATATATATATATATATATATATATATATACATCTATCTATCTATCTATCTATCTATCTATCTATCTATCTATCTATATATATATATATATATATATATATATATATATATACACCTGTGCAAAAGTTAAGCACCAGCAAAAACAATAGAACGTAGAAACATGATGGTACAACTAGGCTGCCATACTTTTTGTCCCCGCGTTAGCTGACATAATTCCAAGTACGAAATGCACATGCATGCGTGACTTCACGCCGCTTGATGTCCGTGCGTGGCGGGAAACAGCACACGTGTTCAGTTATGTAAAAGTCCAGTTTGAGGTGTAGAACATTACATACAGATTTAGGCGACAAGATTAGGAATTTTGTGTTCATGACCGTGGTTTATTTGTACAGAGAGAATTAGCTCTTGATTGTGAACCGCTATGGCAAGACGAAGGTTAAGTGATCGTGTGAAATGGCAACTCATAGGCATGCATACCACTGGTATGTCATGCAGAGAGATTGGCAGACAGCTGAACATTAACCATACTGTAATCAGTCGTTTGATTGCAAAACATGGGAAAACTAACGAGGTGAAGGACAGGCCTAGATCGGGAAGACCGAAGAAGACTACTGCCCGTGATGATCGAGCCCTAGTACGCCTTGTTAGGAGATCTCCATTCACCAACAGCAGAGTGCTCAGCCAGCAATGGGAAACGCGCAATAGAGTGTCAATGTCTACCGTCAAAAGGAGACTGTATGCTGCTGGCATGAAAGCTAGGAGACCTGTCAGACGTCCTCTCCTCACTGCACACCACAAAGAGGAGCGTCTGAGGTGGTGCAACGAAAGAAGACACTGGAACATGAGATCCTGGAGACGGGTACACTGGTCCGATGAAAGTCGGTTCCTGCTTCATGCCACAGATGGTCGAACTCGTGTATGGAGGTCCAGACGCACGGCGTACGACCAACGTAACATCATGGAAGAAGTTCCATTTGGTGGAGGTTCCGTTATGATATGGGGGTGCATCTCATTTGATTGTAAGCTGGATCTGTTGACTGTACCTGGAACACTAAATGGACAAACATATCAAGGTTCCATACTGGATAGAGTTGTGGTCCCTCATTTTGTAAATCATGCACCTGGAACCCACCCTATATTCATGGATGACAACGCCCGACCACATCGTGCTAGAGCTGTGCATGAATACCTCCGCCAGAATGCCATCGAAACCCTACCATGGCCAGCAAGGAGCCCTGACATGAACCCTATTGAGCATATCTGGGACATTCTGGGAAACATGGTGAGAAGGAGGGATCCTCCTATGCAGAACCTACAGGAATTAACAGACGCACTCCATCTTGAATGGCAACGAATACCACAATGGCGTATCAGTCGGTTGGTGACCAGCATGAGACATCGTGTTCAGGCCGTCATCCAGGCACAAGGTGGCTATACCCGGTATTAATAATGACAGTCTCAAACTCGTGCACAGATGTTAAACTTCGTTTTCAGACACCATTAATGACAATCTAGCCACGTGTGTCAACTGTAGGGCAATAGTTGTCAGTTGTGTCAACGTAACCATATTCAGGCCTCGTTTTCAAGTTCAAACAAAAACATACAGTGTTTCCCCACCATCATAATCAGCATTCCTCTAGTTGCATTATTACCTCTTGCACTAAGATGGATGGGTACATAAATGTTTATGCTATTGCTTTCTTCATAGCACATGCATATACCCTCGCATGTGCGTAAAAATAGGGTGGTGCTTAACTTTTGCACAGGTGTATATATACTTATTTTATAGTCAATATATATATATATATATATATATATATATATATATATATATATATATATATATATATATATATATATACTTATTTTATAGTCAATATATATATATATATATATATATATATATATATATATATACTTATTTTATAAACTCATATACACACATATTCTATTGACAAAATTATATTCATAACTTTAAATACTTTCAAAATACTCAGCATGATTTTATGTAAAATAGGATAGCACAGATAATGTGCAGTCACCCAGAACACAGGTAGTGAACAATCACCTAGACCAGCAACTGTGACGAGAATCACACAGGTGGGCTTGGAATTAAGGCTGGATTAGTAGAGATTTGTCCCGACCACCGGTGGCTGAGTTCAGTAAATCATAAGTGCGCATGTTCAATTGGCTGACGCAGATGATCAGCTACATATATAGCTTCCAAAATGGACACAATTCTGTTGGAAATTGAACAAACGCCAATTTATATAGTTTTATCAGAAATAAAATTGCATTGGCTGTAATAATGGCATTTTATTCGACTACGTAATAGAATTAGTAACAAAAACAAATTATTTCGGAGACAGATTTCGTGCACCAATGCTTAGTCCGTCATCTCTTAGTGTTCAAATGCCTTCATGATCTTGCACCACCGTACCTAAATTCACTGATCGTACGAAGAACATCAGCAAGGTCCCTTCGATCAAATTCACAATTACTATGTGTCGTACCACGTTCGAATTTAACCATCGGTGAACGCGCCTTCTTGAGAGCAGGACCAAAATTTTGGAACAATCTACCATCTGACATTCAAAATTGAGCGATTTAAATCTCTGTTAAAAACTCACCTTTTCACAAGAGCATATTTTTTAATTTTGTAAAGCGCCTTTGAGCGGTTTAGTCCGGAATCGGCGCTATAGAAATTTACATACATACATACATACATCAATTAAGTGTTTGTGATGAACTTATCTATGTCATTGATTAAGACATCAGGTTACACGTCACATAATGCACACTTATGATTTACTGTCATATGATTGATGGATAAATTGGAATCCTCCATTGAGCCAGCAGTGGTAAATTCTGAAAAAAGTAATCTTCTTGACCTGCAAATGGACACTTCTTGTGACAACTGCAGAAGACATTTTTGGTCAATTTGGCCATTAAAGGGTAAAATAGATCTAACAGGTTATTGTAGAAAGAGATTTCCTCATTTCCTGTGACTATATTGGATTTCAGATCATCAACAATTTCTTTAAGTTTCTTACTCAAATTGACTTGCAATTTCATACAATGTGACAAGTGTTGACAAAATTCATCGTACGGAAACTAATTTTCAGGATACCAACCTGAGGGCCATATTGGATTTCAACAATCATAATGAGGGGTGGGGGAGCGAGAGAGAGAGAGAGAGAGAGAGAGAGAGAGAGAGAGAGAGAGAGAGAGGAGGGCAGGGGATTTGCTCCGCCCTATCAGGCTATCAGAAAGACACTATAGTTTAACAATATATTAGTAAAACAAACAACTGTGAACATACGAATGATAGCAGTATAAGTATAATAATTATACAAACAGAAATTAAAATCCAAGTATACAAAATATGAGTGAAAATGGAATGTATGTTGTGAACAAATTAAGATGGTGTGAGCGAGACGTTGTGTATAATTAAATGACTTGTCACTAATGTTCACAAGATGATGAACCACATAACTCATATACGTGACTGGTAAATAGACAAATATTGTATTAACCCTTTAAAATCCATGAAAAAGTAAATTATTTACCATGCATAGCATATTCTGTTGAATATTTTGAACCTTTAAGCTTTAACCATACCCAGATCAAAAACAACAAATTCTTCATGATGTAAGGAATATTATGTTGGATATTTTGAAACTAATATGACGGAGAGCGGTTGCTGCCAGTCAAATTAGTTTCAAAACATCCAACAGCTTTACTGTATAGTTGAAATTGAGACATTGGTATTTCAAGTTTTAAAGAGTCAATCTAATTCTTGCCAATTAATGGAGAATCCGAACATTGGAATGTATTCCAACTCCAGGTATGAGCTAGCTTCTCTGTCAACATTGAATGCTAAATGGCGAAAGAAAATGATGGCTAAAATAAATGAGTTTCTTCAAGAAAAATAATGATGTATAAAATAACTATATTAATCCCACGTATATAATTATCTCCACCCTATAATCTGTACACTATCATACTCTCCCCATACAATCCACATCCTTTCACCATATTAAGTTCTATGCTAACAATGTCATGCATACTATATCAATCCCTAACCTATCATCTCCATCTTATTATGCGGTCATATGATTCGCACTACACATAACAATGGACCTTTCCAGTTTTAGCTATGCCCTGCCTATCTTTAGCTATGCCCTGCCTATCTTTAGATAAGCTCCACCCACACCACGCTCGTGTTGGGCTCGATCGATCCCTGAACTCCCTGACTAATTTCCAGAAAACTATACAGGTTAGCTGTTGAATATTTTGAAACTAATTTGACTGGGCGCAACAGTCAAATTAGTTTCAACATATTCAACAGCATGTTTATTAAATAGCAAAGACATACCATTCATATGTGTCAGACTATTAAGCATTTAAGATGGACTAAATCGAGTCATTCATGCTGTAATTGATTATGATGTCATCCTACATGTGTGGATAAACTGGAATGGTCCATTCCATAGCTTGCCGACCCTATCAACACCACCCTGTGTTCACCAATCCATCATCGTCAATAGGTCTTAAATATCCTATTATTCCCATGATATCATCATCACTAGGTCAATGATTCCCTATCATACCCTCCATATTATCCATATATTATCATTCCTACCCTATGGTGCGACATATTCAGCGTATGCGCCTTCTGATCATTCACACCCTAGATACAGTTTTAAGTTGCTAATAAATAATTATTTTCAAACATGCTTAACATTACTTATACCACAAAAACTGATACCCAATTAACACATTATTATTATTATTATTATTATTATTATTATTATTATTATTATTATTACTCATTACCACCATGATGTGCCTCTAAACTAGGGTGTATATATCCATGCAGATAGGCTTGTGCGATTATTTAAGAATAATCGTAATGAATTGATTAATAATATCAATGACGAAAGTTGTCATTGTGTTTATAAATGTCCATTTGTAGGCCAAGAGAAGACTATTTTTGAAAATGTATCATTGGAATGCCTGCATTGATGTTCGAGCCAGTCATGCCAGTGATGCATTTCCAAAAATAGTTTTTTCTTGGCCTGCAAATGAACATACATTCACTGAGCAAAACATAAATTTTGGTGACTGATCTCACTGAAGAGCTATTAAAAGGTAGGTTTTGAAAGAGTTTATGAAATTATTCACGATTATTCGATTATTTAATCTTTAATCAAAAAAAATGACGACCTAATCACGTAATCGCACAAGCCTACATGCAGATTCCACCGCATAGCCTTTATAAGTGATGGAGTAAATCATTTGGTTACTTTGAGTAAGCATCTAACAATGTTATTGATAGTGTCTTGTCTTGTGGATGATCTTCTTGTTGTTGATATTGTAAACATGTTATTGTTCTTATTGACATTGTTAGTGTTGACATTACTGACATTGTTGGTACTATGATTGTGAATATGGTTGCTGCTACTGTTGTTGTCCTTGTTTTGTTGGCATTGCTGTTGCTGTTAATATTGTTGGTGACAGTGTTGTTGATGTTGTTTTTAGTATTGTTCTTGTTGCTATTTTGATAGTATTATCATTGTTGTTGACTTTGTTCTTTTTCTTCTAACATTGCTGTTATTATTACTAAAATTGTTGCTATTGTACCTGTATCAGTCTGTTATTGTCATTATTGTTTTGTGGTTGCTCTTTTAAGATTTATTGACACAATTATTGTCATTGTCAGTCTGTCTATCTGTCTTCCATGATTGTTTGCCTTTGTACTAATCAATCTGTAGACCTCAGACTCGCTGGATCTCAAACAACTTTACGTCCGTGTCATACCAGATTGGTGGATCAACGTTTCTGAAATGTAAACAAATAATGAAACTGACGTTAAAAAAGACTGACATAAACTTTATTGGTAAAGAAAAGAAGTTTTCTAATAGTTAATGTCAATTTACAAATTAAGAGAGAATATTAGAAAACTTACCACTAGAATGACTGGGTCGATAACCAGGCCAACTATTTTTAGTCAAGTTAGGATGGTTAAATATAGTCAGTTTGCTGGTTTACTGAACATACACAGTTGGTATGTCCAAGCGAATGCTGTTTAGTTGAATATAGTTCATTGGTACTAGATTCCCCATTGAATTACTATTGCAGAAAATTTTGAGACGGTACCAGTCTCGATTAACCCTTTCTGTCATCTGTTTTAATTGACTATGAAAATGGGTTATTTTTGTTGACTAGGATGTCAAACAGCATCCGTATAAAATAAAGTGGGAAGAAAATGGGTCTTTACTATTTAATAAACATGCTGTTGAATATTTTGAAACTAATTTGACTTGGCGCTGTTGCTGCCATAGGCAGCAACAGCACCCAGTCAAATTGGTTTCAAAATATTCAACAGCTTACCTGTAAAGTTTTCTGGAAATTGAGTCTGGCAAAACATGGGTGGAGCTGAGCTAAAGATAGGTAGGGCATAGCTAAAACTGGATTCCTCCATTAGATTGGAAGACATTGCTTCCTAAGGCAGCAATGTCTTCCAATCCAATTATGTTCAAAATATTCAACAGAACATTTCTACATCGTGTTCAAAATTGTACTAACTAACTTCTTTCGCTATTTCTGAGCTGTACTACAATGACCACATGTGTTAAAGACGTGGTCTCCAAGACATTTCCCACCAGCTTTAACAAAATGTGTCCAATTCGATTATCAGCCTCCAATGCTATAGTGTGACTACGTATGCCTACCTGAGATAGATAACTCCCCACATGTAGGTGCGGAACCACATACTGGTGCCGGTGTTGGCCTGATATTTACGGATTAGTATCGGGTGTGGCACAGGCAATAGACCGACCAAAGTGCCATGCTGAAGAAACTTGAGGATTTCACTCTCGTCTGTCAGGCCTCTGTGACACACAAACACAAATATGTAACTCCTAAAGCACTGAAATATCAGATTTATAACTTCCATTCCCTTTCATCTGATGGCTGGTGATTATTTTGGAAACAATGTCGCTGTAAAATGTTGCAGTCTATGACAGCAACAGGTTTTAGTGGCATTGTTTCCAAAATGTACACCAACATTTTATCCACTGACTGCAACAGCTTCCAGGCAAATTACTTTCAAAATAATCAACATCATGTAACTGATATGCAGCGTATATTTGAACTGGTTAACTTGTGGTGACTGGAAAACATTGGCCACAATGTGCTTGTTAAGTGATGACATATTTCCGGGTTCAGCTCGATTGTTAAATACACAAAGAAATGTTTTTGTTTAACTACAAATGATGACATCATAAACATGCACTTATGATGTAATAACGCAAAATACACACTTCCGGGTTGCGAATCACGCGTAGTGGCGTCATACTTAACAAGCCCATAGGTAACATTTGGCTAGTATGTTTGAGTGCACTATTACCACTCACTTATCAATGCATATTTTTTCCACTTGAGGAACAAGAACCTGCAACATCCTCATAATGGTCTGCAGAGGTAGCTTCTGCTTCCACGAGTGCACCTGAAACAGCAGATAAACATCTAAGTCATGGAATCAAATAGTATAAAACCCAGTGGCTCACTAAACGTTTTACCACTTTATTGGTGAAATTTGTTAAAAAATATCAAAATAGTTGCTTATTGAATGTCCATATGCAGACCAAGAGTTGACTAATTTTGAAAATTTACCACTAGAATGACAAAGTCATTCCAGTGGTAAATTTTCAAATATAATCTTCTCTTGGCCTGCAAATGGACATTCCTTAAGACTATTATAGATGTGTATTTTGGCCAGCTTCAGCATGAAAGAGTTAGTGGCTAAAATTGGGCAAGATCTAAATAGTTGATGACCGAATTTCTATTTGTATGCTAAAAAGGACTACGAGCGTAAAAATTTACAATGACTGGCTTATTTATCGAGCCACAAGAGAACTAAGTCCTATGTCTTTTGACTATTTTAAATTACAAAATATGTTATACAGAATGCAGAGTAATAAACCTCTATGTTCCAATTGTATACAGTAGAACGTCATAGTATAAGTCAACTTATGTCATAAAATTGTATACAGTAGAATGTCATAGTATAAGTCAACTTATGTCATAAAATTGTATACAGTAGAACGTCATAGTATAAGTCAACTTATGTCATAAAATTGTATACAGTAGAACGTCATAGTATAAGTCAACTTATGTCATAAAATTGTATACAGTAGAACGTCATAGTATAAGTCAACTTATGTCATAAAATTGTATACAGTAGAACGTCATAGTATAAGTCAACTTATGTCATAAAATTGTATACAGTAGAACGTCATAGTATAAGTCAACTTATGTCATAAAATTGTATACAGTAGAACGTCATAGTATAAGTCAACTTATGTCATAAAATTGTATACAGTAGAACGTCATAGTATAAGTCAACTTATGTCATAAAATTGTATACAGTAGAACGTCATAGTATAAGTCAACTTATGTCATAAAATTGTATACAGCAGAACGTCATAGTATAAGTCAACTTATGTCATACAATTGTATACAGCAGAACGTCATAGTATAAGTCAACTTATGTCATAAAATTGTATACAGCAGAACGTCATAGTATAAGTCAACTTATGTCATAAAATTGTATACAGCAGAACGTCATAGTATAAGTCAACTTATGTCATAAAATTGTATACAGCAGAACGTCATAGTATAAGTCAACTTATGTCATAAAATTGTATACAGCAGAACGTCATAGTATAAGTCAACTTGTCATAAAATTGTATACAGCAGAACGTCATAGTATAAGTCAACTTATGTCATAAAATTGTATACAGTAGAACGTCATAGTATAAGTCAACTTATGTCATAAAATTGTATACAGCAGAACGTCATAGTATAAGTCAACTTATGTCATAAAATTGTATACAGCAGAACGTCATAGTATAAGTCAACTTATGTCATAAAATTGTATACAGCAGAACGTCATAGTATAAGTCAACTTATGTCATAAAATTGTATACAGCAGAACGTCATAGTATAAGTCAACTTATGTCATAAAATTGTATACAGCAGAACGTCATAGTATAAGTCAACTTATGTCATAAAATTGTATACAGTAGAACGTTATAGTATAAGTCAACTTATGTCATAAAATTGTATACAGTAGAACGTTATAGTATAATTCAACTTATGTCATAAAATTGTATACAGTAGAACGTCATAGTATAAGTCAACTTATGTCATAAAATTGTATACAGTAGAACGTTATAGTATAATTCAACTTATGTCATAAAATTGTATACAGTAGAACGTCATAGTATAAGTCAACTTATGTCATAAAATTGTATACAGTAGAACGTTATAGTATAATTCAACTTATGTCATAAAATTGTATACAGTAGAACGTTATAGTATAATTCAACTTATGTCATAAAATTGTATACAGCAGAACGTCATAGTATAAGTCAACTTATGTCATAAAATTGTATACAGTAGAACGTTATAGTATAAGTCAACTTATGTCATAAAATTGTATACAGTAGAACGTCATAGTATAAGTCAACTTATGTCATAAAATTGTATACAGCAGAACGTCATAGTATAAGTCAACTTATGTCATAAAATTGTATACAGCAGAACGTCATAGTATAAGTCAACTTATGTCATAAAATTGTATACAGTAGAACGTCATAGTATAAGTCAACTTATGTCATAAAATTGTATACAGCAGAACGTCATAGTATAAGTCAACTTATGTCATAAAATTGTATACAGTAGAACGTTATAGTATAAGTCAACTTATGTCATAAAATTGTATACAGTAGAACGTTATAGTATAATTCAACTTATGTCATAAAATTGTATACAGTAGAACGTCATAGTATAAGTCAACTTATGTCATAAAATTGTATACAGTAGAACGTTATAGTATAATTCAACTTATGTCATAAAATTGTATACAGTAGAACGTCATAGTATAAGTCAACTTATGTCATAAAATTGTATACAGTAGAACGTTATAGTATAATTCAACTTATGTCATAAAATTGTATACAGTAGAACGTTATAGTATAATTCAACTTATGTCATAAAATTGTATACAGCAGAACGTCATAGTATAAGTCAACTTATGTCATAAAATTGTATACAGTAGAACGTTATAGTATAAGTCAACTTATGTCATAAAATTGTATACAGTAGAACGTCATAGTATAAGTCAACTTATGTCATAAAATTGTATACAGTAGAACGTTATAGTATAAGTCAACTTATGTCATAAAATTGTATACAGTAGAACGTCATAGTATAAGTCAACTTATGTCATAAAATTGTATACAGTAGAACGTCATAGTATAAGTCAACTTATGTCATAAAATTGTATACAGTAGAACGTCATAGTATAAGTCAACTTATGTCATAAAATTGTATACAGTAGAACGTCATAGTATAAGTCAACTTATGTCATAAAATTGTATACAGTAGAACGTCATAGTATAAGTCAACTTATGTCATAAAATTGTATACAGTAGAACGTCATAGTATAAGTCAACTTATGTCATAAAATTGTATACAGTAGAACGTCATAGTATAAGTCAACTTATGTCATAAAATTGTATACAGTAGAACGTTATAGTATAAGTCAACTTATGTCATAAAATTGTATACAGTAGAACGTTATAGTATAAGTCAACTTATGTCATAAAATTGTATACAGTAGAACGTCATAGTATAAGTCAACTTATGTCATAAAATTGTATACAGTAGAACGTCATAGTATAAGTCAACTTATGTCATAAAATTGTATACAGTAGAACGTCATAGTATAAGTCAACTTATGTCATAAAATTGTATACAGCAGAACGTCATAGTATAAGTCAACTTATGTCATACAATTGTATACAGCAGAACGTCATAGTATAAGTCAACTTATGTCATAAAATTGTATACAGCAGAACGTCATAGTATAAGTCAACTTATGTCATAAAATTGTATACAGCAGAACGTCATAGTATAAGTCAACTTATGTCATAAAATTGTATACAGCAGAACGTCATAGTATAAGTCAACTTATGTCATAAAATTGTATACAGCAGAACGTCATAGTATAAGTCAACTTATGTCATAAAATTGTATACAGCAGAACGTCATAGTATAAGTCAACTTATGTCATAAAATTGTATACAGCAGAACGTCATAGTATAAGTCAACTTATGTCATAAAATTGTATACAGTAGAACGTCATAGTATAAGTCAACTTATGTCATAAAATTGTATACAGCAGAACGTCATAGTATAAGTCAACTTATGTCATAAAATTGTATACAGCAGAACGTCATAGTATAAGTCAACTTATGTCATAAAATTGTATACAGCAGAACGTCATAGTATAAGTCAACTTATGTCATAAAATTGTATACAGCAGAACGTCATAGTATAAGTCAACTTATGTCATAAAATTGTATACAGCAGAACGTCATAGTATAAGTCAACTTATGTCATAAAATTGTATACAGTAGAACGTTATAGTATAAGTCAACTTATGTCATAAAATTGTATACAGTAGAACGTTATAGTATAATTCAACTTATGTCATAAAATTGTATACAGTAGAACGTCATAGTATAAGTCAACTTATGTCATAAAATTGTATACAGTAGAACGTTATAGTATAATTCAACTTATGTCATAAAATTGTATACAGTAGAACGTCATAGTATAAGTCAACTTATGTCATAAAATTGTATACAGTAGAACGTTATAGTATAATTCAACTTATGTCATAAAATTGTATACAGTAGAACGTTATAGTATAATTCAACTTATGTCATAAAATTGTATACAGCAGAACGTCATAGTATAAGTCAACTTATGTCATAAAATTGTATACAGTAGAACGTTATAGTATAAGTCAACTTATGTCATAAAATTGTATACAGTAGAACGTCATAGTATAAGTCAACTTATGTCATAAAATTGTATACAGCAGAACGTCATAGTATAAGTCAACTTATGTCATAAAATTGTATACAGCAGAACGTCATAGTATAAGTCAACTTATGTCATAAAATTGTATACAGTAGAACGTCATAGTATAAGTCAACTTATGTCATAAAATTGTATACAGCAGAACGTCATAGTATAAGTCAACTTATGTCATAAAATTGTATACAGCAGAACGTCATAGTATAAGTCAACTTATGTCATAAAATTGTATACAGCAGAACGTCATAGTATAAGTCAACTTATGTCATAAAATTGTATACAGCAGAACGTCATAGTATAAGTCAACTTATGTCATAAAATTGTATACAGCAGAACGTCATAGTATAAGTCAACTTATGTCATAAAATTGTATACAGTAGAACGTTATAGTATAAGTCAACTTATGTCATAAAATTGTATACAGTAGAACGTTATAGTATAATTCAACTTATGTCATAAAATTGTATACAGTAGAACGTCATAGTATAAGTCAACTTATGTCATAAAATTGTATACAGTAGAACGTTATAGTATAATTCAACTTATGTCATAAAATTGTATACAGTAGAACGTCATAGTATAAGTCAACTTATGTCATAAAATTGTATACAGCAGAACGTCATAGTATAAGTCAACTTATGTCATAAAATTGTATACAGTAGAACGTTATAGTATAAGTCAACTTATGTCATAAAATTGTATACAGTAGAACGTCATAGTATAAGTCAACTTATGTCATAAAATTGTATACAGTAGAACGTTATAGTATAAGTCAACTTATGTCATAAAATTGTATACAGTAGAACGTCATAGTATAAGTCAACTTATGTCATAAAATTGTATACAGTAGAACGTCATAGTATAAGTCAACTTATGTCATAAAATTGTATACAGTAGAACGTTATAGTATAAGTCAACTTATGTCATAAAATTGTATACAGTAGAACGTCATAGTATAAGTCAACTTATGTCATAAAATTGTATACAGTAGAACGTCATAGTATAAGTCAACTTATGTCATAAAATTGTATACAGTAGAACGTCATAGTATAAGTCAACTTATGTCATAAAATTGTATACAGTAGAACGTCATAGTATAAGTCAACTTATGTCATAAAATTGTATACAGTAGAACGTCATAGTATAAGTCAACTTATGTCATAAAATTGTATACAGTAGAACGTTATAGTATAAGTCAACTTATGTCATAAAATTGCATACAGTAGAACGTCATAGTATAATTCAACTTATGTCATAAAATTGTATACAGTAGAACGTCATAGTATAAGTCAACTTATGTCATAAAATTGTATACAGTAGAACGTTATAGTATAAGTCAACTTATGTCATAAAATTGTATACAGTAGAACGTTATAGTATAAGTCAACTTATGTCATAAAATTGTATACAGTAGAACGTTATAGTATAAGTCAACTTATGTCATAAAATTGTATACAGTAGAACGTTATAGTATAAGTCAACTTATGTCATAAAATTGTATACAGTAGAACGTTATAGTATAAGTCAACTTATGTCATAAAATTGTATACAGTAGAACGTTATAGTATAAGTCAACTTATGTCATAAAATTGTATACAGTAGAACGTTATAGTATAAGTCAACTTATGTCATAAAATTGTATACAGTAGAACGTTATAGTATAAGTCAACTTATGTCATAAAATTGTATACAGTAGAACGTTATAGTATAAGTCAACTTATGTCATAAAATTGTATACAGAAGAACGTTATAGTATAAGTCAACTTATGTCATAAAATTGTATACAGTAGAACGTTATAGTATAAGTCAACTTATGTCATAAAATTGCATACAGTAGAACGTTATAGTATAAGTCAACTTATGTCATAAAATTGCATACAGTAGAACGTTATAGTATAATTCAACTTATGTCATAAAATTGTATACAGTAGAACGTTATAGTATAAGTCAACTTATGTCATAAAATTGTATACAGTAGAACGTTATAGTATAAGTCAACTTATGTCATAAAATTGTATACAGTAGAACGTTATAGTATAAGTCAACTTATGTCATAAAATTGTATACAGTAGAACGTTATAGTATAAGTCAACTTATGTCATAAAATTGTATACAGTAGAATGTTATAGTATAAGTCAACTTATGTCATAAAATTGTATACAGTAGAACGTCATAGTATAAGTCAACTTATGTCATAAAATTGTATACAGTAGAACGTTATAGTATAAGTCAACTTATGTCATAAAATTGTATACAGTAGAACGTTATAGTATAAGTCAACTTATGTCATAAAATTGTATACAGTAGAACGTTATAGTATAAGTCAACTTATGTCATAAAATTGTATACAGTAGAACGTTATAGTATAAGTCAACTTATGTCATAAAATTGTATACAGTAGAACGTTATAGTATAAGTCAACTTATGTCATAAAATTGTATACAGTAGAACGTTATAGTATAAGTCAACTTATGTCATAAAATTGTATACAGTAGAACGTTATAGTATAAGTCAACTTATGTCATAAAATTGTATACAGTAGAACGTTATAGTATAAGTCAACTTATGTCATAAAATTGTATACAGTAGAACGTTATAGTATAATTCAACTTATGTCATAAAATTGTATACAGTAGAACGTTATAGTATAAGTCAACTTATGTCATAAAATTGTATACAGTAGAACGTTATAGTATAAGTCAACTTATGTCATAAAATTGCATACAGTAGAACGTTATAGTATAAGTCAACTTATGTCATAAAATTGTATACAGTAGAACGTTATAGTATAATTCAACTTATGTCATAAAATTGTATGTCTTAAAGTTAATGCTTATATAGTCTATCCTTGAATGTGGCCGTGGTTAGGGAAGTTACAATTTTGTCTGTTAAGTATGTACCAAATAGCTATTACTTTATTGATGAAGTAGTGTTACCTGAATTCATGTGAAAAGCAATTCTTATTCATTTTATGTGTTACTTGTTTATCATAGTGCCCATGCATGATTTTATATACGTGTATTATGTCTCCACGAAGTTTAAGGTATTTTAACGTCGGTAAGATTAATTTTTGAAAGTTTCATGAGCAAAGCAAAAAGTAATAATCAGTTACCACCTGTACATATGAACAGTGTGTGATTCTATAGATAGACGGGGGGGGCGGGATCAAGGGGGAGAGTACTTACTAATATACTGCTACCTCATTCTCTCTGAATATAAATGCACATTAGTCATGAGATATTTGCCTGGCATTTGTCACTAAATGAACACGTTCAGCACTAATAAATGGAGATATTGACAGTGCGTTAGTTAAACAAACATGGTACTCACCCATTCAGGGGAGGCAACCCAACTAGCAGATGTTCCTTGTATAGAGCTGCCCCGTGTCATCGGAGGTCGGCTTTCAGTTGGTGATGATGGTGACACCTTTTCTGTGGTTATTGTGGGATTATTACTGGCTGATTGCTAAAACAGAACATATACGTATGTGCATGAGAGCTTCTTTTTAGACCAAGACTTCATTTGCGACTTGTAGCTAGTCTGTCTGTTAGTCAGAATTTTTACGTTTCTGAGAATGCCAACTTCATCATAGTAATACCGCATCACATATGCTTTTAAAGTAGACAACAATCTATAGTACTAGGTTATTGACATTTGACACAATTTGCAGAGAAACTAGGTCTCACTCAGTTTGCAAAACACAATACCATGCCACTGATGCCAGTATGATAGACTGACATACATTAGGCGAAACTAACACTAACACAAGCGCGCGCGCACGCACGCACGCACACATCTCATTGTTAGATATCACATGCAGCTCACATTTAACCCTTTAACCCTCAAATTTTTTTTTTTTAATTTCAATTTTCTCATACAAAATTTTCATTTGCAGACAAAGACAAGACTTTTTAAAAATTTACCACTGAAATGACTGGCTCAGTTCTCTTGATCTGCAAATGGACATTTCTTAAGACCACTGCAGAAGCCATTCTGATATGAGTGTTAAAGGGTTAATGTCTAAGATGTGTCAAGAAAATTAAAGATTTTTCTAATGAATGTCCATTTGCAGGCCCAAGAAAAAACTATTTTTCAAATCTTAACACTAGAATGATGAGCTGTACTGTAGACGATCAATATCATTTACTTTCAGACATGTTCCTTTATTTATATTATAGCAGTTTGCTACTTTTGAACATTGTGTTAATGTTGGCTGCACGCTCATCTTGTCTCATTAACTGTCTGATTGCTGCAAGTCACCAGACTAAAACTTCAATGGGTAATAACTCTGCTGAATATTTTGAAACCAATTTGACTGAAAGTTGTTGGTGGCTAAACACAATACCTATCTATGATTGGATAACGATGCTGATTTCTTACAATACTCTTACGATACTACTAAGCTCTTTTTACATTGTAAAGGTGAGCAAAAAATAGCATGCATCATTTAGATGTGGCTTATTATTGCACCTGCATACAGCACAGTTGAGAAATAACTTATCACGTATGGTTGAGTATTTTGAACATAATTGGAAGACATTGCCTCCTAAGAACATTTCTTAATTGCTGTTCAAAATTGTACTAACTTGTTTCTGTTTTTGTTTTCGAAAAGCATTCTGTTACGTTTGAGCTGTACTGTAGCTAGTACAACATGAGTTGTTTTTTGTCTTTAACCCTTACCACTTCGATGTCAAAACTTTAAATTTTCAAATTAAATTAAAAGATGAACTGGTGTTCATTTTAAAACAAATTTGGTGAGATGGGGCTGTCGTAGACAGCAACATCTTGCACCAAAACTGTTTTAAAATGTACACCAGTTTCGTTGTTATTGACAGTTTAAAAGATAAGATATTGACATCAGAGTAGTAAGGGTTAAACAATATGGTATTAAACTTACAACGCTGCTAGTTTTCTGTAACTGATAGTGCTGCTTGTCATCCGCTTCTTTAGTCTTGTCCTGGTCCTTCCCCGCTGCCCCCACCCCCATCATCTTCATAGAAGCATCACCGCTAGCCATAGGATCAGACAGCTCTTGAGCAGGATTAGAACTAGATGTCCCAGGAGGTGTGACGGCGCCACTGCTTGGCCCAGCAGAGGTAGCGATCTCTCGTAATGTGGGCTGTTTATGGTTTTCATCGGGTGGTGCTTTTTCTGTCATATTATCTAAACCTGTAAACAAGATAAGATGACAGGCCTGTTTCTTCAATTTAATAGCGTTTGGGTTAATAAGACACCCCTTAGCACACTGATGTCAATATTCCATATTTTATTGTGTCAATATCAAAGAAACTGGTGTACATTTTTCAACAATTTTGCTGGAAGATGCAGCTATCTACGACGGCACCATCTCCCACCAAATCTGTTGAAAAACATACACCAGTCCACCCTTAAAATAGGTTTGAAAATTTAAAATTTTGGCACCAGAGTGGTAAGGATTAAAGACACAAGGTAAAAAACCCAATTGTTTTAACAAATTAATGATCAAGCCAGTCAAAGTGGCTTCAGTAGAGAAATGTCCATTCGCATACCAAGAAGGGGTAATTTTTCTAAAATTTTTCTATAATTCTTCACTTGGTTTCCAAATAGACATATTGTATAAGAAAATAACCTTTTACGATTAATGCCCTAAAATCACCATCTTGTGCAAACGAGCACACACGCACACACGCACGCACGCACACACACACACACACACACATATGCAGACATGCACACACACACACACACACACACACACACACACACACACACACACACATGCAGACATGCACACACACACACACACATACTCGCACAGATGCATGCACGGAAAGTATAGAAGCAGTATGTCCATTATGAGTCACAATGCCCCTGACAGAAGAGAATCCTGAGAAATGGTATAGTTTCTGCAAATGGCAGTCAGTGGGGCAGGTAGCTCAACTTATTTTGTTGGACAAATTGTACCAGTTTTCGGTTGCTTTCCAGATAGATATCCTCATGGAAATGGTCGAAGTTAATCATAAACATATGCTTATCATTCTGACATCATGGCAGTTGATTCATTACGTAATTCTTCAAAAACTTATTGATAAATTTTTCAGGCCTATGATGTAAGTTCAACCACAGACCATGGGCATCCTTTATACATACCAATGCCTGGTACGTGCTGAGAAAATAGCCGCAGTAAACAAAATTCAAACAGTATGGTGGCAGTCCTACCTGCATGTCTACATTTAATATTTTCACCCAGTAACTGTTATTTTTATGAGAGCATGGCAGCTTTAATATTTTGTTAACTTTAGAACAGCATAACCATATTACTGTAAAGACTGACTTACGTGGTGTAGCGGCGAGTGTCGTTTTCAGAGTGCCTGGTTCCGCTTCAGATGGAGGTATGGCTCCCTCCATTGTCTGTGGCTCCTTAGCATCTCCTTGTGTGTGAACCAGTTTCTTGCCACGTTTTGTCATGGCTCGTACAATGGCTGAATGGTCAGTTGGGAGGTTAGCCAGCTGATGGAAGACGTTCCTCTTTCTAATGATTGTGTAAACAAGATTGGAGTTCCCTAAATGAGGATTAAAATTAGACGTGTGTGATTATTGCGTTGAGTGATCGCAATCGAGTATTAACAAATAATCGTAATTACTCGATTAATCAGCTGTGATACAAATTACCAAGACATTACAACAAAAGAATATCAATGACAAAAATTTCAATGGTGTTTAGAAAAGTCCATTTGCAGGGCAAGAGAATACTATTTTTGAAAATGTATCACTGGAATGCTTGGCTCGATTCTCGCGCCAGGCATTCCAGTCATACATTTTCAAAAATAGTCTTCTCTTGCCCTGCGAATGGACATACATTCACTAAGCAAAATGCCATTTTTCATGACCGATCGCGTTAAAAAGTAATTGAAAGTTAGGTTTTGAAATATTTTATGCAATAGAACATATTCATGATTATTCGATTATTTAATTCTTAATCACATAAATTCACGATTTAAAACATAATCACCATTTTCGATTTAATCACGTAATCGCGCAAGCCTAATTAAAATAACTGACCATTTGTCACCCTGAATATGTGGATGCTCTTTTGCGATATATATATCCCCCAAACCCCCTTCACATAGAACACATTTCTATGAGTTTGAGCTGAGTGGAAAAACTGATTGTTGCATGCATTATTAATTCTTTAACCATTACCACTCTGATGCTAAAATCTCAAATTTTCAAAATAAATTAAAAGACGAACTGGTGTTCAGTTTTCCACAAATTTTGTGGAAGATGTTGCTGTCGTAGACAGTAACATCATCCACCAAAATTGTTGATAAATGTACACCAGTTTCTTTGCTATTGACACAATAAAAGATAAAATATTGACATCAGCATGGTAAGGGTTAAACGCGCTTGAATTATTAGCCCTCTTGTGCCAACTTAACCCTTTTAATGATACAGCTGGCCAAAAATAGTCTCTCCAGTTGTCTTATGCAATGTTCATTTGCCAGCCAGAAGAAGACTATTTTTGAATATTTACAACTGGAGTGATTAGCTCCATAATCGAGTCAGTCATTCCAATGGTAACTTGACAAATATAGTCTTCTCTTGGCTTGAAAATGGACACTGGATAAGCAAATTTGATTTTTCAAACCATTAATCCAATGAAGGTCAAGTCGGCCAGAATGGCATCTATACTAGTTTGCGGAATTTCCATTGGCAGGATAACAGACATCTATTTTGTACATTTCCGTGGTAAAGTCAGTATAATTATTATTTTCTTGAAAGATCTTGACCATTAATCCTGAGCACTCTGATGTCAGTATTCTATATTTGACCTTGCCAATAGCTTGGAATCTGGTGTACATTTTGCAGCAATTTTGATGAACGATTTTGCTGTCTATGATAGCACCATCTTCCACCAAATTTGTTGAAAAATGTACACCAGTTCATCTTTTAATTTAATTAAAAAAATTTTTAATCTGACATCGGTGTGGTAAGGGTTAAAGGGTTAATTGATATGAGTAGCAATTTAAGCATTTTGAGGCTGTTGATACAAGATGGGTTAATACCCACTACCCATCTAAGTACATGTAAGTCATTGTGCCCACCCCTTCATTAAGGTAATTACATGTAAGTCATTGTGACCACCCCTTCATTAAGGTAATTACATGCAAGTCATTTTGACCACCCCTTCATTAAGGTAATTACATGTAAGTCATTGTGCCACCCCTTCATTAAGGTAATTACATGTAAGTCATTTTGACCACCCCTTCATTAAGGTAATTTCATGTAAGTCATTGTGACCACCCCATCATTAAGGTAATCACATGTAAGTCATTGTGACCACCCCTTCATTAAGGTAATTACATGTAAGTCATTGTGCCACCCCTTCATTAAGGTAATTTCATGTCATTTTGACCACCCCTTCATTAAGGTAATTACATGCAAGTCATTTTGACCACCCCTTCATTAAGGTAATTACATGTAAGTCATTGTGCCCACCCCTTCATTAAGGTAATTACATGTAAGTCATTGTGACCACCCCTTCATTAAGGTAATTACATGTAAGTCATTGTGCCCACCCCTTCATTAAGGTAATTACATGTAAGTCATTGTGACCACCCCTTCATTAAGGTAATTACATGTAAGTCATTGTGACCACCCCTTCATTAAGGTAATTACATGTAAGTCATTGTGACCACCCATTCATTAAGGTAATTACATGTAAGTCATTGTGCCCACCCCTTCATTAAGGTAATTACATGTAAGTCATTGTGACCACCCCTTCATTAAGGTAATTACATGTAAGTCATTGTGACCACCCCTTCATTAAGGTAATTACATGTAAGTCATTGTGACCACCCCTTCATTAAGGTAATTACATGTAAGTCATTGTGACCACCCCTTCATTAAGGTAATTACATGTAAGTCATTGTGACCACCCCTTCATTAAGGTAATTACATGTAAGTCATTGTGACCGCCCCTTCATTAAGGTAATTACATGTAAGTCATTGTGACCACCCCTTCATTAAGGTAATTACATGTAAGTCATTGTGACCACCCCTTCATTAAGGTAATTACATGTAAGTCATTGTGACCACCCCTTCATTAAAGTAATTACATAAGTCATTTTGACCACCCCTTCATTAAGGTAATTACATGTAAGTCATTGTGACCACCCCTTCATTAAGGTAATTACATGTAAGTCATTGTGACCACCCATTCATTAAGGTAATTACATGTAAGTCATTGTGCCCACCCCTTCATTAAAGTAATTACATAAGTCATTTTGACCACCCCTTTATTAAGGTAATTACATGTAAGTCATTGTGCCCACCCCTTCATTAAGGTAATTACATGTAAGTTATTGTGACCACCCCTTCATTAAGGTAATTACATGTAAGTCATTGTGCCACCCCTTCATTAAGGTAATTTAAACGAAATCTAGGATTTCTTTTTTCACGAGAGAGTTGATACTTACCTCCCTAATACTTTTGATATTGCTAAATATTGGCTTTCACTCAATAAACACTCAGATTAAAACAGTTAGGTGCCCCTACTGGGCAGGGAGTCAGAGCGTAGTCTGGCGGATGCCAGCCCCACCACCGCGCATGCGCAGACTAGCACTTCCTCTGACTAGATTATTGGCTGACACACATGCAACTATCAAGAGCCTGAAGACCGAGCCTCTGTGGGGTGGAGAGGCCGGGTCCGTATCTAGGGAGGTAAGTATCAACTCTCTCGTGAAAAAAGAAATCCTAGATTTCATTTATTTCACTTCAAGAGTATACTTACCTCCCTAATACTTTTGATATTGCCAGAATTCGAAAGTGAATCTGGCGGGAGGGAGGCGAGGTCAAAAGACCAGCTCATCCCAATACGCTTTTCTGCGTTTAAGGCACTTAAACTTCTGAAACTGTAAGAAAAAACAGTCAGGATTTGACTAACCATCGGATAACACCACCGATGTATGAGAGATGACCGAATGTCATATGCGCTCCCCCCCCCCCCCCCCCCCCTCCTTCCTGGGAGGAAGAGTCGACTGACCTCAATGTCCTATACGCTCTCTACGTACAAGTGCCATGTACTACAGGACAGAGACGAAAAAGCTCCATTTTCGTAACTCTCAACAATGAACCACATAAATACACAAAACCATCATCATATTAATAACGGGTAACGTGACAATACAATCAACAACGGACAACACATGAACAAGACTGACCTTGTTGAAATGGCTGCTGACATCATCTTCCCATTGGTAAAGACTGATGCAGGCCCAAAAAAGTGGGTGTTTCCATAAATTAATTGTGAAATATATAAGTAATGAGGAAAAAACCTCCTCAAAAAATATAAACCGAGTCATTTTTTCAAAATCGACAAGGCGAGAGGATTAGAGGTGTCACGGAGATAATGGTCTGTAAAACTTGACTCACAGTGCCACTGAGCCACCGACATAATATCATCCACAGGGACCCCATTAAATAGGGCAGTGGATGTCACTACGCCGCGGACACTGTGAGCCTTGGCCACGTCAACCTGCTTCCCGGTGGCGGATTTATGGCAAAACTGAATGCATTCTACAATCCACCTGGAAATGGTGTCCTTAGAAGCCCTGCCATGGGGTTCAATATATGACAACCATGACTGATCGGTGCGCCACTCCGCCGTACGTTGCTTGTACCGGCAAAGCGCCCGGACAGGACACCATGCCTTAGAATTAGAATCATATCTAGTTAAAGCAGGCAAAATAATAGGTTGACCTGGATATTTCAACGACTGATTTTTAGCCAAGAAATTAATCATAGGTAGCAGCTTAAGGCCTTCCCCTGAAACCACAAAACGGTCATCCTCGGCTGATAAGGCATGAATTTCACTCCTACGCCTAGCCGAGGCCGCAGCAATTAAAAACACAGTCTTCAGTGTTAATAGTTTCATAGAAATGGAACTAAGTGGTTCAAAAGGCTTATCACCTAGTACTTGAAGCACTAGCGATAAACTCCAAGACGGAATCACCGGTGGATTCCTTGGTCTTAGATTGCCCATGCCTTTAATTAATACATTTAATGTATTTACTTCATCACTTCCCCTCTTAGCCAAGCAAGGAATAACAGACATTAATGCTGACTTATAACCAGCAATAGAGTTAGGCTTGAGGCTATAGGCATCATAGAGGTGACAGAGGAAATCAGCTACTACTTGAATAGATGAATCCATTGGATCAATACATCTTTTTGAGCACCATTCTGCAAATCTGTTGATTTTATAATTATATGCTCTGGAGGTTGACCCCCTCCTGGCTTTGGCCATAAACATGGCCGCTTGCTCAGAAAAGCCCTCCTTAATTCTAGATTCCTTGACAACATCCACGCAGTCAATCTGAACATTGACGGATTGTTGTGAAGGACCTTGCCCTGGAAGATAATATCGTCCATCAGAGGCAGAGGAACCGGATTGCAGACCAGAAGGTCCAGCAGATCCGTATACCAAGATCGGCTTGGCCAATCCGGGGCGATCAGAAGCACTTGGCATTCCTCTTGTCTGATTTTCTGAAGAATTTTTGGAATCAGGATTGCTGGAGGGAATGCGTATGCATACATTCTCCCCCAGCTGATAGCTAACGCATCTGTTGCGAAAGCGCTTGGATCCGGAATCGGAGAGACGTACGTCGTCATCTTCGCATTCTTCTTCGTTGCGAACAAATCGATGTTGGGTTTCCCCCAATGGTCGAACAGACGATCCGCCACACATTGATTTAGTTGCCATTCCGTGGGTAAAACACTCATCCTTCGGCTCAATGAGTCTGCTAGCAGGTTTAACCTTCCCGGAATATGAACTGCTTTCAAGGTAATCTGGTGATCCAGACACCAACAAAGCAGTCTCCATGTCATCATACAGAGACTGGGCGACTTCGTTCCGCCCTGGCGGTTTATGTAAGTCACAACTGTTGAGTTGTCTGAACGAATAAGAACAATCTTGCCCTGAACTTTCTGTAAGAAATGTTCCAGGCCCAGGACTACTGCTCTTAGCTCCAGTAGATTTATATGTTCCTTTGACTGTTCCGGATTCCAAAGCCCTGATATCGTGGACTCTTCCAGGCAAGCCCCCCAGCCCTCCATCGATGCATCTGTATACACAGTCACCTGAGGGTGGGGAGGGGTCAGCATAACCCCCACCAAGAGATTCTCTGTGAGCAACCACCATTGCAGGTGGTGAATCAGAGGCGCCAACACTGACACGTTCGAGTCCAGCGAACCTGTACTCTGAGTCCATTGTGTCATGAGAAACAACTGGATCAGCCGCCTGCGTAAGGCGGCCTGAGGAATGACTGGTTCCAAAGAAACCATCAACCCCAGCATTCTCAAGTAAACCCGTGCCAGGACATGACGACTGTCGCACACTGACTGAATTAACGAGATGAGTTTTTTCACTCTCTCCTGAGTAGGATAAACATATCCCGTCTCCAGATCGAAGAACATTCCCAGGTAAACAAACCTCTGGGATGGAGTCAGCTCTGATTTCGGAAAATTTATCATCCAGCCCAAATCCAAGAGAGTTTTCAAAACAATCACCAGATTGGCCGATAAAGCTTCCTTGTCGTGTGCCTTTAACAGCCAGTCGTCTATGTACGTGTGGACTGCTATGCTTCTCCTGCGGAGGTATGCTGTGATCGCAAGAACCACACGGGTGAAAACCCGAGGAGCCGTGGAAATTCCGAAGGGCAACACCCTGAATTCCCACTGTCTGCCCTGGAATGCAAATCTCAGGGAGCGACAGAAACTCCCGTGGATGGGGATGTGGAAATAAGCGTCCTTCAAATCTATCGACGCCGTCCACCTCCCCCTCTCCAACCCCGCCAACACCGAGCGCACGTTTCCATCTTGAAACTGGGTGTCTCGATGAACTTGTTCAATGGCTTGAGGTTGAGAATCTGTCTCCACCCTCCGGTGCGTTTTGTTACTAAGAACAGGGTTGAACTTTGCTCTGGATCTCTCGGAATGGGAGTCCAGACTGGCACTAGAGACAGTCGCGACGGCGGGCCTGTCATCCACTCTGGATGATACCCGACGGAAAGCCATCGCAAGACTAAACGGTCCTGAGTTAACCGTTCCCACTCTTGCATGTGGCCGGTTAGCCGGCCTGCCACCGGTCCACCTAGGGACAGAGGTGGACACGAGGCATGCAAGAGCGGCACTGTCCCCGTCGCCACAAACACCGGAGTGGTTCTTACCGCGGTAACCGTCCCGACAGGACCGATAACCACGCCCAGATCCTCGCGCACCCCGCCCCGCCCCGCCCCGCGCGCACCTAGGTGCGCGGGCGGCTGCCTGGCTGACAGCGCCTGAGGAACCTGCGCCCCCCTCGCTGCTGGCCGAATCGCACGCGGCCGAGGCCGACGCTGCGACGGTGGCTGGCCTCTGACTTGGCCAGCACCACCTCGAGCCTGCAGGGGATGATACGCAGGGGCCGCGGCGCGAACGTTAGCATGACGCAGCACCTCAAACTGCTCGCGCAGCGCCCTCTGGTTATTCACCAGGGTGACCGTCTCCTGGAGGTGTCGACATCCCTCACCTCCAAAAAGACCAGGACCCGTCATAGGCGTACGCAGTAGCCTATTGTACAGGTCCTGAGACGGGCACAGATTGTCCAGGGCAAACGTGCGTCTTGCCCGGACACTCCTGGTCACCGCCCGAGTCATACAGTCCAGCGCCAGGTTAATACCATCCTGGATGGGTCACTGGACCGTGACCGGACTTGGCTGGCGCGATGCGGATGCCGTTACTACCCCCTGTAACAGCTGGGAGACGTGGGACAGAGCGGCAATCGAAGCCCTCCCACTCTCCTCCGCATCACGCAACGCGGTATTCGCCGAACGCAACGCGTTCGAGCACAAGACCCCCGTGTCAGAACGGGAGCCTGGCCGCGCATCCTCACCCAAAGCCGCGCGGTCATCCACGCTGGGCTTGGGTACCACACCGTACCGCTGGTAATCCAGGGGCACGATGCGACAACGCCTGGCCACCTCGCGAGGGGCCTTCGCGAGACGTCCACTCGACTTAATGGACGACTCCGCCGCCTCGAACATGTCAACGACATGCTCCGCCAGCGGCAGAGAAGGCATAGCGTTAGCAGTCGGTTTCCCAGCTAACCACGGCCTGTGGTCACGCTGGCTAGCCGACTGCTCCACGGGCAGATCAGGCCTAACGCTCACCAACCACTGGCAAGCGTCAGACCAATCCTCCTCCGTGGCTAACTGCGAGCGCTCTACAAGACGGGGGCCTTCGTCTTCCTCCTGAGCGCAGGCAGCAGAGCTTGACGGCGGGTACGCTGATACACCTGGCAAGCCAGGGAAAACATGCGGGCCTGACAGCACCGGCATGACAATATCACTGGTTTGACCAGGAGCAGGCGCCGTGGCAGAGCGCGGGGCATATACCGCCCCACCACGGGCCCGGCCAGCACCAGCAACACCGTCGGCAAGCCGAGGTATGCGGTACCGCTGGCCATCAGCAGCGCCCTGGGCCACCACCTGAACCGTGGACTCTACTCCAGGGTGAGTAAAACCGTGGAAGAAGCCGCCTGTATTCCCCGCGAGGGGCGCACAAACGTCTTCATCCATGTCCACGTCGTCAGATGGCGACCCTAGCAGGTAATCCTCATCACCCTGGTCAGAAAGATTAGACCCCGGGTCAGCAAAGAGAGCTAACCCGGGCTGACCAGGAACGGTGCCATAGGAGGTACTGGCCACCGCGGCGTGCGGATACCCCTGGACTGATAAGCAGCCCGCGGGTTCCAGCGACAACCGTCCACGGTCCCCTATCGGCGCGGCAATAAGCCTGCTGCCAGGGTCATGGAACGCCCCCTCTAATGGGGCCACCTCTGAATCGTCGAACAACGGAAGCAGTCTAAGGAAAACCGATCCAGAGGCGGGGATTACCTGCTCCGAAGCCGATGATGAGGACAGTAAAGGATTTGGTCCAGGAAGCATGCCACGAAGCAACCCTGGAACCAAATCCTTTATTGTCCTCTTCATCTCTCCCAACATCTCGGTCCGGAAGGCCTCCATATCCACCGCGGACGAGACCTTCCCCTTACCCTTCCTACTTACAACCTCTCGTTTCCGCTTCTTCTTCTTCTCCTCCTCTACCACCTTGTCCGTCGCCTGTAAGCACAAGAATTCGGACATTAACTCGCCCCCCCAGTGCTTACATATGTCACAATTAGCCAAGGGACCACAAGGGCTACATTGAAAGCAAAGATGAGGCAAGAACCTAACATGCAGAAATCGTCCACAGGACGCGCAACCCGGTCCCTGAAACAGGGCAAAGGACAAGGAGTATGAGCAAACTAGTTAAGCTTAGACACTCAAACCAACTCAAAGAGAAGGAAAACGATCATAAAGATCAATATACATCAGAAACCAGCATTGCAACTTAAATTGCTGATAAATAAATAGCCAGGCTGATTATGACGTCATTCATCCCGTGACAGGAAAAAATCGATCCCAACAAAACATCCAAGTGCAAGGACGAATTGTATGCTGAATGGATACGTCGACTACACAACCATCAGATACATATAGATAACTCTTTTCTGGCAAAAATGTTAATTATCTCCCTTTGCTTACTATAATTAACATCACCACATTATGAATAACTAGATACCTGACACCTTGTATAGACAAACCATCCAACGTGACGAACCGGAGTACTCCACCACCTGCACGCCTCTTAACTCTCTCCACCTCATGGGGAAGGAATTGGATCAAGAGGGCAAAGTGAGAAGACCTTTATACTAGGCCTCCAACTCACTGGACATAATTTGTCATTTGGTTAGATAACCTAACAGTGTTAGTAGGAAATGGAACCATGGTGGAGAGAAAACTAAATCTCTGCTACTGTGATGTCACCACCTAGCGTCATACAGACCTGTGGACATAAACAGAAAGAGAAATTAGCCTTAGGTAGCACCGAGTTGACATAAACCAACTAACCAAGGCGCTTATCACGGTAAACGCGAGTCCCGGAAACACAATACACCGGGAAGAAAAACTCGCTAATTTTACTAGAAGTCACCTGATTTAAAGGTCCTAAGTCCCCCTTTGGCGAAGTGATCCTTCCTGCCATCCAAATCAGTGACTATCACACCAAAATAACACCACCAAGTTATGTTAAAACAGTTTATCGAGCAAGGAAAAGCTATTGCACAAAAAAACATGTGTGATCTCTCTGCCAATAATCTAGCAAAGAGGTAGTGCTAGTCTGCGCATGCGCGGTGGTGGGGCTGGCATCCGCCAGACTACGCTCTGACTCCCTGCCCAGTAGGGGCACCTAACTGTTTTAATCTGAGTGTTTATTGAGTGAAAGCCAATATTTAGCAATATCAAAAGTATTAGGGAGGTAAGTATACTCTTGAAGTGAAAACATGCAAGTCATTTTGACCACCCCTTCATTAAGGTAATTACATGTAAGCCATTGTGCCCACCCCTTCATTAAGGTAATTACATGTAAGTCATTGTGGCACCCCTTCATTAAGGTAATTACATGTAAGTCATTGTGCCACCCCTTCATTAAGGTAATTACATGTAAGTCATTTTGACCACCCCTTCATTAAGGTAATTACATGTAAGTCATTGTGACCACCCCTTCATTAAGGTAATCACATGTAAGTCATTGTGACCACCCCATCATTAAGGTAATTACATGTAAGTCATTGTGCCACCCCTTCATTAAGGTAATTTCATGTCATTTTGACCACCCCTTCATTAAGGTAATTACATGTAAGTCATTGTGCCCACCCCTTCATTAAGGTAATTACATGCAAGTCATTGTGGCACCCCTTCATTAAGGTAATTACATGCAAGTCATTGTGGCCACCCCTTCATTAAGGTAATTACATGTAAGTCATTGTGCCCACCCCTTCATTAAAGTAATTACATAAGTCATTTTGACCACCCCTTCATTAAGGTAATTACATGTAAGTCATTGTGACCACCTCTTCATTAAAGTAATTACATGTAAGTCATTGTGCCCACCCCTTCATTAAGGTAATTACATGTAAGTCATTGTGACCACCCCTTCATTAAGGTAATTACATGTAAGTCATTGTGCCCACCCCTTCATTAAGGTAATTACATGTAAGTCATTGTGACCACCCCTTCATTACGGTAATTACATGTAAGTCATTGTGCCACCCCTTCATTAAGGTAATTACATGCAAGTCATTTTGACCACCCCTTCATTAAGGTAATTACATGTAAGTCATTGTGACCACCCCTTCATTAAGGTAATTACATGTAAGTCATTGTGACCACCCCTTCATTAAGGTAATTACATGCAAGTCATTGTGGCACCCCTTCATTAAGGTAATTACATGCAAGTCATTGTGGCACCCCTTCATTAAGGTAATTACATGCAAGTCATTGTGGCCACCCATTCATTAAGGTAATTACATGCAAGTCATTGTGGCACCGCTTCATTAAGGTAATTACATGTAAGTCATTTTGACCACCCCTTCATTAAGGTAATTACATGTAAGTCATTGAGCCCACCCCTTCATTAAGGTAATTACATGTAAGTCATTATGACCACCCCTTCATTAAGGTAATTACATGTAAGTCATTGTGCCACCCCTTCATTAAGGTAATTACATGTAAGTCATTGTGCCCACCCCTTTATTAAGGTAATTACATGTAAGTCATTGTGACCACCCCTTCATTAAGGTAATTACATGTAAGTCATTGTGACCACCCCTTCATTAAGGTAATTACATGTAAGTCATTGTGACCACCCCTTCATTAAGGTAATTACATGTAAGTCATTGTGACCACCCCTTCATTAAAGTAATTACATAAGTCATTTTGACCACCCCTTTATTAAGGTAATTACATGTAAGAAATTGTGCCCACCCCTTCATTAAGGTAATTACATGTAAGTCATTGTGACCACCCCTTCATTAAGGTAATTACATGTAAGTCATTGTGCCACCCCTTCATTAAGGTAATTACATGTAAGAAATTGTGCCCACCCCTTCATTAAGGTAATTACATGTAAATCATTGTGACCACCCCTTCATTAAGGTAATTACATGTAAGTCATTGTGACCACCCCTTCATTAAGGTAATTACATGTAAGTCATTGTGACCAACCCTTCATTAAGGTAATTACATGTAAGTCATTGTGACCACCCCTTCATTAAGGTAATTACATGTAAGTCATTTTGACCACCCCTTCATTAAGGTAATTACATGTAAGTCATTGTGCCACCCCTTCATTAAGGTAATTACATGTAAGTCATTGTGCCCACCCCTTCATTAAGGTAATTACATGTAAGTCATTGTGACCACCCCTTCATTAAGGTAATTACATGTAAGTCATTGTGACCACCCCTTCATTAAGGTAATTACATGTAAGTCATTGTGACCACCCCTTCATTAAGGTAATTACATGTAAGTCATTGTGACCACCCCTTCATTAAGGTAATTACATGTAAGTCATTTTGACCACCCCTTCATTAAGGTAATTACATGTAAGTCATTGAGCCCACCCCTTCATTAAGGTAATTACATGTAAGTCATTGTGACCACCCCTTCATTAAGGTAATTACATGTAAGTCATTGTGCCACCCCTTCATTAAGGTAATTACATGTAAGTCATTGTGCCCACCCCTTCATTAAGGTAATTACATGTAAGTCATTGTGACCACCCCTTCATTAAGGTAATTACATGTAAGTCATTGTGACCACCCCTTCATTAAGGTAATTACATGTAAGTCATTGTGACCACCCCTTCATTAAGGTAATTACATGTAAGTCATTGAGCCACCCCTTCATTAAGGTAATTACATGTAAGTCATTGTGCCACCCCTTCATTAAGGTAATTACATGTAAGTCATTGTGACCACCCCTTCATTAAGGTAATTACATGTAAGTCATTGTGCCACCCCTTCATTAAGGTAATTACATGTAAGTCATTGTGCCCACCCCTTCATTAAGGTAATTACATGTAAGTCATTGTGACCACCCCTTCATTAAGGTAATTACATGTAAGTCATTGTGACCACCCCTTCATTAAGGTAATTACATGTAAGTCATTGTGACCACCCCTTCATTAAGGTAATTACATGTAAGTCATTGAGCCCACCCCTTCATTAAGGTAATTACATGTAAGTCATTGTGACCACCCCTTCATTAAGGTAATTACATGTAAGTCATTGTGACCACCCCTTCATTAAGGTAATTACATGTAAGCCATTGTGACCACCCCTTCATTAAAGTAATTACATAAGTCATTTTGACCACCCCTTCATTAAGGTAATTACATGTAAGTCATTGTGACCACCCCTTCATTAAGGTAATTACATGTACGTCATTGTGACCACCCCTTCATTAAGGTTAGTCACTGATAAAGATGGGATTCAATTACATCACTCAAGCCTTCACCACAGCATGACAGAAATACATACCATCAAACTGATACTGTATGATGTTGTTAAACACTTCGAGCAGAAAAAATACAAGATGGTGATTGGTTGAATTTGCGTACAGGAACCATGGTGTACTGAAGGCCTGAAATAATATTTAACAGATTGATATTATCAGTATTAAGTTTTTAAAAATATTCTAACATGGAGTATATAGAAAATATCCAATTGCAGACTAATAAGACTGATGTTTTTTAATTTAACATGATCAAACAAGTGGACATTTCTCAAGACTACTACGCCAGCCTGATTTGTCCGGCTGATCATTGATAGGTTAACAACAAATATATTTTCTCATAACGAATGTAAATTTTCAGTCAATTTCAGACCAAGAGAAAAATATGGATAATAACAATGTACAGGGTCAGTCCGTGTATGGTGCGCGTGTCGACCCAGGGAAGGCGGTGACTCTTAACCTGCTAGGTTGATGCCTATTGGCTCCATTGTGTGGAGCTGGTGTATCCAATGGCAATCCTTTTGCTTTCTCCATTTAGTGGAGGCTTCGTCATCAGGGTCTGAGGACAGAACCTGTATTATTTTCAATTGCATGTTCATTCTAGAATGTCCAGGTTTGTTGAAGTGTCTTGAGACTGGGGTGTCGTACCTCTCATGCTTGTCGAGATTTGTGATAGAGCGGAGGTGCTCTTGGATGTGTATTTTAAATGTGTGCAGTGTCTCTCCTACGTATTGTTTCTTGCATGTGGTGCAAGTTGGTAAGTAGACGACATTCCTTGTTTGGCAATTGCCGATAATTTTGGATTTGTATGATAATCCAGTGTGGGCGCTGGAGAAGAATCTGTATTTTCTGCATTTTTTGGTAGTTTTTTGTTTTGCATGGTGTTAAAGGATTTCTGTGTGGAGATATGTTGCCGGTTGTTGGAAGTTTTGCTCTTACTATTGAGTCTTTAATAGTTTTGTTCCTTCTAAAACCGAAGAGTGGAGGTTCTGAGAAGGCTGCTCTGCATCTGTTGCTTGCTTCCAAGATAGGCCAATATTTTTTGATGGTATTCATACCTGTCCTATTGAAATGACATACAAAGACCGGTTTGAGTTGTGTGGTGTTTCTGTGTGTCTTGCCTGTGGGTTGTAGTTCTGTTCTGATTTTTGCGCTGGCTTTTGTCCTGGCATTGTACAGGATAGTGTGTGGGTATCCTCTGTCTGTGAAATGGTTGAGGAGGGCCAGGCTGTTCCTGTCATAGTCCTCTGTGTCGATGCAGATTCTTCTGAATCTTAAGAACTGTCCATATGGGGATGAGTCCTTACTGTTGGATGGGTGCTCTGAAGAATAATGGAGGTATCCATGCGTGTCTGTGGGTTTTGTGTCATCACCTTCCCTGGGTCGACACGCGCACCATACACAGACTGACCCAGTACGTTGTTATTATCCTTCATTAAAGAGGTGACTCCCCAGCCCATTCTTTCAGACAATTGAAATATAACCACACATCCTATGACGTCACCACAAGACGTCATCAAAATGACGTCATAAACGTAGTCATCACCTACCAAGACTCTTCAGCATTTGTCAAATAGGACTAAAAAGTTTATCATGGCAGAATACTACTGCCAGAAATGAGACAAATTATATGCGCATAAGAATAGTCTAAAGAGACATGAGAACAGCAGACACACTGACCTAACAGCCTGGACGTGTGACTGGTGTGTAGTCCCTATCAAAAGGGCGGGATATATGAGGGGCCATCTACAATGGCACGGTCTGAGCAACACCAAAATCCAGACTATAATGGAGAAACCCCACATCACTGAGGGGTGTCAAAATAGTAGAACCTGGCTGGCCACTCATGAAACCACGGGTATGCGATTGTTTTGACTACAAACCGCTGAAGAAAACTAACCCGACCAAGAGGAGGATCCCGGCTGCCCTAAAGCAAATATGCAAGGCGGAGATAACAGGGTATGTTATCCCAAAACTCACCAATACAGACCCTATACAAACACTGTGTAGCGAGGCCGACCATCGGGCCATGGACACCACTATACCACAATCTAAATACTTTTTCTAATGACCAGACAATGAGATCCATGTTCCATCACTGGATCCTCCCGAGCAGTGAATTTGGAGACAAGATGGCCACCCCAGTTTATACAGGCCACACCATTACTACAGACTCAGACAGCGACAACCCTCCAAAACAGACGACACCATTGCAAGAGATCCCGCTGTCAGTCTCCAAAGAAAAGGCCCCACCAACAGGCCTTACACGCAAGTACAGCTATACAACGCAGAGACAAACACTCTTCATGCAGTCACCCCAGCTGTCACCATTATTGTCACCACCATCTTCACCTTTCATCAACATCTCTCAACCATCACACTCACCAGGAACCAAATTCAGCAGAATGGCACTTGACGTACATGCTTCGCAGTCTACCACGTACCATGCCAGTAGCAACAACAGCTCACGCACTAATTCGCCACAAGTGTCACCACGTTCCCCAGACATAGTGACCACGAGAAATGCAGACATCAAAGCAGCATGTGTTTTAATACAGAACATTTTCTCGGGGCATAACTTTAACCTGAATTGCCATCACTGTGCCGTCACTACTCACTATCAGGTCAGAAAACAATCATGCACCAGACCCGAAATGGGACAGGATCCTATCCATGATGGATGAAATGTGTGCGCACATCGACTAGAAATACGAATATATCCAGTGATGTCAAGACTATTCTCACCATGCGCACCAGCCGCTCGTGCACCACCATCTTGAACATTTCAGATGTGTTTGTTACTATTTATTCACACTTAATCTTTAACTGTCAAATCCATTTTTAAGCATCTTTGAAAATATCTCTTACAAAAAGAAATAACAAAGAACAAGAATACTCACCTGGAAGTTTTGGTTACTTTTGTATTTATTATTTTTTATTTTTTTCATTCTCATCTTTTTTCCACATCCCCCGCCCACCCAACACCTCCCCCCCCCCCCCCCGCTAACCACCCTCAACCAAGTTTCCCTCTCCCCCTGCCACCTCTACATCTCCCAGACCCTGGTCTCCCCAGTTTCTCTTTGACGTCATGATAGAATCATGGGCCCCAAGCATAGGACTCAAATCGACATACCAACATGCACCTCTGATGAGTTCCACTTAAGGAATGAAATGCCATAAGTCTGAATCAATGTATCAAGTGATGACCACACAGGTTATACCTTACAACCCTCCCCTCTCCCGAATGAAAACCGCTACTGTCACACAATAAAGCAAGAAATTTGGTACAAACCACCAAAAAATACACACAAAACTGGCACAACTGGCAAATTTATAAATTTTTTGACTCAACCGCCAAAAAATGCAAACAAAACCGCCAAAAATGTTCATCCGGTAAAAACATACACAACCGGTAAAATCAGAAACCGGTAAAAAAACAAAACGGTAAAAAATAGCCGCCAGGACAGTTACAACCGGTAAAGAATTCTCAACTGGTAAAAAACCACCCAAGCCGCCATGACAGTCACAACTGGTAAAATTCACAACGGATAAAAATGGTCACAACCGCCAAAAATGGTGACTAACCAAACCAGCAAAATCAGTACCCCTTGCCCATATATGGGCATTCCTGAGTCAATCCACAGGCTCAGCCCAGGAAGGTATAAAAGGGGCTGAAAAATCAGCTTCAGACCATTCAGACGTCTGGAAACACAATTGCATCCAAGCGTCAGGCTGTATTCAGTCCTTTGGTTGAATATCTTTTGTTTACGTTGTTATTAAGACAAGAGAAAAATATTTTAAAGAAAACTTACAACTGGAATCTCTGTTTTCTAAGATAGTCTTCCCTTTGTTTGAAAATTAACATTTCACAAGAGCACTGCTGATGTTGGGTCAAGTTAAATTTAACCGTATTTTGCCTAATTGAAGCCTATGCTCTAATAGAAGCCCACCCCCTAACTTTGGCATATGAGTTCCAATGATTTCTTAGCAGTTTCAAAATGGCAAAACTGTATTAGAAGCCCACCCCCTAACTCAGCAGATTGTATAGGAAATTTTTTTTTAAGAGCATATTTGTAAGAATAACGTGTATAATAATAACAATCGTGTCACAGGGTGTGTCTACTTCACACTGATCTCTGCCCTGATACATTTCTGACCCCTCTAGAAGTCAATACAGGCCTCGGATTTGTAAATCTCGACCACCTATTAGATTAATACTAATAGTAGGTCACGTATGCTTAAATATAATAAAGTTTATTCCACACTTTTGTAGTCAAAATGTGCGTAAAACAGTCTTCGCGTGATTAAATACCTTCCGTATAAATATATTTTAAGAACAAGTTTATGTACCAAACAAGCAGTATTGCACATCAATTTTGTAAAGCCGATCAACATTAAATGATCCAAAATGAATTATTATAAACGACAATATAGCCGGCTTCTTATGTTGGCGAGCCAGCGGCTCTTTTGCGATTGGAAGCAGCGTGTTCTCGCGAGAACTTATATGCTAACGGGAGTTTAGCAAACGGGTACCTGTTATTCAGATCAGTATGATACTCAGTTCCTATCGCGCAATGATAATATATAGAAATTTCCGAGTTCCGAGCCCCCGATTCCAGAATATTTATATCCGAGTACTCGCTCTAAAATAAATCTTCAATTGGAGGCGAATCACGTGATTTGTATTTTTTCGCGACGCCATTTTATATCAAATTGTGGATTAATTTTGATGTAATAAACGACCTTTATTAAAGGATACAACACAATATTTAGGCGCTCAGATCAAATAATTTCACTTCCCCGGTGATGTTTTGAGGTATACATTAAACATAGGCGTAGGCGGTGTGAATTCTTACAGGAGAAAATGCGTTGAATTTCTGTGGTATCCGTTTTAGAAAACTTTTTTGGGAAAACTCTCTAATATAAGCCCACCCCCCGTTCTCAGAGATGTTGGGTTGGAAATTGAACACCTCTTGTCCTAATAGAAGCCTAGGCTTCAATTAAGCCAAATAAGGTACATTCAAAATTGTTGAAACTGTTGATTTTGTCCAAAAATGTATTCCCAGAATGCAACAATCTCCTACTTAATTATAATTATATTAATCTAATGCATAATTATAAACAAAGTAATGCAAACCACACGTGAGACAGACACAGACAGACAGACAGACAGACAGACAGGCAGAGAGACAGATGGATGGACGGACGGACGGATGGATGGACAGACAGACAGAGTCAAATACGATACCCTTATTTTACCTCCTTTGGTGGCAATGGTAATTATTCAATACACATCATGTATTCCAGGAATCTTGATTTGCAAGCAAATATAAAATCTTTAAAATTTTATAATAAATTTGATTGAAAGCTATTGATAACAAAGGCAACAAAAACTGGATCTAAATTGCCTTTTGATTATTTACTCATAATATGTCATAGACATAATCTACTACAAGGTGGCCAAAATATATACTTACCTCAAATAGATGTAGGAGCTTTGTACTTGCGACCATTGACAGTGTTTTCAAATATGGTGAAACTGCAAAATAAGATATTATTATCTAGGCCAACTGTAATTTATTTATAAATTACAAATTTATCTCCCCTTTCACATGATAGCTGGTGGTCCTTTTGGTAACAATGTTGCTGTAAGCTCTTGCTGTCTAATAAAATAATTTTTTAGCAACACTGTACAGCAGTCTCCTTTACTGGAAAAATAAATCTCCAGTGATTAATAGTAAAGAACTATTTCAGATAGAAGTTATTGGTTTGATTGGCGTCTATCGAGTTCCTGATTCCCTGAGGTCCCATTCATGCCATTCTAGGCTGGTTTTATTTCAGTCTATTATTGGTAACTTCCCCAGCTTTTTATACTGGTACCCAATTATAATCCTGGGTGGAGAGAGGCAACTATGAGTGAAGGAGATTGCCTGTTTCCAGCGATCGTCAGTTGACAGAAATAAGTAAATTTATCAAATTTCTTTTTCACGAGTGAGATGACATACTTACCTCCCTAACACTCTTGATATACTAGTATATCGGCTCTAAATTCAATAATATTCAGAATTATAAAAAGTTATGTGCCCCTAATGGGCAGGTGGAAGTACACAGTCATGCACATGACAAACACCACTCACTGCGCATGCGCACACCGGTACTTCTGTTACTAAATATTAGCTGACATAGAAGCAACTATTCAATAGCCAAAGGACCAGGCGTCCGTGGGGTGGCGAGGCCGGGATCCTGTTAGGGAGCTAAGTATGTCATCTCACTCGTGAAAAAGAAATTTGATAAATTTACTTATTTCACATCATGAGATCATACTTACCTCCCTAACACTCTTGATAAAAACCAGAATTTGAAAGTAAATTTTGGTGGGAGGGAGGCAAGGTCCTGAAAACCAGCACACCCTCGAAGAGACTAGGCTCTTTGAATTCTCAAGAGATTTAAAACATCTGAAATTGTGACTGAAAACCACAACCAGGAATAGAATTTTGCATCGGATAATCGACCGATGAAGAGAAATTGATCAAAAGGCAAATGCGCTCCCCCCCCTCTTTCTGAGGAAGGTTAGGAAAAAACGCACGTTCTCTAATACTTAATGAAAAGTATTACTAGACATTGGAAAAAGAAGAATTGCTTCTATTTCAAAAACTCTCTGAAAAAACCACAATTAAGAGACATTAACCATCACCATATTAAAAAATAAAAAATGACACCATCACCAAGACAAAAAATTAAAAAATGGTCATAACCACTGACCTCTGATGTCTTGGACGCGGCACTCATCTCTTCCCCCACCGGATGAAGAGAATTGTACCAGCTAATAGTAGGGATACCCTACCAACAAATGTGATATTTGTAAATAGCAGAGGAGGAAAACTATTTACAAACATAAACCTCTACATTAATATTTTATATTCTGAGGACTGAGACGGCGAGCGGGTTAGAAGTGTCACGAAGGTAATGGTCGGTAAAACTCAATTCACAGTGTCACTGGGCTACTGACATAATGTCTTCAATAGAAACACCATTAAATAATGCCGTGGAAGTTACCACACCATGGACACTATGAGCCTTGGCTCTATCTCCTTGGATTCCAGTGGCTGTCTTATGCAAGAATTGAATACATTCTACTATCAATCTGGAAATAGTGTCTCTTGATGCCCTACCATGGGGTTCAATATACGACACCCATAGGGAACATGGGTCCGTCCGCCAAACCTGAGTTCTTCTCTTGTACTTATTTAAAGCACGGACAGGACACCATACTTTAGCACCAGGATCATATCTGGTTAAGGCAGGTAAAATAATAGGTTTACCCGGATACTTTAAAGATCGATTCTTAGCCAAGAAATTCAATCTAGGTAGAAGCTTAAGGCCTTCACCTGTAACTATATAACGGTCAGGCTCAGCAGACAAGGCATGAATTTCGCTCCTGCGTCTGGCTGATGCTGCCGCAACTAAAAATACAGTTTTAAGTGTCAATAATTTTACAGATATAGCACTAGGTGGTTCAAAAGGTTTATCACTCAAAACCTGCAGAACCAAAGAAAGACTCCATGACGGTGTCACTGGAGGATTTCTTGGTCTGAGATTGCCCATACCTTTAATAAGAGTATTTAAAACACTTACTTCATCACTTCCCCTCTTTGCCAAGCAAGGGATAACAGTCATCAATGCTGATTTGTATCCAGCAATAGAATTAGGTGACAGAGAAAATCAGCTACTACCTGAATAGATGCTTCCATCGGATTGATACATCTCTTTGAGCACCATTCTGCAAATCTGTTGATTTTATAATTATAAGCTCTGGAGGTTGACCCCCTTCTGGCTCTGGCCATGAAATTGGCTGCTTGCTCAGAAAATCCCTCCTTAATCGTGGATTGTTTGACAACATCCAATTGAAACATTGACGGATTGTTGTGAATGGTCTTGCTCTAGAAGGTAATATTGTCCATCAGCGGCAGAGGAACCGGATTGCAAACCAGAAGGTCCAGCAGATCCGTAAACCATGATCGGCATGGCCAATTCGGGGCCATCAGAAGCACTTGGCATTCCTCTTGTCTGATCTTCTGAAGAATCCTTGGAATCAGGATTGTTGTTGGGTATGCGTATGCATATATTCCCTTCCAACTGATAGCTAGCGCATCTATTGCGATAGCGCTTGGATCTGGAATCGGAGAAACGTACGTCGTCATCTTCGCATTCTTCTTCATTGCGAACAAATCTATGTTGGGCTTTCCCCAATGATTGAACAGGTGATCCGCCACACATTGATTTAGTTGCCATTCCGTAGGCAGAATACTCATCCTTCGGCTCAATGAGTCTGCTAACAGATTCAGCCTTGCCGGAATATGAACTGCTTTCAAGGTGATCATATGATCCATGCACCAGCAAAGCAGCTTCCATGTCATCATACAGAGACTGGGCGACTTTGTTCCACCCTGGCGGTTTATGTAACTCACTACTGTAGAGTTGTCTGAACGTATCATCACAAACTTTCCCTCCACTTCCTTTAAGAAGTGTTCCAGGCCTAGAATTACAGCCCGCAATTCTAGCATGTTGATATGTTCCTTTGACTGTTCCAGATTCCAAAGCCCTGATATAGTGGCTTCTTCCAGGCAAGCTCCCCAACCCTCCATCGATGCATCCATAAACATCGTTACTTGAGGGTGGGGAGGGGTCAGCATGACCACCGCCAGGAGATTTCCTCTCTCCATCCACCAATGAAGGTGATGAATGAGAGGGTCCAACACTTGAATGTGCGAGTCCAGTGATCCTGAACTCTGCGTCCACTGAGTCATGAGAAACAATTGAATCGGCCGCCTGCGTAAGGCTGCCTGAGGAATGACTGGTTCCATTGAAACCATCAGACCTAACATTCTCAGATAGACCCGTGCTAGAATATAACGACTGTTGCAAACCAATTGAATGCACGAGAAGAGACCTTCCACTCTCTCCTGGGACAGATAAACATATCCTATCTCCAGATCGAAGAACATACCCATGTAAACAAACTTCTGGGATGGAGTCAGCTCTGATTTCTGAAAGTTGATTATCCAGCCTAAATCCGTGAGAGTTTTCAAAACTATCCCCAGATTTGCTGTCAAACTTTCTGGGTTGTGTGCTTTCAGCAACCAGTCGTCTATGACAGCTATATTTCTCCTGCGGAGGTATGCCGTGATAGCAAGTACCACTCGAGTGAAGACCCTTGGAGCCGTCGAGATGCCAAATGGAAGAACCTTGAATTCCCATTGGCGTCCCTGAAAAGCAAATCTCAGGAACCGACGAAAACTCCTTGCAATTGGAATGTGGAAATAAGCATCCTTGAGATCTATAGATGCTGTCCACATCCCCTTCTCTAACCCCAACAACACCGATCTTACTGTTTCCATTTTGAAACTCAGTGTGTCTAAAACTTGTTTAGAGGTTTGAGGTTGAGAATTGGTCTCCACCCCCCGGTGTTCTTTGCCACAAGAAACATGGTTGAATAGAAGCCCGGGCAATCCTGCGCCGGTTGAATTGCGTCTTTTAGAATTAGAGATTCTATCCCCTCTTCTATGCACAACCGCTTGTCTGGATCTCTTGGAATTTGAGTCCAGACCGGTACCAGAGACAGATGCAACGCGGGACCTCATCCATTCTGGACTGTATCCGTGCGAAAGCCATTGCAAGACTAAGCGGTCCTGAATTAACCGCCCCCACTTCTGAATGTGACAAGTCAAACGACTTCCCACTGGTGCACCTAGGGTTGACGGGGTGGCCATAAATTTTAGAAGTGGGAGTGTCTCTGGTACGAGTGACAACACCCGAGTGGTACTTGTGACAACCGGAAAAAATTGTCTTGCATCAGGCCCGGTTACCATGCGCCGCTCCTCGCGCGCCGCGACCAGCGCCACGTGCACCACGGTGCGCGGGCTGCTGTCTGGCTGGCTGCGCTTGAGGCGCTGGCTGACGTACAACAGCACGCTGCTGCTTGCGCAGCCGACGCGGTCTCTGAAACTGGCCGGCCTGCTGGCCTCTGACACTGCCAGCACTGCCACGAGCGTACTGCTGTCGAGCAGCCGAGGGCTGAACACGCACGTGTTCTCTGCGCAGCACTTCAAACTGTGCGTGCAGCGCTCTCTGGTTGTTCACCAAAGTCACTGTCTCCTGGAGGTGCCGACAACCTTCACCTCCAAAGAGTCCTTGACCCGCCATCGGCGCTTGCAACAAGCGCGACTTGAGCTCCTGAGACGGGCACAAATTGTCCAATGCAAAAGTGCGCCTCGTTCTCAGTGACTTTGTGACCGACCTAGTCAGACAGTCCAACGCCAGGTTGATGCCATCCTGGATGGCTCGTTGGACTGTCACGGGACTAGGTTGTTGCTGCACCGATGCTGCTACCACCCCCGATAGCAGCTGAGAGACATGCGACAGCGCACTAATCGCCGCTCGCGAGCTCTCCTCGGTGTCACGCAAGGCGGCATTCGCCGAGCGCATAGCGCCCGTGCACAACGCTCCCGTGTCAGCACGGGAACCCGGCTGCGTATCTTCCCCCAGAGCGGCGCGGTTGTCCGCGCTCGGTCTGGGTGCTAGGCCATATCGAGCATACAGACTAGCAGTAACTTGACATCGCCTAGCGACCTCTCGCTCTGATCGACTCCTCTGCCGCCGAGAACATATCTAAGATATGCTCAGCAAACGGCTTCGCCTGTAACCATGCCCGAGGGTTACCGGCGGCCGTCTCATCCACGGCGAGCTCTGGTCTTACAGCGAGGAGCCATGCACACGCTTCTGACCAGGCTTCATCCGTGGCTACCTGCGAATTGCCGACGAGCAGCGGGCCCTCGTCATCCTCAATGGCATTCGCAGGTATGGCCGAGGAGGAGGCTATAGACGAACCTGGCTGCCCAGGGAATGTATACGGGCCCCCGAGGGCTGGCATAGCATTCTCCATAGGCAAACCAGGCACCAAGGCCGCGCTTGTGTGAGGGGGTTCATGCACACCAGCGCGGCCCGGAACGTCCGTATGAGATTCCACGTCCAAGCGTGGAATTTTAAGGGGCTGGCCGTCTGCTCCAAAGCGGGCCACAGGCTGAACCATGAAACCTGCTCCCGAGGGAACAGTGCCATAGGTGCGAGCGTTCACGCTCCCCATGAGAGGAGTATAGACGTTCACATCCATGTCTTCATGGTCAACCTGTGGACCGAGCAGGTAGTCCTCATCATCTTCCTGGTCAGGAAAGTTAGACTCTGGATTAGTAAAGAAAACTAAATCAAAACTGACCAGGAGACTGCTCGAAAGCAGATGATGAGTGTACTCTGCGAGTGATCGTGGTCAGGCCCGCTGGTCGGGTCCCGCCTGATGCTTCTCGCGCCGCTGGAACACCAGGAGATGCCAACATCAAGCCTGGGCCCAAGACGGCCGCCCCTGGATCACTAAACACTTTGTCCGAGCTAGTAGGCCATGATCCAGGGATGGGGGGGGGGGTGGCTACCTGCACTGAGGTTGATGCGCAGGAAGTTGAAACACCTGTGCCAGGCAACATGCCGCGAAGCATGTCAGGTATCAGGTCTTTCAAAGTCCTGCGCATCTCACTCACTAACTCAACCTTGAAGGCCTCGAGCCCACCCTTCTCAGAGGCCTTCTTCTTACCCTCCTTCTCCGACTTCTTGCCCTCCTCAGCCATCATCTTAGCCTGAAAAGAGAAGAATTCAGAGGTTAGATTCCCCGCCCCCCCCCCCCCCCCCCCTTTACAAATGACACATTTGTTAGACAGCCTACAAGCTGAACACAGATGGCAAGGGTGGGGGAAGAATCTAGCCTTCATGGGCTTCAGACAGGATGGACACTTCTGAAAAGGGAAGGGATACGAAGACAATGAGTATGATAGTTTCAAAGCCTTGTTAATTGACTATTTAGTAGAAACCAAAACAAACTCGAGAGAAGATATCCACTTTTATGAGACAACCCTGACGGGACAGGTGACTTCTCTAGTTAATAAAAACCAATCACAACCAGGACCCCAAATTAAGAGAGAGAGAGAAAGATTAAGACTATCTAGATATCTCTCCACACTCCTAATAAACAGGGAGATGAACACATCACAGACTTCTCTAAACTAAGATTATGACATCAAGGAAAGAGAAAAAACTCTGGTTGATTATGACATCAAACCTCAATGAGAGGGGACGTCAGAAAGAATGCAAGAAATATCTAGATATTAAAGACATTCATCCCTCCCGAATAATATAATATTAAATTATATATATTCCAGAACCCATGCACACGCAAGAGAGAATATAGTGCAATAGCAAAAGGCAGCAGAAAATTGTAATTATTTTCAAATAATTATGCGCCATAATTAATAAACTCACTTAGCCTGAGCACAGGCAACCATCCTCTTGTGCAGGAGAACACGTCCCTCCATCCGCCGAGACTCCTCTTCCAGAAGAACTGATGAGGGGGATGGGACAAAAGGAAGGAGATATTTTATTTATTAATTTAATATATCTCCAACCCTTAGACATATCACGATGATAAGTCACCCTGGGACGTGAACTACCTTCGAGAGAAGAACAGGAATCCTTCTTTAGTCACAAGACAAACCTGTAAGCATAAAACACAAGAGATTAATAGCCCTAGGCGCTGGGAAAAAATTTACAAGGATTCCCAGCGCCTGAAAACGCGGTACCGCCGAAATGGCCGCGACGAAAACCGGTAACACATAAAAGTTACAAGTCTTAAATAAATGCCAGGAACAATGTCACCTTAGATGATGACGAGGAGGACTCCTCCAACAGTCTTGCATCAGCCATGATGGAATAGGATGATTTTAAATAGAGAAATTCTCGATAAAGAGCCTGTGAAGATTTTCCACAAGTTGGTTTCAGCCAATATATTAGAAAACGGAAGTACCGGTGTGCGCATGCGCAGTGGGTGGTGTTTGTCATGTGCATGACTGTGTACTCCTACCTGCCCATTAGGGGCACCTAACTTTTTATAATTCTGAATATTATTGAATTTAGAGCCGATATACTAGTATATCAAGAGTGTTAGGGAGGTAAGTATGATCTCATGATGTGAAAAGAGACATGATCTCGGGGTCGCCGGTTTCGAAAGCTCTGCTCGTTACCGCCTCCTCTCAACTATTTCAGATGGTAACTGGCTGCTATCTTATATAAATACAGACCATATCTTGATCACAAATGATCTGTAGTCACTTGAAGAGGTGTGACTACATAGTGACCAGTGTCCAGCCACAAGTGTCCAGTGGAAAGTGCATCACAAGGAGAATGAACATGCATAACTAGCTCACAAACTCTATACAGATATACTGTACATAATCTACTTTAACTCTTTAAGCTTTAAATTTGGTCAAGAAAATTTCAATTTTCCCCTCAAAGAAAATGTCAACTTGCAGACCAAGAAGCCTATTTTAAAAAATTTACCACTGAAATGACTGGCTCGATTATTGAGCCAGTCATTCCAGTTGTAATTTAAAAAAATAGTCTCCTCTTGGTCTACAAATTGACATTTCTCAATACAACTGTAGAAGCCGTTTTTGGCTGATATAAGTGTTATGGGGTTAATGTACACTTAAGCCTTTAACCTTCGAATTTGTTTAAGAAAATTTAAATTTTGGACATTACTCAAGACCACTGCAAAAGCCATTTTTGGCAGATATGAGTGCTAAACATTTAGACATCATAATCACTGGAATATATACATGTATCAAAATGATTAGTTAGCATTGTTTAGTGACTTACTGTTAACGATGATAGTGAGAAGACAGTCAAAGAGAGGCTGAAGTCGTTGATGACCTGTGGTGATAATCTTGTGAAACACCTGAAAAAAATTGTAACATAGCAGAATTAACATATGACATATACTGCAAACAACATGATATTAACCCTTTAACACTCAAATTTCTTAAATTCTCATAGAAAATAAACGAAATCAAGGATTTCTTTTTTCACGAGTGAGTTGATACTTACCTCCCTAATACTTTTGATATTGCTAAATATCGGCTTTCACTCAATAAACACTCAGATTAAAACAGTTAGGTGCCCCTACTGGGCAGGGAGTCAGAGTGTAGTCTGGCGGATGCCAGCCCCACCACCGTGCATGCGCAGACTAGCACTTCCTCTGACTAATTTATTGGCTGATACACATGCAACTATTAAGAGCCTGAAGACTGAGCCTCTGTGGGGTGGAGAGGCCGGGTCCATATCTAGGGAGGTAAGTATCAACTCTCTCGTGAAAAAAGAAATCCTTGATTTCGTTTATTTCACATCAAGAGTATACTTACCTCCCTAATACTTTTGATATTGCCAGAATTCGACAGTGAATTCGGCGGGAGGGAGGCGAGGTCAAAAGACCAGCTCATCCCTATACGCTTTTCTGCGTTTAAGGCACTTAAACTTCTGAAACTGTATGAAAAAACAGTCAGGATTTGACTAACCATCGGATAACACCACCGATGTATGAGAGATGACCGAATGTCATATGCGCTCCCCCCCCCTCCTCCTGGGAGGAAGAGTCGAATGACCTCAATGTCCTATACGCTCTCTACGTACAAGTGCCATGTACTACAGGACAGAGACGAAAAAGCTCCATTTTCGTATACTCTCAATAATGAACCACATAAATACACAAAACCATCATCATATTAATAACGGGTAACGTGACAAGACAATCAACAATGGACAACCCCTGAACAAGACTGACCTTGTTGAAATGGCTGCTGACATCATCTTCCCATTGGTGAAGAATGATGCAGTCCCAAAAAAGTGGTTGTTTCCATAAATTAATTGTGAAATATATAAGCAATGAGGAAACCTCATCAAAAATATAAACCTAGTTATTTTTTCAAAATCGACAAGGCGAGAGGATTAGAGGTGTCACGGAGATAATGGTCTGTAAAACTTGACTCACAGTGCCACTGAGCAACCGACATAATATCATCCACAGGGACCCCATTAAATAGGGCAGTGGATGTCACTACGCCGCGGACACTGTGAGCCTTGGCCACGTCCACCTGCTTCCCGGTGGCGGATTTATGACAAAACTGAATGCATTCTACAATCCACCTGGAAATGGTGTCCTTAGAAGCCCTGCCATGGGGTTCAATATATGACAACCATAACGCCGACTGGTCGGTGCGCCACTCCGATGTACGTTGTTTGTACCGGAGAAGCGCCCGGACGGGACACCATGCTTTAGAATTAGGATCATATCTAGTTAAAGCAGGCAAAACAATAGGTTGACCTGGATATTTCAATGACTGATTCTTAGCCAAGAAATTAATCCTAGGTAGCAGCTTAAGGCCTTCCCCTGAAACCACAAAACGGTCATCCTCGGCTGATAAGGCATGAATTTCACTTCTACGCCTAGCCGAGGCCGCATCAATTAAAAACACAGTCTTAAGTGTTAATAGTTTCATAGAAATGGAACTAAGTGGTTCAAAAGGCTTATCACCTAGTACTTGAAGCACTAGCGATAAACTCCAAGACGGAATCACAGAGGGGATTCCTTGGTCTTATATTGCCCATGCCTTTAATTAATACATTTAATGTATTTACTTCATCACTTCCCCTCTTAGCCAAGCAAGGAATAACAGACATTAAAGCTGACTTATAACCAGCAATAGAGTTAGGCTTGAGGCTATAGGCATCATACAGGTGACAGAGGAAATCAGCTACTACCTGAATAGATGAATCCATTGGATGAATACATCTTTTTGAGCACCATTCTGCAAATCTGTTGATTTTATAATTATATGCTCTGGAGGTTGACCCCCTCCTGGCTTTGGCCATAAACATGGCTGCTTGCTCAGAAAAGCCCTCCTTGATTCTAGATTCCTTGACAACATCCACGCAGTCAATCTGAACATTGATGGATTGTCGTGAAGGGCCTTGCCTTGGAAGATAATGTCGTCCATCCGAGGCAGAGGAACCGGATTGCAGACCAGAAGGTCCAGCAGATCCGTATACCATGATCGGCTTGGCCAATCCGGGGCGATCAGAAGCACTTGGCATTCCTCCTGTCTGATTTTCTGAAGAATTTTTGGAATCAGGATTGCTGGAGGGAATGCGTATGCATACATTCTCCCCCAGCTGATAGCTAACGCATCTGTTGCGAAAGCGCTTGGATCTGGAATCGGAGAGACGTACGTCGTCATCTTCGCATTCTTCTTCGTTGCGAACAAATCGATGTTGGGTTTCCCCCAATGGTCGAACAGACGATCCGCCACACATTGATTTAGTTGCCATTCCGTGGGTAAAACACTCATCCTTCGGCTCAATGAGTCTGCTAGCAGATTTAACCTTCCCGGAATATGAACTGCTTTCAAGGTAATCTGGTGATCCAGGCACCAACAAAGCAGTCTCCATGTCATCATACAGAGACTGGGCGACTTCGTTCCGCCCTGGCGGTTTATGTAAGTCACAACTGTTGAGTTGTCTGAACGAATAAGAACAATCTTGCCATGAACTTTCTGTAAGAAATGTTCCAGGCCCAGGACTACTGCTCTTAGCTCCAGTAGATTTATATGTTCCCTTGACTGTTCCAGATTCCAAAGCCCTGATATCGTGGATTCTTCCAGGCAAGCTCCCCAGCCCTCCATCGATGCATCTGTATACACAGTCACCTGAGGGTGGGGAGGGGTTAGCATAACCCCCACCAAGAGATTCTCTGTGTCCAACCACCATTGCAGGTGGTGAATCAGAGGCGCCAACACTGACACGTTCGAGTCCAGCGAACCTGTACTCTGGGTCCATTGTGTCATGAGAAATAACTGGATCGGCCTGAGGAATGACTGGTTCCAATGAAACCATCAACCCCAGCATTCTCAAGTAAACCCGTGCCAGGACATGACGACTGTCGCACACTGACTGAATTAATGAGATGAGTTTCTGAACTCTCTCCTGAGTAGGAAAAACATATCCTGTCTCTAGATCGAAGAACATCCCCAGGTAAACAAACTTCTGGGATGGAGTCAGCTCTGATTTTGTGAAATTGATTATCCAGCCCAAGTCTGTGAGAGTCTTCAAAACAATCTCCAGACTGGCCGATAAACTTTCCTGGGTGTGCGCTTTCAACAGCCAGTCGTCTATGTACGTGTGGACTGCTATGCTTCTCCTGCGGAGGTATGCGGTGATCGCAAGAACCACACGGGTGAAAACCCGAGGAGCCGTGGAAATTCCGAAGGGTAACACCCTGAATTCCCACTGTCTGCCCTGGAATGCAAATCTCAGGAAGCGACGGAAACTCCTGTGTATGGGGATGTGGAAATAAGCGTCCTTCAAATCTATCGACGCTGTCCACCTTCCCCTCTCTAACCCCGCCAACACCGAGCGCACAGTTTCCATCTTGAAACTGGGCGTCTCTATGAACTTGTTCAATGGCTTGAGGTTGAGAATTGGTCTCCACCCTCCGGTGTTTTTTGTTACTAAGAACAGGGTTGAATAGAAGCCCGGACACTTTTGTGCCGGCTGAATAGCTCCTTTTTGTATGAGGGAATTTATTTCCTCCTCGATACACAACCTTTGCTCTGGATCTCTCGGATTTGGAGTCCAGATCGGCACTAGAGACAGCCGCGATGGCGGGCCTGTCATCCAATCGGGATGATACCCGACTGAAAGCCATCGCAAGACTAAACGGTCCTGAGTTAACCGTTCCCACTCTTGCGTGTGGTCGGCTAGCCGGCCTCCCACCGGTCCACCTAGGGATAGAGGTGGACATAAGGAGTGCAAGAGCGGCACTGTCTCCTTTGTAGGGTTGGGCGATATTGCTCAAGGCATGACGATATCGGTATCTCATTAAAATACCGCGGTATCACGATATATCGTCATTTGGGTGGGGTGTGGAGTTAGGGTGTAAACATAGAATAACATGTATTTCAAATTGGTGGTGTCTACAAGTTATTTTCATTAAATTTGTTGCCTTGAAACCGTAAATTGAGATCGCCATGATTGCCATTTCCGCATATTTAATACACGAAATTCCACACTTTGACACCCTTCAATATACAGCTTAAAGCAACGAATGTAATGCAACTAACCGTATTCATCACAAATAAGAAAAATAAAGGATTTTCTTCTGTTCTTGTGTTGTATTTTGTGTTATCTTTACCTCACGACAACTGTCAAAAGATTGAGCAAGGAACACGCATTAACTTCATTGCTCAGAAAGGAATTCCGCAGAGCAAAATCTGATTGGCCGCAGTATCATACTTGAGCCAATCAGAATTCACACTGCAGAATTCCGACAGCTGTTATCACGCCCACCGCTAGTGTAGACGATGCAAATTAATAAAATAACACTGCATGATTTTGAACGAGAACCAGCGTGAAGACTGGAAACAATTATGTCAGATTTTATTTGGTCTGTAACATTAAATACTAATTTGGCCCATTGTAGACCTATTCAAATTCGCTCACTACTTAGCGGTCCTATCCATTGATCTCAAGGCGTAGCCGGGATTTGTGAAATTAACCCAGTTAACACTGCAACCAAATCTGCCACAACAGATCGAAGACTGGAAATAATTAGGCCTAAATTATTTATTTTAAGGCGGTTTCTCGATTAGAATAAATCTGTAATGTTATATGTGGAATGAATTTTGATCTGATTCGTTTAAAAATGCTAAATATATTCTATAAAGTTACATAAAAACGTATAACGGTAAACCGTTCCAAGCTGTGGTATTGATAAGGGATTAAGTGTGTGTGGTTTCCTATCGACCTAAAAAGTTTTAAAGTTTAAATCTTTCACGGTCAGAAGAATGTTTAACCATGCAGATCAATGACTAATGGATAAATAGCTTGACCTGAAGTAATGACGTCATCAAATTGGAATGTGGGTAGTGCAAATGGTATTCCCCACTAACTAACACTCAGAATGAGGCAAGAAAAAACATGGCGTCGTCTATTTATGTAATTATGAAAAGTGAACTACAAAGGATTATTTTGTACTTTAAATCATTTTATTAGCACAAACAAACCATGAATTAAATGAACACAGATTATTTTGGAGTTTATTAAGTTTTTATTACCTTAGACAAAGACTGGATTATTACTTAAAGACTATTACTGGACCGAATAGAGGTAAGAGTATGACATTTCTAACTTAGTTATTTATATTATGCTCACAGTTAAAAGTGCAATATCGTCCTGTCGGTATTGACGATATTTATGATTTTTCAAAATTATGACGATTTCGGTATCGGTATTCGGTATATCGCGATACTGACGATAATATCGAAAAATCGCCGAACCCTACTCCTTTGCCAGAAACAACGGAGCGGTTCTCACCGCGGTAACCGTCCCATCAGGAACGATTACCACGTCCAGATCCTCGCGCGCCACAACCAGCACCGCGCGCACCTCGGTGCGCGGGCGGCTGCCTGGCTGACTGCGCCTGAGGAGCCTGCGCCCCCCTCGCTGCTGGCCGAATCGCACGTGGCCGAGGCCGACGCTGCGATGGTGGTTGGCCTCTGACCTGGCCACCACCACCTCGAGCCTGCAGGGGGTGCGGCGCGAACGTTAGCACGACGAAGCACCTCAAACTGCTCGCGCAGCGCCCTCTGGTTATTTACCAGAGTAACCATCTCCTGGAGGTGTCCGCATCCTCACCCAAAGCCGTGCGGTCATCCACGCTCGGCTTAGGTACCACACCGTACCGCTGGTAATCCAGGGGCACGATGCGGCAACGCCTGGCCACCTCGCGTGGGGCATTCGCGAGACGTCCACTCGACTTAATGGACGTCTCCGCCGCCTCGAACATGTCAACGACATGCTCTGCCAGCGGCAGAGAAGGCATAGCGTTAGCAGTAGCCTTACCAGCTAACCACGGCCTGTAGTCACGCTGGCTAGCCGACTGCTCCACGGGCAGATCTGGCCTAACACTTACCAACCACTGGCAAGCGTCAGACCAATCCTCTTCTGTGGCTAGCTGCGAGCGCTCTACAAGACGGGGGCCTTCGTCTTCCTCCTGAGCGCAAGCAGCAGAGCTTGACGGCGGATACGCTGATACCCCTGGCAAGCCAGGGACAACATGCGGGCCCGACAACACCGGCATGCTAATCTCACTAGCTTGACCAGGAGCAGGCGCCGTGGTAGAGCGCGGGGCACATACCGCCCCACCACGGCCCCGGCCAGCACCAGCGACACTCTCGGCAAGCCGAGGTATGCGGTAACGGTGGCCATCAGCAGCGCTCAGGGTCACAGTCTGAGCCATGGATTCTACTCCTGCGTGAGTAGAACCGTGGAATAAGTCGCCTGTATTCCCCGCGAGGGGTGCACAGATGTCATAATCCATGGCCACGTCCTCAGACGGCGACCCCAACAGGTAATCCTCTTCCTCCTGGCCAGACAGATTAGACTCCGGGTCAGCAAAGAGAGCTAACCCGGACTGGCCAGGGAAGGTGCCATAGGAGGTACTGGCACCCGCGGCGTGCGGATACCCCTGGACTGATAAGCAGCCTGCGGGTTCCAGCGACAGCCGTCCACGGCCCCTCGGCGCGGCACTAAGCCTGCTGCCCGGGTCGTGGAATGCCCCCTCTAATGGGGCCACCTCTGAATCTTCGAACAACGGAAGCGACCTACGGAAAGGTGATTCAGAGGTGGGGATTACCTGCTCCGAAGCAGATGATGAGGACAGCAAAGGATTTGGTCCAGGAAGCATGCCACGAAGCAACTCTGGAACCAAATCCTTTATTGTCCTCTTCATCTCTCCCAACATCTCGGTCCGGAAGGCCTCCATGTCCACCGCGGACGAGGCCTTCCTCTTACCCTTCTTACTCACACCCTCTCTTTTCTGCTTCTTCTTCTCCTCCTCCACCACCTTGTCCTTCGCCTGTAAGCACAAGAATTCGGACATTAGCTCGCCCCCCCCAGTGCTTACATATCTCGCAATTAATCAAGGGACCACAGGGGCTACACTGATAGCAGAGATGAGGCACAAACTTGTCCTTCAAAAAACGTCCACAGGACGCACAACCAGGTCTCTGAAACAGGGCAAAGGATGAGGAGTATGAGCAATCTAGTTAAGCTCAGAAACTCAAAACAACTCAAGAGAAGGAAATGATCATAAAGATTAAACGAAATCTAGGATTTCTTTTTTCACGAGAGAGTTGATACTTACCTCCCTAATACTTTTGATATTGCTAAATATTGGCTTTCACTCAATAAACACTCAGATTTAAAACAGTTAGGTGCCCCTACTGGGCAGGGAGTCAGAGCGTAGTCTGGCGGATGCCAGCCCCACCACCGCGCATGCGCAGACTAGCACTTCCTCTGACTAGATTATTGGCTGACACACATGCAACTATTAAGAGCCTGAAGACCGAGCCTCTGTGGGGTGGAGAGGCCGGGTCCGTATCTAGGGAGGTAAGTATCAACTCTCTCGTGAAAAAAGAAATCCTAGATTTCGTTTATTTCACTTCAAGAGTATACTTACCTCCCTAATACTTTTGATATTGCCAGAATTCGAAAGTGAATCTGGCGGGAGGGAGGCGAGGTCAAAAGACCAGCTCATCCCAATACGCTTTTCTGCGTTTAAGGCACTTAAACTTCTGAAACTGTAAGAAAAAACAGTCAGGATTTGACTAACCATCGGATAACACGACCGATGTATGAGAGATGACCGAATGTCATATGCGCTCCCCCCCCCTCCTTCCTGGGAGGAAGAGTCGACTGACCTCAATGTCCTATACGCTCTCTACGTACAAGTGCCATGTACCACAGGACAGAGACGAAAAAGCTCCATTTTCGTAACTCTCAACAATGAACCACACAAATACACAAACCATCACCATATTAATAACGGGTAATCGTGACAATACAATCAACAACGGACAACACATGAACAAGACTGACCTTGTTGAAAATGGCTGCTGACATCATCTTCCCATCGGTAAAGACTGATGCAGGCCCAAAAAAGTGGGTGTTTCCGCAAATTAATTGTGATATATATAAGTAATGAGGAAATCACCTCAAAAAATATAAACCGATTTATTTTTTCAAAACCGACAAGGCGAGAGGATTAGAGGTGTCACGGAGATAATGGTCTGTAAAACTTGACTCACAGTGCCACTGAGCCACCGACATAATATCATCCACAGGGACCCCATTAAATAGGGCCGTGGATGTCACTACGCCGCGGACACTGTGAGCCTTGGCCACGTCAACCTGCTTCCCGGTGGCGGATTTATGGCAAAACTGAATGCATTCCACAATCCACCTGGAAATGGTGTCCTTAGAAGCCCTCCCATGGGGTTCAATATATGACAACCATAACGCTGACTGGTCGGTGCGCCATGCCGCCGTACGTTGTTTGTACCGGCGCAGCGCCCGGACGGGACACCATGCTTTAGAATTAGGATCATATCTAGTTAAAGCAGGCAAAATAATAGGTTGACCTGGATATTTCAACGACTGATTTTTAGCCAAGAAATTAATCCTAGGTAGCAGCTTAAGGCCTTCCCCTGAAACCACAAAACGGTCATCCTCGGCTGATAAGGCATGAATCTCACTCCTACGCCTAGCCGAGGCCGCAGCAATTAAAAACACAGTCTTCAGTGTTAATAGTTTCATAGAAATGGAACTAAGTGGTTCAAAAGGCTTATCACCTAGTACTTGAAGCACTAGCGATAAACTCCAAGACGGAATCACAGGAGGATTCCTTGGTCTTAGATTGCCCATGCCTTTAATTAATACATTCAATGTATTTACTTCATCACTTCCCCTCTTAGCCAAGCAAGGAATAACAGACATTAATGCTGACTTATAACCAGCAATAGAGTTAGGCTTGAGGCTATAGGCATCATAGAGGTGACAGAGGAAATCAGCTACTACTTGAATAGATGAATCCATTGGATCAATACATCTTTTTGAGCACCATTCTGCAAATCTGTTGATTTTATAATTATATGCTCTGGAGGTTGACCCCCTCCTGGCTTTGGCCATAAACATGGCTGCTTGCTCAGAAAAGCCCTCCTTAATTCTAGATTCCTTGACAACATCCACGCAGTCAATCTGAACATTGACGGATTGTTGTGAAGGGCCTTGCCCTGGAAGATAATATCGTCCATCAGAGGCAGAGGAACCGGATTGCAGACCAGAAGGTCCAGCAGATCCGTATACCATGATCGGCTTGGCCAATCCGGGGCGATCAGAAGCACTTGGCATTCCTCTTGTCTGATTTTCTGAAGAATTTTTGGAATCAGGATTGCTGGAGGGAATGCGTATGCATACATTCTCCCCCAGCTGATAGCTAACGCATCTGTTGCGAAAGCGCTTGGATCCGGAATCGGAGAGACGTACGTCGTCATCTTCGCATTCTTCTTCGTTGCGAACAAATCGATGTTGGGTTTCCCCCAATGGTCGAACAGACGATCCGCCACACATTGATTTAGTTGCCATTCCGTGGGTAAAACACTCATCCTTCGGCTCAATGAGTCTGCAAGCAGGTTTAACCTTCCCGGAATATGAACTGCTTTCAAGGAAATCTGGTGATCCAGACACCAACATAGCAGTTTCCATGTCATCATACAGAGACTGGGCGACTTCGTTCCGCCCTGGCGGTTTATGTAAGTCACAACTGTTGAGTTGTCTGAACGAATAAGAACAATCTTGCCCTGAACTTTCTGTAAGAAATGTTCCAGGCCCAGGACTACTGCTCTTAGCTCCAGTAGATTTATATGTTCCTGTGACTGTTCCAGATTCCAAAGCCCTGATATCGTGGATTCTTCCAGGCAAGCTCCCCAGCCCTCCATCGATGCATCTGTATACACAGTCACCTGAGGGTGGGGAGGGGTTAGCAAAACCCCCGGAAAGAGATTCTCTGTATTCAACCACCATTGCAGGTGGTGAATCAGAGGCGCCAACACTGACACATTCGAGTCCAGCGAACCTGTACTCTGGGTCCATTGTGTCATGAGAAACAACTGGATCGGCCGCCTGCGTAAGGCGGCCTGAGGAATGACTGGTTCCAACGAAACCATCAACCCCAGCATTCTCAAGTAAACCCGTGCCAGGACATGACGACTGTCGCACACTGACTGAATCAACGAGATGAGTATTTGAACCCTCTCCTGAGTAGGATAAACATATCCTGTCTCCAGATCGAAGAACATCCCCAGGTAAACAAACTTCTGGGATGGAGTCAGCTCTGATTTTGGGAAATTGATCATCCAGCCCAAGTCTGTCAGAATTTTCAAAACAATCTCCAGATTGGCGGACAAACTTTCCCGGGTGTGCGCTTTCAACAGCAAGTCGTCTATGTACGTGTGGACTGCTATGCTTCTCCTGCGGAGGTATGCTGTGATCGCAAGAACCACACGGGTGAAAACCCGAGGAGCCGTGGAAATTCCGAAGGGCAACACCCTGAATTCCCACTGTCTGCCCTGGAATGCAAATCTCAGGAAGCGACAGAAACTCCTGTGGATGGGGATGTGGAAATAAGCGTCCTTCAAATCTATCGACGCCGTCCACATCCCCCTCTCCAACCCCGCCAACACCGAGCGCACCGTTTCCATCTTGAAACTGGGCGTCTCGATGAACTTGTTCAATGGCTTGAGGTTGAGAATCGGTCTCCACCCACCGGTGCGTTTTGTTACCAAGAACAGGGTTGAATAGAAGCCCGGACACCTTTGTGCCGGCTGAATAGCTCCTTTTTGTACGAGGGAATTTATCTCCTCCTCGATACACAACCTTTGATCTGGATCTCTCGGAACGGGAGTCCAGATTGGCACCAGAGACAGTCGCGACGGCGGGCCTGTCATCCACTCTGGATGATACCCCACGGAAAGCCATCGCAAGACTAAACGGTCCTGAGTTAACCGTTCCCACTCTTGCATGTGGTCGGCTAGCCGGCCTCCCACCGGTCCACCTAGGGACCGCGGTGGACACAAGGCATGCAAGAGCGGCACTGTCTCCGTCGCCATACACACCGGCGTGGTCCTTACCGCGGTAAGCGCCCTGTCAGGAACGATAACCACGCCCAGATCCTCGCGCGACCCGCCCCGCCCCGCGCGCACCTCGGTGCACGGGCGGCTGCCTGGCTGACGGCGGCTGAGGAGCCTGCGCCCCCCTCACTGCTGGCCGAATCGCACGCGGCCGAGGCCGGCGCTGCGACGGCGGCTGGCCTCTGACTTGGCCAGCACCACCTCGAGCCTGCAGGGGACGATACGCAGGGGCCGCGGCGCGAACGTTAGCACGACGCAGTACCTCAAACTGTTCGCGCAGCGCCCTCTGGTTATTCACCAGGGTGACCGTCTCCTGGAGGTGGCGACATCCCTCACCTCCAAAAAGACCAGGACCCGTCATAGGCGTACGGAGTAGCCTATTATACAGGTCCTGAGACGGGCACAGATTGTCCAGGGCAAATGTGCGTCTTGCCCTGACACTCCTGGTCACCGCCCGCGTCATACAGTCCAGCGCCAGGTTAATACCATCCTGGATGGTTCGCTGGACCGCGAGCGGGCCTGGCTGGCGCGATGCGGATGCCGTTACTACCCCCTGTAACAGCTGGGAGACGTGGGACAGAGCGGCAATCGAAGCCCTCCCACTCTCCTCCGCATCACGCAACGCGGTATTCGCCGAACGCAACGCGTTCGCGCACAAGACCCCCGCGTCAGAACGGGATCCTGGCCGCGTATCCTCACCCAAAGCCGCGCGGTCATCCACGCTGGGCTTGGGTACCACACCGTACCGCTGGTAGTCCAGGGGCACGATGCGACAACGCTTGGCCACCTCGCGAGGGGCCTTCGCGAGACGTCCACTCGTGTTAATGGACGCCTCCGCCGCCTTGAACATGTCAACGACATGCTCCGCCAGCGGCAGAGAAGGCATAGCGTTAGCAGTTGGTTTCCCAGCTAACCACGGCGTGTGAACACGGTGGCTAGCCGACTGCTCCACGGGCAGATCAGGCCTAACGCTCACCAACCACTGGCAAGCGTCATACCAATCCTCCTCCGTGGCTAACTGCGAGCGCTCTACAAGACGGGGTCCTTCGTCTTCCTCCTGAGCGCAAGCAGTACTTGACGGCGGGTACGCTGATACACCTGGCAAGCCAGGGAAAACATGCGGGCCTGACAGCACCGGCATGAGAATATCACTGGTTTGACCAGGAGCAGGCACCGCGGTAGAGCGCGGGGTATATATAGCCCTACCACGGGCCCGGCCAGCACCAGCTACACTCTCGGCAAGCCGAGGTATGCGGTACCGCTGGCCATCAGCAGCGCCCTGGGCCACCACCTGAACCGCGGACCTTACTCCAGGGTGAGTAATACCGTGGAAAAAAGCGCCTGTATTCCCCGCGAGGGGTGCACAAACGTCTTCATCCATGTCCGCGTCGTCAGACGGCGACCCCAGCAGGTAATCCTCATCACCCTGGTCAGAAAGATTAGACCCCGGGTCAGCAAAGAGAGCTAACCCGGGCTGACCAGGAACGGTGCCATAGGAGGTACTGGCCACCGCGGCGTGCGGATACCCCTGGACTGATAAGCAGCCAGCGGGTTCCAGCGACAACCGTCCACGGTCCCCTATCGGCGCGGCAATAAGCCTGCTGCCAGGGCCGTGGAACGCCCCCTCTAATGGGGCCACCTCTGAATCGTCGGACAACGGAAGCGGACTAAGGAAAATCGATCCAGAGGCGGGGATTACCTGCTCCGAAGCCGATGATGAGGACAATAAAGGATCTGGTCCAGGAAGCATGCCACGAAGCAACCCTGGAACCAAATCTTTTATTGTCCTCCTCATCTCTCCCAACATCTCGGTCCGAAAGGTCTCCATATCCACCGCGGACGAGACCTTCCCCTTACCCTTCTCACTTACAACCTCTCGTTTCCGCTTCATCTTCTTCTCCTCCACTACCACCTTGTCCGTCGCCTGCAAGCAGCACAAGAATTCGGACATTAACTCGCCCCCCCAGTGCTTACATATGTCACAATTAATCAATGGACCACAAGGGCTACATCGAAAACACAGATGCGGCCAGAACTTCACATGCATAAAACGTCCACAGGACGCGCAACCCGGTCCCTGAAACAGGGCAAAGGACAAGGAGTATGAGCAACTAGTTAAGCTTAGAAACTCAATCCAACTCAAGGAGAAGGAAAACGATCATAAAGATCAATATACATCAAAAACCAGCCTAGCGCTTGAATTGCTAATAAATACATAGCCAGCTGATTATGACGTCATTAATCCCGTGACAGGAAAAATTCGATCCCAACAAAACATCCAAGTGCAAAGACGAATTGTATGCTGAATGGATAAGTTGACTACACAACCATCAGATACATATAGATAACTCTTTACTGGCAAAAATGTTAATTATCTCCCTTTGATTGTTTACAATAATTAACATCACCACATTATCAATAACTAGATACCTGACACTTTGTATAGACAAACCATCCAACGTGACGAACCGGAAACTCCACCATCTGCACGCCTCTTAACTCTCTCCACCTCATGGGGAAGGAATTGGAACAAGAGGGCAAAGTGAGAAGACCTTTATACCAGGCCTCCAACTCACTGGGCATAATTTTTCATTTGGTTAGATAACCTAACAGTGTTAGTAGGAAATGGAACCATGGTGGAGAGAATACTAATTCTCTGGTACTGTGACGTCACAACCTAGCGTCATACAGACCTGTGGACAGAAACAGAAAGAGAAATTAGTCCTAGGTAGCACCGAGTTGACCTAAACCAACTAACTAAGGCGCTTATCACGGTAAACGCGAGTCCCGGAAACACAATACACCGGGAAGAAAACTCGCTAATTTTACTAGAAGTCACCTGATTTAAAGGTCCTCCGTCCTCCTGTGGCGACGTATTCCTATCCGCCATCCAAAAAAGTGACTAACACTCCAAACAAACACCACTTAAACAGTTTAAGAGAGCGAAAAAGCTATTGAACAAAAAAACATGTGTGATCTCTTTGCCAATAATCTAGCAAAGAGGAAGTGCTAGTCTGCGCATGCGCGGTGGTGGGGCTGGCATCCGCCAGACTACGCTCTGACTCCCTGCCCAGTAGGGGCACCTAACTGTTTTAAATCTGAGTGTTTATTGAGTGAAAGCCAATATTTAGCAATATCAAAAGTATTAGGGAGGTAAGTATACTCTTGAAGTGAAACAATATTCATCAGAAAACCAGCTTTGGACAAACTTTAATTGTTAATAAAGAGCAAGGCTGATTATGACGTCATTAATCCTATGACAGGAAAAAATCGATCCCCAACAAACATCCAAGTGCAAGGACGAATTGTATCTCTAACCAGAACATGTGCAGAATGGACATTTCGACTACACAACCATCATATATATACTGATAACAATGGCAAATACTGTTAATTATCTCCCTTTCCTCTCTAAATAATTAACATCACCTCATATCAATAATTAGATACCTGACACTTTGTATAGACAAACCATCCAACGTGATGAACTGGAGCACTCCACCAACTGAACGCCTCTTAACTCTCTCCACCTATAGGGGAAGGAATTGGATCAAGAGGGCAAAGTGAGAAGACCTTTATACTAGGCCTCCAACTCACTGGACATAAAATTTGTGGTTAGATAACCTAACAGTATTAGTAGGAAATGGAACCATGGTGGAGAGAAACAAACCCTCTGCTGATGTGATGTCCATTACATATCGTCACATAGACATAAACACAAAGAGAGATTAGTATTATATAGCACCTAGTTGAAATAAACCAACTAAACAAGGCGCTTATCACGGTAAACGCGAGTCCCAGAAACACATTACACCGGGAAAAAAACTCGCTAATTTTACTAGAAGTCACCTGATTTAAAGGTCCTGGGCCCTCCTCTGGCGAAGTCATCCTTTCTGCCATCTTTATCAGGGATAATCACTTCCAAATTCACACCAAAAGACTATGAAATGAGTAAAGAAAAGCTCAAGCACAAAAACATGTGTAGACTCTCTGCCAATAAATTAGCAAAGAGGAAGTGCTAGTCTGCGCATGCGCGGTGGTGGGGCTGGCATCCGCCAGACTACACTATGACTCCCTGCCCAGTAGGGGCACCTAACTGTTTTAATCTGAGTGTTTATTGAGTGAAAGCCGATATTTAGCAATATCAAAAGTATTAGGGAGGTAAGTATACTCTTGATGTGAAATGTCTATTTTCAGACCAAAAGCAGACTATTTTTGAAAATTTACCACTGGAATGACTGGCTCGGTTATCGAGCCAATCATTCCAGTGGTACATTTGTTAAAATAACCTTCTCTTGGCTTGCAAATGGGCATTCAGTAAGCAGATTCATTGATTTTCTTGACTAAATTTGATCAGCAAAGGGTTAAATCAAATTCAGATGCAGAAGCTATGCACCAATGCATGTGCAGTAAAAGTTATTATTACATGGAGAAAGAAAGAATTTACAGTGGACAGTGAACGGCTTGCGAATCTGAAGCCATCCATTCGATGGTCTCAAACACAAGTAGCTCATCATAACTGGATTGGGGTCTGCTTTTTATAACAAGCAATGTAAGTGTCCATGATGTGCAACAAAACATGGATGACCCCACCTAAGAATGCTGCATGTGATCATCTTTAGAAATGAGTTCTTAAAAATGAGTGAAAGAGTGTACATTTGGATTCTGGAAGACAACAAGAGGCCCAAGGGGCCTGTGTCGCTCACCTGGAGCACTGTACATTTTTGTCAAAATTGTTGGTGGGTGGTTTAGGAGTAGTCTTTTAAATGAGTTTGTGGACATCTTTGCAAGTTCAATATAGCCGCCAAGCATGCTATATTTTGATTGGTCCACTTCTGCCATGTTTCTGACTAAGCTCCTTCCCTTGAACAAACTTTAATGGCACTCAGTGCCTAACCATCTCCCAAATTTCGGCCCAATCTGCTCAGTCGTGCTGGAGTTGTTTTGGCAAAAAATAGGTTATCCAAGATGGCCACCAAACCATTTGGACCAATCAAGTTCCCTTGAACAAACTTAGTGCAGCTCTTGTCCTAGATGATATTTCATGCGTTTTGAATTGATCCCCCAAACGGTTTTGGAGATCTCTAAAGACATTTCTAAAAATCGACCAAAATCCAAGAGGTCGCGAAAATACATGTTAAATTTCCCATTGCTTGAGTATGGGAGATGTTGGCGGGTAACTGATCCAAGATTGTCACTAAACCGTTTATCCGACAGTCTCAAAAATGGCAAAATTTGAAATCACAATACGCACAAACATACATAAAACCAATTTCTGCCTCAATATCAATCAAATAAAAAATACAATATGGCCGACAAACACGCTATATATTGATAGGCCCATAACGGCCAGTTTTTTTGACAGATCAACTTCTCTTTAACAAACTTTAATGGCCCTTAGTCCCTAATCATATATCACAAATTTCTACCTGATTGCTTCAGCGGTTCTGGGGAAGAAGTTGTTTTTGCGAAAAAGAGGTCATCCAAAATGGCCGCTGAACCATTTGGTCAATCAAGTTCCCTTCAATAAACTTGAGTGAGGTCTTGCCCTAGATCATATTACATGAGGTCTGAATTGATCCCTCAAACAGTTTGGGAGAAGATTTTTAAAGACATTTCTAAAAATTGGCCGAAATCCAAGATGGTCGCCGGCCAGATTAGTCGATCGGGTTCGTTTGAACAAAATGAAATTTCTATGCCATCAGGATGCTTCCTGCCAAATATAATTCAAATCGGCCCAGTAGTTCTCGAGAAGAAGACATTTTAAATTTCCCATTGCTTTAGTGTGGGAGATTTTGGAGGGGAAATGATCCAAGATGGCCGCCAAACCGTTTATCCGACAGTTTCGAAAATTGCAAATTGGAGATCAGAATACCCAAAAACTTATATAAAACCAATTTCGGCCTTAAAATCCATCGAATAAAAAAATCCAATATGGCCGCCAAACATGCTATATTTTGATTGGCCCACGGCAGCCATGTTTTTTGACGGATCAATTTCTCTTGAACACACTTTACTGGCCCTTAGTCCCTAATCATATCTGTCAAATTTCGGCCTGATCCATTCAGCGTTTCTGGAGGTCATTTTCGCTAAAACTAGGTCAACCAAGATGGCCGCCAAACTATTTGACCAATTAAGTTCCCTTGAACAAACTTCGTTGAGCTCTTGCTCTAGATCATATTTCATGAGGTTTCCTTCAATTCCTTAAGCAGTTTCGGAGAAGATTATTAAAGACGTTTCTAAAAATCGGCCAAAATCCAAGATGGCTGTCGGCCTAATTGGCCGATCGGCTTCATTTGAACAAACTTGGATCCCTATGCCCTAAGGATGCTTCCTGCCAAATATAATTGAAATTGGCCCAGCGGTTCTTGAGAAGTCATTTAAAGGAAAAGTTGACAGATGGACGGATGGATGACAGACGGTCGCCACGACATAAGCTCAATTGGCCTTTCAGGCCAGGTGAGCTAAAAATGGATGGATGGATGGGTGGGTGGATGCATGGATGGATGGATGGGTGGGTGGGTGGGTGGGTGGGTGGGTGGTTGGTTGGATGGATGGATGGGTTGATGGATGAATGGATGGACAGATGGATGGGACAGACACATAGATGGGCAGATGGCTTGACAGATGTAGGGATGGATATGTGGGTGGACAGAAAAACGCACATAACATGACATAAGACAAAGGCCAACATCATTATGATCTATAACGCCATAATATTTTTAAACGAAAAGACTAATAAATAAATGAATCATTTACAATTTAACCCTTTCATGACGAAAACGGCCAAAACTGGCCTCTGCAATGGTCTTGAGGAATGTCTATTTGCAGGCCTAGAGAATACTATTTTTGAAAATTTACCATTGAAATGACTGGCTCAGTAAATGAGCCATCACTTCGGTAGTAAATCATCAAAAATAATCTCTTGGCCTCTAAATGGGCATTTAATAATGAAATATTTTGATTTTCTTGACCAAAAAAAGTGTTAACAAATATGTTGAATAAATTGAAACTAATGCCTATGGCAGAAAAGGCTCACAGTCAAATTAGCATTAACATAGTCAACATCTAACTTAAATAGTTGTCTAGAAAGTGATATTCTGGGCTTTCAGATTTGAAGAGTTAAACTTTCAACTTACGATGATAAGGAAATCTGCATGTGTTCCGGTAAAAACAGGAATATCCATTGGAACACGAACACTGTATGGTTTGTTTAATCTGACACCAAAGTTTCTCTCTCCACTTAGTAGAAGTAGGATAAACACACCTATATGCATCAGACCAACACGAGCTGCACAAAGAGAGAAATCAGGCAATAATTAGTGCTTTAAAATTATACCCATATCAATGATGATGTGATTTTTACTTTTAAATCTTACCACTCTGATGTCGAAAATTTCTAATTTTCAAATTAAATTAAAAGACGAACTGGTGTTCATTTTTCAACAAATTTGGTGAAAGATGGTGCTGTCATAGACAGCAACATCTTCCGCCAAAATTGTTGAAAAATATGCACCAGTTTCCTTTACATGGCCACATTAAAAGATAGAATATTGACATCAGAGTGATACGGATTAAGCATTAAATATGAGCACATTTCACTTACTGAACGCAATGTAATGCGCCTCCTGGTGTGTTTTCTAATATATTCATTGCTTTGTCTGCAAATGGACATTTCTCTAGAGTACTACAGAAAACTACTTTGATTGACCTCACCATTAGAATTTATAGTTTAATTATGTTTTTAAGATACATAAATAAAAGCAATGATCGCCTAGTCATCAATAGCTCATTAACAATTTAATGGCCAGAATTTGTCATTTGACTTGGTTAGCGAGCCAGTCATTCCAGCGGTAAAATTTCAAACATAATCTTCTCTTGGCCTACAGATGGACACTTCTCAAGAACATTTGAAAGGCTGGTTTTAGCTACCTTGACTATTAAAACCCTTTAACGCTCATATCAGCCAAAAATGGCTTCTGCAGTGGTCTTGAGAAATATCCATTTGCAGACCAAGAGAAGACCACTTTTTAAAATTTACCACTGCAATGATTGGCTCGATTACCAAGCCAGTCATTCCAGTGGTAAATTTTCAAAAATAGTCTTCTCTTGGTCTACAAAAGGACATTTTTATGAAAAAATTTAAATTTTCTTGACCAAATTTGACCATTAAATTGTTAAAGTGTTAAGATATACAGCTGTCACAAACTAATACCTACACTGATCTGCTCTTGCATCATAAGATATACAGCTGTCACACACTAATACCTACACTGATCTGCTCTTGCTTCATAAGATATACAGCTGTCACACACTAATACCTACACTGATCTGCTCTTGCATCATAAGATATACAGCTGTCACACACTAATACCTACACTGATCTGCTCTTGCATCATAAGATACACAGCTGTCACACACTAATACCTACACTGATCTGCTCTTGCATCATAAGATACACAGCTGTCACACACTAATACCTACACTGATCTGCTCTTGCATCATAAGATACACAGCTGTCACACACTAATACCTACACTGATCTGCTCTTGCATCATAAGATACACAGCTGTCACACACTAATACCTACACTGATCTGCTCTTGCATCATAAGATACACAGCTGTCACACACTAATACCTACACTGATCTGCTCTTGCATCATAAGATACACAGCTGTCACACACTAATACCTACACTGATCTGCTCTTGCAGCATAAGATACACAGCTGTCACACACTAATACCTACACTGATCTGCTCTTGCATCATAAGATACACAGCTGTCACACACTAATACCTACACTGATCTGCTCTTGCATCATAAGATACACAGCTGTCACACACTAATACCTACACTGATCTGCTCTTGCATCATAAGATACACAGCTGTCACACACTAATACCTACACTGATCTGCTCTTGCATCATAAGATACACAGCTGTCACACACTAATACCTACACTGATCTGCTCTTGCATCATAAGATACACAGCTGTCACACACTAATACCTACACTGATCTGCTCTTGCATCATAAGATACACAGCTGTCACACACTAATACCTACACTGATCTGCTCTTGCATCATAAGATACACAGCTGTCACACACTAATACCTACACTGATCTGCTCTTGCATCATAAGATACACAGCTGTCACACACTAATACCTACACTGATCTGCTCTTGCATCATAAGATACACAGCTGTCACACACTAATACCTACACTGATCTGCTCTTGCATCATAAGATACACAGCTGTCACACACTAATACCTACACTGATCTGCTCTTGCATCATAAGATACACAGCCGTCACACACTAATACCTACACTGATCTGCTCTTGCATCATAAGATACACAGCCGTCACACACTAATACCTACACTGATCTGCTCTTGCATCATAAGATACACAGCTGTCACACACTAATACCTACACTGATCTGCTCTTGCATCATTAAGATAGTAGAGAATAGGAACAAGGATGTCCAACACATCGCTGCTCTTCAACACATAGAACATGAATTTCTGCAAAACAACATAAACATAGGCACGGCCTTCAAAACCACACACACAACTATTGTACATATTGAGTATCTTAGATAAATTAGCATTTAGTAGCAAAATTATCAATAGTATGAATTTGCAAATATCATTATGACAAAATATTTCAAAATTTTCTTCTAACAACTTTAACATTGATTATTATTTTTAAGCTTGCTTATTTTTGTCTAACAGATAAAGTACACATTATAAAATCATTTAGTATTTTCCAAGTTACATGCACTATAAGCTAAAAATCACGAATTCTTGGATATATTTCACTCTCTGGGAACTGCTGACATTTCACTATGAAGATATTGTAATGCATTCAGAATCTGTGTGATATCGTAGATTCTGTTAGTTTCACAGGAGGAATATAGAAAGCTTGCATAATAAACGAAATCTAGGATTTCTTTTTTCACGAGAGAGTTGATACTTACCTCCCTAATACTTTTGATATTACTAAATATTGGCGTTCACTCAATAAAACACTCAGATTAAAAACAGTTAGGTGCCCGTACTGGGCAGGTAGACAGAGGTAGTCAGGCGGATGCCGGCCCCACCACCGCGCATGCGCCGACTACTACTTCCTCTGACTAATTTATTGGCTGACACACATGCAAGTACTAAGAGCCTGAAGACCGAGCCTCTGTGGGGTGGAGAGGCCGGGTCCGTATCTAGGGAGGTAAGTATCAACTCTCTCGTGAAAAAAGAAATCCTAGATTTCGTTTATTTCACATCAAGAGTATACTTACCTCCCTAATACTTTTGATATTGCCAGAATTCGAAAGTGAATCTGGCGGGAGGGAGGCGAGGTCAAAAGACCAGCTCTTCCCCATATGCTTTCCCGCGTTTACTGCACTTAAAAACGTCCGAAACTGTGTGAGAACACAGTCAGGATTTGACAAACCATCGGATAACACAACCGATGCATGAGAGATGACCGAATGTCATATGCGCTCCCCCTCCCCCCCCCCCCCCTGGGAGGAAGACTAGATGACCTCAATGTCCTATACGCTCTCTACGTACTAGTGCCACGTACTACAGGACAGAGACGAAAGTACTCCATTTTCATATACTCTCTATGAACCACAACCCACACAAAAACCATCACCATATTAATAATAACGGGTAACGTGACAATACATTTAACAATGAACAACACCTAAACAAGACTGACCTTGTTGAACTTGGAAGCTGTCATCACGTTCCCAGTAGAGAAGCCTGATGCAGTCCCGACAAGTGGTTGTTACCATTACTTAAATGTGATGTATATAAGCAACGACGAAACGCTCCTCATAGAACATACAGGCGATTATTGTTTCAAAATCGACAAGGCGAGAGGATATCAGGTGTCATGGAGGTAATGGTCTGTAAAACTTGACTCACAGTGCCACTGAGCCACGGACATAATGTCATCCACAGGGACCCCACTAAACAGGGCAGTGGATGCCACGACACCGCGGACACTGTGAGCCTTGGCCACATCAACCCGTCTCCCGGTGGCGGATTTGTGACAAAACTGAATACATTCTACAATCCACCTGGAAATGGTGTCCTTAGACGCCCTGCCATGGGGTTCAATATATGACAACCATAACGCTGACTGGTCGGTACGCCACTCCGAAGTACGCTGTTTGTACCGGAGCAGCGCCCGTACGGGGCACCATACTTTAGAATTAGGATCATATCTAGTTAAAGATGGCAAAAAAATAGGTTGACCTGGATATTTCAAAGACTGATTCTTAGCCAAGAAATTAATCCTAGGTAGAAGCTTAAGGCCTTCCACTGTAACCACAAAACGGTCATCCTCGGCTGATAAGGCGTGAATCTCACTCCTACGCCTTGCTGAGGCCGCAGCAATTAAAAACACAGTTTTAAGAGTCAACAATTTCATAGAAATGGAAATAAGTGGTTCAAAAGGCTTATCTCCTAGTACCTGAAGCACCAGAGATAAACTCCAAACTGGAATCAGTGGTGGATTCCTTGGTCTTAGATTGCCCATGCCTTTATTTAATACATTTAATGTACTTACTTCATCACTCCCCCTGTTAGCCAAGCAAGGAATAACAGTCATTAAAGCTGACTTATAACCAGCAATAGAGTTAGGCTTGAGGCTATAGGCATCATATAGGTGACAGAGGAAATCAGCTACTACCTGAATAGATGAATCCATTGGATCAATACATCTTTTTGAGCACCACTCTGCAAATCTGTTGATTTTATAGTTATATGCTCTGGAGGTTGACCCCCTCCTGGCTTTGGCCATAAACATGGCCGCTTGCTCAGAAAAGCCCTCCTTAATTCTAGATTCCTTGACAACATCCATGCAGTCAATCGGAACATTGACGGATTGTCGTGAAGGGCCTTGCCCTGGAAGATAAGGTCGTCCATCAGAGGCAGAGGAACCGGACTGCAGACCAGAAGGTCCAGCAGATCCGTATACCACGATCGGCTTGGCCAACCGGGGCTATCAGAAGCACTTGGCACTCCTGCTGCCTGATTTTCTGAAGCACCTTTGGAATCAGGATTGCTGGAGGGAATGCGTATGCATACATTCCCGCCCAGCTGATAGCTAACGCATCTGTTGCGAAAGCGCTTGGGTCTGGAATCGGAGAGACGTACGTCGTCATCTTCGCATTCTTCTTTGTTGCGAACAAATCGATGTTGGGCTTCACCCAATGGTCGAACAGACGATCCGCCACACACTGATTTAGTTGCCATTCCGTGGGTAAAATACTCATCCTTCGGCTCAATGAGTCTGCTAGCAGATTTAGCCTTCCCGGAATATGAACTGCTCTCAAGGTAATCCTGTGATCCAGGCACCAACAAAGCAGTTTCCAAGTCATCATACAGAGACTGGGCGACTTCGTTCCGCCCTGGCGGTTTATGTACGTCACAACTGTTGAGTTGTCTGAACGAATAAGAACAATCTTGCCCTGAACTTTCTGTAAGAAATGTTCCACGCCCAGGACTACTGCTCTTAGCTCCAGTAGATTGATATGTTCCTTTGACTGATCCAGATCCCAAAGCCCTGATATTGTGGACTCTTCCAGACAAGCTCCCCACCCCTCCATCGATGCATCTGTATACACGGTCACCCGAGGGTGGGGAGGGGTTAGCAAAACCCCCAGCAAGAGATTCTCTATATTCAACCACCATTGCAGGTGGTGAATTAGAGGCGCCAACACTGACACGTTCGAGTCCAGCGAACCTGAACTCTGGGTCCACTGTGTCATGAGAAACAACTGGATCGGGCGCCTGCGTAAGGCCGCCTGCGGAATGACTGGTTCCAATGAAACCATCAAACCCAGCATTCTCAAGTAAACCCGTGCCAGGACATGACGACTGTCGCACACCGACTGTATTAAGGAGATGAGTCTCTGAACCCTCTCCTGAGTAGGATAAACCTATCCCGTCTACAGATCGAAGAACATGCCCGGGTAAACAAACCTCTGGGATGGAGTCAGCTCTGATTTTTGGAAATTGATTATCCAGCCCAAGTCCGTGAGAGTTTTCAAAACAATCTCCAGATTGGCCGATAACGTTTCCTGGGTGTGTGCTTTTAACAGCCAGTCGTCTATGTACGTGTGGACTGCTATGCTTCTCCTGCGGAGGTATGCCGTGATTGCGAGAACCACACGGATGAAGACCCGAGGAGCCGTGGAAATTCCGAAGGGTAATACCCTGAATTCCCACTGTCTGCCCTGGAATGCAAATCTCAGGAAGCGATGGAAACTCCTCTCTATGGGAATGTGGAAATAAGCATCCTTCAAATCTATTGAAGCTGTCCACATTCCCTGCTCTAACCCCGCCAACACCGAGCGCACAGTCTCCATCTTGAAACTGGGCGTCTCTATGAACTTGTTCAATGGCTTGAGGTTGAGAATCGGCCTCTACCCTCCGGTGTTTTTTGTTACTAAGAATACGGTTGAATAGAAGCCCGGGCACCTCTGCGCCGGCTGAATAGCTCCTTTTTGTATGAGGGAATTTATCTCCTCCTCGATACACAACCTTTGATCTGGATCTCTCGGAATCGGAGTCCAGATCGGCACGAGAGACAGTCGCGATGGCGGGCCTGTCATCCAATCGGGATGATACCCGACAGAAAGCCATCGCAAGACTAAACGGTCCTGAGTCAACAGCTTCCACTCTGGCAAGTGGTCGGCCAATCGGCCGCCCACCGGTCCACCTAGGGAGAGAGGTGGACATAAGGAGTGCAAGAGTGGCACTGTCTTCTCGGCCAGAAACACCGGAGTGGTTCCCACCGTGGTAACCGGCCCATCAGGCCCGATTACCGCGACCAGATCCCCGCCCGCCACGCCCAGCACTGCGCGCACCTCGGTGCGCGGGTGGCTGCCTGACTGGCTGCGCCTGGGGAGCCTGCGCCCCCCTCGCTGCGGGCCGAATCGCGCGCGGCCTAGGCCGTCGCTGCGATGGTGGCTGGCCTCTGACCTGGCCACCTCCACCTTGAGCCTGCAGGGGACGATATGCAGGGGGTGCTGCGCGAACGCTCGCACGACGGAGCACTTCAAATTGCTCGCGCAGCGCCCTCTGGTTGTTGACCAGAGTCACCGTCTCCTGGAGGTGCTTGCATCCCTCACCTCCAAAGAGACCAGGACCTGTCATAGGCGTACGCAGTAGCCTATTGTACAGGTCCTGGGACGGGCACAGATTGTCCAAGGCAAACGTGCGCCTCGCCCGGACCCTCCTGGTCACCGCCCGCGTCAAGCAGTCCAGAGCCAGGTTGATACCATCCTGGATGGCTCTCTGGACTGTGACCGGGCTTGGTTGGCGCGATGCGGATGCCGTTACCACCCCCTGTAACAGCTGGGAGACGTGGGACAGAGCAGCAATCGACGCTCTCCCACTCTCCTCCGCATCACGCAGCGCGGCATTTGCCGAACGCAACGCGTTCGAGCACAGGACACCCGTGTCAGAACGGGAACCTGGCCGCGCATCTTCGCCCAAAGCCGCGCGGTCATCGACGCTTGGCTTGGGCACCACACCGTACCGCTGGTAGTCCAGGGGCACGATGCGGCAACGCCTGGCCACCTCGCGAGGGGCCTTCGCGAGATGCCCATTCGCCTTAATGGACGTCTCCGCCGCCTCGAACATGTCCACGACATGCTCAGCCAGTGGCAGAGATGGCATAGCGTTTGCAGTCGGCTTACCAGCTAACCACGGCCTGTGATCTCGCTGGCTAGCCGACTGCTCCACGGGCAGGTCTGGCCGAACACTCACCAGCCACTGGCAAGCATCCGACCAATCCTCCTCCGTGGCTAGCTGCGAGCGCTCTACAAGACGGGGCCTTCGTCTTCCTCCTGAGCGCACGCAGCAGAGCTTGATGGCGGGTATGCTGATACCGCTGGCAAGCCAGGGGAAACATGCGGCCCCGAAAGACCCGGCATGCTAAGCGCACTGGCTTGACCAAGAGCAGGCGCCGTGGTAGAGCGCGGGGCAGACACCGCCCCACCACGGCCCAGACCAGCACCAGCGACACTCTCGGCAGGCCGAGGTATGCGGTAACGCTGGCCTTCAGCACCGCCCAGGGTCACCTTCTGGACCGTGAATTCTACTCCTGCGTGAGTAGAACCATGGACCACGTCGCCTGCATTCCCCGCGAGGGGTGCACAGATGTCGTAGTCCATGGTCATGTCCCCAGACGGCGACCATAGCAGGAAATCCTCTTCCTCCTGGCCAGAAAGGTTAGACTCCGGGTCAGCAAAGAGAGCTAACCCGGACTGGCCAGGGAAGGTGCCATAGGAGGCATTGGCACCCGCGGCGTGCGGATACCCAGGGTCTGATGAGCAGACCGCGGGTCCCTGCAACAACCGATGTCCACGGCCCCCCGGCGCGGCACCAAGCCTGCTGCCAGGGTCGTGGAACGCCCCCATCAACGGGGCCACCTCTGAATCGTTCTCAAACAACGGAATCGACCTACAGAAATTAGATTCAGAGGCGGGGATAACCTGCTCTGAAGCAGATGCTGAGGACAACAAAGGAGCTGGCCCAGGAAGCATGCTGCGAAGCAACTCTGGGACCAAATTCTTTATTGTCCTCTGCATCTCTCCCAACATTTCGGACCGGAAGGCCTCCATGTCCACCGCGGACGAGGCCTTCCTCTTACCCTTCTTCGAAACACTCTCTCTCTTCGCCTTCCTCTCCTCCTCCACGCCCTTCTCCTTTGCCTGCAACGACAAAAAGTCAGACATCAGTTCGCCCCCCCCCCCCCCCCATTGCTTACATACGTCGCACTTAAGCAGCGGTCCACAGGGACTGCAGCTGAAGCACAAATGGGGAACAAACCGATCCTTCAGAAACCGGCCACAGGACGGACAACCAGGTCTCTGAAACAGGACAAAGGGCGAGGACAATGAGTAAGTTAGTTAAGGTTAGAAACTCAAAACCAAACTAAAAGAGAGGGACAAGATCATAAAGATCAGTAATCAAGAAAAACCAGTGTTGGACAAAACTTTAAATGTTAATAAAGAGCAAGGCTGATTATGACGTCATCAATCCCTTGACAGAAATTAAATCGGTCCGCAACAAGCATCCAAGTGCAAGGACGAATTGTATTCGCAACTAGAACAACCTCACATGGATATTCAGACTACACACCATCAGATACCCAATGATAACAATGGTATAAAACAGTCATTATTTTTTCAAATAATTCATATCACCTCATATCCTTAATTAGATACCTGACACCTGGTATAGACAAACCATCCAACGTGATGCACTGGAGCACTCCACCAAGACTACGCCTCTTAACTCTCTCCACCTAAGGGAAGGAATTGGATCAAGAGGGCAAAGTGAGAAGACCTTTATATCAAGCCTCCAACTCACTGAGCATAGATTTTTTGGTTAGATAACCTAACAGTATTAGTAGGAAATGGAACCATGGTGGAGAGAAACAAACCCTCCTGTGCTGAGATGTCCACTAATAATGCAAATCCATACCTGTGGACATAAACACAGAGAGATTAGACTTATATAGCACCGAGTTGAAAAAACCAACTCAAACCGGCGCTCATCACGGTAAACGCGAGTCCCGGAAACACATTACACCGGGGAAAAACTCGCTAGAATATAGTTGAAATCACCTGATAAAGAGATCCAGCTCCCTCCTCCGGAGAAGTCGCCCTTTCTGACATCTTTCTCTTTCTTGGAAGTAGTAGTCGGCGCATGCGCGGTGGTGGAGCCGGCATCCGCCTGACTACCTCTGTCTACCTGCCCAGTAGGGGCACCTAACTGTTTTTAATCTGAGTGTTTTATTGAGTGAACGCCAATATTTAGTAATATCAAAAGTATTAGGGAGGTAAGTATACTCTTGATGTGAAAAGACCAATCCCCAATTCCCGATGACATAAACATGTAGCCAAGCATTGTGATTTCATAAAAATGTGTCCTATAATGAGATGACTTCATTCATCAATTCTGTCTTTTCAAGACTCAACTCAAAAGCAATGAATCCTTTAACCCTTTAACACTTATAACAGCCAAAGATGGCGTCTACAGCGGTCTTGAGAAATGTCCATTTGCAGACCAAGAGAAGACTATTTTTGTAAATTTCACACTGGAATGACTGGCTCGATAACCGAGCCAGTCATTCCAGTGGTAAATTTTCAAAGTTAGTCTTCTCTTGGTCTGCAAATGGACCTTTTCTATGAGAAATTTAAAATGTTCTTGAATAAATTTGAGGGCTAAAGATTTAATGGTCCAGATTGGCAAGCAAAAGAGAAAATTGTGCCCAGTGAGTCTCATTTTGCAGACCATGTTGATTTTTTTAATTTACCACTGAAATGACTTGCTTAGTCAATGAGCTAGTCAATCTAGGTAAATGTTAACAAATAGCATTTTCTTTGCCTGCAAACGGCCATTTCTCATGACCACTGTAGAAGCCAATATGTCCACCTTGACTATTAAAGGGCTAAAGGTTTGTTAATATAAAACCTTTCTGCAGCTATTATTATGTTACTATCATTAGATTATGATGGTATCAGAAACACAAATGTCTCTCTTTTGTGATAAACCTTACAAGCGCATAGATTCATATTATTTCAAACAGTGCATAGATCCCTGAAAATGCAGGGCTATTTAGCCACAATACCAGCCCTGTAACCTTCATTATTACGAATGTTTACCTTATTAGCATCGCACATCTTCCAAAAAAGCACCAACAGTTCTTGATGGAAGTGTATCCTCTTACATGATCCAGGCAGATATGTCTGAGCCAGTGGATTGTTCAACAGGCGTGTGATGCCTTTAAGGATAAAGCTGAAATCCTGAAAACGGAACAATAGCACAAGAGGGATTTATTTCTAGTAATACCACAAAACCCATTCCTAGCTAAGCTTCGCTTACTTGTTTTAATCTTTTAACATTTCTGCTCCGTCTCTTCTCTGACAATATTGTTGGGATCGATTTAAAAAACCTGAATTTGCAGAATCTAAATTTCAAGTTAACCATACATGCAAGCTGTTGAACATTTTAAAAACTAATTTAACTTGGGGCTGTTGCTGCCTATGACAGCAACAGCTCCCAGTTAAATTACACATGTAGTTTCAACATATTCAATAGAATGTTTATTAAATTGTAAATTTATCAAATTTTTCAATTTGTATACTAGGGACAGACTTTTATTTCCATGATGGAGCTACCTGTATACATACATTCATTATGATTATAGTGTCAGCAAGCATGTGCATGAAATTGGCCCAGTGGTTCTCGAGAAGACATCTAAAATTTCCTAATGCTTTAGTATGGGAGCTTTTGACGGGAAAATGATCCAAGATGGTCGCCAAACCGTTTACCTGACATGTTCAAAAATGGTAAATTTGAAGTCAGAATACTGAGAAATATGTCTAAAACCAATTTCGGCTTCAATTTTCATCAAATAAAAAAATCCAATATGGCTGCCAAACATGCTATATTTTGATTGGCCCACAGCAACCATATCCTTTCACCTATCAACTTCCCTTGAACAAAGTTTAATGGCCCTTAATCTCTAATCATATCTCCTAAATTTCAGCCCAATCCCCTCAGTAGTTCTGGAGAAGTGGCTCGTGAAAACTAGGGTATCCAAGATGGCCACCAAACTAATTGTCCAATCAAGTTCCCTTGAACAAACTTGGTTCAGCTCTTACACTAAATGATATTTCATGAGTTTTAATTCGATCCCCCAAGCGGTTACAGACAAGATTTTTAAAGACATTTCTAAAAATCGGCCAAAATCCAAGATTGCTACCAGTCAAACTGGCCAATCGGCTTCATTTGAACAAAGTTGAATGTCTACACCCTAATGATGCTTAAGGCCGAATATAATTGAAATCGGCCTAGTGGTTCTTCAGAAGAAATCATTTAAAGAAAAAGTTTAAAGACGCATGGATGGATGACGGTCGCCACAGCATAAGATCACTTGGCCTTTTAGGCCAGGTGAGATAAAAATAATGTTTTTTCGGCCCCATTACCAACCTACCAATGACATTTCATCATATTATATAACTATTCTTAATTATTTATATATTCTTTAAAAATTCTATAAAAAGTAACAATGTCTACGTGGGCTAGTCTTAACGGTGGGCCGATGAAAGATAATAGCTTTCAACTGTATCTATCAGCACATAGGCTACACTGGTTACAGATATTTGATATCAATGGTACCGCTAGAGTTGGCCACTATTGACATATACATGACTGTATCAGTATCATAAAAAATACCGCAATATTGCGGTATATCATCATCGAAGTGTGGACCTGGCAAGGAAATAGCTAGGGATAAATGCCACAAAATTAGATCAGTAGTTTTCCCTTCCACATGTCCCATTTCCAATCAACAGCTAACACAGATAAAATAGACAATGTCTGCATCCTGATCCGTAGTGAAATCAACACCAGGTTATTGCAAATCTCTATTTTCAAGATTTTATTAGGTTACTGTTTTTATTGACACAATATCATTCGTGGGAATGTCAACCGTATCGTCATCAAAGGTAATGTTTGAGTGGCTGACTATAATTGCCATTGGAGCGCCCTATTTTCAAGCTCGATTATTCCAATATTAATGCGTTCAACCGTTAAATAATTAATTTTAATTCCGCATCCGAGCGTGCCGGTAAATGAGAGTCCAAATTAATAATATCATTTTAAGTGAAGCTAGAGTAGTGCTTGCATAACACTGTTGGACTCATATATTCGGTCACTTGTACAAACACATTGAAACTAAGCTGAAATACAATATTGAATGTAGACCAATTCCTAAACTTACGAGTACCTGTGCTTAAAGCTGTCATGACATCACAAAAATAGCAGCTACTGTGCCAAAAAAATATATGGATGTGTACCCTTAAATCCAACCAGGTAAGCTGCCGCCATATTGTTTGCCTTTCATCTCCTCTAGCCATTTCCAGCACAGCCGCCGTCGCTTACTATAAAGGTTGCCCCCAAATCCCGAAATGGAAACAGTCAAGCGCTGACCTTATACATGAAAAGCACGCCAACTGGAATTTATTAGTCATTCATTTCGCGAAACTGACATGGATTCGACAACTGAAGATGTAAGAATGATAAAGATAGGTTTGTGCATGCACTCAAACTTATAACTGACTAATACCTATTACGTACCTTTCCTGTCGGTCTCCATTTGCAAAGACTACGTCATTATGTCACTACATCATTGGCCGGGATTCCTTTTTATAGGGGAGTTTGGGGTAATTTTATACAGCTGCTATTATTCTAGTTAGTCAATGAATAGATGAATGAATCTATCAATGAAGGAAGAAAGGAAGGAATGGGCACTATATTTTTTACACCAACGAAACGATACCACAAACTACAGCCACCGTCATCATCTCCACAACCACAAATAATGCCACCACCACCAAAACCACAACTCCACCTCACCACTGCAACCAACAATGCCAACACCACGAACACCACAACCGCCACTGCAACCGCGAAGCCATCACTACCAGCAGCAGCACCACAAACAGCACTGCCATCACCCACCACCACTACCACCACCACCACCACCACCAGTACGCTGTTGCTGCTGTTGTTGTTGTTGCTCTTGTTGTTGTTGTTCCTGTTGTTGGCTGGGGTGGTGATGGTTGTCGTGGCATCTGTGGTGGCTGTTGGTGTGGTGTGGTGATGCTAGTGGTGGTGGTGGTGGTGTGTGTGTTGCTGGTGCTGCCTGTGGTGGTGGTGGTGGTGGTGGTGGTGGTGGTGGTGGTGGTTGTGGTGCTGGTGATGGCGGTGGAGGTGGCTTCGTGTTGTTGGCGTTCTTAGTGACAGTGGTGGGGTGGTGTGGTGTGGTGGTTTTGGTGTTACTATTTGTGGTGGTGGTGGTAGTGGTGGTGGTGGTGGTGGTGGTGGTGGTGGTGGTGGTGGTGATGATGGTAGCTGTCGTTTGTGGCATTGTTTAGGTGGTGTTCCATAAAAAAGGTAGTGCACATTCCTTCCTTTCTTCCTTCACTCCCTTCATTGATTGATTGATTGATTGATTGATAGTTTTTAGGTTGGAGTCAAAAGGTACAAAATCGAGGTTACGGGGTCACTTAGTGCATACAGGAAAAAACATTTTCGTCAATAACTCTGGAATGTAAGATGGTTGAATCATCAAATTGGTAACATAAATTCATATTGGGGTTGGCTAGAATTATAATTTCATATCAGGTCAAAGGTTCAAATATCTAGGTTACGGGTCACTAAGTGCATCCCGAAATAGACATTTTTAACTATGTAGCGAATATAGCTGGGCGGTATTGATATTTACATGATGGTATCGGTACCATGAACAAATACCGCGGTACCACGGTATACCGTCATCTGAGCTTGAGGCATGCCACAAAATTATAACAATTTTTTCCATTTCCTTTTCACTTCCATCTCCAATCAACGGTAAACATAGGTAAAATAAATAAATCGGCTTCCTGATTTAGAGAAGAAAAACATGGCTATTGCGACTGTTTAGTTTCACGATTTTATTAGGTCACTATTTTTATTGACGTAATATCATTCACGGGAATATCGGTCAAAGGGTGTGGTCGACTCGCTAACTATAACCCGCTGCTTGAGAAATTGGGGCGCACTATTTTCAATCTGGATTGTTCTTGTTATTAATGCGTGCGACCAGCAAACAGTAAATTTTATTTTGGCAGTCGAGCGCTTTGATAAACAGAGTCCAGACAAAATCTGCGAGTATTTAAACGGGGCGATTGTTGTACTCTTTAATTTCTGTTGGAGTCGTATATTCTGTTACTCGCGAAAACAGGCCTATACACATACATATAACACGGCATTGAATATAGCCGATTCCAAAGTTTCTGATAATTACCGAGTACCCGATGTGCAGACTCGTTACTCACCATGCTTCACGTGAACAATGCATGTAAAAAGCTATTTCCGCGAACTTCTGACGTATAGCCAGTTTAAAAATTAATTACAAAAACTAAAACACTATAATTTGTAGGTGTCGTTACTTAAACTGGATTTAATCCGTAACGAAATATCTTAAAACAAGCTAGAAAAATAAAAAATAATGACTTCAACGCTGCTCGTTGGTAATAAATTAGCACGTGATCAAAACGGCGCGAGCAAATACTACGTTTTAGTACATTTTCATTGATAAATTCCGTATAGTAATGTATTTTCCCACAGTCTAGTTCATGAACAACCAATCAGATATGTCTCTGCGAGATTGCTGTTGTGTTTGAATAGCACGCAGTTTGTATGTTATTTTGTTATTCTAGCGTGTTTGTTCGGTGACAAAATGCTTGGACTAATAAATTACAAATAATAGAAACGGGAATAGGGAATATATTATAGTGTAATTACAACCGGCGGACGGCCAGAGAATGAGTTTAGATGTTTTAAATAAAGCAATTTTACCGTAAGACTTTCAAGACGTACGTTTGACATACAATTCTGCCGGTCATTATTTTGTAATTGACGTCTTGATGTTTGTTTTTACAACGACCCTTTCACCTCAACTCGGCTAATAGTTAGGGATGCCTGTATTTTTGTCACTATTAGCACCTATTTACCCTTGGTCAAGTCAGATTTTATGAATATATTTCTCAAATATTGCTCAAACATTATGGACGGTATTCACGGTATTTGGAAATGTCAACGGTCACGGTATCGGTTCACGGTATACCGCGGTCCTCACGGTACTACCGTCAGACCGCCCAGCTCTAGTAGCGAAACGGAAGTAGGCAACATCACCAAATTTGGCCCATCATTTCATCTTATTGGTGGCGAGAAATTCTTTGAGTTTAGGACAAAGCGTCAGATATCTAGGTCATGGGGTCACAAAGTGCATATTAGAATACACATTTTGGTCCATAACTCCATAACTGCAAGAAGGTAGAATCACCAGATTTAGCACACGCTTTCATATTGTGACAGCTTATGATAGCTTTGAGTTTGAGGTCAAAGGATCATCTATCTAGGTCATGGCATTAACTAAGTGCATTCTCAACCCACAGCGCAAAGACGACAGTCAGCATCTCCCTCAAGGGCATTTTAGTTGATTGGTTGATTCATCCATCCATTCATTGACTACCTAGAATAATAACAGCTGTGTAAAATTACCCCAAACTCCCCTACAAAAAGGAATCCCGACCAATGATGTAATGACGTAGTCTGTGCAAATGGAGACCGACAAGAAGGTATGTATAGGTATATTATTTTGAAGAAACAGGACCTGTATTTTATTAGTTTTTTAATAAGTATTGGTCAATTATAGTTTTGAGTGTGTGCATAACCATATCTTTATCATTCTAACATCTTCAGTGGTGGAATTCATGTCCGTTTCGAGAAATGAATGAGCGATATAAATTTCACTCGCCGTGCTTTTCACGTACGCGGTCAATGCTTGCCATTTCGGGATTTGAGGGCAACCTTTATAGTAAGCAACGATGGGTGTACTGGAAATGGCAGGATGAGACAAAACACAAACAATATGGCGGTAGCTCACCTGGTTGGATTTAAGGGTACACATCCATATATTTTTTTGGCACAGTAGATGCTATTTTTGTGACATCATGACAGCTTTAACGTACATACTCGTCAATTCTTCGTGAATAAGGGTATTTCCACAAAATCCCTATGTACAGCCAGTTGTAATATTTTCTCAAAGATAATTTCAAAAATAAAACGCAAAAGGTGTTTTTTTCTCAGTCTAGTTTGTGAACAGCCAAACATTATATGCCATTACCAGGCACTATTTGCATTTCAATATAATGCAGATAGTGTACTCTGTTGCTACTCTAGCATGTTTGCTTGGACACACAATGCGGGGACTAATTGTTCCGAAATCGGGAATAGGCAATATATTATATCTTAATTATCCTGCCACTGCAGGAGTTTAGATGTTTTAACTATGTTAATCTTACCGCAAGGGTTACAAGGCATACGTAATACAATTCTACTTGTCAATATTTTGTAATTGACGGCTTCATATTTGGGATTTCATGTTCATCGTCACCTCTCCCGGTTAATAGCTAGGGATGCTTGTACTTTTTGAAACAATTAGCACATATGTATGAGAAGATGAAGTTATAAACACTGACTTTTTAGGAACCAATTTTTGCATATCCTTATTGACAGCATTGATGGTATTTTGAAATGATTGAGGCAACGGTATCGGTATACCGTATACCGCGATGTTCTTGGTAATATATAGGTACCGCACTCTTACAGGTGCACAATAATAAGCTTGTTTTTTACTTTACCTCTTCCCTGTGTATCCTGGATAGGTAGTTAACAAATAGATTTTCTGATCCACCAGCCTACAAGGAGAAATATGAACAATTCCTTTAATAAAATAGTATCCAAAGCCATAAAACATGTAGAAAGTAAATACTGTATCCTCTCTCGGCCCATGTCTACCAAATATTGTTCAAGATCAGAGGCTATAATTAATTAAAGATCATGAGGGAGTGGCATGGGAGATTAAAAGAAACAACAGCCAAAAATGTCTGACAGAAAAGACAAAGTACATTTTTAGTTTATCTTTATCATTCATAATATATTGCTGTAAATTTGGCTTACTTCTTTAAAACTCATCTCAAATGGCTTCAGCACTGGTCTTGAGAAATGTCCATTTGCAGACCAAGAGAAGTCTATTTTTGAAAATTTACGACTGAAATGGATGGCTTGATAACTGAGCAAGTCATTCCATTAGTAAATTATCAAAAATAGGCTTCTTTTGGTCTGCAAATGGACATTTTGTATAAGAAAATTTAAATTTAAGTGTTAAACGGTTAAGGTGCATTAGAATTGCAACAATGTTCTTCATTGTGTGATGTGGAGATTATCACATCATGATGGATCTAATGGTACTAGATTTAGTCACATACAGCCATTCAGCTCATACATAAGTGATGCAGTGTTTTCTGATTTCTATCACACTCAAAGATAATCATTTTGAAGAGCTAAATTATACTTTAAGACAGCTTCCATAGATTACTTTTCAACTAGAATGTGCAGTTGATGGCAGGCCATCGCAAATCTCCATGCCTTTGTAAATGTTGTCTCACTGTCCGCAATCATATGCATATCTCACATAAACAGGCAGCAATGCCTTCCAGTCAAATTAATTTCAAAATATTCGGCAGAATAAGTTTTATATCATAAACAATATACTTTTTTCTGGATTTGTCAGTGAAAGTGTTAATGGTTCACTCACATCACTTTGTTGGTCCATGGCTGTTCCTCCAGAGGTCCCATCCACAGAGACATTCTGAGCGCCGGACGAGTCACTCTCCAACGTGACACAGAGCACCTGCAGTGCCACCTCGACTAACGGCTCACGGCAATCATTAAACATCAAGTGATTGTATGGAACCCCGTAGCCAACCGGATCATATGCACACACTACATTCAGCAATGATGTAAACAGTGGCAAAGCGTGTCTGTGGCATCATAAAGAAACACACGTTCTATTTTAGTCACGTATTGGCCTACACTCTTTTAACCCTTTAATGGTCAAGATTTGGTCAAGAAAAATCTTCGCTTAGTGGATGTCCATTTGAAAGCCAAGAAATAACTATTTCCGAAAATTTAACACTGAAATGAATGGCTTGATTATCGAGCCAGCCATTTTAGTGGTACATTTTCAAAGATAGCATTCTCTTGGTTTCCAAATGGGTATTTCTAAAAACCAGTGAAAAAGCCATTCCGGACCATCAAAGGACTATGGTTTAGTTAATCTTGAAAGACATGCTAACACTGACTAACTTCTGATAAATGACACTGATTGCCTATAATGAATTCCTAGTCGAAAAGTATTAATTTATAGTAAAAAGTCAAGCTTTTCATTTGGTCAGTGGAATTCTCATTAGTAAACAATGAACAAGTAGGTACAGTACAGATCTTAGTTAGCTTTACTGTTTGACGAAGCAAAAACGAAACAAAAATGCGTCTTTTTCGCGTCAAAACCTCGTAGCGTTTCCAGGCGTGCCCAAACACCAAACGCATTTAATTTATTTTATAGGCGAGTCTAACGGAAAGTCTAGCCCGTCCTACAATATGTTAAACATATCATGAAATATTTTAAACCTGTCACGGAAAAAGTCAAACGCGCAATCAAATGTATTCAGTAACGCTACAAAGATTCTTACTACACGTCATTAAACATAGTGGAATCGGTCTATAGTCGGTCAAGGACCCGTACATGTAAATTTAAATTGCAATTGGAGCCATATATGTGTTAAGTACATGTATCGCCTTTAGCTTTTTTTGTGGCTGTAAATGATAATTGTCGAAATGTCATCGTAATCATCAATCATAATTTTGTATAAAATGGACGTGTGAACGCCGCACCTGGGTATTCTTTACTGAGTATGAAGCTAGTGTGATGACTGTGCGTATATTTTAATAAATTTTCAATCCACAATTTCTTTTGAAATCTGGATGAATAAACCAAGATATTCTCTGAAATGGGTTTATGACAATATAGTCTAATTTGAGCCGACGTAATAGGCATAACTTTTTAGAACAATATATGCACCAGTTGCGGCTAGTGTTATGCCAAATTAGTCTTATAATGGAAAGGGAAGCGATTTACAAAATCTGCAAACCTGACAATCGTTTGTTTTCGATTTCGCTATCTCATACATAATATGTAACCGAAAATCTTCGCTTTTACATAGACATGCACATGCGTACATAGTTGTTTTACCCGTGCCTGGGATGCATTCAGGACCGCGAAAAATGCTTTCCGTTATTAACTGAACACTGTACCGCGTAGAACGCGAACGTTCGCAGAATATTCACCATCCTGAACTCACTCCAGGAATATCCAAGTACGTAACGTTATTACCCGTTTTCGGCAATGGGTATCACCGTCTGATTGGACGAGAATACATGCATATTTGATGAGATTTAGCAAAGATGGCGTCAACTGTTTAGAAAATAACATATTTTTGTGTGTGCAATTCATCAATCTACGCACATTTCGTGTACGCCACAGACTAAAAAGTAGACAGATAACACGGAATAATGAAACTGCCAATCAGAAAGTGTGCTGCCTAGATATTTGACCGCTTCGGCATCTTAACTCAGGCTTCTTACTGACAGTGCTTGAAGTTAGTTATCTCGAAAATTGTAAACAAAGACACGCATCGATGATGGAGTTTATAGGATTGTTTATCTTCAACATTGTTTTTTTGCGACCAGGGGGTAAACGAAATGGATATTATATATATATATATATATATATATATATATATATATATATATATATATATATATATATACGGTGTGGTGCCCAAGCCTAGCGTGGATGACCACGTGGCTTTGGGCGAGGATGCGCGACCAGGCTCCCGTTCTGACACGGGAGCTTTGTGCTCGAACGCGTTGTATATATATTTTGTGTCTTCGACTCTCTTGCGACAATCAATAACTTTCTCATTATCGGTGACATCACATTTACTAAAACAAGAATGATAATGCAGGTTACTGGCCCAATATTGGCCTAGTAACCTGCATTATCAGGGAAGTAGGCCCCAAATCTAAACCAATGAATTATAACATTTTACCCATTTGAACCTGAAATCCCAGAATTCCACTTTTAGTCATTATATAAGTATGATATTGAATATTTTGAAAGCACTTTGACTGGAAGCTGGCTTTCAGTCAAATTAGTTTCAAAATATTCACCAGAATTTGGACACATTTGTAACAAATTTATTATTTTCTCTTGTCGGTTGAAATTGTTATTGCAATAGTAGAAGTACTCCCTTGTTGGAGGTGATATTCCCACCCTGTATTATATTCATAGAATCACGATGATGTCATCACAATCAAATTTCCCATAATACCCTGGGAGATACGCGATTTTCAGATGGGGCTAATTTAACATTACGAGCAATGGGCCGTTAAACCTTAATTACATTTTCTTTAATATATTGCGAAATTCACTCATGATTTCATGTTTTCTGATACCTGATGGGGTTATTACAGATTCTCAGACACAGGATTTAATGGTTTGAACTTCATGGAAAATGTAAACAATTCGTGTGTATGGGCAGTCCTCTTTAACATGTAGTAAGTTTGCCCCAACTTTAATGGCGGCCGATCTCAAGATGCCCGGATGTGTGAAACTATGAATAATGTATTTGATTTCTGCGCTAAAGTCTGAGGGTGGTGTATGACCATAACAGCAGCTGTCAGGTCATAGGGCCTACAGTGCATGTATATAGTGTATTACTGGCTATATATTGTGCCATATATTTTAAACCAAATATCATTCATCGTGGCGTTGTAAACATGGAATCAGACACTGATAGTAATGGTGAGACGGCTAATGTGTGGGACAGTGAATCTTCTGATGATGACATGTTTGACGATGAGGAAGTCACCACTACTGAAAAGACTTGAAGATGAACTTGAAGCTGGTACACTACAGATTGAGTGAACTTCTCCAATCAGTGACAAAGAGTTTGCCCTGAAGTTTGGGCTATTTTGGTGCATTCACCATGGTCGTTTGTGCCGTTTGAATTTAATTAACTGTTAAAGTTTGTTATATTGAATTAGCTCTAACTAACATGATTAGATATACCAACAGCGAGCGCACAGTCTCCATCTTGAAACTGGGCGTCTCTATGAACTTGTTCAACGGCTTGAGGTTGAGAATAGGTCTCCACCCTCTGGTGTTTTTTGTTACTAAGAACACGGTTGAATAGAAGCCCGGACACTTTTGTGCCGGCTGAATTGCTCCTTTTTGTATGAGGGAGTTTATCTCCTCCTCGATACACAACCTTTGCTCTGGATCTCTCGGATTTGGAGTCCAGATTGGCACCAGAGACAGCCGCGATGGCAGGCGTGTCATCCAATCGGGATGATACCCGACTGAAAGCCATCGCAAGACTAAACGGTCCTGAGTCAACCGCTCCCAAACTTGCATCTGGTCAGCCAACCGGCCTCCCACCGGTCCACCTAGGGAGAGAGGTGGACATAAGGAGTGCAAGAGTGGCACTGTCTCCTTCGCCAGAAACATCGGAGTGGTTCTCACCGCAGTAACCGGCCCATCAGGCACGATTACCACGACCAGATCCTCGCACGCCACGCCCAGCACCGCGTGCACCTCGGTGCGCGGGTGGCTGCCTGGTTGACTGCACCCCCCTCACTGCTGGCCGAATTGCACGCGGCCGAGGCCGACGCTGCGATGGTGGCAGGCCTCTGACCTGGCCACCACCACCTCGAGCCTGCAGGGGACGATACGCAGGGGGTGCCACGCTAACGCACTCCCTACGGAGCACTTCAAACTGCTCGTGCAGCGCCCTCTGGTTATTGACCAGAGTAACCGTGTCCTGGAGGTGCCTACATCCCTCACCTCCAAAGAGACCAGGACCTGTCATAGGCGTACGCAGTAGCCTATTGTACAGGTCCTGGGATGGGCACAGGTTGTCCAAGGCAAACGTGCGCCTCGCCTGGACACTCCTGGTCACCGCCCACGTCATGCAGTCCAGAGCCAGGTTGATACCATCCTGGATGGCTCTCTGGACTGTGACCGGGCTCGGTTGGCGCGATGCGGATGCTGTTACTACCCCCTGTAACAGCCGGGAGATGTGGGACAGAGCCGCAATAGAAGCTCTCCCACTCTCCTCCGCATCACGCAACGCGGCATTTGCCGAAAGCAACGCGTTCGAGCACAAAGCTCCCGTGTCAGAACGGGAGCCTGGTCGCGCATCCTCGCCCAAAGCCGCGTGGTCATCCACGCTAGGCTTGGGCACCACACCGTACCTCTGGTACTCCACAGGCATGATGCGGCAGCACCTTGCTACCTCGCGAGGGGCCTTCGCGAGACGCCCATTCGCCTTAATGGACGTCTCCGCCGCCGCGAACATATCCACGATATGCTCTGCTAATGGCAGAGATTGCATAGGGCTAGCAGTGGCCTTACCAGCTAGCCGACTGCTCCACAGGCAGGTCTGGCCTAACACTTATCAGCCATTGACAAGCGTCAGACCAATCCTCCTCCGTGGCTAACTGCGAGTGCTCTACAAGACGGGGGCCTTCGTCTTCCTCCTGAGCACACGTAGCAGAGCTTGACGGCGGATAAGCCGACACTCCTGGCAAGCCAGAGAAAGCATGCGGGCCCGAAAGAGCAGGCATGGTAATCTGACTGGCTTGTCCAGAAGCAGGTGCCGTGGTAGAGCGTGGGGCAGATACCGCCCCACCACGGCCCCGACCAACACCAGCAATACTCTCGGCAAGCTGAGGTATGCGGTATAGCTGGCCATCAGCACCGCCCAGGGCCACCTTCTGAGCCGTGAACTCTACTCCTGCGTGAGTAAAGCCATGGAATATGTCGCCTGCATTCCCCGCGAGGGGTGCACAGATGTCATAATCCATGGTCACGTCCCCAGACGGCGACCCTAACAGGTAATCCTCTTCCTCCTGGCCAGACAGATTAGACTCCGGGTCAGCAAAGAAAGCTAACCCGGACTGGCCAGGGAAGGTGCCATAGGAGGTACTGGCACCCGCGGCGTGCGGATACCCCTGGACTGATAAGCAGCCCGCGGGTTCCAGCGACAGCCGTCCACGACCCCTCGGCGCGGCAAGCCTGCTGCCAGGGTCATGGAACGCCGCCTCTAATGGGGCCACCTCTGAATCCTCGAAAACTGGTAACGGCCTACGGAATGGTGATTCAGAGGTGGGGATTACCTGCTCCGAAGCAGATGATGAGGACAACAAAGGATTTGGTCCAGGAAACATGCCACAAAGCAACTCTGGAACCAAATCCTTGATTGTCCTCTTCATCTCTCCCAACATCTCACTACGGAAGGCCTCCATGTCCACCGCGGACGAGGCTTTCCTCTTACCCTTCTTACTTACACCCTCTCTTTTCTGCTTCCTCTCCTCCTCCACCACCTTGTCCTTTGCCTGCAAGCATAAAAACTCAGCCATTAGCTCACCCCCCCCAATGCTTACATACCTCACAATTGAGCAATGGCCCACAGGGGCTACAATGAAAACATAGATGAGGGATGAATTTTTCCTTAAGAAAACGTCCACAGGACGAGCAACCAGGTCTCTGAAACAGGACAAAGGACGAGGACAATGAGTAATTTTGTTACGGTTAGAAACTCAAAACCAAAATAAGAGAGGGAAATTGATCATAAAGATCACTAATCATCTGAAACCAGCGTTGGACAAACTTTAAATGTTAATAAAGAGCAAGGCTGATTATGAGGTCATTAATCCCATGACAGAAATTAAATCGATCCGAAACAAACATCCAGGTGTAAGGACGAATTGTATTCATAACCAGAACATCTACAGAATATTCAGACTACACAACCATCAGATACACAATGATAACAATGGCAATTAGTTAATTTTCCTAAATAATTAACATCACCCCATATCATTAATTAAATACCTGACACTTTGTATAGACAAACCATCCAACGTGATGAACTGGAGCACTCAACCAAGACTACGCCTCTTAACTCTCTCCACCTTAGGGGAAGGAATTGGATCAAGAGGGCAAAGTGAGAAGACCTTTATACTAGGCCTCCGACTCACTGGCCTAGAATTTTTGGTTAGATAACCTAACAGTATTAGTAGGAAATGGAATCTTGGTGGAGAGAAACAAACCCTCTGATGCTGTGATGTCCATTACATATCCTGACAGATACCTGTGGACATAAACACAAAGAGAGATTAGTATTATACAGCACCATGTTGAAATAAAACAACTAAAACAGACGCTTATCACGGTAAACGCGAGTCCCGGAAACACATTACACCGGGGAAAACTCGCTAAAATATAATAGAAGTCACCTGATGGATGGGTCCTGAGCCGTCCTCCGGCGAAGCCACTCTCTCAGACATGATAAACAGGTGATTAACTTCTAATATAACAGCTTAAATGACTTTGAAAACAAGTGAAAAGTGTAAAGCACAAAAACATGTGTTTACTCTCTGCCAATAAATTAGCAAAGAGGAAGTGCTAGTCTGCGCATGCGCGGTGGTGGGGCTGGCATCCGCCGGACTACACTCTGACTCCCTGCCCAGTAGGGGCACCTAACTGTTTTAATCTGAGTGTTTTATTGAGTGAAAGCCGATATTTAGCAATATCAAAAAGTATTAGGGAGGTAAGTATACTCTTGAAGTGAAAACAGCCAAAGTCTGGAAATCCTTGTTTAGGTTATGTTGCTTTTTTACTGTCATCTAATAGTACACAACTGTCAAAGCGTCATGAGATTAGTTCAACCAATCAGATTTGCCATTGATGGCTTTTCCAACAATATCTCTGCCAATCAAAGATAACGAGGTTAAATATATACACGACGACATCATCAGAATGGAATGGTGATCCAGTTAAGATGATTGTCCATTCGGCATTAGATATATCGAGATTTTCACAATAAAAACACAGAAATTAGACGAATCCCACGAAGAAACACTAAATTAAATACATCTTCTGATAAATCCAGCCACAAATTGATGTAAATAAGTTATAAAGTCTTCTGTACGAATCGCTCAAAGTTTGCAAAGCACGCAGCATACATGACACGCATACATGTACAGAGGAAACCTGTACTGATACCGGGTCTGCCTAGACTAGGAACCAAGTACCCGTTTGCTTCTAGCCATAGGACTCGTCGAAAGAACTGGAGAACCGCGTTTGGAAGCGACGGCGCGTTTAATTTATCGTAAAATTTTCAAACGCTACCAAACGCACAGGGCAAAAAGTTAAACCAGTCATTCAAAATGTCAAACCCGTAGTGTCAAAATTTCAACCCGTCAAGATAAAATTCAAGATGTATTTTGAGATTTTAGCAAACGCGCTATGTCTAAGTAAATCACTACGAGAAAATGGCGCCATATAGACGCGTTTTAAACGAGCTTTAGGATGCGTTTAAGTAAAGCTAACTAAGATCTGTACTGTATTTTTATACATAAGATGCACCAATAATGCAAGTTCGATGACAATATGTGCAAGAGTTCTAAATTTCCAGTTTATGATAATCATAGGTGAAACCTGGAAAATAAATTGAACTGACCTTTAGCCCAAGGTGCATACTAGACTTAAACAGTAGGTGGAAAAGTGCTGAAACGTCAACCCCAATACAACAGTTCTTTGATGGTCAGTGAACGTTGAAAAGCATGGCACACTGGCCTAGTTTTGATGTGACCAGACCTTTATCCTAAGATGAACGCGTAGTCCAAGAGGCTCATTTACCATGTACAAGTTTTCATCACTATAATATGCACACAAAATTTGCAATTCATTTTATGGATAATTTTCAGGCAGCACAAGCTTTTTGTATTATACTCTCTTGGGAAAGGTGTTACTACATGCTGTTGATGTCTAGTAGTTCAATGCAGCCAGGTAATATGACATTTTAGTATGATTACCTGTTATCAGTATAGGTAAAATATGATGTCCATGGATTTGGATGATTGTGAACATCAGCTGAAAGACATTATTATTATTATTATTATTATTATTATTATTATTATTATTATTATTATTAGAATTGTACTCTTTTAGAACAATACAAACTGTATGTAGCACTATTTATAATCAGTTCAAAATTATAGCAATAGTACCTACAATCTAAATGCTCAGAATGTACCTTATAACATAGGATTCATGAACTCAGCAGCAATACCATTATTATTATTATTATTATTATTATTATTATTATTATTATTATTATTATTATTATTATTATAAAGCATACATACCAATTGGAGGAAGATACATTGTTTCGGAAAAGCATGTCAACAACAGCTTCAGTAACTCCATGCGGTTCTTATCCTGTGTTTGACTATGTGGCGTGGGGTGAGCAAATCCTACCCCAGACTCCCAGATATATTCACAACTGTCGATGGTTTGCATATCTTCTGGGTTATCCTACAAGTTAAATGTACAATGAAACATCAAACTTTCCATAGATAACATCACACTATCTGAATTTCAAAGCCACCACCACTGACTCAGTTCTTTTAGTGGTAGTTCTAAAGTTTAACCCTTTAATGGTTAGATTTGGTTAAGACAAGAGGCCCAAGGGGCCTGTATTGTTCACCTGGAACGTTGGCATTTCAAGTAATCTTTATTGAGTTTTACATCAATCTGTGCCACTTCCAATGACTTTCAGTCAAATGGTTTAATTCAAAATATTGACAACACTCTCTCGATTGCTTTTTGCAATAGTGATTTTGAACAATGTTTAAGTCAAAATAGATGACATCAGTGCTAACAATAGAAATCAATGGCATACAGTCAACCGTGTATTAAGACACCACCAAAAGGTAGTCTCTTACGGTAGCTGGTTTCTTAATAAAGTTTCAAATACAATGCTTAATTTGGATTTAGCAAATGAAGACAATAGTCTCTAAAGGCAGGTGGTCTCTTAAACCTTTCACCCGTAAATCCTGGAAAAAGTATATTCTTTATGATATAAAACTTACTTTATTGAATATTTTGAAAATAATTTTACTTGAAGCCATTGTACCATAGACAGCAATGAGTTCCAGTCAAATTGATTTCAAAATATTCCATAGTTTTTCTGTATGGATGCCTTGAAAATGCGATATAGGGAATTCATTGGTGAAAGGGTTAATACAGGTGGTCTTTATAACAGGTTTAACTGAGAGTATTCCAAACTATTTATTTAACCGACTTACATCTCGCTGAATGACCAAGTTAACAGAAGGGGATGCGTATCCAGGTGAGCTGGAGTTTATTTAGAAAACAATATGACTGAAAGTCACTGCTGCCTTAGGTAGTAACAACTTTCAATGAAATACATTTCAAAATATTCAAAAGTATACATGTAGATGTCAGAGCACACAATACACATCTTAAATAGTTAGGCATTGGCAAAAAAACCCCATTAAATTGTTAATTGTTTTTAACTTGTTTAGCAATAAAATATGTCAGGGGGGGGGGAAGTGATGATAAATCATTGCACCGGTGGGGGAAAAACATGTCTAATATTTTCCCTATGAAAGCGGCACTATACTAGTAGTGCAAATAGTTACGGGCTGATAACTCTGGTGTTTGACATCGTATTAGTTTCATTTTCGCAAGACAGATCTTAGATGCATGTGTCGAATAATTACTAATCACAATACAAAGCGCTACGATAAGCAAGCTAGCAATAGCGAGACAACACCTTTGTCATCGAGAAAAACCAGCTAGTTAATCCGTCGAACCAACATACAATTTTATTTCTTTCACTGCAGACCATGACTGTTGCAAAATACTGAGTATATACTTAGTTGCAGAGCATTAGGCAATAATCAGTGAACATAATTCTTTTTAACTCTAGTTAGCAATTTCAATTAATAACAAGGTCAGGCGGTGTAATTTAATTACAGAACATAAAGCACCAGCATTCCAGATTGTTGTATTCTAAACTCTGCGTTCTGTTGATTATTTTAAAATGTAAATCGTACATTCTGAAAGCAACTATAAACTTGGCACAGGTTCGTTCGATCCGCTGTAGGACGAGTTTATGCCGTCGCTCTCGTAGCTACTCGAAGTTGCTGTCCTATGTATGTAGATTGCGCAATATCTCCCCGGGTATTAACATTAACGTCTTCACGCTACTCTGGTAACGACTTAAACTCGGCCTACAAAGGGAGGCTATAAGCGGGAGCTGATCCATCACGTGATTTATATTTTTTCTCGACGACATCTTAGGTCAAATTTTGATGAAATAAAGAATGTTTATTAAACTATATGCAATATTTAAGTGGTCCCAATTAATGATTTCACTCCCGCGATCATGGATATAAGGTATACATTAAGCATAGACACAGGACAGTAGGAAATTTTAGTGTAAAATTACGTTCTTCTTTCGTGCTATTTTTTTATCATTTCAATTTTTTCTTGAAATTCGAAGTCCAGGTTTTCGTGACTTGTCATGTTACTCCGGTTTATACTTTTGGACCTGCGATTTAATCGAAAAATCACATTTCTTTTTACAAAACCGATCGTGATGCTTCAAAGCAAAAATTGTGCAAGCCTAATTTTAGGTGCGGGCAGCAGCCCAATAAATCACAATGTCCATTAATTAGGTAGTTAGTCAAATCAGTCAGTCACAAAAGCTTATTTCAGACTGTTATTTCAACCTTGGTGTATGCATGCATTGTAGGCTTAAGCTATGTAGCGTGACAAAAGTAGGTCAGCATGATCTCAGTGTGATAACAGCAACAGCTTTCAACGTCATTGTTTTCAAAATAGACCATTTTTTACACCATGGCAGACTGATTAAAAAATAGATCAATGACATATGTATTGGACAAATTTGTTCTTGCTATTACAGTCATACAGAGCAACTACTGATCATTTTGAAAATAAGTTAGTTAGTTAGTTAGTTAGTTAGTTAGTTAGTTAGTTAGTTAGTTAGTTAGTTAGTTAGTTAGTTAGTTAGTTAGTTAGTTAGTTAGTTAGTTTTCCTACTTCATCCAAAGCTACCAAGGTTTTATTGACCGTGCTATAATAATTTGACATAATCATACGTAGCTGCTAGAGTGAGATTTCCTGACAATTGAAAAAATCAATTTTATTCAGAATATTCCAGCCAATAATTGTGCATATCGGACACAAACCTTTGCACATCAGTCTCAAATTTTCACATTTTCAGACCAAATGTTTGCATTACAGGCACAGATTTATGCATTTTAGATCCAAATTTTCACATTTCTAGCAGCATGGATAACTGTGTGCGATTTAGCCCCTCTGGGATCTGGCATGAAAGGAGGTACTAGGCTTGGAGTGTCTGCATAAACAGACAATTTCCAGTCAATTATTACTTAGCTTCAAAGTATTCAACAGTATATAATGCATTGCCTTGCAAAGAATTTCTTGTACATGTATCTGGCAGTATATATTTGAAGCTATAGCAATAAAAAAGATGCCATTTAATCAGAGAGAACCACTGCACTGTTTCAATACATCATGATTCAATACGAGATATTAATGATTTTTACAATGCTAATCTAAGGAAATTGGAAGATTGTGAACAATTCACAGAGGCAAGTTGAATATATTGGAATTACTTCCAGTCAAAGTAATTTCAAAATATTCAACATTTTTACACTGGTTTTCATTGCCACGATTACCAACATGTGTATGTGTACCGACCACACCACCACACCCACCAAAACTTCATCAAACATTAAGACATACAATATATTAGAATCCTTTATAGGCTATATATCGCGATATTCTTTATGGTAATATCATGCACCCTACATACAATTGATTGATTTCAACAATATTACGTTATCTTATTAGATTGATCATTATATTTGGTAAACCAGTTTCTGATTCTAAACAGAGAATGCACCTAGTAATCTAGCACCAATATTTTGCTTAGCAAAAGTTCTGACTCGGTGTACCAATAGTGATTCATTGAGTGACGCTTAAAGCCCATTGGAATTCAAATTTCCTGCAGAATCCATCCTGAGTGAGTAGAGATATCTCTTATCCTGTATGTTCAATGTTGCATCATCTAGTAGGTAGGCTTGCGCGATTACGTGATTAAATTGAAAACCATGATTATGTTTTAAATCGTGAATTTATATGATTAAAAATTAAATAATCGAATAATCGTGAATATCTTCTATTGCATAAAATATTCCAAAACCTAACTTTTAATTACTTTTTAATGCGATTGTTCATGAAAAATGACATTTTTCTTAGTGAATGTATGTCCATTTGCAGGGCAAGAGAAGCCTATTTTTGAAAGTGCATGACTGGAATGGCTGGCTCGAGAATCAAGCCAGCCATTCCAGTCATACATTTTTAAAGATAGTCTTCTCTTGCCCTGCAAATGAACTTTTCTCAACACCATTGCAGCTTTCGTTATTGATATTCGTTTGTTGCTTTGTCTTGGTAATTTGTACCCAAGCTGATTAATCGAGTAATCACGATTATTTTTAAATAATCGATCGCGATCACTCAACGCAATAATCGTGCAAGCCTACTAGTAGGGAATAAAATTAAGCTTCGCAAACGTATTATGATAGACCACTTAATTGGATGGATGCAGAGCCTAATTCTTATGTTCCTTGTTAAGGAAGGTGAGTGATAAGACATTGCAGATGTGTAACAAATTGTCAGGCGATTAAAAGGTGAACACACTATAATTGCGACTTAGGCAGCTTTGTCAGAAATGTTAAAATTTTGCAAGAGACTAAACGAAATCACGGATTTCTTTTATCACGAGTTGTTATACTTACCTCCCTAACACTATGATATTTCGTAAATATCGACCTTTACTCAATAACCCCAGATTAAAAAAAGATAGGTGCCCTTATTGGGCAGGTAGACAGGTGACAGTCAGCCGGATGCCGGCCCCAACCTTGCGCATGCGCAGACTGTCACTGCCTCAGCTGACTAGTGGCCAACACATGCAACTTAAAAGCCTGAAGACCGAGCCTCTGTGGGGCGGAGATGCCGGGTCAGTGTTAGGGAGGTAAGTATAACAACGATCTCGTGAAAAAAGAAATCCGTGATTTCGTTTATTTCACTTCAAGAGATATACTCACCTCCCTAACACTCTATGATATTGCCAGAATTCATAAGAGAATTTGGCGGGAGGGAGGCGAAGTCAAAAGACTAGGTCATCCGTTGCGCATTTTTGCGCATGAAGCACTAACATCTGAAATTGTGTGACACACACACAATCAGGCAATGATTTGAACATTGGATAACACAACCGATGGTGAGAGTAATGACCATATGTCAAATTTACCCCACTCCCTCCTTTTGGGAAAGGAGATGCTATGACCTCAATGTCCCATACGCTCTCGAAGTACTGGTGCTAAGTGCAACAGGACAAGAGACGAAAGACTTCATTTCGTATACTCTCAATAAATGAACCACATAATACACAGTACCATTACATTATTGTTAAATAAGGGTAATACATCGTGACAATAAATTATGTAACAACAAAAGGCAGTACTGACCTTATGCATGAAAGCTGTATCCATCCAGTCCACATCAGTGAAGGAAATATGATACACGAATATGCGGTTGTTTCCACAATTAAAATGTGCTGTCTGAAGACAGAAAGTGCAACTTATCTACAATATATATACACCTGATCATCTTTTGAATATCGATAAGGCAAGAGGATTGGTGGTGTCAGGGAGGTAATGGTCGGTAAAACTTGACTCACAGCGCCACAGAGCTACCGACATGTCATCCACCGGCACCCCGTTAAACAGGGCAGTGGACGCCACTACGCCACGGACACTGTGAGCCTTGGCTACATCAACTTGTTTACCAGTGCCGGATTTGTGGCAAAATTGAATACATTCCACAATCCACCTAGATATAGTGTCTTTTGATGCCCTGCCATGGAGTTCAATATAAGACAACCATAACGAGGATGGGTCCTTCCGCCATTCCTATGTACATTGTTTGTACCTGTTTAATGCGAGGACTGGACACCATACTTTTGAATTAGGATCAAACCCAGTCAAAGCTGGTAAAACAATTGGTTGACCTGGATATTTCAAAGATTGGTTCTTAGCCATGAAATTTATCCTAGGTAGAAGCCTAAGGCCTTCCCCTGTAATCACTTAACGGTCTGCCTCGGCGGATAAAGCATGAATCTCGCTTCTCCGTCTTGCAGAGGCCGCAGCAATTAGAAATACAGTCTTAAGTATCAACATTTTCATAGAAATGGCACTTAGTGGTTCAAAGTGCTTGTCTGCTAGCACTTTAAGTACTAGAGATAAACTCCAAGATGGAATCACTGGTGGATTTCTCAGTCTTAGATTACCCATGCCTTTTATCAAAGTGTTCAATGAACAGACTTTGTCACTTCCCCTATCAGCCAAGCAAGGGATAACTGACATCAAAGCTGACTTGTAGCCAGCAATAGAGTTAAGCTTGAGGCTATAGGCATCATACAGGTGACAGAGGAAATCGGCTACTACCTGAATATATGCATCCATTGGATTAACATCTCTGTTTGAGCACCATTCTGCAAATCGATTGATTTTATAGCTATATGCTCTGGAGGTTGACACCTTCTGGCTTTTGCCATAAACTCCTTAACTTTAGATTCCTTGACAACATCCACGCAGTCAATTGGAACATTGACAGGTTGTTGTGAAGGGACCTGCCCTGGAAAATAATATTGTCCATCAGAGGCAGAGGACCAGCATATCCGTATACCATGATCGGCCTGGCCAATTTGGGGCAATCAGAAGCACTTGGCGCTCCTCCTGCCTGATTTTCTGAAGGACATTTGGAATCAGGATTGCTGGTGGGAATGCGTATGCATACATTCTCTCCCAGCTGATAGCTAACGCATCTGTTGTGTAAGCACTTCGATCTGGAATCGGAGAGACATACGTCATCATCTTCGCATTCTTGTTCATTGCGAACAAATCTATGTTGGGTTTCCCCTAGTGGTCGAACAGATGATCCACCACACATTGATTTAGTTGCCATTCCGTAGGCAAAACACTAATCCTTCGGCTCAATGAGTCTGCTAACAGATTTAGCATTCCCGGAATGTGAACTGCCTTCAAGGTGATCATATGATCTAGACACCAGCAAAGCAGTTTCCATGTCATCATACAGAGACTGGGAAAGTTTGTTCCGCCCTGGCGGTTTATGTAAGTCACTACTGTTGAGTTGTCTGATCGAACTAGAACAATCTTACCCTGAACTTTCTCTAAGAAATGTTCCAGGCCCAGAACTGCTCATAACTCAAGTAGATTTATATGTTCCTGTGACTGATCTAGATTCCAAAGCCCTGATACGGTGGCTTCTTCCAGACAAGGCCCTCCCCCCCCCCCCCCCCCAATCCCTCCATTTGTGCATCTGTATACATAGTTATTTGAGGGTGGAGTGGGGTGAGCATCACACCCACCAGGAGATTCTCTCTCTTCATCCACCATTGAACGTGGTGAATAAGAGGTTCCAACACTGACACATCTGAGTCCAGGAAACCTGTCCTCTGGGTCCACTGCATCATGAGAAATAACTGGATAGGCCGCCTGCACAAGGCCGCCTGTGGAATGACTGGTTCCAGAGAAACCATCAAACCAAGCATTCTCAAGTAAACCTGTGCCAGTACATGACGACTGTTGCACACTGACTGTATTGCTGAGATGAGTGTTTCTACTCTCTCCTGAGTAGGGTAAACATATCCTATCTCTAGATCGAAGAACATTCCCAGGTAAACAAACTTCTGTGATGGAGTCAGCTCTGATTTCTGAAAGTTTATTATCCAGCCTAAGTCTGTGAGTTTTCAAAACTATCTCCAGATTTGCTGCAAGACTTTCCTGATTGTGTACTTTTAACAACCAATCGTCTATGTAAGTGTGGACTGCTATGCTTCTCCTCCAGAGGTATGCTATTATTGTAAGAACCACCCTGGTGAAGACCCAAGGAGCCGTGGAGATTTCAAATGGTAAAACTTTGAATTCCCACTGTCGGCCCTGGAATGCGAATCTCAGGTACCGACGAAAACTCTTCGCAATTGGAATGTGGAAATATGCATCCTTCAGATCTATGGATGCCGTCCACATTCCCATCTCCAACCCTGCCAACACCAACTTGACTGTTTCCATTTTGAAACTCGGTGTGTCTATGAACTTGTTCAATGGCTTGAGGTTGAGAATTGGTTTCCACCCTCCAGTGCTCTTTGTCACTAGAAACACGGTTGAATAGAAGCCCGGGCAATTATGCACCGGCTGAATTGCTCCTTTTTGTACCAGGAAATTTATCTCTTCCTCTATACACAACCGTTGATCTGGATCTCTTGGAATTGGAGTCCAGATCGGAACCAGAGACAGGTGCGATGGTGGGCCTATCGCCCAGTCGGGCTGGTACCCGTCTGAAAGACTAAGCGGTCCTGGGTTAACCACTCCCACTCCTGCTTGTGAAAGGTCAATTGACCTCCCACGGGTCCACCTAGGGAGAGAGGTGGACATAAGTAGTGCAAGAGTGGAACTGTGGTTCTAGCATTGGTGTGGTTCTTGTGGAAATCGGTCCATCAGGCACGATTACCACGACGAGATCCTTGCGCGCCACGTCCTGCGCCGCCCGCGCCACAGCCCGCTCCTCGCGCACCTCGGTGAACGGCCGGCTACCCGCGCTTGAGGAGCCTGCGCCCTGGTGTTGGTATGGCCGTGGCCCACGCTGCGCTGGTGGCTGGCCTCTGACTTGACCAGCGCCACCTCGGGCCTGCTGTGGATGGTACGCAGGGGGCACTGCATGAACGTGCTCTCTACAAATCACCTCAAATTGTTCGTGTAGCGCCCTCTAATTATTGACTAGAGTGATTGTCTCCTTGAGGTGTTTACATCCCTCACCCCCAAAGAGACCAGGACCTGACATAGGCGTCCGCAGCAGTCTGTTGTACAGATCCTGAGATGGACACAAATTATCTAGAGCAAGTGTGCATCTCGCCCTGACACTTCTAGTCACTGCCCTAGTCATACATTTCAGAGCCAGGTTAATACCATCCTGGATGGCTCTCTGTACTGAGACAGGGCTTGCTTGGCGCGATACAGATGCTGTTACTACACCCTGTTACAGCTGAGAGACAGGCGAGAGTGCCGCTATGGACGCTCTCGAGCTTGCCTCTGCATCGCACAATGCGGTGTTTGCTGAGCGCAGGGCGCTCGAGTACAGCGCTCCCATGTCAGAACGGAAGCTTGGTCGCATGTCCTCGCCAAGTGCTGCGTGATCATCAGTGCTCAGCTTTGGCACTGTACCATATTTCTGGTATTGGCCAGCAACAACAGGGCACCACCTCTGAAAAGCCAGGAGCGGGTGCCATGAAAACGTGCGGGGTGTAATCAACCACACCATGGCCCGGACCAGCCACCGTCATAGCCTCGGCAAGCTGAGGTATACGGAAACGGGGGTCATCCGCTCCAACCCGGGCCACCCTTTGAGCCATGAAAGCTACCCTTGCCGGAGTAGTTCCATGGAAAAAATCGGCCATGCTCCCTGCGAGGGGTGCACGATCGTCCATTTCCATGTCCACGGCTTCAACGGGTAAACCCAGCAGAAAATCCTCTTCCTCCCGGCCATCATAAACTGCCTCTGGGCTAGCAAAGTGTGCTAACCCGGGCTGTCCAGGGAAGAGGAGGCAGTACCTTTCGGACGCGGACACTCTAGGCGCGAGCCCGTGTCCAGCGGCCCTGGTCCAAGATCTAACGGCGCGGCAAGCCCACTGCCATGATCATATAGACATGCTTGAGGATCCATTGGCAAGGCGGCGGGCCTTCCAAGATCTACTGAAGCCACCACTGACTCTGAAACATTTTTGGACCACAGACCACGACGAACATCAGAATCAGCGGTGGGGATTTTCTGCTCGGGAGCAGATGAAGAAGACAATATATTACTCGGCTCAGGGAGCATGCTGCGAAGCAGCTCTGGTAACAAATCTTTTATTGTCTTTTTCATCTCCCCCATCATTTCCAACCTGAACGTCTCCATTTCTGAAGAAACAGAGGCCTTTCTCTTACCCTTGCCACTTACACTCTTCTTCGCACACTTCTCCTCTGACGCCGCCTTGTCCTTCGCCTATAATGACAAGAATTCAGAGAATAAGTCAGCCCCCCCCCCCCCACTGTTTACAGACATCACATTTTAATAATGGACCACAAGGTGAACATTTGACACAGAGGTGAGGAGCAAACTTTGACTTGATAGTACGGTTACAGCCGACACCAGAAGGCTTCTGAAAAAAGGGACAAGATGACGACAATGAGTTAAAGATTCTTTAATAATTTTAAATAAATTAAATAACTCATAAAGGAAAAAGAAAATCACCTATAGGCCTATAAAGGACGGTGAAAAAGATGAACAACCAGCCTCAATAAACGAAATCTAGGATTTCTTTTTTCACGAGAGAGTTGATACTTACCTCCCTAATACTTTTGATATTGCTAAATATTGGCTTTCACTCAATAAACACTCAGATTTAAAACAGTTAGGTGCCCCTACTGGGCAGGGAGTCAGAGCGTAGTCTGGCGGATGCCAGCCCCACCACCGCGCATGCGCAGACTAGCACTTCCTCTGACTAGATTATTGGCTGACACACATGCAACTATTAAGAGCCTGAAGACCGAGCCTCTGTGGGGTGGAGAGGCCGGGTCCGTATCTAGGGAGGTAAGTATCAACTCTCTCGTGAAAAAAGAAATCCTAGATTTCGTTTATTTCACTTCAAGAGTATACTTACCTCCCTAATACTTTTGATATTGCCAGAATTCGAAAGTGAATCTGGCGGGAGGGAGGCGAGGTCAAAAGACCAGCTCATCCCTATACGCTTTTCTGCGTTTAAGGCACTTAAACTTCTGAAACTGTAAGAAAAAACAGTCAGGATTTGACTAACCATCGGATAACACCACCGATGTATGAGAGATGACCGAATGTCATATGCGCTCCCCCCCCCTCCTTCCTGGGAGGAAGAGTCGACTGACCTCAATGTCCTATACGCTCTCTACGTACAAGTGCCATGTACTACAGGACAGAGACGAAAAAGCTCCATTTTCGTAACTCTCAACAATGAACCACACAAATACACAAACCATCACCATATTAATAACGGGTAATCGTGACAATACAATCAACAACGGACAACACATGAACAAGACTGACCTTGTTGAAATGGCTGCTGACATCATCTTCCCATTGGTAAAGACTGATGCAGGCCCAAAAAAGTGGGTGTTTCCATAAATTAATTGTGAAATATATAAGTAATGAGGAAAAACCTCCTCAAAAAATATAAACCGAGTTATTTTTTCAAAATCGACAAGGCGAGAGGATTAGAGGTGTCACGGAGATAATGGTCTGTAAAACTTGACTCACAGTGCCACTGAGCCACCGACATAATATCATCCACAGGGACCCCATTAAATAGGGCCGTGGATGTCACTACGCCGCGGACACTGTGAGCCTTGGCCACGTCAACCTGCTTCCCGGTGGCGGATTTATGGCAAAACTGAATGCATTCCACAATCCACCTGGAAATGGTGTCCTTAGAAGCCCTGCCATGGGGTTCAATATATGACAACCATAACGCTGACTGGTCGGTGCGCCACTCCGCCGTACGTTGTTTGTACCGGCGCAGCGCCCGGACGGGACACCATGCTTTAGAATTAGGATCATATCTAGTTAAAGCAGGCAAAATAATAGGTTGACCTGGATATTTCAACGACTGATTTTTAGCCAAGAAATTAATCCTAGGTAGCAGCTTAAGGCCTTCCCCTGAAACCACAAAACGGTCATCCTCGGCTGATAAGGCATGAATTTCACTCCTACGCCTAGCCGAGGCCGCAGCAATTAAAAACACAGTCTTCAGTGTTAATAGTTTCATAGAAATGGAACTAAGTGGTTCAAAAGGCTTATCACCTAGTACTTGAAGCACTAGCGATAAACTCCAAGACGGAATCACAGGTGGATTCCTTGGTCTTAGATTGCCCATGCCTTTAATTAATACATTTAATGTATTTACTTCATCACTTCCCCTCTTAGCCAAGCAAGGAATAACAGACATTAATGCTGACTTATAACCAGCAATAGAGTTAGGCTTGAGGCTATAGGCATCATAGAGGTGACAGAGGAAATCAGCTACTACTTGAATAGATGAATCCATTGGATCAATACATCTTTTTGAGCACCATTCTGCAAATCTGTTGATTTTATAATTATATGCTCTGGAGGTTGACCCCCTCCTGGCTTTGGCCATAAACATGGCTGCTTGCTCAGAAAAGCCCTCCTTAATTCTAGATTCCTTGACAACATCCACGCAGTCAATCTGAACATTGACGGATTGTTGTGAAGGGCCTTGCCCTGGAAGATAATATCATCCATCAGAGGCAGAGGAACCGGATTGCAGACCAGAAGGTCCAGCAGATCCGTATACCATGATCGGCTTGGCCAATCCGGGGCGATCAGAAGCACTTGGCATTCCTCTTGTCTGATTTTCTGAAGAATTTTTGGAATCAGGATTGCTGGAGGGAATGCGTATGCATACATTCTCCCCCAGCTGATAGCTAACGCATCTGTTGCGAAAGCGCTTGGATCCGGAATCGGAGAGACGTACGTCGTCATCTTCGCATTCTTCTTCGTTGCGAACAAATCGATGTTGGGTTTCCCCCAATGGTCGAACAGACGATCCGCCACACATTGATTTAGTTGCCATTCCGTGGGTAAAACACTCATCCTTCGGCTCAATGAGTCTGCTAGCAGGTTTAACCTTCCCGGAATATGAACTGCTTTCAAGGTAATCTGGTGATCCAGACACCAACAAAGCAGTTTCCATGTCATCATACAGAGACTGGGCGACTTCGTTCCGCCCTGGCGGTTTATGTAAGTCACAACTGTTGAGTTGTCTGAACGAATAAGAACAATCTTGCCCTGAACTTTCTGTAAGAAATGTTCCAGGCCCAGGACTACTGCTTTTAGCTCCAGTAGATTTATATGTTCCTTTGACTGTTCCAGATTCCAAAGCCCTGATATCGTGGACTCTTCCAGGCAAGCTCCCCAGCCCTCCATCGATGCATCTGTATACACAGTCACCTGAGGGTGGGGAGGGGTTAGCAAAACCCCCGGCAAGAGATTCTCTGTATTCAACCACCATTGCAGGTGGTGAATCAGAGGCGCCAACACTGACACATTCGAGTCCAGCGAACCTGTACTCTGGGTCCATTGTGTCATGAGAAATAACTGGATCGGCCGCCTGCGTAAGGCGGCCTGAGGAATGACTGGTTCCAATGAAACCATCAACCCCAGCATTCTCAAGTAAACCCGTGCCAGGACATGACGACTGTCGCACACTGACTGAATTAATGAGATGAGTTTCTGAACTCTCTCCTGAGTAGGATAAACATATCCTGTCTCTAGATCGAAGAACATCCCCAGGTAAACAAACTTCTGGGATGGAGTCAGCTCTGATTTTGGGAAATTGATCATCCAGCCTAAGTCTGTGAGAGTTTTCAAAACAATCTCCAGATTGGCCGACAAACTTTCCCGGGTGTGCGCTTTCAACAGCCAGTCGTCTATGTACGTGTGGACTGCTATGCTTCTCCTGCGGAGGTATGCGGTGATCGCAAGAACCACACGGGTGAAAACCCGAGGAGCCGTGGAAATTCCGAAGGGCAACACCCTGAATTCCCACTGTCTGCCCTGGAATGCAAATCTCAGGAAGCGACAGAAACTCCCGTGGATGGGATGTGGAAATAAGCGTCCTTCAAATCTATCGACGCCGTCCACATCCCCCTCTCCAACCCCGCCAACACCGAGCGCACCGTTTCCATCTTGAAACTGGGCGTCTCGATGAACTTGTTCAATGGCTTGAGGTTGAGAATCGGTCTCCACCCTCCGGTGCATTTTGTTACTAAGAACAGGGTTGAATAGAAGCCCGGACACCTTTGTGCCGGCTGAATAGCTCCCTTTTGTACGAGGGAATTTATCTCCTCCTCGATACACAACCTTTGCTCTGGATCTCTCGGAATGGGAGTCCAGACTGGCACTAGAGACAGTCGCGACGGCGGGCCTGTCATCCACTCTGGATGATACCCGACGGAAAGCCATCGCAAGACTAAACGGTCCTGAGTTAACCATTCCCACTCTTGCATGTGGTCGGCTAGCCGGCCTCCCACCGGTCCACCTAGGGACCGCGGTGGACACGAGGCATGCAAGAGCGGCACTGTCTCCGTCGCCATACACACCGGAGTGGTTCTTACCGCGGTAAGCGTCCTGTCAGGACCGATAACCACGCCCAGATCCTCGTGCGCCCCGCCCCGCCCCGCCCCGCGCGCACCTTGGTGCGCGGGCGGCTGCCTGGCTGACGGCGCCTGAGGAACCTGCGCCCCCCTCGCTGCTGGCCGAATCGCACGCGGCCGAGGCCGCGACGGTGGATGGCCTCTGACTTGGCCAGCACCACCTCGAGCCTGCAGGGGACGATACGTAGGGGCCGCGGCGCGAACGTTAGCACGACGCAGCACCTCAAACTGCTCGCGCAGCGCCCTCTGGTTATTCACCAGGGTGACCGTCTCCTGGAGGTGCCGACATCCCTCACCTCCAAAAAGACCAGGACCCGTCATAGGCGTACGCAGTAGCCTATTGTACAGGTCCTGAGACGGGCACAGATTGTCCAGGGCAAACGTGCGTCTTGCCCGGACACTCCTGGTCACCGCCCGAGTCATACAGTCCAGCGCCAGGTTAATACCATCCTGGATGGCTCGCTGGACCGTGACCGGACTTGGCTGGCGCGATGCGGATGCCGTTACTACCCCCTGTAACAGCTGGGAGACGTGGGACAGAGCGGCAATCGAAGCCCTCCCACTCTCCTCCGCATCACGCAACGCGGTATTCGCCGAACGCAACGCGTTCGAGCACAAGACCCCCGTGTCAGAACGGGAGCCTGGCCGCGCATCCTCACCCAAAGCCGCGCGGTCATCCACGCTGGGCTTGGGTACCACACCGTACCGCTGGTAATCCAGGGGCACGATGCGACAACGCCTGGCCACCTCGCGAGGGGCCTTCGCGAGACGTCCACTCGACTTAATGGACGACTCCGCCGCCTTGAACATGTCAACGACATGCTCCGCCAGCGGCAGAGAAGGCATAGTGTTAGCAGTCGGTTTCCCAGCTAACCACGGCCTGTGGTCACGCTGGCTAGCCGACTGCTCCACGGGCAGATCAGGCCTAACGCTCACCAACCACTGGCAAGCGTCAGACCAATCCTCCTCCGTGGCTAACTGCGAGCGCTCTACAAGACGGGGTCCTTCGTCTTCCTCCTGAGCGCAAGCAGCAGAGCTTGACGGCGGGTACGCTGATACACCTGGCAAGCCAGGGAAAACATGCGGGCCTGACAGCACCGGCATGACAATATCACTGGTTTGACCAGGAGCAGGCACCGTGGCAGAGCGCGGGGTATATACCGCCCCACCACGGGCCCGGCCAGCACCAGCAACACCCTCGGCAAGCCGAGGTATGCGGTACCGCTGGCCATCAGCAGCGCCCTGGGCCACCACCTGAGCCGCGGACTCTACTCCAGGGTGAGTAAAACCGTGGAAGAAGCCGCCTGTATTCCCCGCGAGGGGTGCACAAACGTCTTCATCCATGTCCACGTCGTCAGACGGCGACCCTAGCAGGTAATCCTCATCACCCTGGTCAGAAAGATTAGACCCCGGGTCAGCAAAGAGAGCTAACCCGGGCTGACCAGGAACGGTGCCATAGGAGGTACTGGCCACCGCGGCGTGCGGATACCCCTGGACTGATAAGCAGCCCGCGGGTTCCAGCGACAACCGTCCACGGTCCCCTCTCGGCGCGGCAATAAGCCTGCTGCCAGGGTCGTGGAACGCCCCCTCTAATGGGGCCACCTCTGAATCGTCGAACAACGGAAGCGGTCTAAGGAAAACCGATCCAGAGGCGGGGATTACCTGCTCCGAAGCCGATGATGAGGACAGTAAAGGATTTGGTCCAGGAAGCATGCCACGAAGCAACCCTGGAACCAAATCCTTTATTGTCCTCTTCATCTCTCCCAACATCTCGGTCCGGAAGGCCTCCATATCCACCGCGGACGAGACCTTCCCCTTACCCTTCCTACTTACAACCTCTCGTTTCCGCTTCTTCTTCTTCTCCTCCTCTACCACCTTGTCCGTCGCCTGTAAGCAGCACAAGAATTCGGACATTAACTCGCCCCCCCAGTGCTTACATATGTCACAATTAGCCAAGGGACCACAAGGGCTACATTGATAGCAAAGATGAGGCCAGAACTTATCATGTAGAAAACGTCCACAGGACGCGCAACCCGGTCCCTGAAACAGGGCAAAGGACAAGGAGTATGAGCAAACTAGTTAAGCTTAGACACTCAAACCAACTCAAAGAGAAGGAAAACGATCATAAAGATCAATATACATCAGAAACCAGCATAGCGACTTGAATTGCTGATAAATACATAGCCAGGCTGATTATGACGTCATTAATCCCGTGACAGGAAAAATTCGATCCCAACAAAACATCCAAGTGCAAGGACGAATTGTATGCTGAATGGATACGTCGACTACACAACCATCAGATACATATAGATAACTCTTTTCTGGCAAAAATGTTAATTATCTCCCTTTGTTTGTTTACAATAATTAACATCACCACATTATCAATAACTAGATACCTGACACTTTGTATAGACAAACCATCCAACGTGACGAACCGGAGAACTCCACCATCTGCACGCCTCTTAACTCTCTCCACCTCATGGGGAAGGAATTGGATCAAGAGGGCAAAGTGAGAAGACCTTTATACTAGGCCTCCAACTCACTGGACATAATTTTTCATTTGGTTAGATAACCTAACAGTGTTAGTAGGAAATGGAACCATGGTGGAGAGAAAACTAACTCTCTGCTGCTGTGATGCCACCACCTAGCGTCATACAGACCTGTGGACATAAACAGAAAGAGAAATTAGCCTTAGGTAGCACCGAGTTGACATAAACCAACTAACCAAGGCGCTTATCACGGTAAACGCGAGTCCCGGAAACACAATACACCGGGAAGAAAACTCGCTAATTTTACTAGAAGTCACCTGATTTAAAGGTCCTAAGTCCCCCTTTGGCGAAGTGATCCTTCCTGCCATCCAAATCAGTGACTATCACTCCAAAATAACACCACTTAAACAGTTTAAGAGTAAGAAAAAGCTTTTGCACAAAAAGACATGTGTGATCTCTCTGCCAATAATCTAGCAAAGAGGTAGTGCTAGTCTGCGCATGCGCGGTGGTGGGGCTGGCATCCGCCAGACTACGCTCTGACTCCCTGCCCAGTAGGGGCACCTAACTGTTTTAAATCTGAGTGTTTATTGAGTGAAAGCCAATATTTAGCAATATCAAAAGTATTAGGGAGGTAAGTATACTCTTGAAGTGAAAAGAGGATATTAAAAAATAATAATAAGGTTGATTATGACCTCATAATTTTCAAAAAAAGAAACAGACGAACAACATCAAGGTGTAAGACGAATTGTATGAATACAAGAGCATACTAAACAGTAATGAGAACACAGTAATAGCTCATGCTTTTATAATGATACAAATAAACAGTGTGACTGAAAAAATATTGGCAGCAAATAATTACAAATATTCTCAAATATTTTAATGTGCCATACAGCATGACTAGAGTACCTGAGTCTTTAGCAAAGGCATACCACCACGTCCAGCTCTTGGAAGCTCCACCAGACAACCACTCTTCATCACCACTCACTTATTTATTAAAAGGGAAGGATGGGACCAGAGGGCAGAATGACAAGCTCTCTCTCTTATGGGAGCCTATATCCTTCTTGGCATAGTCTTTTTTCTTAACATTTATAGGGAAATAGTGGAGACAAACCTCTTTAGATGTGAACAAACCTCCTTACAGAAACCTGTGGACACAATCATAAAGAGATATTAGCATTTTATGGCACCAGATAATAAAGTTACCAGTTTTCTGAGTGCCTATAACGTCTATACTACGTCACGGAAATAGGTGACACCACGTAATTAAGACGTAATTAAAACATAATTGTACTAGAGTTCACCTGATAACTTGGTCCTGACGTGGCATCAGGTGGATTGATTTTAAGCACTCTAAAGCACCTTTAGAAAGAATATTGAGCAAAACTCAGCAAGTGGATATCAAAACACAAGCATGTGATTCAGGCCAATAGTCAAGAAAGAAGCAGTGACAGTCTGCCCATGCGTGAGGTTGGGGCCGGCATCCGGCTGACTGTCACCTGTCTACCTGCCCAATAAGGGCACCTATCTTTTTTAATCTGGGGTTATTCAGTGAAGGCCGATATTTAGGAAATATCATAGTGCTAGGGAGGTAAGTATATCTCTTGAAGTGAAAACAGACAGACAGACAGACATATACTAAAAACAATCACAGTTTAACAACTTGTATATATACATGCATTAATAAGAAACGTCTGTAAAGATTAAATACTTTTAAATCTAAATATATCATCTCCACTTACTGGTCCTGATCTTTTGTTTGTTGACACCGTGAAATCTGGGCAGAACAGCAGATCCTACAATAGAACAAGCGTGTATGCACTGTGACAATTTTATAAAAAATGTGACTCGGAATAAATACTACACTACAGCTAAAAAATAAGTTAGATTGTTTCCAACGCAAACAGAAAGATAAAAAAAATGTTCCGTTGAATATTTTAAACATAATTGAATTGGAAGACATTGTTTAGGCAGCAATGTCTTCCAATCCAATTACATTCAAAATATTCAGCAGCACATCTTATTTTGTTTTACAAACATTTAAAGATATTTCTGAGCTGTACTATACATGTGAGTCTCAACTACACAATGATGGCTTAAGTTTTAAAGGTGCATATTCACAGCAGAATGCTTGACAATAAAATTGTCAAAATTGTGTACTTTTAGAGTCTTAAATTGTGGGCTTAGATGTAATGAAACGAAATAAACTTTAACATACAATGATTCCATTACACATAAATTAATATATTTTCTTTAAGGTGTGAATTTGAATTAGACACACGGAGGACACGAGTCCTAGCTCAACTTCACAATTAAAAAACTTATAATAATTTGCACAGTATGAACTCATCATATGCTAAAATTTATTTCATTTCATTACATAAATGGACACAAATTAATCCCCTAAAAGTATACAATTTAAACAATTCTATTTTCACGCATTCTGGTGTGAATGGGCACCTGAATGGGCACCTTTAAATGAAATTGTAGCAAATTATACAACCTGCTTCAACATTGGGATCTTATATGTCACTCTAATATCCAATGTCATAATCAAATACATCGCAGTTAGGGCTTTACTTAGTGGCTCATGTCACATAATTGGGAGTAAACTATTAAAACCTTAATGCTCAAGCTGGCCAAAAGCGTCCGCTACAGTCGTCTTGAGGAAAGTCCATTTGCAGGCCAAGGGAAGACAACTTTTAAAATCTACCACCGGAATGCCCAGCTCGATAAATTAGTAAACGATAAACAATAATACAAGTTATGCATAGGCTTTGCCATGCCTTATTTAAGCTCTTAATTCTCTTAAGAGATAATTATGTCCATCTGCAAGTCAAAGGAAGAATATTTTAGAAAACTTTTCACTGGAATGACCGGCTGTGTAACCGAGCCAGACTGGCTCAGTAACTAAGCTAGTCATTTCCAGAGGCAAATTTTCAAAAATAGTCTTCTCTTGGCCTCCAAATGGACATTCAATTAGGCTTGGGCTATTTTTGCTTATTATAAAAAAATCACGATTTTCGATTAAATCGTAACGTATTTCGCTTAATAATAGCCTAGGCTTCTATTAGGACAAAAGGTGTTCAATTTCCAACCAAACATCTCTGAGAAAGGGGGTGAGCTTATAATACAGAGTTTTCCCAAAAAAGTTCTAAAAATTGATACCACGGAAATTCAACGTATTTTCTCCCATAAAAATTCCCACCGCCTACGTTTAATGTATACCTCAAAACATCACCGGGGAAGTGAAATTATTTGCTTTGAGCGCCTAAATATTGCGTATCCTTTAATAAAGCTCATTTATTACATTAAAAATACAAATCACGTGATTCGCCTCCAATTGAAGAGTTTATTTTAGAGCGAGTACTCGGATATAAATATTCTGGAATCGGGGACTCGGAACTCGGGAATATCTATATATTATCATTGCATGATAGGAGCTGAGTATTATCCTGATCTTAAAAAACGGGTACCCATTTGATAAACTCCCGTTAGCGTGTAATATCTCGCGAGAACATGATGCCTCCCATCCCAAGAACTGCTGGCTCTCCAACTTAAGAAGCCGGCTATATTGTCGTTCGTAATAATTCAATTTGGATCATTTAATGTTGATCGGCGTTACAAAATTGATGCACATTTTCTCCCGTGCTTGTTGTTTGGTACATAAATTTGGTCTTAAAATATATTTATAAGGAAGGTATTTAATCACGCCAAGACTGTTTTACGCGCATTTTGACAACAAAAGTGTGGAATAAACTTTATTATATCTTGAACATACGTGGCCTACTACTAGTATTAATCTAATAGGCGGTCGAGATTTACAAATCCGAGGCCTGTATTGACTTCCAGAGGGGCCGGGAATGTATCGGGGCAGAGATCGGTCTGAAGTACACACCCTGTGACACGATTGTTATTATTATACATGCTATTCTTACAAATTTTCTCTTAAGAAAAATATTCCTATACAGTCTGCTGAGTTAGGGGGTGGGCTTCTAATACAGAGTTTTGCCATTTTGAAACTGCCAAGAAATCATTGGAGCTCATATGTCAAAATTAGGGGGTGGGCTTCTATTAGAGCATAGGCTACTATTAAGCGGTATACGGTAGGTCCAAATTCCCAAAAGTATAAACTGTGACTTGTTTCTAGAAAAAGTTTAAACAAATGATACAAAAATATCACGAAATTAGAACACATTTTCGTACGACGAATTCTTACCATCCTACGCCTATGCTTAATGTATACCTTATATCCATCATCGCGGGAGTGAAATTATTAATTGGGACCGCCTAAATATTGCGTATACTTTAATAAACATTATTTATTTCATCAAATTTGGAGACAAAATGTCGCCGAGAAGGAAATATAAATTACATGATGTATCAGCTTCCGCTTATAGCATCACTTTGTAGGACGAGTTTAAGTCATTACCGGAGTAACGCGAAGACGCTAATATTAGTACCCGGGGAGATACTGCGCAATCCACATACATAGGACAGTAGCTTTGAGTAGGTACGAGTGTAACGGGCGTAAACTCATCCTATAGTGCAGTTTATAGTTGCTTTCAAAATGTACGATTTACATTTAAGAGTAATCAACAGAACGCACAGTTAGAAAATCAAACAATCTGGAATGCTGTTGCTTTATTTTCTTTAATTTGACATGACAACCGAATCAAAAAGGAAAAATTATTACACCGCCTGAAATTGCTAACTCTAGAATTAAAATGAATTATGTTCACTGATTGCCTAACACTCTGCAACTAAGTATATGCTTGGCATTTCATGACAGACTCAGGGTCTGAAGCTAAAGAAAGAAAATTATATGCCGATTCGACGGCGTAACTAGCTGGTTTTCTCAATGACAAAGGGGTGTTATTTCGCTATTTGTTATCGTGTTTATTGTAGAGCTTTGTGTTGTGATTAGTAATTATTCGACACGTGCATGTCATGGCGGGATATAAACACAATGAACACAGGCGTGAATTGATTATAATTGTACTCATGTACTCATAAAATGCGACGGAATAGTACACACTTCAGATTTTAAACAAACATGATATTTTTGAAGATTTTCCAATTTTTCCTCAATTACATCGTAAAAATCGTGATTTAAAAAATAAATCGAACTTCGAGATTAAATCGAAAAACCGCGCAAGCCTACATTCAATAAGCAAATATTTAGATTTTCTTGACAAAATTTGACCACTAAAGGGTTAAACCTTCCTCAGGTAACTGAACATTGATCTGGAATTAACTGTTTCGCAGAAGAATTTCAAGGCAACCAAAGTACAGGAAATCTATTGAATATTTTGAAAATAATTTGTGTGCAGGAATCTAGACAAATTAATTTCACTACACATGTATTCAGCATACATGTAATTCCTATTTGGAAAACGGATTGTATGTGGTCAGTATCATTGAATGCTAATCTTCCAGTCTAGTTTAATTTTAATCTTTGTTTCACAATAATACTTACAGTAATGGCATTAATCAGTGATTGAGCCAATGGACCTCCTTCCGTCTGAAAACAATAAATAAAAAATATAAGCATTATTAACCCTTTAACACTGGAATTTGTTCAAGAAAATTTCAAGTTTCTCATTGAAAATGTCTATTTGCAGATCAAGAGAAAACTATTTTTGAAAATTTACCACTGGAATGACTGGCTCGGTTATCGAGCCAGTCATTCCAGTGGTAAATTTTCCAAAAAAATCCTCTCGTGGTCTGAAAATGGACATTTCTCAGGGCCACTGCAAAAGTCATTTTTTGCTTATATGAGTGTTAAAGGGTTAAAGGACACGTTCTACTATTCAATATATTACCAACTATCATTTGACGAAACACGTTACAGCAAAATATACTGACTTCTCAGTATCAGAGTCAAACAGCACCTCAAAGCCAACTTGTCCTCAGCAGTGGTTTTTCATAAAAAAACAATGGCACATCAGTTCTGCCAGCAAAGCAACTGTCATCAGTCTTGATCCAAATTTGTGGACACACAGTCCCCCCCCCCCCCCAACAACCCCCCCCCACACCTCTCTTGTTGCAATTACAATTTAAAATCAATTTGATCTTTTGACCCCTACACCACCACACACACACACTCACACACTCACATGGGCAGAACAGCATAATCACTGCACGGCAATAAATTGTATTATTATTATTACTACGTGTACCATACCTCACCATCTTCACCATGACCTGGTATAGTGGACCAGAAAAATCCACGCCAATCAGGATCCTCAAATATGTATGGCAGAATGCGTATCAGAAGACGTGTGCAATTCAATACTAAAAATAATAATAATCGACAATTCTAATTGAATCATGTAATTAATCCTCTATACTGTAGACGATAATGGATGAATCCAACCTGTCACTCAAGTATTGACATCATAATCAATTACGTCACACATAGGCTGCCATCACAATCATAAATGATACTGTCGTGAACCTGGAATATTCCGTCAGTTGCACGAATTGTATGTCTTTACTATTTAATAACCATTCTGTTGAATATTTTGAAACTAATTTGACTAGGCACTGTTGCTGCCATAGGTCAAATTAGTTTCAAAATATTCAACAAGTTAGCTGCATAGTTACAATAAAATTGGGATTCTGGGAATTCAGGATTCAAAGTATATAACTCGATCCCAGCATGTGCAAAGCATGGGCGGAGCTTGACTAGAGATGGGCGGGGCATAGCTAAAAGTGGATTCATCCATTCATTGGCTGACATTTATGACCTAAGTTACACACTGTTGAAGTAAGTCCAAATGGAGGGATCTGATCTGTCTCTCAGACATCTGATGTCATAAGCAAAATATGTCACTTATTAGCTGATTTCACAATCAAATGACATAAGTTTATCATGAAAGGGATAAAAAGGTCTGACACTAAGTGTCTGAATGGAGGACTCCAGTTATAACTATGTTCCTCCCATCTGTAGCTAAGCTCCACTCATGCTTTGACCGTGTTAGGGTTGATCACTCCCAGCAGTCTCTAAATCTCAAGTTCCAGAAAACTATACACGTAAGCTGTTGAATATTACAATATATATTACAATATAACAGCGTCCAATCAAATTAGTTTTCAAAATATTCAACATAATGTTTATTAAATAATAAAAACATACAATTCATACAACTTGATGGACTCTTAAGTGTTTATGACAGACTAAATTGTGTCATTCAAAACATAATTATGACATCAGCCTACCTATAACATAATTGATTATGATGTTATATGACTGATAGATAAACTGGATTCATCTGTGTGTGTCCTAGGTGAATTTACAATTCAATATACATTCTGTTTACTATTTTGAAACTAATTTGAAACCACCTACAGGTAGTGTTGCCTTGAAATTGAGATTCTGATCATTCAGCCTTCAAAGGGATAAATGTGATTCAAATGTGTGTACAAAGTGGACGGAACTGAGCTGGAAATAGAATTGGCGTCGCTACAAAATGATCCCTCTTTTGATCGCAAACTGCGAATGTCGATATTTAACCATTTAACCGATGAATTACCCATATCACATTTTCAAGGTAGCTATATAGGAAAAATGTTGAATATTTTGAAATTAATTTGACTGGAAGACATTGCTGCCGCAATGACTTCCAGTTAAATTAATTTCAAAATAATCAAAAGAATAAGTTTTATCTTATAAAGAATTTATTTTCTCAGGGATTCATCAGTGATAAGGTTAAAGATAGTATTCTCTTTCAACAGTATAATACTAACTGAAAAGAAGAGGTACAAGCAACATTTGGTGCCTACGTGGAACGGCAGCAGAATTCCTGTTCTAGGAAAGTTTGATTGAAATCGTTCGACTAATCGTGAAATTAGTCTTTTAATTAAACCTAACCACAGTGATGTCAGAATTTTAAATTTTCAAATTAAATTAAAAGATGAACTGGTGTACATTTTTCAACAAATTTTGTGGAAGATGGTGCTGTCGAAGACAGCAACATCGTCCACCAAAATTGTTGAAAAATGTTCACCAGTCTCTTTGCTATTAATGCAGTAAAAGATAGAATATTGACACCAGAATGATAAGGGTTAATTTCCTGGACATTTCCAGAAATGTAGGATATGGCAGCCAAAAATGTTTACAAATAAAATTTCTAATTTTTAATTACAATATTGAGCATCAAGTCGACATCCACAGAAACATTCTGGATACTTTGAGGTCCAGAATCTCTATGAAAAGGATAACGGAACCTATGATGTGAGCCCCAAAATAGCTTCTGTTTATATTACAAAGAAATCTACAATGCTTACCAGTGGTTTGCTCTCGCTGTGATGGACATCCACTTTCAGCTGCCGATACCAGTTTCTCGACAGACTTGTAACACAGTGTTGCCAGATTGGCTGGTGATTCCTCCCGCAAAGCTCGTATCTCTGCTGCTGGAATGAGTGTGAAGACATCTTGAATGCATGTGACACTGTCTGACCAGAACTGGTCCCAAAATGCCTCATCACTTGGTTCAACGGGCTGCAAGAACATTAAGAAATGGACCGTTCCAGTTTTAGCCATGCTCCGCCCTCCTCTAATTAAGCTCCACCCACATCTCGCTCATGTTGGGATCGTTTGATCCTTGAACTCCCTGACTGTCAACCTCCAGAAAACTATACAGATAAGCTGTTGAATATGTTGAAACTAATTTGACTGGGGGGAGGGGGATTGTTGCTGCCTATGGAACAGCACCCAGTCAAATTAGTTTCAAAATATTTGACAGAATGTTTATAAAGCCATACAATTCTTACGTGTCAGACTATTAAGCGTTTAAGAAGGACCAAACCGAGTCACTCATGACGTAATAATTATGACATCATCCTATATATCATTCAGTTGATTATGACATCATATGACGTCGGATGTAGGCTTGCGCGATTACGTGATTTTGATGCAATCGGTCATGAAAATTTACACTTTGCTTAGTGAATGTATGTCCATTTGCAGGTCAAGAGAAGACTATTTTTGAAAATGTGTTACTGGAATGCCTGCCTCGAGAATCGAGCCAGGTATTCCAGTGATACATTTTCAAAAATAGTCTTCTCTTGTCCTGCAAATGGACTTTTCTAAACACCATTGCAGTTTTCGTCATTGATATTCTTTTGTTGCTATGTCTTGGTGATTTGTATCCAAGCTGATTAATCGAGTAATCACGATTATTTTTTAATAATTGATCGCGATCATTCAACACAATAATCGCACCAGCCTAGTCGGATGCTGGATGGATAAATTGGAAAGGCCCATTATGGAAGTTAATGGTTTATCACTATCTAGCTAGACATATAAACTGAAATAGTTACCATGTGAATGGGGCTAACTTGATGCAGTATAGCTCAGAAATAACTTAAGATGTTTCCAAAACAAAAACAGAAACACATTAGTTAGTACAATTTTGAACATGCGCTACAGTCACACTTATACATTAGCTTCAGGACTGGTCAGATGAATGGTTACTCAGGTTCCATCCAGATTATGGGTGCACGATTTTGCGATATTCCGACATATATCACATTGCGATATAAAATATCGCTATTCGCTATTTACTATGATATTAAACTGAAAATATTGAAAAATTGTGAAAAAATAAAAATTTGTGATTTTTAAAGATATTAAACTAAAATCCTTGAAAGGAATTTAGGTAGTAACCATTAGCAAAATACCTAAGAATCTGAGCTTTGAATGAAATATTTCATTTAAAAGTCACAGACGCTAATCATGCCATTGATAGCATTAACACATTTCTTTTTTATTTCAAAAGATTAATCGTGACCAAGTCAGTAGAACAAAGGCATAGATTTTCAAATCAATGTTGCTGAAAGTTGTTGCTGAATTAGGCAGCACTAGTTTACAACAACATTATATTAAAACGATTATCATATGACAGGAAATTGAAGATTTTGGTACGAGAGTGTAGGATGGGTGATTTGGTAGGGTGATTAGTGAATAGGATGAGATGGGATTGGAAGTTACTTTATGACCTGATGGTTACAATGATCGGAATGATCAATACCGGAATTATGCTCAAATTTCTTTTAAGAACGTTGATCAACATATTGAAAGAAATTTCAATTTCCCTTTCTCCGAGATCTAACAATACTCACCATTCTATTACTTCTGATAACAAGCTATCCTGATAGCTGGCTCTAAGAATCTAGACTTAGTAAGCTTTACTGGCTCCTGGAACCGGGTACCCGATTCCCAGGTACCCAACAAACGGGTACCCATCTGCCAGTGAGGCTCATATTGTTTGCATAGCCACCAAACAAGAGAATACCTATGGCTTGCCTCCGTGGAGCTGGGAGGCAGGGTCCGTAATAGAATGGTGAGTATTGTTAGATCTCGGAGAAAGGGAAATTGAAATTTCCTTCATTCTCCTTCGATCAATACTCACCATTCTATTACTTCTGATAACACCAGATTTAGTCAGTAACCTGGTGGGAAGGGGCAAGCCATCAAATGCCTCTTTTAGCCCTTGGAGAAAGATCTTAGACTTAGAACTTGACAAACGGAGACCTAAAAGGACCATCAAGTTTAAGGGACCGAATCACATTCGCATGACCACCACCCACCCTATTTTTCTCCTAAGAAAAGGGAGAGAATGAAGGAAATGTAAATTTCCCTTTCTCCGAGATCTAACAATACTCACCATTCTGTTACTTCTGATATACAGCTGGCCCTGACAGCTGGCTCTAGGATTATAGACCTAGAAAGCTTTACCGACTCCTTGGAACCGGGTACTCGGCTCCCAACTGCCGAGTACCAGTCTACCATAGAGCTCATATTGTTTGCATAGCCACCAAACAAGAGAAATCCATGGCTTGCCTCCGTGGGGCTGGAAGGCTGGGTCTGTAACAGAATGGTGAGTATTGTTAGATCTCGGAGAAAGGGAAATTTACATTTCCTTCATTCTCCTTCGATCAATACTCACCATTCTGTTACTTCTGATATACACCAGATTTGGTCAGTAACCTGGTGGGAAGGGCCAAGCCATAAATGCTACTTTTGCCCCTTGGAGAAAGAGTTAGACTTAAAAAACTTGACTAACGGAGACCTAAAAAGGACCGTCAAGTTAACGGATCCGAATCACATTCGCATCACTGCAACCCCCCCATTTTTCCTCCTAAGAAAAGGGAGAGAACTCACGAACATGCATCTCGCTTGAAAACACAAATATGCCAAGAGGGTTAACTGCTCTTTGCATATACACATGTATTAGCCTGGGAATGAGCATGAATATATAAGATGAATGAACATGATATATAGACATAATACAAAAAACTCTCAATTTTGAATTACCTCATGATAAATGGACTCCAGACGTACTGCCTCCAACCATTCACTGGTCCGGCCATCAGTGACACAATCTGGTTGTCATCCTCTCGCTCGACCATGTCTGCTTTTAAATTCTTTTCTTACCAAAGTGAAAAAAGGGAGAAGAGCAGTGTGGTCAAAACAGCTAACGCGAGTGGATTGGCTGAGTCTGACACATCCCTCATATAGTAATCCGTGAATGAGGACTCACAGTGCCATTGTGCAACGGCCATGATGTCCTCTAACGGAACACCACTGTAAAGGGCGGTCGACGCGGCTATTCCTCTAACATCGTGTGCCCTTGCGCCTTGCACCTGGTGCCCAGTCGCCATCTCATGAGTAGTCTGAATGCATTCGACTACCCAACGAGAGATAGTATCCATGGATGCGGCGCCATAAGGCTTCTTATGGCAGTTCCATAGATGTCTATCGTTCGACCGTAACGAGTCAGTCTGTTTCCTGTACTTAGTCAAAGCACGGACCGGGCACGAGACACTGGCATCACGTTCAAACCTTGTTAACTTTGGTATTATGATCGGTTTGCCGGGATATCTCAAAGATTGATTCATTACATAAACTCTGCTCTTGGCAGAAGACGCAGACCCTCTCCCGAACAATAAATCGGTCTCTCTCTGCCGAAAGCGCATGGATCTCACTGTGCCTTCTAGCTGAGGAAGCTGCCAATAGAAAGACCGCCTTTAGAGTCAAATGTTTTAGACTAGCCGAACGCAACGGTTCGAAAGGGTGCTTGGCCAGTACATTAAGAACTAAAGATAGACTCCTGGCTGGAATGACTACCGGTTGTCTCGGTCGGAGATCGCTCATTCCCTTCACCATCACATTTAACTGGGCCACCTCTGGACTATCCCTGTTGGCTAGACAAGGGATAACTGATACCAAAGCTGACTTGTATCCAGCAATTGTGACGGGAGATAGTCCTGAATAGAACGGCTCACAGAGAAAGTCTGCTATTTGCTGAATAGTGGATTGAAAGGTATCAATACCCTTTCCTTCACACCAGTCTGTGAATTTGTTAACCTCGTTGTTATATGACTTGAAGGTTAACCTCCTTCTCGCAGCTGCGATGAATTTCACAGCTTGTCGAGAAAAACCTTCCGACGTGGAACATTGTTTGATAACATCCATGCAGTCAATTTGAACATTTCGGGATGCTCGTGTAGGAAGAATCCCCTGGCCTGGGAGATTATGTTTAGAATCTCGGGTAACTGCACTGGATTGTCCACCAGCAGATCCAGAAGATCTGTGGACCACGACCTGCTGGGGCAAAATGACGCTATTAGCAGTAGCAGGACCAGGCACGGTTCCTCTCTGATCTTCACCAATATCTTTGGCAGAAGAATGGTGGGCGGATATGCGTAAGCGTGCATCCCTCTTCAGCTTATCGACAGAGCATCTGTATCGGCGGCATTTGGATCTGGAATCGGTGATGATTTGAGCATTTTCCTTTATGGTGAAGAAGTCCACGTTGGGTTTGCCCCAATGCTCGAAGATCCTGTGAAGTACTGGAGGGTTAAGAGACCATTCTGTCGGCAGAATCCTCTGTCTGCGAGACAAAGCATCCGCCAGAATGTTCAATCGCCCAGGAATGTGAGCTGCTTTCAAAACAACTGAGGGTAATTCCTGCACCATTGAATCAAGTGCCACACCTTCATACACAATGTGGGTGACTTGGTCCCGCCTTGGTGATTTATGCATGATACTACTGTCGAATTGTCCGACCGTATCAATATTACCTTGCCCATGACTTTTGGAAGAAATCTTTCCAACGCCAGTTCCACTGCCATCATTTCCAACAGATTGATATGCAGCTGGCTCTCCTGGAGAGTCCATGTGCCTGAGACATGGTGTTCTCACAGGTAGGCCCCCCCCCCCCCCCGCCTCTCCAGCGATGCATCCGTCTACACGGACAGCTGGGGGCAGGGTAGGTGCAGTGAAACTCCTACTAGGAGATTCTGACGCTTTTTCCACCATACAAGATGCGACATTATTGGCTCCAAAACTGGCACCAGCTTTGACAGGGGTTCTGTTCTCTGTTTCCACAGACATCAGATACAACTGGATAGGTCTTCGCATCAGAGCAGCGTACAGGATTACCTGCTCCATGAAGACCATCATCTGAAGAAACCACCTCGCCTGAATGTGGCTTCCCAATCGAAAACTCTTGAGGATGGCTAACAGAGGCACCACTCTGGGCTCTGACAGGTAAACCCTGCCCTCCTCGAGATCGAATCGCATCCCTAAATAAACGAACTGTTGAGTGGGTATCAACCCGGATTTCTCCTTGTTGACTATCCAGCCTAGATCTGAAAGCAATTCCAGAGTCAGAGCAGTGTCCACCTCTAACTTGGCAGGCATGTCTGCCGTGACAAGCCAATCGTCTATGTAGGTGTGAAGCGCCACGTTCTCTCTTCTGAGAAAGGCTGTCACTGCAAGAACCACTCTGGTGAACACCCGTGGAGCTGTCGACAGGCCGAATGGGAGGACCACAAACTCCTATACTTGATTCTGAAACGCAAATCTCAAAAACCTGTGACAACTCCCGTTCATTGGAATGTGGAAATATGCATCTTTCAGATCGATCGATACACACCACATTCCTTTCTTCAATCCTGCCATTACTGACCTAGGAGTTTCCATCTGAAACCGAGGCGTATGGATAAACCAGTTCAATTGCCTGAGATTGTAGTTTACAACAACATTATATTAAAACGATTATCATATGACAGGAAATTGAAGATTTTGGTACGAGAGTGTAGGATGGGTGATTTGGTAGGGTGATTAGTGAATAGGATGAGATGGGATTGGAAGTTACTTTATGACCTGATGGTTACAATGATCGGACTGATCAATACCGGAATTATGCTCAAATTTCTTTTAAGAACGTTGATCAACATATTGAAAGAAATTTCAATTTCCCTTTCTCCGAGATCTAACAATACTCACCATTCTATTACTTCTGATAACAAGCTATCCTGATAGCTGGCTCTAAGAATCTAGACTTAGTAAGCTTTACTGGCTCCTGGAACCGGGTACCCGATTCCCAGGTACCCAACAAACGGGTACCCATCTGCCAGTGAGGCTCATATTGTTTGCATAGCCACCAAACAAGAGAATACCTATGGCTTGCCTCCGTGGAGCTGGGAGGCAGGGTCCGTAATAGAATGGTGAGTATTGTTAGATCTCGGAGAAAGGGAAATTGAAATTTCCTTCATTCTCCTTCGATCAATACTCACCATTCTATTACTTCTGATAACACCAGATTTAGTCAGTAACCTGGTGGGAAGGGGCAAGCCATCAAATGCCTCTTTTAGCCCTTGGAGAAAGATCTTAGACTTAGAACTTGACAAACGGAGACCTAAAAGGACCATCAAGTTTAAGGGACCGAATCACATTCGCATCACCGCCACCCACCCTATTTTTCTCCTAAGAAAAGGGAGAGAATGAAGGAAATGTAAATTTCCCTTTCTCCGAGATCTAACAATACTCACCATTCTGTTACTTCTGATATACAGCTGGCCCTGACAGCTGGCTCTAGGATTATAGACCTAGAAAGCTTTACCGACTCCTTGGAACCGGGTACTCGGCTCCCAACTGCCGAGTACCAGTCTACCATAGAGCTCATATTGTTTGCATAGCCACCAAACAAGAGAAATCCATGGCTTGCCTCCGTGGGGCTGGAAGGCTGGGTCTGTAACAGAATGGTGAGTATTGTTAGATCTCGGAGAAAGGGATATTTACATTTCCTTCATTCTCCTTCGATCAATACTCACCATTCTGTTACTTCTGATATACACCAGATTTGGTCAGTAACCTGGTGGGAAGGGCCAAGCCATAAATGCTACTTTTGCCCCTTGGAGAAAGAGTTAGACTTAAAAAACTTGACTAACGGAGACCTAAAAAGGACCGTCAAGTTAACGGATCCGAATCACATTCGCATCACTGCCACCCCCATTTTTCCTCCTAAGAAAAGGGAGAGAACTCACGAACATGCATCTCGCTTGAAAACACAAATATGCCAAGAGGGTTAACTGCTCTTTGCATATACACATGTATTAGCCTGGGAATGAGCATGAATATATAAGATGAATGAACATGATATATAGACATAATACAAAAAACTCTCAATTTTGAATTACCTCATGATAAATGGACTCCAGACGTACCGCCTCCAACCATTCACTAGTCCGGCCATCAGTGACACAATCTGGTTGTCATCCTCTCGCGCGACCATGTCTGCTTTTAAATTCTTTTCTTACCAAAGTGAAAAAAGGGAGAAGAGCAGTGTGGTCAAAACAGCTAACGCGAGTGGATTGGCTGAGTCTGACACTGAGGATGGCTAACAGAGGCACCACTCTGGGCTCTGACAGGTAAACCCTGCCCTCCTCGAGATCGAATCGCATCCCTAAATAAACGAACTGTTGAGTGGGTATCAACTCGGATTTCTCCTTGTTGACTATCCAGCCTAGATCTGAAAGCAATTCCAGAGTCAGAGCAGTGTCCACCTCTAACTTGGCTGGCATGTCTGCCTTGACAAGCCAATCGTCTATGTAGGTGTGAAGCGCCACGTTCTCTCTTCTGAGAAAGGCTGTCACTGCAAGAACCACTCTGGTGAACACCCGTGGAGCTGTCGACAGGCCGAATGGGAGGACCACAAAGCGGCGGCACAAACTCCTATACTTGATTCTGAAACGCAAATCTCAAAAACCTGTGACAACTCCCGTTCATTGGAATGTGGAAATATGCATCTTTCAGATCGATCGATACACACCACATTCCTTTCTTCAATCCTGCCATTACTGACCTAGGAGTTTCCATCTGAAACCGAGGCGTATGGATAAACCAGTTCAATTGCCTGAGATTGAGACCGGGTCTCCAACCCCCCCCCCCCACCCCCCGCCCCCTTTGCTCTTGGGGACAAGGAACATGTTTGAATAGAAGCCTGGAGTGTTCTGGTTTGCTGGTTTTATAGCTCCCTTCAGAGGCAAACCTGACACTTCGTTTTGAATGGCTTCTAACTTGTCTGGTTAGGAAGTCCAGACTGGCTCCAAAGACAGATTTTGCGGTGGAAAATCCCACCACTCCTGCATGTACCCCTGGGATAACCATCCTAGGACCAGACTGTCTGATGTCACACCTCGTCAAGCCTCGACGAAACGCATGAGCTTTCCACCCACTATAGATGCATTGACGCCTACTGAGGGTGTCTGGCTCGCGATCCGCTCACCACCCCCACCCCTTGACGAGAGAGAAAACCACTTTGGTCTTGGCATGACCGGTCTAACTGGCACCGCTGCTCCTGTCGCACAGACGGGGTCCAGGCAGATACGAAGGGAGCCTCCATACCCTCAGGTACGATCCGCTCCCTTCTTTCCGCCCTTTGAGGACTTACCCTTACCCTTCCTGCCTCTCGGGTGATCAGGAGCAACATTGGGGTGGGTAGAAGCCTCCACAACCTTCTTGGCCTTCTTCGCCGGAGACGGCTGAGAAGACCCAGTAGAAGCAGAAGCAGCACTAGGCTTGGCTTTCGCCTTGCTTTTATGCTTCTTCTGCTTCGTAGAAGGTTGCCTGGTTAGCGGTTTGGCCACAGCCCCTAGTGTGTGCGCCTGACGCACTAGCTCTAGCTGTAGATTAACAGCTAACCGATTCTGCGCGATGTTGTCTTCAAAGATGGCCCGCGCTTGGCCACCAAAGATGCTAGGGCTAATCAGGGGCGTTCCAAGCAAACACTCCCTAACAGCGGTAGCCGGACGCATATGGTCAAGGACCATTGCTGTCCAAGCCGTCATTTACGCATGATAGTGCCACAGGTGGCTGGCCTGCCCCCTCTTCAGCCCACACCAACTGAAGAAGGCAATAAGGGTGATTTACAGCACTCATTGCTGCTCTCACCCCCTCATCGCATAGGGCCAGGACTTCCTCATGGTGAACCTGGGATTTGTCCACCAGCGCCGGAGCGGGGCCACCCGCTCCAGCACTCTGGACCCAAAGTACCCAGCGATCATCCTCAGCGACCGCTGGTACCACACCATATTTGTCGTATTCCGCCCGTGGAATACGACATCTCACCTACACCTCCCTGGAGGCCGCAGGGAGCTGGCCCTTGGTCAGGAGCTGCTTGCTATAAATAGCATCTAACAGCTCCATAAACCTTGGATCCAGTCAAATAGACTGGATCCGGGCTGCAGGCAAGATCCACGCCCTAATCGATGCAACTGATGGACAGTGCATCCTCTTCGGCCGTGGTGGAAACCACAGACGGGTCCACCCTGGCGAGCCAAGCCAGAGCCTCAGACCAGTCTGTCTCCGAAGAAGACACTCCCGTGAACATGTCACCCGTTGACGTACTTATGGCCCTACCAGTAACGGCCTCCCGGCTAGGAGCCATCGCTGATACATCAGGAACTCTGGTACCGCATGGTTCCGCCACCACCCCATGGAAAACACCAGTCCATGGAGTAGGCCCGCACGGAAAACCGTGCAGACCCATAGCGGTTGAAGAACCGTGGCCATACACGGGCGCCAACGGCACACCATGCGTGACTGCTGGACCAGACGAGATAGGTGCATACCACGCCTGGCCAGCCACACCCGTCACCGTGTCGGTTGGCGGCAAACCAACCAGCACTGGACCGGTGCCCGGTACCGGAGTGGCCTCAACCATGGGCGAAGCCACTGTCCTGGCTTGTGCCAAGCCAGACAGATGGAGGGCGGTTCCGTCCAGGATGGAATCGACCTCCATGCTCTCCACCCGCGGCATCTCAGGCCGCAGCAATCTCTCCTCCTCATCTTCAGACTCCGAAGAGTCGTCACCAGACGAGGAAACACTGGAGCCGTCCTGGCTAACGGCTCCCATGCCTGACGGACCGGCCACTGGACCACCCGGAGGTGGCCGCAGAGAATCAGAACCCATCAGGCCGGAGCCCGACGGGACTAGTCCAGAACCCTGTCCAAGGACAAGGTCCATACCAAGCATGGGAAGAGACTGCCCTGCAACTTTCGGTAGCAGGGACGACACCAACGTAGGAAGGACACTACGCAAGAAGCCTTGCATAGCAGGTCCAAACCACGCCGGAGGTGCCATCTCAGCATCCTCTGGTTGCAGACGTGGAGCGCCCCCAGGGGCAGAAACGGATGCTCCATGATTTACTTTCGGACCGCCTGACCCCGCGTCAGACCCTGCCAAGTTCTTCTGGGAAAGGAACTTGACCATCATATCGGATGACCACACTGCACAAACGTCACACCTTATATCTACAATAAGCAAGCGGAACGAAACGGAAACGGAAGGCAGACAAATAATTTTCAAATATATTGAACATAAATTAATTGTAACCCTCCAGCACCCCACCCCACAATGCTACCAGCAAAGATTGCATGGACTATGACAACAAGAACGAAGCAGACATGATACACCGATACACTGATCCTGACGGATGTATAAACGGAACCAGGAACTATCTCGCATAGCATTTGGGGTATATTTACCAATCAATATAAATTATACTCCTAACGAAAGCCAAAACGATATGTGAAGAAACAACAAAATGAAACAAACTGCTGTAAAACACGGTAAAACCGCAGACCACTCATCTTAATCAAGAATTTGAAACCACCGATCATTGCAAACAGATCGTGATAACACGAAAACTTGAAAATTCCAAAGTTTTTCTGGTACCAATAAAGTACGCAGCACTCAGAATCAGATGCGCGAATTAATGAAACATTTCCTTCACATAAAGATCTGAGATAACGTGGGTGTGATGTCACCCGCTTGGATAATACGGAGAACGACATCAGCTGATTTTCGTGTTAAAAAAAACTGTATACACAACTAGAGCTGGGCGGTCTGACGGTAGTACTGTGAGGACCGCGGTATACCGTGAACCGATACCGTGACCATTGACATTTCCAAATACTGTGCATACCGTCCATAATGTTTGAGCAATATTTGAGAAATCGATCCATAAAATCTGACTTGACCAAGGGTAAATAGGTGCTAAAAGTGCCAAAAATATAGGCATCCCTAACTATTAGCCGAGTCGAGGTGAAACGGTCGTTGTAAAAACAAACATCAAGACGTCAATTACAAAATAATGACAGGAAGAATTGTATGTCAAACGTACGTCTTGAAAGTCTCACGGTAAAAACTAAACTCATTCTCTGGCCATCCGCCGGTAGTAATTACACTATAATATATTCCCTATTCCCGTTTCTATTATTTGTAATTTATTACTCCAAGCATTTTGTCACCGAACAAACACGCTAGAATAATAAAATAACATACAAACAGCATGCTATTCAAACACAACAGCAACCTCGCAAAGACGTATCTGATTGGTTGTTCATGAACTAGACCGTGGGAAAATACATTACTATGCTGAAATTATCAATGAAAATTTACTAAAACGTAGTATTTGTTCGCGCCATTTTGATCACGTGCTAATTTATTAACAACGAGCAGCGTTGAAGTCATTATTTTTTATTTTTCTAGCTTGTTTTAAGATATTTCTTTAAGGATTAAATCCAGTTTAAGTAATGACACCTAAAAATTATAGTGTTTTAGTTTTTGTAATTAATTTTTCAACTGGCTACACGTCGGAAGTTCGTGGAAATAGCCTTTTACACGCATTGTTCACGTGAAGCATGGCGAGTAACGAGTCTGCACATCGGGTACTCGGTAATTATCAGAAGCTTTGGAATCGGCTATATTCAATGTCGTGTTATATGCATGTGTATAGGCCTGTTTTCGCGAGTAACCGAATATACGACTCCAACAGAAACAAAAGAGTACAACACTGGCCTCGTTTAAATACTCGCGGATTTTGTCTGGACTCTATTTATCAACGCGCTCGACTGCCAAACTAAAATTTACCATTTGCTGGTCGCACGCATTAATAGCAAGAACAATCCAGATTGAAAATAGCGAGCTCCAATGTCTCAAACAGCGGGTTATAGTTAGCGAGTCGACCACACACTTTGACCGATATTTCCGCGAATGATATTATGTCAATAAAAATAGTGACCTAATAAAGTCGTGAAACTAAACAGTCACAATAGCCATAATGTTTTTCACCGTTGATTGTAGATGGAAATGAAAAAAATTGCACTAATTTTGTGGCATGCCTCAACCTCAGATGACGGTATACCGTGGTACCGCGGTATTTTTTCATGGTACCGATACCATCATGTAAATGTCAATACTGCCCAGCTCTATACACAACACCTTATTTCATATCTGCCGATCGCCTGGGGTGAAGGAAGGTGACCAATCTGGCATATTTCGTTGTTAACATACATCCCAGATTCGGAGTCAGAAATTGGAACATACGACACAGATGAAATTTTATAGACCTAAGTCTTTTACAACTATGGAATAACATGGAAATATACAACCTGAATTTCAACGGCTCTTTCCATGGTAATCCAATAATCCTTTGAGAGCAAACAACTAAGCTATCACAACACAAAAAATGACTTGGAAACTTTTAAGAAAAGGCTAAGACACTCCAATGAATGAGCCTCACTGGCAGACGGGTACCCTTTTGTTGGGAACCGGGTACCCGGTTCCAGGAGCCGGTAAAGCTTACTAAGTCTAGATTCTTAGAGCCAGCTATCAGGATAGGTTGTTATCAGAAGTAATAGAATGGTGAGTATTGATCGAAGGAGAAATCACACTTCATTGTATAAATTGTTTCTGATTGCATTTTGGCACCCACTCGTTAAATAATGTGTTTTGCTGGAGGTGCTTGCGACATGTCCCGAAATGTTTCATACATTAAGAAAATTACAAAAAATTACCCAAGAAATTGACCAATCAAAATTCTGAATAAAAATTCTAGTCTACTTTGATCTAGACATATGTCAAGCAACCAAGGACACGCAGCGTTTTGACAATTTCTGGTAAATTTTTCATAAAATCTCACTTTCACGCAAAAAATTGATGAATCAAAATTATGAATGGAAGTCATGGAGCAGACAACCATTGGGTCCTTTCAGCCAAATTTGGTTGAAATCGTTCAGAATGGTAACAAGAAGCAATTTGACAATTTCCGGTACATTTTTCATAAAATCTAGGATTTTCACCCAAAAAATTGATGAATCAAAATTGTGAATGGAAGTTCTGGAGCCTACGACCATAGGGTTCTTCCAGCCAAATTTGGTTAAAATCTCTCAGAATGGTAAGGAGAAGAAGCATTTTGACAATTTCCGGTACATTTTTCGTACTGGATCCTACGACCATTGGGTCCTTTCAGCCAAATTTGGTTGAAATCAGTCAGAATGGTAAGAAGAAGCATTTTGACAATTTCCTGTAAATCATTAATAAAATCTCAGATTTTCACCTAAAAAATTGGTGAATCAAAATCTGAATGGAAGTTCTGGAGCCTATGACCATAGGCTCCAGTCATCCAAATTTAGTTGAAATCAATCAGAATGGTAAAGTGAAGAAGCATTTTGACAATTTCCGGTAAATCTTTAATAAAATCTAAGATTTTGACCCAAATAACTGATGAATCAAAATTCTGAATGGAAGTTCTGGAGCCTACGACCATAAGGTCCTTCCGGCCAAAGATTTGCACCCAAAAAATTGATGAATACAAATTTTGAATGGAAGTTCTGGAGCCTATGACCGTTGGGACCTTTCAGCCAAATTTGGTTGAAATCGGTCATAATGGTAAGAGGCATTTTGACAATTTCCGGTAAATTTTTAATAAAATCTAAGACTGACCCAAAAAATTGATGAATTAAAATTCTGAATGGAAGTTCTGGAGCCTACGACCGTTAGGTCCTTTCAGACAAATTTGGTTGAAATCAGTCATAATGGTAAAGAGAAGCATGTTGGAAATTTCCGGTAAATTTTTAATAAAATCTAAGACTTTGACCCAAAAAATTGATGAATCAAAATTCTGAATGGAAGTTCTGGAGCCTACGACCATTAGGTCCTTTCAGACAAATTTGGTTGAAATCAGTCATAATGGTAAAGAGAAGCATTTTGACAATTTCCGGTAAATTTTTAATAAAATCTGATTTTCACCCAAAAAATTGCTGAATCAAAATTCTGATGGAAGTTCTGGAGGCAAATTTGGTTGAAATCGGCCTAGTGGTTAATGAGGATTAGTGTTTTAAAGCAAAAGTTGACGGATGACGGATGACGGATGGACGGATGGATGACCGCCATGGCATAAACTCACTTGGCCCTTTGGGACAGGTGAGCCAATAATGGTGGAATAATAGCGCAAGATAAATAAAACCCATATAGACATCAATTAGGTGATCCTTGGATGTCTTGTTCATTGATTAAAATGTGTGAATGTTATTGTTCAGGAATGATTGATCTTTATTTAAATGAGAGAACATTATTATGGCGGACCTTGGCGGTATTGTTTATTTATCAGCAGTCAAAACCTACAGGTATTGACAGGATCATACACGCTAACAAGAGCAAATGGCGCATAATACTGTGCCATGATGACAGACCAATCACTTAGAGCTTTCAGAAAATAGTGATTTCTTCCTCAGACCTAAATGTAGACCAGTCATCTTCTGAAGTTTCAAAGCGATCCACTATACAGTGGAGTTATCATTCGGAAACCAATTTTCAAGATGACTGTCAGTGGCTGGCGGCCATCTTGGATTTAAGATCATCGGCAGTTTCTATAGGTTTCTTCTCCAGACCTAGTCCAACCACCCTATACATTTTCAAAGCAATCCAATAAACGGTAATGGAGTTACATGTAATGTTCGGAAACCAATTTTCAAGATGGTCGCCAGTGCCTGGTGGCCATCTTGTATTTCGGATCATCGTCAATTTCGATAATTTTCTTCCCCATACCTAATCCCATGTTTCAATGCGATCGGATAAACGCGAACAGAGCAATCATCTGGAAACCAATTCTCAAGATGGCCGGCCGTCTTTGTTTGAGCTTGGATTTTAGATCATTGTCAATTTCGATAATTTTCTTCCCCACACATAGTCCAACCAACCTATCAAGTTTCAATGTGATCCAATAAATGCTAACAGAGCTATCATCTAGAAACGAATTCTCAAGATGGCTGCTGGTGTCTGGTGGCCATCTTGGATTTCAGATCATCGACAATTTCGATAGGTCTCTTCCCCATACCTCGTCCAACCATTCTCTCAAGTTTTAATGTGATCTGATAAACGATAATACAGTTATCATCCGCAAACCAATTTTCAAGATGGCACCCCCCCCCCCCCCCAGTGGATGGTGGCCATCTTGGATTAAAGATCATCATCATTTCGATAGGTTTCTTCCTCAGACCTCGTCCAATCATCCTATGAAGTTTCAAAGTATCTGATAAACGATAGCGGAGTTATCGTGTGGAAACCAATTTTGGATCATCGTTGATTTAGATAGGTTTCTTCCTTAGACCTAGCTCAATCATCTTATGAAGTTTCAAAGCGATCCGATAAGCGATAGCCGAGTTATCGGTGTGGAAACCTATTTTCAAGATGGCCACCGGTGGCAGGAAGCTATCTTGGATTTTGGATCATAGTCGCTTCATGGGGTTTCTTCCTCAGAGCTAGTCTAATTATCGTATGAAGTTTCAAAGTGATTTGATAATCGGTAGCGGAATTATCGTGCAGAAACCATTCTGCCACAAATGCCATCACATATAACAATGCCGGGGTATAAAAAGCATCTTTACCCGATCTGATTGAGTGTGCACCAGTACAACTAATTGTAAATCTACCTGATCATGTAACCACCATTTAATCCTTTACCATTGAAATTCAAGTGTCTCAGTTTGATGACACCCAGCAATACAGGACGAACATGATCTGTAATGTTCAATGAAGTAGGTTAAAGGTAGGCAAAACTGACCTACTTTTCATACACTGTACACCTTCTCCCTAAGATGTATCCACATATCATGTTTAGTTCTTGTATACCAAAAACTCTTGAAGCTACAGCCAGGACAAAGATTTTCTGTAATGTTCAATAAGCCATGAAAAGTAGGTCACACTGACCTACTTTTCATATACTGCACACCTCCTACCTAAGATGTATCCAGATATAAAGTTTAGTTCCTGCATACCTAAAAATTTTGAAACTACAGCCTGGACAAAAAATTTTGGTACAGTTCAATGAAACATGAAAAGTAGGTCAAAAGCAGGTCATGCTCTGCCTTTGATGGACTGCCCAATTGTGGTGTATGTATATTATATATTAAACATGAAATAAATAAACTTGAATCTTGATGATGATGATGATGATGATGATGATGATGATGATGATAACCTTACAGAATTCAACCAAATTTGGTATGTGGGTTACCCATATCAATGTGGAGTACAAATGCACATTTACATTTGGCCCTGCCCCTAGGGGTGGGTGGAGTGGGGGTTAAAATGTCAAAAAATTGATTGTAATTTAACTCCTCTGACATTGTTGGATGGAATTCAACCAAATTTAGTATGTTAGTTACCCATATCAATGTGGAGAGGATGAGCACATTTACATTTGGCCCCGCCCCAAGGGGGTGGGTGTTTGGGGTCAAAAGTTCATAAAATTGATTGTAATGCAGGTCTCCTCTTCTTCTTAGGACATTTCCGAGGACTCAGGCTGTGTTCACCCTCTATGTCTCTGAAGTCGTTAGACGGAACTAAACCAGATTTGATATCTGAGTTACCCATATGATTGTGGAGTGCAAGAGCCATTTAGATTTGGCTCCGGAGAGGGGTGAAAACGGACGGAATTCAACCAAATTAGGTATGTCAGAGTGTCAGTTATACATATCCGTGTTGGTTGTATGTAAAGATTAACAAGCAGATGATCACAGCAACCAACACATAAAGTACCTGCGTTTTTGTTGTTAACTGGATAACAGCTTTTCGAAAATTCAGCTTTGTGTCTGCATTTCCCATTTTGACAGCTGTCTTAAAAATTTCGATACGAAAATTTTATGTGGAAAACAAACAAATCAGGGGAGATCACTCTGTTATGTAATTCCCGTCCCCATCATCATCATCATCATCATCATTTTACGAGGCGTCATCATCATGATCACGAAACAGATCCCTGCCATATTCAAAAGTGGAATAATAACACCTGTCCATAAACGTGGAAAGATCAATCCGATCCAAACAACTACCGAGGTATAACAGTAACTTCAATAATCGGTAAGATCTTTGAACATGTCATCTTAGGAAAGATCACATCTCAGCTACCAACATCCCAATCAAGCTTACAATTTGGCTTCACTAAAGGATTATCCCCCATTATGGCCAGGATGGTACCCTCAGAAACCATGCGCGAATGCAAGGATCAAGGCAGTTCCCAATATATTGCATTACTCGACACCCAAAAAGCATTTGACGTTGTAGTTCATTCATCACTAAAGTGCAAGCTGTACGAACATGGTATCAATCTTCATCTGCTACAGACTATTGATAACATGTATTCCGGATTAACAGCGACAGTAAAATGGAAAATGTGCCTAAGTCAGCCATTCCCAATTCAACAAGGAGTTCGTCAAGGAGGAATCCTCTCCACTAGATTATACAAAGGATATATTAACAGCTTACTGAACCAACTCGAGTCAGCACAGCTTGGGATGTTCATAGGTACCCAATACATGGGATGCCCAACAGTCGCAGATGATGTAAGTCTTATTAGCACCTTAAGTGAAGAACTACAATGTATGCTCGACATAGCCTATCAATACTCAGTTCGAGAACGATATAGCATTCACCCAGAGAAATCGACAATTATCCTCAAACTTAAACCAAATAGACCTGCAATACATCTCTCAACAATGCAATGGCACCTCAGTCACACAGATGTACCAGTATCGCCAACAGCTACACACCTAGGATTAATCTGTACCTTCTCACAAGAACAGACTGTTAACGTTCAGGACCGCATATCATGCGCAAGACTACCACTGTATAGCCTCACCGGTACGGGCCTTCATGGCACAAACGGAATACTGCCCAAGACATGCTACCACATATTGTCACTATGCATTATCCCACGCTTAATGTACGGTCTGGAGGTGTTTGTTCTGCAATGTCGCAACAGATGAAGATGATGATGATCATGATGATGTTGTTGTTGTTGTTGTTGTTGTTGTTGTTTGGATCATCATCCTCTTGATATGAGCACCCACGTAATGTGGTCCGTATAAGTCTATTGACACAAAAGTCTAATTTATTAGTTAGTTAAGGCACACGTACGGTTAATAGTGTTCCACTCGTCTATGTTACCTACATGCAAGTCTGAGCATAAAAGGTCCAATGTACAAGTCCTATTTAGCTGGTATGTGAAGTATTTCGCATAGCGCTGTTATGGTAGTAGGTTGATAAGGAAGCACCTACCACAGTGTAGATTATAGCAGAGTCCTCTAGTGAGGTGTTCAATGTTGAGAAGCAGGTCAGGGTAATTTGGCAGGGCGCCTGTAGTAGTCAGAGCGGTACAGTCGATGATGAATACTTCACACACACACACACACATATATATATATATATATATATATATATATATATATATATATATATATATATATATATATATTTGATTACAGGAATCTATCAAAGGCAATGCCTCTAAGGCAATGGAACCTTTACATATAAAACATACAGACATCACATTCAGTACAGACATCAAAGTGCCAAGGGTTAACATTGATTTGTGGAAATACTGTGGTTCAGATGGGTGTTCCCCATGTTAGCTGCGGTGTGCCGCCTACAGTCATGGTTACACCCTGCTGCGCCTAGCATTTGTTTGCATGGTGACATGTGGAGGCCATGGTTTGTCTTAGTGCGGTTGTTTCCATTTTCTGTGTTCATCGCTATCCGAGTCTCCTCCTCTATGCTAATGTCTCTTCATGCAACCACAAAAGTGCGGACATGGAAGCTGAGATGAATCTACTGGTAATTGGAATTGATACAGAGCATGTTCCTGTCTATACACAGGCTACTCCTAGATCAGTCCACTGTATTTGCGGAATTGTAGTATGACTTTGTGATGGGCTGGTATACGTGTGGCCTGTTCAGTCAAATTCAAATATTCTTTCGTTGAAGTAGATATCTAGTTTGTTCTTGAATGAGTTGACTGTTGTTTCTTCAGCTATCGTAGTTGGCAGTGAATTCCACTGTGGTACCACTCTATTTGTGAAAAAGTGCTTGGGATTATCTTTCTTGCTGCATTTTATGTTGAGTTTGAACCTATGACCTCTGGTCTGTGTAATACTGGATGGTTTGAAAAAGTAGGCCGTATCAATATTATATAGATCTCTGATGAGTTTGGATGTTTCAATTAAATCTCCTCGAAACCGTCTATATTTCAGTGACATTAGATTTAGGGCTTCAAGTCTTTCCGTGTAGCTATACTCTCAGATTTGTGGGACAAGTTTTGTTGCTTGACGTTGAACTCTTTCGAATAGCTGTGATTGCCTTTTCAATCTTGGAGACCGTGTCGAGTTACAGTATTCTAGGATAGGTCTCACCAGAGACTTGTACAAAAGTGTAAATGTAGATGGGACTATGTTGGTAAAGGTACTTTTGATTAGTCCTATTGTGCTGTTTGCCTTGGGTACACTATTACCTATATGTATATCAAGAGAGGTTTATATCAATATGCACTACAAGGTCTTTTTCGACCTATGATATTGATACAGAGTGCATATCTGGTGTATCTGTCGTATAGTATATAGTTTGCGGGTTATTCCTGCCGAAATGTAGAACATGTATGTTTGTCAGTGTTGACCACTTACATACTGTGTCTATGTTGTCTTGGATCTTACTGGTAGCTGGGTTGTCATATATTTTTGTGTCATCTGCAAATATTTTGCTGATGGGAGCTGGACTTGATGGAAATGGTGGACTTTCCCTGTTAGCTTCAGCGCATATATGGAAAATCCTATGTCTTCCAAGATTACTGTTTGGTCTAGAGGCCATTCAAATGACAAAGCCTGAGATTAGTGCATTGGAACTATTCCAACCATCAATCTTAAACAATTACAGTCCCTTCCAAAGAATACAACATCATCAGCAACACTATGTCTACTAGGAATAAGACCCATCCAAGCAGAGCTAGATTTCAGAAATTCTACGGTACAGAGATTCTACGGTATCGTCATTTCTGAGGATGTTTCCTAGTACTTTCATACTAGGAAACATCCTCAGAATTGACGACACCGTAGAATTCCAGATAGCAGCCAGAGAACTTGCTGTAAAGAATATTAAGAGCAATAAAAATAGTTGGTTTATGAAGTGCCAAGAGACGCTTCATAAGTATCAGCTCAAAAGTGTCTACTGACTAATTAACAGCATGCCTGCAAAGTTAGCGTGGAAGACGCAAGTAGAGAAGCACGTCAGCTGCGCTGTAAATAACGTCTGGAAAGAAGACTTTGTCATGAAGACATCAACAAAATACTTAAATGTCAATGTATGCACTGTAAACAACGTTCACCACTGTTGGAATTCACTTGAAAACACAACCAGGGATGTTAGACGAGCAATAATAAAGGCAAAGATTCTGACTGGCTGATACATCTTGCAAGCAAATCATGCCTGCTTCAATCAATATGTTGTCTCTGACAAGTGTTTACTTTGCCATTCAGCACCTGAGGAAAGGAATCACTTCATTACAATATGTACAGTATTGGAGGAGTCAAGAAAGTCATATTTGAAGCATATTCTCACCACCATGTACCTAGAAAATTATCCAATCGTCATCAACACGTCATTAGCTGATCCTGAAAATACAACTCAGCTGACAATTGATCATAGAATGATGATTTCCAGATTGAACATTAAGCTGTCCCCAGTAAATTCTCTCAAAATTGCGACCTACACGTTTTCTCTGCTATGCTTTGTACCTCAAACGTACACTATTGATTGAGGCAATGTCTGTATAAATACCTCAATGAACACTAATCAAAGTAAATCAGACAAAATAAAAAATTACCTATTCTTCTACAAGTTATAAATGTTACTAACAGAACCTTCTTATTAATGTGTGAATGAAAAACTCTGCAATCAATTTGATATTAATTAATTTAATCCTACTCAGTCAGAGAAAATTTCGTGTTTTCGTGTATTTGAGACTTTTAGTGTTATATAGACATTTTGAAGAACCGTTCATACCCTACAGAATAGGGGTGAGCCCATCAAGGCTAGATTTCCACATACAGATACAGTGGCAGGTTAGTAGGTTAGGTAGATTGTTTATGTATATCAGAAAGAGAATAGGTCCCAGGACACTTCCTTGTGGCACGCCGCTTGTCACTTCTCTACAGTCTGATGTTGCATCGTTGTTCCTTACTCTCTGTCTTCTATTACATAGGTAGTTTCCTATCCATTTTGATAGAGTGTCCCCCATACCATAGCTTCTGAGTTTTGTTTGGAGTCATTGGTGGGTACAGTATCGAATGCTTTTGAGAAGTCTGGGTATGCCGCATCATCGGGCTCGTTTGAATCAAGTTTGGTTGTTATATCCTCGAGGTACTCTAGTAGTTGAGCTTTGCATTATCTACTATGTCGGAATCCATGCTGACACTTGGTAAATAGATAGTATGAATGACGCCAAGCACAAGGTAGAGGTTAGACTGATTGGTCTGTAGTTACTTGTGCAATTTTTTATCCTTTTTTGTGTATGCACCATACATTTGCATTTTTCCATATCTCAGGCAAGACGCCTTCTTCTAGAGACGTGTTAAAAATTATGCACAGTGGTTTACTAATTTCTTTAGCAGCTTCATTTAATATTTTCACTGGGATTTCATCAGGGCCATTGCTTTTATTGGGGTTGAGTTGTTTTCGATGGCGGTAGGTGTTATTAATATGTCCTTTAATACAATACCATTGCTTCTGGGGCTAATAATTAATGTACAATGAAGATCTTCTGAAGTAAACATACCTGAGAAAATGTTGTTAAGAATATTGGTTTTTTTTAGGTTCCAATATTTTAGTCATATAATATTCTTTCAAATAAAGTCCACTTTTACCCATCCAAGAATTGTACTTTTAGAAGATTTTTATTTCTGAGAGTAAAATGATGCATTTTCCCGCAATCTAGACATAAAAATCAACAAAATCAAATATAGATAAATTCAATACACAGATATCTTTTTTAAATTCACAAATTTCAGATGTTTCAGGCTGAAAGGTAGCTTTCATTGGCTGCATCTAGCTGGGCTTCATTAATCAACTGCTGCATGGTATTTGTTGTACTTGCATCAAGGACTAAATCGGCCACACGCATAGCCACACCACTTGGAATTGTACCAATTCGGTAAATTGTGGGATGAGTCTCATAATTATCCAGCAGGCTATTACTTCTGCTGTTGAACAGATCTGTTGATGACTCACCCCTTGTCTGATTCATTGACCCTCATTAAAGGTCCTTGAGAGAAGTCCTTTCCATTTAATTGCAGCACCAATACCCATATACATACTATCAGGTATGGTCCATAGTTTGCCATTGATACTGTAACTTGCGGGGGTATGCGCTGATCTGTGATGTTGCTCCACTCTGTTGCACCGCATGTACAGGATGCACGGGAGGGCTGGTTAGCTACGGTTCTCGGGGTTACGGACCCCATTTCGCGATTCTCCGGAAGGTACAAAAAACGGCTTCTAGAGCCGGTGGAACAATCATGTTCCAGTGGGGCCGTGCGTCCATTGCCGCCGAGATTGAACCTCACAGTCTCATCCCAACTGTTCGTGTCACCGGTATGTCGGTCCATTAACTAATTTAAAAATCTGGACATGATGCTATAATTAAAAGTAAATACCCTATACAAACAATGCTACTCGTTTGCTTGTGAATGAGCAAAAATAATACAGTACATAGAACCATCTAGTGTTCTTTCTACATGAGCTCGCCGAAGGTTCCACACAGACTCATAAACCTGCAGAGGTATCCCAGCAAGGGAGCATCGCAACGAGGCTACTTGAATAGTTTAATATGAACTAATTATACCCCTAACACATACAAAATATTATTGTTGCGAGAGGAAAGTGCCTCGCATGGGCCTCCATCACAGGAAAATGCCTTCAACGCTGAAGCGGAGGAAAAGAGCTGGCAAAAAGGGCCACTCTTTTGTTCTAACAAAAAGCTAAGTGCAGTGGTCAATCCTAGTGAAGCCATAATTAATTTGATGCACGCTGGTTTATGTGAAGACGGGTCGGATGATTTCCGAAGAATTCACAGGTCACTGTCTTATGTAGGTCCAAAGATACTGAATTGGTAATTTCCGCTTTATTTATGTGGGCCTTCTGCTAAAGTCTAACCTACCCTTTAGTTGTTAGATACGTTTCCAAGCTTTGGCTGCAAGTGGCAGGGATTCCTACCTATCTATTGACACATATGTATAACTGGCGAAGATGCCCAGCTTCCCAAATGTCGCCCGGCATAGCATCTTCCTCAGAAAGACAGCGTGTGTACATGTTATGGAGCGACAGCTCCTGAATCATATGATGAGCAGGTCACCATTGCACCACAACCACATATATCATCACTAGGACAATTTACAGTTCACATAAGCAATTTAGAAAGCGCAGTAGTATTTATGGTGGGGAGTAAGAGACAGATATCTATCGCTAGTGACCTTCCTGTGAGGGCGTGGTGGGTTCTAAGACCTGACCCAGTCACTATGCTGAGTTGGATGGAGATCTGCATCTCGTCCATCACCCGTGCGTTACGGAATTAACATTTCACCTGTCATTAAGGTTAAGTTCCAGAATGCCCAGAGATGCGCTGCAGGCCAGTTTACATAATATAATTTCTTTTTGCAGTGCTTCCTACATTGGCGAGGGTATTTAAAGTAACTAAACTAACTGGTATCCGAAGACACTAGGGAAGTGTATGTAAACCCCAATAGTTTCCCAGAGTTGGATCCTGCCGTGTCGATTGGGAGTCCAGACAATTATTAAGCCTTGCAGCTGGAGGAGCATAGAAAGAGACAATCACTCGATAGTAATGAGGCCCTAAGGCAATTTATTATACAATCTAGCCGGTGCGTGGTGTTATATATCCACTACAGCCAGAAAAGATGTTCAAATGCTGACTCTTCTCCTATTATACATTATATAACAGGCAACAGTATAGTGGCACATCTTAGGACATTTTCACTCAGGTTTATGTCTTTGATTTGACGTGGCCACCAGAAATCAATCAATCAATCAATCGTAATGACAGACTTAAGCCTGAAGCAGCTTGTGAGTCCCAAGTTGAAATTATTGAGTTTGCTAAGTTTAATTAGTCGTAGTAATAACTTATCTCAATGAAATGTTTGTCTAGTCTGGTTTTGAAAATATCTATGTTTTGGGCTAGCACAATGTTTTCAGGTAGCGAATTCCAATGTGAGCTTACTCGTGAGAAGAAATGTTTTCTAGTATTGTTGCGACAAAAACTTGTTTGAATCTTGAGTTTATGACCACGCTTTGTCACGTGTGCTGTGTGGCTATTAGTGAAGAATTGATCTGCGTCTGTATTGTACATCCCATTTGTATATTTAAATCAGATCCGCCCTAAATCTTCTATATTTCATTGATATGAGCCTAAGCGAGCTTAATCTATCTGTGTAGCTTAGGTGTTTGAGGGTAGGGATAAGTTGTGTTGCCCTGCGCTGAACCCTTTCTATTGCTCTTGATTGCCATAATAAATGATGTGACCAAACTGAGTTGCAATATACCTAGAATTGGCCTGATCAAAGACATATAAAGTAAGATAAAATTGTTTTGATCCATGTTTGAGAATGTTCGCTTAATAATGGCTAGTGTACTGTTTGTTTTTGATGCGATTTTGCTAATGCGTGAATCAAAAGAAAGTTTGTAGATTCCTAGGTCCCTTTCGACAACTGACTGAGAAATAGTTAGGCCAAGCCTAGGTGGGGTGGGGTTGTCGGAGTGGTGGTTAATACTTAATTTGAATTTGCCTATATTTGATATAAATATGGTCAGATATGGCAATGTTGATATCATCTATTTTGTTGATTTTTATGGGTAGATTGACACCCCTCACGAAACCCCCTTTCAGAATCCCACCATACAGCCCTGATAAATGATGTTCCTTCGCAGAGGATAAGTAATTCTTGTCATCAGCAAGCTCATACATAGCAGCATCGGTGCCTTATACAACATCATAAGAATGTCTTGACTTGTTTTGTCACTTGCACAAGGTATCAACCTTGATATGCCTCCTCCTCCTTCAATGTGGAGATATAGAACTCAACGCTGGCCCAAGACTGCCCTGTATGTATGTTTTTAAAATGTGTCATGGATTGCTAATGCAATTCAATGTGACTGTTGTGATGTATGGTACCACGCAAACTGTGCAGCCATAAATTCAACCACTAATCAATACGTAGGGAACAACAGTATAAACTGGTTCCCTCCTACATGTTGTTTACCAAACTTTGCATCTTCATTCTTCAGCTCATCATATAATGCAAAAGTACAACATCAATCATATGTCATACAACAACCAACAGAACTAGAAAACGTTGCGTGACTCAAAGGGCCCTGCAATCACTGAAAATACCTTTCTCTATGTAGTAGGTAGCAATTTTATTCAAAGTCTTCATATTATTAAAATTTTAAATAAAAAACAAAACAAACGAAAATAATAATAAAAAAGGAAATGGACAAAAATTGTAAGTTTTTGCATTAAAAAGTCAATTTTGACCCAAAATTCGGAACCTATAATGGTGAATCATCCAGCATCTCTACCCAGCATAAAGGATGTATCTGCTAAGTTTCATTAAATTATTTTAAGCGATTCTGTATGTTATGCTGTTTACAAGAGCATTGACAAAAATCATGAGTTTTTGCATTAAAAGGCCAATTTTGACCCAAAATTTTGGACCTATTAAATTGAATCCATTAAAAGGAACATCTAGCCATCATAAAGAAGCCACCTGCAAAGTTTCATTAAATTATTTTAAGCGATTCTGTATGATATGTCATTTACGAGAATATAAAAAAAACCAGTTTCACCCAAAGCCTTGGACCTATAAAGGTGAATCCTTATAGGCACATCTGCGGATAACCTAGGCATATGTCAAGTTTCATTAAATTATTTTAAGCTATATGACAGGGTGTTTACAAGAAAATTTGCAAAAATCATGAGTTTTTGCATTAAAAAGCCCTTTTCACCTAAAATATTGGTCCGATGAAGGTGAATCCTTTAAAAGGCACCTCTGCGGATCATAACTGAGGCATATGCCAAGTTTCATTAAATTATCTTCTGTATGATATGGAGTTTACAAGAAAATTGTTTAAAAATCGTGAGTTCTTGCATTAAAAAGCCCATTTTCAACCAAAATGTTGTACCTATAAACGTGAATTCTTCAAAAGGCATATCTGCGTATCATAAGTGAGGCATACACCAAGTTTCATTAAAATATCTGAAGCAGTTCTGTATGACGTGGTGTTTACGAAATTTTTAAAATAAAAATCGTGAGTTCTTTGCATTAAAGGCCAATTTTCACCCAAAAGCGTGGTCCGATAAACGTGAATCGTTCAAAAGGCTCATCTACCCATTATAAAGAAGCCACCTGCCAAGTTTCATTAAATTATCTTAAGCGATTTTGTATGATATGGAATTTATGAGGAAATTGACAAAAATTGTGATTCTTGCATTAAAAAGCCCATTTTCAACCAAAATATTGGACCTACAAACGTGAATTCTTCAAAAGGCACACCTGCCTATCATAACTGAGGCATACACCAAGTTTCATTAAAATATCTGAAGCGGTTCTGTATGATGTGGTGTTTACGAGAAAATTTACAAGAACCATGAGTTTTTGCATTAGAAAGCCAATTTTCACCCAAAATCTTGGTCCGATAAAGGGGAATTCTTCAAAAGGCGCATCTACCAGTTATAAAGAAGCCACCTGCCAAGTTTCATTAAATTATCTTAAGCGTTTCTGTATGATATGGTGTTTACGAGGAAATTAACAAAAATCATGAGGGTTTGCATTAAAAATCCCATTTTCAAACAAAATATTAGACCTATAAACGTGAATTCTTCAAAAGGCACATCTGCGTATCAAAACCGAGGTATACACCAAGTTTCATTAAAATATCTGAAGCAGTTCTGTATGATGTGGTATATAATCCCAAATTCTAGTCACGTGTCGCTGAAGAACCAAACATGTCTTTAGGCCCTTCCACCCACCCCACCTCCACCCAATACACTGTTTACCAGCTACATGAGCATCTCTGTGAGCTCTATATTACCAAGCAATTGAAGGGTTGGGTGATGAGCAGTCACAGCAAATTTATTATTTGCTCGTAGATCACCAACATACTTTCTCTGATTTGGACCCCGGAGAGACTCACTTATTTAAGCACATTATTGATACTGGTAATAGTAGGGTTGTTTGACATGTGAGCCGCTTACCCTTATGCAAGGAAGATGAGGTATGTGTGCAAGTTGATGAAATGTTAAGAACATTGCTTATTGAACCCTCAGCATCTCCCTGGCCAAGTCCTATTCTGTTGGCTACCAATCAGGATTGGTCGTTCAATTTCTGCATAGATTATCGCCATCTGGAGAGGCCTTCATGTCAAGGATGCCTACCATTGTCCCTCCATTGACCATGCCCTAGACACACTGGCTGGAGTCGCATGGTTCTGTATCCTGGATCTGACTAGTGGGTACTGGAAAGTAGTGTTGGATGAGAAAGTTAAGCCAAGACCGCTCAGGCATGCAGGTACAGATTAGTCCAGTTCTGCAAAATGCCCTTCATGTTATGCAATGCACCTGGTAATTGGGACGATTGATGGAGCAATTCCTCTTCTGACTCCAGTGGTATATCTATCCCTACTACCTTGACGATGTCAAAGTATTAGGCTCCACGTTTGAAAATTCTGTCCAGAGCTTGTGCAGTGTCCTGGAACACTTTGCAGCAGCTAACTTCAAACTGAAAACAACGATGTGTCATCTTTTCAAAGAGGGATTAGAATTCCTGGGCCATATACTTTTGACACACGGCATCTTTACCTGGCCAGAGAAGGTACCTGCAGTGGGCAACTGGGGAACACTTACCTGCGTTACAAAATCCTGCAGTTTTCTTCGACTGTGCCAGCACTACAGATCATATGTCCCTAACTTTAGTGAGACAACATTCCTCTCTTTCGCATTACCAATAAAGAAAGACCATTCAATTGTGGTGCTAAGTGAGAGCCACCTTTTCAAGATCTCGAACAGAAACTGAACTCTGCCCCCATCTTGACCACCTGACCCACCCCTCCGGTTCGTCTTGGAAATGCACACTTCTGTCTATGGGATAGTCGTCCTGTTCCAGGTTTGCGAAGATGGCCATGAGCAACTCCTGTGTTTAGCTCTCACATTCTCAGTAAGACTTAGAGGCATTTGCATTTGTCAGATGTGTACTTTTCCAAGCATTATAAGCCCTTATTGTATGGTCGATCAACCCTTTACCTAGTGCATTGAATACACCTCTCTTAGCCGGCTACATAATCTAAGAAACATAGGACAGATGGCTCAATGGCAATACTCTCTGCAAAGTTTCCAATAAAACATTGTCCACCGGCATAGGAAACAGCATGGAAATGCAGACACTCAGTTATCAGTTTACTGATTTTGAATCGGAGGCTGATAGCAGGTACCTGGATGACAAACAACGGAGCGGCAGCTGTCCACACTGCATCCACAAACCAACCATCAACAGCCTTTGATCAGGCATATGCCATACATGAAACCGATCCAATCGTTCCACTCTTCTGTTATGGAAGGGACAGTGCACAAAATACGTCAGGCACAACTTGAACATCCTCATATATGTTATCCTTTGACCTGGCTTGAGAATGACGAACACGTGCCCAGAGAAATCTCTTCTTTCTCTACTACAGACAAATCCTACTATCAACGACTGGGAGGGTACTGTGTATTCAATGGACTATTGTACTATTGTGGCTGCCTAGTCATCCCTAGAAACTATAAGGAATGCGTATTAGAGTAGCTCCATGACAATGCCACCCATTTGAACGCACATTAAAAAAGGCTCACTTTCTCTGGACTTGCATCTTTGAAGGTGTATTAGAGTAGCTTCATGACAATGCCACCCAGTTGAACGCACATTAAATAAGGCTCACTTTCTCTGGACTTGCATCTTGGAAGGTGTATTAGAGTAGCTCCATGACAATGCTACCCGTTTGAACGCACATTAAATAAGGTTCATTTTCTCTGGACTTGCATCTTGGAAGGCTTATTAGAGTAGCTCCATGGCAATGCTACCCGTTTGAACGCACATTAAATAAGGCTCACTTTCTCTGGACTTGCATCTTGGAAGGTGTATTAGAGTAGCTCCATGACAATGCTACCCGTTTGAACGCACATTAAATAAGGTTCATTTTCTCTGGACTTGCATCTTGGAAGGTGTATTAGAGTAGCGCCATGATAATGCCACCCATTTGTACACACATTAAATTAAGGCTCACTTTCTCTGGACTTGCATCTTTTCCAATGTAAACATCATAACAGAAGGAAAATATAGAACCAATTTTGGCCTCAAAATCCATCAATTAAAAAAATCCAATATGTCCGCTAAACACGCTACATTTTGATTGGCCCACGGCGACCATGTTTTTTGATGGAGCAACCTCCCTTAAACAAACTTTAATGGCCCTTAGTCCCTAATCATATCTCCCAAATTTTGGCCTGATCCATTCAGCGGTTCTGGAGAAGTCGTTTTCGGGAAAACTAGGTCATCCAAGATGGCTGCCAAACCATTCTGTCAATCAAGTCGTCCTGAACAAACTTGGCTTACTTCTTTGCCTAGATGAGGTTTCATATGTTTTGAATCGATTCACCAAGCCGTTTCTAAAAATCGGCCGAAATCCAAGATGGCCACCGGCCAAATTGGCCGATCGGCTTCGCTTGAACAAAATTAAATCTCTATGCCATAAGGATGCTTCCTGCCAAATATAATTCAAATCGGCCCACTAGTTCTCGAGAAGACATTTTAAATTTCCCATTAGTATGGGAGCTTTTGGCGGGAAAATGATCCAAGATGGCTGCCAAACCGTTTATCCGACAGTTTCAAAAATTGCAAATTTGAGATCAGAATACCCAAAAACCTATATAAAACGAATTTCGGCCTCAAAGTCTATCAAATAAAAAAATCCAATATGGCCTAATTGGCCGATCGGCTTCATTTGAACAAACCTGGATCCCTATGCCCTAAGGATGCTTCCTGCCAAATATAATTGAAATTGGCCCAGCGGTTCTTGAGAAGTTGTTTAAAGGAAAAGTTGACGGATGGACGGTCGCCACGACATAAGCTCACTTGGCCTTTCAGGCCAGGTGAGCTAAATTCAGCGCTTACCCTAGATAATATTTTGTGAGTTCTGAATCGATCCCTCAAATGGGTTGGGAGAAGATTTTTAAAAACATTTCTAAAAATTGGCCGAAATCCAAGATGGTCACCGGCCAAATTGGCCGATCGGGTTCGTTTGAACAAACTTGAATCTATAGCCTTAAGGATGCTTCATGTCAGATATAATTGAAATTGGCCCAGCAGTTATCGAGAAGATATTTTCAATTTCCCATTGCTTTAGTATGGGAGCTTTTTGGGGGAAAATGATCCAAGATGGCTGGCAATGCGTTTATCTGACAGTTTCGAAAATTGTAAATTTGAGATCAGAATACCCAAAAACCCATATAAAACCAATTTCGGCCTCAAAATCCATCAAATAAAAAAATCCAATATGGCAAACATGCTATATTTTGATTGGCCCACGGCGGCCATGTTTTTTTTGACAGATCAACTTCTCTTGAACAAACTTTACTGGCCCTTAGTCCCTAATCATATCTGCCACATTTCGGCCTGATCCCTTCAGCGGTTCTGGGGAAGTTATTTCGCTAAAACTAGGTCAACCAAGATGGGCGCCGAACTATTTGACCAATTAAGTTTCCTTGAACAAATTTGGTTGAGCTTTTGCCCTAGATCATATTTCATGAGGTTTCCTTCAATCCCTCAAGCGGTTTCGGAGATTTTTAGACGTTTCTAAAATCGGCCAAAATCCAGGATGGCCACCGGCCTAATTGGCCGATCGGCTTCATTTGAATAAAGTTGGATCCCTATGCCCTAAGGATACTTCCTGCCAAATATAATTGAAATTGGCCCAGCGGTTCTTGAGAAGAAGTCGTTTAAAGGAAAAGTTGACGGATGGACGGACACACGACGGACGGTCGCCACGACATAAGCTCACTTGGCCTTTCAGGCCAGGTGAGCTAAAAATGAAATTATTTGAGTTGCTTCCTTTTTCTTTTTACAAATTTTTAATAGACAGGTATCGCTCACCTGGCATTTCAACTAATCTTACTTAAGTTTTACATCCATCGGTGCCGCTTCCAATGACTTTCAGTCAATTGGTTTAGTTATCGAGATATTGACAACAATCTCTGGACTGTTTTTTTGCATTAGTGATTTTGAACAATGTTTAAGTGAAAATAGATGATATCAGTGCTAACTACAGATGGTTTCTTAACTGTCTCACTGCTGCAAGCCCGTGCAGCCAATAATTTAAATTTTCAAAAGCTCCAGACTTCTTGAATATTTTGAAAACAATTTGACTGAAAGTTGTTGGCGGCTTAGCCACCAACAACTGTCAGTCCCATTGTTTTCAAAATATTTATCAGGTTCAGAGATATAACCTTTGGAATGTCGTCTGCAAAAACTCAGTCAGACGGTTACCAGAGGTGTAAATACAATTGAAGAAGATGGTCTCTAAAGGCCAGTAGGTGGTCTTTATAGCAGGTTATTCCCCACCACCACACAATCCATTTAACACATGCACATCTGGCTGAATCACCAAGTTAGCAGCAGGGGTAGGGTGAGCTGGAGTCGTTTAAAAAAATAATTTGACTGAAAGTCATTGCTGCCTTAGGCAGTAACAACTTTCATTGCTGCCTAAGGCAGCATCAACTTTCAATCAAATACATTTCAAAATATTTTTAAGAGCATAGATGTCAGAGCACATAATACATATCTTAAATATTTTGGCAGTATTGTAAAGGTTAATATGTTAATTGGAATTCAATATCTAGTTTGGCAATAAAATCTGACATGGTGATAAATCAATGGACAGTGGGCACAAACCTGTATTTGCCTTATGAAAGTGACTGCAAATATTTAAGGAGTGATAACTCTGGCATTTGACATCCTATCAGTTTCATTTTCACAACACAGATATTAGATGCCGACATTAACATTGTGACCAAGTTTGGTGTCAATCCATCAAGAAATAACAAAATTGTTGGTGATGGACAGACAGATGGATGGACGGACATACAGGCGGATGGGTCATCCCTATACGACAGCTGACTGACAAGTAAGCGGAATTAAGAAAACCAATTTCGACTTCAAAATCCATCAAATAAAAAAATTTAATATGGCAGCCAAACACGCTAAAATTTAATTGGTCCACGGCGGCCATGTTTTTTACCTATCAACTTCCCATGAACAAACCTTAATGGCCCTTAGTCCATAATCATATCCCCAAAATTTCAGCCCGATCCGTTCAGCGGTTCTGCAGAATAAGTCAACTAGGCCATCCAAGATGGCCGCCAAACTATTTGGCCAATCAAGTTCCTTCGAACAAATTTGGTTCAGCTCTTGCCCTATATGATATTTCGTGAGTTTTGAATCGATTCACTAAGAGTTTTAAAGCCATTTCCTAAAATCGGCCAAAATCCAAGATGACCACCGGCCAAATTGGCCGATCGACTTTGTTTGAATAAACTTGGATCCTTATGCCCTAAGGATACTTCCTGCCAAATATAATTGAAATCGGCCCAGTGGTTCTTGAGAAGTCGTTTAAAGAAAAGTTGACGGACGGACGCTGGACAGACGACGGACGGTCACCATGGCATAAGCTCACTTGGCCATTCTGGCCAGGTGAGCTAAAGACTAATGCACACACACACACACACATGCGTGCACACATACACCCGCGTGCACCCATCCACACACACCCGAATCCCTGTCATCATGCCTATCTGACTTGCTCACATCTCTGAGAGGGACATTGATCACGGCTCTGAGGTTCGAACTCCCATACAAACAAATCCGCAACATTATTGTACTGCCTGAAGACATAGCAACAGGTCAGCAAGACAAGAACATACATAGACAACTTACTATTAAGGTGATACATGAGTAGGGGATGAGAGGAAGACAAACAAACATTAGTTCATGCATGATGATGATGCGGGAGTGAGGTATACAGACCACTGAACAGGCTAATTAAAAATGATAACAATTTTATTGCTACATCACTGACAAGGATATACACATTTACAACTCAAATATTTTACAATTCAGAATTTATAATGAGATACTAAGATCCACAGATTTACATTATCCTGTAAACAAATCCAGCAACATTAACAATTCCTGCTGCTCCCAATAATGCTGTGAACACGTGCAAAAATGTACATCGAATTAGACATTGTCTTAAATACTATTTATTTTAGTTTTATAATAAATTGATAAATTATATACACCAAGGCAAATTGATAGTTTATATATATTATAATAAGTATTATTATAAATTTTATTATTCAAGTGATATTTAATCAGACTTTATAGACTATTAAAATGCATAAATTAATAGGTTTTTCATGTGATATAAATAGATTATACGAAAATCTGATGAATCGCAAACTATATATGGCTATCACGATAATGCGACAAGATTTGAGGTTTTTATTGATGAAAACTATGACACAGATCAGTGAATAATCAATGACTTTCAAGGAAATATGCAGAAAATCTACAAGGTTGAGTAAGTAGTACCATTATAATAATAATAATAATAATAATAGGCATAATGGAATTTCCTAACACTGAAGCACTTATGCCCACATTCTATATATTTATTAAAAGGGTAAGCTATACTTGACTATTAAAAGGGTAAGCTGTTGATGAATGTTTATTCAATGTATTGTCAATTGTTGATGGGTTAAAATCAAATTTAGCACAATTGAACAAAACGAGATGACCACTGGAAAGATTTACCAATCTTTGTGAAGAAGGTTTAGCCAAGTTTGATTAAAATTGGGCCAGTGGTTAATAAGTAGTCTTTTATACGATTTTCTCAGAAATTTTCAGAAAATTCAAGATGACCACCAAAGACTAACTTTTGATTGATCCACGGCGGCCATGTTTTTTACCTATCAACTTTCCATGGACAAACTTTAATGGTCGTTAGTCCCTAATCGTATCTCCCAAATTTCAGCCTGATCTGTTTAGTGGTACTGGACAAGTCATTTCACGAAAACTAGATCATCCAAGATGGCTGCTGAAACATTTGGCCAATCAAGTTCCCTTGAACAAACTTGATTCAGCTGTTCCCCCATACGATGTTTCATTAGTATCGAATCCATTCCCCGAATGGTTTTGAAGATTTAAAAGAATGTTTCAATAAATTGGTCAAAATCTAAGATGGCTGCTGGCCAAATTGGCTGATCGGCTTCCATTGAATGTAACTTGGACCTCTATGCCCTAAGGATGCTTCTTGCCACATATACATGAAATCGGCTAAGTGGTTCTCAAAAATACATTTTAAAAATTTTCATTTCCTATTGCTTTAGTAAGGGAGTTTTGGATGGAAAAAAGATATAAGATGGCCGCCAATACGACAGTTTTGAAAGTGGAAATTTGAAATCAGCATGCTCAAAAACATATATAAAACCAATTTTGGCATCAACATCCATCAAAATAACAAAATTCAATATGGCCACCAAATAGACTACATACTGATTGTTCCATGGTGGCCATGTTTTTGCCCGTATCAACTTCCCTTGAACAAACGTCAATGGAGTTGATTAATCATATCTCCCAAATTTCTGCCTGATCCGTTCAGCAGTTCTGGAAGTAGTTTTCGCGAAAACTAGCTCATCCAAAATGACCACTAAACCATTTGGCCAACCAAGTTCCCTTGAACAAACATGATTTAGCTCTTGTCCTAGATGATATTTCACTAGTTGTGAACAGATCACTCAAGCGGTTTCAGAGAATAAGATTTTCAAATATGTTTCAAAAAATCGGCATACATTTTCGATCCACTTTCTTTGAACAAACTTGGATCTCTATGAACACGACTTACTACATTATCATCAAAAATGTATTGTTGATGAACCATGAGTTTGTGTGAAACTTAACAAATGCCAGAAAACATATTATGTTTAAAGAACACTAAATAAGAAGCGTTAGTCTGTGATTTTTAAGTTTTCTTATGGGAGGTAACTCTGGCATAGAAAATGGATCTTGTTGAAACATGATGATTGCAATTCAAGCTTTGTTACATGTTTATCTATGTACCAAATAGTTATGAAATGTCTAAAAACCTATTTTCAGATTATCCATATTTTCAATGATTTTACAGTTTTTAGGGTTTTTAAGGGCCAATGATACATTTTCAAAAATATAAAACTGATCGCAGTAAAGGGTAATTAAAAGGTAGGTTTTGAAATATTTTATGCAGTAGAATTATTCACGATTATTCGATTATTTAATCTTTAATCATATAAACTCATGATTTATACAATAATCACAATTTTCGAGTTAATCATGTAATTGCACAAGCCTACTACAATATCGCTCGTCGTATTTAATGTCCAATTTATATGGTTGGATTTGATATGATGTTCCCTAGTGAAATCCTACCTAATATACCAATCCATAGCAAAGTTAATGTACAGAAACAGATTTCCAAGATGGCCACCAGTGGCAGACAGCTAGATTAGATTTCAGATTATTTCCTATTTATAAAAATTGCTTCAGCGGGCCTAGTCCAATAATTTCAAATCAATCTGGCAAATGCTAGCAGAGTTATGATACAGATAACGATTTTTAAGATGGCTAATGGCTGAAATTTTACAGGATTGTAAAATAATACCCGTACTTTAGACATGTTTGAGATCTACCACAGGTCTAAAAACTTTTTCATAGCACTACTTGGTATTGACTGAAATATTATATTTATCAAAATAACCCTTTAGCTCATACTGATCAGAAATGACAAATTCTTTATAAAATAAAGAATATTATGTTGAATATTCAGTGGCTTTCCTCTATAGCTATTTTGAAACTGTGGTACTGGAATTTCAAGCGCAAAAGAGTTAAGTCTTGCTCGATCAACAAAAGCGATCAGAGATGGCAGACCCTTACCATCCTAGTTGTGTCACGTTGTAAAAAGCTTTCAAATTTTCCACATTTTAAAATTATTTTCTGATGAGTTTTTTATCATTCCCAGACTTGCGGAATCTTATTGTATGGTCACGCCTGTTCTTGTGCTAAAGTTTGAGCCAAATCGGACAAGAAGTTTCCGATAGGCTTGCACGATTATTGATTTCAGTAATCACGATCAATTATCGATCAGCTTGAGTACAAATTCCCCATTTATAACTGCAAAAAAGCATATCAATGACGAAAGTTGCAATGGTGTTTATAAAAGCTGAATTGCAGGCCAAGAGAAGACTATTTTTGAAAATGTGTCACTGGAATGCCTGGCTCGATTCTTGAGCCAGGCATTCCAGTGATACATTTTCAAAAATACTCTTCGCTTGGCCTGCAAATGGACAGGCATTCGCTGAGCAAAATGTAAATTTCCGTGATCGATGGCATTAAAGAGTAATTAAAAGGTAGGTTTTGAAATATTTTATGCCGTAGAATTATTCATGATTATTCGATTATTTAATTTTTAATCATATAAATTGACGATTTAAAAAATTGTCGCGATTTTCGATCTAATCACATAATCACGCAAGCCTGGTTTCCGAGATATCCGTAGATCCAGAATTAGATCCTGGTTCTTTTATCCCGATCACAGCCAGTATGGAAATCATATTGCATGGAAAGTTCCTTCACTGTTAAAATTTAAGCCATGACAGAGACAGACATACATGGGGCTACCTTAGGGGTAGATAATAAAACAAAATAAAATAACAAAATGTGAAGTATTGTCGATGACCGATATATAAATCACTATTGTGTAAGTTCATCTTTAGAAATGAGCTAATAATGCAAAATGTAAATTCGACAAGAGCTTTTAAACATTGATCAAATACAAGGAGATTTACACGAATTATAGGTAAAGTAATATAGTAATTCATTGGATGTAAGAGTCAGTACAACCTTTTAAGTCCAAGAGATAATATTTCAGCAAGAAAAAGCAGCACTCACAGTAATAAAGGAGCAGTCACTGAAAGTTCACAAACATGATGATGAGTTCACAATTTTCACATGCAATTCAGTCATAGAGTTCATAATTACGATGAGAAATTCAATCAAATTCATAATTATGAGAAATTATGAAGTAAACGAGCAAGTCATTCCAGTAGTAAGTTTTCTAAAATATTCTCTCATCCTGCAAATGAACATTTTCCGAGAAAAATTTCGATTTTCCCAATCAATTTTTACCATTAACCCTTTGATGCCGAATCCGGCCACAACCGGCCTCAAACAGTGCTCATTTTGCATGCCCATTTGCTGGCAAAGTGAAGACTTTTTGAAAATTTACCATTGAAATGACTGGCTCGGTAACCGAGCCAGCCATTCCCCAGTGGTAAATCCTCAAAAACAGTCTTCCCATGGTCGGCCAATGGACATTAATAAGGAAATATTTTGATTTTCTTGATCAAATTTAGACATTAAAGAGTTAAGTGGTTGAAATATTCATAGCAGGATAACTAGGCATTTTCATGACAGTGCATCATTAACTTCCCCCCTTGACACTGAGCAAGGTTTGTGTGTATTCCTTAACAGACAACACCTATAAAAGATCTATAAAATTAATGGAATGTAATGAACTATAACAGCATATTATCGCATATTATAAATAACTATGATTATTATTATATATTATTAAATTACAACGTAATACTTATGATAATTTAAGTTAGTATATTAATCTTATTACTATGACAATTATTAATCTTATTACTATTTCTATAATAATAATAACAATACCGGTAATAATACTACTACTACTAATAATAATAATAAGTGGTGGTGGTGGTGGTAAGCTCCACCCACACCTCGCCGTGTTTGGATTGATCGATCCCCGATTGCCCTAGCTATCAATTTCCTGAAAACTATACAGGGAAGCTGTTGAATATTTTGTAACTAATTAGACTGGGTGCTGTTGCTGCCATAGGCAACAGAATATTTATTAAATAGTAAAAGCAAACAATTTGTACAACAGCCCATAGACCGTCATCAAATATGCGTTCGTGACGTACTTATCGACGTCATTCATTATGATGTCATTGTACACATCACACATTTCATTATGACGTCATATGATGGGTGGGGTACTCTGGAAAGGTGAATTAACAATATGTTAAAAACATTATTACAATGAAAATTAAAACCCTTCACGGGATGATTTATTTACAAATAACAGCTTGCTAATAAGATATGCTTGCCGTCAATAATGGTTGCTATAGAGATGGTGTTGGATCTAAAGCGTTGTCATGGAAATACTATTCTACAATTTCTGTAAATTGGTGAATTTCTTGTATTTAGATGCATATTTAATATTTCTAGTTGAACCTGGTTGCGAGACTACACACATATTGGCGCCACAGTCAAAAACCTGTGTGTTCTACAGCCTCGCAATCTTGTCACTATCATGCCTTATAATGGTAAATGGCATTTATTAACCCTTTAACAGTCAACACAGTCAAAAAGCAGTTTCTGCAGTGGTCTTGGAAAATGTTCAATTGCAGACCAAGAGAAACCTGTTTTTGACACTTTACCACTAGAATGACTGGCACTATAAATTTTCAAACGTAATCTCTTGGTCTGTAAATGGACATTTCTATGTGAAGATTGAGTTTATTCAACAAATTAGCGGTTTAATAGGATAAGGAGGTTAAGACCAGACCTAACCATTTCACAGATGAATTCCCTATATCTCATTTACAAGGCAAGCATATAGGAAAACTGTTGAATATTTTTTAATGAATTTGACTGGAACCCGTTTCTGCCTAAGGCAGCAACGACTTCCAGTGAAATGAATTTTAAAATATTCAACAGAATAAGTTTTATTTATATGATAAAGAATGCACTTTTTCAGTGATTTGTCGGTGAAAGGGTTATGTGGTTACTTATGGCTGGTTGAAATTCTATATATGCACTACGTTTCCTTATTAATTCTCTTAAAGCCAGAGATGTTTTATGAATTGATAAGGCATGGACTTGAATCACTAGATTGACGGCGGAGAGAAATGCCATTAGTAATAAAATTGATTCACATAAACGTACAATCTGAACAATGATATATACAAAAGAACATATAATGGAGAAATATTATAATTATTGTATATAAACATGCAGCAAGTGTTTTGACAAATGTTATGATATGAGTTTTATGAAATATTTGCGGCAAACATAGAATATTTCACTTTAACCGTTTGAAGATCAAGACGGCCAAAACCGGCCTTTGCAGTCATCATGACAAATGTTCATCTGCAGGTCAATAAAAGTATTTCTTTTTAATTTGACCACAGGAATGACTGGCTTGATAACCGAGACAGTCATTCAAGTGGTAAAATTTCAAAAATACTTTTCGCTTGGCCTGCAAATGGACAAACACGAAGACAGCAATTGGACGGGTTTTTTGGGTGGTTTTTTTTTTTTACAAACCTTGACCATTAAACAGTTAAAAACATCTATAGCAAACACTGTAAAGTATAAAATGCATAAAAAAAATGTGTGGATTTGCTCAGCGAGGTTACAGATGTGCATATTTACATAAGAACAGAAGCATAACAAAGACAACAATCATCAGCAGCATTCACTCTCTTGTTACTATGATGGCAAATATTTCACTCTCTGCGCTCGAGCAATTCACAATACACACTATATTTTCACAGCAATTATTCATATCTGGAATATTTTTATAACGATTTCAATGACATGATTAAAGTTCTCATCTATCCATAAAAGATACATATTCTAGGTAAATTTAGGACTATTTGTTACTTTATGGGCACTTTAACGAAATAGGACTGTAGCCGCCATTTTAGATAGATATTTGCGGGCGCCATTATTTTAGCTTCTATTGTCTTCGCCAGTGTACAATTGTTGGTATAAAACCATTCTCGTAATGCTAATCCTATTCATTCTTCTGCTGGCTTCCAAGGTGAGTGCGTAGAAGTGGATAGTATAGTTCAATAGCAGTTGTATATTTCCTATGGTACAACTGACAACGAATATATTTATAACAAGTTTACTGAAAACTGTTTTTGCCTCTAGCAGCAACAGCGTTCCATCAAATTGTTGCCAGTATAATCAGCTGATAATAGAATTGTCACTAGATAGATTTGATAATGATTCAATCAAGTTGTTCTCAAAATAATCAGCAGAGCAGTCAATGTTGAAGATATTTCGAGCAACTTTATTGACATTTATTTCTGACTAAGGCAGCAACAGCGTTGTCAACTTTCTCTCAGAGTAATTAGCAGGATTTCTGTTTTGTTAGCTAATAAGTGCATACACAATTAGTTGTGAAATAATGGCGGCTACAGATCTAGTTACTTAAAGTATCCATAATGTAACAAATAGTCCTAAATTTATCTAGGCTATAGGTGTTAAATTTTATAAACATAACAATCAAAAATCTATCACACATGCTTTTCAGAGAGCACTGACATGTTGAAACACATTTAAACATATTAACCCATAGCTCACTGATGTCAAAATTTTTAATTTTCAAATTAAAGTAAAAGATGAATTGGCATTTATTTTTCAACAATTTTGGTGAATAATGTACATAGTTTCTTTGCTATTGACGCAGTAAAAGAAAGAATATTGACATCACTGTGCTAAGTGTTAATGCTTTAACGATCAGGAATGTCAAAAACAGGATCTGCAGTGGTCTTGAGGAATATTGATTTGCAAACCAAACAACTACTATTTTTTAAAACTTACTATGGGGAATTTCTGGCTGCATAACCAAGCCAGTCATTAAAGTGGGAAATTGTCAAAAGCAGTCTTCTCATAGTCTACAAATAAACATTCACTAAACAGAAAATCTGGTTTTCTTAACCAATCTTGGCCAATAACATTTATTACTACTTGCCAACGTCGGTGAAGAAAACATTGATTTTGCAGACCAAGAAATATTTTAGAAAACTAATCACTGAAATGACTGATTCATCCTACAGTGCCATATTTTTGCAAACATTCTTCACTTGGTTGACAAATGAAAATTTTTCTAAATAACTGCAGATGCTATTTTTGGCCAATGGTCGTTAAAAACCTACGCTATTATGATGTATAAAAACTGGTAGAGTGATGTACCTGGAAGGATATGACAGGTTTAAAACTTTAGTCACCAAGCCGGTCAAGACCAGTCGCTCTAAAGGTCTTAGCCAATGTCCATTTTCAGGTCAAGAAGAAGATTTTTGAAAATATACCACACTTGAAGTAAAAAAATGTCAAAACTTGCTTTTCTTGACCAGTCTTGAACAATAGAGGGTTAAAGCTGATGTGTCATGCTAAAAGAAGCATTATTTATCATCTACCAGTAACAGAGCTTTCAATAAATTTCTGGTTTTTGGCAACTTGATTAAAAGCCCAGGCATTGTTGCTTTAAACAAGACCCGACTGACGTTCTTTGTGCATTATAAATGTATTTGCTCAGTACATTGAGCTTACAGTTAGCCAGCTGTTAGTGTGAGTGCTTGGTGGGTAAGTAATACACAGGTCACAGCTCTGCTTATCCCTGCCCTGTATAACGCTTCCCTGTCAAATACACACATAGCACCCCTGGCTAACTGATACATCGCTGTGCTGAGTGAATCATTTTATAGAGGCTGAGAAGTGTTATGCGTGTTTTGTTTAATGAATCTATGCTCAAACTCAAAATCCAGTTATCAAAAACAGATATTTATTGATAGTATTATGTCACTTGTAGGTGTTAAGCGTTTCATTCCGAAGCCAGCCAAAGGAATGTCCATTTGCAGTCCAAAATAATATTTTTGAAATACCACTGAAATGACTGGCTCGGTAACCGAGCCAGCCATTAGTGGTAAATTTTCAAAAATTGTCTTCTCTTGGCCTATAAATGGACATTCAATATGAAATAGATTGATTTTCTTGATCAAATTTAGCCATTAAAAACTCCTTCCTTTAGCATGACAGATGGACTTTTAAGATAAAGTATCTTTAAACCATGTATATGCATACGTTTAACCGTAACATCAACAACATATCAGTTCACAATAACACACACGAGAAAAATCGTCTAATACCAAACAAAGGGTATTTAATTAGAAATAACAAATTGATTCCGTAACAATTTAATTAGTTAATTTGAATATACATAATAATTAATAATTCTATCTACATATCACAATTAACATAGAAAGATCTCAATCCCAATGACGAATACTTATATGCATGCATCATTTGACTAAAGAAAAGCTTTCTCGAAAGACTTTCTGTGCAGGTAATTTTCCCACAATAAATCTTACAATATATGCACAACAAAACTACGTGATAAAACGTCGGGTACTGAGAAAGCAGTTCCTGATAATAAGACTATCTATCACAAGAAATGGTGACGCTATTCTCAAAGATGGAGTCACGAGACATTCTAGCATCAATTGTAATGTTAACTATAGAAGTATCAGCTCACATTAGCCAAGTCATAATAGTCTAGTTCCCAGAAGGGGTTCCCATGCACCCCTTGGTGTTGTTTATGAAACCCATTTTTTTAGACTCCTAAATATGTCTAATAAACAAAAAATGGTGGTAACAGTGTCAAATAATGTCCCACGGGGTTCATTGGTGACAATCTTGGATTACGTCACTCATGACGGTAAAAATCAGTAATTCCCATAACTTTCGAACCAGACCTTATACAAAGTCAAATGACACCACTTTTCCAAACAATTTGACCATGAGAGATTGATTAGAAGTTATTTTCGTGATTGTAACAAGTTTAACGCCTCAAATTGAGAAAAAGTTGAAAAAAATCAGTAAAATATCACTAAACCAGGTGAGAAAGTGTAGGTGCATGGGGACCCCATCTGATGACTAGACTAACACACCTTGCTGACTTGCATCTGGTCACTCACTATATGGAAACTGTCCAACAACTGTGTTTATACTGCCTCTGCTCCTTAGGGCCTCTGCAATCTACTTAAACACACTTTAGCCATCTTTTAAGTTGGTTCTCGTACAATGTTCCTAAATGATGTGAACTGACCATGGTCAATGCCAACCACATGTAAGACAGATGTTTGAGGAGGGTGTTTTGATGTTAAACTTGGATGAATCACTTTTTCTCTTTTTGTTACACTTAGACATGATTGAGTGGCTTATTATCCACCACCAGTTATTTGATATAACTAACTAGACTATTTGGGTTGCTAGGTTGGTTAGCTTCCAATCACAATCTACGTTTAATCATATAGAATGTGTTACCTGTAAAAAAGAAGAATATTGAAGACCTAATGAACTGGCAATTGGGTAGAGTAATTGTTATGTAATGTAAAATGTATTTAATTAGAATGCAGAGGCCCTAAGGAGCAGAGGCAGTATAAATACAAAGCTATTGGACAGTTTCACTATAGTGAGTGACCAGACGCATGTCAGTAAGGTGTGTTAGTCTACTCATCAGATGGAGTCCCCATGCACCTACACTTTCTCACCCGATTTAGCGGGATTTTTTCCCTAATTTTTTCCGATTTGACGTGTTAAAATTGTTACAATCACAAAAATAACTCTTCCAATCTATTCCTCATGGCCAAATTGTCTGAAAAAGTGGTGTCATTTGACTTTGTATGAGGTCTGGTTCAAAGGTTATGGAAATTACCAATTTTTACCATCATGAGTGACGTAATTCAAGATGGCAGCCAATGAATGCCGTGGGACATTATTTGACGTTGTACACACCATTTTTTGTTTACTAGACATATTATGAGTCTAAAAAAATGGGTTTCATAAACAACACCAAGGGGTACATGGGAACCCCTTCTGGGGACTAGACTATAACATATACACATGGATATTGCATAAGCCACACGAAGAGCAATCAATCACTCAATCAATCAATCAATCAATCAATCAATCAAGAGCGCTTTTACACAAAATGACTCCTGCATGTGAAACACTTAAGAATAACTACAGTGGCAATTACAGTACAACTGATAAATAATTTATATGCTTCTACAATAGAACATATTTCAACACGATGCCAGAAATGTTCCGTTGAATATTTTGAACATAATTGGACTGGATTGCTGCCTTAGGCAGGGATTGCTGCCTAAGGCGGCAATGTCTTCCAATCCAAATTATGTCCAAAATATTCAACAGTACATTTTTAATTTTGTTTTGAAAACATGTTTAAGTTAAGTTTGAACTGTACTGCAACATCAAGATAACCTGCAAGCACATGTACCATTTAACGCTCAAATTTGGTCAAGAAAATTTTAATTTTCTCATGCAAAATGTCTACTTGCAGACCAAGATATGATTATATTGAACATTTATCACTGGAATGACTGGCTCGGTTAGTAAGCCAGTCATTTCAGTGGTACATATCTAAAAATAGTCTTCTATTGGTCTATAAATGGACATTTCTGAAGACCGCTAAACCACCATTTTTTTTTGGGTCAACTTGAGTGTTAAAGGGTTAAATAACATTACTGAACCACATTCACTGACGGAATATAGCTGCCCTGCTAGTCATATAATGGGATATCTGCCCAAAATATAACACTTGATATAATCTGCATGATCATTGCATCAGTCTCAGCAATATCGCTGAAGATCTGCACCAATTACTGCACCATAACTGTATATCTGCACCAACAACAGTGACCTCAAAGTACATAAGCTGTATATCTGCACCAACAACAGTGACCTCAAAGGACATAGCTGTATGTCTGCAGCAACAACAGTGACCTCAAAGTACATAGTTGTATGCCTGCAACAACAACAGTGACCTCAAAGGACATATCTGTATGTCTGCATCAATAACAGTGACCTCAAAGGACATAGCTGTATGTATGCACCAACAACAGTGACCTCAAAGGACATAGCTGTATGTCTGCACCAACAACAGTGACCTCAAAGGGCATAGCCTCAAAGGATACAGCTGTATGTCTGCATCAACAACATTGACCTCAAAGGACATAGCTGTATGTTTGCACCAACAACAGTGACCACAAAGGATATAGCCGAGTCGGCAGCAACAACAGTGACGTCAAAGGATATAGCTGTATGTCCGCAGCAACAACAGTGACCTCAACGGACATAGCTGTATGTCTGCAGCAACAACAGTGACCTCAAAGGACATAGCTGTATGTCTGCACCAACAACACTACCTCAAAGGATATAGCTGTATGTCTGTACCAACAAAAGTGACCTCAAAGGACATAAATGGATATCTGCACCAACTAGTGACATCACTGGATTTCGGCACCAATTGCAGTAACATAAACGGATATCTTCGCAAACCGCAATAACATAAATGGATTTCTGCACCATCTACAGTGGGACCAGAGAATTTTTGCACCAACTACAGCCAGACCAGAGAATATTTGCACCAAATACAGTGAGATCAGAGAATATTTGCACCAGCTACACTAACATTACTGAATTTCTGCACCAACTACAGAGTGTTATCAATGGATATTTGCACAAACTATCGATATAAATTGTTATCTGCACCAAATATAGTGACGTCATTTACATCTGCATCAAGTACAGTACATCAAAAAAATAATTTACCATGTTTCCAAAACCAAATAAAATGTACTGTTGAATATTTTGAAAATAATTAGATTGGAAGACATTGCTAGCTAAGGTAGTAATGTCTTCCAATCCAATTATATTCAAAATATTCAACAAAATATTTCTAACATTGTGTTCAAAATTGTACAAATGAACATGTTACTGTTTTTTTATTTCTGAACTGTACAGTACAGTGATATAAATGGATTTCTGCACAAAATACAGTGATATCAAGAACAATCAGATTCATATTTTCCTAGATCACGCCCAAAGTTGTGGAATCCCAGTCTATGGTAACTGTACACCCCTTCCGGTATTAAAATGTGAGCCAAATTGAATCAGTAATTTCCGAGAAATCCACAGATCCAGAATTTGATATGATCCAGATCGGGTTCTGTTATATGAATCATGGACAATGTCTGGTAATCTTCTTGTATCGCACATTCCTTCGTTGTGTTAAAACATGAGCCACATCAGATTAGTAATTCTTTAGATACAGCTCCGGACACACACAGTGACAGACAGACACAATCACAATACCCTCTCCCCCCTATGGCACGAGGGTGATAAATGGATATCTGCATCAACTACAGTGACATCAATGGATATCTGCATCAACTACAGTGACATCAATGGATATCTACACCAACTACAGTGACATCACCGGATATCTGCACCAACTACAGTGACCTCATTGAATACCTGCACCAATTAGTGACATCACTGGATGACTAAGAATGACCAGAAGATGTGGTAGTTGTTTGATATTGGATCAACTTCAAATGGCACAATTCTGACTGTAAACCTGAATAATTCAACTTTGAATCCAATGATCAAATTTACGTTTGACATATATTATTCTGAAACTAAGTCAGACTGTCCTAGTTCTTGCAAGGGTGCATGACAAAAGGTCGCTATGGCTCATCAGTTAGTCGAGTTAATAGTCAATTGATACATTTGGTTCTGAAAATAATACCATAAAACATAAATTGTGCTTTTAACCCTTTAACACTCAAGCCGGGCAAAAATGACTTCTGCAGTGGTCTTGAGAAATGTCTATTAGCAGACCAAGATGAGACTATTTTAGAAAATTTACGACTGGAATCACTGGTTCGATAACTGAGCCAGTTATTGCAGGGATAAATCTTCAAAAATAGTCTTATTTTGTTCTGCAAATGGAAATTCTCTTTGAGAAAATTGAAATTTTCTTGAACCAATTTGAGGCTTAAAGGGTTAATGCAATTATTGGTCTAACATACCGCTTCTTTCTATCTATTTAGCATGATAGCTGATCATCTAGATGGGAAATGGGACATTTGGGTGCAGATGAATAATTTGAATTAATTAACTATATATAATACTGAATTACGAGTTACTGATCCAAGAATGAATAATGGCCCTATATTAGTACATATATAGACACAGAAAAAACATATTCAGATTAACTCTGTATAAAAATAATTACCTATTTTCGTTTGTAAGACATTAAATAAATGCAAACATATGTGTAGTATTGAATAAACCTGCCATCACATATAATATATGCAGGGAGAACGAGACATTAAAACTAGCAAAAATGCACAGAAAGAGTGGGATAATTTAGAAATTGTTTCATAGATGATGTCCATTTTCAGGCCAAGAGAAGAATATCTTAGAAAATGTACAGCAGGAATGGCTTCCTCAGTTACTGAGCCAGTTATTCTACTGGTAAGTTTTCTAAATTATCCTTCTAGTCTGTAAATAGACAGTTCTCCAGAATACCCAAGAAGCCAGTTTTGACAAGCTGAGCCCAGACAGGTATTCAAAATATGCTTTTAGTTACCATCTAGTGGGGCCAGAATGCAGGTATGCATTTTTAGACAGGTTTCACTTGAACACTAAATAAATAATGGCTATAACTCTGCATAGTCAACCTAAAAGATGGCAAATAATCAAAGATTTAAAAAATAATAAACATCTATTTATTACATACAAATGCAATATTATGTAATCACTCCTGATTTGATCTGTTATATAAGAAGAGATCAAGAGACATTAACTTAATAAATATGGAGATAATTTTACCAACGCAAACGTGGTAACTGGTTCTTGTTTTTTGCTCTTTATGCACTAAGTTTTTTCTTTAAAAAATAACCCTGTATCTGTATTTGTCTATATAAACTAAACCTTAGCAAAATAATGACACCCAAAGTAATATTGAACATGTTGAAAGGATCTACAGACTGCATAAGTGAAGGATAAAAGTGAATTTGTTACAATAGACACATTAATGCTTAATTTTTGGTCAAGAAAAATTCTAATTTCTCAGAAAATTTCCATCTGCAGGCCAAGAGAAAACTATTTTTGAAATTGTATTACAGGAATGACCGGCTCGAGTATCGAGCCAGTGATTCCAATGGTAAACTTAGCCTTTTCTTGGCCAGCAAATGGGTTTGCAGCTTTATTTTTGCTGATAAACTTGATTAACCTTATCAACATAAATGCCAGAAACACAAGTCTGGTGTACATTTTAGAAACAATGGTGCTGAAAGCTAGAGAACCATTTTTAGCTATGCCCCGCCCATTTCTAGCTAAGCACTGCCCACTTTTTACACACCTTGGTATCAGTTCAAATACTTTGAACCCTGAATTCCCAATTTCAAGGTAATTATACCGGTAAACTTGAATTTATTGGAACTAATTTGACTGGGTTTTTTTACTGTCTACGGCCAGTCGAATTAGTTTCAAAATATTCAACAGAATGCTTATTAAATTGTAAATTCATCAAATACATACAATTCGTACACTAGTGACAGACTTTTCGACTTTCGTGAGGAAGCTATACAACATCATGATCGCAACGTCGGGTAACTAGTGACGTAACTGATTATGACATCAGATACTTGAATCAGATGGAATCACTCCATTCAATGGAACTTTCCAGTTAATCCATCCATCATATGACATCATAATCAACTACATGACAAGTAGAATGACGTCATAATCAATGACAGCATGAATGACATCATAATGAATTACATCACATGTAGACTGACGTCACAATCAAATATGTCATGAATGGTATATCTACGTCCATCATAAATGCTTAATAGTCCGATACGCATGAATTGTATGTCTACTATTTATTAAACAATCTGTAGAATATTTTGAAACAAATTTGACTGGGCGCTGTATGGCAGCAATAGCACCTAAAGTAGTTTCAAAATATTAAACGGCTTACCTATAGTTTTCTGGTCATTGATAGTCAGGACGTTCTGAGCGAGGTGTGGGTGGAGCTAAGCTAGATGGGCAGGGCATGGATAAAACTGGAAAGGTCCATTGCGCAAGCAGTATCAATTGTTTATAACTGATAAAAATAATAATTTAAAACAAGTCTTTAGCACCATTATTGCCATGAAATATATTTGTTTATCGAGCACTACAATAAATCAGGAATGGTTATCATGCACCACGTCATGTGTTATATCCTAGGTTATAATTTCCTAATGTAAAAATCATTCTGATTAGTTTGAAAACAATTTAACCGAGTCATACGGACTACGGAGGTGGGTATGGTGGGTGAATGGTATCGGGTATGGTGGGTGTATTATATCTATTAGAGGTGGGATGAGGTGTGTGGGGGTGCGTAACCACTCTAATACACCTCCAGTGCATTTGCACTGACACTTTCTGTATGACAAGAACATAGACAGACGCTCTCCTAAATAGGGTACAGCTCAGAAATAACTTATAATGCTTCCAGAACAAAATAAAACATACTATTTAATATTTTTAACATAATTGGATTAGAAGACATTGCTGCCTAACAATATCTTCTAATACAATTATATTCACAATATTTAATCCACCATTTCTTTCTAAGTAATGTTTTTGTTTTTGTTTTGTAAACATTTTAGCTTATTTATGAGCTTATTTTAAGGCTGAATGAATTTCATCCTGATGGTCTAGAAACATTCATTCGTGAGATGAAGCTAAGAATGAATCCTAGTGAATGTGTGGCAAACAATTTGACTAAAAGACGTTGACTTCTTTCCAACGCAACCACCTTTCAACAGATTGTTTAGACCAGTCAAAGATTGAAATTAACCCGAGTAAGCCATTAACCCATTAACACTCAAGTCAGCCAAAGATGCCTTCTGCAGTGTCTTGAGAAATGTTTCAACTGAGCTACTGTAGCGGGGCATCGGCACATGGCCCACCTACAGAACGCTGCCCATCAGACCGCCGTGCCTTGGACCGCAGCACGCCTTGCCAGAATATCTCCACCGAGTGACTGAAAGTGGTTGTGGCCTGATGCATCAGTGACATACACTACAATTGCTTTAAAAAATATTCAGCCATTTTGATATTTTCTTTGATGCTTTGTTTTATATTTATAAGAGGTGATAATAACCACTATGGCAGGATTTTGTATAATACAGAAAGATGGCACAATCATAGCACTAAATAAAATTTCTGGTTTATATTCTACTATTAAATGGATACGTCATTTAATAGAAATCAAAATTGGCAGATTAAATAAAAGGTTGATTATTATTTTAACAATGCCTTTGTAGACTGAAATAATCTCACAATTTAACATGTTTCTTTAATCATGCTGTACAAAACCAATGCATTTTCCAAATAATGATCAGTAGCTTCTCTTTGTTGACTGTAGTAAAAAAATTAAATTACTTAAAAGGCCGCGTCCAACTCAATGTATCAATCAGCATTTAACCGTCAGAGTACAAGTCCAAATCCATGTATGGGTCAACACTTCATAGTCCAAGAACAGGTCACTGCATTCAAAATTTACCCGTCCCATCCTGACTCGTCACAGCATGTAAAGCGCAACACTTAAACATCCTCGTTCAAAGGTAAAGACCAGGAAACTAACAACTGATCTTGAATGATAGATTTAGATAAAAATCCACCTATATTCAACAAGTAAAAATACGAAAATCGGAATAACTTGAAAAAAGCCAATAAATACTATTTATGTCAATCTGACAGGAACCAATTAGTGATGTAACTGTGACGCAGCTGGTGCTGTGTGCTCTGGTGTACACCGAGAATAAATAATACCTGCTACAACTGGTCATATAATCTGTTATGTTCACGCTAAACTGATTAGCCACTACTTCCTGCAGGTAAAATACTGTCTAATCATAAAACAATTTGACAATTTTCCATATATTCAGTAGGCATCATGTTGCGACCTTGGAAACCAGCAGTGTATTTTGAAATCATTTTGACTGAAACTCGTTGCTTCCACCAGAAACAGTTACTTTCAAATATGTTTTCAAAAGGATCAATAGTGAACTAATAGTAGCGAGTTAATCGCTCTACATCAGTGCCTATAGAGAACACTATTCATGCTGCTTACGAAACTATATTCAGGTTTGCTTTTGTTATATTCGAGTATGCGGTATACCTGCACACACAGTTGACACACGGCGGAGTGTGAAGCACCAGCTAGGTCACTAATTAGTTCCACGCTAAGTACTCCTAGATTTAGTAAATGCTTTTTCTCAAATAATCTCGATTCATTTCCATTGATACCGGTGGTAGTTTATTTAACCCTTTAATGGTCAGATTTCGTCAAGGAAATTAAAATATGTTCTTATTGGATATCCATTTATAGGCTGAGAGAAAACAATTTTTGACAATTCATCACTGGAATGACAGGCTCGGTTATTGAGCCAGTCATTCCAGTGGTAAATTTTCAAAAATTGTATTCTCTCGGCCTGTAAGTGGACATTCCACAAGACCATAGCAGAGGCCGGTATGACCATTAAAAGGTTAATATTGTATGAAATTACCAATAAACATCATTTGTTATTTCCATTTTCCCTTCCTTTAAATCAGTCACTACATGGATTAACATTTAAACCTTACCACTCTGATGTAAATATTTTATCTTTTATCTTGTCAATAGCAAACATGTACATTTTAAAATAATTTTGGTGGATGATGATGCACATCTTCCACCAAGTTTGATGAAAAATGGACACAAGTTCATCTTTTATTTTAATTTGTAAATTTAAAATTCTGACATCAGTGTGGTAAGGGTTAACAGCCAAGGTGGTTTGAATTACTGCTTGGATCTAAATTTAACAGTCAAGGTGGTGTGAGTTACTGCTTGGATCTAAATTTAACAGCTAAGGTGGGGTGAGTTACTGCTTGGATCGAAATTTAACACTTTGTTCCTTTACATTTCAGTGTCTCAGATTTTAGACACATGTATACAAGAAAGCTGTTGAATATTTTGAAAATAATTTGATTGGAACCTGTTACTGACACAGGCAGCAACACCTCCCAGTCAAATTAGTATCAAAATATTCAATACAATATTATGTAAATAATTTATTATTTCTGGTTAACGATCACGATTTGAGTCACTGCATGGATCAATGTTTAACAGCCAAGGTCTGAGTCACTGCATGGATCAACGTTTAACAGTCAAGCTCTGAGTCACTGCATGGATAAATGTTTAAAAGTCAAGCTCTGAGTCACTGCATGGATCAACGTTTAACAGTCAAGCTGTGAGTCACTGCATGGATCAACGTTTAACAGTCAAGGTCTGAGTCACTGCATGGATCAACATTTAACAGTCAAGCTGTGAATCACTGCATGGATCCACGTTTAACAGTCATGGTCCGAGTCACTGCATGGATCCACGTTTAACAGTCAAGCTCCGAGTCACTGCATGGATCAACGTTTAACAGTCAAGCTCCGAGTGACTGCATGGATCAACATTTAACAGTCAAGGTCCGAGTCACTACATAGATCAACGTTTAACAGTCAAGGTCTGAGTCACTGCATGGATCAACATTTAACAGTCAAGGTCTGAGTCACTGCATGGATCAACATTTAACAGTCAAGGTCTGAGTCACTGCATGGATCAACATTTAACAGTCAAGGTCTGAGTCACTGCATGGATCAATGGTTAACAGTCAAGGAATGAGTCACTGCATGGATCAACGTTTAACAGTCAAGGCCCAAGTCACTGCATGGATCAACGTTTAACATTCAAGGTCTGAGTCACTGCATGGATCAACATTTAACAGTCATGGTCTGAGTCACTGCATGGATCAATGTTTAACAGTCAAGGTCTGAGTCACTGCATGGATCAACATTTAACAGTCAAGGTCTGAGTCACTGCATGGATCAACAGTTAACAGTCAAGGTCTGAGTCACTGCATGGATCAACATTTAACAGTCAAGGTCTGAGTCACTGCATGGATCAACATTTAACAGTCATGGTCTGAGTCACTGCATGGATCAATGTTTAACAGTCAAGGAATGAGTCACTGCATGGATCAACGTTTAACAGTCAAGGCCCAAGTCACTGCATGGATCAACGTTTAACATTCAAGGTCTGAGTCACTGCATGGATCAACATTTAACAGTCATGGTCTGAGTCACTGCATGGATCAATGTTTAACAGTCAAGGTCTGAGTCACTGCATGGATCAACATTTAACAGTCAAGGTCTGAGTCACTGCATGGATCAACAGTTAACAGTCAAGGTCTGAGTCACTGCATGGATCAACATTTAACAGTCAAGGTCTGAGTCACTACATGGATCAACATTTAACAGTCAAGGTCTGAGTCACTGCATGGATCAACGTTTAACAGTCAAGGTCTGAGTCACTGCATGGATCAACATTTAACAGTCAAGGTCTGAGTCACTGCATGGATCAACGTTTAACAGTCAAGGTCTGAGTCACTGCATGGATCAACATTTAACAGTCATGGTCTGAGTCACTGTATGGATCAATGTTTAACAGTCGAGGAATGAGTCACTGCATGGATCAACGTTTAACAGTCAAGGCCCAAGTCACTGCATGGATCAATGTTTAACAGTCAAGGAATGAGTCACTGCATGGATCAACGTTTAACAGTCAAGGCCCAAGTCACTGCATGGATCAACGTTTAACATTCAAGGTCTGAGTCACTGCATGGATCAACATTTAACAGTCACGGTTCGAGTCACTGCATGGATCAACGTTTAACAGTCAAGGTCTGAGTCACTGCATGGATCAACATTTAACAGTCATGGTCTGAGTCACTGCATGGATCAACAGTTAACAGTCAAGGTCTGAGTCACTGCATGGATCAACATTTAACAGTCAAGGTCTGAGTCACTGCATGGATCAACATTTAACAGTCATGGTCTGAGTCACTGCATGGATCAACATTTAACAGTCATGGTCTGAGTCACTGCATGGATCAACGTTTAACAGTCAAGGTCTGAGTCACTGCATGGATCAACATTTAAGTCATGGTCTGAGTCACTGCATGGATCAATGTTTAACAGTCAAGGAATGAGTCACTGCATGGATCAACGTTTAACAGTCAAGGCCCAAGTCATTGCATGGATCAACGTTTAACATTCAAGGTCTGAGTCACTGCATGGATCAACATTTAACAGTCAAGGTTCGAGTCACTGCATGGATCAACGTTTAACAGTCAAGGTCTGAGTCACCGCATGGATCAACATTTAACAGTCACGGTCTGAGTCACTGCATGGATCAACAGTTAACAGTCAAGGTCTGAGTCACTGCATGGATCAACATTTAACAGTCAAGGTCTGAGTCACTGCATGGATCAACATTTAACTGTCAAGGTCTGAGTCACTGCATGGATCAACATTTAACAGTCAAGGTCTGAGTCACTGCATTGATCAACATTTAACAGCTACAGTCTCTGCCCAAGTCACTGTATGTACCTTAACCCTTTCACCGATGAATTCCCAATCTCATTTTCAAGTCAACCATATCGGAAAAATGTTGAATACTCTGAAATTAATTTGACTGTCATATTAATTTCAAAATATTCAACAGAAGTTTTATATCATAAAGAATCAACTTTTTCATAGATTTATCGGTGAAAGGCTTAATACATATTCACAAAATAATATCATCTTTTTCTCTCGTCTTCATTTTGTTGTTTTTAAGCAATGACTGGCGATCCTCAGTTAATGGCTCTTTTTGCAGCGGTCCATTTACAGATGGTTTTGAGACGAGTTTTGTTGATTCATTCTGGTGGGGTACACTACTAAAGAAATCATCATCTGATCCTATAGCATATGGATTACAGGCATATTTCTCCTGAACGGGTCTCCCATTTTCATCCCAACAGAGATCCGCGCCGTCACTTTTTAATCCGCCTCCGCGCAATGAGGAATCAAAATTTGAAGTGAGAGGATTTTGCATAAAACTATTCATTAACGCAGAATCATCAAAGTCTGATGAATCACTAGACGATGTGGATGACATCATTTCTTCTGGAATATTTTTTGGTACATGTACATTGTCATACAGCTCTGGCGCACTTTCTGAAAATGGTATTGATGACCTTGATTCTGACCCTATGCTCGATATTAAGTCTTTATCTGGACTATCTAATGGAGACAGAATTAAGGGAAACTTACTGGGCTGGTAATCACTGTTATTGGGTAGTGACTTGGGTGGCACAAGATCATCGTCACTGATATGTAGAGGAAGAACCTTGTCAAATTTTCCGATTGCTGGGTTTGGAATTCGGTCATCATTAAGTGTGTTGTCGCTATCATCATCATCACCACTATATGTGTCACTCGGCCCGATATCATCATCATCCAGGATATGATGGGGAGGCAGGGGTGGTGGTTGGTGATCTGGACTCTGAACAGGAGGTGGTGTTGCTGTGCTGCTAGACTCTGAGTCATTACTGTTATTATTGTTATTATTAGAATTATAATTCTGGATATTATTATTATTATTATGAAGTTGTTCATCTGTTTTATTATCGTGGCTTGACCCAGCTCTTGGTGGCATATCATGCATTGGGATTGCATCACCTGATAAAGGTGGTGAATCATTATTCGGAAGACCATCAACGGCATCTATAATGTCAGTTATGTTATAACTATCATGTCCACTATTTGACGGGGAATGTGTCAGCAGCTGTTCATTGCTACTACTAAGCGCCTTATTTACGTTTGGTACTTTGCCAGTATCATTTGACGAAGTCCCCAAGTATCGAGGACGACTTAGAGGTCCCAGATTTCTCGGTGCAGAATCCACAATCTGTGGCGAAGCTGACGAGTAATTCGGTGACTGACAATGTAACCTATGTTCATTTTCAGCCATTCTTCTCGTTATCACGACATCGCGATTTCCAGATGAGGTCTTGTTCTAAACAAAAAAGAAAATTGAAATATGTTATTTATTCACTGTAGAACAGTCAATATTTAAGAAAGATGAGCAGCTTTTGAGGGAAAATTTCTATCCCAGGTTTTCATTCGTTTAAATATGCTGAATACGTGAATTTTCACCTCCAAAATGAGTGCATACTTTGGTGTCAATTTGTTCTATCTGCTTCTATCTGTTTAATAAGCTTCACCCATATCGGCCAATACTGTTGTAAGGAATGCGTGTTTAGCATTATGCTAGCATTATATTTGTGACATTAGATTTCAAAGGATTTTGGTGATTGACAATTACTTTAGCAATACATGTAGTTGACTCTTCAAAACATGCATTTTGACACTGAATTGAATATATATATATATATATATATATATATATATATATATTCAATTGAATACGATTGCACTGAGGAAGATAGAACACAAATTCGTTGTTTGAGGTGTACCAAATTCACTATTTTGCATTTTCATCAATGAAATCAACACCATCACTAGGGACATACCTAGCTTTGAGATTAGAGGGTAATAAACATTGAGGTGATCGTATCAAATTTTACATAAATCATTGATTTGACAGAAGAGGTTAATTTTGTGTTTGCGAGGAGGTGGCTCACTAGGGCGTCATTCATCATCATCACAATCGACTTGATAGAGGAATGTACCTTTCCGGAGTAATGACCACATATGACGTCATAATCACCTAAGCGGCGTGTAGGATGATGTCATAATCATTACATCATAAATGCTGTCTTTAAATCTTAATAGTCCGACACATTGTACAAATTTTATGTCTCTACTATTTAATAAACATGCTGTTGAATATTTTGAAACTAATTTTACTGGGCGCTGTTGCTGCCACAGGCAGCAAACCCAGTTAAATTATTTTCAAAATATTCAACAGCTTAAGCTGTATAGTTTTCTGGAAATTGATAGTCAGGGAGTTCAACGATCGATCGATCCCAACACGATAAAATACTAAATAAACTACCATCAGTAAAAAATGGACAAGAATCAGGATTATTTGAGAAAAAGCATTTACTAAATCTAGGAGCGCTTAACTTGGAACCAGTTAGTGACGTAGCTGGTGCTTTACACTCAGCCGTGTTTCAACTGTGTGTGCAGGTATACCGCATACCTTACCATAACGAAAGCACACCTGAATATAGCTTTGCAAGCGGTATGAATAGTATTCTCTATAGGTACCGATGTAGAGCGATTAACTCACTACTGTTAATTCACTACTGATGCTTTTGAAAACAATATATTTAAGTCACTTTTTCTGGTGGAAGCAACAATTTTCGGTCAAAATAATTTCAAAATACACTTCTCGTTTCCAAGGTCCCAACAGGATGCCTACTGAATATTTTGAAATTTGTGTGACTGAATGTAGATCTCGTCTCATTGAAACAATGCCTTTCAGTTAAATTGTTTTAAAACTAGACAGTATATATTTAGTTGTAGGACTAGAGGTTAATCAGCTTAACTCAACTATAACTGAGCTTATATGACCGGCTGTAGCGGGTATTATCTATTCGCTAGGCATACACCACAGCGCATAGGACCAGCTGCATCACTAATTGGTTCACGCCAGAGTGACATAAATGGCATTTAGCTGCTTTTTTCTAATTATTCTGATTTATTTCTGTTTTTTTACAGGCGAGTATAGGTTGATCATATAAAGCTATCATTCAAGAGCATATGTTAGTTCCCTGGACCTTTCCTTTAAAGAAAAGACCTGGATCACAAATTTGTGTGGCTTAGAATTTTGAACATATTTGAACTGGGTACTTGCTGACCTGGGGAGCAAGTACTAGGTTCTTCAACTTGGATACTCTGGCTGGGGTGGTCTATGAACTGTTAAATCTCCGTCAAAGAACAATTCCAAATAGAAACTAGATGAGATAAAGCAAATAACCCCCCCCCCCCCCCCAACAGCAGCCATGTTCGTAGGATGACATAATCCCACTGATTTGGATAGACATATGGATGGATACACAGACAAATGGGAGCTAATAATTATAAACTAAGACGTTTCGTCACAATACTCCAAGCAAAAATAAAGTTATTGAATGAAAACCCAAAATTTGAACGGACGGACAGACACAAATTCAGAGACAAAGGTATGGACGGATGGAGGGACGAGCTGACTGACCCACAAAATAATGTACATTTCCCTAGAAACATAGCCAATGTTCCCATGAAGTTTCGTCACAATACTCCAGGAAAAAATAAAGTTATTGAACGAAAGCCCAAAATTTGCACCGACGGAGGGACACAAATTCAGAGACAAAGGGATGGATGGATGTAGGGATGGGCTGACTGACCCACGAAATATTGTACATTTCCCTATTACCAGAGCCAATGTTCCCATGAAGTTTCGTCACAATACTCCAAGCAAAGATAAAGTTATTGAACGAAAACCCAAAATTTGCATGGACAGATGGACACAAATTCAGAGACAAATGGATGGACGGACGGAGGGATGAGCTGACTGACCCACAAAATAATGTACATTTCCCTAGAAACATAGCCAATGTTTCCATAAAGTTTCGTCACAATACTCCAGGCAAAAATAAAGTTATTGAACGAAAACCCAAAATTTGCACGGACAGACACGCACAAATTCACAGACATAAAAATAACCATTTTACATGTATGCAAAAGTTTATATTGCTCGCACTGATTGGCCAAAATGGCTATAATTAGGTATTTTATAGCAGAACATAAATTGAGAATTTTTGCTTTAGTTTTTATCGTATCAAATAACTGCATTTTAACTTCAGTTTTCAAGTCCGCTCAATAAACACGCTAGATCAGATTCAGAATCTTTGAATTATGAAAGAAAATCTGAATGTGTGCAATGTTTTCCTTTATCCCGCCAAATCGTTGAAATGAGATAATACTTACAAAGACAGAATATACAAATAAACCTTTAATCCTTGAAATACCAGGTCTCCATTTCAAGACAAATATACTGGAATGCAGACACATCTTGAATATATTGAAACTAATTTGACTGGAACCCATTACTGCCATAAGTAGCAATAGCTCCAGGTCAACTTAGTATCAAAATAGTCAATATATACTATTCCTCCCCTCATAGGGAATTTTACATTTTGGCTTTGAAAGCGCTTGAAAATGACGATAAAATATAGAAAATCAAAATCATAGTTATTAGATTATTTGTTAAGCTTTTAACACCCATATCAGCCATAAATGGCATCTGTAGTGGTCTTGAGAAATGCCCATTTGCAAACCAAGAGGACTTTTTTTTTGAAAATTTACCATTGAAATGCCTGTCTCGATAACTGAGTCAGTCATTTCAGTGGTAAATTTTCAAAATTCGTCTTCTGGTCTGCAAATGGACATATTTCAACAAATTTGACGGTTAAAGTAATATTCGAAATAGTAGAGCACATCGATTGACACGTCCATGATAGGTCCTCAGTGTATCTCTTATTTCCACATTAACATATTTCTCATTACGACGTGGCGCAATTTCTGTGATTATGCCACAATGACCATACCCATTTGAACCCAGAAACAATAGAGAATCCATGCTATTAATGAATGGCAGGGTTCAGGCCAAATATGGCTAAAATCACCTTAATACAAGTTATGATCAAGGGTTAAAATTTCAACAAAAGGCCTAAGGAGACTGTATCACTCACCTGGAATTATTCGGTATTGACATAACCGAACAAAACGAGATGACCACTGGAAAATATTTATGAATCTAATTTCTGTGAATGTTTAGCCAAGTTTTATTAAAATTCGCCCAGTGAGTCTTTTATATGATTTTCTCAGAAATCTTCAGAAAATCCTAGATGGCGGCCAAACATGCTAAATGTTAATTGATCAATGGCGGCCATGGGGGGGTTTTTTGTTGTTTTTTTTTACGTATCAACTTTCCATGGACAAACTTTAATCATCTCTCTCAAATTTAATCCTAACCTGTTTAGTGGTACTGGAGAATAAGTTGCTTTCAGGAAAATTAGGCTAACCAAGATGGCCGCGGAACTATTTGGCCAATCAAGCCCCCTTGAAAAAACGTGGTTCAGCTCTTGCCCTAGATGATAGTTCATGAGTTTTGAATCGATCCCCCAAGCGGTTTGAGATTTTTAGTCATATCTAAAAATCAGCCAAAATCCAAGATGGCCACCAGCCACATTGGACGATCGGCTTCGTTTGAACAAACTTGGATCTCTCTTGGATCTCTTTCAGGCCAGGTGAGCTAATAATTAAGGTAGTGTGATCATTGAGAGGTCAAGGATAACCTGCAGGTCAACAAAAGTGAGTCCCTAAACTTGAGTTAACGTTCCAGTTCAATAATAGGGTGCCATATGGTTGACCTGTTGACCTACATATCGTTTATCTGCATGCCAAATCTGTTGATGATCAAGAACTCATTATCCAATAACACAATTTACCCAATGGAGGAATCTAGTTTTAGCTATGCCCCGCTCATCGCTAGCTACGCTCTGCCCAAACTGGGATCGATCGAACCCTGAATCTCGATTTTGAGAAAACAGGTAAGCTTTTTAACATTTTGAAACTCATTTAACTGGGTGCTGCTCCTGCCATACGCATCGTCAAATTAGTTTCAAAATATTCAACAGAATGTTTATTAAATAATAAAGACACAACTTGACCGACTATTAAGCGTCTATGACGGACTTAGATAAGCCATTCATGACGTATTTGATTATAACATCAGCCTATCTATGACATAATCCATTATGACATCATATACTTGATTGGATTCCTATATTGAGTCATCGCAAGCTTTGGACACAAAATCAAAAAAACTTCTTGGTGATGCCATAGGAAAACGGCAGGCAAGGCCGTGAGAATATCTTTTCAAAGTGATATTAACTGGAAATGCATTTCCATAATTGAATCAGCTTGACCTTGAACATTAACATTTGGACCCCAAAATGAATAGGGTACGGTAATTAATATGTGAATTAAGACTGACAAATATAATTTCAGAATGGCAACACTACCATATTGTTGGTCAGGGGCGGTTTATCCCCGGCTTCAACCTTATCGGCTAATTTCCGATACGTGTTCTCCGCCTCATCAAGCTGTACCCGTAACTGGCGGCGCTTCGAGAACTGGGTCCTATTATTCCTGAGGAGTTCAAAATGAAAAATATTTAATGAAAACATGTATCCAGTATTCCTGTACCACCGCCATCACCACCTCATTCTCCATCCATCCCACATTCATATCCAGTAAGATTATTTTTTAAACTTTATCACTGGAATGACTGGCTTGGTTATCGAGCCAGTCATTCCAGTGTTAAATTTTCAAATAGTCTCCACTTGATCTGCAAATAGACGTTTCTCAAGACCACTGCCGAAGTGACTTTTGACCGGCTTCAGTCAAAACTGGTCTCTGTAGTGGTTTTGAGGAATGTCCATTTGCAGACAAAGAGAATACTGTTTTTGAAAAACTACAACTTTCCAGTGGTAAATTTTCAAATATAGTTTTTCTGTTGGTCTACAAATGGACATTTTCTAAGAGGAAAATTTCAATTTTCTTTCCTAAATTTGATTATTAACTGTCTGACTATTGTAAGCCACCAGACAATCATTTCAATGACCAATAACTCTGGGACATGCTGAATATGTTGAAAACAATTTGACTGAAAGTTGTTGGTGGCTTAGCCCCCAACAACATTCAGTCAAATTGTTTTCAAAATATTCAACGTATGCATTGTTAAACCCCTATGGGAAACCTAGTCACGCAGACAGTTAAAAGTTTATGGCACAATTTAACTCATCTCATACTAGGAATTCAGGTGTCACAATATGACATACAGAAACGATGCATAGTATTCGCACATTTCAAATCTCTAACATGCCGACAAAGAGGATACATTTTTAATGGTGATATTTTTATAAAATCTGCCATGGATGAAAATTCAACAAAACACTTGGCCATGTGCCTCCATACCTCAATATAATGCTCAAATAGGTTTGGCAGAAGCAGGTGTAGCGTACGTAGCACACTGATGCATACAAGTGTTTTCGCCGACAAATCATTTCGCCGATAGTCAATTTCGTTGACGCTATGTGGTTGAATATGTAAGACGTTTCGTCAACAAATATAATTGTAGACTTTCAATATTTGCAATTGAGTAGACCTAGATCCAGCACTGTGTCAACAATAAAGCTCACTTGATGCTTTGATTTTGGAGATTTTTTGGACTCTCAATATTTCATCACATACTACTAAACATGTCAAAATTTTCGAAAAAAAACAATTCTTTCACAGTAATTTACTTGCTGTCACCATTTCAGGCATAACATTTACTGTCATGTAATTCCAAGAACAATTTTCCTGACGTTTCCTGTAGGCTTCCGCGATTATTGCTTTGAGTGATCGCGGTCGATAATTTAGGAATAATTGTGATTACCCGATTAACCAGCTTGGGTACTAATTGACGAGCCATAATAACAACGGTATATATGAATGATGAAAGCTGCAAAGGTATTTAAAAATGCCCATTTGCAGGCCAAGAGCAGAGAATTTTTGAAAATGTATCACTGGAATGCCTGGCTCGATAGTCGAGCCAGTCATTCCAGTGATACATTTTCAAAAATAGTCTTCTCTTGGCCTGCAAATGGACACACATTCACTGAGCAAAATGACAATGTTCGGGAGCGGTCGCATTAAAAAGTAATTAAATTGCAGGTTTTGAAATATTTTATGCAGTAGAAATTCTTCACAATTATTTGATTATTTAATTTTTAATCATAAATTAACGATTTAAAGAATAATCACGATTTTAGATTTAATCGCGTAATTCTAGTTTTATGTAAATATCAATAAACTTGACCTAAGGCATGTTCCTCTTAAACAATTTATTTACTTTCCAACAAACCTGTTTGATCAAAAAATACATAAACCAAGTGACTAAGAGAAATTTCATGAGATGAAATGGACTTGAAATGTTGATTTTATTTATATTTCCGCAAAATGTTGTCGGAATCGCTATGGCAATTTGTATGCCACATGATAATAATACCTATGATACAATACAATGCAAAAAGATATATTACATAAATTTCTTCAGCCTATATAAATGAATTTATGTTTTAAGTCAAATCTATGTCACAATAATGTTATCTATATAAATAATTTTCAATAAACATTCCACAAATCAAATTTAAAACAAGAAAATAAGATTTCCTTTATGAATGTCCTTTTGCAGGACAGGACAGTGTTTACTTCTTTCATCTGAGAAACATGATTTAAAGCCGACGTGTCTTATCAAGAAAAGACTATTTTTGAAAGTTCCCCACTAAATGACTGGCTCAGTTATTGAGCCAGTCATTCTAGTGGTAAATTTTCAAAGCCTTCTTTTGGCTTGCAAACGTACATCTCTTAAAACTATTGCAGAATCCATTTTTTGTATGCTTGATCTTTAAATGGGTTAACCAAACCAAGACTGCAGGCAACAAATTTGCTTGGAGTTAACCCTTTCAACGACAAATCCTCAAATAAATCAAATTCTTTCCGATATAAGACATATTCTGTTCCTCCTCCTCCTCCTTGTGGATAAAATCAAAGCCCAAATCAAACTCAGTTGGTAGAATAAATAATTCTTATAATTACCCTTTCATCTTGACCACTAAATCAAAAATTCAAGTCACCATCCCAAAGATGTTTCATAGAGATTGTTCACACATAACTTGAGTAGTTCACTAATGATTCGCCAATCATGAGAGGATGAGATACGGCAAACGGACATCAGACTAGTAAGCTACAGGGATGTGAGTTATCTCGATGAAAAAAATAGGAACTGGTTCGATGCAAAGTGCCAGTGCCTCTTGACGTAAAAATTGTCATGATCACTTATGCCAATTAACCCTTATATTGTCAGGCGAGTCAAAAAAGCCTATGCATTGGACTTGAGAAATAGTCATTTGAAGGATAGCACCGAGTCAAATTTGTTTCAAAATATTCAACAGCTTACCTGTATACTTTTCTGGAAATTGATAGTCAGGGAGTTCAGAGCTCGATCGATCCCAACACAAGCGAGGTGAGGGTGGAGCGTAGCTAGAGATGGGCGGGCGGGCCATAGCTAAAAATGGAACGGTCCATTTGGATGTGAACAAGTATCAACAACATATCTCCCGAATTCACGAAGGGAAAATCACCAACTCTGGCGCATGCAATCATATTGGAGAGTTGAAGTTTCTGGCTTGAGTTTCAGGTCAAATGGTCAGATATCTAGGCCATGAGATCACTAAGTGAATATTGAGAGACATTTTTGGTGATAACTTGAGAATGCAAAGGGGTAGAAACACCAAATTGGTCACATTGAATCATATCGGGGTGGGCTAAAACAACTGCGTTCCAAACGACTTTTGAGTTTCAAATTAGAGTCAATATATCTAGCTCACAGGTTGACTAGGTGCATATTGGATTGCACATTTTTTGCGATATTCTTTGGAATGCAAGCCGATAGACCATCAAATTTAACACATTCATTCCTAATCTGTTGGCCTGAAAATAGTTTCAGTTTCAGGTCGCATGGTTAAATACCTAGGTCATAGGGTCACTAAGTGCATACAGGCATACACATTTTTGGCCATACATGTGGACAGCAAGAAGCTAGAATCACAAAATTTGGCACATTTATTTATATTATGGTGGGCAAGTAGTTTTGGACAAAGGGTCAAATATCTAAGTCACTGGCATCATTATGTGCATCGGCATCGCTGAGTGGAGTGAGTCAGCACCTCATCCGAGTGCAGTCTTATTATTATTATCCACACGTTTTGAAAACAACGTCACGGATATTATAATAACCTCTGACCGTCCATCCATCACGCTATCTCCTCCCAAACCATTGTGTGGAACTCAACCAAAATTAGTACAGTATGTGGGTTACCCATATGAATGTGTTTTGCAGACGACATGTAGATTTGGTTCCAACACCAACACCCCCCCACCCCCAAAGGTCAGTCACGCTATCTCCTCCCAATCCGTTGTGTGGAATTCAACCAAATTTGTTATGTGGGTCACCCAGATGATCACACTTTGCAAGATGACATTTACGTTCGACTACCAACCCCAGGGGTCAGGTGGAGTAAAAAAGTCAAATATTCTAAAAACTGTTCACCACGCTATCTCCTCCCAAACTGTTGCGTGGAATTCAAACAAATTTGGTATGTGGGCTACCAATATAATTGCAGATTGTGTGATAACATTTATATTTGACTCAACACCCAGGAAAGGGGCCAAAAGGTCAATAAATTGATTCTAATGCAACTCCTCTGAAACTGGTCCATAGAATTTTGTAGGCGAGCTACCCATATGATTGTGGAATACAAAAGGACATTTACACTTGGCTTCGTCCCCCCCCCCCACCATTCCCTCTCCCTCCCCCAGGGATAGGGTTGGGGTGGGGGTCACGGTCAGTGTTAAGTCAGGATTTGTGATGATACACCATCGACCGAGCAATCTGGTTATTATTAATTATTATTATTATTATTATTATTATTATTATTATTATTACAATTAGTTAGTGGGTGAACAATGACGGCACTCACTTGGCGAGCAGATATGATGCAATGCATATCGCGATAAAGACGAGCACAGATATAAGTATTCCGATAATAATGAGCGTGCGATCACGAGCCAACTGCTGCTTACCTGTAAATGTAAAGTCAGTGTGGGTGCTGTTAGTGTTGTATACATGCACGAACCATTTAATATATCAAAAACATTCACATTAATAATGTGTGATACAGATACTCAATTTCGTTTTCAAAACATTGGAAAACTTCATGCGTGTTCTTGTATAACAGTCCTGAGGAAACCCCTCATTTCATGCATTTTGTGAGTATAATATACAGTTATAAATTCCGAGTACAACATCTTGCGCAATATATATATAAATTAAACAATGGCTACAATCATTACAATGATTAGACATAAACATTAATATTTAGCTTTAAAAGGATTTAATTTATACAAATTAAACAGGAACCATATTAATATTACTTTAAATATTAACAAATTGTTTATTTCTATTGAACAATGTTGAAATAAGGCACAACAACACTGTAGTAATGTTGTTTCCAGAATCATCACCAGTTCTTAAAATAGAATCTTAGAATCTGAACTTTCAGTGGACTATGCGTTAACTGTCTGAATGCTGATTTTTTTTACATATTCCAGGGGTTATATCTCTGGACCTGCTAAATATTTTGAAAACAATTTGACTGAGTTGTTGGTGGCTATGCTACCAACAACTTTCAGTCAAATTGTTTTCAAAATATTCAGCAGGTTCAGAGTTATTGCTAATTGAAATTGTTGTCTGGTGGCTTGCAGCAGAGAGACAGTTAAATGCCTTCCATAACATGATCGCAGAGAAGACCGTGCAATCAATAGAGTAAGTGTTCAGAATTCGAATCAGATAAGTCAAATATATATAATTATCTAACAGCGTAATAATTATTTAAAAGCTTTTGTTTCTAGCTGATAGCATCATTTTGGCTTTCTTCATTAGCAAAAGCATAGCTAGGCAGATGATATTTGCTGGTATATGGCTATAAAGTTATTGATTGGGTACACCTCATGAATAATCAAAGAGCAATTTGGCCCAAAGTTGCTGAACTCTATCTTAGACAGCGAACTTTCAGCCAAATTTTTCACAAAATATTCAACAGGTTTCACATTAATTTCTCTTCAATCAATTTTTTGTGTGACTTTAAAAGGAAATAGCTAAGAAGAGTGTGAGTAAAATTTGTGTACATACTCTCGAGATTTTCTAAGATATGGATGAAATCTTTGATTTCACACCGATGTCCCAGGAACTCGCGAAGACACCTGCAGAGAAGCGTAGTATGCAATATAAGCTTAGAATAAGTATCTTTTAATGGTCAATATTGGTCAAGAAAATATAAACTTGTGCTTAGTGAATGTCCACTTTCATGTCAAGAGTAGATTTTAGAAAATTTATCACTGGAATGACTGGCTAAGTTATCGACCCAGCCACTCGAGTCGAAAATTTTCAGAAATAGTCTTCTTTTGGCCTGCAAATATGCATCTCTGAAAGGCACTATAGAGAATATTTTGTCTTACGTGACCATTAAAGAGTTAGGACAGAAGTTATTTTTTAATCAGCATTGCAATATCTACTGAAGGTGTGACGGAAAACTCATTGTATAGGCAACCAATTCATTCTAAACTGACACCCGCAATGTGAGTGCAGTCTTACAAGAGAACAAGAAAATTTCAAATCAACATGGGCTGTATATTCTACATATTTGCTTCCTTATTAGCATTGCCATTCAGATAGAGTGTATATTACTGAGTAAAAATTAGGACACACTATATATTTCTTATACTAGTCCTTAAAAGTGCGCGAAGCATTTAAAAACAAAATTTGTTTGAAAATTTCCAGAAATACTTGAAAATGCTTAAATTTAGAAAAACAACTGAAAATCTATGCTTTTTTTCATTAAACTTTTGCCAAAAGTAAATAACGTCCTACTGAGTGAAATTTTTACCATTTCATGATCAAGATTGTCAAGGAGATTAAAATTTGTGCCTAGTGATGTTCATTTGTGAAGATTAATTTTGAACATTTACCACTCCACTGACTGGCTGGGATATAAAGCCAGTCATTTCAGTGGTAATATTAAAAAAACAGTTATCTCTTGGCCATTCCTCAGGATCAGTGCAATGGTCAGATTTGGTAGGCTTATCTATTAAAGGCGCAAAAGTAAGTGAGAATGTAAAAAAGTCAGCAATGTTTGCAAAAAGGATCCTTGAAATTGTTTGAAGTACTTGAATTTACATTTTTCATGAAGCGAAGAAGGCTGATATATAGGCTAGAGTGGCATAGGTTGCTATAAATACAATATCAAGGTTGCTATAGAGCGCTAATATGTTAGCAACAACGTTGAAAATATGAGTCTGTGTGTTGGTGAAATATACATGTTCTCATGTTTGTCAGTATGCACTCACAACGGCAGTTAGTGATAAAATTACTGTCTAGCTAAACCTGATCTGCTTATAATAGAATTCTTACGTCACAACTGAATGACTATTACAGCGCTGATTATAATGCCCTACGATAGCTTTAATGCCTGCTTTGATACGATACCTTGTTATCTCCCCTCACTATTAGCCATCAGATTAATTTCCCTATGCTAAAATGATACATGATGGGTAAACAAATCAATAATGTAGGTCTTACTCTCCTGTTTCTAATTGTCATTCATTTAAATCTCATTACAACACGGTGGGCAGGGGTGTAGTCCTTGTTAGGAAGACCTATGAGAGGTATCAAGCCCACAAATGGACCTCTCCAGTTTATCCATCCACCATATGACATCATAATCAACTACGTGACTTGTAGAATGACATCATAATCAATTACAACATGAATGACTAGATTTAGTCCATCTTAAACGCTTAATAGTCCGACACGTACGAATTGTATGTCTTTACAATTTAATAAACATTCTGTCAAATATTTTGAAACTATTATAGATATCCTTGAAGAGTGGCCAAGGGACTTACAGTCCTGTTTTGTACAGCACCTCTGAAGAGCTAAGTTTCAATTACTCATGAAGCATCACACTTCTTTAATGACGGCTAGTAATAAGGGGAGATAAGTACACTTATAAAACAAGGCATATCTAAAGAGTAAAATGAGTATGTTAATGGAGATACAAGTGGGCCAGCAGCAATGGCGGCGGAACAGCACTACCCCAAACGGCACTTTCACCGTCACAAACCAATTGCAAAAACTTACATAAAATTTATTAAATATTATGTTGAATATTACTGAAATTAATTTGCATTGAAGCTGTTGCTGCCCTAGGTAGAAACAGCTTCCAAGCAAATTAATTTCATAGGATACAACAAATTTATGTATCATTGCCTTCAGCACTGAGAGTTAATGCATAGTATTGCCGACTGTCAAGCTGATAAATTGCTCGTAGGCAGGCGAAAGATAGAAAGGTATGCTTTTGATCTTTTGTCTTATGAAAGTTAGTAAAAATAAATGGAATTTAATGAAATACTGTCTATCCCAAGTACTTGATTACATACAGTCCATTGTCAAAGAAGGAATCAGATCTGTTACTCAAGTATCTGACATCATAATCAAAATACATCACTTGTTAGCTGGTTTCTCTTGGCTCGCTGTCCTTTGCAAGGTCGCTGCTAACAAACCATAGCACTTCCCAGCCTTTTGACCAATGAATCAATCACTGTTGTCATTGTTACATCTGACCAATTAATATGAAGCATGTCTGCTTGGATGAATACGAGTCAGTGGTCACCATGGCGGCCCCCTCATTCCTTCAACAGTCTCGTGGCCAGCATCAACCTTTCTCCATCAATTGTGGCACGTTTTAACCCTTCCTCACTCCCATATAGGTTGTCTGTCTGTCTGAACTCTCCTCTCTGTTGTGTTCTGTGCTTGTCTTTGTGTCATAGTTCACAGTTGTACTTGTCACCCAAACCATCTCTTTGAGTCGTCTATCAGTGCTTGCCCGGGTTGTCCACCGTATCACATTAATGTAATATTTTCAAAGTGTTCATAGCATACCTTTCTATTTCAAGCCATTAAGGTAGGCGCCTCCATGTAGTCAGTCTACCTAATCAGGGGAGTTAACTCTGTTCCACAGAGGAACAGACCACTGAAGAACAGAGATAACCCCCATCCACTGTTCATCTTTAAAAAAGCTGGCCATTAAATTGAGGCAATTACTGCTTATTTTAACTAATTATTTATATAGTTATTTTTAAACCTTTGCATTTTTTGTTACATTACTGTAGAACAGCGAAACAGTAATATTCTTTAAAGAAAATATATTGTAAAATAAATTTTCACAAAATACTTGAATGCATGCAAAACAAAACAAAAGACCTGATACGAATTTGAACATAAATACTAATACAAAATTAAAACATTGAAACACTGTTAGACCATGAACTCAACATGTGACCGGCAAAAATATACGATAGTTCATCATGCACAGCTTATGAAACAAACAGTAAACTTCAACCTGATGTGGGGTTAGTTAATTGTCAACAAACAAACAATCTGATGTGTTATTTATTTTTGTCAATGCAGCATATTAGCATGTTCCTACCAGCTCTGGGTTGTATGATCATTCTACATCTTTTGCCGATAAAATTCTGATGACATCTGTAAACAGGAGTCAACTTACATAATCAGTACAAATCATTTACAACGCCAGGAAACCATTGTCCAATCAAGCACAAAACACATCATAATGTAGTAGCGACTTTCAGTCAAATTGTTTTCAAAATAATCAGCAAAAGTTTAAACACTTTAATAGTCAGGTTTGGTCAGGAAAATTGAAACATTTGTTTATTGAATGTCCACTTGCCGGCCAAGAGAACTGTTTTTTGGAAATTTATCACTGGAATGACTGGTTCGACTATTGAAAATAGTTTTCTCTTGGCCTGCAAATGGACATTCCTCAAGAGCACTGCAGAGGCCAGTTTTGGCCGGGCTGACCATTAAAGGGTTAACTAAAGCCGGTTGTAATGGGTTATCAGAGTACAGGACTGTAATAAGCTAATGCAACTTGACATGATTCTAGATGAAGCCTAGAAAACGAGCCATATCACAACTTGGATATGACATTAAGGCAGGATCAAAATTGCAATGGGAAGAGTTAGGATGTAATTTGTAAAGAGAAATGAGTTAGGATTTAACTTGTAAAGAGCAATGAGTTAGGATGTAATTTGCAGAGTCAGGATGAAACTTCCATAGAGCAGTGAGTCAGGATGAAACTTCCAAAGGGCAGTCAGGCAGGATGGAACTTCCAGAAGGCAGTGTCAGGATGAAACTTTCAAAGGGCAGTGTGTTAAGATAAAGCTTCAAAAGGGCAGTGAGTCAGGATGAAACTTCCATAGAGCAGTGAGTCAGGATGAAACTGCCAAAGTGCAGTGAGTCAAGATGAAACTTCCATAAGGCAGTGAGTCAAGATGAAACTTCCACAGAGCAGTGAGTCAGGATGAAACTTCCATAGGGCAGTGAGTTAGGATGAAACTTCCAAAGGGCAGTGAGTTAGGATGACACTGCCAAAGGGCAGTGAGTCAGGATGAAACTTCCATTGGGCAGTGAGTTAGGATGAAACTTCCATAGGGCAGTGAGTTAGGATGAAACTTCCATAGGGAAGTGAGTTAGGATGAAACTTCCATAGGGCAGTGAGTTAGGATGAAACTTCCAATAAGGAAGTGAGTCAGGATGAAACTTCCATAGGGCAGTGAGTTAGGATGAAACTTCCAAAGGGCAGTGAGTTAGGAGGAAACTGCCAAAGGGCAGCGAGTCAAGATGAAACTTCCATAGGGCAGTGAGTCAGGATGAAACTTCCATAGGGCAGTGAGTCAGGATGAAACTTCCATAGGGCAGTGGGTCAGGATGAAACTTCCATAGGGCAGTGAGTTACGATGAAACTTGCAAAGGGCCGTGAGTCAGGATGATACTTGTATAAGGCAGTGAGTCAGGATGAAACCTGCAAAGGACACCAAGACTGGGTGCAACCCGCAAAGGGTTGCGAGCTAGTTCGGGAGAATGGATTGATTTACTAATTTACAATGACACAGCACTGCACGTCACCAGATCTCTGTTGTATGGCCCATATGAGATGCTAAGTAAATAACAGTATTGAGGAAAAAATATTTCATTGAAGACTGATATACATGTATACGTTTTGAAGACAATAAATTCTCATTAAGACTTTGGGCGGGATTCTCTGTGTCCATTTGCAGACCCCGAAACAACCCTTAAATGCATTGCTTTCCCCTAGTATTAATTTTCCTGTTACTACCTCTGCAGCAGTCATAGGAGATATCCATATGCTGGTCAAGAGCAAACTATATTTTTTAATGTACCACTAGAATGACTGGGGAACCACTCATTCCAGTGGTAAAATTTCAAACATAGTCTTCTCTTGGCTTGCAAATGGACATTCATTAATCACAAATTTCCTTCACAATTTTTCCCAGTAAAAGGCAAAGCGCATAATGGAAATAGGATGCATATGATGATTACTGGTAAAAAAAACAGACAAAGAAACCCGGCGTTAAAAACTTGATCTATATAAGATGAATGGAACAAAAGATATGAAACCGGTAATAAATTTTCTATTTGTTCGTACAAACTTACAGACAGAATCGGATACCCTGATCTGTGTACAGACATGATCCGTTATTGAGACAATATGGTCTTGTTTCATCCTCATCTGGACATGAATGGTACTGCCAGTGTGGTACAACTGAAAGATAATAGAAATAGTCAGATGGATATCCATGTACATGTACCACGAACTAGCTATTTATGGAACAGATATGTAACAATTCTACTCTTTTCTGAAATTGATAACTTTCAAATACAGGTATAAGTTTAACAAGAAAGACCATTGAAAATATTTAACCCTTTCATAGATCAAATCCAAGTAGTTCAATTTCAAGGCACACCATACAGGAAAGACATCATGATTAAATATTTTAAAAACAAGAATGCAATATCACTGCCAAACCCGTTAAAGTCTGTATAAAGCTTTACAAATACATTTTCTCCCAGTCTCATAGTTTATGAGGTAAAATTAAAGGAAAGGATCAGGGAACTAACATATAGCTTAAGCGCTCCTAGATTTAGTAAATGCTTTTTCTCAAATAAATCCCGTTTCATTTAATTTTTCACGGATGGGAGTTGATTTAAAATTGTATGAAATTACCAATAAACATCATTTGTTATTTCCTTTTCCCTTCCTTTAAGCATAAGACACCTCTCCGGTGTCATATGCTACCTGGTTACGGGTAGACACACATGGAGGCTATAGGTAGACAGACATAGGATAATTACAAAGTGTCACGAGACTAAATTGTAATAACCCTGTCTGTCCGAATTTGTCAGCACCACATTATCTGACATTATTGCGTGGGTTGGCTAAAAATTCTTGTATAAAAAACCAGTGTCCCCATGTGAGATAAGTCATTCTGGAGGCGGCAACTTGGTGTAGTGGCTAGCACTCAATGGCCAACATTTTCCAAGAAAATTTACATTTCTTCTCAGTAAATGTCAATTTGTAGGGCAAGAGTAGACTATTTTTGAAAATTTACCACTAGAATGACTGGCTCGATTATTGAGCCAGTCATTCCAGTGGTAAATTTTCGAAAATAGTCTACTGTTGACCTGCAAATGGGCATTCCTCAAGACTACTGCAGAGGCCGGTTTGACCAGTAAAGGGTTAATTAACCAGAGTGTAAAGACTGAGAAGTTACCACTAATAGACTGAAATAAAACCCGCCTAGCTATGGAGGGAGAACTTAACCCCTTAACCCTTGTATTTGTCCCAAAAAATGTATTTTCTCATAGAACAAGTCCATTTGCAGACCAAGACTATTTTTGAAAATTTACCAGAAATGACTGGCTCGTTGAGCCAGTCATTCCAGTGGTGAATTTAAAAAAATAGTCTTCTCTTGGTCTGCATATGGACATTTCTCAGGACCATTGCAGAAGCCTTTTTTGGTTGATACGAGCGTTAAAAGGTAGTACAGGAAATGTGTCAACTGATATAGCAAATTTTTTAGCCTATGCTGTGTATTTATAAGTTACCTTTCAGATTTGCAATAAAATTACATAACCGATTTCCGATAAGAGTCTGGCATCGACTTTAAAATCACATATGCTCTTTTTAGTAAATAGATAAATTTATTTGGCAATTCATGATTTCCCCAGAGAATAGATACCAATCCGTTCAACACATGATAGAGGCGACTATCGGATCTACTGTGGCCCAGTTCACTGTGTAATTTGACAAGATGTTGTCTGAGGCAGCAGCAGCTTTCAGTCGAATTATTTTTTAAATATTCTCTGAAATCTCTTACATGACTGTCTTGAAAGGGTTACAAAGGGTTATTACATACTATTCCAATGTTAACTCTTAGCACTCTGATGTCAAAATTTTAAATTTTCAAATTAAATTAAAAGATGAACTGGTGTTTATTTTTAAACAAATTTGGTGGAAGATGGTGCTGTTGTAGACAGCAACATCGTCTACCAAATTTTTTTTTAAATGTACACCAGTTTCTTTTGCTATTGACACAGTAAAAGATAGAATGTTGACACCAGAGTGGAAAGGGTTAATTGTTCCATGTCTAATGCAAGTAATAATCAGATAAGAATTTCTACTGTACCTGGTGTAGTTTTTTTTTTCGTTTTTACTGTAAATGAAAAGAAAATTATTATTATTATTATTATTATTATTATTATTATTATTATTATTATTATTATTATTAACTACAATTCACCGATATTGCACATCTTAAAACGTGCAACAATGTGTCTGACAAGACCAATTAATGGTGTTTACGTCAAAATCAAAAGGTGTGAAACGATTATTAGATTACGTAAAAATGCGTTCTTAGATTTATTTCCAGGCAGATAGAAGAGTTTTGCATTAACCAGAGGGTCAGAAGCACATCCTGTCATGAGTGTTCTGCCACAGAAACTATGCCAATAGATGTACTATATCCAAGAGGGTTTATTGGTATACAAGATTATGGCACAGATAGGAACCTATGAAGTTAAATTTTAAAATGTTTTTTAATCTCCCTAGATTTTTCCATTTCCATGGTGTAAATTTAGTCATATATATAACTTGTCAATTTGGGCAGATCCTGTACAATACAATAATTTGCCTGGCTGCTGCTCTTGCCTATGCCTATGGCAGCGACATCACCCAAGCAAATTAGTTTCAAAATATTCTACAGAATGTTTATTAAATATAAATCCATCAGACACAATTTGTACACTAGAAAGAAATATGCAATGTTCATGATGGATCTAGATACGTCATTCATTGTGCATATTGATTGTGACATCATACGACATGTGACACAATGCACTGTGATGACATGATATAATTAACCCTTAGCATTCTGATGTCAATATTCTATCTTTTATGGTGTCAATAGCAAGAGACTAATGTACATTTTTCAAGAATTTTTGTGGAAGATGTTGCTGTCTACAGCACCAGCACGATCTTCCACCAAATTTGTTGAAAAATAAATACCAGTTCATCTTTTAATTTAATTTGAAAATTTAAAAATTTTGACATCAGAGTGCTAAGGGTTAAGTGACAGATCGAATGTCTCCCTAGGATGTCTTGCTCGCTTGGAATATCAGTATTTGCACCTAGACTAGATTTTCAAAGTTCAGTCAATAGAATTCATCCAATAGAATTATGTACGTCCGACCAGGATGTTTTTTCTAGCCAAACCTTTGCTTCAAATGTCTCAGGATCGCAGAAGACAACTTCTAAAGACTGACATAAATACCATACTGATTATACACAATAGGATATCTTTGAGGAAAGAAAATCCAAGCACCGAATCCGACAGCCAGATGTGTTTGACTCAGCATACCAATAATATATCAAAAAATCTTTGCCTAAGAAATCGATCAAGTACTAAATCCAACATCCATGGCTGAAAAATCTTATTTTGACGGTTGATTTGGAACAAAAATTACTTCACTGTACAATCGTACAGATGGGTGTTTGCTGATTTGGTTTTAAATCTTGGCCTCTCTGTATGAGCCTACATGCAGAAGGCCCTTCCAGATGATGCTTTTAACCATTTAACCAATGGAGGAATCCACCTTTAGCTATGCCCCGCCCATCGCTAGCTAAGCTCCACCCATGCTTTGACCCTGTTGGGATCGATAGATTGAATATTTTGAAACTAATTTGACTGGGTACTGTTGCTGCCTATGTTAAATAGTTTCAAAATATTCAACATGTTTATTAAACAGTAAAGCCATACAATTTGTACAACACAACGCTTAGTCCGTCATCACTTAAGCGTTCGTGACGAATTTATCTACGTCATTCATGACGTAATTGATTATGGCATCATCCTACACTTCCTGTAGTTGATTATGATGTCATACGATTGATGGATAAACTGGAAAGGTCTATTAATGGTTAAAAATGGTGAAGAGAATAAAAAAATATGCTTACTGGTATTAAATGGCCATTTGATGCCAAAAGACAATTTACCATAGGAATGACTGGCTCGATTAAGACAGGTATTCCTGTGGTAACTTTTTACCCATATCACTAGATGCATGGAATGCTTGTTGTTGTTTTACTTTAAGTCATTTTTGCATAACACCCCACAGAACCCCCTTGCGGGTTGGTCTGTTGTTTTATTAACCACTATGAAAACATACTTACCGTTCAATCACTACTGGCTAAATCAATTATTTGCATTTTGCTACCAGAATAAGATTTTTATGCCTGCATACCCACCTCCCCATGCCTTTTCCTATTCCTAGGGACCCTCAACCAGGCTTCTGGTTGAGTCCCCTCTCCAGCCTATCATCAAGTATAGACTGGCACCAGTCTATACTCGCCTCATAGTGACGCTTGTCACTATGCGCGCTCGCGCATGCGCATTAGAGCCTGAATAGGAAACAGATTCACTTTTCTAAATTCAAGTGCAAAATATTTCAAATCTTACCACGCGGGGTGGCTGACGCCGGGTCGTAGTGATTGAACGGTAAGTATGTTTTCATAGTGGTTAATAAAACAACAGACCAACCCGCAAGGGGGGGGGGGGGGTCTGTGGGGTGTTGTTATTACACCACAAAAACATCCATTACCGTTCAATCACTACTTGCTAAACCCGTAGATTTGGTCAGTGCTCCATGTCCCCAGACGGTGGGAGGAGATTTAGAGAATCATTAACACAGGATAAAAACCAAACCAATCTTATCCCAATGTTAATAACATAACATAATAGTGCATTTAACTCAATCACACCGTGATTTAACAAATAAGGATAAGTAGAACTTAAAGAACTAAATAAAAACCAAAGAAGACTCTCACCCTTTTTTACAGACGCACAGTCCTAACGAAAATAGTGGGAAGTGCTGGGCATATGGTCTTCGGCTTTTTTAGTTAAAATCGTAATATTACGAAAGAATGAAGTTGCTGCACTCTGGTCTTTAAGATAAAACGAGGTAAAAGTAGACTCAGATTTCCATCCTGTCACCTGCATGACTTCATCTAATGATGAACCGGCAAAAAGAGCGAAAGAAGTAGACATGCCCCTAACATCATGGGCTTTAATATGAGCGAGATTAATTTGATCCGGAGACGCTATTTCGTAGCAAAGCTTAATCGTCTCACAAAGCCATCTGGCAATCGTAGCCTTTGATACTGGCTTAGATAATTCTTCCGCGTAGGAAACCCATAAATGGGAAGGATCTGATCTTTTAAAATCGGTTCGCTGTTTATAAGTTCTTAACACTCTAACCGGACACCAAAGTTTGTCGGAAGGCGAAAAAGACGACAGATTTTAAAATAATAGGACTAGCAGGAAAACGGTTAGACTGGGTTTTAGATAGAAAATCCCTTCTCGGATATAAAACCAAACCGTCACCGGACACTATAAATCTATCCTTTTCCGCAGAAAGAGCATGAATCTCTGAACGTCTTCTAGCAGATGCAGCAGCCACAAGAAAAAACGCTTTAAGAGTTAAAAGCTTAAGACTGATAGACGATATAGGTTCAAAATGGCGACCTGCCAAGACTTGAAGAACCAAAGCCAGATTCCAGGAAGGTAAAGGCTTAGCAGACGGAGGACGAATATTACCTAGACCTCTAATAAAGCTATTAAGAGTCTTAGTATCCTTAACCTCAGCATTCAGAAGACAAGGCAGGGAAGATGCAAGCGAAAATCTATATCCCCTGACCGTATTAGCCGACAACTTCAGAGTCAAACAGATACGATAAAAAATCTAAAACTTGTGGTATAGAAACAGAATCAGGCACGAAACCTTGGTCGGAACACCACTTTCCAAAGATTTTAAGACGACCCTTGTAAACTCTACGGGTCGATTCTCTTCTGGCCGAATCAATAATTTCCTGAGATCTTTTAGAAACCTTATCCTGGAAGCTTTCAGACTCGAGATTCTCCAAACGCATAGATTGAAGATTCCTGGACTTGGATGTACACACCGACCTCTTACTTGAGATAGAAGGTCCTGGGATACTGGAAGGAGACGAGGAAAGTCTACCAGAAGATCCAGAAGGTCCACAAACCAAACCCTCTTGGGCCAAAAGGGAGCTATCAGAAGAATCTCGCAAACTTGTTCCTTGACCATCTTCAACACCAACGGGATCAGAATAGTAGGAGGGAAGGCATAAGCGAACATCCCTGTCCCGGACTGAGACAGGGCATCTACCGCCAGGGCCCGACTGTCCGGAAAAGGAGACATGTAAGAGGAGATCTGGGCATTCAGAGGTCGCGAACAGATCTACTAGAGGACGATCCATGAGATTGAAAATCGCTCTGACAACCGACTTCTTTAACTGCCACTCTGTGTGGGCGAACTTGCTGGGACGTGACAGTTGATCCGCCAGAAAATTCAGACTGCCTGGGACATGAGATGACACTAGAAAAATCTGCCTCTTGCGGCACCACAAGAGCAGATTCCACACTTCTAGACAAAGGAGAGAAGACCGTGTACCTCCCTGCCTGTTGATATAAGCTACTACTGTCGAATTGTCCGACCGAATTGACACTTTGAGGCCTATCACCAGATCTGACCAAGAAAGGAGAGCCTTCTTGACAGCCCACAACTCCAGAACGTTGATGTGGGCTGACGACTCCTCCAGGGACCAAAGGCCGGAAACTGACAGGGAGTCCCAGACCGCTCCCCAACCCTCCTGAGAAGCATCTGTGAAAATAATTGCTTGAGGAGGGGAATTTACCAGAGGAACACCCATCAGTAGCAGAGAACGGTCTTTCCAGAAATCTAGATGAGGGATCAAATGTTCTCTGATGGGAATCTGATGGTAGATGGAATGGACTGACTGTTTCCAAAGGGACATCAAATACATCTGAAAGGGCCTTCTCATCATGGCCGACCAAGGAACCACCTTCTCTACGCTGACCATCAGACCTATCACTCTTAAGAGGAATCTTGCTCTTACCCAAGGCGAGGAAGCAAGAATTTCCATGGCCACCGATAAAGCCTCTATCCTTGGCTCCGAGGGAAAGACTAACCCCCTGGCCAGATTGAAAGAAACGCCTAGATGAGTAAAGATTTGCGACGGAACTAGGCTTGATTTCTCTAGATTCAAAATCCACCCTAGATTGCAAGCCAGACTGCAAACCTCTGGAAGAATACCTTCGAGAATTGAGGAAGACCTTGCTTTTACCAACCAATCGTCTATATAAACATGAAGATGGATAGAACGATGGTGTAAAATTCCTGCCACGGCTGAAACTATGCGGGTAAAAAGGAAGGGAGCCGTGGTCAGGCCGAAGGGCATGGCGCGAAACTGCAACACCCGATCCTTGTAGGCAAACCTCAGGAACTTTCTGAATACAGGATGAATAAGAACATGGAAGTAAGCGTCCTTTAAATCTATGGAAGACGTCCACATTCCCTGATCCAGACTGGCAATAATCTGGGAAACCGTCTCCATCTTGAACTTTGGGGTGAGAATGTTCTGATTTAACTTCTTCAGGTTTATGATTGGACGCCAACCTCCTGACTTCTTTGGTACTAAAAAGATGGTCGAGTAGTAGCCCGGGTCTACTCCCCAACTGGGAACTTCCTCTATAGCCCTCTTTACAATCATGGCTTCCAACTCCTCTTCCAAAGCCCTCAGTTTCTCCGGATTGGAGGGAACTGGAGTCCACACTGGGCAAAAGGAAAGAAGAGGAGGATGACGGAGCATAACCCCAACGTATTTGGGATACTAGCCAGGAGTCCTGAATGAGGGCTTGTCATTTCTCCCAAAACAGAGAAAGGCGCCCTCCTACTGGCATGTTGGGAAAAGGCGCCCTCCTACTGGCACGTTGGGAACGCAGCACTGGACTGCTTGCTCCAAAGGGGGAGGAAGAAGGGAAGGAATGGGATAAATAAGAGAGAGATTTGGAACTACCCGGGAACTGTCCAAACCTTCAAACTCTCTTCCCCTGAAAACCTCTAGAAGAAAAACGTCCTCTGGATCTAGAAGCACGGCGAGAAGGAGTCTGACCTCTCCTCGCCCAAGACGAAGGAGACTGCCTCCCTACCGACCTCGAACGATGGGAGGAAATGGAGCCGAATCGATCCTCCTCCAAAGATCGATCCCGCTGATCAGATGAGGACAAATTCGAGTTAAGAACGACACTAGAAGGATAAGCTCCAAACTGATCAGGTTTGAGACTCTTCCTTCTCGGAGAAGAATTAGGGCTTTTAACCGAAGAAACATCTCTTTTACAGGAAGAATTGGACCACGAAACCTGAGCCTGAAGCTCCCTAGAGGCCTTCAAGCGCTCAGATTCCGCCCTAATTAAACTAGGAGCTGACTCTCCAAATAGATCAGTCCCGAAAGGAGACGCAACCACAAGATTCTGTTTCAACACCTCAGAAATCCTAAACTCAGAAAGCTTTCTAGACCGACGTTTGGAAGTAATAAATCCTAACGACTTACAAACAGAATTAAGAGAACCTCGGGACAAATCAGCCAAAGAACGAAAGACTGCCACCGGAACTTGTTCACCTCTTTCTTCCGCCTTAAGAATGGACTCCGACAGCAGAGCAAGATAATTAGACGATTTAATCCGAGACCTACAAACTGACTCCCATTTAAACAGATCCGAGGAAAAATCTGACTTAGAAACCTCTTTCAGCTGAGATGATAAAACCTCCCAAGCAGGACCAGACAGAGACTGAGCAGAAGCTACCTTTAAAAAATCCTCCTTGGGAATCTGAACCGGCGAGTCATACTTGGAAACCAGAGAAAAATCAGAGCTAACCGAGTCAGTAACGAAAAAATCTAATATATCTACCACTAAATTGTCAACAGGAAGCACCTGAGGCGAAGATGAAGAAGGATCAGCAGAAGAAAGAGCGGATCTGAAAGGAGGATTCACAGCGAATTCCTCCTTAAGAGGAAGAGAAAGCGAAGAAGCAATCCAACTGTGAGCCATGGACCAGTCTTCCGAAGAGGCCCTAACTGGGAAAAATCTCTTCAGATCCCTGGCCCTGACTGACCTTGGAAATGGACATTCCTCAAGACCACTGCAGAGTGGTTTTTTCCGGCTTGACCATTAAAGGGTTAACTGATGCAGCCTTAAACCCAGACAGGCATTTCCTCACATGGTCATAAAAACGGTCTTTACTGCAAGAGTATGTAGACAAAGCCCATCTTCAGTGAGCAAGCATGTAGATGGGTCTTTACTGGTATCATCAATTAGCTCCTACCTTCACTAGCTGTCTATGTGTGTAGGCAAGTCTTTGCAGATATAGGCCTAAATCCAGTATTCAATGTACAAGCACTAGAATGACTGGCCCGGTTATCGAGCCAGTCATTCTAGTGGTAAATATTAAAAAATACTCTTCCCTCAGCCTTTCAAATAGCCACGTCTGAAGACCGCTCCAAAGTTGTTCTTTGGTCAGTTTGACCATTAAAAGGTTAAGTTGACACAAGAGATATAATGATATGGTTGTAAATCCGCTCTTCGCATGACGTACAGAATGATGCCAATATGATAGATCGAGACAAACAGATTTATAAACTGTTCCTCGTCAGCTGCCAACTTTTCCTCTGTATTCTTCAACACAATCAAAATCAGCAAAAGGCAATACAGAATAAATATCGCCTGCTTTATTGGTCAAATGTTTATTTTCTGTGGACCAAACATTAACCTGACTCAAGTTACCTGATATCTGTCAATTTGAATGCTGTAGTGCCAGACTGGAATAATCGATGACCATTCAGAAAGCCAATAAGCAAATGAGTCATTAATCTACTTCAGCATGCAAATCATACACGACTTATTCACCATAATACGATATCATATAATCCTGGCAAATATTTTCCAAATAGCTTTTGCTGTCAGCCACAACGTTCAATCAAAATTTGGTTAGAAATAAATATTCAGCTCATTTCATATGCACCTTTAAATTGAATGCAACTTTCAGTATTGAGAATGAAAATTGTTAATCTGAGGTAACATTACACGACCCATGTAATGGTCAGATTTGGTCTGAAAATGAGGTCTCAAAGAAAATGTTCATTTGCAGATTGAGATAATTTTTTTTCAACTTACCACTGAAAAGACTGCCATGCATTCCAATGATAAATTCTCAAAAATAGCCTTCTCTTGGTCTAGAAATGAACATTACTCAATACAACTAGTGGTGATTTTGGCCGGTTTGACCACTATAAGGGTCATAGCAAGAGCTCTGATGTACATTGGCCATTTCTCTTGGATCTTTTATCCATTGGATAATCACATTGCAGTCCTATTAGTCAGATCTTCTTAATGTAAATTATATAGATTTTCCCTGACCACTCCAGTAATTGCCAGCCATCTATCATAAATACTGGGCGACCTGCTTGTCATAATTTTTTGTCCGGAAAATAAATTTGGACAAGCGAAAGAGCGGGTTGCTGCTTTCTGAACTAGCGCGTGAGTACGTGTTTTGAATCTTCCAGCGCTTGCATATATAAGTATGCAGAAATGCATATAAATCATCAATTTAAGCTATAACTTGTCTATTACAAATTGCAAAGGCATTCATTATATAAACGCTAAATTAAGTTTGCTATCATCACAATGCATTCAGAATATTAAGAGAAATATTTTGATATATGGATGAAAAAAAATTCGAATAGTTAGCAAGATGTCCGGAAATTCTCAGGCCTGTTAACCCTTACCACTCTGATGTCAAAATTTTTAATTTTCAAATCAAATTACAAGATGAACTGGTGTTCATTTTTCAACAATTTGTTGGAAGATGGTGCTGTCGTAGACAGCAACATCGTCCATCAAAATTGTTGAAAAATGTACACCAGTTTCTTTGCTACTGACACAGTAAAAGACAGAATATTGACATCCGTGGTAAGGATTAAAACATTGCATTTTTCGGATAAATCCGGAGATGGTCGCCCTGTAAATATTGTATTTCTAATTGCTTAAACAATATATAGCCATTCAGGCTTCTCCTCCCACCCACTTTCTCCACACTTCACCAGTCACCATGCTGTCACCAGTCTCTAGTGCCACTGCTCCCTGAACAACATACCACTACCCTCCACCAATTCTCTACAGATTTTACATCCCTTTTTGCTTGGTACATTTTAAACTCTGGAGCCACTGGGCACTCTTGGAGAATCAGTTGGTTGTTTTGAGAGAACATTTCATCTCATGAAAATGCAAACCCCTCCCCCAGGCCTTGGGAAACTCTTTGCAAGCCTAAAAATAACAAAGCTATAAAGAGTTAGCGTATACTGACCTACTGACCTCGCACAGAAAAAGAATACACATTCTATAGGTGGTAGATGGAGAAATAAGGCGAAGCAGCATCATATTAATGTACCGGGAATTAAAGCTTGATTGTTGTGTTTAAAGTCTTAAGTGTTGCTCATGCTAAGTTTGGGCTCTGAATGGATATTTATATAGTAGCGACATGAAGTATATCTGTGTAAATATCTTCCCTCACAATGTTGTAATGGACTAGCCAGAAAGGTTGGGCTATGATGTAGAGAATGAAATTTATGAATTACAGTTGCTCATTCAACTTGACAGATGAATTGTATAGCAAATAAAAAAGTTTTGTTATTAAGTATTTGATGATGAGTGCAAATTGAATATCAAGGAGTTTTATTTGTACATCTGTACTAGCTTTACAATGAAGTTTTGTGATTTGTTCGCTTCTAGGCTTAATTTCCAGATTAAGCCACATGTTTCTTGAATACATGTACCGCAGGAGCTAATGATATTGATGCTTTTTATATTAGATCGGTTTGAAGTAACCCATAGTCATTTACACTTTTTTGCCTCTACTGACATCAAGTTGGGAAAATACATAAAACAGATTTTGCTATTTAACAAGATGATGTTTTTGAATTGGCAATCTTGGGGCCTTCACACATTAGGACAGTGTGCATCCACTAAGCAAAATATAGTTAGTTAATAGCCTCTTATACAAGAGAGCTTCGGATGATAAAGATCTTGTTGGCTAGACAATTTTGGTTATTAATTCATGGAGAGAATCAATAAAGAAACAAGAGGCCCAAGGGGCCTGTGTCGCTCACCTGGAGCACCATTAATTTTTGTCAAAACTGTTGGTGGGTGGTTTAGTAGTCTTTTAAATGAGTTTGTGGACATTTTTGCAAGTGCAATATGGCCGCCAAACATGCTACATTTTGATTGGTCCACGGCGCCCAGGTTTTTTTGATGGATTAACTTCCCTTGAACAAACTTTAATGGCCCTTAGTTCTTAATCATACCGCACAAATTTCAGCCTGATCCCTTCAGCGGTTCTGGAGGAGTTGTTTTCGGGGAAACTAGGTCATCCAGATGGTCGCCGAACCATTTGGTCAATGAAGTCCTCTTAAACAAACTTGGCTTACCTCTTGGCCTAGATGAAGATTACACAAGCGGTTTCGGAGAAGATTTTTAAAGACCTTTCCTAAAATCGGCCGAAACTCAAAATGGCTGCCAGGCAAATTGGCCGATCGGGTTCATTTGAACAGATTTGGATCCCTATGCCCTAAGGATGCTTCCTGCCAAATATAATTGAAATCGGCCTAGTAGGTGTCGAGAAGGCATTTTAAATTTCTCATGGCTTTAGCATGGGAGCTTTGGACGAGAAAACTATCCAAGATGGCCATCAAACTGTTTATCCGACAGTTTTCAAAAATTCCAAATTTGAGCTCAGAATACCCCAGAAAATATATAGAACCAATTTTGGCCTCAAAATCCAGCAAATAAAAAAATCCAATATGGCCGCCAAACACGCTACATTTTGATTGGTCCATGGTGGCCATGTGTTTTGACAGAGCAACTTCTCTTAAACAAACTTTAATGGCCTTTAGTCCCTAATCATGTCTCCCAAATTTCGTCCTGATCCCTTCAGCGGTTCTGGAGAAGTTGTTTTCGGGAAAACTAGATCATCCAAGTGGTGGCCGAATATTCCGGTCAATCAAATCATCTTGAACAAACTTGGCGTAAGTCTTTCCCTAGATGAGGTTTCATAAGTTTTGAATCGATTTCCCAAGCGGTTTCGAAGATTTTTAAAGACATTTCTTAAAATTAGCCGAAATCCAAGATGGCCACCGGCCAAATTAGCCGATTGACTTCACTTGAACAAACTTAGATCCCTATGCCCTAAGGATGCTTCCTGCCAAATATAATTGAAATCTGCCTAGTAGTTCTCCAGAAGACATTTTAAATTTCCCATTGCTTTAGAATGGGCGACTTTGGCGGGAAAATAATCCAAGATGGCCACCAACCCGTTTATCTGACAGTTTCGAAAATGGCAAATTCGAGCTCAGAATACCCAAAAACATATATAGAACCAATTTCAGTCTCAAAATCCATCAAATAAAAAAATCCAATATGCCCGCCAAAAACGCTACAATTTGATTGACCACGGCAGCCGTTTTTTGATGGATCAAATTCCCTTGTATAAAGTTTAATGGCCTTCAATCCCTAATCATATCTCCTAAATTTTGGCCCGATCCCTTAAGTGGTTCTGGAGAAGAAGTCGTTTTCGGGAAAACTAGGTCATCCAAAATGGCCACCAAACCATTTGGTTAATCAAGTCTTCTTGAACAAACTTGACTTACCTCTTTCCCTAGATGATGTTTCATGAGTTTTGAATAAATTCCCCAAGCAGTTTCTGAGAAGATTTTTAAAACCGTTTCCTAAAATCGGCCGAAATCCAAGATGGCCACCAGCCGATCGGCTCCATTTGAACACACTTGGATCCCTATGCCCTAAGGGTGCCTCCTGCCAAATATAATTGAAATTGGCCAAGTGGTTCTTGAGAAGTCATTTAAAGGAAAAGTTGGACGGACCGACGGATGGTCACCACGGCATAAGCCTTTCAGGCCAGGTGAGCTAATAATGCTTATAATGTGGATTAAGTTTTGAAATCTTTTGGGTTATTGATATTTTTACCAATGACCTAATCAGTGTAATCACCAAGCCATTTATGAGTCATCAATTATGATCAGATTTTAAAATATAGCATTGTTCAAATATCAACTTAGGCCAGATAAAATTATATTTGGCATTTCAGTAAAGTTTTGAGTAAAATGTTTGATATTTTTATACAGCAATCTCTTGAGGAATCAATTTAGGAACTTTAAGCAGTCATTATTAGAACACAACTATTTTGCTTGCAAATAAACCAATTTCGCCCAGGTGTATAATTTTCAATGCATTGCCATCATATTTAGAGAAGTAAGAATCCAAGAAAGATAATAACACAAGATCATTCATGAAGACGATAAGGCAGTATGTAGAGACACTATATATTGAAGGCTGAAAATAACTAGGATACTGGCATGGATTGATATGACGGAAATGGCAGTAGACCATTTTTTCTGTCCATTGAGAGGGTTTGAAAATTCCATAACTTAAATCTGTACGACAGGTTGATAATGAGTGTTTAAAAGTTTTATAACAAACTACTGAATATATTGGAAAGATGTCAGTGTTCAGAAGGATGATTATCAAATCTGTTAATTGTTCCATTTCATGTTATCATAATTGTGAACAATTCATTACATGGAATTTATAGTATTTGAGTGCACCCACAGCTTTGAAATCTCGGGGAACTCCGGCTGACTGAGTGGTAATTGGCTAGAATTTATTAGTTACACGAGCACTTACCTGAAAGTGGAAGTTAGATGTTTGACTGTAATTCTAGCCAATCACCACTGGAAGCCGGAGTTACATGCCCACCTCTAGAAAAGAGGTCATAGTTTGAGGTTTCATTTGGGAACTTTTCTTGTCCCACCCTAATTTGGGATTACTGTGCTGTGCACTCAATTTATCTTTGAAGACTGATCTCAGCAAGTCATGACATGTCTCTCATGTAACTCCGGCTTCCAGTGGTGATTGGCTAGAATTACAGTCAAACACCTAACTTCCACTTTCAGGTAAGTTCTCGTTCAACTAATAAATCCTATAGAATCATGTTCACTTTCATAACCCATATAGATATTGGCAAAAGGAACATTGAGAATTTTTTTTTGAATACATTGGATAAGCTCACTTGGTTCAGCAAAGTCAGCAGAAGCGATATCGTCCTCCACCCCCACCATCAACCCAAACATTTCAGACAAACTCAAGAATTGACATACTGCTAATTGTGTAAATGGTAATACTTCAGAAAACGTAATCAGACAATGAAAATGAAATCACAGGCCATGAACTTTGAAAAATCAGCATAAAATCTAATAATAGATTACAGGTAATTTTTCATGTAACCAATAGTTCAGGTATGTACCCGTCATTTGCATAAAGTAATTAGCTGGCTATGTAATATTTACTTTCAGAGATTAATATGTACAGCAAAATGATTTTCCATGTGGTTATAAGTCTTGTTTGTAGTTCATGGTGCAAACTGAACATGAATTCGATTATTTTACCACTTGAAAATAAATCAGGACCTCATTTTTATGTAACCTAATTTTCAATCTGCACTTTTTGATTTTGTGCAACCAGCACGGGACCTATTGGTTTCGTTACACCGAATTTCGAGGCCGGAAATCATGGATCTCGCCGTAACATATTATGTGAAAAACTGAGATTAAGAATGGGAAAGGAAATGTTGGTGAATATCAAGTTTTTTTCATGGAGGTCCTCCGGAGAATATGGGTGAATTTCACTGAAACCAAATCATAGCACTGTCTCTCCACAGAGTGGGAAACAATTCACCTTTCCAGAGTACACATCCATCATCTGACGTCATATGACATCATAATCAGCTCAGCGCGTGTATCATGATGTCACAATCATTACGTCACAAAGGGTTCCATATAGACCATCATCAAATCTCAGAGTCTGACACGCTGTATGAATTTTATGTCTTTGTAATTCTTTGCTATTGAATAAACATGCTGTTTTATATTTTGAAACTAATTACACTGGGCACTGTTGCTGTCTTAGGCAACAACAACACCCAGTCTATGTGTTTTTTGTGGAAATTGAGTCCGGGTGTTCAGAGATCGATCGATCGATCCCGACACGAGCGAGGTGTGGGTGGAGCTTAGTTAGAGATGGGTGGGGCATAGACAAAACTGGAAAGGTCCATTGTGAGTGTAGGTGGAAACCTTATATATCTGACATGAACAAGAAAGTTCAGAGGAATTAAGGAGTTAGATCTGTCAAAAATTAGCTATTTCACCAAAAGACACAGCCATATTTTCATTTGGTACTGGCAACATTTCACAACTTTCACAGGAGACGTAACTAAACAGTAGGGGCTGCATTAACAATGACAGACACAGACAGACATAGACACACACCCACAGACAGACAGGCAGGCAGGCAGACAGACAGACTGAAAGATGAACGGACAGATGGTGAGGCACAGATGGATGGAGGGACAGACAGATGGTTAGATGGCTGGATAGACAGGTAGATGGACACACAAAAATGCTGATTGCTATATCCTCCCTAAACCTCACATTTTACAAGGGGGTGGGGGATAAAAATATGCTGCTTGTTCTTAATAACTTTTTATGTCTCTCTGCAAGAAATCTGTGAAAAAGCTGTCAAGCTATAAATAAGCAATCTCATGAAAGATTTTTATGTTCAAACTCATGGTGGTAATCACTTACTATTACAAAGTACCACAGACTGACATCATTAATGTAATGGCCAATTTAAGCATGAAAGAAAAACTCTACACATACCACACATGTAAGATTGGGGGGGGAAGCAATTAAATTAGAGGATTTATTCACAAATTATATGATTTGCAAGAGACCAGATATATTTCATTGTGCCCTCATCCTGTAAGGGAAATAGGCTATTGGATTGAGGGGCCTGTGTGTGTGTGCGTGCGTGCGTGCGCGCGCGTGTGTGTAGCCAGAGATGTATCTCAAAGTTATCTGATCTAATTTGACACCAATTAGGCTGTTACCATGAACGAACATTTCCAGACTTTGGTCATGATGAGTATTAAAAAACCTGGATCACAATCAAATCAAATCTAAGAATATCTCAGAAACTGCTGGTCTGATATATAGCTCAAATGCTAACATATTTAACCCTTTAACTCATGCAGTGGTCTTGAGAAATGTCCATTTGTAGACCAAAAGAAGACTATTTCTGAAAATTTACCACTGGAATGAATGGCTCGATAACTGAGCCAGTTATTTCAGTGGTAAATATTATTTAAAAAAATAGTTTTCTCTTGGTCTGCAAATGATAATTTTTTATGAGAAACTTTCTTGAATAAATTTGAGGGTTAAAGGGGACAAGATAGGTTAAGATAGGTAGTGAAAGGTTAACCTATTAAACCCTATAGATTCTTTCTGATGTGAGGAATATTCTTTTATCTTGTAATGGAAGATTCCAGTTTCTCAGTCAATCAATCAAATGATGTCATAATTATCAACTATGAGATGTGTATCACGTCATGAATGATGTAGCTAAGTTCATCACGAACGCATAATTGATGGCGGACTAAACATTGTATGAATTAGTATGTCTTTACTATTTAACAAACATGTTGAATATTTTGAAACTAATTTGACTGGGTGCTGTTGCTGCCTATCTGTAGGCAGCAACAGCATCCAGTCAAATTAGTTTCAAAATATTCAACAGCTTACCTGTATAGTTTTCTGGAAATTGAGATTTAAAGAGCGCAGGAATGGATAGAGCACAACAAAGGCGAAGCGTGGGTGGAGCTTAGCTAGAGATGGACAGGGAATAGCTAAAACTGGATTCCTCCACTGATAACGCTGTAATTTCAATGGCTAAACCTTTCATGGTCAAGTCAGCCAAAAATGACCTCTGCATTGGTTACTTGAGGAATGTCTATTTATAGACTGTGAGTGATTATTTAAAAAAAATTAAATACCCCTGAAATGACTGGGTCGGACTGAGCCAGACATTCCAGTGGTAAATTTTAAAATAAGAATGTGGAAAAGTGTAATATATTATATCTCGCCTGTTAACCCTTTAATGGTCATACCGACCAAAACCATCCTCTATATCTATATATTCAGCGAGGCACCAAGAAACAACTGTAGCCCGAAAAATATGAAATGTTTTGCTAAAGGTACGAACAATGGCTATGAAAAGCCACAACTAGTCATAATCACATTGACCATCCAATACAGAACAAGATCCCATTGTATTGCCCAATAGGGCAGACTTAAGGATATATGATAAACGCAGAAAGCCTAAACGCTCACTTCACCTGCAGTGCAAGCAATACAAGCCTATGTAACACTAAAAGATAGGCAGTGTCCGCATTAGGCATTGACCTGGCATTTATTGGTCAAAATTGTTAAGAAATATTAATAAATTCAAAAATGTCAAACTACTAAAGCATAGAATAAATTTACAAAATTCCAATGAAATGCGTTGAAAAATAAGGTGAATTAAAAGCCTTAACCAAAATAACTTCAAAAATGGTGTCCAAGATGCAATGAGGTGTAAGCACCGCTGTCTCTAGCCTATGGCTACATGTATGACTGAAGCACCAAACCACCTCATGGTCTGCGAAGAATTATAGCCAAGGATAGAGTAACTAGAACTCTCAGACGTATGTTTGAACAAGTCATTAGTTTAGCAGGTAATTAGCATGTTACACCAGAATTTGGTCTCAATCCACAACCAGACCATGGCGGCGGGGATGATGGCTGCGGCAGATGATGGCGCTACATCACACACACAGAGATTTTGCACAGCTGGAAGGCTTAACCATTTCAAAACAAGAAACCAAAGGCAACAAATTACTTATAATCAAAGAACTTGCCCAGTAAAAATTTTGAAAGTAACTCGCCTGGAAGCTGTTGCTGCCTAAAGCAACAACAGCTACCAGTCAAACTGCTTTCAAAATATTCATTAATGTTCATGCATGCTTGCTGTGAAAATAAAATCCTGGAATTTCAGTGTTCAAAGGATTAATGCACTGGCCTGTTTACACCTTCTACAGTCGCAAAGCAATAATACGCCAAAGTTTATTTTTACTTGTAGGAAGCTTGGCTCAAGCAGTGAAGAGATTCAAGATTCGACTCTAAAAACCGGATCTATCAAAATTTGTGATCTACAGCGGCGCAGTTTTTATATTTTCCATAGCCGATTAGTCTACACTTAAATTTTTTTCTCAAAAAGTAAAACCACCTGTTGCAAAATATCATCATCCCTGTAAAGATATTTATTCTTAAGCATAAACAAAGCAGTAGTTTATGTTATCATCATCCTCACACCTAGAGTCATCTTTGCACCTACAGTAACATTAACCAGATAGTATGGACAAGTGTCATGGGAGGTAATCCTGACAAACACTGATGAGTAAGAAGCTAAAAACCCACCAAAAGCTTTGTTATTTATATCAAAAGCCTAATGGACCTTTCCCCACCTATCATATGTCATAATAAACTACATGACATGTAGGATGATGTCATAATCAATTACAGCATGAATGACTCTATTTAGTCCATCTTAAATGCTTAATAGTCAGACACGTACAAATTTTATGTCTACTATTTAATAAACATTCTGTTGAATATTTTGAAACTAATTTGACTGGGCGCTGTTTCTGCCATAGGCAACAACATCAACCAGTCAAATTTGTTTCAGAATATTTAACAGCTAACCTGTATAGCTTTTTGGAAATTCTAAGTCAGGGCGTTCAGGGATCGATTGATCCCAACACGGTCAAAGCGTGGGTGGAGCTTAGGTAAAGATGGGCGGGGCATAGCTAAAACTGAAAAGGTTCATTGTGATCTTGTTATCCTCATCATGCATCATCATGATATAAGCACACATGTACCAAAGTCATGACACACTATTGTGTGACGTCACAGGCAGCTTTGTCAGAATTGCAAAACATATGGCAGACAGACAGACTTATATCTTAACAACAAATTACAACAGAAAAGTCATAGTCATGAAAGCCAAAGTGTGATATGTCTTGGTCTGTAGGATAAGCATGGATAGTGACGCTTTGCCAAAACAAACTTAGTTATTCAATAGCTTTATACTGGATCGTTCCACGCAACTTTTGTTGAAAGTAGTAGTAGTAGTAGTAGTAGTAGTAGTAGTAGTAGTAGTAGTAGTAGTAGTAGTAGTAGTAGTAGTAGTAGCAGCATTTTAAAGCCTTCTGGAAATATTTTCCGAAAATCCAAGACGGCCATGGGAAAAAATCGACCAATCAGTATTCTGAATAAATGTTCTAGAACCTACCACCATAGGATCCTTCCAGTCAAATTTGGTTAACATCTACAATGCAGTTTAGGAGATACATTTTAAAGTAAAATTTAACAGATGATGGATGGACGGATGGTTGCAATGGCATAAGCTCACGCAGACATTCTGGCCAGGTGAGCTACAATTTTAAGATTTTCACCCAAAAAAGTGACCAATAAAAATTTGACTAGAAGTTCTAGAGCACACCGCCATAGAATCCTTCCAGCTTGGTTGAAAACCCATCAAGTGGTTAACGAGATGCATTTTGACAATTCTGGCAATTTTTTCATAAAGTCTAAAAATTTCATCCCAAAAATTTACCAATCAAAATCCGGAGCCTAGTAAAACCTTAGAATCCTTCCCGCCAAATTAGGTTGTAGATGCATATTGACAATTTCTGGTAAATTTTTCATACAATCCAAGATTTCTACCCACACACCCACCCCCTAAAAGTGACCAATCAATATTCTGAATAAATGTTCTGGAGTGGACAATCATAGGATCCTTCTAGCCAAATTTGGTTAAAATCCAGCAAGTGGATGAGGAGATGCATTTTGAAAATTTCCAGTTTATTTTTCATAAAATCTAAGATTGACCAATCAAAATTCTGAACAGAAGTTCTGGAGCCTAGCCTACCATAGGATCTTCCAGCCAACTTTGGTTTAAATCGGTCTATTGGTAAAGGAGGTGATGACGACCAGCCGACATGGCATAAGCCCAGAAATAACAATGAAACACTAAATGAGAATGTGTCTGAATTGTGTCACAAATTTGTCTCTATCAATCTCTTTCGTCTAAAGATCACTCATTTAACACTCTCGCTAAATTCTCCATATTCAAAAAGTGCCAAACACATTTTCTATAAATCTTTCTACTAAGTACTGGAAACCTATGTTGTGCTGGATACCAAAATGCATCTTACAAAGTCCACCATTGGTTGGTTAAATGTGCTCTAAGCCTCTAACCAAATATTAACCACTTTGTAATAAAGACAGCAAATCCAACGCTTTCAGTATTATTTAACCCTTTAACAACCAAACCGGCCAAAATCGGCTTCTGCAGTGGCCTTGAGAAATGTCCATTTACAGACAAAGAGAAGACTATTTGTGAAAATTTATCCTTGGAATAACTGGCTCGATAACTGAGCCAGTTATTTCAGTGATACTTTTTCAAAAATAATCTTCTCATGGTCTACAAATAGACATTTTCTATTGGAAAATGGAAATTTTCTTTTAAAAAATTTAAGTATCAATGATAGCAGTGCCCTTTGGTATCATTGAAGAACTACATGCTTAACCCTTTAATGGTCATACCGGCCAAAACCGGCCTCTGCTATGCTCTTGTGGAATGTCCATTCACAGGTCAAGAAAATACAATCTTTGAAAATTTACCACTGGAATGACTGGCTCGATAACCGAGCCAGTAATTCCATTAATAAATTTTCAAAAATTGTATTCTCTTGGCCTGTAAATAGACATACAATAAAATATTAAAATTTTCTTGACCAAATTTGACCATTAAAGGGTAAAATATTACAACAACACTGTTTGGAAAATTTGGATTCCATATATAGCTTACAATGGGTTAGAAGAAGAGAAAAGATTTGTGTATGTAGTACCTGTTATGTTAACTGCCCGGACATCTGTACTGACAACATTGCGCACAAGACATGTGAAAGTGCCGGCATCATCGGGCGTAAATTTGCGCACCTCCAACGTGTTGTGTACTTCTTTTCTCTTCCTGGAAAACACACTGAATGGTCAACAAATATTATTATACCATGGGCGTGCCAATAATACAGCTCTCACAAGTTAGTATTAATTATTGGCATGCCACATGCTTTCAAAATTTAAACACTATACATAGGGATAGAAATTAACCACTGATCCTGTGAGCTATTGGTCTTTTTTTTAGGGGTGTGTATGTCCAGGGACTTCGCGATACAATAGATATCGTGATACACCCATCCTGATACTGTACGTATCACGATACGTATCATCAGATGACTAGAATCATACAACCTAGTGAGTAGTGATGACTTACATCTTGTCTGTCCTGATAAAAATGATATGGTGATGACTTGTATTAAATACAAAATATTTGCACAGTAAAAGTTAAAGCTGTAATCAACTACAGAAAAGGAAGGTTTGAAAGTTAACATTTTGTCAATATTTTGGCATAGTTAACAGTGTGATAAAGTACTGGCAACCAGAAATCTCCATGTATTTGCCAAGATATGTTCATTTAAACTAAAATTTGTGCTAAAGTGAGATATTTAGTCATGTCAGTATCTACTTTTAAAACCTAATGGCTAACCATGGCGTACCTCTGTATTGCGATACATAAGTGCTGATATGATACATTTATCATCAAGCTTTAGTATTACGATATGTATTGCGACATTGTGAAACCATTTTTTTTTTCTATACAATATACAGATCACTACTTTATAACGGTAATGATTCGGATGGAACAAACTTTCTGATGTACTGATCTGTATGGATCCCCTGAGTAAAAGGAATTAATTTCTAGCCCTGTATACAACAAAGACCAGCTATATCAGGCATTTGTCAAGTAATCACGCTAAATGTCTGCATAGATCACTAACAATATAGCCCTACATGCATGATCATCTCTGTCAGGATTCATAGACTCTTGGAAAGTGAAAATTCAGACACTTTTAAAGACTTTATTCAACTATTTCAAGCAATTTTTTTTTTAATCTTTGCAGAGCTCTGCTATCTTTACTGACTTTTTAACTCCTGTGATGGTTAATTAAACCAGCTAAAACCGGCCTCTGTAGTGGTCAACAAACCACACAGGTGTCAAAAATCTTAAATTTTCAAATTAAATTAAAAGATGAACTGGTGTTAATTTTTCCAACAAATTTGGTGGGAGATGGTGCTGTCGTAGACGGCAACATCTTCCAGCAAAATTGTTGAAAAATGTACACGAGTTTCTTTGATACTGACACAGTAAAAGATAGAATATTGCCATCAGTGTGTTAAGGGTTAAATACTATTTGCAAGTCAAGAGAAATTTTCCACAGAAATGACTATCTCACTATGCGAACTAATCATTGCAGAGATAAATTGCCAAAAATAGTCTTCTTTTGTCTGCACATCTTGACCATTAAATGGTTAACAGTTCAGTCATTATGATGCTATCTACATTTAATGTCACAAGAATAAAGATTTTGTGAATGTATATTTAGGCTTTCTGATCTTTTATCAAATTTTTTAGTTCTAAGCATTTTCAAATAAATCTACTAAAACCAAGCACTTTTAGGGTCTTGAAAAACAAAAAACAAATTCTGAATCTAAGCACTTTGCTGGTTATGAACCCTGCTACTGATGATTTGTGGGTCACTGAAACTTGCATGCATGCATACATATATACATATATATATACACCTGTGCAAAAGTTAAGCACCAGCAAAAACAATAGAACGTAGAAACATGATGGTACAACTAGGCTGCCATACTTTTTGTCCCCGCGTTAGCTGACATAATTCCAAGTACGAAATGCACATGCATGCATGACTTCACGCCGCTTGATGTCCGTGCGTGGCGGGAAACAGCACACGTGTTCAGTTATGTAAAAGTCCAGTTTGAGGTGTAGAACATTACATACAGATTTAGGCGACAAGATTAGGAATTTTGTGTTCATGACCGTGGTTTATTTGTACAGAGAGAATTAGCTCTTGATTGTGAACCGCTATGGCAAGACGAAGGTTAAGTGATCGTGTGAAATGGCAAATCATAGGCATGCATACCACTGGTATGTCATGCAGAGAGATTGGCAGACAGCTGAACATTAACCATACTGTAATCAGTCGTTTGATTGCAAAACATGGGCAAACTAACGAGGTGAAGGACAGGCCTAGATCTGGAAGACCGAAGAAGACTACTGCCCGTGATGATCGAGCCCTAGTACGCCTTGTTAGGAGATCTCCATTCACCAACAGCAGAGTACGCGCAATAGAGTGTCAATGTCTACCGTCAAAAGGAGACTGTATGCTGCTGGCATGAAAGCTAGGAGACCTGTCAGACGTCCTCTCCTCACTGCACACCACAAAGAGGAGCGTCTGAGGTGGTGCAACGAAAGAAGACACTGGAACATGAGATCCTGGAGACGGGTACACTGGTCCGATGAAAGTCGGTTCCTGCTTCATGCCACAGATGGTCGAACTCGTGTATGGAGGTCCAGACGCACGGCGTACGACCAACGTAACATCATGGAAGAAGTTCCATTTGGTGGAGGTTCCGTTATGATATGGGGGTGCATCTCATTTGATTGTAAGCTGGATCTGTTGACTGTACCTGGAACACTAAATGGACAAAGATATCAAGATTCCATACTGGATAGAGTTGTGGTCCCTCATTTTGTAAATCATGCACCTGGAACCCACCCTATATTCATGGATGACAACGCCCGACCACATCGTGCTAGAGCTGTGCATGAATACCTCCGCCAGAATGCCATCGAAACCCTACCATGGCCAGCAAGGAGCCCTGACATGAACCCTATTGAGCATATCTGGGACATTCTGGGAAACATGGTGAGAAGGAGGGATCCTCCTGTGCAGAACCTACAGGAATTAACAGACGCACTCCATCTTGAATGGCAACGAGTACCACAATGGCGTATCAGTCGGTTGGTGACCAGCATGAGACGTCGTGTCCAGGCCGTCATCCAGGCACAAGGTGGATATACCCGGTATTAATAATGACAGTCTCAAACTCATGCACAGATGTTAAACTTCGTTTTCAGACACCATTAATGACAATCTAGCCACCTGTGTCAACTGTAGGGCAATAGTTGTCAGTTGTGTCAACGTAACCATATTCAGGCCTCGTTTTCAAGTTCAAACAAAAACATACAGTGTTTCCCCACCATCATAATCAGCATTCCTCTAGTTGCATTATTACCTCTTGCACTAAGATGGATGGGTACATAAATGTGTATGCTATTGCTTTCTTCATAGCACATGAATATACCCTCGCATGTGCGTAAAAATAGGGTGGTGCTTAACTTTTGCACAGGTGTATATATATATATATATATATATATATATATATATATATATATATATATATATATATATATATATATATATATATATTTACAATACATGTAGTGACCAATGGTCACTCAAGTATCTGAAATCATAATCAAATACATCCCCAGTTAGATGACGTCACAATCAAAATGACAGCTTCATTACGAAAATGAACAAGGTTGCCACTAATGAGTACAAGTATATCTTTGATGAAGTTTCAATTTAATAAATATTTAGATGAATATTTATAATCTAATTTGACTGGTAGATGTTGTTGCGATAGGCACCCCGAGTCAAATTAATTTTAAAATATTAAACAGCATATCTGTATAGCTACATTTAAATTTAGATGATTCTGGGAGTTTATATGTCAAAGTTTCAAATCTATTCACTGTAAAAAGAGGGCAGAGTCATGCCTCGAAAATTGCACATTCCTGTGGTCCAGGGCAACCACTTTTTACTGCAGGAACCTGATTGGCCTGGGGGACAACCTAGATAATTTGTTATTTTCAGGGCCTGTATATGTACTCATGTTGACTAATTATTTTATTGACTCTTAATTCTTTAACAATTTTTAAAGAAAATTTAAATATCTCAGAAAATGTCCATTTGCATACCAAGACAAGACTGTTATTTGAAAAGTTATCGAGCCAGTCATTCCAGTGGTAAATCTTCAAAAATAGTCTTCTCTTGGTCTGCAAATGGACATTCCTCAAGACCACCACAGAAACGGTAGTCTTACAAGCCTACAATATATATTTTCAACAAAATTTACATAAATGGGGCAACCTAGAAGTACAGTTGGGTAACCTAATTTAAATGGCATACTTGACCCTGGGGCAATGCAATATTTTTCTAATTTTCAAGGCCTGAGTTTATTTATAAATGGGCGAGTTATAGCTAGAAATAGATTAGTCTAATGAATTCTTGCATGGATGATCAAAGCGCACATGCACTACATGGGTGTTAAATGTGCATGCTTGGCATAGACTGAGCGGGTCTAACAGAAACAGTGTGGGTGCAGCATGTACTCTGTGGTTGTGGGATCGAAAGCCTGGTTGCGGCGTAGATGGTGTAACTGTGAACATTGCAGTGCTGTTTATATTGAACTATGATTGATATGATAACTGAGAGGTCGAAGGCACAATACATGCAGATTCTTAAAACTCATCATGCAAATAGAGTACAATGGACATGATGGAGGGATCTGGTCTGTCACTCAAATGTCTGACATCATAATTAATTGTGTTCCTCATTAGATTATGTCGCAATCATAATGATGTATACCTTTGTCATGAAAATTGAAGTCTCTCCCAAGTGTGTAATTTGTATTATAAGATCTTTTACAATTTAACAAATATTTTGTTGAATATTTTGAAACTAATTTGGCTGGGAGCTGTTGCTGCCTAGACCCCCGTCAAATTAGTTTCAAAATATTCAGCGGCTTACCTGTATAATTAGCTTGAAATTGGGATTCTAGAAATTCAGGGTTCAAAGTATATAAATCGATTCCAACAAGTAAGAAGTGGGTGAAGGATAGCTAGAAATGGGCATGGCATAGCTAGAAATGGGCATGGCATAGCTAGAAATTGGCATGGCATAGCTAGAAATGGGTGTGGCATAGCTAGAAATGGGTGTGGCATAGCTAGAAATGGATCCTTCAATTACTACATGTACAGTCAATAGAGAACAGTACTATTTCACTGGCCTGCAATATTATATTTATAACTATTTAACAGTTTCAATTTTGCAATGGAGGTTACAATCACGGTAATGAAGACTTTTGTATTTTTCCAGGAAGATAAAATATTGAAGACTGAAGCACCAACATGCTTGTTTTAAGCTATATTCTGCATTAGTTTCAAATACATTTAGTCTACCATGAGTTATTGCCTGTAATGGGTCAAGCAGTAAAGAACATATTTTCCACGAGATATGGACAAATGGCAAGAAACCACAAAGTAATGAAGTTCATACTTTTCAAGGCAGATAACAATTAAATATTGATGAAAATGAATATGAACGGAAAATTCAACAACCATCTTCATAGTATTAACCCTTTAACACTCATATCAGGGAAAAACGACTTCTGCAGTGGTCCTGAAAAATGTCCATTTGGAGATCAAGAGATACCTGAGCCAGTCATTCCAGTGGTAAATTTTCAAAACAAGGCAAATCAATAAATTGATGTATGCTTCCCGAAGGCATAATCTGCAGAGAAACTGAATGGATAACCCCGAAGGCATATGCTTCAGGGAAAGGTTTGGAACTGTGGCTCAGATACAGAGAAACGAACTTGAAATTGTCAATGAGATATCACCATATTAGGCCATCCTTAAAATATTGTTGGTTTGGGGTAATGATGGTAAATCCACAATTTGGGGAGTAGGAATGATTCAGTGGGCCATCATTCTTTTGGTCTGGCGGGATTTGCCCTAACGGACAATTTGTTAAGGATAGCTTAATAAAAGCAAAATCTAAGTTTCTCTCAATAAGCACACTTAGACTTTGCTTGGCACCATATGAAAAATACATATAAAAACTATGTTCAAAATGAACAGAGATATTTTCTGTAATAATCAATACCAAGTTTGGTGACCATAAGTGAAAAATTCTTGAAACTATGGCCCGGAGAAAATTTTCTGTGACATTCAGTCTACCATGAAAAGTAGGTCAGCATGACATACTTTTCACACTGTGCAGACCTTCTCCCTAAGATGCATCCACATACCAAGTTTGGTGACCATATGTGAGTCTTGAAACTATGGCCCGGACAAACATTTTCTATGATATTCAGTCGACCATGAAAAGTAGGTCAGCATGACCTACTTTTGACCTGCTTTTCATACTCCGCACACCTTCTCCCTAAGATGCATCCACATACAAAGTTTGGTGACCATGTGCAAAAGTCTTGAAACTATGGTGCGGACAAACATTTTCTGTGATATTCCGTCGACCATGAAAAGTAGGTCAGCATGACCTACTTTTCTACTCTGCACACAATCTCCCTAAAATCAATCTACATACCAAGTTTGGTGACCATATGTGAAAAAGCCTTGGAACTATGCCCCGGACAAACATTTTCTGTGATATTCAGTCGACCATGAAAAGTAGGTCAGCATGACCTACTTTTCATACTCTGCACACCTTCTCCCTAAGATGCATCCACATACCAAGTTTGGTGACCATATGTGAAAGTCTTGAAACTATGCCCCGGACAAACTTATATATGGTGAATGGGCCGACGGACGGACAAAGCGGCGACTATATGCTCCCGCAATTTTTTTTCAGAGAGCATAAATACTCTTAAATGGTCTCCAAATGGACATTTTTTATGAAAAAATTTAAATTTTCTTGAACAAATTCGAGGGTTAAAAGGTTAAGCACTGCTCTAAATTTAATTTAAATCACTTTAGTCTAGCATTATTAACTATTGCCTGGATAATTTATTCATGTACGTACGTATGAATTGATGGAATGCTATATGATCGGCTGAACTTCTTTCAATTATAATAACATACCTCTGTTCCTTTACCCGTATACGTTTATCCTCCACCACCGGTTGCCCATCTTTCATCCAGGTGACCAATGGAAGCGGATTCCCACGCCCACGACACCGAAGATATAATTTGCCGCCAAGGCGCACTCGTCCATTTTTCGGTGATTTTTTTAACTGTTTCACAGTGCATGGCCTTACTGAAAACATAAAAGGAGCACATACATTTACCATTTAAGTCTAAAATCTGTTCAAGAAAATTAAAATTTTCTCAAAGAAAATGTCAGTTACCGAGCCAGTCATTCCAGTGGTAAATTTTCAAAAATAGTCTTCTCTTGGTCTGCAAATCGACATTTCTCAAGACCACTGCAGAGACTGTTTTTGGCTGATACAAGTGTTAAAGAGCTAATATATAGCTTTCCTAACAAATTTGGTCCATTAAACGGTTATTAATGTTCAAAATTGACAAAGAAAAAAATTTTAATTTTCTCATATAGACTGTCTAAAGAAGAGGAAACTATTTCTTAACTATCTGACTAAATGGCATTAACTTTGGACCTGCTGAATATTTTGAAAACAATTTGACTGAAAGCTGTTGGTGATTAAATGGTTTTCCAAACATTCAGCGGGTCCAGAGTTAACCCCTCTGGCAAATGTAGTCTGCAGAGATTCAGCAGATAGACAGTTGAAGCTGTCTTCACACTTCTGTTAGAACTCATTGGCAGCATTTAGACACGGATTAGTGACAAAGGACACTATCCTAGCTCCGAAGATTTGTATGTTACTCTAGCACCATGGGATATGATGAACAACATGTCTTGATGGGATTGGTAATCCCAGTGTTTGGGCGCTTTCCCCATGCCACCACCCTCATCCCTATCATGAAGTCAACTCATTCCCTGGTAGTGAAAGAGCATCTCCATGGGCTATGACAGCGCCATCATAGCGCTTCCACATGACCCCCCCCCCCCGACATTGCCAACCATTAGCCTACTTCTGGGAACGTGAAATTGGGGTTCTGACAATTCAGGGTTCTAAGAATACAAATAGATCCCAACATGTGCCAAAAAAGGGGATGAGCTTAGCTGGGAATAGTGAGTGAGTAACTCCTAAGTCTTCTAAGAAATACTCTTCTCTTGGTCTGCAAATCGATATTTCTCAGGCCCCAAATTTGCAGTATAACGCATTTTTCAAGTTTTGACTGCTTGACCATGAAAGAAATGATGATTTTGCACCAATATATCACGCTGGTGATAACTCATGCAGGCACTCAAGCCTGGTAATCAGGCCTTAAGATTGCTGTGGAAGATATTGACTGATGTGTCTGGAAATTGCTCTGCTCTGAGCTCAAAGATAATGCTTGACAATGGACAATGCTTTGTATTCATCATTGATCATATCTATGAGAAGCCATTAATCAGTCTCTGTACCATGGAATACATGTTGATTAAATTCCATAATTAACATTCTTTTGATGGGCATGCTGGCCAAAATCAGCCTTTGTTGTGGTCTTCAGGAATGTCCATTTGCAGGCCAAGAGTAAGGTTGGGCGATATTGCTCAAGGCATGACGATATCGGTATCTCATTAAAATACCGCGGTATCACGATATATCGTCATTTGGGTGGGGTGTGGAGTTAGGGTGTAAACATAGAATAACATGTATTTCTAATTGGTGGCGTCTGCAAGTTATTTTCATTAAATTTGGTGCATTCAAACCATAAATTGAGACGCCATGATTGCCATTTCCGCATATTTAATACACGAAATTCCACACTTTGACAACCTTCAATATACAGTTTAAAGCAACGAATGTAATGCAACTAGCCGTATTCATCACAAATAAGAAAAATAAAGGATTTTCTTCTGTTCTTGTGTTATCTTTACCTCACGACAACTGTCAAAAGATTGAGCAAGGAATACGCATTAACTTCATTGTGCAGAAAGGAATTCCGCTGAGCGAAATCTGATTGGCCGCCGTATCATACTTGAGCCAATCAGAATTCACACTGCAGAATTCCGACAGCTGTTATCACGCCCGCCGCTAATTAATAAAATAACACTGCATGATTTTGAACGAGAACCAGCGTGAATACTGGAAACAATCATATCAGATTTTATTTGGTCTGTAATATTAAATACTAATTTGCCCCATTGTAGACCTATTCAAATTCGCTCACTACTTAGCGGGTTTATCCATTGATCTCAAGACGTAGCCGGGATGTGTGAAATTAACCCAGTTAACTCTGCAGCCAAGACTGCCACAACAGATAGAAGACTGGAAATAATTAGGCCTAAATTCTTTATTTTAAGGACGTCTCTCACTTAGAATAAATCCATAATGAATTTTGATCTGATTCGTTTAAAAATGCTAAATATATTGTATAAAGTTACATAAAAACGTATAACGGTAAAGCAAGAGATTAACTTCCCCCTCACCCACTGTTCCAAGCTGTGGTATTGATAAGGGATTAAGTGTGTGTGGTTTCCTATCGACCTAAAAAGTTTTAAAGTTTAAATCTTTCATGGTCAGAAGAATGTTTAACCATGCAGATCAATGATTAATGGATACATAGCTTGACCTGTAGTAATGACCTCATCAGAATGGAATGTCGGTAGAGCAAATGGTATTCCCCACTGACTAATACTCAGAATGAGGCAAGAAAAAACATGGCGTCGTCTATTTGTGTAATTATGAAAAGTGAACAACAAAATTTTGTACTTTAAATCATTTTATTAGCGCAAACAAACCATGAATTAAATGAGCACAGATTATTTTGGAGTTTATTAAGTTTTTATTACCTTAGACAAAGACTGGATTATTACTTAAAGACTATTACTGGACCGAATAGAGGTAAGAGTATGACATTTCTAACTTAATTATTTATATTATTCTCACAGTTAAAAGTGCAATATCGTCCTGTCGGTATTGACGATATTTACGATTTTTCCAATTTATGACGATTTCGGTATCGGTATTCGGTATATCGCGATATTGACGATAATATCGAAAAATCGCCCAACCCTAGCCAAGAGCAGACCTTTTTGAAATTTTACCACTCGGTTATATAGATATAGGTTAGGTTTATAGTCTGCTTCCTTGTACTTGCTCAGCTGACTTTGCAACTTAACCCCAGGTCATTGGGCCGTATTTATTTGTCATTAGTGCACAATCTCAACTCCTTTAGGAGTATACAGTATTGTGCAGGTTATATGGTTATTTTGTCAGTCATGAGAAGATTTCAAAAGCGGTCTTCTTGTGAGTGTGAAAATGGACATTCCTCTAGATCACTGCAAAGGCTGGTTTAGGTCTGCTTAACCATTAACCCTTTAACACTCACATCAGCCAAAAACAGCTTCTGCAGTAGTCATGAGAAATGTCCATTTGCGGACCAAGAGAAGAATATTTTTCAAAATTTACCTCTGGAATGACTGGCTTGATAACCGAGTGATTCCAGTGGTAAATTTTCAAAAATAGTCTTCTGTTGGTCTGCAAATGGACATTTTATGAGAAATTTTAAAAACGGGTTAGTACTTTAACTCTCAAATTTATTCCCAAAAATGACGAACCAGTCATCCTCAAAAAAATATTTCTCAAGACCATCATAGAAGCTGTTTTTGCTGGCTTCGATGTTAAAATTCTAACTACAATGATCAAACATGGCCGGGAAAAAAAAATCACAATCAAGAGAATTTGTATATAAAGTAAATCTTTTTTAACCTGTTCGAATATATGGGTGGTAGTCTATGTGTAAATGTACCTAGGTGGTTAATTCCTCAAGTTTGACGGTGGTTTCAGCCATCAAGCAGATGGTATTTCAATCTACCGTGGAGAATCTTTAGAACCACGAGTCTGCTAGAACGACCAACCTAGTTTACACGCAGCATAAAATAATGTTCAAAAACCTCCCGCTGTTAATAAAGATGTACGAGTTTCTTATTATCTCCAATGATGGCAACATCTCCTACACTTACTACTAGCTACATAAAGATAGTGTGATGAAAACACACAAATATGACTATCACTCGTTTTAACCATTAGAGATCAGAAATCACAAATCCTTTAACCCTTTCGTGACGTACAGCCAAAACCGGCCTCTGTAGTGCTTTTGATTAATGTCCATTTGCAGGCCAAGAGAAGACTATTTTTGAAATTTTACCACTGAAATGACTGGCTCGGTAACAGTCATTAATGGTAAATTTTCAAAAAACAGCCTTCTCTTGGCCTGCAGATGGACATCGAATAAAATCCAATAAATAAATATTTTAATTTTTCGAAGAAATTTAGTCATTAAATGGTTAAGATGTAAGGAAGATTCTGTTGAATATTTAGAAAATAATTTAACTGGAAGCCATTGCTGCCTATGACAGAAACACGTTCCAGTTAAAGTAGTTTCAGAATATTTAACAGCTTTCCTGTATTGTCGTCTTGAAGTAGAGGAATCCCATCTGTCAGTCAAATATATGATGTCATAATGAATTACTAACTTCACGATCAGATATGACATGAATGGTATATCTAAGTCCATCATAAACGCTCAATAGTCTGTCAAGTTGTACGAATTGTATGTCTTTACTACTTAACAAACATTCTGTTGAATATTTTGAAACTAATTTAACTGGGCAGTGTTGCGGCCATACAACAGCACCCAGTAAAATTAGTTTCAAAACATTTGACAACTTACCTGTATAGTTTTCTGGAAATCGATATTCAGGGTTCGATCGATCCCAACACGGACAAAGCGTGGGCGGAGCTTATCTAGGAATGGGCGGGGAATAGCTAAAACAGAATTCATCCATTGACCCTCTGGCATTACATGGATCAAGGGGTTACTCGCTTCAAGCACATTACTGGTAGTTGAACACATACAGTATGTACAGCTTAGAAGTTTGGACGCACTCATACAAACATGCCCACATAATTACACAAGATGCAAGCTGGGGCATAGACAGGAGAGCGAACGGCCAACCATCAATGGGCTGTTTTCCAACATTTAAATTTCATGATAACAATACAGTACAGCTCAGACAGTAATATATTCTGAGATTGTTTCCAAAATAAAACGTACATGTACTGTTGAATATTTTGGACGCAATTTGATTGAAAGCCAATGCTAAGGCAGCAATGGCTTCCAATTAAATTAAGTTCAAACTATTCAACAGGAAATTTCTTACATTATGCACAATATTGTACTAACATGTTACTGTAACTGTTTTTGTAACATTTTAACTTATTTAAAAGCTGTGCTGTACATATAAACTTGATTGTAGACCATTCCTGACTTTAAGAGGCCAATATTTTCTTGTCATATTAAGATCAAAATATTTAATAGAATCTTTTTCTTAATAAAGAAATTTTAAAGAATGATTAAGCTACATATATTATGAATCCAACTCAATATGTAAAAACATTGCTCTCCAACGGAGAATAAATGAGTCAGTTAGTGTCTGGCTAATGATAAATGTTTTGAATTACTGCCAGGTTGTACATGTATATAGTCTGTAAAGGTGGTCTAGTTCCAGTCTGACATGAACGTCTGTCACGCTTTCCAGCGAGGCGCTGAGAAAAGCGGTGCTACCTGGCATAGGTTCAACCACTGCCACCATAATGCAAGCAGATCATCCTTGGCGAAATTATCAACAGATAAATTATCACTGGATAACCATCAACAGATCAATTATCACTGGATAACCATCAACAGATCAATTATCACTGGATAACCATAACGCTTTAACACTCAAATTTGGTGAACAAAATTAAAATTTTCTCATAGAAAATGTCCATTTGCCGCCCAAGAGAACTGTTTTTGAAAATTTATCACTGGAATGACTGGTTCGGTATTTTCAAACATAGCCTTCTCTTCAATGTTCATTTCTCAAGACAAGTGCAGAAGCCGTTTTTGGCTTAAGGGTTAACCTTTTCTCATCAGAAACAACAAATTCTTTATGATGTAAGGAATATTCTGTTAAATATTTTGAAATTAATTTGGCTGGGAGTTTGGTCACTCCATGAAAAGGGGGGACCAGTGGGCCTAATTTAAATTTTCTTCTTACTTTCATCGTCAGAGATGAAAGTGGGAAAACATTAAAAAAACTGAAAATTATTTTATACATGACATAGTAGCAAAAAATCGTACTTGAACACAATTTTAAACATGTAGGATTGAAATGTTTTTCTAAAACTTGAATTCAGGCAAAAACCTGAAAACTTTCATCTCTGATCGTTAACCTATTTATCAAGAAAAAATGTGTTTAGATTTATGTGAACTACATGTATACATATATAAAATAAAATGATGATAGTTGATACAAGGATATATCTTTATCCGATGTGCCTGTACAAGTTATATATTGGAACAAAGCTGCTGTCATATATAGAACGGACATGTTCAATGCTTTTTATTCCACACCGTCGCTTCCATTTTTATACGAAAACATCATGTAAAAATTTTGCTTAAAGGAAGGGAAAAGGGAAATAACAAATGATGTTTATTGGTAATTTCATACAATATTAAATAAACTTACTACCATTGGTGAAAAATGAAAATGAATCAGGATTATTTGAGAAAAAGCAAACTAAATCTAGGAGCGCTTAGCCAATTAGTGACTTCGCTGGTGCTTCGCACTCCACCGCGTGTCAACTGTGTGCCGGTATACCTTGTAAGTGGTATGGATAATATTCTATATAGGCGCCGATGTAGAGCGATTAACTCACTACTGCTAATTCACTATTGATCCTTTTGAAAACGTTATATTTGAAAGTCACATTTTCTGGTTGAAGCCACAAGTTTCGGTCAAAATAATTTCAAAATACACTGCTGGTTTCCAAGGTCGCAATATGATACTTACTGAATATATTGAAATTTGTGTGTCTGAATGTAGACCCTGTCTCTGGAAACAATGGCCTTCAGTCCAAGCGTTTTAAAACTAGACCGTATTTTACCTGTTGGACATAGTGGCTAATCAGCTTACAGGTAATGCGAATATAACTGGGCTTGTATGACTGGCTGTAGGGGGTATATTATTTATTCGTTATAGGCATACATCAGAGCGCATAGGTCCAGTTGCGTCAATTGGTTCCCGCCAGAATGACATATGGTATTTAGCTGCTTTTTTCTAATTAATCTGATTTATTTCTGTTTTACGCTGGTGGCTATAGGTTAATTATTATATAAAGCTGTCATTCAAGAGAATATGTTAGTTCCCTGATCCTTTCCTTTAAAAAACCACTGCGATGAATGCAACATTTGGTGTCCTCATTACGTTTTTGTCAAAGCTCCTTGTATAAATAATTATTAGAATGAAAAATTAACATTTTTGGTGTAACTCTGTGAAAGATTCTCTCAAATTTTAGTTATTTACCAATTATGTCACTTTAATATGACAGGTATTTAGCAAATGAGGGATCAACATAATTTTGGTGTCCTTGTTACACTCGCAACATAATTTTGGTGTCATTGTTACACCCGTAACATACAATACAAACATGTTTAACATTCTCTATGTGCAATATTAAGCTAGGCTGTGTTGTGGCTTTATAATTTCATCTTATCACTATAGTATTGTTTCAATGTTACTTTTTGATCATGTCAATTACCCCCTAAAATATTCCATTCTAAGATGTGTAGTCTGGATTTCTCAGCTATAAATACCATAAAAGGACAGTTTTAGTCAATGTTTTGCAACATTTTGTAAGAACTGATCATGAATTTTATATATATATCCTTACAGTTATTACAGATGCACTTGCTAAAATCATTCTGTTTTATTACATTTATTAATAGTATATCATTGGATTAAGCTTTTGGTGGCCTTGTTACATTTGCAACACCATGAATTTGGTAGAATTTTTATTATTTAAAAAAATCTATCTTCTTAATTACAAATTTGTATTCCTTTTGGCCAGACCTTTGTAACTCAATCACTGTTGTTAAAAAATAAAATTTTCTAGAAAATGAAGATCATGTCAAACTTTGGTCACCCTTTTCGTGGAGTGACCCAGTTATGATACCAGTCCAATTAGTTTCAAAATAATTCAACAGCTTTCCTGTACAGTATATATTGAAATTGAGATACTGGAATATCATTGGTGAAAGGGTCAATGGTATTCGTCCAAAACAGCATCTGCACTGGTCTTGAGGCATGACCATTTGCATGCTAAGACAATTTTTGTCTTACCCAGCAAATTGACATTCAATAAGCAAATATTTTGGCCAGTGATGATCAGGCATTCCAGTGGCAAATTTTCAAAAATTAGTCTTCTCTTGGCCTGCAAATGGACATGCCTCAAAACCACTGCAGGGTTAATTTAACTGCCACATAGCAGCAACAGTTCCCATTCAAATTAGTTTCAAACTATTCAGCAAAATGTTTATTAAATTATAAATTCACCAAAAAGTCAAAAACATACAAAACAAACAATTACGGTTGGACCATTCACAAAATAGCTGATGCGCAACGGTGGCGTATTAAATTTTAACCCTTTAATGGTCATGCCGGCCAAAACCAGCCTCTGTTATGGCCTTGTGGAATGTCCATTTACAGGCCAAGAAAACTTTTTTGAATTTTTTGAAAATTTACCACTGGAATGACTGACTGGCTTGGCTATCCATGTCATTCATGTTGTAACTTTTCAAAAATTGTCTTCTCTTGGCCTGTAAATGGACATTCAGTAGGCAGATATTTAAATTTTCTTGACCAAATTTGACCATTAAAGAGTTAAACAATTTGTTATTTATTTACATAGATTTCTTCAATGTACGTGTACAGGTCTATAAACCTTCAATCTGGTTTGACAGACTTTTCGTGATCATTGCCTGATGGACAATTTGGATTTCACATCCTCCAAATTCCCAAATTACCCAATTGCTTACCAAACTTTACAATTAATCATGAAAGTTATAAATCAATTGTAAAAGCTATGTTAAGTTATAGCAAAGAAACTAATTTTTAAATGGATGCTACATCCGGACAGATTTTGAGACCCGGCTAAAATTTCTGTTAAAGTTTCTCCAGCACTTCAGTGGTTAATGGAGGGATCTGATATGTCACTCAAGTATCTGACATCATAATCAATTACACCTCTAGTTAGATGACGTCACAGTTATAATGTATCTCAGTCATGGAAATCATACGGTTTGTCACGAGCGTACAGATTCTATGTCTTTCATAAATTTATAATTTAACTAAAATTCTGCTGAATACTTTGAAACTGATTTGACTGGGACCCGTTGTAACAGTCCATAGTCAACTTAGATTAAAGATATTCAACAGCCTACCGATACAGATAACCTGAAATTTTGATTCTGGGAGTTCAGGTTTTAATCATCTTAATGAAGAATTCCCTATATCTCATTTTCAAGGCACCCATACTACAAAACTTGAATATTTTGAACTTAATTTGACTGGACGCCATTCCAGTCAAAATAATTCCAAAATATTCAACAGAATAAGTTTTATCATAAAAAATTTACTGTTTCAGGGATTTGTCAATGAAATGGTTAAAGTTTCAAATCTATTCAGTATGAGCATGAAGTGGCCAGAGCTTAGCTAGAAAGTGTGTGGGTGGGTGGGTATAGCTAGAAATGGATTCCTCTATTGACGTGAGATGGTCTAACAACACAAAATCCTGGTGGACTATTTGATGAGAACACATCTTTTCTATTCTTTTTTTTAAAAGCAAACTGATCTGTTTATTTCTTTCATGAATAGTGAATCTTACTACAAAGTCAAAATTAACCAGGTGACCGATAATTATAAAGACCCATTGGGCCACTTGTTTTGTCATAAACATAATTCAAACCACTCTAATAACGATCACCTTCATTACACATCACCTTCATCAACCTAACATCAGACTTCAACTATTTGTTAGAAGTCAAAAAAGACAGAAGAACATTTTGAAAACAATGTTGCTGAAAGACAGCAATAGCTTTCAGCAACCTTGTTTCCAAAATAAACACTATATATCATAAAGAATCTACGAATCTAGCGATTCAGTGGCGAAGGGGTTAGGACTGGAAGCAAAAGATGGATTTCTCGTAAAGGTGGTTGAAAGCAAAAGAAAGTAGTCGCTGTTCACTATGATTATTTCTTTTCCATTTTTTATGAGCATAGCACTAGAGATGCTTTTAGATAGCCTTATGCAACAACTCGATGATAGTGCCAACCTCATCTGCATTTATCAGCTCACGAAATAATCATCAACGTCATTAGCCGGATATAACCCCTGGATTGCTATTCCATTTCATATGATAACTATAAAGCGCTCATTTTGGAATCAATGTTGCTGTAAGCTGTTGCTATCATAGACAGCAACATTGTTTCCAAAAACGTACACCAGTAATTTTTTCTAATGATTCTGTAACAATTAATCAAAGATGACATCGGCGTGATAACCTTTACGGATACGAAATACATACATCAATCCAGCTTCATGAAAATGGATGTTATAAATTTGATCGCTCTGATATGATCGCTGTATTCAGAGTAAATATGCAATAAATATTCCCGCCAGTCTCAGGAGACTGGCCTGATAATCAATAGTTAGGGATTATAATATCAGAATCTACCACTACCATTCTAGCGAGCTTCCTAGCTTCGTGATGAAAACAGTGCCAATGAGTTGCATTGTATCGACAATTGCATTTGGGACAACTTTCCGTCGTACTAAAAAGTGCCCGCATTATTACTACAGCTCATGTGATTTACTTTCTATGGAATATTGACGCCTTGTTAACGGAGGCTGACATGTGAAAGTTTTCGCATAGGTCGCTGTCGTCTTTGTCATACGCCATTACAACAATCCAATTGCTCCTGATTCATGGTCATTAAAGCTGCACAGTGGAGAAATTCTATAAATATAAGATAATTAAACCATTTGTCATCCGGAATTCGTGGAAAGTATGCTTGAATGATGCTATAAATATGAAATACAAGTTTCAGCGCTATAGTTCATTTTTCAGTCAGCCAGTCCTACACTGATGAAATTTCTTGTTAGTACATGTACCAGCACACTTGGATCAGTACTGACTACGATATATGCCAAAACACTACTTTGCAAGATCCTACAAAATTACCATATATGCATGAAATTTAGCTGATAACGAATATAAAACATTAAGTATTTCCTAGTGGTGGGTATAACAAAGCTACTGCCATACTGCAAAATCACTCTTCACAGATATTTTAATGTACAGTGATTAAAAGTATTGTCAGCAATTTAGTACTTTCATAGAGCAACAAGAATTCCGCAGAATTAAATGTCTCATGTTTGTCACAGTGGCATTGACCTTTCACCTTGTGAGCTCTGCGTTATCATGCTGCTTCCTAATAGTATAGGTAACCATGTATTCAAGTTTCGTTCCAATAGGATTAACCAATCCTGTAATATAAATGATTTGCTGAATGGAAAAACTTACGGTTGGAAAGGCAGAGGTCAAATAGCAATATTCAACTGGCCTTGACCTTTGTCCCGGTGAACTCCATGTCACCATCCTGTATCCGCTTGGGATAAGCAACCATGTACCCAAGTTGTGTTCCATTAGGGTTAAGCAATCCCGAAATATAACATGATAAGATTTACTAAGCCAAAAAAATGTAACATTGAACTATAACAGTTTTGTAGAGGTCAAAATGACCGTGACCTTTGACCTTGTGACTTCAGTGTCAGCATGTTACTTCCTAACATTATAGGTAACAATGTATCCTGAAAGATATGTCAAGAAGTTTTGCTAAATGCAACAATATAACATTAAAAAACCAGTTTTGTATCAAGGTCACAGTGACCTTGACCGTGTGATCTCAGTATCATCATGCTGCTTCCTAACAATATGGTCAGCCACATAACCAAATTTAGTTGCAATAAAATTAATTGATCCTGAAATATAAGCTGAGAAGTTTTGCTAAACGCAAAAACTTAACATTGTTGATACCTTTGCCATCGGAAAAGTGGCATATTTCTCGCTTTCTGCTTCACAAACGAGACAAAAATGCTCCCTTAAAATAGGCTGTTGCTGTATCTGATATGGGTCAATTTTATAACTGACCAGTATGTCATCAAAAGCAGCTAGTATTTTACTGGTACGAACATGCCTAACTGGAGCACTGACATATATGGTGAATACCAAGAAAACAATATGCTCACTATATACCATTCATGGTATATACCATCAAAGATTGGAGATGATTTTGAAAAATCTGGAACCCATAATGGCGGATGGTCTTGGAGCGGGTGTCAGGGTGTCTAGGACTTTGAAAAATCTGGAATACTTCAATCTCCGATACATATACAATGTACATGTAAGATGAGGAGTCTTCCCTTCCTCTTTATCCCTCGCAAATGATGAATGTAAAATTTGTGCAAAACTCAAAATGACGGCTAATCCTCGTTGCCACAGCTAAATGCACATAAACATGTGAATATTTCACTAACTAATTTAATTTTGATGAAATTATGTTTTCATATAGTATGTCAATGTTCCCAGGGCATATTCCGTTACCACTTATCACCCATGTGTGGTACTTTAGCGTACCAAAATATGGTACCAATTTTCATGGTCAAAGAATACCTTCGATTTTGCTACTAAGGGATGCCATGGTTAGCCGAGACTGGTACCTATCCCCAAATATTCTGCAGTGGGGAATCGTTACCAACTGACTATATATTTACCTATCCATCGTTCAATTCACATAGCAAAGGCACATGATAAGTAAACAAACTCTTAACTGTCTGCTTCTAGTGAATCGAACTTAGCATGTTATTCTTGTTAACATCTCATTGTTATTAATATTTATCTTTATATATCTGTAAATTTAAAACCTCAGGTCTTATACCCTTTCACGGATGAATTCCCTATATCTTATTTTGAAGGCAACGATACAGGAAAACTGTTGAATATTTTGAAAATAATATGACTGGAAGCTATTGCTGTTTCGGGAAGCAATGGCTCCCAGTCAAATTAATTTCAAAATATTAAACAGAATAAGTTTTATATCACAAAGAATCTACTTTTTCAGGGACTTGTTGGTGAAAAGGTTAAGTTTTCCGATATAGTGAAGGTAACTTGAGCAGAGTCCATATAATGGTCCCAATGAAGGAGAATTACTGGCAAACCTGTCTATAATTATCACCTGATTTCAGGACCACCAGATTGTGGCGCTTTAATACTGGTGGTCGGAAAACCACCCAAATTAATTAACCTTAAACTCGGGGACCCATGGGACCTTGAGTATGGTAAATGACTTAAGCTATAGAATGTCTCTAGGTGTATGTTTTATATTTTTATTACTTATATAATATACTGCTTTAAGTGAGGTCTATCTGCACTCATACTCAGGTCTCAGAACTGGGTCCACTAGATTTTATTTTTCTTGGATAACTTGAACAAAAAATGTCCATTTGCATATCAAGACAATATTACCTTTGAATATTTACCACTGGAATGACTGGCTCGGTTATTGAACCAGTCATTGCAGTTGTAAATTTTCAAAAATCTATTTGGTCTGCAAATTATGGCCATTTCCCAAGACAACTACAGAAGCTGTTTTTGGCTGACTTGAGTGCTAAAGGGTTAAAGCAACGTCCAATGCATGTTGGTTTTGGTGCATGGGTCACTCAGGACATGTAGCCTATTTTTGGTGTCAGTCTGTCCAACCATTCGTCTATCCATCAATTCATCTTGCGTGAAATGTGAAAATCCATGCGGAAATTTCAATCTTTCTTTGATAACTTAATCCTTTAACACTCAAATTTGTTCAGGAAAATTCAAATTTTCTCATTGAAAATGTCCATTTGTAGACCAAGGGAAGAAAATTCAACACTGGAATGACTGGCTCAGTTATCGAACCAGTCATTCCAGTGGTAAATTTTCAAAAATAGTGTTCTCTTGGTCTGCAAATGAACATGTCTCAAGATCACTGCTAGCAATTTTTGGCTGGTATGAGTGTTAAAGGGTACAGCAGTTCTACTGAGAGCATATAATGGCGAGTGTCTTCTGCTTGATGATGCTTCAGAATTCACTCATCAGACATTTCTTGCAGATGACAGTGAAGTGATCCAGACGCATATGAGAGAGAGAGAGAGAGAGAGAGAGAGAGAGAGAGAGAGAGAGAGAGAGAGAGAGAGAGAGAGAGAGAGAGAGAGAGAGCGAGAGAGAGAGAGCGAGAGAGAGAGAGCAAGAGAGAGAGAGGGAGAGAGACTTCAGTTTTTCTCCTCCGGAGCCTTATAAAGGCTAATAACATTACATTTATCAGCGAACTAAGACGTACTGGTCGGCAGACAACTTCCCACGGTAGCATGACCTGTGAATAGCGCTGTTGTCTGTGTCTTCAAGTGCCAATCACGCTGACAAGGCGCACCATCGGGTATTCTCAATCGAATGAGATAAACTTGATTACCGACTTCACTGGTTGAGAAATGTGCGTGAATATTCCTCCCTTATTAAATATCCGACTGTCTGAATTCCCAAACATCTGCTTCTAAAGGAGCAATTAGATGCGACCTGCTAGATATTTTGACAACAATTTGACTGCATAAAAGCATTTCGGTCGAATTATATATATTGAATATTCAGCAGTTGCTTAGCCATGTCACCTATAAGTTCTCTGAATCTTAACAAGAGGCCCTGTATCGATCACCTGGACCATAGGTACCTAAACTAGAATGGTCATTAACAATAAGTAAAACTATAATGAGTTGAGCAGACTGAGTGTAACAAGAAAACAGAGGCCATGTTTCTTTATGTATCAACTTCTCTTGAACAAACTTTAATGGCCCTTAGTCATCAATATCATAACTCCAAAATTTCGGCCCAATCCGTTCAGTGGCTCTGGAGACGAAGTTGCTTTCATGAAAACCAGGCCATCCAAGATGGGCACCAACCCATTTGGCAAATCAAGTTCCCTTGAACAAACTTGTTTCAGCTCGTGCCCTAAATGATATTTTATGACTTTTGAATCAATCGCTCAGTTTTGGCTAAGATTTTTAAAGACATTTCTAAAAATTGGCCAAAATCCAAGATGGCCATTGGACAAATTGGCTGATTGGCTTCGTTTGAACAAACTTGAAACTCTACAACCTAAGGATGCTTCCTGCTAAATACCAGACACTATTTCATGAGTTTTTATTCGATCCCCTAAGCGGTTTCGGAGATTTTTAAAGACATTTCTAAACATTGGACAAAATACAAGATGGCCGCCGGCCAAACTGGCCGATCGGCTTTGTTTGAACAAATTTGAAATCATATGCCCTAAAGATGCTTCCTGTAAAATATAATTGAAATAGACCAAGTAGTTCACACGATTTCGGCTTCAAAATCCATCAAATAAAAAAAATCCAAAATGGCCGCCAAACATGCTACATTTTGATTGGTCCAGGGCGGCCCTGTTTTTCGACGGATTAACTTCTCTTGAACAAACTTTAATATCCCTTAGTCCCTAATCCTATCTGCCAAATTTTGGCCGTATCCATTTGGCGGTTCTGAAGAAGTCGTTTTCGGGAAAACTAGGTCATCAAAGATGGCCGCCAAACTATTTGACCGATTAATTTCTCTTGAACAAACTTGGTTCAGCTCTTGCTCTAGGTGATATTTCATCAGTCTTGAATCGATCCCCCAAGTGGTTTCGGAGAAGATTTTAAAATACATTTCTCAAAATCGGCCAAAATCCAAGATGACCACCGACCAAATTGGTCGATTATCTTCGTTTGAACAAACTTAGATCCCCATGCCCTAAGGATGCTTTCTGCCAAATATAATCAAAGTCGACCAGTGGTTCTTGAGAAAAAGTCGTTTAAAGAAAAAGTTGACAGACGCCGGATGGTCGCCACGGCATAAGCTCACTTGGCTATTCTGGCCAGGTGAGCTAATTACACGGCTACCATGATGTTGAAAATTTAAAAATTAATCTGACGAAGTTGTTGTTGCCTTAAAACAGCAACATGAACAGCCTCCAGTGATATTAATAAGAATATCTATATTTAACAAATTATCCCTTACTTCAAAAATAATTTTTAGCAGGGATTTCTTTATAGTTCCTAACAGGTTAATCATTTAATTGCACGCTCGCCAAAAACGACCCAGACGTATATATACTGGTCTGGCGTTTTGTTAGCTTACTAAAATACTTACCACTCAATTCACTGTTTGCTAAAAGTCACCTGACTTAGATATCTCAGAAAATTTTAACCTATTCATTCCCATGGTGTAGGTTCCCTTGAAACAAGTTTAGCAGAGATACATCCCTCCATTGGGTAGTCTTGATAGTATCTCTTTAACTCTAAAGCAGTCATTGCTCTAGGGAACCGGTTCCTCTATTCCTATAGAGAACATATAAACGAGTCTGTGAGCATGCGCACTTATGCTACTATGCATGCGACCGAGTCCAAGCCGTCATTAATTAATTCCACAAATTTTTAATGATTTGCAATTTAACGATGCGGGGTGGCTGAGGTGGGCCCCAGTGAATTGAGTGGTAAGTATTTTAGTAAGCTAACAAAACGCCAGACCAGTATATATACGTCTGGGTCGTTTTGTAACACAACAAAAATACTAAGCCACTCAATTCACTGTTTGCTAAAACACAGAATTGGTCAGAGCCCAAATACTAGGTGGGTTGGTAAATTGCAAATCAGGAATGAAAGGTTAATCACCAAAAATACTAAAACCAACTAAATCGCTGAAGTGCTGAAATAGCACGAACAAACAAATGTTCGAAATAAAATACAATAATATAATGATAATTAGAAAATCTCAGCAAAGAGAATTTAAAAACAGCCGTGAGATGGTGAAGAAGACGGCTGACTAAAGAATCTAGGCAATTGAGCCTAGGTTTGAGTGGCGAAACGAGAAATGTCAGATTGTGAATTGAATCTGATCTTTCAGATAAAAATAATGTAGAATCTGACATTTATACTGCAACTTACATAATGTCGTCCACTGATAGATCTGCATAGAATGCGAAGGAGAAGGCCATACCACGAACATCATGTGCCTTAACACAAACTGAGTGTCTCCTGGAGATACATTCTAGTGTCAATTAATGGTGTCTGTAATCCAGTTGATGAGATGCGCGCTTACTAAACAAATTCGCATAAGTAATCTGAACGGTAGATCTGCATAGAATGCGAAGGAGAAGGCCATACCACGAACATCGTGTGCCTTAACACTTACTGAGTGTCTCCTGGAGGTACATTCTAGTGTCGATTAATGGTGTCTGTAATCCAGTTGATGAGATGCGTGCTTACTAAACAAATTTGCATAAGTAACCTGAACGGTGTTTCAAAAAGATATTTTAAATTGGGCATAGTTTTCGGAAAGGATTGAAAACAATTAATTAGGTTTTATATATATAAGATCTCTTCAAGGGCAAAGAATGAGGCCAGCTCTCCTACCACCTAGAAAAGATCATTCCCAAAAAGAATATGAATATCAAAATGCCATCTAACAAACGCGGCCGCTAGTACAAAAAGAATGATTTCAGAGTTATACAATTAAACAGATGGACCCAAGAATGAATTAATAGAGGAATTTATTATAGGTATTTGCCTTTGTGCTATACCCTAAAAATACCGGTACCATGGATAAATGATGTAAATACTTAATAACTCTCAAACCGGCTTCTAGAAAACAAAGAAGGATAGATGCTAGTGAAAACGATAACACCACCCCAGCATACAGGGATTTAAATCATCAAAAAATATGCCATGAATCTATGACTTGATGATGGGATGCAGAATCGGGCGAGATAATGTGCTGTTCTAACAACCATTTGAAAACTTTAAATATACTCTGGTAAATTCTCCTGTAACAGATAGTTTGAATTGATTAAGAATACTAAAGTTCAGACAAAAAATCAATTTCTGAAAAACAGGTCTCTTGGAAAATACCATATATACATATTGAAGATTTGTGGAATGATGAACTGAAAGCTGCTGTTAAACGAGATAGAAAATCAGCAAAATTGGTAAGACGCTTTGGATTTCCACAAAGAGGACTACGAGATCCACTGAATAACTCTCATTGGGCCAAGCAGGAGTGATTAAAGGGATAATACATTCTGCTGACAAAAGTTCTTAAAGACAATTGTACTAGAAACCGCTGACAAAAGTTCTTAAATACAATTGGCACTAGAAAGTTAAATTGAAGATAATTTTAAAAAATGTGAAGTCTATGACTGGGCCAGAGCATCTACCGCCAGAGCCTAGCCTGGAGGAAGAATATGAACATCAAATCTGGACACTATACTGAGTAGAAACTTAATGGGATGTAATAAATGAGCTACAAGGAAAATCATTCTACCTGGAATGTGAGCTGCTGAAAGTTTTGCTGACATCTCCACCGCAGGAGGAAGACCAAGACTCCAGACAAAATATGATAACCTCAACTGCCCTGCTTGTTGATGAAGGTCACTACTATAGAAATGACTGCATGAGCAGATAGGTGCTTGTGAAAGAGACAATATCTCTTCATTCTCCAATATTCCTGAGTATTGAAGAGGAATACTAGAGTATTAGTTCCTGTTCTAGTTCCTGAAAAGGAAGAGAGTAGTAAGACTACTTTATCTGATTCCATAGACACAAGAACGAGATCCCCTCCCCCAAACACGTAAGAACAAGACATCAAACTGGACCTGCAGATGGATAAACTGGTGAATTGGTACCGATGACACCCAACGAATGAAAATGCAGTGTATGCAGTCGTGGTGAGGGACAAAATTCTGAATTACCAGACTTGACCTTCGTACACAAAACTGACTCCATTCGGCCCAAATTTTAACACAATTAAGCAACCTTCCAAGCCAGAGGAATCCCAGACTGGCTATGATGTAATTAAAAGAACCCAAATCCAGTTAGGACAAATTCTGTATATATAGAAATATCAGAAAACACTGTCCCTTATCCTTGACTAGACCAGTGATGACTAGGCAAAATGACTCCATGTCCATATTATTCCTTTCATCGATGAACTCCATTTCTGAGACAACATAGTAGGAAAAGAGTTGAATATAAAACGATTGACTAAGTAATTTTTGTCTCAAACAGTATCAAAGCAGCCATGGGTTCCAGACAAAATAATTCCAAAATATACAACAGAATTAGTATTAAATCATGAAGTGTAAATTTTTTGGAAGTTGTCAGAAAAGGATAAATATATGAGTTGAAGATAAGAGCCGAGACCCTATAAAAGATGATCTGCCAGCACCTCATAATCCTTAAAGTCTGGATTCTGCCATTCCTCCACTGTATCCTACTTGAAAAGAGCAGAAAATTATTGATCAGGAACAGAAGCAGGACTAATGTCAAAGGAGACCAACATGGTTTGATAGAAAAAAGGGGGATTCAATGACTACATTGATTGTACCTTATATGTAGGAAATCTGCTACCTAAGACATGCATGAGGCTAGCTATACCCATCCCACCCCTGATAGAGTAGAGATTATATAGAAGCGCTTAAGCATGACAGCTAGGACCAGAATAAACCTGCAGAATCTTATTTTACAAATCTAATTTTAAAACAAAGCTAGTATGATATGAGCCCAATTGTTAATATCTTTATCAGATGATTAAACAGGAAAGAAGTCCATCAAACCTGTGACCAGATCAATGATGGATAAGGACAAAGGACTGAAACTACACAGAAGGGTGAAAGGAAAAAACCATATTCCACAATCCATGCAAAGGCAACAATCCAATCATCTTGGTTAGGCCCCCTTGAGGAATTTATTTATTAATGCCTGGGAAATTTAGAATTTAGAAGAATAAAAAAATAGGCTTGAATAGATAAGGCTGAGAAGACCTCTCCATATGACAATAATAGAAATAGATATATCCCTAGACAAATAAAAAGATCAAAATTTCTACTGAACTCGAGAAAGGAGCGGTGTAAATCTTGATAAGACAAAAAAGATTTTGTTATTGTGACAAGCTTACATTTACCCATAGATATGCTTCATCATGGCGAGGGATCCTACTGACAGAAAAGAAAGACTGAAAAACTATGTTAAAAATAAATCAGGCCAGATATGATACTAAAAGATAGCAAACCACTATTCACAATTAAAATAATAAAGTCTGACGCACTTATTTGCAGATTGATATTAGTCGAAAGATGGAGGCTGATAGTTAGAGTGTAATACATGAGAAGATTCAGGAGCAAAACGAAATCTAGTGAAATCAAAACGACAAAAGCACTGCTAGGATCATAAGAAAAAATTAAATTATTCCTAGAAAATAAATGCGAAGAGTTGGGTGTACACAAGGTTTCGAAGGATGAGGATAATTGGATGGTTCAGCCATTGCACTAAGAGCAACTAATAAAGAATTAAAGAATCCAAAATAAGAGCCCCTGAAATAGGGCATTTAAACTGTCAAGTGATTTAGAAACAAACAATACCAGCAAAACACCAGAAGTGATTTGATTTGGCATACCTAAACCAGAAGTTTAATTATAATCAGTTGCTATGCCATAAAAATTGAGTTATAATCTAGGTAATAATACTGAGCACAGGACAATTAGGCCTCATGGTCATCTCTTCTTCATTTATCTCCATGCCTGTGCCGTCACTTCTAGTCATGGGTTGCGTGTACGGTGTAGTCATACATTGGCTTGACTATGCCAAAGCCTACCTAAACCATTTTCGAATGTTTTAAGAGATGGTGTGGAAACAACATGTTCAGACCAGCATTTCACAGTTTACACACCCCTTAGAGAGAAAATTTTTCTAACTAGGTTAGTTCTCCCCCTCTTCTAGACTTTCAGATGATTTCCACGAGTAATAGTCCATTTGCAAGCAGAATGTTATATTTGACTATAACAATTAATCGATTGAGAGCCGATAGAATGATCCCTCATAGCCTGGGTACGTGCTCTATATATCCAATTTCACCCAAGTTAAGTACCCACAGAAAGAATTTACAAAATGATGAGAGATTAGATTATACATTAAGTAGGGAAAAAACCCATCTTAGGGCTAATAAAAGTGGCTGATAGTCAAGAACTTTCCTGATCCAAAGGCTATGCTTGCTACTAAAACACTGAGATCAACACACATCTCTGATATAGTAAAACTTGGTCATCAAAGTTTGTAGCGTTTACTATCAAAATATTAACCATTTAACTCTCGAAGTTATTAGTCATAAGTTGCAACTGAAATAAGTTGACTCTGAATGAGTACCAGCAAATATGGGAGTGGCGTATTTACTTAAAAATCCATAAATAGGTCGCACATTTATGCTCAATTTACATGTTCTAAAAAATTTGCGCGCACTATATACAAGGATAAAACTTATTTTCCTCTGAATTTTTAAACATCTTAACGTCTGAAGATACCACGAAAAAACCCTTCACAAATCTTGTCACCTCGCGGCTATGCTTAATGTATACCTCAAAACATCATTCGCAGAAGTGAAATTATTAAATTGAGCAGCCTAAATATTGCGTATCCTTTAATAAAGATTGTTTTTTCCATCAAAATTAATCCTAACTTGACATAAATGTCGTCTTTATAATATATAAATCAGAATCACGTGATAATCACATGATATATAAATCACGTGATATTATCTGAGCAGATTAGGTTAAAGCAAATTTTAATGAAGTAGCTTAAGCGAGTACTCGGATATAGATATCCTGGAATCGGAAATTCGGCAATGAGATCTACGCTTCTCGTCAGCGCCTCCAAACGGAGATTTACTTTGCCACTGTCCGGCTCGCTAACAATAGACGCTGGCTACCCAGTTTAATTATCGGCCGTTCATGCAATTTTTCTAGAACATCGCATTACGTTTTAGATCATTTTAGGTTCACATTACAATATAACCAGTAATATATATAATAAGTTTTAACGCTAGATTTAGAAATCAAGTGAACGCAAGTTTCTCGCAAGATTTACAAATCAATGTGATTACGAGGATTCAATTCAGTATCGTAATTTTGAACATCCGGGCATTCCGAGATCGTCCAACATTTGCCAATTTACGACACACTAAAGAGGATATCCCATAGCAACGCAATGTTTACATTTTTCATGAAACTACGGCCATAAAAAATACTTGCGTCGACTAACCCCGCCAGGTATTAGAAAACATAAAATCTCGAGTAATTTTTATAAGATATTAAATAAAAAGTAAAAAGGTTTCATGGCCCATTGCTAGTAATGTTAAATTAGCCTGCAAAAACGCCGCCAATTGAAAGCGAACACCGAATCGCGAATTAATACGATGGTCTCGTCTTTATTGTAATACGACTGACATGACTGACTGATCATCATGAAGTAATTGCGAGTTTCATGTTAGTTGGTTAGTAACGGTCCTTAGAAGGACCACTCGCTTTTCTTCAGGGGATGATCGTGGTGTATCCTTGTGGTGTTCATCCGGTCCACCACGCCTGTTTGCACCACTGTCACATTCTTAATAGATCCAATAACTTCCCAACCGGTATATTACATAGTTATGTAGGATACCTTATGTAGGATTCGATCCAAACCGGTATGTAGTATACCTTATGTAGGAAAGAATGACGCTCGGAAATACGTACCTAGTCAAAACTCTTAATTGATCCACTAACTTCCCAACCGGTATGTTACATATGTTATGTAGGATACCTTTCGTAGGAGATGTTCCAAACCGGTATATAGTATACCTTTCGTAGGAACGGAGCCTCGTGGCTAAAATAGGATCAGAGTTATTGACTTCACCTGGCTTGTAATGTGAAGCTGGCGCCATTTTCTTTCAACTTGGTCACAACGAACTTTCTGCTCATATTCACGTAAATTATAACCATTTTACATAAGTACTATGACTTATTCAACAAAGACCACTTGTACTGTGGTATTCATGAAAAGCAAATGTGGATGTAGCTCCACAAGATTATGGAATGAATAGGATTTGTTGAGATAAAAGTTAGGTGTTTCCCGTAATACAGAAAATTAATTAATTAATGACGGCTTGGACTCGGTCGCATGCATAGTAGCATAAGTGCGCATGCTCACAGACTCGTTTATATGTTCTCTATAGGAATAGAGGAACCGGTTCCCTAGAGCAATGACTGCTTTAGAGTTAAAGAGATACTATCAAGACTACCCAATGGAGGGATGTATCTCTGCTAAACTTGTTTCAAGGGAACCTACACCATGGGAATGAATAGGTTAAAATTTTCTGAGATATCTAAGTCAGGTGACTTTTAGCAAACAGTGAATTGAGTGGCTTAGTATTTTTGTTGTGTTACAAAACATCCATTGTACATGTATTGTCTTGAAGAATGTGGATCAAGTTACATGTGAAGACTATTTATGACATTTAGGATTTTATGGCTAGAATATTATTAACTCTTTAACGACTAAATTTGGGCAAGAATATCAAAGTATTTGCTTATTGAATGTCCATTTGCAGGCCAAGAGAAAATTATTTTTTTTAATTTACCACTGAAATGACTGGCTCGATTATCGAACCAGTCATTAGTGGTGAATTTTAAAAAATACTCTTCTTTTGGCCTGCACAGGGCCTTTCCTCAAGACTACTGCACAGGCCACTTTTGGCCTGTGGCCTGCATCACCATGAAAGGGTTAATAGAGCCGGCGCTTGCAAGGATAACGTTTCAATGGAAATGTACATGAGGTTCAACTTTATGCAAATGCAATGAAGTATGAAGTCTGACATAAAATACAATTCCATTTTTATATACGACGGCTAAATACAGAATGCCTAACACTACATTTATTTATTATGATAACCGTGTCAAATGCTTTTATAAGGGTCACAATGACCTTGAGGTTTTGGTTCCAAGGTCATCATAATGCCCTCTTATTATAGCTAGGTATGTGTCCATGCGTGTTTGGGTGCATTATGCTTAAACCAACTACTAGGTTGACCGCAACACAAAATGTTTTTTCTAAACAAGAGGGTCAAGGAGCCTGTAATGCTCACCTGGAACATAGGCATTTCAACTAGAAAGGCCATCAGCTATAAGTAGAACACTAAGGAGATGACCAAGAATTGTAACAGGAATACAGCAGCCATGTTTCTTTACGTATCAACTTCCGCTGAACAAACTTTAATGGCCCGTACTTCCTACTTATATCTGCCAAATTTCAGCCCAATCCAGTGAACGGTTCTAGAAGTCGTTTCGCGAAAACTAGGTCATCCAAGATGTCCGCCAAACCTTTTGGCCAATCAAGTTCCCTTGAACAAACTTGGTTCACCTCTTGCCCTAGATCATAATTTTAAGTCAAGCCCCCAAGTGGTTTCAGAGATTTTTAGACTTGTCTAAAATTGGCCAAAATCCAAAATGACCACCTGCCAAATTGGACTATTGTCTTCGTGTGAACAAACTTCGATCTCTATATGTCATAACGATGCTTCCTGCCACATATAATTGAAATCATCCCAGTGGTTCTCGAAGACATTTTAACTTTGCCATTGCTTACATGGGAGGCTCTGGCGGGAAAAAGATTCAAGATGGCCGTCAATCCGTATATCAGACAGTTTCGAAAGTGCATATTTGAAATCGTCATACCAAAAAACATTTATTTCCCCATATAAACTCCCCTTTAATGGCCCTTAGTGCACATGGTGCTACCTAACCCTTTCATGGTCATCTGTTTCAAAGACCACTATCATAATTCATAATAGCTAGTAATGGATGGGGTGCACTCAGTCTTCACCAACAAAACAACAGGCCCAAGGGGCCTGTATCGCTCACCTGGAACATAAGCGTTTAAACTAGAAAGGCGATTGGCTATAAGTAGAGGTTCTGGAGTTGTTTTTGCAAAAACTAGGTCACCCAAGATGGCTATTAAACAAATTTGCACCTTTGCCCTAGATGATGTTTCACGAGTCTTGAATTGATTCCGCAAGCGGTTTCAGAGATTTTTAAAGACGTTTATAAAAATCGGCCAAAATCAAAGATGGCTGCCGGATAAATTGGCCAATCGGCTTCATTTTGACCAAACTTTAATCTCTACACCCTAAGGATGCTTCCTGCCAAATATAATTGAAATCAGCCCAGTAGTTCGCGAGAACACATTAAATTTCCCATTGCTTTAGTATGGGAGCTTTTGGCAGGAAAATGATCCAAGATGGTCGCCAAACTGTTTATCCGACAGTTTCGAAAATTGCAAATTTGAGATCAGAATAACCAAAAACATATATAAAAACAATTTCAGCCTCAAAATCCATCAAACAAAAAACTCCAATATGGCTGCCAAACATACTATATTTTGATTGGCCCATGGCGGCCATGTTTTTTTATGGATCAACTTCCCCTGCCCGAGATCATATTTCATGGGGTTTCCTTCAATCCACCAAGCGGTTTCGGGGAAGCAGATTTTTAGACGTTTATAAAAATTGGCCAAAATCCAAGATGGCTGCCGGCAAAAAGGGCCGATCGGCTCCGTTTGAACAAACTTGAATCTCTACACCCTAAGGCTGCTTCCTGCCAAATATAATTGAAATCGGGCCTTCAGTTGTCGAAAAGGCATTTTAAATTTCTCATTGCTTTAGTATGGGAGATTTTGGTTGGAAAATGATCCAAGATGGCCGCCAAACCGTTTATCCGACAGGTTCGAAAATTGTAAATTTCAGATCACAATACCCAAAAACATACATAAAACCAATTTCAGCCTAAAAAATCCATCAAATAAAAAAATCCAATATGGCCGCTATATTTTGATTGGCCAGGTGCGGCCATGTTTTATGACAGATCAACTTCCCTTGAACAAACTTTAATGGGTCTTAGTACCTAACCATATCTACCAAATTTTGGCCCGGTCTCTTCACCGGTTCTGGAGTTGTTTTCACTAAAACTAGGTCAACCCAGATGGTAGCCGAACCATCTGACCAATCAAGTTCCCTTGAACAAACGTGGTTCAGCTCTTGCCCTAGATCATATTTCATGAGATTTGCATCAATCCCCCCAGCGGTTTTGGAGATTTAAAAAGACATTTCCTAAAATCGGCCACAATCCAAGATGGCCACCGGCCAAATAGGCCAATTGGCTTCATTTGAACAAACTTGGATCCCTATGCCCTAAGGATGCTTCCTGCCAACTACAATTGAAATCGGCCCAGTGGTTCTTGAGAAGTCGTTTAAAGGAAAAGTTAATGGATGGACGGGCGGACGGATGGATGGACAGACGATGGATGGTCACCATGGCATAAGCTCCCATGGCCTTTCCGGCCAGGTGAGCTAATAACCGCTTATAATTTCAGTGGAATATTTTTATAATTATCCTATGTTATTTTTATAAGTAGGGGTTCTGTCATTCCACCAATCCTTATGTTTGTCCATCTGCCTGTCCGGAAATTTATTTTAACACAACTCCGAAACCGTTTGACCAAATTCAACCAAATGTTGTGCGAGTCATCCACATTATTGCAGAGTGCAAGAGAACATTTATTTTTCATTTAGTTTCGCCTCAGGGGAAGTGTGCGGGTGTGCGTGGGTGTGTTTATATGGTTAAAGTGGTGAGTATGCAGATTTGCCATGGACCATCCAATCTAAACTAAAATATTCTTCTGGTCGTCAAATCAACATTTCTCAAGCCATTTTTGGTCAGTTTTTTCAAAACCAATTTTGTGAACATGAAGCGGTGTATGTGAGCGGTTAACTGTTTAACCCTCGAATTTATTCAAGAAAATTTATATTTTCTTATAGAAAATGTTCATTTGCAGACCAAGAGAAGACTATTTTTGAAAATTTACCACTGGAATGACTAACTTGGTTATCGAGCCAGTCATTCCAGTTGTAACTTTTCAAAAATAGTCTTCTGATCTGCAAACGGACATTTCCCAAGACTACTGCAGAAGCCGTTTTTGGCTGATACGAGTGTTAAAAGGTTAATGACCATTTACACACCAGAAGCAACAAATTATTGATGAGGTGGTACCTCATGAATAATTTGTTGTTTCTGGTCTGTAAAGGCTCATTAACCACTCACATACACCACCCTGGTAGGGAATATTACGCTGCATATTTTGAAACTAATTTAACTGGAAGCCTTTGCTACCCATGGAAACAACAGGGTCCAGTTAAATTAGTTTCAAAATATTCTACAGCTTTCCTGTAATTGCAATCCTCAAATTGAGACATTAGAATGTTAGGGGTTAAAGGATTCGTGAACTAAGACTTCTCTATTAACCCTTTAACTTTCACGTAAGCCAAAAAGAGTTTCAGCTGTGGTCATGGAAAATGTCTATTTGCAGACCATGAGAAGGCTACTCCTAAAAATTTACCACTGGAATGACTTGCTCGATAACCGAGCAAGTCATTTCAGCGGTAAATTTTCAAAAACAATCTTCTCTTGGTCTGCAAATGAACATTTTCTATGACAAAATTGACTTTCTTTAAATTTAAGGATTAAAGGGTTAAAGGGTCCATGTTTGGCCATGTGCTAAGGATGCCAGAAGAGACACCAGCACAGAGAGCCTTGGAATTCACCCTACTCGGAGCCAGCAAATACAAAACCAGGAGAGGATGTCATTGCATAAATCTGCTAAGCGTACTACGAGGTGACCTCAAGAAAGCAGGACTCAGTACACTCAAGTCAAGAATGGACCTGAGGAAGCTAAAAATTTCGGCTGAGGACAAGACACAGTGGGTAAAAGCGAAGAAGGACTGATTGCAGCTGTAGGATGTTTCTACTACTACAGCCGCAGAATACAGTAATCATACATTAAAGGGTTACCCCATCATTCTTAACATAGCTAAGCCAGTAGCTAAGCTCTGACTTAGTTTTACGCATTGTCAACAACAATAGCAGGAATGTAGAGGGCAAAGGTTTGTTGAAATGGAATAAGCCATTAATACACTGTATTGAATTACAGGTGAAATGTGAATGGTCTGTCACCCTTGAACACTCATATCAGCCAAAAACGGCTTCTGCAGCGGTCCTGAGAAATGCCCATTTGCAGACTAAGATAATTTTTGAATATTTACCACAGGAATGATTGGATAACCGAGTGGTAATTTAAAGTTTGTTCTTGGTCTGCAAATGGACATTTTATGAGAAAATTTAAATTTTCTTGAACAAATTCGAGGTTTAAAGGGTTAATATAGAACAGAATTGTTATAAAAATATCCAAATACCACAATTTATAGCACAAAAATGTAAAATTCTGTATTCTAATACCAACTGAAAACCTCTAAAGCCTCAATGAAATGTTAGCCTCAAACTATGTATGAAATGCGACCATGGTTGACAAAGCCCCTAAGGATAAAAATAAACATATAGGTCAGAACAAGGGATATGAGAATAGGTTAGTAGGATGTACAAGCAGTGATCCGCTACATAGGTACATGTATATATAAATATCAAATATGGTTACAATATTAGCACTAAATTAGATACTCTGATTATAAAAGATCAAAATCACAAGCACTATTCGGAGATAAACACAAAATGGAAACATGAATGCGTATAAAGTCTACTTAACCATCAAACTAAATCTGATCTCAAGTCCTTGAAGACAAAGAAGTCATTCACCGAAAATAAAGTTGACCAATCAAATGTCTGAAAAGAAGTTCTCAAGCCCACTACCATAGGATCTATTAAGCTGAAATCGACCCAGTGGTTATTGAGGACTTAGTCTATCCAATTTCTTGAACAGATTCTTATTTTAACCCTTTAACCCTCGATAAAATGTTCAATGAAATTTCAATTTTCTCCTAGAAAATGTCCATTTGCAGACAAAGAGAAGAGTATTTTTGATAATTTACCACTGGAGTGACTGGCTCAATTATCGATGAGCCAGTGATTAGTGATAAATTTTCAAAAATAGTATTCTCTTTGTCTGCAAATTTACATTTCTCAATACTACTGTAGAAGCTGTTTTTCGTTGATATAAGTGTTAAAGGGTTAATAAACATTCTGTTGAATATTTTGAAACTAATTTAATTGAGCATTGTTGCTGCCATATGCTTAAATCATAGGCGGTGCTTAGCTAGAAGTGGATGGAGGATAGCTAACAGTGGATTCACCCATTGTAATAGAGGTGAACACCTGGAAGAGTATACATAGAAAGTAAGCCAGGAATCTAATGGTGGTCCATGATAAATGATCTTAATGTACATGTTACACAAGATAGACAGGACTGAGGTTGCCAGATCAAGCACTTAAACATGCAAACTGATGTAATATTCATGGACAATAATATCACAGAAACACATGCAGCTTACTTTTGAAGCTTTTTATAACCTTTTAAGACCTCTTTATTGTGCAATAACATATTTTACTGACAGCTCTTACTGGATGTTTATGGAAAGTATGTGACATTAATGATCACAAAATCAACTGTGAGGGTGCTGGAGGTAGGCTTTCATCTTATTTATACAGAACATGTTGCTCATATAAAGTTATACATACTGTTTTACTATTAGTTACTTACAAGTTTTTCCATACACAACAAATAGACAAGGGCAGTCACACATTGGAAGAGTGCTACACACTGGATAAGTGAAGCCTCACAATGGACAAGTGCAGCCTGTCACTGGTTAAGCGCAGTATTGCACTGATGTGTGCAGGCACATACGGGATGGGTGCAGCCCCCCCCCCCCCATTGGATAGGAGCTAACCTTGCTTGCACTGGATGAACCCAACCCACACTGTATGAGTGTAGCCCATCCTGGCAGAGTACCGCTTCACAATGGACAAGTGGATGCAGCTGTTCACTAGACGAGTGTCAGGTCACATTGGATGGATAAAAGCCTGCACTGGAAAAGCGATATGTAAGATTGAATCAGAGACATTGGTTTGAAAATTGGACAGCTCTAAGACTCTTGTCCTGAGAGAAGCCTAGGCTACAAATAGGCAGAATATTGTACCTTGACCGTCTGACCCAAAAATTGATCAGGTTCTTCAGACCCCTAAGGCAATCACACACGCCAAGTTTGGTGACGATCTCTTCAATAGAACTTGAGTTATCATCCTTAAACCCAAAATAATGTCAGTAATTGGGTCACTATGACCTTGACCTTTCACCTCCATAATTAATGGTGTTCGTCGGACACCCAAGAACATAATACATACCGAGTTTTCAAGAAACCTTTCCGTATAACTTGAGCAATCATCCAGAAATGGAACTCGATTTCCTTAATTGGGTCACTTCCACATTGATCTTTTGACACCACAATCAATAGGATTCGTTGGGATCACAAGGGTACTCAACTTGCCATGTTTCTTGATGATAGCTCTAGAACTTGATATTATGGAACAGAGATTAAAGCTTGGATGGACTAATGGATGGAGAAAGCAAATTTTTTGCTAAATACCCTCAATATACCCATATGGGAGAGGGGGCATAACAATTCCAACAGGGTCAGTTGATTAAATACATCTGATTTTTCACTAGAGCGATTTTGTCTAAGCCATTACCATAGGAAATTGGCATTCTGATCACACAACTTTGTCTCTAGTGTAAAATTGCCTTTAATGTGCGAAATCTCCGAGGAATAATTTAGGAAGTCCATTTATATGTTCTAGACACTGCAGTCCTCTTCCAAATGATCGATAATGATGACAAATAGTAAATGGAGTTAATATAAATTCTCTCAACCATGACAGATGACAAGCTTAGATCTATAAATTATTTATGATATATTTAACACATATTCTGATCAATATTTTGAAATTAATTTAAACCTCAAATGGTATAATCTGTTGGTTTTCAGGCAAGCTAACTTCATTAGATAACCAAAATTTTGATTCATAAAAGTCGGTTCCCTTCCTTTCATATGATATTTTAACCCTTTCATGGACAAATCTCTGCAAAAGTACTCCCTTTATAAAACTTATTCTGTTGAATATTTTGAAATTAATTTGACTGAAAGCCATTGCTGCCTCATTTCAACATATTCAACTGTTTTCCTGTCTGGTTGCCATGAAAATGATATATGAGGATTTCATCGGTGAAAGGGTTTATGACATTAATTTTTAAAGCAATGTTGCTACAAGCTACCACAGCAACAGGTTTCAGTAACAAGTTTCTAAGTTTGAGCACCAGCCTTCTTTTCTACAGAATCTGTAACAAATTTTCAAGATTTTTTACATCATTGGGGTAAAAGGTTAACTACTTTCCAAAAGGATTGTCTTGTAATGAATGATACTGGTGCTTATTATTCATGTTGATGCCTCTAAACAGAAAGATTTTGTGGAGTCTCGGTTATGAGACACTATATATCAGAGCATAATTTAGAATTAAATATTTGCATAGCATGAATTGCTATGCACAGTATAAATTGAATAGTTGTCTGCAAAAATGCATAGCAAATAACTCTTTCATGGATAAATTGCCTGTATCTCAATTTCTGAGCAAACAAACGTGAAACGCTGTAGAATAATCTGAAATTAATTTGACTGGAGCCATGGCTTCCAGTCATTATTAATTTCAAAATATTCAACAGAATATGCTATACATTGTAAAGAATTTACCTTTTCAGGGATTAACCGCTGAAAGGGTTAATGATAGAACTTATGAAAATCAATGCTAAATTGCAATCACATAACAATTTTGCATAGCAGATACAGCTATGCATGATGCAGAATGTATAGCAGTGGCCTAAATAGGTGGAGCAAATTGGGATGCGATACCAGTCATATTGATGAATATGACAGCAATGACCTCCATGCGGAAACCTTGAAAGATTGTACTAAAGTTTTAATGAATTTGGAAAATTAGCTTTGGTTTATTATGCGGTATCCTGGATACATGAACTCACATTCATGACATGCCCGCAAGTGGTACTCCCAAACGTGATAATAAATTCATGGAACTAAGCACAGTTGATGATGAGGTCGACAGCGGATTGACACAGTCTACAATACGGCCAAAGGGACAGCTCGCGTCTAAATTTGAACATACTGAATTTATTCTTTTCACAGAACTATCTATAAACTTATTTCGAACAAGGCCACAAAAGGATGACAACCCTTCTTCACCCGACCTAGTCCAGCGGAACAATGACATTTAAAATCAGAGATAAAGTTATTAAATTATACTTCAGGTGTCTATTTACAAATTGCATGTCTGCAAAAATTGCGTTTTCGGTGAGCACTGATAGGTTTTTCCGCCAAACCTCGTCTACGACCCTTACACGTATTTACCTTATGGTTAGCCCTATTTTAGTTTGGTACCAAGTCACAACCAATTTCGCCAGGTTTCTTGCCTAGACCTACTCAAATTGAACCTAGACCATAAGCCTACCACAGTAGGGTCTGTTCAGCCAAGTTTAAACCTTTCATGACGAAATTTCTTCGAAAAATAAAAATATTTACTTATTGAATGTCAATTGAATTTCAGGCCAAGAAGACTATTTTTGAAAATTTACCACTGTAATGACTGGCTCGGTTACTGAGCTAGTCATTTCAGTGGTAAAATTACAAAAATAGTCTTCTTTTGGCCTGCAAATGGACATTACTCAAAACCACTACAGAGGCCAGTTTTGGCCGGTTTCGTCATGAAAGGGTTAAACCAGGCAAACGGTTAGTGAGTAGAAAGTAGTTTTTAAACAATTTTACGGAAATATTTCGAAAATCTAAAAAACGGATCAGAAAAATTGACCAATCCAATTTCTGTATACAAGTTTGAAAGTCTACCGTGATAGGGTTGTTCAAGCCATGTTTAGTTGAAATCACTGAAGCTTTTTAATGAGAAGAACCGGTATTTTTTTAAAGCAAAAGTTAGACTTTTCAGGATAGCCGAGATGGCCACCGGAGGAGTAGCTTTTTAAATGATTTCCAGAAAACTTAGGAAAATCCAAGATGGACACGTGAAAAATTTACCAATCAAATTTCTGTATACAATTTTGGAAGCAGGCTATGTGAGCTAACAATGACACATGAAAATGATCAGACAAACATTAGCGGAGTTATCCTTCAGAATCTAGTTTCATTTTTAAGCATGCTGTTAAATCGTAGCAGAACTATCATTTGACAATCACTATGCGACATGCCCGCCAGGAGGATGGACAGCACCGTGATAACCAGCCAATTTAATTGGAGGGTTATGAAAATGGTACAGTACCCATCTTAACCCTTAGCACACTGATGTCAATATTCTATCTTTTATTGTGTCAGTATCAAAGAAACTGGTGTACAATTTTCAACAATTTTGCTGGGAGATGTTGCTGTCTACGACAGCACCATCTCCCACCAAATTTGTTGAAAAATGAACACCAGTTGATCTTTTAATTTAATTTTAAAATTTAAAATTTTGACACCAGAGTGGTAAGGGTTAATATCCGGAGTCTGAGCCATAAAGATCTCTATTGCCTGGGTGAGTTCCAGCATGAACTCTCATATATGGGTCAGACTCTTCATAATCTCCATCTCTGAAGTTAGGGTAAGTTCTGCTAATATTATAGGAACCATGGTCAGACATAGGTTTTACTAGTCTCCGAACCCAGGATAAGACGCATATTTTAATGATCACTGGAGCCAGGGTTAGACAAATATTTATCACTGGAGCCTGAGTGTTAAACTAATATTGAGAACTGGAACCTGATTATTTATCACTGGAGCCAGGATCCGAAAAATATTTATCATGGAGCCAGGCTCAGACCAATATTTGTCATTGGAGCCAGGGTCAGACCAATACTTATCACTGGAGCCAGGGCCAGACCAATATTTAACACTGGAGTCAGGGTCAGACAAATACTTATCACTGGAGTCAGGGTCAGACCAATATTTATCATTGCAGCCAGGGTCAGACCAATACTTAACACTGGAGCCTGTGGGTCAGCCCAATATTCTTTGTCACTGGAGCCAGGGTCTGTCCAATATTTCTCATTGGAGCCAAGGTCAGGCCAAGATTTATCATTGGAGCCAGGCTCAGACCAAGATTTATCCCTGGAGCCAGGGTAAACCAATACTTATCACTGGAGCCTGCAGTCAGCCCAACACTTATCACAGGAGCCAGGGTCAGACCAATACTTATCACTGGAGCCAGGGTCAGACCAATATTTATCACTGGAGCCAGGGTAAACCAATACTTATCACTGGAGCCTGCAGTCAGCCCAACACTTATCACTGGAGCCAGGGTCAGACCAATACTTATCACTGGAGCCAGGGTCAGACCAATACTTATCACTGGAGCCAGGGTCAGACCAATACTTATCACTGGGGCCAGGGTCAGACCAATATTTGTCTTTGCAGTCTGGGTCAGACCAATACGTATCACTGGAGTCAGGGTCAGACAAATATTTATCACTGGAGCCTGTGGGTCAGCCCAATACTTACCACTGGAGCCAGGGCCAGACCAATACTTATTGCTGGAGCCAGGGTCAGACAAATATTTATCATTGGAGAAACTGTCAGACCAATATTTATCATTGAAGCCAAAGGTGAATTAATTTATCATTGAAAGCCATGGTCAGACCAATATTTATGACTACAGTCACATCTGGGATATGATTTCTAGAGTAAGAGTGAGCAGGTCCAGCAAAGGTCTCGATGATAATTCAGATCTAGATCAAGCCGAGTCATCCTGGGATGATTATTTTCACCTACAACTACAGCTGTGATACTGTTTATGCGGCTGTCAGAATATCTGTTGGTGAGTTGATGAAGTAATTAACTGATGCCCATGAGATAGATAGACAATTTACACAGTAATCATGTAAAGTAGCGATCCACGACTCAACAGCAGCGTTAGTCCATCAGCTCCCAGACCAGTGTAATATATACGCCACAGACAATTATAGAGTGATCCTTTTCTCGCTAGGCCCACCAATTTCTCTCATGTTCTGAATTATCGAATACTGAATTTCCAGAATGCCAATATCAAGGTAACTAACTATACAGGTAGGCTGTTGAATATTTTGAAACAAATTTGACTTGGTGCTGTTGCTGCCTAAGGCAGCAACAGCACCCAGTCAAATTAGTGTCAAAATATTCAACAAAATGTTTATTAAGTAGTAAATCCACCAAAGACGCATTTTTATTGTGACTTCAGCCTACATGGGACGTAATTGACTATGATGTCATCTACTTGAGCGACAGATAGGATTCATCCATTGAGTTTCTATGCGATATCAGACATTCACATCGCCATACATATAATTATAAACCACATTGTGTTAGTAATAAGCATACACATTCACGAGTGCATAAAAAGTCGTTGCTAAAAACAAGTTTTCTGGAAATTGAGATTCAGAGGACAGGGATTGCTTGATTCCAACACAGGCAACGCATGGGTGGAGCTTAGCTACAGATGGGCGGGGCATAGCTTAAACTGAGTTCCTCCACTGTCCGTGCCCTCTAGATTGAATTTATCTGTACTAATGGGGAAGGGGAAAGAGGCAGAACAAATTACGTGTATCTCCCTGTAATTTCCCAGGCGTTCAGGATGGGTGTGCATGGGTATAATATACCTAACCCCTTAACTCTTACAAAACAAATATTTTTCTTGACCAATCTCGACCATTAAATGGTTAATTGTTTGATATAAATATGTAGGTCTACTGATGCCTGTTGTTGTATGCCTCTTCACCCAGAACAAGGACAGGACAACAACTTTTTTTAACGCATTAACCCTCAGATTTGTTTTTTTAAATATCACGTTGCTCATAGAAAATGTCCATTTGCAGACCAAGGGAAGACTATTTTTGAAAATTTACCAATGGAATGACTGGGTCAGTTATCTTGTTTGTTTGCAAATGAACATTTCTCAAGACCCTTTAACCCTCACATCAGCCAAAAATGGCTTCTGCAGTGGTCTTGAGAAATGTCCATTTGCAGACCAAGAGAAGACTACTTTTGAAAATTTACCACTGGAATGACTGGCTCAATAACCGAGCCAGGCACGGCATTCCAGTGGTAAATTGTCAAAAATAGTCTTCTCTTGGTCTGCAAATGGACAGCTCGATAACTGAGCCAGTCATTCCAGTGGTAAATTTTCAAAAATAGTTTTCTCTTGGTCTGCAAATGGACATTTTATATGAGAAAATTAAAATGTTCTTGAACAAATTCGAGGGTTAAAGGGCTAAGTAGCAGTAAATTGTATGAATGGTAAACTATTACTCAACTGTTATTTATCACTCATGTTTCTTTGTACACAATTCAAAATACATTTGGACATAATTGCTCCAGATTTCAAGCAGACAAGCAGATATCTCTCCTGCGTGGTAAGTTGTACGTGGTTCTCTCAAAATAACACCACTGCAAGATTTAAAGAAATATATCACATGCATGCAAGGGCTTTCTTTACTCAAAATAACAACCATCTTTTGTGCATGAATAATACATGTTAAATTGCTATGGCAAGCAGCAAAAAGTGAAAGCAACAGAATGCTATTCTAAATCTCGAAGCTAACTGTTTGTGCCACTAAATGAGCATGATTTATTTCGTTTGTCAGAAGATGAATTTCAACTCTGTTCTTCCTGCCACCTGATACGAATACTTTCATTTATCTCACATTCGTTTGTCTATCAGTCACTGGAAACAAGACAATTAAGAGCCACTCAACTCATTTTATACTTGTTAGTTTGGTGTTAGAGTATGCCATACGTAAATGATAGATGCGAAGGTATTTTCAGATCTCTCACACAGTCAAAGACAAATATTCACGTTTAATAGCTAAATGTCAACACATTCCCCTGATTCTATGAAAGCCGCCATGATTTAATTATGTCTTGGTAGTTCAGAGATAAGAATTTAGCCCAATATAGTTTGGCAGTGCAGGGTTTTGTCGATGTAGAAACAACCATACTTAAGTAAGCTATTGAAAATTTTGAAACTAATTTAACTGGAAGCTATTTGCTGCCCTTCCAGTCAAAGTAATTATTGCCACCTTTTTCAAAGAAAAGTGGGGATTATGTTGCGCTGCCAGCCCACTTGTGTGGAAATTGATTGTAACGCAATTCATCCAAAACCATTGGACAGAATTCAACCAAATTTGGTATGTGACTCACACATATGATTGTGGGAGGGTAAGAGAACATTCTCATTTATCTCCGTTAGGGCGGGTGTAGGGCAAAAGGTCAAAGCGGTAAATGTGGGGATTTGCGATGATGTACCATCGACCATCCAATCTAATTTCAAATTATTATCGGGAATTATTACATCATAAAGAAATTGTTATATCTGACCTTATATGACATCAGACTCGGTGTCATCGGTTAGAGACAAAATGGATGCGCATAGAAGCTAATATTCATGCGATCTTCAGAAGCAAATTATTGGGATTTAACGAAAGGAATGCATTTGGCATTTATGGCAGAGCTGATTCTGTCAGAACTTTAGCGTGTCGCACTTGTTTAATCTAAAGTTGATTTACTGAAAATATTTCTGCTGGTTAAATTTATCACATTTTCACATTTAATCGTGTATGCGCATGTGTGAACTGCATTGAGTGAACTGCAATTACTACTTCACACAAATCAATGGGAAGGGAACACCCTTCAAGAGGATTCACTCGTTGGAAGACATTCCTGATTTGCCCTGGGCCCGTATTCATAGCGCGTTTTTAGCCCTAAGAATCGGAACATGGGGAATTTCCTAAAGCTACAACGACGTTGCATGCATGTGCATGAATGGTGATTGGTATATGCGTTATATATTTTGCTTTAATCTTTGCGTCGGCAAACACTAGTATATAGTATGCACTGACGTAGTCAAACATATGCCTGTTCTTAAAAAATATGTACCATTATGATGTCATTTCACATTATGATGTCATATTACTGAAGCAGGAGATCAAACATAGCAAAACATAAATTCTGGTTAACCCAAACTAAATTGCGTCGTGAGCATGACGAAGAAGGCGGAGGTATTTACATCGTACTAACATACGCTCACTCACATAGCTACGCTGTTCGTGGCCATTCTTACAGTCCTTTGATCTCTTGCTATGTGAAGTAACGCTACAACTATGGGCTGCTGTTTGCCAATCAGGTTTCAGCTAACTTCGCTCGCTAGGCGAGACTTCATCCGGTGGCCTAATTTACAATCACAACAACAAAAACAATGGCGATGCTGTTGAAATGGAAAGAGATATTTGCAAAAGTTTGCAATCGTTTTGCTCTAAATGAGTTATCTGAGGAACAGAAAATGTGTAGACTGGTTTTTGGTAACAAAAAGCCCTAGTTTGGCTTACGCGCATGTATAAATGTGTGTACTTCCTTATTTCTTATCAACCAATTTCATCGGCGGATGTTGACTGACCCCAGCTCATTAATATTTATGAGGTTTTGTGAACTTAGCGCAGACACCAAAAGCGTGCGCATATGGTACTCGATACAGGAGCAAGTGGGAGGGCGAGGATCGTGCATAGGATGATGAGGTATTTAGTGGACTGGATGCAAATAAGTGTGTGTGTCTCCTTGAGCAGTAATAGAGGCGCTCATTTCTAGCTATGCCCCACATTTCTAGCTTTGCCCCGCTCATCTCTAGCTAAGCTACATCCACACTTATGTTGAGGTTGATTTATATAGGCCCTAGTTTGAATCGTCAATTCCCAGAATCCCAATGGTAATTATACAGGTAACCTGTTGAATATTTTTAAAACTAGTTTGACTGGGTGGGTGGGTGTGTGTGGGTGGTGGTGGTGGTGGGGGTTAAAGAAGTGGATGTGGGGATTTGTGATGTGTCATCGACTGAGCGATCTAGTATTGATTTTGTTTCAAATGCTGAAGGTGATGGTGACATTATTGTTCCCATCATAATAACATGAAACAAGAGAAATAGCCGTTACCTATTCACATGCTGTGTGCATGTGTGTTGGGGTGGGGCAGGTTTGTTACGGTAATGCATATATATAGATAAACATGCACGTATGAATAGACCCTATGTACACACTAACGCAGGAATGGATATGTACACCCTCACATACATGTATGTAGTTGCCTAGGCCTATATATACAATTGTGTGTGCGTGCATGCGTGTGTGCGTTGCGTGTGTGCATATAGCCAGTGTAGGCACTTCTTTCTATCCATATGGATTGGGCACTACTCACAAGTGCATATTACACATGTACAGTATAGCTCAGAAATAACTTAACATAAAATGTAGGCTTACTGCTAAATATATCTTGAACATAATTGGATAGGAAGGCATTGCTAGCAACTATGTTCAAAATATTCAACATAACATTTCTTCCTAACAATACATGTTTTGTTTTTGTTTCGGAAACATGCATGTTAACTATAAATTTATGAGCTGGCATACATGTGGCCTATATTGTCATGTTCACGTACACGCATGCATTCACGTATGCACACACGCTCGCTCGCATACGCTCACAAAGTTCTAGCTTAACAAACTCTAATGATCCTCTAAGTTGTATCTCATTGATATGACTGTGTGAATGTGAGCTAAACATGAATAACAACAAGATATTATTCATGCGATGATTCATACCACAATCATCATTCACGCGATGACATCACTCTGTGATTCTCATGAGAAAATAAAGAAAATTACTTTCTGTGACAAAATTTACTACTCAAGTAATCGAAAATATGCAAATAATATATCTTCTTTTATTTAAATTATACAAAAGCATAATTGTGCCTGCTTTGCCCAGTTCTCTGTTTGTGTTACCCTTTAACAAACAGACTTTATGTGTTTGACGTCATAAGTTCATAACTAGTCTTCAATGTTTCAACTCTAAATGAATTTTGAGTTGCACTGTCTATGTAGCTTGTCTCCACAGTATGATGTTACAATTTAACACCATCATGATGAGGAGACAAAAAGGATTTTGCTGCAAGTATACATTTAACAATTCCCCAACTGAACACACACACCCCAACATCCCTCCCTCCCCCCACCCTTGTGGGATGGTCTGTAGTTTTATTAACCACTATAACATATACTCACCGTTCAATCACTACTTGCTAAATCAATTACTCTGCATTTAGCCACCAGAATAAAATTTTTATACTTGCTCTCATGCCTCCATATGCCTATACCATTTCATCACACCATAGACTAGGCTACTTATATAGTACACTCCCAGCATATGGCCTATCAGAGACTGGCACCAGTCTATACACACTCCTCCGTGACACCTGTCAGCTACACATGTACACGCATGCGCAAAGGATCCCAACTAGGAAACAGATTCACTTTTCCAAATATTTGCGATACACAATAAACTGATTCGTAAATCATTCCCACGTGGGGTGGTTGAGGCCGGGTCATAGTGATTGAACGGTAAGTATGTTTTACAGTGGTTAATAAAACTACATACCATCATACAAGTGGGATCTGTTGGTGGTTGTTATTACACCACAAAAACATCTATACCATTCAATCACTACTTGCTAAACCCGTAGAATTGGTCAGTGCCCCACTTAATAACCCTTGATGGGTGGAGATTTGAGAATATTAACACAAGGATAAAAATTAAACAAATCATATCCAAATGTTAATAAAAAAACCATAATAGAGCATCCATAACATTCACACAGTGATTATCAAACAAGGAAAATTGTCAACTCAAGGAAATAAACAAAACAAGAGAAAATTCTCACCATTTCTGGCAGACACAGTCTAACGAAATTGGCGGGATGTGCTTGGTAAATGGACTTTGGCTTGTTTTGTTATATTTAAATCGTTATATTTCTAAAAAAGGAAGCCGCTGGGCTCTGATCCTGTAAATAGAAAAAAGTAGTCGATTCAGATTTCCAACCTGTGACTTGCATGACGTCGTCCAATGATGAGGCGGTGAAAAGAGCGAAGGAGGTAGCCATACCACGAACGTCGTGAGCCTTAACATGGGCTAATCTGATCTCGCCAGGGGAGGCAATCTCATATCAGAATTTGATGGTCTCACAGATCAATCTGGCAACAGTGGCCTTAGAGACTGGTCTAGTTACCTCCTCCACATACGGAACCCATAAGTGGGAAGGATCGGATCTTTTAGAATCGGTTCGACGTTTATAGACTTTTAAGGCCCTGACACGACACCAGAACTTAACAAACGGCGAAAAAGATGAAGATTTAAGAATAATCGGCTTGGCTGGGTAACAATTAGACAGGGTCTTCGATAAAAAAAACCCTGAGATATAAAACTATGCCAACCCCAGATTCGATAAATGTGTCTTCTTCTGCAGAGAGAGCATGAAATTCTGATCTTTCTTGGCTGAAGCGGAAGCAACAAGGAAAAAAACAGCCTTAAGAGTCAAAAGTTTAAGACTGATAGATTCAATTGGTTCAAAATAGTGACCTGCCAATACTGAAGAATTAAGGCCAAATTCCAGGAAGGCAAAGTTTTAGCCACTGGTGGACGAACTTTGCCCAATCCTCTAATAAAACCATTGAGAATCTTTGAATCCTTGATATCGACATTCAACAGACAAGGAAGTAAGGAGCCAAGGAAAATCTATAACGCGTAACGGTGTTAGCTGATACAAATGTAGTTCTAAAGAATTGAAGATATGATAAAAAATCTAAAACCTGGGAAATAGAAAAAGAATCGGGCAAGAAACCATGGTTTGAACACCATCCTCCAAAGATTTTAAGTCGACCCTTGGAAACTCAACATGTCGACTCCCTCCTAGAAGAGTCAAGGGTTTGCCGAGATCTTGAAAAAAACTTGATCTCAGGGACCGGGCACTCGATATTCTCCAAACGCACAGACTGAAGATTTCTGGATTTGGATGAAGACACGTGCCCCTTACTTGAGAGATCTGGGGACACTGGAAGAAGACGAGGAAAGTCTACCGAAAGATTGAGAAGGTCTACGAACCAGATTCTCTTCGGCCAAAACGGGGCTACCAGAAGAATTTCGCAGATCTGGTCCCTGACCTTCTTCAGAACCAACGGAATCAAAAAGGTTAGTGGGAATGTGTAGGCAAATATTCCTGTCCAGGGCCGAGACAGGACGTCCACCACCAGAGCGGGACTGCCCGGAAAAGGAGACATAAAAGAGATCTGGGCTTTCAGCGGTGTCGCAGAGATCTACGTGGGGACGACTTTGAAAACCGACTTTTTTAAAACTGCTACTCGGAGTGGATAAACCTGCTGGGTTTTACCAACTGGTCCGCAAGAAAGCTCAGTCTGCCTGGAACATGACTGGAAACTAGAAAGAATTGTTTTTTGCGGCACCACAACAGAAGATTCCAAATTTCCATACAAAGAAGTAAAGACCTTGTTCCTCCCTGTCTGTTGATGTAGGAAACTACCATGAAATTGGCTGATCGAATTGAGAGCCTGAGGCCTCTCACACGATCCAACCATGAGAGGAGAGCCTTCTTGACAGCCCACAACTCCAAGATATGGATGAAAGCTGTCGACTCCTCCAAGGACCGGAAATTGACATGGAGATCCGGACTGCTCCACACCTCTCCTGGGGAGTGTCTGTGAAAATAATCGCCTGAGGAGAGGTCTTGACTAATGGAACACCTATCGGAGGCAGAGAACGATCCTTCCAAAAGTCTAAATGAGGGCTCAGGTGTTCTCTGATGGGAATCTGAAGGTAAATAAAATGAACTGACTGCTTCCAGAGGGATATCAGGAACTCTTGAAAGGGTCCTCTCATCAGCGCCACCCAGAGAATGACATTCCCGATGCTGACCATCAAGCCTAGAAAACTGAGAAACAATCTTGCCCTGACTCAGAAAGAGGATGTCAGAATGTACATAGCCAACAAGATTGCCGCCACCCTTGCCTCTGAAGGAAAGCCTAAGCCCTGAGACACGTCGAAAGAGACGCCTAAATGGGTGAAACTTGAGAAAGGACTAGGCTTTGACATTTTGAGAATTATAATTCAAAACCATACTCGAGGAAATAGAAGACCAAGGATAAATTGTCTGAATTGATAGACGATGAAGAATTCCTGCTGCAGCTGAAAACTATGCAGAGGGATTAAATCCTGGATCTAAATTTCCTTGTAAAAAATGTGTCCACAGACAGCTACTTGACTCTAGATATGAACTCTTCCTTTAGCAAGAAAGAAATTGGAAAAGAATTTCTGAAATCTTTCAACATAATAAGAGACCCAGAAATAGAAGTCAGAACAAGGTCAATAAAAATATAATAGCGATAGAGCAAGAACTCCCACTCTATCAACAGAAGAAAGAAAAAAGTGAAAACCACATAACATGAAATGATTCATGCTAAACCCGGGCTTAATTTCTAGAATATCGTGACGAGTTAATAAATTGCTCTCCACGATCAGTGATAGGCGAGTGATCGCTCCTTTAGCAGAATGAAAATTTGCAAACATATTTGTATGACATAAATCTGCGCTTACATGTAAGAAGTAAAATATCTAAACCTTGATCAAAGATTTGAGATTTAAGGAGCTATTAAATGCTCTCTAGGGTTGAAAGTTAGCCAAGCTGCGAGAGTGAGAGATAGCTCACCTAAAAAATCGTGCCCTACTAAGCAAACTAAAAAAGGGAATTGCCCCTATAATATTAAAGAAATAAAGATCAGACTAAATTACAATCGCGCCAAAATATTGTAATCCGATACAGCCTTGCATGATGCAGAATGTAAATCAACCATCAAAATGTGAGTAACGGAATGAAAGGGGAAAGACTAAAATGAAAGAAGAACCGCTATGAGAACAACTAAAATTAAAATAGGAGAGAATACAAAAATAATTCAAGGAACCTACTAATCAGACAAGAAAAAATAAGAGACTTAAGGCTATTAAGAATATATTAAACTTACACGACAGTAAACCTGATCTCACACATCCACCCTCACAAGACAGAAACCAAGGAACAGAAAAACAACTGAAAACCATTCACTGAGAATGACAAGAAGGAACTGAATGATACAGAAAAGCCTACAGAAAAAATAAAGCTATGAAATAAACATGCAAAAACACAAATTCAAGGATCAGCACAATAAACTCTGATCCAGGAGAAAACCCCAGAAAACTACAAAAAAGATAGAAAGATATCATGAAAGGAATTAAAGAAATTGAAAAAAGGGAAAGGAAGAATCAAACTAACGGATAAGACAACGATCGACAGCTACCAGAAGTAGAAGGAAAGGGACAAAAAATGTAAATTTACTAGCCGAGAAACTGACGCCGAGAAGTAAGGAAAGAACAAGCTTTTAAGTAAAAGGATAAAACTAGAGGCAAGCCAAAAATAATAGTGAAAAGGGAGAAAACCCCCGCTAAAATGACAGAGGCAACATGAAACCAAGAAAAATGAGTCACTGAAAAGGAATAGAATCAAGAGGGAACCCTGAGAAGAGAATGGAAACAAGAATAATATCAACCAGAATAAAAACTCTAAGAAAGGAGAAATAACCCATAAAAGGAAAAGAAGAAGGAATAAAAACCGAGATAAAAAATATGTTAGAATACGCGCAACGAATTAACTACCTTAGGTTAAATTAAATATGTCAAACTGCCAACATAAGCGGAGAAAGGAGCGAGAGAAATGGCTGAACGGCCTGAAGACAACTGGCCATCTGAAGGCGGATGAAAGAAAAATTACGTATCTAGAGATGTGTAGAAACTTAGTCAGAAAGAAAAATAAATAAATCAATAAAAAATACTCAATCCGAAAGAAGAAAATATTAAATAACGAAGCACGGGAATGTTAAGACTAACTGAAAATACATGCTTGACAGAATAATACAACTGCCTTATCGGCTGAGTGTTCTATTTAAACCTATGATCGGCGTATATGAAAAAGGTTAAACAAAAAACCCATACGGCAACCAGTCGGAAGAGTCTTTAATTACGTAGAATTACTGTTACTGATAAAAGTATAAATGCTACATTATCTATATAATTTCAAGAGAGACTTCAAGACTGGCAATGTCTCTGCATGAAGACTTTCAGCCATTAAATATTCCGATTCCTCAGAGCAATTACGAAAATAAGACTAACTCTTAGGCCAAATGATGACTAGGTCTTAAGAAAACGAACACGGAAAATGATATCCCTGAAACCGTAAGTGACCCTATACCGGGATGAACGAAAACCGGAAGCGGAAAAAATCTTGGAACCAGAAATACGTGAAACAGAAGTAGAATAGGAAACGTAAAAGAGCAAACCAGAAATATAAAACCGGAAACTGAACAGGATCATACAGACCCGGATGTACAGAAAAAACCCGGAAGTAGAATAGGAACCGGAAATGCGCAAACCGGAAGAAAACTGGAAACTGAACAGGATCATACAGACCCGGATGCACAGTAAAAACTGGAAGTAGAAGAGGAACCGGAAATACGAGAATCGGAATTAGAAAAGGAAACGGAAATGAGCAAACCGGAAGTAGAAAACCGGAAACTGGGCAAATCTGAACCAGAAGAGCCCAAACTGGGAGTGCTATCTAGACAGGAAGTTACCAATTTTTCAAAAAAACTGAATCCTAGTCGGAATCGGAAGAGAGGACCGGAAACGGAAACCAGAAGTAGAACAGGATCTTGCAGACCCGGATCTCTCAGAAAACCTGAGTAAACTGAAAACCGGAAAAGGAAGGAGCCGAAGCTACCGAGCACCGACCAGAATTGCTTGCCAGACCAAAAGCTACCGAGCTTCCTGACGCAACTATGCGTAAGTGGAGGAGCTAGCACTGGATGTGGAAACGGAAGTGGAAAGACGCCTACCGGAACTCAGGGTCCTGGGAACCCGGATATAAGGCAAGACCGGAAATCATACTGGAAACGGAAGAGAAAGAACCGGAAACGGAAACCGGAAGTACACCCTCGAATCTACCGAGCACCGACCAGAAGTGCTTGCCAGACCGGAAGCTACCAAGCTTCCTGACGGAACTAGGTCAGGCTAAGGACTGGCGATCACTGGACGTTTCTAGCTATCAATCACAGAAAATTGAACTTTGGCATAACGAGATGAATTGGGGACTTCCGTTGCCGACACCGCAGCTTGAGGATAATGCCCTTCCTCAAGATTTAGGTGGCTTTTTCCCAGTGACTTACATGAAGACACCTTATTGGGCTTCTTCTTGGAGTCTTTTGGTTTCGGTTTAGGCGACCAAACCTCCTGTTTGGACGTGAGGGAAGTAGGTTTCCCCCATTTGCGGATAACCTTCCGGTTATCGTCCGACTCCGATGACTCGTCCTTTGTCGCGCGAATGGCTTAAGAAAAGCGTTCATCCAGAGATTTTGACAAAACAGTCATGAAGGATTCAAATCTCACAAATAGGGCCATAATATCCTCTGAATTAGAGGAGGAACCACCCACCCACACACACACACCCCTCCTCCATTGCTGGTGGAGCGGACACAGAAGGTATTAGAAAATGCAACGCCTTTAGGCTTAGAAGCAACGGAGGGGGAGCGATCGGAGGAAAATGAAGTCTTGGCCGTAAAATCCTTACAAAATAATTTTAAGGATTTTACGCGAAAACTGTCAGAGACCAATCCTTGCAAATCCCGCACATAGATATCAGTGTACACGATGTACATTTGAGGCCCACATGACCAGAACTCCGCAGAGTGAATACAATCACACTTCATCGAAGTGGACGTAACTTTTTCTGCCGCTTTAACTGACGCCTATAAACAAAAAAATAAAAATAAACAAGAGCTCCGCAAAGGGCGCATAATACCCAGGCATAATGACAAACCAATGACTGAGAGCTATCAGAAAATATTTATTTCTTCCTCAGCCCCATCAGACCAGTCATCCTTATGAAGTGTCAAAGCGATCCGTTAAACAATCAAAGAGATATCGTCTGGAAACCAATTTTCAAGATGGCTGCCACTGACTGGCGGCCATATTAGATTTTGGATTATCGTAAATTTCAATAAGTTTCTTCACCAGACATATTCCAATGACCGTAGGAAGTGATCCAATAAATGAAATCTAGAAACCAACTTTCAAGATGGCAGCCCATGGACCATCGTCAACTTCTTCTCCACACATAGTCCAACCACCCTATGAAGTTTCAAAGAAATCCGATAAACGGTAAAGGAGTTATCATTTGGAAACCAATATTCAAGATGGCCACCAGTGGCTGGCAGCCATCTTGGAGTTCGTATCATTGTCAATTTCGATAGGCTTCTTCCTCAGACCTAGTCGAACCACCCTATGAAATTTCATAGTGATCCGATAAACGATAACAGAGTTATCATCTGGAAACCAATTTTCAAGATGGCCACCGGTGGTTGGCGGCCATCTTGGATTTTGGATCATTGTCGAGTTCGATAGGTTTCTTCCCCAGACCTAGTCCAACCACTCTTTGAAGGTTCAAAGCGATCCGATAAACGGTAACAGAGTTATCATCTGGAAACCAATTTTCAAGATGGCCACCGGTGGCTGGCGGCCATCTTGGATTTTGGATCATTGTCAATCTCGATAGGTTTCTTCCCCAGCGGTAGTCCAATCACCCTATGAAGTTTGAATATAGCGATCCGATAAATGATAACGGAGTTATCATCTGGAAACCAATTTTCAAGATGGCCACCGGTGGCCATTTTGGATCACTGTCAATTTCGATAGCTTTCTTCCTCAGACCTAGTCCAACCACCCTATGAAGTTTCAAAGTGATCCGATAAACGGTAACGGAGTTATCATCCGGAAACCAATTTTCAAGATGGTCGCCTGTGGCTGGCGGCCATCTTGGATTTCGGATTATTATCGATTTCAATAGGTTTCTTCCGCAGACCTAGTCCAACCACTTCATGAAGTTTCAAAGCGATCCGATAAACGGTAACGGAGTTATCATCCAGAAACCAATTTTCAAGATGGCCACCAGTGGCTGGTGGCCATCTTGGATTTCGGATCATCGTTGATTTCGATAGGTTTCTTCCCACGGCCTAGTCCCACCACCCTATGAAGTTTCAATGCGATCCAACAAATGGTAACGGAGTTATCATCTGGAAACCAATTTTCAAGATGGCCACTGGTGGGCGTTGGCCATCTTGGATTTCGGATCATCGTCGCTTTCGATAGGTTTCTTCCCAAGAACTAGTCCAACCACCCTATGAAGTTTCAATGTGATCCGACAAACGGTAACAGAGTTATCATCCGGAACGCAATCTGCCGCCCGCACGCCCAACCGCCCGCCCGGATGGATGGCGCCATTACATAATACCCCGCCAACGTTTTTGGCGGGGTATAAAAATAGAACTTAAAAAAAACAACTTAAAAATGAGGAGCCCCAGATAAAAAAACAAAGCACACGATTAGAAAAGGCGGGAAATTTTGAATTCAAATATCTCGGAGTAATAACACCCAGAGAAAGCTCTTAAATGATATTGATTGAGTTACGTAGAGATCTAATTCCTCGTAGGAGATATACTACATAAACAAGAAGCCCAAGGGCCTGTGGCGCTCACCTTGACCATTAGCATTTGAACCATTTGCATTTAAATAGATGATGGATAATTTTCAGAAAATCGAAGATAGCCACCCCAAAAATTGACCAATCAAAATTCCAAATAGAAATGCTAGTCTACCTTGATAGGGGCACTCTAGCCAAATTTGGTTGAAATATGTCAAGCAACTAAGGAGATGCAGCATTTCTGATAAATTTTGCATAAAATCTCAGATTTTGACGCAAAAAATTGATGAATCGAAATTCTGAATGGAAGTTTTAGAGCCTATGGCCATAGGATCCTTTCAGCTTTACTTGGTTAAAACCGGTCAAGATGGTAAGGAGAAGCAATTTGACAATTTCCAGCACATTTAAAATAAAATCTCAGATTTTCACCCAAAAAAATTGATGAATCAAAACTGCGAATGGAAGTTGCGCAGTCTATGACTATTGGGTCCTTTCAACCAAATTTGGTTGAAATCGCTCAGAATGGTAAGGAGAAGAAGCAATTTGACAATTTCCAATACATTTTTCATAAAATCTAAGATTTTCACCCAAAAACTTGATGAATCAAAATTCTCAATTGAAGTTCTTGAGGCTACAACCATAGGATTCATCCAGCCAATTTTGGTTGAAATCGCTCAGAATGGTAAGGAGAAGACGCAAGTTGACAATTTCCGGTACATTTTTCATACAATTTTAGATTTGCTCCCAAAAAATTAATGAATTAAAATTCTGACTGGAAGCTTTGGAGCCTATGACCATATGGTCATTTCAGCCAAATTTGGCTGAAATCGCTCAGAATGGTAAGGAGAAAAAGCATTTGACAATTTCAGACACACCCAAAAAATTGATAAATCAAAATTCTGAAAAGAAGTCAAATTTGGTTGAAATATGTCAAGAAGCTAAGGAGTAGCATTTTGACCATTTTTGGCAGATTTTTCAGAAAAACTAAGATGTTCAACCAAAAAATTGATTAATCAAAATTCTGAAAAAGATGTCTGGGGGTACCAGCTTAGGATCATTCCAGCCAAATTTGGTTGAAATCTGTCAAACCGTTAAGGAGAAGACGCGATTTGATAGACGGATGGACAGACAGCCGCCATGGCATAAGCTCACTTGGCCTTTCAGGCCAGGTGAGCTAAAAATAAGTGAGGGTAAATGACGATGATGATGAAATGGGAGGCATGGTTTACTACCATGAAAACAGGTAACGAAGCTACATAAGAACAATAAATCATCAGAAATCCATAAAACATTCAACAAACGTATCTTTGTCAACAGATACTACATATTAGGCATGATTAAAGAATATAAATCCTTCATATAAGATACTGAGAACAGCAGACAAATACAAAAAACTTAGTCTGGATTTTTGGCTACTTTCTGCTTGCAGAATATTTGAAAAGTGAATCCGTTTCCTAGTTGGGCTCCTTCGCGCATGCGCGTACATGTGCAGGTGACAGGTGTCACTGAGGAGTGTGTATAGACTGGTGCCAGTCTCTGATAGGCCATATGCTTGAAGTGTACTCTACCAGTAGACTGGTCGAGGGTGTGATGAAGTGGTATAGGCATATGGAGGCATGTGAGCAAGTATAAAAATCTTATTCTGGTGGCTAAATGCCGAGTAGCTGATTTAGCAAGTAGTGATTGAACGGTATAGATGTTTTTGTGGTGTAATAACGACTGCATTTGTTTCAAATAATTGGAAATATAAATATAATTAGGGTGGGTTGGGTGATAGTCGCTGGTATGCATCAAGCGTAGCTGAACATACACAAAACAAGAAGAAATCTTCACTAAGAACTTTCTTAGCGAATTTACGCAATGGGGGTACCTGTCGTAAATTAAGAAAGGTTTAACTCTATGCTGCCTGTAACGGCCCAGGCCGCCCTGCTCACTCCAAACTGTAATGGCCCAGGCCGCCCCTTACTTTATCAACGGCAATGATACCAAAATCAGTTTATAAAATTTGAAAATTAATTTAGTCCACGTGGAACATTTTATAAATATATTTGGGCATGAGACTTAAAACTGTTCTGCCTAAGAAATCGCCATAAATACCATTTTTTACAAAGACATCATTTTTAGCGCTAAGAACGTCTTCTTAGGCGTTAAGAATGTGGCATGAGTACGACAGCCCCTGGCATGTTCATGCTGCTTTGACCAAAATTGACAGTTATAATTGATTACTGTACTCACTACTCAGTGTTTAGTGGTCTGACTCCTCATGTTTCTCCCAGAGTATTAAAACTGACAAGTTTGAATGTAAGTACTTCATATTGTCAATCTGTTTACATTGGGTATTATACTAAGTAGATATTATTCTTAATAACTGTCATCGTGTGAGGGGCTTAGCCAACATGTATGTAATCTACAAAATAACAGCAATTCCATAGCAAGTAAAAAATGTCTGCTTTTTAGACTCGCAACTGAGATGTGAATTCAGATTGCCACTCAGAGCGTCCTAGAAAACACCGGAGAACATACAAATTTCAAAATTTTTGGGGTTGGACCCTTTGAATTTGAAAATACTGCTGTCCCAGATGTACACAAGGCAAATCAATAAATTGATGTATGCTCCCCGAAGGCATACTCTGCAGAGCAACTGAATGGATAACCCCGAAGGCATATGCTTCAGGGAAAGATTTGGAACTGTGGCCCAGACGCAAAGAAACGACAGGTCATGCAAGGTGATATCTCATAAACAATGATTATTTTCAGCAGGACAAATCTATGTGAAATTAATTTATTTAATAAACATATAACTAGAAATTCTAATAGCAAAATACAACAAATTTTTTCAGTGAACAAAGTTTAACAGAGTTTAAACTTTTTAGCTAGGAATGAAATTGTCAATGAGATATTACCATATTAGGGCATCCTTAAAATACTGTTGGTTTGGGGTAATGATGTTAAATCCACAATTTGGGGAGTAGGAATGATTCGGTGGGCCATCATTCTTTTGGTCTGGCAGGATTTGCCCTAACGAACAATTTGTTAAGGATAGCTTAATAAAAGCAAAATCTAAGTTTCTCTCAATAAGCACACTTAGACTTTGCTTGGCACCATATGAAAAATACATATAAAAACTATGTTCAAAATGAACAGAGATATTTTCTTTAATAATCAATACCAAGTTGACCATATGTGAAGTCTTCTGTGATATTCAGTCGACCATGAAAAGTAGGTCAGCATGACCTAATTTTCATACTGTGCACACCTTCTCCCTAAGATGCATCCACATACCAAGTTTGGTGACCATATGTGAGTCTTGAAACTATGGCCCAGACAAACATTTTCTGCGATAATCAGTCGACCATGAAAAGTAGGTCAGCATGACCTAATTTTGACCTGCTTTTCATACTCCGTACATCTTCTCGCTAAGATGCATCCACATACCAAGTTTGGTGACCATGTGTGCAAAAGTCTTGAAACTATTGGCACCATATGAAAAATACATATAAAAACTATGTTCAAAATGAACAGAGATATTTTCTGTAATAATCAATACCAAGTTGACCATATGTGAAGTCTTCTGTGATATTCAGTCGACCACGAAACGTAGGTCAGCATGACCTACTTTTCATACTCCGCACACCTTCTCCCTAAGATGCATCCACATACCAAGTTTGGTGACCATATGTGAAAAAGTCTTGAAACTATGCCGCGGACAAACATTTTCTGTGATATTCAGTCGACCATGAAAAGTAGGTCAACTTGACCTACTTTTGACCTGCTTTTCATACTCCGCACACCTCACTAAGATGCATACACATACCAAGTTTGGTGACCATATGTGCAAGTCTTGAAACTATGGCATGGACAAACATTTTCTGTGATATTCAGTCGACCATGAAAAGTAGGTCAGCATGACATACTTTTGACCTACTTTTCATACTCCGCACACCTTCTCCCTAAGATGCATCCACATACCAAGTTTGCTGACCATATGTGAAAAAGTCTTGAAACTATGCCCCGGACAAACATATATATGGTGAATGGACGGACGGACGAACAAAGTGGCGAGTATATGCTCATGCGAAATTTTTTTCGGGGAGCATAAAAAACAACTCATAACTGTGACATAAGTAGCTTTGCCAAAAATGTCATGTGTGGCTTCAATTCTTTACAATGCTCACTGAATGCTCTGTAAATATTCCGTTGCCAGGGCATTAAATCTTTAACCCTTACCACCCGTGTCAAAACTTAAAATTTTCAAATTAATTTAAAAGATGAACTGGTGTTCATTTTTCAACAAATTTGGTGGGCGATGGTGCTGTTGTAGACAGCAACATCCTCCACCAAAATTGTTGAAAAATGTACACCAGTTTCTGTGATATTGACACAGTAAAAGATAGAATACTGACATCAGAGTGCTACGGGTTAATTATCAAGCCAGCGCAAACCGACCATGCAGTGCTATGGCAATCTTGATCTGCAGACAAAGAAGACTATTTAGAAATTCTACCAATGGAATGACTTGCTAGATAATCGAGCCAGTCATTCGAGTGGTAAATCTTTAAAAATAATCATCTTTTGTCTGGCAAGTTTTTAGTTGCGACTTGCGACAATTCTGTCAAAGCCACCAGTATGTTACAACCTCAGTGTGTTAAGCTGGGTTTTTTTTATATCTGTGACGGCAGCATTTGCACAATCTATATCAAGCAATACCAGACCTGTATTAACCCTTTAATGTCAAGTCAGCCAAACATGGTTCAGCAAGGGTCTTGAGACTTATCCTTTTGCATACGAAGAGAAATCTTATTCCCTTTAAAACTCGGCTACACAAGTTAAAAACCTTTCCAAAACAAAAACAGAAACATGTTAGTTAGTACAATTTTGAAGACCATCTAAGAAATGTTCTGTTGAATACCGGTATTTTTAACAAAATAACGGGATTGGAAGACAATCGTGGCCGTAGGCTCCAATGTCTTCCAATCCAGTTATGTTCAAAATATTCACCGGTATGTTTCATTTTGGTTTGTAAACATATGAGGGAGGTTATTTCTGAGTTGGACTGTAGTAGATTGAAACTGCTTGTTGAAGTTTTCTATGTACAATAGTGTTGCTCACTATCTGGGTTACCGTATGCACACATGGTCAAGCAGTATTGGTCAGATAGCTCAATCTACGTGCACTCATCATACTGTCGCCACATGCTTAAACTTATCTTTCTTAATTTCTGTAATTCTGGGTAGTTTGTTTTCCGCTGCTGAAATGTACATGTATGTCTGCGTAAAAAATCTTGGTTGTCTTTCATGATGGAATCATGGCATCATGAAGGAATCTGCCATCCTTCCTGTCATCCTCTCCGAGGTGTATCATCCTCCCCGAGGTGTATCATCCTCCCCGAGGTGTACTATCTGACATTGTAGAATACAGTATTATTTCTTTTAGTTCTGAATAAAACAATGAATTGAAAATTTGTAAAACGGTAGATGGGTGCGTGCTGTGAATAAACATAAGGCTGAAGAATGCAAGAGGCCCAAGGGGCCTGTATCGCTCACCTGGACCACAGGCATTTCAACTAGAATACTCTTTATCAACAAGATGGCCACCAAACAGTTTATCCACCAGTTTCGAAAATTGCAAATTTGAGATCAGAATACCCAAAAACACATAAAACCAATTTCGGCCTCAAAATCCATCAAATAAAAAATCCAATATGGACGCCAAACATGCTATATTTTGATTGGCCCAGTGTCCAGGTTTTTTGATGGATCAACTTCCCTTGAACAAACTTTAATGGCCCTTGGGCACTAATCATACCTGCCAAATTTCGGCCCGATCCCTTCAGCGGTTCTGGAGAAGAAATCGTTTTCGCTACAACTAGGTCAACCAAGATGGCCACCAAACCATTCGACAAATCAAGTTCCCTGGAACAAACTTGGTTCAGCTCTTGCCCTAAATCATATTTTATCAGGTTTGCATCAATCCCATAAGCGGTTTCAGAGATTTTTTAAAGACGTTTCTACAAATCGGCCAAAATCAAAGATGGCCACCGGCCCAATTGGGCGATCGGCTTCGTTTGAACAAACTTGAATCTCTACACCCTAAGGATACTTCGTGCCAAATATAATTGAAATCGGCCAGGAAGTTCTCGAGAAAACATTTTAAATTTCCCATTGCTTTTGGCGGGAAAATGATCCAAGATGGCCACCAAACCGGTTATCCGACAGTTTCGAAAATTTCAAATCTGAACTCAGAATACCACAAAATGAATACAAAAAACAATTTCGGCCTCAAAATCCATCATATTAAAATAATCCAATATGCCCACCAAACATGCTATATTTTGATTGGCCCACAGCGGTCATGTTTTTTTGACGGATCAACTTCTCTTGAACAAACTTTAATGGCCTTAATCATATCTGCCAAATTTCGGCCCGATCCCTTCAGCGGTTCTGGAGAAGTCTTTTTCGCTACAACTATGTCAACCAAGATGGCCACCGAACCATTTGACCAATCAAGTTCCCTTGAACAAACTTGGTTCAGCTCTTGCCCTAGATCATATTTCATGAGATTTGTATCAATCCCCTAAGCGGTTTCGGAGAAGATTTTTAGACATTTCCTAAAATCGGCCCAAATCCAAGATGGCCACTGGCCAAATGGGCATTCGGGTTCATTTGAACAAACTTGGATCCCTATGCCCTAAGGATGCTTCCTGCCAAATATAATTGAAATCGGCCCAGTGGTTCTTGAGAAGTCATTTAAAGGAAAAGTTGACGGATGGATGAACGGACAACGGACGGATGATTGCCATGGCATAAGCTCACTAATAATGTTTTTACAATGCTGATACACAAGTGGCCGCCACACTGTCTTACTTCTGGTTGGCGTGCCTCCAGAGGAAATTAGCAAACTAATATTGTTTATTTTTCTCAGATATAAGCTTGCTTTGACTTTCGAGTTATTGCACCAGGGGTGCGCTAACTGGGAGGCTGTCTCGGCTAAGATTACCACATTGTGGGTGGTAAACACAACTGTGTCAGTAGCAGTGATGAGTTAATAGAAATCTCATTCTCTTACAGGTTCTGTTTCAAAAAATCGTTAATCATTATCTTGCAGATCTAGCCCTCTGAAAATTATAATTACCCCTTTATCCGATGACAGTATCATGGGAGATGATGAATCTGTCATAGAATAAAGCAATCCGCTTTTAGCTAAGCTCCATCCACACTTCGCCTGTGTTGGGATCGCTCGATCCCTGAACTCCCTGACAATCAATTTCCAGAAAACTATACAGGTAAGCTGTTGAATATTTTGAAATTAATTTCACTGGGTGCTGTTGCTGCCTATGGGAGCTGAACTTATAACTATTTCGATCAGTATGCCCGTTCTATAAAGGACTCGGTGAAAGTTGAGCAAGGGTTCAACACTCATGAAACGTTTAACGCTGAAGTCGGCCAAAACAGGTTTGCTGTAGGTTTGCAGTGGTCTTGGTTAATGTCCATTTGCAACCAAGCCAGTCATTCTAGTGATAAATCTTTAAAACTAATACCTTTGTAGATGCAAATGGAAATTTTCTTTCTCTAACAGTCACGATTTGTCTGTAAAATTAGTTTTTACCAAGTGAATGGGCATTTGCAAAAAATTGCAAAGACAAAACTATTTTTGCAAATTTATCACTGGAATGACTGGCTTGGTTATCAAGCCAGGCATTCCAGTGATAGATTTGCTCCAGCCCGATGTATGTGCGCCTGTATACATAGTTAGGGACCAGGTCACTGCACTATACCTAAGTTTGGGTCCAAATTGTTCCAGGTGATTGTTTCAGTCTATATGTCCATAGCTTGGGTCCAAGATCAATGTACCCTCACATACAATAACACGTGATCAGGTTATTCCAAAGAGCTATGCACAGCGCATTTAACCCTTTAAACCTCGAATTTATTCAAGAAAATTTAAGTTTTCTCTAAGAAATGTCCATTTGCAGACCAAGAAGACTATTTTTTAAATTTTACCACTGGTCTAAAGGTGTTTAAAAATCTTTAAAATTATACCACAAAAATTGAACTCAATTTTGCGGTACACATTCTTACCGCCTTACGACTATGTTTAATGTCTACCTCAAAAACATAATTGCGGAAGTGAAATTATTAAATTGGAGCGCCTAAATATTGCGCATTCTTTAATAAATATAATTTTTAACATCAAAATTAATCCTGAATTTGACACAAAATGGCATTGAGAAAAGATATAAATCACGTGATTCACCTCCAATTGCAAAATAAATTTTTAATATTCGATATAAATATTCTGGACTCGGAACGTGGGAATTGCTATATATTATCATTGCGCGATATGAACTGAGTATTGTACTTTCGGTCTGATCTGAATAATGGGTACCCATTTGATAACAAACTCCCGTTAGTGTATAAGATCTCGCGAGAACACAGCACCTCCAATCGCAAAAAAAAACCTGCAGCGGCTCGCCAACATAACAAGTGGGTTATCTCATTTTAATTCTCAGACTCATGCAATCTTTGTCGTACATCTTGATTCCGTTTTGGATCATTTGATGTGGTCGGCATTATAAAATTAATGCGCAATACGAGAGAAAACACTGTTCCGTTATTAATCTTTTCTGAAGAGAAATATTACTTCTCTGTTCTGATTGGATAAATTCTCCTGTACAAGCCAATGAAAACAGAGAATGGTAGATATTAGAAGAAATCTCGTAAACACACCTGGTGATCTTACCACATTCCTGTTACTTGATTTCTATATTTTCTAGGCGACATTTTATGTCAAAAGTAGCAATGATTTTGATGTAATAAACGATCTTTATTGAAGATACGCGATATTTAGGCTGTCCCATTAATAATTCCACTTCCACAATGATATTTTTGAGGCATACATTAAACATAGTGGTACGGTGATAAGGATGTGTACGGAAACTATATGAATTTTAACCATTTTAGAGAATGGATTTCAATTTCTCTACACGTCCTTTCTATGAGTATAAGGATTTTTGGGAACGGTTTGGGTCCAAATTTAGCCTGTGTCCAATACAAGCCAATGTCCTTTCCTCGAATAAAAATGGTACGGTTTGGCTTAACTAATCTGGACAAATAATTAACCCTTTAATGGTCAAGTCGGCCAAAACCGGCCTTAGCAGTGCAGGGTCTTTGGAAATAGCCACTTGCAGGCCAAGTGAAGACTTGTGAGCCAGTCATTCCAGCGGTAAATGTTTAAGAATATTCTTCTCATGACCAGCAAATTGGTATTTCCTGAGCATAAATTTTAATTTTCCTGACAAAGTGTGACCATTAAAGGGTTAAAGCAATGCACTCGATGCTCTGATTTGATTAATTTGTTTAAACTGAAAACATAAACATGGGCCACATTAAGCAGAACACGTTTTTTATGCAACAAACCATCAGATCTTAAACATATTTATATTATGTCTATATTTCATCCAATCAGCTTAGTTTTGTTTCCGGATGAAACAGCGTTTGTTGCACTAGTGCAACCTTGGTCATAAGCCAGACGGATTCAGACAATTTGGCTGCTGACCAAAGAAGCAAACGATCACAAATTTTAAACAATTCTTAAAACGCAGACAGACTGGGAAGAAGTGTATATAAATAATAGGTGTATATTATAGTAGGGGGCTATCATCCGGCTATGTGTAACACATGTCAGCGATACATGCTGACGTGGCAGCATAACACTTGTGATTCAGCAAACAAAAAAAGTTAGATTATTAACAAATGTGCCACGTCACTCACCTAATAAACAACTTTTTCAAAATTTCAAAAACACTAAGAAATTATTTATTTATTTAAACTCGGAAAGATAACTTTCAATTACAATATCAGTATTCATATATAAGGCACTCACAGAAGAAATGGGAAGTAGGGTTCTAACAGATTTTTGAAAATTGAATTCAAAGTCTTTTGTAAGATTTTTAAGGTCAACAAAAAGAATTTACGGATTTTTCAAGGGTACGCCCTTCTTTATCGATGTATATTATGGAAAAAGAAGGCATAAATAATTAATGTTTTTGAAATTTGATTTAAGGCATTACTGTTTCACTTGGTCTATTAACAGCCGCAAAGGTTTGACAATGACAAATTGAAGTGTTTTTCAAGGAAATTTTCAATTCTGGCTAAATTTAAGGCCTAGAAAATGCAACATTCAAGAATGCAACATTCATTTTCAAGGTTGTGTGAACCCTGAATAGAAGCATAGATTGATTCAAACTCAACACTAGTACTGTCAATCTCGCATTAGAAATTAGATGTGCCATTCCGAGTGAAATTAACCAGTGTCGACGTAGCATAATTTTTTTAACCCTTTACTGGTCAAACCGGCCAAAACCGGGCCTCTGCAATAGTATTGAGGAATGTCCATTTGCGGGCCGAGAGTATTTAAAAAAATTTACCACTGTAATGCTTGGCTCAATTATCGAGCCAGTCATTCAGTGGTAAATTTTCTAAAATACTCTTCTATTGACCTTCGGATAACGATTCAATAAGGAGTTTTATTTTCTTGACCAAATTTGACAAGGGTTAAATTTGAATCACTTACTAAGTGGCCAGACCAGTATCTGAGCACTCCTCCAAAATTAAATATACCATAGGACTTCCACAGAGATTCTTTATACAGGAGCCCCAAGGCCCTGTGACCCTCACCTGGCCCATTAGCATTTGAACCATTTGCATTCAAATAGATATGATGGAAAATTTCCAGAAAATCCAAGATGACCACCAAGGTGAATTAACCAAACCATTAAATCATTTCCAGCTATTTTTCTGAAAATCCAAGATGGCCACCGACAAAATTGACCAATCAAGATTCTGTAGGTCCTTCTAGCCCAATTAATTTGAAAGTGGTTACAGAGAAGTAGCATTTTGACAATTTCCAGCACATTTTTCATAAAATCAAATAATCCGTCTAGCCAAATTTGTTTGATGTCAAGCAACTAAGAATACCATTTTGACAATTTCCGGTAAGTTTTTTCGCAAAATCTATGATTTTCATTCAAAATAATCATCCAAGCAAAGTTCTACATTGCAAATTTGACAATCCCCAAACCTGAAATTTTCAGAACAAACAGCCACGTGTACTGATTCATGTGTACTTGTTCAAGGAATATAATCACCAGCGAATAATCTAACCAGAATCCAAAAACTTTCTTGAAAGAGGATAGTACTACTAAACTAACCAGAATTTGAGCTTGATAAAGGCAGCTACTAGATAAAGGATTAGGGCTAGTTAACATAGAATTTACTCTTCTCTACAATGGAGGGATCTGATCTGTCACTCAGTCATGTATCTGACCTTATAATCACATACCGGTACATCACTTGTTAGCTGCCATCACAATCAAAATTATGTAGGTCCATCATGAAACTGGAAAATTCTGCGATTAAAGTTTCTGAATTGTATATCTCAGGCCTCTCCATGAGAATTTTGAAGGGGAGCAATCATTTGCTCTCCTGAATTGAAACGTAAGCCATTAAGGCGAGCAGTGTCAGTACTCTGCTATATTCTGTCATTGTTACTAAGCAATGTAGGCGAGCAATAAGATACTTGCCTAAAATTAACTTTAGGCGAGAGGAGCGCAATCACTCGCCTCTCGTGGAGAGGTCTGATATCTTATGTGAATTTACAATTTAATAAACACTGTGTTGCATATTTTGTAACTAATTTGACTGGAAGATGTTGCTGCCATAGGCACCAACAGCTCCCAGTCAAATAAGTTTCAAAATATTTAACAGCTGCATAGGTATAGTAAAATTTAGGAATTCTGGGCATTCAGGTTTCAAAGTTTTAAATCAATTGCAACACATGTAAAAGGTGTGTTGAGCTTAGATAGAAATGGGCAGGCAATCGCCTGTAATCGATCCTTACATTCATCAACATAACATCATAGCTTAGATAGAAATGGGCAGACAATCGCCTGAAATCAATCCTTACATTCATCAACATAACATCATAGCGTAGATAGAAATGCACAGACAATCGCCTGTAATCAATCCTTACATTCATCAACATAACATCATAGCTTAGATAGAAATGCACAGACAATCGCCTGTAATCAATCCTTACATTCATCAACATAACATCATAGCTTAGATAGAAATGGGCAGACAATCGCCTGTAATCAATCCTTACATTCATCAACATAACATCATAGCTTAGAGAGAAATGGGCAGAAAATAGCCTGTAATCAATCCTTACATTCATCAACATAACATCATAGCTTAGATAGAAATGGGCAGACAATCGCCTGTAATCAATCCTTACATTCATCAACATAACATCATAGCTTAGATAGAAATGGGCAGACAATCGCCTGTAATCAATCCTTACATTCATCAACATAACATCATAGCTTAGATAGAAATGGGCAGACAATCGCCTGAAATCAATCCTTACATTCATCAACATAACATCATAGCGTAGATAGAAATGCACAGACAATCGCCTGTAATCAATCCTTACATTCATCAACATAACATCATAGCTTAGATAGAAATGGGCAGACAATCGCCTGTAATCAATCCTTACATTCATCAACATAACATCATAGCTTAGAGAGAAATGGGCAGAAAATAGCCTGTAACCGATCCTTACATTCATCAACATAATATCATAACTTAGATAGAAATGGGCAGAAAATAGCCTGTAATCAATCCTTACATTCATAAACATAATATCATAGCTTAGAGAGAAATGGGCAGAAAATAGCCTGTAATCGATCCTTACATTCATCAACATAACATCATAGCTTAGATAGAAATGGGCAGACAATCGCCTGTAATCAATCCTTACATTCATCAACATAACATCATAACTTAGATAGAAATGGGCAGACAATCGCCTGTAATCGATCCTTACATTCATCAACATAATATCATAACTTAGAGAGAAATGGGCAGACAATCGCCTGTAATCAATCCTTACATTCATAAACATAATATCATAGCTTAGACAGAAATGGGCAGACAATCGCCTGTAATCAATCCTTACATACATCAACATAACATCATAGCTTAGATAGAAATGGGCAGACAATCGCCTGTAATCAATCCTTACATTCATCAACATAATATCATAACTTAGATAGAAATGGGCAGACAATCGCCTGTAATCAATCCTTACATTCATAAACATAATATCATAGCTTAGAGAGAAATGGGCAGAAAATAGCCTGTAATCAATCCTTACATTCATCAACATAACATCATAGCTTAGATAGAAATGGGCAGACAATCGCCTGTAATCAATCCTTACATTCATCAACATAACATCATAGCTTAGATAGAAATGGGCAGACAATCGCCTGTAATCAATCCTTACATTCATCAACATAACATCATAGCTTAGATAGAAATGGGCAGGCAATCGCCTGTAATCAATCCTTACATTCATCAACATAACATCATAGCTTAGATAGAAATGGGCAGACAATCGCCTGTAATCAATCCTTACATTCATCAACATAACATCATAGCTTAGAGAGAATTGGGCAGGCAATCGCCTGTAATCAATCCTTACATTCATCAACATAACATCATAGCTTAGATAGAAATGGGCAGAAAATAGCCTGTAATCGATCCTTACATTCATCAACATAACATCATAGCTTAGATAGAAATGGGCAGACAATCGCCTGTAATCGATCCTTACATTCATCAACATAACATCATAGCTTAGATAGAAATGGGCAGACAATCGCCTGTAATCGATCCTTACATTCATCAACATAACATCATAGCTTAGATAGAAATGGGCAGACAATCGCCTGTAATCAATCCTTACATACATCAACATAATATCATAGCTTAGACAGAAATGGGCAGACAATCGCCTGTAATCGATCCTTACATTCATCAACATAACATCATAGCTTAGAGAGAAATGGGCAGAAAATAGCCTGTAATCGATCCTTACATTCATCAACATAATATCATAACTTAGATAGAAATGGGCAGGCAATCGCCTGTAATCAATCCTTACATTCATCAACATAACATCATAGCTTAGATAGAAATGGGCAGACAATCGCCTGTAATCGATCCTTACATTCATCAACATAACATCATAGCTTAGAGAGAAATGGGCAGAAAATAGCCTGTAATCAATCCTTACATTCATCAACATAACATCATAGCTTAGATAGAAATGGGCAGACAATCGCCTGTAATCAATCCTTACATTCATCAACATAATATCATAACTTAGATAGAAATGGGCAGGCAATCGCCTGTAATCAATCCTTACATTCATCAACATAACATCATAGCTTAGATAGAAATGGGCAGACAATCGCCTGTAATCGATCCTTACATTCATCAACATAACATCATAGCTTAGAGAGAAATGGGCAGAAAATAGCCTGTAATCAATCCTTACATTCATCAACATAATATCATAGCTTAGATAGAAATGGGCAGACAATCGCCTGTAATCAATCCTTACATTCATAAACATAATATCATAGCTTAGACAGAAATGGGCAGACAATCGCCTGTAATCAATCCTTACATACATCAACATAACATCATAGCTTAGATAGAAATGGGCAGACAATCGCCTGTAATCAATCCTTACATTCATCAACATAATATCATAACTTAGATAGAAATGGGCAGACAATCGCCTGTAATCAATCCTTACATTCATAAACATAATATCATAGCTTAGAGAGAAATGGGCAGAAAATAGCCTGTAATCAATCCTTACATTCATAAACATAATATCATAGCTTAGACAGAATTGGGCAGACAATCGCCTGTAATCAATCCTTACATTCATCAACATAACATCATAGCTTAGAGAGAAATGGGCAGACAATCGCCTGAAATCAATCCTTACATTCATAAACATAACATCATAGCTTAGATAGAAATGGGCAGGCAATCGCCTGTAATCAATCCTTACATTCATCAACATAACATCATAGCTTAGATAGAAATGGGCAGGCAATCGCCTGTAATCAATCCTTACATTCATCAACATAACATGTTTTCCATAGGAGCAATATTCATAACATTATAGCCTATGATTCATAACACACTTTGCATAGTTTCCTATTTTCTTGATATATTATACACGCTTTGTGCCTCAGGGGAGATTATACATTTTTGATTGCCATTGAAAGTAGTTGTTTCCTGAGGACTGCAGTAGCGAATCGGCTAAATTATCAGAATAATTGCTTATTTTCTGTAAAATCATAAGTAACAAATTTATCTGAAACGAGGTACTAAATAATGATCTGGTGTCATAAGAGGAATACCTAATTCGATGCTCTGAGCTTGAGGGTGGAAGCGTCTAAATCGCCTCCTGTATTGCAGACTTGTGCTCCTGCAACTAGTTTCACGCTATATTAATATGATTTAATTTATCTTAATTTATTTCTATAGTTTATTCTTTTCTAGGTTTTTACTCATTTTCCTGATTCTTAAACCAGATTTCTGTCTAATATTTATGACAATTTCGCTTAATTTATTCACAAATTTCCACTCAATATTTCTTCCAATATTTCTCCACCAAAAAGCCTGCACACACACACACGCACACACACACCCATCCGTACACACACACACGTGTGCGTACACACACGTACGCACACGCACACGTGCGTACACACACATACACACACGCGCGCGTACACACACACACACATGCGCGCGCGCGTACACATGTACGCACGCACGCACACGCACACATATATATATATATATATGATAATAATGATTTTATTTCTGTAAGCCATTTATATTTTATTATTGACGTACCAATTTTTTCTACAAGGACATGGGGGAATAATACAATATTATCTTGGTCTGCTACATTAGAACTCGTGCCAATCTAACGATCCCCGAGAATAAGTGTTAGGTTGAGGCGAGTATTAGGGATGAAACATAAATATGACTGAACATTTTCTCCATCATGACATGGAAAATCTAGTAACAATCGCAGGAATGGCTCATGACAATCATGTTTAACCCTCGAATTTGTTCAAGAAAATTTCAATTTTCTCATAGAAAATGTCCATTTGCCGACCAAGAAGACTTTTTTTTTAAATTACCACATGACTGACTGGCTTGGTTATCGCGCCAGTCATTAGTGGTAATTTTCAAAAATAGTCTTCTCTTGATCTGCAAATGGACATTTCCCGAGACCACTGCATAAAACCATATTGGGTGATATGAGTGTTAAAGGGTTAATAACAAGAGGCCCAAGAGCCTGTGATGCTCACCTGGACCATTAGCATTTGCATTTTAAATATACACGATTCGCTACATTAAACAAGATGGGAAAAAAATTTCACAGGAAAAATTGACTTATCAAAATTCTGAATGGAAATTCTGATGCCTATGATCATAATAGGATCATTTTAGTCATGTTTGGTTGAAATTGCTCAAAGTAGTAAGAAGCAATTTGACAATTTCCAGTAAATTTGTAATAAAAATTTAATGAATCAAAATTCTGAATGTATGTTCTAGCTTCGACCCTATGATCATAGGATTCTTTTGGTGATATTTGTTTGAAATCAATTAAGTTGACAAGCAGAAGTAGCAATTTGACAATTTCCAGTAAATTTGTCATAAAATCTCAGATTTTGACCCCAAAATTCTGAATGGAAGTTCTTGAGCCTACCATCATAGAATCCATCTAACCAAATTTGGTTGAAATATGTCAAGCAGCTATGGAGGAGTAGCATTTTGAGCATTTCCGGTAAATTTTTCATAAAATCTAAGATATTCACCCAAAAATTGAAGAATCAAAATTCTGAATGGAAGTTCTAGAGCCCATTACCACAGGATCCTTTGAGCCAAATTTGGTTGAGATCGCTCAGAATAGTAAGAAGAAGCAATTTGACTATTTCCGGTACATTTTTCATAAAAAGTAAGAGTTTAACCAAAAAAATTGATGTATCGAAATTCCAAATTGATGTTCTAGAGCATATGACCATAGGATTCTTTCAGCCCAATTTGGTCAAAATGGTAAGGAGAAGAAGCAATTTGACAATTTCCGGTAAATTTTTAATAAAATCTAAGTTTTTCACCCAAAATATTTACTAATCAAAATTCTAAATACAAGTTCTATAACCTATGACCATAGGATCGTTTCAGCCAAATTTGATTGAAATCGGTCAAAAGGGTAAGGAGAAGAAATTTGACAATTTCCGGTAAATTAAAAAAATCTAGGATTTTTACTCAAAATATTTACACAACAAAATTCTGAATGGAAGTTCTAGAGCCGATCACCATAGGATTCTTTCAGCCCAATTTGGTTGAAATCGGTCAAAATGGTAAGGCGAAGCAATTTGACAATTTCTGGTAATTTTAAAATAAAATCTAAGATTTTGACCCCAAAAATTTGATTCAAAATTCCAAATGAAAGTTTCGGATCCGAGCATAATAGCATCCGTTGACCAAAATTTAGTTAAGATTCGGCTATTGGTTAAGGAGGCTGCCGTTTTAAAGCAAAAGTTGACAGAGGACGGATGGTCGGACAACGGACGGCCGCCACGGCATAAGCTCACTTGGCCTTTCAGGCTAGGTGAGCTAATAATTACCATGGTGCACACGGCGCAATCTAGTACTCTAATTAACCCCCACTCCGCCACAAAAAAAATAAACAGATTTCCAGACCTTGATTAATTTGGCTATTTTATGGACAAGCGCATACATGATGTGCATGTAAATCCTTAGCGCACTGACGTTTCAGATTTCTAATTTTTATTCCCTTTCATATGCTAACCGATGTTCATTTTGGAAACAATGTTGCTGTAAGTTGCTGTTGTCCAAGACAGCAACAACTTACAGCAACATTGTTTCCCAAATGTACACAGACATTGTTCGAGAAACCATGCAATAATCAAATATTTTGATGACAGTATGGTAAGAGTTAGCTGTCTCATCGCTGCAAGCCACCAGAGAATTATTTCAATTCATGAATCCAGTTCCTCAGTCAATCATGACATCATAATCAACTAAGTGACGCGTAGGATGACATCATAATCATTACATCATGAATGACTCGATTTAGTCTGTCTTAAACGCTTAATAGTCCATCAGGTTGTATGAATTGTGTCTTTATTATTTAGTAAACATGCTGTTGAATATTTGGAAACTAATTTGACTGGGTGCTGTTACCGAATAATTTGGAAACAATTTGACAGACGGTTGTTGGTGGCTTAGCAAGGTTAAACCCCATGGGAAATGTAGCCTGCAGGAATTCAGCAGCGAGACAGTTTATATTGATTCTTGTGTTCTTGGATAGCTCTCCAGCCATGATAACATGTAATCTACATACGCATGCGGTGGTTACTATAACGCTTGTACATTTAGATCTATATGGGATACATGACAATGCTGCCCAATGCCACACATTATTTATGTGTATAAGTCTATAAGCGCATTATCTTTATTACAATAGAGAGATCTATTTTTATGGGAGCCAGCAAATTTACGCTTTATTTAACAGAAGCTCTAGTTGTAGATACAATATCTAACACATGGATACAATCTATCAACAAGTACTCCAGGTATTTGAAGTCTTACCCACCAGTTTTGGAGAAAACTTAGCTAGCACTGTTAGTCTGTATAGACAAGAAAAACTGGATGCAAAGGTAGCACCTTTTAACCCTTTAACACTCATATCAGCCAAAAACGGCTTTTGCAATGGCCTTGAGAAATGTCAATTTGTCGACCAACAGATGACTATTTTTGGAACTTTACCATTGGAATGACTGGCTCGATAACCAAGCCAGTCATTCCCGTAGTAAAATGTTCAAAATTAGTCTTCTCTTGGTCAGCAAATTAACAAATTTGAGGGTTAACCATTTAAACATTGATTTGTTTTTAAAATTTCAATTTTTTCCGTTGAAAATATCCATTTGCAGACCAAGAGAAGACTATTTTTTAACATTTACCACTGGAATGACTGGCTCGGTTATCGAGCCAGTCATTCCAGTGGTAAATTTTCAAAAATAGACTTCTTTTGGTCTGCAAATGGACATTTCTCAAGACCACTGCAGCTGATATGAGGGTTTAAAGGGTTATGACTAACTTAGCTTTAATTTTGATGAGCTTTCGCACATAAATGTGGTGTTGTGCTTCATCAAGTCAACCTGTTACATGATGAAGGACATTTATGTGCAAAAGCTCGTAAAAATAAACTAAGTTAGTCTTTGAATTCTGTTTTTCACACCCTTTTTGATGACCCTGATATTTTACCTTTTAATCCCAAAAAACAAGATGGTTCTTTAAGACCAGAAATCCACCCTCCCAGCCAAGCTTGCCACAGATTCATAATATAGCTTGAGCTTATGTACAAGACACACAAACACACACACACAGCGGGTGAGGTCAAGTCTTGGTGTTAGTGTTAGTGTTAAAATGAGAACATCGAGATTTGAATTCGTCATTCATGTTAGTATTAACTCTAACACTCAAGTCAGCCATAATCGGCTTATGCACTGGTCTTGAGACATGTCCATTTGCAGACCAAGACTATTTTTGAAAGTTTATCATTGGAATGACTGGCTCGATCTTTAAAAAAATAGTATTCTCTTTGTCTGTATATATGGACATTTTCTATGAGAAAATTTTAACATCCTTTGAACAAATTTAAGTGTTAAAGGGTTAATACATTTATATGTCGAGGTCAGTCATACCACCTTCACCATAGTCAGACACCTGATTTTTGCCAATATATCATTAATTTCAATTTCCTCACAGAAAATGTCCATTTGCAGACTAAGGAGTATTTTTGAAAATTTACCACAATTTACTGGCATGTTTATCACATATTTTCAAACATAATCTCTTGGCCCACAAATGGACATTTCTCAAGACCACTGAATATGGTGAGCTTGAGAGCTAAAGGGTTAATGCTCTCAAGGCATAAAAACCTGTTCTGAATTTCAAATTTCAACGTAAATAAGCGTGATTAACTAACAAGAAGTACATAGGTGAAAAGCTGAACAGGTTTTTGGACCCAATTTAAATTTGCTAATCATGTTTTCATGTAAAATTTATCTTAACACTCATATCAGCCAAAAATGGCTTCAGCAGTGGTCTTGAGAAATGTCCATTTGCAGACCAAGAGAATACAATTTTTGATAACCGAGCCAGTCATTAGTGGTAAATTTTCAAAAATAGTCTTCTCTTAGTCTGCAAATGAACATTTGCTATGAGAAAATTGAAATTTTTTGGAACAAATTTGAGGGTTAAAGGGTTAATGACACACATACCTGGATATATTATTTGACAGTTTTGGCCTAAAATCTAGACTAAATGACTTCAAGCTTGACTAAACCCTTCAACACCCTGTCCTTAAGTAAGTGTGCAGCTATAATATACAGACTAGATACACTTCAACTCCTTTATAATGCAGGAGATGTTGTGGAATATTTTCAAATTTATTGCTGCCCAACGGCTTCAAGCCAAATTATTTTCAAGATATTTAACATCTTTTGTGTATGGATTGGTTGCCTTGAAACTGTGATACCTGGCATTCATCAAGGGTTATGCTGGAAGCTTCACTCCACTGAGGCTCACAATAACAAGAGGCCCAAGAACCTATGGCGCTCATCTGGCACACAAGCCTACATGTCCCACACTAGGGTCTCTTCAACTAAGTTTAGTTGAAATCAGGACAACAGTTAATGAGTAGTGGTCACTTAAATGATTTCCAAATTTTTTGGGAAATTGAGCCGTCGCTAGAAAAATGATCAGATCAGATTTCTGTATGTTAAAATGGAAAAAAAGGGGAGAGCCCAGACATATGCACACACGCATGCCCTGAATCCCACGCAACACCTTTGCAACTCGGAGGAGTATCTGGGTTAGGCATCCGGTGCTTTGCCTGATATCTTTATAGGCATGCAGCATAGCTGAGATTTATGTACCAAGCATAATCTTGTACTTTCTTCCTTAAAGATTTGTTTGATGTATATGTACACAGTGGATCATAATGTTTTTACATGGTTCAATCACTGTATATCAATTTCAAGTGATCTACTGAAAAGTTTGAAACTAGTTTTCCTGGAGACTGCTGCTATCAATAGGTAGCAACAGCTTCCAGTCAAAGTAGTTAAAAAAATATCCTTGTTCAGGTAGGTTGTTTTTACATCATGAGCCACAGAATGAATTATATCTGGTATGATTTGTTAAAGGGTTATTATAATGCAGTGCCGGTACTTAAAGGTTTACTGTGTCAATATTGGATCAAAGCAGGCCCACACCAATTACAAAACAAACACTCACCCACTCACTACCTTCCAACTCCACCACTACATGTACCTATGCTCATAAATGAAAATAGGTCAATCAACTTGATTCATTGATTGAACGTGGGAACATACAGCAAGATGACTGCTATGCTGGCTAGTAAACTCAGCTTTATCGATGATTAGCTGACAATGCAGGTTAGCTAGCACATAAAACTCATTCAGTCTTGAGCTTCTATGATGTGTACACCTACACATGAAATATTTATCTGTTGTTGTTTGCCACTTCATTTATTGACAAGACAGTTTAATTATTCACACTGGCTTCCTTTTGACAATCTTCCAAGAGATATCCTGTCAACCCGCTCTATGAATACAACCTACATGTACCTTTTATCATCAAAAGACAGGCGAAAATTTGAGATAGGTCACGCAGGTAGCCACAAGCACTAGGCCTTAAAGAACCATAACCGCTTGAAACTTGGCTTACCTCTTTGCCTAGATGAGGTTTCATAAGTTTTGAATCGATTCCCCAAGCCATTTCGGAGAACGAGATTTTTAAAGACATTTCTAAAAATCGGCCAAAATCCAAGATGGCCACTGGGTTAATTGGCCGATCGGCTTCATTTGAACAAACTTGGATCCCTATGCCCTAATGATGCTTCCTGCCAAATATAATTGAAATTGGCCTTGCAGTTCTTGAGAAGTCGTTTAAAGGAAAAGTTGATGGACGGACGGACACATGACGGACAGTCGCCTCGACATAAGCTAACTTGGCCTTTCAGGCCAGGTGAGCTAACAATGACAAAAATAAAATTACCATTACTCAGAAATAGTAAACGACCCAGACGTATATATACTGGTCTGGCGTTTTGTTAGCTTACTAAAATACTTACCACTCAATTCACTGTTTGCTAAAAGTCACCTGACTTAGATATCTCAGAAAATTTTAACCTATTCATTCCCATGGTGTAGGTTCCCTTGAAACAAGTTTAGCAGAGATACATCCCTCCATTGGGTAGTCTTGATAGTATCTCTTTAACTCTAAAGCAGTCATTGCTCTAGGGAACCGGTTCCTCTATTCCTATAGAGAACATATAAACGAGTCTGTGAGCATGCGCACTTATGCTACTATGCATGCGACCGAGTCCAAGCCGTCATTAATTAATTCCACAAATTTTTAATGATTTGCAATTTAACGATGCGGGGTGGCTGAGGTGGGCCCCAGTGAATTGAGTGGTAAGTATTTTAGTAAGCTAACAAAACGCCAGACCAGTATATATACGTCTGGGTCGTTTTGTAACACAACAAAAATACTAAGCCACTCAATTCACTGTTTGCTAAAACACAGAATTGGTCAGAGCCCAAATACTAGGTGGGTTGGTAAATTGCAAATCAGGAATGAAAGGTTAATCACCAAAAATACTAAAACCAACTAAATCGCTGAAGTGCTGAAATAGCACGAACAAACAAATGTTCGAAATAAAATACAATAATATAATGATAATTAGAAAATCTCAGCAAAGAGAATTTAAAAACAGCCGTGAGATGAAGAAGACGGCTGACTAAAGAATCTAGGCAATTGAGCCTAGGTTTGAGTGGCGAAACGAGAAATGTCAGATTGTGAATTGAATCTGATCTTTCAGATAAAAATAATGTAGAATCTGACATTTATACTGCAACTTACATAATGTCGTCCACTGATAGATCTGCATAGAATGCGAAGGAGAAGGCCATACCACGAACATCGTGTGCCTTAACACAAACTGAGTGTCTCCTGGAGATACATTCTAGTGTCAATTAATGGTGTCTGTAATCCAGTTGATGAGATGCGCGCTTACTAAACAAATTCGCATAAGTAATCTGAACGGTAGATCTGCATAGAATGCGAAGGAGAAGGCCATACCACGAACATCGTGTGCCTTAACACTTAGTGAGTGTCTCCTGGAGGTACATTCTAGTGTCGATTAATGGTGTCTGTAATCCAGTTGATGAGATGCGCGCTTACTAAACAAATTTGCATAAGTAACCTGAACGGTGTTTCAAAAAGATATTTTAAATTGGGCATAGTTTTCGGAAAGGATTGAAAACAATTAATTAGGTTTTATATATATAAGATCTCTTCAAGGGCAAAGAATGAGGCCAGCTCTCCTACCACCTAGAAAAGATCATTCCCAAAAAGAATATGAATATCAAAATGCCATCTAACAAACGCGGCCGCTAGTACAAAAAGAATGATTTCAGAGTTATACAATTAAACAGATGGACCCAAGAATGAATTAATAGAGGAATTTATTATAGGTATTTGCCTTTGTGCTATACCCTAAAAATACCGGTACCATGGATAAATGATGTAAATACTTAATAACTCTCAAACCGGCTTCTAGAAAACAAAGAAGGATAGATGCTAGTGAAAACGATAACACCACCCCAGCATACAGGGATTTAAATCATCAAAAAATATGCCATGAATCTATGACTTGATGATGGGATGCAGAATCGGGCGAGATAATGTGCTGTTCTAACAACCATTTGAAAACCTTAAATATACTCTGGTAAATTCTCCTGTAACAGATAGTTTGAATTGATTAAGAATACTAAAGTTCAGACAAAAAATCAATTTCTGAAAAACAGGTCTCTTGGAAAATACCATATATACATATTGAAGATTTGTGGAATGATGAACTGAAAGCTGCTGTTAAACGAGATAGAAAATCAGCAAAATTGGTAAGACGCTTTGGATTTCCACAAAGAGGACTACGAGATCCACTGAATAACTCTCATTGGGCCAAGCAGGAGTGATTAAAGGGATAATACATTCTGCTGACAAAAGTTCTTAAAGACAATTGTACTAGAAACCGCTGACAAAAGTTCTTAAATACAATTGGCACTAGAAAGTTAAATTGAAGATAATTTTTAAAAAATGTGAAGTCTATGACTGGGCCAGAGCATCTACCGCCAGAGCCTAGCCTGGAGGAAGAATATGAACATCAAATCTGGACACTATACTGAGTAGAAACTTAATGGGATGTAATAAATGAGCTACAAGGAAAATCATTCTACCTGGAATGTGAGCTGCTGAAAGTTTTGCTGACATCTCCACCGCAGGAGGAAGACCAAGACTCCAGACAAAATATGATAACCTCAACTGCCCTGCTTGTTGATGAAGGTCACTACTATAGAAATGACTGCATGAGCAGATAGGTGCTTGTGAAAGAGACAATATCTCTTCATTCTCCAATATTCCTGAGTATTGAAGAGGAATACTAGAGTATTAGTTCCTGTTCTAGTTCCTGAAAAGGAAGAGAGTAGTAAGACTACTTTATCTGATTCCATAGACACAAGAACGAGATCCCCTCCCCCAAACACGTAAGAACAAGACATCAAACTGGACCTGCAGATGGATAAACTGGTGAATTGGTACCGATGACACCCAACGAATGAAAATGCAGTGTATGCAGTCGTGGTGAGGGACAAAATTCTGAATTACCAGACTTGACCTTCGTACACAAAACTGACTCCATTCGGCCCAAATTTTAACACAATTAAGCAACCTTCCAAGCCAGAGGAATCCCAGACTGGCTATGATGTAATTAAAAGAACCCAGATCCAGTTAGGACAAATTCTGTATATATAGAAATATCAGAAAACAGTCCCTTATCCTTGACTAGACCAGTGATGACTAGGCAAAATGACTCCATGTCCATATTATTCCTTTCATCGATGAACCCCATTTCTGAGACAACATAGTAGGAAAAGAGTTGAATATAAAACGATTGACTAAGTAATTTTTGTCTCAAACAGTATCAAAGCAGCCATGGGTTCCAGACAAAATAATTCCAAAATATACAACAGAATTAGTATTAAATCATGAAGTGTAAATTTTTTGGAAGTTGTCAGAAAAGGATAAATATATGAGTTGAAGATAAGAGCCGAGACCCTATAAAAGATGATCTGCCAGCACCTCATAATCCTTAAAGTCTGGATTCTGCCATTCCTCCACTGTATCCTACTTGAAAAGAGCAGAAAATTATTGATCAGGAACAGAAGCAGGACTAATGTCAAAGGAGACCAACATGGTTTGATAGAAAAAAGGGGGATTCAATGACTACATTGATTGTACCTTATATGTAGGAAATCTGCTACCTAAGACATGCCTGAGGCTAGCTATACCCATCCCACCCCTGATAGAGTAGAGATTATATAGAAGCGCTTAAGCATGACAGCTAGGACCAGAATAAACCTGCAGAATCTTATTTTACAAATCTAATTTTAAAACAAAGCTAGTATGATATGAGCCCAATTGTTAATATCTTTATCAGATGATTAAACAGGAAAGAAGTCCATCAAACCTGTGACCAGATCAATGATGGATAAGGACAAAGGACTGAAACTACACAGAAGGGTGAAAGGAAAAAACCATATTCCACAATCCATGCAAAGGCAATAATCCAATCATCTTGGTTAGGCCCCCTTGAGGAATTTATTTAATGCCTGGGAAATTTAGAATTTAGAAGAATAAAAAAAAAAAAAAAAAAAAAAAAAAAAAAATTGAATAGATAAGGCTGAGAAGACCTCTCCATATGACAATAATAGAAATAGATATATCCCTAGACAAATAAAAAGATCAAAATTTCTACTGAACTCGAGAAAGGAGCGGTGTAAATCTTGATAAGACAAAAAAGATTTTGTTATTGTGACAAGCTTACATTCACCCATAGATATGCTTCATCATGGCGAGGGATCCTACTGACAGAAAAGAAAGACTGAAAAACTATGTTAAAAATAAATCAGGCCAGATATGATACTAAAAGATAGCAAACCACTATTCACAATTAAAATAATAAAGTCTGACGCACTTATTTGCAGATTGATATTAGTCGAAAGATGGAGGCTGATAGTTAGAGTGTAATACATGAGAAGATTCAGGAGCAAAACGAAATCTAGTGAAATCAAAACGACAAAAGCACTGCTAGGATCATAAGAAAAAATTAAATTATTCCTAGAAGATAAATGCGAAGAGTTGGGTGTACACAAGGTTTCGAAGGATGAGGATAATTGGATGGTTCAGCCATTGCACTAAGAGCAACTAATAAAGAATTAAAGAATCCAAAATAAGAGCCCCTGAAATAGGGCATTTAAACTGTCAAGTGATTTAGAAACAAACAATACCAGCAAAACACCAGAAGTGATTTGATTTGGCATACCTAAACCAGAAGTTTAATTATAATCAGTTGCTATGCCATAAAAATTGAGTTATAATCTAGGTAATAATACTGAGCACAGGACAATTAGGCCTCATGGTCATCTCTTCTTCATTTATCTCCATGCCTGTGCCGTCACTTCTAGTCATGGGTTGCGTGTACGGTGTAGTCATACATTGGCTTGACTATGCCAAAGCCTACCTAAACCATTTTCGAATGTTTTAAGAGATGGTGTGGAAACAACATGTTCAGACCAACATTTCACAGTTTACACACCCCTTAGAGAGAAAATTTTTCTAACTAGGTTAGTTCTCCCCCTCTTCTAGACTTTCAGATGATTTCCACGAGTAATAGTCCATTTGCAAGCAGAATGTTATATTTGACTATAACAATTAATCGATTGAGAGCCGATAGAATGATCCCTCATAGCCTGGGTACGTGCTCTATATATCCAATTTCACCCAAGTTAAGTACCCGCAGAAAGAATTTACAAAATGATGAGAGATTAGATTATACATTAAGTAGGGAAAAAACCCATCTTAGGGCTAATAAAAGTGGCTGATAGTCAAGAACTTTCCTGATCCAAAGGCTATGCTTGCTACTAAAACACTGAGATCAACACACATCTCTGATATAGTAAAACTTGGTCATCAAAGTTTGTAGCGTTTACTATCAAAATATTAACCATTTAACTCTCGAAGTTATTAGTCATAAGTTGCAACTGAAATAAGTTGACTCTGAATGAGTACCAGCAAATATGGGAGTGGCGTATTTACTTAAAAATCCATAAATAGGTCGCACATTTATGCTCAATTTACATGTTCTAAAAAATTTGCGCGCACTATATACAAGGATAAAACTTATTTTCCTCTGAATTTTTAAACATCTTAACGTCTGAAGATACCACGAAAAAACCCTTCACAAATCTTGTCACCTCGCGGCTATGCTTAATGTATACCTCAAAACATCATTCGCAGAAGTGAAATTATTAAATTGAGCAGCCTAAATATTGCGTATCCTTTAATAAAGATTGGGGTTTTTTTTCCATCAAAATTAATCCTAACTTGACATAAATGTCGTCTTTATAATATATAAATCAGAATCACGTGATAATCACATGATATATAAATCACGTGATATTATCTGACCAGATTAGGTTAAAGCAAATTTTAATGAAGTAGCTTAAGCGAGTACTCGGATATAGATATCCTGGAATCGGAAATTCGGCAATGAGATCTACGCTTCTCGTCAGCGCCTCCAAACGGAGATTTACTTTGCCACTGTCCGGCTCGCTAACAATAGACGCTGGCTACCCAGTTTAATTATCGGCCGTTCACGCAATTTTTCTAGAACATCGCATTACGTTTTAGATCATTTTAGGTTCACATTACAATATAACCAGTAATATATAAAATAAGTTTTAACGCTAGATTTAGAAATCAAGTGAACGCAAGTTTCTCGCTAGATTTACAAATCAAGTGAACCTGATAATCTGGCACAGGCTTAATAGCCTATCTAACAAAAGCGGGTTATGTGATTACGAGGATTCAATTCAGTATCGTAATTTTGAACATCCGGGCATTCCGAGATCGTCCAACATTTGCCAATTTACGACACACTAAAGAGGATATCCCATAGCAACGCAATGTTTACATTTTTCATGAAACTACGGCCATAAAAAATACTTGCGTCGACTAACCCCGCCAGGTATTAGAAAACATAAAATCTCGAGTAATTTTTATAAGATATTAAATAAAAGGTAAAAAGGTTTCATGGCCCATTGCTAGTAATGTTAAATTAGCCTGCAAAAACGCCGCCAATTGAAAGCGAACACCGAATCGCGAATTAATACGATGGTCTCGTCTTTATTGTAATACGACTGACATGACTGACTGATCATCATGAAGTAATTGCGAGTTTCATGTTAGTTGGTTAGTAACGGTCCTTAGAAGGACCACTCGCTTTTCTTCAGGGGATGATCGTGGTGTATCCTTGTGGTGTTCATCCGGTCCACCACGCCTGTTTGCACCACTGTCACATTCTTAATAGATCCAATAACTTCCCAACCGGTATATTACATAGTTATGTAGGATACCTTATGTAGGATTCGATCCAAACCGGTATGTAGTATACCTTATGTAGGAAAGAATGACGCTCGGAAATACGTACCTAGTCAAAACTCTTAATTGATCCACTAACTTCCCAACCGGTATGTTACATATGTTATGTAGGATACCTTTCGTAGGAGATGTTCCAAACCGGTATATAGTATACCTTTCGTAGGAACGGAGCCTCGTGGCTAAAATAGGATCAGAGTTATTGACTTCACCTGGCTTGTAATGTGAAGCTGGCGCCATTTCTTTCAACTTGGTCACAACGAACTTTCTGCTCATATTCACGTAAATTATAACCATTTTACATAAGTACTATGACTTATTCAACAAAGACCACTTGTACTGTGGTATTCATGAAAAGCAAATGTGGATGTAGCTCCACAAGATTATGGAATGAATAGGATTTGTTGAGATAAAAGTTAGGTGTTTCCCGTAATACAGAAAATTAATTAAATGACGGCTTGGACTCGGTCGCATGCATAGTAGCATAAGTGCGCATGCTCACAGACTCGTTTATATGTTCTCTATAGGAATAGAGGAACCGGTTCCCTAGAGCAATGACTGCTTTAGAGTTAAAGAGATACTATCAAGACTACCCAATGGAGGGATGTATCTCTGCTAAACTTGTTTCAAGGGAACCTACACCATGGGAATGAATAGGTTAAAATTTTCTGAGATATCTAAGTCAGGTGACTTTTAGCAAACAGTGAATTGAGTGGCTTAGTATTTTTGTTGTGTTACAAAACCATAGGCGTAGTAGATATAAGGGTGGGAGGGGGGGGGGGGGGGGGGAGGGTGCATTCAACAAATTTTGTAGGATAGTTTCCTATATGATTGAGGATTGCGAGATAATGTTTTTATTATATTATCCCAGTGTGAGTGACAGGGTAGGGCGTGGTGGCAGAATGGCAAAGCTGGACGAATTCAACCAAATTTTGCATCCAAGTTGCACGTGATTGCAGATTGAACGGCAATATTAGGCTCCACCCACCCCCAGCCCCTGGGTTGGAGTGGTAGTTGGAGGGGGAGCACCAAAGATTCAAGCAAATTATTTATTTGAGATACCTATATGTTTGCGGATAGTGAGAATGCTACGCATACCCTGCCATCTCTCGCCAGCCCCAACCGAACCCACCTACTCCATGCAGCTGTGAGGGTGGTGGTGCAGAACGTCAGTGTTGGAGTGTGCGTGGGTTTTTGATGGTATGCCCTTGACTGCACATTCTAGTTAGTATTTTTCTTCACAGCATTATGTTTATGAAAGCAGAATTTGGTGACATTAGGATGATAAGGGTTATTAGGCAAGATGACAGAGAGTTTAACATACCATCCTACCCATTAATTAACATTTAACCCGTATCACACTGATGTCAATAGTCTACCTTCTAGCCATGCCAATAGCAAAGAATCTGGTGTACATTTTTCAACAATTTTGATGGACGATGTTGCTGTCTTTAACAGCACCATCTTCGACAAATTTGTTGAAAAATGTACACCAGTTCATCTTTTAATTTAATTTGAAAATTTAAAAATCTGACGTCAGTGTGGTAAGGGTTAACCCTCACATATCTGAAATGAACAATTCCCTTTGATATGGAATTTTCTGTTGAATATTCTGAAACTAATTTTACTGGTAGCTGTTGCTGCCTATAGCAGCAACCAATTCCGGTCAGATTAATTTCCAAATATTCAACAGATTTTCTGCATACTTGTCTTGAAATTATGACGCTCTCGGTTCAAGGGTTAGTATGGGTGCTTAATAATCATTTCAAATTCCAACGCCTACCACATTTTTGTCAGTTTATTTAAAAAGGATTATCTTTTCAACCAACCGATAAATACTTAGCCGGTTGGATAGTTTCTTGCATTCACATTTGCAAATCATTCCAGAACTTGCTCCAAATATTTAATTGCCTTTATTATGTACATGTAACTGAGTTACCTATTTATAGAAAACGTTGTAACTCATTCAGCTCCTGTACGTGAGCATAAAATTCAATTTCATGCCTACCCGATCAAAAACGCTATTTAAATGCAAACAATGTGGTAAAGATATTTGAGTTATTCTCAAACTTAATGTAGATGAATATTGAGAATAACAATTGTTCCAGATACACCTACATATCCCTGTCAGAGTGACATAATACTAACCCTTTGAATACAAATAACTATGCAAATACGAATTCGACGGAATTAAATCCTTTCCTGTTTCTCTCTTTGTCGAGAAGTTTTGTAAAATGCAGTCTTAAAACACTCAAATTTATTCAAGAAAATTTCAATTTTCTCGTAGAAAATGTCCATTTGCAGACGAAGAGAAAACAATTTTTTGAAAATTTACCACTAGAAGGACTGGCTCAGTTACCGAGCCACTCATTCCAGTGGTAAATTTTAATATCAATGACTTATGCACTACCCTTCAGCAGACTATGGCAGTGTCATATGGCACATTAGACTTAATCTGGAATAATTTTTCAACAATTTTAGTGGAAGATGGTGTAGACAGAAACATCGTCCACTAAAATTGTTGAAAAATTTACACCAGTTTCTTTACTACAGACACAGTAAAAGAGAGAATATTGACATCAGAGTGGTAATGGTTAACAATGTAATGGTAAAAAAGAAAATTAAAATATTTGCTAAGCCTAGGCATTCTGGAGATAGGTTTGACCTCATGGGCAATCACAAATTTGTAGACCTAGAAATTCGAGATCTATTCTATGCAACCTAAAAATAGGTTACCAGATTTGATTTTATCTGCAGTAGCCTGTTGATCAATTATAGTTTTGAATAGCATACCTTTTTTACTTTTTAGCTACACAGAGTTTACCCAGTAACAACAGTAAACACTAGCGTGTTTGCACTATACTCCTAACATGGGAAGCTTTGACTAAAATGTCAAAAATTTGACAGACAGACATATAAATTTAATATTATAGAGAAATATTTAACCCTTTCAATGTTCAAGAAAAGCAAAACGTATCAGATTTTCAAAGGGCAGCCAATCCTGAAATTGCTTACCATTTTAACTCTTGAATTTATTCCAGAAAATTTTTATTTTCTCAAATAAAATGTCCATTTCCAGACCAAGAGATTATTTTCGAAAATTTCCCACTGGAATGACTGGCTCAGTTATCGAGCCAGTCATTCTAGTAATAAATTTTCAAAAATAGTCATATCTTGGTCTGCAAATAGGCATTTCTCAAGACCACTGCAGAGGCCGTTTTTGGCTGATATGAGTGTTAAAGGGTTAATACACAAGGTGCGGAAATGTCGATAAAAACCACTTAATAGTCCGTCAAGTTGTAGGAATTGTATGTCTTTAATATTTAATACAGATTCTGTTGAATATTTTGAAACTAATTTGACTGCCATAAGCAACCAGTCAAATTATTTTCAAAATATTCAACTGCATACCTGCATAGTTTTCTGGAAATTGAGAATCAGAGAGTGCATGGATCGCTTGATACAGGCATAGCATGGGTGGAGCTTATCTCGAGATGAGCTGAGCATATCGACCTAGACACGCCTTTTGGGAGCTGGTCATATGTTTTATTAATGACATATACCTACCTCCACAGCATCAATATTTAATCATATACATGTACATGCAGTCAAATCTGCTATAAAGACCATGATTGCATTAAGAAATGGCCAGCGTTAAGAGTTCTAATTCCTTAAATTCGCAAATCCAAACAAAACAATAAATTTGAACCTCTATTAAGTGACCATCATTGGGGGCTCTTAACTCTCTAATTGGTCAAGCTGACCAAAAGAGGGCTCTGCAATTGTCTTTGAAAATGCTGACGTGCAAGCCAAGAGAAGACTATTTTTGAAAATTTACTACTGGAATACGTGGCTCGCTAATGGAGGAATCCAATTTTAGGTATGCCCCACACATCTCTAGCTAAACTCCACGCATGCTTTGACCGTGTTGGGATCGATTGATCCCTGAACCCCCTAACTATCAATTTCCAGAAAAATATACAGATACGCTGATGAATGTTTTGAAACTAATTTGACCGAGTGCTATTGCTGCAACAGTGCCTGGTCAAATTAGTTTCAAGATATTCAACAGCAAATTTATGAAACAGTAGATACAATTCGTACAACAATGCATCATCAATTAAGAGTTTGTGACAAACTTAGCTACAGCTACGTCATTCATGACACAATTGATTATGACGTCATCCTACTCATCACATAGTTGATTATGACATCATTTTACTGACTGAGAAACTAGATTCCTCCATTGAACCATCATTTCAGCGATAAATCTTCAAAAATAGTCCACTCTGGGCGTGTAAATCGTTCAACCTCAACGCTATTGTAGAGGCCTGTTTTGGCTGGCATGACCAATAACAATCTTTAACAAATACAGACTCTGAATTTCAAGGGTGCTATAACCAAGTCCTCCTGAATATATATTTCCTATTTTACTTCAGAGAATCTATCATAGGGGCATCTTGCCAGTTAGACCCAGATTGAAAACAATCCACTTCCCTTCAATATTAACGCAAATGCACCAAAATGTCCAGACTTGGTGAGCCAGTGAAAGAAGCCTAATGACAAATCAATAAGCAAATACTTGTGTGAATACATAATGGATGGATGGTTTATAGCGATACCCTCATGAATGGCTGTCAGGCCCATGCCCAAGTATGGCTAATCAACAGTCGGGTCAGGAACACTAGACCATCAATCTGTTCTCAGAACACGAGCCCATTAACTCTGTGATCCTTGTTGCCAAGGTAGCTCATATGTCTTTATAAAAATACAACTCAAAAGCTTGTTAACCCAAATTTGTCTTTCAACATGAGATGTGTTTAAAATGGTCTGGTGCTTATCATCACCATCTGTCTGTGTTTAAGCCAGTCCCTGCAAGAAGTGCTAAGAGAGAATCAGATAAAGTTTGTACATTATCTGAGGGTAATAACGAGGACATAGACTACAATAGTAAACTGAACTTAATGAACCTTTCCAGCTTTAGCTATGCCCCGCACCTCTCTATCTAAGCTCCACCCACACCTTGCTCGTGTTGGGATTGCACGATCTCTGAACTTCCTGACTATCCATTTCCAGAAAACTAAACAGATAAGCTGTTGAATATTTTGAAACTAATTTGACTCGGTGCTGTTGCTGCCATGCCCAATCAAATTAGTTTTAAAATATTCAACAGCATATTCATTAAATAGTAGAGACATACAATGCGTACAATGTGTCAGACCATTAAGAGTTAAAGAAGAAGTACAATGGCATTGAAAGTGGCTTTCATATACAGCATTGGGTACTAAAGAATGAAATAAAATGTGTTATTAGACGACATTATTCGGATTTATTTTAAATTCAGCGATCCTGTGCTGACTGAAAAGCGAAATGAGAACGGCCTTGGCGCGTGACGTCATTTCAGGGGATTGACTGAGCTTGCCTGAAACAGCTGAGCGAAATAACGTTGACGCGCTGTCATTTGTGAAGCTCAGAGGCGTCTTGTTCTAACAGACAAGCAATTTTCGCTAACCCAAAGATTATTATAATACAATCATAGACCATCCACTACATTCGTACTGAAATTTATATTATATATATATCCTACACACCCACCCAACACAAGTAGTCTATTGCGTGGGAAAGAAAAAAATGTACGTTATTACGTAAATATCAATCCTCTGTCATTCAACAAAGATCTTGGCAAACTAGCTCAACTCTCTGTTGGTACTTAACGTTTAAAATTCCAGTGTCTTGATCATAAGAAAACTACACAAGACAGCTCTCGAATATTTTTTAAACTAATTTGACTGGATTATGTTGCTGTTGTCATAGACAGCACCAACTCCTAGTCAAACTAATTCTACAAATATTCAACCACAGGAAATGTGTACAGGTGTGGGTGGGTGTGTGGTGTGTGGTGTGTGGGTGTGTGGTGTGTGTGTGTGTGTGTGTGTGTGTGTGTGTGTGGGGTGGGGGGGGGGGGGGTGTTAATTGAATACAATCACTGCCTACACAATTTCCTGGGGGCAGCGGTGGCGGTAGTAGTAGTTTGCACTCCGCAATCACCCATTTCCTATCAATAATGGGGAGTGGATGAGCACATTTACATTTGGCCCCGTCCCCAGGTGGTGGTGGGTGGTTGGGGGGGGGGGGGGGGGTGAATGGGATCAAAAGTTCATGAAATTGATTGTAATGCAACTCCTCTGAAAACATTCGACTGAACACAACCAACTTTGATATCTTATTTACTCCTATGATTGCGGAGTGCAAGAGGCCATTTAGATTTGGCTCCGTCCCCAGGGGATGGTAGAGGGGTTAAAGGGTCAAATTTTAACCTGCGGAAATTGATTGTAACGCATCTCGTCCGAAACCATTGTACGGAATTCAAATTTGGTATGTGAGTTACCCATATCAATGTGCGGTGGATGAGCACCTTTACATTTGGTTCCGCCCCCAGGGGTGGGGGATGGGGGTCAAAAGGTCATGAAATTGATTGTAATGCAACTCCGCTGACACTGTTGGACAGAATCCAACCAATTTAAGTATGTCAGTTACCCATGTGGAGTGGATGAGCACATTTACATTTGGCCCCGACCCCAGGGTGTACAGGGTTGGGGGGGGTGTCAAAAGGTCATGAAATTGATTGTAATGCAACTCCTCTGACAATATTCGATGAAATTCAACCAAAATTGGTATGTGAATTACCCATATGATTGCTGAGTGCAAAATGACATTTACATTTCGCTCCGCCACCGAGGTGTAGGTTATGGGGTGCATCAAAAGTTCAAAGCGATGAATGTGGGGATTTGCAATGATGCATCATCGACCGATCAATCTAATTATCACCACGCTTTTCGAAGAAAAGCTGGGGATTATGTGATGCGACCCGTGTGTGTGCGTGCGTGCGTGTGTGCACTTATCGATTGTAACGCATCTCCTTCTAGACCGTTTAAGATAGCAACTTCAAACTTGGGGGATGATTATACCTATGGGCAAGGATGTGCATGGCATTTTTAAAATTTTGTTCTGGGCTGGGCGCAGGGGGTCAAAACGTCAAAATTGGCCAGTAATTATCGATTGTAATGCAACTCCTCCTAGACCATTTCAGATAGAAACTTAAAAGTTTGGGGATGATTGCTCATATGGACAGGGATGTGCATGACACTTGTGGAATTTTGGCATGACCCTTAGGGGCAGGGCCCTTGGGGTGGGGAATGTGAGGTCCAAAATTTAAATTTTTCCAAAGGTTGTCATGTCGCATATCATTTTCAAGCCAATGATTAGTAGTCTTATAGTGTAGCCAGCTATATAGGAAATGGCCCTGAAAGAAAGTGGTCATTATAGACAGGTGGTTCTCTTAAAGAATAGGTCACCTAAGTTCCCCCTGCACATTTTAGCTGACAAATAAATTAACCATTTTATTCTGAGGTGCCAGAAACATGAACCTATGAATGATAAGCCTGTTGGTTGTTGTCGTAGACAGCAACATCATCCACTAAAATTGTTGAAAAATGTACCCCAGTTTCTTTGCTATTGACACAGTAAGAGATAGAATACTGCGGTCATAGACAATAACATCGTTCACCAAAATTATTGAAAAATGTTCACCAGTTTCTTTGCTATTGACACAGTAAAAAATTGACATCAGACTTGTAAGGATTAACCATGTAATTTTTATACGGAAATTGCTCAACACTAAATGACGAAGTCCCTGTACATTGAGATTACAAGGTCAGCTTATAATCTTTATCTCTGTGTTTAATCATACTGGACCCAAACTTGAAGACTTGTGTTGATATGTGCAGTAATACTGCTTTAAATGTAGCTTGGTGACAGTGGACCCGACAGCTGAGTCTTAGCGAAGATAAGCTTTAGCAGAGATAAGCGCAAAAACTAACTTGTATTGTACTATGTCAAGCCAGACACAAAACTTAACCTAGAATAACCCGTAACTAGACTGAAAATACAGGTCAAAACAATATGGATTGTTGCATTAAACTATTAATGAAGATCTAGATGCAATAATAAAGCTATATATAAAGTCTGGTGAGCTGGGCCTGATAGCGTAGCCATATAAGAGTTAAATGCTAAACTTAAAGTTGGCCACCTCTTGACGATACGCTGGCTATCCCATCTACTACTGTTTTGTTCTCTAAACAGGCGAGCTAAAAATCAACTAAGCTTTTTCTAGTTGCCACCATGCCTGTCAATCTTGTGAGTATCACAGGTGTGAGGGCCATTTACCAATATCAAAATGGTTATATTCACAGATTTACAGGTGTGTTATTTCAGAGGTTCACTAGTTATGCGAGTCCAGCAAAGGTGAATTGACTACATCAATGTCAATATATCCTTACACCTTTAATGGTCAAGACGGCAAACACAGGCCAGGTAGTCACCAGAACATACTTTAACCCTTAAATGATCAAGTCGCCTAAAACCGAGCTCTGTAGTGGTCTTGAGGATTGATGTCCCTTTGTAGACCAAGAAGACTATTTTTTTTAATTTACCATTAGAATGCCTGGTGCCAGAATCGAGCCAGTGGTAAATTTTCAGAAAATAATCTCTTGGCCCGCACAAATGAACATCAATAAGCAAATAGTTTGGTTTTCTTGACTTGATTCTGACAGTTTGTATCTGGCCACTTGCTTTGTTGCAAAATATGAGAATTAAGACAGTACAAATCTGAACCGGAGTAATCACCACAAACCTAGTAACCAAGGCTGCTTCCCCCCAAAAAATGTTCAGGGGGAATACTCTATATCCTTTCCCCACCCACCCATCTATAGATCATACTCAGGTGTTAAATGTACCACTATTTGACAAATGCACTTATGCCATGTTCACCATTTAGATGTGATGGAAGATACAGTTGTTATGTGTACATTGTTCTGTAGTCCAGATACTTTCTGCTGCAGTCTGAAGGGGGCATTGCAATCTTCATGGTATTGGTATCTCACTCTTTAACCCACAAATTTGTTCAAGAAAATTTCAATCTTCTCATAGATATTGTCCATTTGCAGTCAACGATAAGATTATTTTTGAAAATTTACCACTGGCATGACAGGCTCTGTTATCGAGCAAGTCCTTCCAGTTGTAAATTTTCAAAAATAGTCAAGTTTTCCTGGTCTGCAAATTGATATTTCTGAAGACCACTGCAGAAGCCTTCTTGGCCACCCTAAAGGCAGAAATTCATGTCCTTCATCTGGCATCTACTTAACAAAAGGATCAAGGGCCTTAATGCTCACATGGGCCATTAGCATTTGAACTATTAGTATTTGAACAGACATAATACTTTCAATTCAGCAGTGCCAAGACATAAAATAGAAAATTGAGAATTCAGTATGAATGTTATTTAGTAGGAAATTAATGATGGACTACACTATCACATTGAAACTTAGGTTCCATCCAGCCAATAAAAAAGTCCAATATGGCCACTAAACCAACATTTTGTTTGGTTCATGATAGCTGTTTGATCAAGGATCAGGTTCTCATGAACAAACTTTAATCACCCTTAGCTATATGGATGAAATTAAATCTAATGAGTTTCAAGCTGATCCGTACAGCAGTTCCTGAGATGTCATTCTCAAGTACAAGATGGACACTGGAAAAAGGGACCAATCAAAATTCTGAATGGACGTTCTGGAGCAAATCATCACAGCGTTCATCCACCTAAAGTTCGCTGAAATCCACTACAGGGTTCTCAAGAAGAAGTTGTTTAACGCTGTTGAAATCCATCAAGCGGCGAAGGAAGAGATGAATTCTGACAATTTTCAGTAAATAAGATTTTCACCCCAATAAAATGACCAATTCTGAATAGCAGTTCTGGAGCCTAGCATCATAGAATCCTTCTAGCCAAATTCAGTTGAAATAAACCAAACAGATAAGTCTAAGGGGAAGACAGATTTTGACAATTTCTGGTAAATTTTTCATAACATCTAAGATTTTCAACCAAGACAGCTACCAATCAAAATTCAAAATAGAAGTTCTGGAGTGGCCTGCCATAGACAAATCTAGACAAATTTGGTTGAAATCCAACAAGCGGTTAAGGAGGAGATGCGTTTTGACAATTTCTGGTCAGATTTTCACCCAAAAATTGATCAATCAAAATTCTGTACACAATTTCTGGAGTATCCAACATTATGGTCCTACTAGCCTAATTTGGTTGACATCCATCAAGCGGCTAAGGAGGAGGTCTGTATTTAGACAATTTCTGGTAGATTTTGCATTAACCCAATTTTTCACCAAAAAAGTTGACCAATCAAAATTCTGCATATAATTCTAGCCCCTACCACCATAGAATCCTCACAGCCAAATCTGGTTGAAATCATTCAAGCGGTTGAGGTGATGCGTTTTGACAATTTACAGTAAATTTTTCATTAAACCCAAGATTTTCACAAAGAAATTTGACCAATGAATATTCTGAATAGAATTTCTGGAGGCTGCCACCATATGGTCATTCTAGACAAATTTGTTTGAAATTCATCAAGCGGCTAAGGAGTAGATGCGTTGTGAAAATTTCTGGTAAATTTTGCGTAAAATCTAAAATTTCACCTAAAAAATAGACCAAAATTCTGAAAAAATTGTTGTCGCGTATAATCATAGGATCCGTCCAGGCAAATTTTGTGAAATCGCTCAAAGCATAAAGCATGAGATGCGATTTGACGGACGGACGGATGGCCGCCATGCATAACCTCACCTGGCCCTATGGGACAGATGAGCTAAAATGGCAAAATACCAAAAGGAAGTAACAAACATAATATTACATTTTAGTTGGTCTGCTTATCGGTATGCCAATGGACCTTTCCATTTTTAGCTATGACCCGCCCATCTCCATCTAAGCTTCACACTTCCTGACTATCAATTTCTAGCAAACTATACAGGTAAGCTGTTGAATATTTTGAAACTAATTTGACTGGGTGCTGTTGCTGCCTATCGACCAGTCAAATTAGTTTCAAAATATTCAACAGCATTTTTACTAAATAGTATAGACATACAATTCGTACAAGGTGTTGGATTATTAAGAGTTAAAGACTTGCCATATGCATTATTTATGATGAATGATTATGATGTCATCCTACATGCCCCATAGCTGATTATGGCGCCATATGAATAAAGATGGCTACTCTGCAAAGGTGAATTGCTCTGGATCAAATGTTGTTCAAGTTTTAATACAAGGACAAGCAAGCACTTTTGTAAAATAGGAAATCACCAGGTTGGGTCTTGATTCGAAAAAAATCCCCACACACCCCCAAAAATGCAATGTCAAAGCTTTGCAATTGCTGACTACTCTTATTAGCATTAATTAGTATTTGTCTTATTAAACCTAAAGCCCATTTCATGAACATGTACATAATGCATAAAGTGAGCCATGAAATGCAGCACACATGCGAGATCATCATCAATAATATGAGGCAATATATGAATAATTGAGGTGTCCATTTACAGCGATATCACACGCATTTTTAGCTACGTCCCACCTACTTTTTTGTTGGGATTGATTTGAGAATTTGACACATGAATTTCCAGAATCTAAATTTGAAACAAAGCTGCTGAATATTTTGAAATTAATTTGACTGGGTTGCTGCCCATGGAACAACTCCTGATATGGCAGCATGACCTAGTCCAATTAGTTTCAATATAATTAACAGAATATTTATTAATTTGAAATTCATCAAAGACCTACAATTCGTACAACAATCGGGTCTCTGTCTCTCTGTCTGTCTGGAGCTCAGTATCTCCACTAAATACTACTAAAACTACTGATCTGATTTGGACACAATTTTAACACAACGAAGTAACTTGGCATGCAAGAGGATTTACGCAATTTGGACATGGATGGAATCAGGTTCTGGATCTGTGGATATCTCAGAAATTACTGGTCCGATTTGGTTCAAACTTTAACATAGGAAAATGGTGTGGCCATACACTATGATTCCACAACATTGGGCATGATCTGAATTTTTTTTGGAAAATATGAAAAAATTTGAAAAATCCAAATCTGAAAACTTTACATTGTGACAGAACCAGGCCAGAGGGTTTGCGATCTGTAAATTATGACATCAGATACAGATAGTTGAGTGACAAGTCTGATCCCTCCATTCAAACACTATGTACAATACACCAAATCCCACACACACATGACTCCGACATGAAGATTACCTCTGATGACTCCCAAACACACTCTACACCTCATATTGAATGAGCAACGTTAACCATTTAATGCACTGCATATATCCGTAATGGTCAAGTAGACCAAACTGGCCTGTGAAGTGGACTTGATGAATGGCCATTTGCAGGCCAAGAGAAGAGTTTGTTTTTGAACCCGTCATTCCAATGGTAAATTTTCAAAAATATTCTCTTGGTCTGCAAATGAACATTCTTCAAGACCACTGCAGAGGCCGGTTTTGTTATGAAAGTGTTAAAGGGCTAATGTTCCTATATGAACCAAAGTGGATTTGATTGAAACAACGCCAATGCTGAATAAGTGTGTATGCATACACTGCCACAAAAGAGCAGATGAATTCATTAAGTATTAAAGCTAATCACAGGTTTTATTATTTAAACTCAAGCACCTAATACATGCTTTGATATTAAATGCTTTCAACATGCACAATTCCCTGCACAAAAGCAATATTATAATCTAAATGCCATACTTTACATTTTGAAAATGGTGCAAGCTAAAACACCCACTCTAATAAGAGTTTGATTTTGAACTGGAGCAACAATTAAATCGACCAGACGACCCAGAGGGTCTGGTCTTATGTTTTACTAATTACATATACCTACCTCCTTGCATTACTATTGCTCTTTCCTTCTCTTCAATTTACAGCCAATGCTTGCTGGATATTGTGGTTACAGAGTGACTGAAGGCTTCTTCAGGAATCTCCATACTCTCTCTAATGATGAGATCCATAGTAATTCGCTTGAATGCTATATCTCAGAATGAGGCAAGAAGAGGGTTAATCCAATACCCAGAGCCACTGAGTAGATCATTAAGCACAATGACAACCTCACTGGCTGATAGCTATCACATGACCTTGTTGGTAGCAACCAATGGCAGTCTTGCCATAGTTTGATATTGAAGAATTTGTCTTCACATGCTGAGCATAGTTTCTGGGCTCTGTCACTCCTCACTCATAATTCAGGATGCCTAGGAGCTCTGGCTCTGGAATTCTCGCACCCTGAGAAGAATGTGCTAAATCGTTATTTGGATTGGAAGGATGGATCTGTTTTTAATTTACTTAAGATAAGAGTGGGCGCTTGCAAAGGGTAATTGGAGTGACTAAACTATTCTCTGACAGAATAACAGCACAATGTATTGCATCCATCTATTAAATTAAAACAGTGCATGATGTCCATTAATGTGAATGTCTGTAATACATGTACTACTCTAGAAGCAATCTCTCCCCTCCCCACACCCCAACCCCCACATAGTTGCTATGTTCAATTGATTCAATACAAATTTTATGTAACTCCTAAATTACCAAGTTACTGCACAGAAACCAAATTTCAAAATGATCAATACCGGCAAGTGAACATATACGACTTTGTAGCTGGAGTAATTCGGATAGGCTTGCTACCCATGCCACAGCAAATGAACTTTCAGCGTTTGCAGTGAATCAGTCAAAGGAACACAGTTTATTTAAGATAGAAACAGATTTACAGATGCCAGCATGGTGGCCATATTGGACTCTCTCTCTCTCCCTCTCTCCCTCCCTCCCTCCCTCCCTCCCTCTCTCTCTCTCTCACCACACTATACCTGTACCTAATGAATTTCAAGTTTTCGCTATTCTTTTTGTATACTGGTCAAGATTTGTCAAGAAAATAAAACATTATGCTCTGTGAATGCAGGCAAAGAGGACTATCACTGGAAATTTACCATTAATTGGCACATTTACAGACTCATTTCAGTGGCAAAATTCCATAAAAACTCTCTTGACCTACAAATGGGTAATCCTCAAGACCACTGTAGACGTCTGTTTTATCTGGCTTTGTCATTAAAGGATTAACAAGAATTCCGTGGAATTAAATGTCTCGCCTGTCTCCTGTTTGTCACAGTGGCATTGACCTTTGACTTTGTGACCTCTGTGTTATCATTCTGCATCCTAACATTACAGGTAACCATGTATTAAAGTTTAGTTCCAATAGGATTAACCAATGCTGAAATATAAATGATGTGCTGAATGGAAAAACTTAATTTAAAAAACAGTAAAATAGCAAGGTCAGAATGACCTTGACCTTTAACCTGGTGACCTCCATGTCACCATCCTGTATCCTCTTGGTTTAAGCAACCATGTACCCAAGTTGTGTTACATTAGGGTTAAGTAATCCCGAAATATAACATGATAAGATTTATTAAGCCTAAAAACTTAACATTGAAAAATAACAAAGCTTGCTAGAGGTCAGAATGACTTTGACCTTTGCCATTGTAATTTCCGAGAGACGGCTAGCTGAAGCTACTGCTAATAAAAAGAATGTTCTGAGAGTGGGATGTTTTAAACAACCAGATCCTAAAGGATCAAAGAGTTTACCAGCTAGAACCTGAAGTACAAGGGATAGGTTCCAAGATGGAAGGGGTTATTGAACGGAGGATGAGAATTTCCCAAAACCCTAGAGATCGGGAAATGTTACTGATCTTGCCGAAGGATTATGTAGACATGTGACAAAAGAGTCCAGGCAAAAACGATAGGACCTAATAGGGTTAACAGACAGCTTCTTCTGAAAAGGAAGAAAGTTTACGAATTATAATGGGATTTACACAAGAATTTGACTGAATGAGTTTTGGACAGAAATTCTGCACTGGGATAAAGAATAATGCTATTACCCATAAATTGAAATCTATCCAATTCAGCAGAAATGGTATGAATTTCAGAGCGACGGCTAGCTAATGCTTCTGCTAATAAAAATACTGCTTTGAGGGTAAGATGTTTTAAACAAACAGAACCTAAGGGTTCAAAATGTTTCCCAGCAAGAACCTGTAATACAAGCGAAAGGTTCCAGGAAGGAAGCGGTTTCTTAAAAGGTGGATGTGAATTACCCATACCGTTGAGGTCGTGAAATGAATTTTTGTACTTGGACCGAAGGGTCGAGAAGACATTTGACAAAGGAGTTCAGACCAAATCGATAGGAACTGACAGTGTTAACCGAGAGCTTTTTCTGATAGAAAAGGAAACCAGAAAATCTGTGACCGGTGTCAAAGCGGCCTCAGACGGCAGGATAGAACTGTCTGAACCCCATTTTTTGAAAAATTCACATCAAGCCGTATAAATGTTTTGAGTGGAGGTTCTGAGGGATTTCTCTAAAAGTTCCTGAGATCTGACTGAAAAGATTGACGAAGTAAGGGGCACCTCGACAACTTCCAGATTGAAAGGCGAAAGATTTCTGGATTCTGATGGAGAATCGTGCCTCTGTTCAGGGACAATAGATTGTGGGAGACAGGAAGTAACAGAGGGAGATCTACAAGAAGGTCCAGGAGATCCGGAAACCAGGATTATGTCGGCCAAAACGGAGCTATTAATAGGACCACACAAGGAAGTTGCCTGATCTTTCAGAGTACCAGAGGAATGAGAATCGTAGCGGAAAAAGCATAAGCGAACATGTTGTCCCAAGACTGAGCTAGAGCATCTACTGGAAGAGCCATGACTTCCGGAAAGGGAAATATGAAGGTGGATATCTTTCTATTCTTGCCAGAAGCAAACAGGTCTATGAGAGAACTCCATCTAACTGGAGAAAAATTGACTGGGCTACAGCCTCTTTCAACTCCCATTCCGTTTCTGCGATCCTGGAAGGACGAGATAACTGATCAGCCAGAAAATTCTATTTGCCTGGGACGTGGGATGCCCGAAGAGAAAAGCTGCGGGACTTGCACCAGTGAAGCACGATCAGTGACTCTCGATAGAGAGACCGACCTGGAACCCCCAACCAACCCCCCCCCCCCCTGATGATTGAAGAATGATACTGTGAAAATGTCTTATCGGATAAAGATTGAAAGACCGCGAATCAGGGGTTCCCAATGGACTAGGGCATGGAAAACCACCCACAGTTCTAAAAGATCTAACCGAAACTAACTGGCCTACCTTGAGAGGTTGAATTGTGGATACCATTATGTGCACATTGGGGAGGTCGAAAGTGACCACATGGTGGGAAAAAACACAGACATGGGGAACCTTTCCATAATATGATATCATGTATAAAAAAGCAATCTTTGCAACCAATAAGACAAAATATGGAAAGACCACCCATTAAGGATGCTTATAAATCGATTCTGATTACAAAATGAAATGTACACATCAGTTATATACATAACACATCAAAAATAAATTAAGACCTAATAACGAAAGGAGATAAGAAGCCTACCAACGGAAGATATACTATTATGATAGTTATATCTGAATAAAGAAAGCAATAAATGAAGAATAAAGGCTAAAAAGCCTCAATATTCCAATTATGGCTAGGCTGATAATAGTTAGGATGTTTGATAGTTAAGATATTTCTTGAGTTATCTCAAAATTAGTCCAAAGTGTTCATGAGTCTATTTAAATAATTTAGGATGTTACAATGAGTTAAGATAGAGACTTCGAAGCATCGATTTATACTATTGGAAAGTAGTTTCCTGAAATCGACAGAAAGGCGATGTTTCTTAGTTATAAGAGCTATATCCTTATTCTTACCCCTTCCTGAGAGGTAACTTGCGTTTATTTCTGCTATTCAATCTCTACCACTATCTTCGTATGGAGAAATACACATCATAGAAGTATTGCCTTACTAACTAAAAGTTGTAGACCTTAAACATTATGGATAAATTTATTTATAGTGTTTTAACCAGATTCAGTGGCAAATAGAAATCCCATAGTAAGCCTATGGGAGGGGTGAGAGTCCAGATATAGCCAGATATAATTAGCTGAAATAAAATTGATCTATATTTAGGATCTATATAATATCCAAGAGAAAAACTCTATGTAAACAAAAAGGGAACAAAATATATACGGGGCGAATTGTCAACGACCTATATAAAAAGTGACAGGAATGATGATGACAATCTGACAGCTACCGGAAGTATATAAAAAGGGAATGACATGGATAAATTTTGAGCCCAAAATCACCAATCCCGCGCTGGTGGGAAAGCACATGACTCTAAATAAAAGGTTTCAGCTAAAAATTAGAAGATAGTCTTGAAAAAAGGGTAAATAGAAGAGAAAAAAAGCGACAATATCACTGAGACGAAATGAGACTAGGACGAATAGACTGCCGAACTAGGAGTGTTGACAATAAAACCTGACAGCTACTAAAGAACTGCGAAATACATCAAAGAAACTTATATTAAAGAAATGACAAAATACCATGACAGAAAGTCTTATCTGACTTTTCGGAAATGAATATTTTAAAACCAAAGGGTGATAAATAGGGAAAAATAGCCATAAAGAACAAAATATTCACATAAATACAGAATGACATGTAAATTCTCCTAACGTTATGAAAGTATGTCAACCTGCCAACGTAGAAGGGAGGTGTACTATACGAAAAGATGAATGGCTCGATTAGAACTGCGCCTCTAACTCAGGACGAAAAAAATGACCAAAACATAGCTAATTAGAATTGCTAAGCAATCTGACAGACAGGAAAGAGTGCAGGCAGAAAAAATTGAGAACGAATAAAAATTACCATAACTTAAATTGTGAGAATACAAGGAGAGATAACACGCAGAGAAAGGGGTAAAGGAAGCTGCGGAATGTTGACAGACGAAGAATGATCTGATGTACCTTGGAATGGTATGACTGGCTTATGAACCGGCGGTGAATGAGGCGAAACCTGAGTTTTTGTACTCTTATTCTTCCCATTTTTTGTGGCACCTCTGAAACAAGGTAAATCAGTGAGTTGTAATTTATTAGATTTAGAAAATAGGTGCTTCCTGGGAACAGACAGCTCCAATGCTTCACAATCAACTACGTCAAGAGATGAAGCATTGGGAACTGACTGGTCCAGGATAATCTTATTGATCCTACTGTTAATAGACGAGTCAATATTGTGAACTTGTTTCTGGAGATATTCCATAGATAGTACAATTTTTTCAAGGATGGCTGAATCCGCCGTGGCCTCGGGTTTGGCCTTTATTTTAGCCACCGACCTTGAAGGAGGATTCCCAGGAATATTTAAGATCTCTGGGGAATTTGGTTAAAAGAATGACATTCTGCCAGATTGGGACCATGACCCGTATATCAGAGGTCGATTCTAAAAGTACACGATGTACATTACGAACACATGTGTCCGGCGTATTCCAATTTTATGAATCTATGGCAACTGCCAGAAGGACATCTGATAGAATGATTCTGATTCTTTTCTTTGACCTTCTCCTTGGTCCGCTTCGGAGACTTTCTCAAATCTGAATCGTAATAACAGAGAGATTTGATAGAGTAAAGCTCTGAATATGTTAGCCAGCACTAATCCCAAGATTTATTGATAGAGACCCTACCGATCTCTAATTTTAAAATTTTTTTGGTTTTCTTTGAGAGAGTATGTTACCGAGATATCGCAGATTCATGCTCAATCACAACAAGCATGTCAATTCAGTAGCTTATACATGCTACTGTAATAGAAGAAGCAAAAAATAGACAACACATAGTCTATACACTCTGGGCGCAAGTAACCAAAGCTGGTAACGCGCCTACCACGAAATTAGAAATGATCTTACAAATCATTATTAATGCACCAGGATCTACAACCACTTATTTTGGGAGGGTTTTTTTTTACGCTTGTCTGACATCTTGATGATCCTTATGACTTTCTTCTATCCACAGCAATTCCAAAATTTAGAAAATAACGTAAATTGTCTATAAAATTTTGTATACATTCCTTCAACAGTAGGAAAAGGAATGAAGTCTTGGTTGGTACCAACAAGGTCATGTGATAGCTATCAGCCAATGAGGTTGTCATTGTGCTTAATGACCTACTCAGTGTCACTGGGTATTGGATTAACCCTCTTCTTGCCTCATTCTGAGAAATAGTATTCAAGCGAATTACTATGGATCTCATCATTAGAGAGAGTATAGAGATACCTGAAGAAGCCTTCAGTCACTCTGTAACCACAATACCCAGCAAACATTGGCTGTAAAAAATTCATCCTACTACTCTTCCCTTCAGAGGAGAGCAATAGTAATGCAAGGAGGTAGGTTGTAATGTAGCAACAACTTGACATTTGACCTCAATATCATATGTTACTTCCTAACCGTATAGGCAATCACATAGCCAAGTTTAGTTGCAATAGGATTAACTGATCCTGAAATTTAAAGGAAAAATTTGGCTAAACGCAAAAACCTAACATTGTTGACGCCGTCACCGTCAGAAAAGTGACACATATATGTCTCGCTTTCTGCTTCGCAGGCCAGACAAAAATCATGATTTAGAGTTATCCATGATGTTCAGGATGATCTCTTGGTGGCCATTTTGGATTTTGCATTTTTGGATGGCTCACATTCCATTAAACCTTTATATAGATTATGTAATTTAGAGTTATTTAATGCATTTTTCTCATGATTCACAGGAACAATTATTGTGTAAGTCTGCAGACTGTAGTAATGGAATATTTCAAGCTAATGCGATCCTGCTAGCGAATTACGATTGCCAGCCTCAGATATTCACACGGAATAAGAATGAGTAACATCCAAGCAAGCCATTCACTGCACAATAGCTACGATAGCTGGAAATGCACAGTGCATTAATACAGCCCGAGAACAATCAATGGATAAGACAGCAGAATGAGAGCGAATATCAGAAATAATAGATTAACCTGCCATGCCATTAATCCTTATTTTTTAGCATGGTAATATAAAACACACTGCACATGTTAAAACCTCTCCAAAATTAACAAGGGTTGAATTGCGTGAAAATAATAACTAGATTGCAAGACAAGGGAAATATAAAAGCATATGACAACTGCGCCAATCATTGCAACGATTCCAGTATTCAATTTTGAAAAATAGTATTCACTTGTTCTGTCTATGAACATATTTTAACAAATTATAAAATTTGAATTTTCTTGACGAGATTTGACCCTGAAAGGATTAAGATGGTTCATTCGCTATGTTGCGCATGACAATATTAATATGTAATAGATAAACTCCCGCTGATTATGTCTGCTAAAATGTGCTCTAAATACTCACTAGATTTTATAATTAGCTTGCTTAAAAACTCGTTATTCAAGTATTCAAAGTACAAAGGAAAAAGAAAACCTCTGGATCTGTTATGAAAGAGATCAATACATGCTGTAGACTCTCTCTCCAATAAGAGTGAACTTTTACCAGTGAATTAATTCCATTCAATGGCAGTTCACTAAATGTCATGAAATGCATTACTGTAATTCATGTTAGCTCATGCACATACACAAGCGCACTGGGTGATTGGGAGTGCTTTGGTAATTACACAAAGACAGGAACAGAAATCTATTTCTAGACATTGCTATTGAATCCTGTAGTTCCACTAATGGTCTGGGGGCTCTGCATTTGTGCTACACGACAACAGAATTTGAAAACACTCATAGGGTATTGGAAATTTGTTTTAAAATGTGCAGTTAAATTTCAAATATATATTCATGAGAGCAACAACCTTGCTAAATCTGGATAAATATGATAGATTCATAAATAGATGATGGTTGACCAGTTTAATAAAGAAACATGTAAATGTTGATTCAAGCATTATATTTCAGCAAAACATCATTTCCCGAACCCCTGTATCTATTGCCTGTTACCTGGAATAAACTCATTTTGTACATGCGCCTTGGTCTCATTTTCAATGTAATTAACCATGTAATGGCAAAACAGGCCAAATACTGCTTCCGCTATGTCTGCAGTGGTCTAACTAACCCTTTCACTGACAAATCTTAGAAAAAAAGTATATTCTTTACGATACAATACTAATATTCTGTTGAATATTTTGAAATTAATTTGCCAGCGACTGGAAGCTGTTACTGCCTAAAGCAGCAACCGCTCCCAGTCTAATTAAATTTAAATTATATAACACTTGGTCTGAATGGATGCCTTGAAAATGAGATATGGGGAATTCATTGGCGAAAGGGTTAAGGAATGTTCATTTTCAGGTAAATGGAATACTATTTTTAATTTTATCCCTGCAAACTTATTTTTTAGTAAAATTTTTTTTAATCTCTTGGTCTGCAAATTGACATTGAATTTACAAGCAAGTTTTTTTTTTTTTTTTTTAGCAATCTTGACCATTAACCCTTTAATGGCTAAATTTTGCCAAGAACATCTAAATCTTTGCCTACAATGCACTGTCTATTTACAGGCCAAGTGAAGACATTTTTTGAAATTTTATCACTCGGTTATCAAGCCAGTTATTATTAGCATGAATGGCTAAGACGATAATAATTTCTGAGAAAATAAGGGGTTATGCATCCACAACGCACAATGTGCTGCCATAGTGCTGCCTCAAATTCAGATACCCTTGGTAACAGTAGCATACTCACTACAATCTTAAGGGCAGGGGCTTGAAGTACAACATTAATAGTTTAGGATGAATGGTCTGAATTGACCCAAAACCTAAATTGCAGCTCACATTAGATGTGTGACAATACAGGTATGAAATTTAAGTCCTTTTTTTTCTTAAAATCAAGCCACATCAAGGTCATTGAAAAGCTATATTTTTTTATTCAAGAACTTTAATGACTATCAAGGATCAGTATATTAAACCCTGTTATTACAAAAGGTTGAATTTCACAACTCTGGCTACAATTTATTGACTTGACTCAATACAAAGTCTTAGGCTACATTTCCATTTTTAACTAAATACCAGGAGTGTCTCCATATGTCAGTATTTGGACACAATTACGGATGCCCTCCCCTATAATTTACAACTATGGGCCTGCCATCCATCGAGTGCAGAATATGTTATCCCATTCCAGTACATACACACTATGATGTAGCAATTTACATTAGTATCTTGAAATCAGTTTGACTGAAACCAGCAGCAACAACTTTCAGTCAAATTGATTTCGAAATAGTCTCCCAGTTTCACATTCAATTTACTTGAAAGTTGCTTTTTTTACAATTTATCCAGAAATGAGCTAATACCTGAATGCACTCCACAACCTGCAGACACCTTATTGCGTCATCCCATATACCACCAATGTTCACTGATCTGTAATTTATACTAGAAGTTATTTGGCGCCTCACCGACCCATCCCAAGTCCCAAAACACACATTAACACTTTAATAAACCCTCGAATTTGTTCAAGAAAATTTTAAGTTTCTCTTAGACAATGTCCATTTGCCGACTAAGAAGACGATTTTTCAGAATTTATCACTGGAATGACTGGCTGGCTCAGTGGTAAATGTTCAAAAGTAATCTTCTCTTGGTCTGCAAACACACATTTCTAAAGACCACTGCTTAAGTTGTTTTTGGCTGATATGAGGGTTAAAGGGCTAACCAACAAAAATCCTAAAGCGTCACACCAGACGCACTTTGAAGCATCGGTTCTCAAAATCAGCACAAATCTTTTATATCTATGTTCTGTCGGGAAATTGTGAAATAAGGCAAATCATAAAGGAGTTGGATATTTTTAAAACAAGAGATTCAGAGGTATCTAAAATGTAATCTCTTATGCTTAGTTGAATTGCAGTCACGGGAAAGTGCACAGTATTCTCCATCAAAGACTATAATTTGTGGCATGGCCGGTGAATAGTCAGACTGACCTTAAGACCGCATATGGGTGTTATTCTATTGCCAAATGTGCCCGCCTGGTGCCCCACTTATCAAGTTATCAGTCTATGTGTCTTAATATGATGAAATGTGCCATTGAAAAAGTACTGGCTTCCGTACTTTGAAGCATAACTCTGACATGCAAACAACTTCAATGTAGATCTGATTTCATACTAATATATCAAGAGATTCATAGCAAACCACACCAGCTATGACCATAGGGATCCATTTCCAGCAAGGTCCTGCCAATGTTTATCCATCTATCATGACGTCATAATCAAATACGTTACGTGTAGGATGACATCATAAGTGATTCGATATTAACACTTAATAGTCTGACACGTTGTATGAATTGTATTTCTTTACCATTTAATAAACATCCTGTTGAATATTTTGAAACTCATTTGACTGGACACTGCTGCGATAGTCAGGAACAGCACCCAGTCAAATTAGTCTCAAAGTATATAACAGCTAACGTGTAATTTTCTGGAAATTGATAGTCAGGCCGATCGATCGCAAAACGATCCATGTATGGGTGGAGCTAAGCTAGAGATGGGCGGAGTATATTTAAACTTTGAATACTAAGATATTAACCCTTTAACACTTATATCAGCCAAAAACGGCTTCTGAAGTGGTCTTGAGAAATGTCCATTTTGCTAATAATGTATAATAACTTAATTTAAAAAACCCAGTTAAATTCCAAAAAACCCAATTTACAATATTTCTAAGAGTGAATCACCCAATTATTGAAAAGCTTATCTAGAGCTCTGAATGGACGTTTCCAGTTTATCCATCCATCCATCATATGTCATAATCAACTATGCAAAGTGTAGGATGACATCAAAATCAATGATGTCATGAATGATGTAGATTTAAGAATGTCACGACTGCTTAATTGAAGACGGACTAAGCGTTGTTGAAGGAATTGTATGTCTTTACTATTTAATAAACATTCTGTTGAATATTTTGAAACTAATTTGATACCCAGTTAAATTAGTCTCAAAATATTCAACAGCTTACCTGTATAGTTTACTGGAAATTGAGTCAGGGAGTTCAGGGATCAATCCTAGCATGGGCGAATAATGGGTGGAGCTTAGCTAGAGATGGACGGGACATAGCTAAAACTGGAACGGTCCATTGCGTGGCAAATCAAATCCCTCCATTGCTGAGAGTTATATCACTCTAGCTCAGATAACTGACAGGTCAGCTGAGCTAATGAGTACATACTGTCAGTGCCAGGAAATGGCGTTTGTACCTTACAGTTATCTAGTCCTACCTCGCCCTCATTACGCATAAACACTTGAACAAGAGTAAATACACACTCATTTAAAAACAACTGATCTCTTAACCATATGACAACCTAATTGTTAGATAATCTGAGGGTGCTTATTTATCCTTCCTAAAGTGCTTGTGAAATGTGTATGCATGCCGACTCCATGGTTCAGTTCCCTTATACCACGGTTCTATCTACATTTTAGGAGTGGTGGTCGGCTCATCCGGAACCAGCCATCTAGCAAATAATAGTCGCATATCACCATATAGCAGAGGGCAATTCATGAATCTATTTCCTCACTCAATCATATGACGTAATAATCAAATACCAGACGTGTAGAATGATGTCATAATCATGACATCATGAATGATTCGAAATAGACTGTCTTTAATGCTTAATAGTCCGACACATTGTACGAATTGTATGTCTTTACCATATAATAATCACTCTGTTGAATATTTTGAAACGAACTTGACTGGGCGCTGTTGCTGCCAAATTAGTTTCAAAATATTTAACAGCTCACCTGTATAGTTTTCTGGAAATTGATAAGATCGATTGATCCCAACACGAGCGAGGTGTGAGTGGAGCTTAGTTAGTGATGGGCGGGGCATGGCTAAAACAGGAAAGGTCCAATTAAAGGACTGGCTAAAGTGACACACTTTTTATGGCTTTTACTGGTGATGGCAGATTATTATAATACGACCAACATTTGAGAGTTCCTTTTTCTGTTCCTGTAACCACTGAAATTCCAGTGTCCCAACTTCACAACCATCGAGGAAAGCTCTTGAATATTTGAACTAATTAACTGAAACCTGTTACTTTGATAGGCAGTAACATTTCCCAGTCCAATTAGTTTCAAAATATTTGACATAATAGTACTTATATTATAAAGAATTGCTCATTTCGGACCGGTGAGGGTTATCAGATTAATAGAAACCAGTCCCAAAGAAAATGGTGGGGGAGAATGTTTAGGACAGGTAGTCCTTGACTATATGTTTTAGCCCTTAAATGGTCAAGATCATAAACAAACTACCTCTGCAGTAGTCTAATGGAATGTTCATTTGCTGACTAAGATAAGACAATCAGTATAAAAATTTATCACTGGATATTCGAGCCAGTCATATTAGTGTTAAATTTGTATAAAATCTGATCTTTAACCCTTTAACACTCATATCAGCCAAAAACGTTTTTTGCAGTGGTCTTGAGAACTGTCCATTTGCAGACCAAGACAATTTTTGGACATTTACCACTGGAATGACCGGCTTGATAACCGAGCAAGTCATTCCAGTCGTAAATTTTCAAAAATTGTCTTCTCTTGGTCTGCAAATAGACATTTTCTATGAGAAAATCGAAATTTTCTTGAATAAATTTGAGGGTTAAAGGGTTAAGTCTGCAAATGAACATTCACTGAGAAAACATTTTATTTTTTTTAACTTGACCGCTAAAAGGTTAATCAGAACCACTCTGTTGTGTCATAAAAAGCTGGATGGCTCTTCTAGCAATGTTGACCATAGATGCTTCCAGAGGTCCAAACATCCTCTCTCACTCATTTTAATACCATATGTTGTAGATGATCTCATTACTCATTAGGTCTTATTTTTTATTATGAAAAAATGACCACAATTCAATTTAGATGAACTCATTAAATGTTAAACTAACCTGATTATGGATGATTTAAAATTCTCACGCATCTTGACGTGTAGATAGAAAGTGCACCGACTCACAGGATCTGCATTTCTATCAGACGAAATCTCTTTTACACATTTCCACAGATTATGCAAATCATCAGGTAGCGCGATGATGTAATTTGATTGATATCTTAGTTACATGCCAAAAAGAAATACAGTGTGAACATGCTGATGATACTGGGGTAGGCGCTCTTAATGATTCTGCCAGCATAGACACTTATCATAGATCACGAGCAATTATGGCAGGCAGGGGGTAGGGGCATAGCCACTGAGCCAGCATGTAAATGTTCAGATGATCTGTAATGGGTCACATAAAGCTGAACACTCTTAGAAGAAATTCTTTAACCTTTTAACCCTTGAATTTTCTCATAGAAAATGTCCGTTTGCAGACCAAGACTATTTTTGAAAATTTACTATTGGAATGACTGGCTCGGTTATTGAACCAGTCATTCCAGTGGTAACTTTTCAAGAATACTCTTCTCTTGGTCTGCAAATGGCCATTTCTCAAGACCACGGGGCAAGAGCCACTTTTAGCTGATATGAGTGTTAAAGGGTTAATAGCTGCACATGCCATCATCATTCCTCTGACTTTTTAAAACCAGGTCACAAGAGCAATCAAGTTGCCAATTTAAGTACCGAATTAGAATATGGTATGGAATTAACCATTTGAACACTGAAGTCCCAGCATCCAAATTTCCAGACAAACACACAGGTTGAATATTTTGAAACTAATTTGGCAGGAACACACACAACAACAGCCAGGCAAATTAGTTTCCAAATATTAAACAGAAAATTATTATTAAATATTTTTTCACATTTTGCTATTTGTGGATCAACGGTTTGATCCCTTTAATAGTCAAATTTTGTCCAGAAAATCAAATTATTTGCTTTTTGAATATCAATTTGCAAGCAAAGAACTTTTTTTAAATTTACCACTGGAATGACTGGCTCGGTTATTGAGACTGGCATTTCAGTTGTACATTTTCAAAAATAGGTCTCTTCGTCTGCAAATGGACATTCCTCAAGAGGCTGGTTTTGGCTGGCTTGACCATTAAAGGGTTAATGATCCAAATTTGGATAATGAGCCAGTCATTCCAGCAGCAAGATTTCAAAAATTAGATTTCTCTTTGCCCGCCAATGAACTTTCGTGAAAACAAATGCGCGAGTTCATGGAGAGTTATATCATTAAATGGTTAAAACTATAAGTAGGATTTCAAATTCCCACTAACCCCATGATTCCACCAGGCTACATGAGCACACAGGTCATGATTTATGAGGAATGAATTATGTACTAAATTAGCTTCAGAAGATCAGCCTGGCAGAGTTAAACATTCTCAAGTGCTCTCTTATAACCCCATAGACCACTCAAATTTAACCATTTAACCCTCATATTTCTTCAAGATTTCAATTCTCACACAGAAATGTTCTATTTGCTGACTTGTGCATGTTCATTTGCGAAAATTTATCACTGGAATTACTGATTTGGTTATTGAGCCAGTCATTCCATTGGTAAATTTTAGAAAATAATCTGTTGTTTAGCAAATGTTTCAGTGTTACAGGGTTAAAATACTAACATTCCAGTCACTGTCATATGATATTAAACCGATGTTCAATCTGGGAAAACTTTTGCTGAAAGCTGTCGAGATACTACCACGACAACAACAGCTTTCAGCAATACAGTTTCCAAAATTTCACAGCAGGCTTTCTTCATGTGAATGAGACAACAGTGGTACTAGATTTAGAATGAAGAATGATAGCGCCATGATCCATCAATTACACACCTGTAGGTCATTGTACCCCAGGTGCATTAACCGCTTCAGTGTTCAGACTTTCACACCCATATCGTACCACCCAACTACTGTACCCCATTCCTTTCTACTACATACAACAATTTATATTTTACCATAAGTATAGGACTAACCCTTTAACCCTTTAAGGACTAAATGTTTAAAAAAAAAAATATTTACTTATTTGCCGGCAAAGAGAAGACTATTTTTGAAAATTTACCAATGAGCCAGTCATTCCAGTGGGAAATTTTCAAAAAAATTCTCTTCGTCGGCAAATGATGGAAATTTCAATTCCCCTTTCTCCGAGATCTAACAATACTTACCATTACATTACTCATTGATACAGCTATCCTGATAGCTGGCTCTAGGAATCTAAATTTAGAAAGCTTTACCGGCTCCTGGAACGAGGTACCCGGTTCCCAACAACCGTGTACAGGCTTGCCAGAGACACTCATATTGTTTGCATAGCTACCAAACAAGCGAATAAGCCATGGCTTGCCTCCGTGGGGCTGGGAGGCAGGGTCCATAATGTAATGGTATGTATTGTTAGATCTAACCTAACATAATTCAAAAGTTTCTGGCACAAAACGCACGCAGCACCAAGAATAAGATTCACGAATTAATGAAACATTCCCTTCACCAAATAATCCGAGAAATAAAAGGGTGTGACATCACCCGCTCGGACCAAACAGTTGAACGACGTAAGCCGATTTGTGTTAAAAAACTGTAAGCCAACGCCCAGTTTCATATTACTGCCCGATCCACGTTGGGATTTAAGGAGGCGATCTTATCTGGCATATTTCGTTGTAACCACACGTCCCAGTTCCGGGGTCAGAAAATGGGACACGCAACACAAAAAATTAGAGAAATAATATGAAAGAATACGACCTGAGATTCAGAGGCTCCTTCCATAGTAAATCCAGTAATCCAGAAATGAGAACCAGCAAATAGGCACAGGGAAAAAACACAAAGGAGACTAAGATTTCTCCAAGAACAAAATAGCAATGTATTCTCTTGTTGTTATGCAAACAACAATGAGTGTCTCTGGTAGGCGGGTACCCGGTTGTTGGGAACCGGGTACCCAGCACCAGGAGCCGGTAAAGCTTTCTAAATCTAGATTCCTAGAGCCAGCTATCAGGATAGTTGTATTAATGAGTAATGTAATGGTAAGTATTGATCGACAGAGAATGGACATTCCACAAGACCACTACAGAGGCCGGTTTGGGCAGGCTTCTTTGTGATAGGATTAATACCTAAATTTGGTCAGGAATAGCAAAATATTTGCTTATTAAATGTCCATTCGCATGCAGACCAACAAGACTATTTTTGAAAATTTACCACTGGCATGACTGGCTCAGTTATCCAGCCAGTTATTCCAGGGGTAAATAAAAAAAAATTGTCTTCTCTTGGTCTGCAAATGGGCATTCCACAAGACCACTACAGAGGCTGGTTTGGGTTTGTGACCGGTATATAGATCTATTTAGTGAGAGAAAAACTTTTCAAAATGCATCCCCACGGATGGTGAAAAACCTGATTTCATGGAAGCCCTTATTAAAATTACAAAACAGTTGGAAAGTTTGAAAATAATTTTACAGAAGTCTTAGACAGTCAAATGATGGGCTAACAATTTTAAAGTGATGGTGATTGGTCTATAATAATATACATTATAGACTTTGCGTGCCTTGAATTTTCAGTGCCAAAATTAACTAGAAATTTTTGGCAACTTCAACTATTTAAATATAAATAATTTGCTAAACCAAACCATTGCAAGTCATCTTGAGAAATGTCCATTAAACGAGCCAGTCATTCAAGTGATTAATTTTCAAAAACAATCTGTTGGCTTGCAAATGGACATTGACTAAGCAAAAACAAAATTTTCTTCATGTCTTGACAAATCTTGTCCATCAAAGGGTTAACCACTTTTCATTCTATGACATCGTCACATGCATGATTATGCTAAAAAGTTCACCGCAATATTAGGGGCATGTATTGTGGAGGACATCGGGATACGATACAGACTGTGGACACATCTTTCCCGATACAATATGTATCACGAAACAGATCATCAAAAGACGAGAATATCAAACAAATGGTTTTTGTCAATATTTTGGCATACTTAATCGTGATAAAATACTGGCAGCCAAAAATCTGCATTTCCATGTACCGGCGAGGATTTTATGTTGCAAACTAAACTTTTACTTAAATATTATAGATATAATGCCAAAATGCATCATATTTAGTCATGTGGGTACATAATTTTAAAATATCCTTGTATTCAGGTGTTGATACAACACAAGTAAACGTTAATGCTTATGGCATACCAGAAGTACCAGAATTAGCCCCCACACGTAATAAGATCCAATAAGATCAATTCAAATTTAGGCACCCGAATGACAATCTAGAAAACACAAAGGTAATATACATTCATAATATATATATAATTTGTCTCATTGTACAAAGAATGCTAAAACGCCTACGTACATTGATATAAGTGGGAATATTAATGCATATGCTGCCCAAAACCAATTCTGCAACTTGGTGTTGAGAAATATCCACTTGCAGATCAAAAGAGGACTTTAAAAAAAAAGATTTCCACTACAATGACTGGTTCGATAACAGAGCCAGCCATTCCAGTGATAAAATTCCAAAAATAATACTCCCTTAGGCTGCAAATCAATACTGCTATGAGAAAATTCACGTTCTTTAAAAACGCAGTTAAACTGTTAAAGAAATCCTTTGACATGTTTGTGCAAAGTGAATGTTAGGTTACTTGACTGTATTATACAACACAGTATATCCCACTACACACTAGTAGTAGTTTAATAGGATATGTTGAAGCAAATGTAGGCATAACTTTTGGAATCAGTGTTGCTAAAAGCTGTTGCTACGCGGTGCCATAGCAGCTGACTGCTGCTGACAGTAAAGCCAGTATCATAACCAAAGCGAGTGACAAGCGCAAGCCAAAAAAACAGCATACAATTCTGGTTTTAACCATTTAACTCCCAAATTTGTTCAAGAAAAACTTTGATTTCATATATATATATATATAATGATAATCAAATTGTTGGAGCTCTCTGTCACAGCGGAGAATCAAATCTGCACATCCATGAGAAACACATGCCTGAACAGGGCATGTCTAGGCATATCTGTGAGCAAACAGGTCCTCATGAATTCACACATTTTAATCTAAACATAAAATGTCTAGAGATTAACCCTTTAATCCTCGAATTTGAGAGTATTTTTTGACAATTTTCCACTGGAATGATTGGCTCGGTTATCGAGCCAGTCAGTCCAGTGTATCTCAAGACAACTGCAGAAGCCGTTTTGGGTTGATATGAGTGTTATTGTTCAATATGCCATTTTAATGAGATGTTACTTACATCTGTCATTTACGAGGACTCCCACCGTGAATGATTTACCCAGTTTTTGTGTATAAAGTTACATAATAACACAGCCTGTCGTTATTATGTGTTAGAAATAATTAGAGAAGTATTTTGTATTTTCCGAGATCACTCAAGCTGTTATTAGTATCGTACCCATTATTTGAAAGAAAAACTGTGCCAATTCAATAGCCAAGAGCAGGTTTTCAGGTAGATCTATGAGTCTCACTCAACTACCCGCTTATATACAGTTAGTTAGGTTTCTTTAGTTTTAAGTTCATATAGCATAGATTCTAGTCTCGTGTTACTCTACAATTGTTGGTGTGTTATCAAAGGCTATTTCCCTAATAGAATCAGTATCTCGAATACTGAATTGAGCACAAGGCGAGATATATAATTTTTAATCTTAACGTATAAATTTGTTTTGATTAAAGTTCATGAATTTGTGAACATCTTAGCTGTTTGCTCCCAAAAATGCTTAAACGTGCTCATTTCAGGCATGTGTTGCAGATCTGATTCTCCAGTGACTGTTGATAATCATATTGAAAACAACCACGTCAAATGTAACATGTAACATTTGGAAGTCCTGGAGTCCTGACTTCTTTTAACAGGAATTCTGACTGGGAGGAAGGAAATGTGTCCCCTGTTTCTCACAGTGTCCTTGACCTTTGACCTTGTGATCTCAATGTTATCACGTTGCCTCCTAATATTATAGGTAACCATGTATCCAAGCTAAGTTCCAATAGGATTAACGAGCAGAAATCGAATAGCAATGTCAGAATGACCTTGACCTTTGACCTAACTATCAGCAAACATATTCCTTAAATGGCATAAGGGAAGAATGTCTCCAAGTTTAGTTCTGGTAGTATGAAGCAATTCTGAAATACAAATGTACGTGATTTGCTAAACGCAAAAACTTAACGCTGACGCCTGACGCCGTACCAAAAAGTGATACCTATGTCTCGCCTCCTGCTCGTGGGCGAGGCAAAATTGAATGAAAGTCCTACCACCTCATCAACAATTATTTTAAACTTTTTGTGAGCCGTGGTATCGTACCATGTGTTCACTCACATAGCTCCGCTGTACATGGCCCTACTTGCTGTCCTTTGATCTCCTGCTATGTGACGTAATGGAATAAGCCATTTTCAGTCCACCTTCAGATTTTCCTTTATTCTGATTGAGCAATTTCATTAGTTGAACTGTTGACCGAACCAAACAATCCAATCCATGAAAAAATTTTGTTTCCCGCAAACTGGGTGGGGAAAACACAAATTATTAATTTATTTTAAAAGGGTCATAACTATTATGGGGTTTTTCAGATATTTAACTAGATGTCAATTAAATATGGTTGTAGTTGTAAAATTTTCGGGTTTTTCATGTCACAATTAGCAAAAGGGATTCACATTGCATACAAATGGCCTTAAAACATTGTAATTTGTATAGTAAGTTTGAGAACTGTATGGATGGTTTAGCATTCATGCTGGGTAGAACATTTTTTCTATTCCCCGCAGGGTGGAAAAAAAGAAAAAATTCACCAGGTAGGTTTACAGGAAACGAAACGATTTCTTATTTTAGCCCCAGCTCATTATTTATATTTTGTGAAGTTTCGTGAACTTAGTGGGTTCATCAAAAGTCTGCAAGCAGAGTACTCGATGCAGCAGGAGCCGCGTATGAATGGTTTGAGATGTACACAATGTAGTGGATTTCAGACTCCACTTGGGACAACATATCATGGATTTCCAGGCATGCCAGCTCAGTTTATTTCTTGAGGTACTGCGAGATGAAAGGGTTAACTATTTAACCTTTGAAACTTCAGTGTTTTAATTTCAAGGAAGTTGTTGAATATTTTGAAACTAACTTGAATGGAGCATTGGCAGCAACAGCTCCCCCTCAAATTAGTTTTAAAATATTTCAACATCATACATGTCATGTTATCTCTGGCCTGTACAGGCTAAATGGTTGCCGCGGCTCCTAGCAGTTCTTGAACATGTTGAAAGGAAGTGATCAACCTAACCATTTAACACTCATATCAGCCAAAAATCATTTCTGCAGTGATTTTAACCTTTAACCCTCAAATTTGTTCAAGAAAATTAAATTTTTCTCAGAAAAAGTCCATTTGCAAACCAAGAGAAGACTATTTTTGAAAACTTACCACTGGAATGCCTGGCTCGGTTAATGAGCCAGTCATTTCAGTGGTAAATTTTCAAAAATAGTCTTCTCTTGGTCTGCAAAAGGCCATTTATCAAGACCACTACACAAGCTGTTTTTGGCTGATATAAGAGGTAAAGGGTTGAGAAATGTCCATTTGCAGACCAAGATGACTATTTTCGAAAATTTACCACTGGAATGACTGGCCCAGTAAATGAGCCAGTTATTGCAGTTGTAAATTTTCAAAAGTAATCTTCTCTTGGTTTGTAAACGGATTTCGATGAGAAAATTGAAATTTTTAAAAACAAATTCGATGGTTAAAGTGCTAAGCAGACTTTCTGACATGTACAAGTGGCTAAGGATGATGATCATCGTCATCACTATCAGCACCCAGTACTCTCAACTCCTGACCATAATCACATACATCCTATCAGTGAAAATGGCAGAAATCCAAGAATTATATGGCATAATATGCTTCAGTCCTGTAGATGGCTGCCATAGTTGATGCTCCTGGCTATATATCTAGATGAGACTAATATATGTGTACAGCTAAATCTATATTGCGCAGATGATCATGGACTACTTTTAAACCATTTAATAAATAGTATGACCCAAGTCCACCAGAAGCAACGTCTGCAGGGGTCCTGAATGATGTCCATTTTCAGGCCAATAGATATTTATTCTTTAAACTTTACTGGATCACTGCAGAGTTAGAAATTAATGAAAAAATCTAGTTGCCCGTAGGGCAACCTATGATGCCATTTCATACATTTTCAGGTTGCCCGTACATCTTAAGCTAAATGACAAAGAAAATTAGAATCACTATTGTTTTGTCAAATAAATTCTGAAGAATGGCCACAATTATTGAGAAATGGAATTAAGCATACAGGTTACTCTTTCTAATAATTAAATAAATAAAGGACTTAAAACGAAGTTAGTCTGTAGGTATAAAAAACACAGTATAGTACTATTAGTCTTGAGTATTTGTCATGGTTGCCCTGTGTAACATTAACACCCAAAGTTTAGTTACCATTTTGAAAATCAGGTTGCCCCGGGCAAATGGGCATTTTGATCCCTGCACTGGTATCATTGCCTCTATAACTGAGCCAGTCATTCCTGTGGTCAAATTCAAAATATTGTTTATTCAATTTTATGCTTAATAAAACACTTTTTTAATGCGCAAGTATTCAAGTAGTTTCTGCAGTTGTCTTGAGATCTATAGATCCATTTGAACACTATATTTAAAGAAAGTTTACCATCGGCTCGAACTCGAACTGTAGTCGTCAGATGAGCCAGTCATTCCAATGGTAAATTTTCATAAAATAGGCTAAGGACGCCTAGTCTGGAAAGACATTTTCCATGAGAAATCGTAAATTTTCTGGACCATACTTGGTTATTTTAAAGGGTTAATCAGTTTTGTACCTAGGGCGAGCCATGGAGCAAATTTCCCAACCGACAATGGAAATGTCCCCTCAGACTTAACCTCTTCCTATTGACTTATAATAGAAATCAAAACCTTAAATTGTCCCCGTGAATCTTGGACCTAGGGACAACGCTGGTTAATCATATGCTAAATAGCCTGAAAGCAGTTTGAAAGTCAAAATGCAATGCTACTTCAAAGCGCCAAATTTCTGTAAAATCCTTTTCATTATTTAACATCAGAAACTAAAAATATGGAAGATGCTTTAGAATACTTTAAAAACAATGACGTCAAATTATTTTTTTAGTTATTCAGCAGACTGTTCACTGCCAAAATTTTGAAATATATGTAACATGTTAAATATCATAACCCTTGAAATGCCAGAGTGTTAATTTCAAGACAACTATACAGGAAGACTGTTGACTTTTTAAAAAACAATTTGACTGGAATCTGTTATTAGCATAGGCATTCAATAATAACTTCCTAGACAAATTAGTTTTAAAATATTCACCAGAATATTCCTTACTTTAATTTGTTGTTTCTGGCCTGTAAATAGCACATGGTTAAAATCAAAATCAGACAAATTATTTTCAAAATACATATATCTAATATAATTCTATTAAATGACAAGTCTATCCTGGTACATACAGCTATAAATATACAATGTCATTGAATTTTATCCGTTTTTACAAAAATATATCCTGTTATGATCAATAGATTGCATATGTGCAGTTGTGCTCCTGACACGTTCCATTACTACAAAAAAGCCTTTCATGAACGGATACGCTAACTTCCCCCCTGCACCTTTTTCGGATGATTGAGTGGTTACAACTCACGCTATCAAATACTTTAACACTTTAAGGGTTAAAATGGTTTAAAATTTTTTTAATATTTACTCATTGGATATGCATTTGCAGGCCAAAGGAAGACTATTTTTGAAAATTAACAACTGAAATGACTGGCTTGGTTATCGAGCCAGTCAGTAATTCCAGTGGTAACTTTTAAAAAATAGTCTACTCTTCTCTTGGTCTGCAAAAAGGCCAGTTTTGTCCAGTGTGACCATTAAAGGGTTAAGCCATGGTCTGACATAGATTTGAAGACAATTTTGAGCAGATTTCTTCTGTCCATAGACAAACGTGTCTATAGTGGACACATGCTTTAACGTCTGCGGATGATGCTTGTTTGAATCATTATGATGGGTGGTCACAAGACTTATAATGGAACAACCATCACAGGGGTGACTAGCCTGTGACAACTATATGCTATGCATATACAATACAGATCAGGAATAATTAAGACTACTTCCAAAAACAAAATATTAAAACGTACTGCTGAATATTTCGGAATTAATTTGATTAGCAGCCATTGCTGCTTAGGCAGCAATGGCTTCGAATCAAATTAATTCCAAAGTATTCAACAAAACATAATTACCTTCAAAACTGTTTTTGGAAACATGTTAACTAATATGAGCTGTACTGAAGCAAATGTAACCAATTTTTAACACCGTTAATGGTCAAGAATATACCCACTTTTGCTCAGCTGAATGTCCTAGAGCAAGAGAAAACAATTTTCTAAAGTATCAGTATCACTGAAATGACTGGCTCAGTCATCGAATCAGGCAATCCGCTGGTAAATTCAGAAAAATAGTCTTCTTTTGGCAGGTGAAAATGAACATTCCTATATATCACTGGCTGGCCTGACTATTGTCAGCGACGAAGGTTTAGCGTTTTAATCAGGGTTGGCAATTTCTCGGGGAAATACTAGTATTTCCCAGCATAGTGGGAAATACTGGGAAATACTCAGATATCAGATGGCAAGTTTATATATTTAACCTCATGGTTGTTTATCATGCTTAAGAAAACACTGACAAGCATTAGTAAACATCATCTAGTGACATATACATAAGTTGCAAAGCTATGCAGAAGGAACCTACTGACTGTACATCACAAAAAACTGAACATCCAATGAAATACCATTATAATTTTATGAGGTATGAGTGGATATTTGACAGTAAATCACTGTCTATAGACCTGCATGGAGTTCAGTAGCTCTATACAATTACTTACCCAATAAAAGGCTTTGACTACTGTCAGAACATGAAATGTAAACTTACTTCTGAGATCTTTATCTAGATTGCGGTGTACTGACTTAAATAACTCTTTAGCACTCAAGTCACCAAAAAATTGCTTCTACAGTGGTCTTGATAAATGCCCATTTGCAGACTAAGAGGCTATTTTTGAAAATTTACCACTACAATGAATGGCTTGATAACTGAGCCATTCCAGCAGTACATTGTCAAAAATAGCCTTAATCTGCAAATAGATATTTTCTATGAGATAATTGAAGAAATTTGTTTGAAAAAGTTTGAGCGTAAAAGGGCTAAATAACTAATTCACTCTCTGGGATGTCATTATATCTAAGTTAGTACAATGATGACTGAATACATTTCATTCTGAAGTCGCAGAAATGTTAAAACTGTAACTGTTATTTAAACCTAAAATCTCCAGAATATGTTGAAAATATTGTAAAAGTCTGTTTTCAATCAGTGATATTGTAGCATGTAATAGTATAAATACTAAATAGTACACAATACTTGTGGATACATGTACGTGTACCAGCAGTTTGGTAATCTAAGCTTAGATCACTATTTAAATCAATATTCTCATCAGCCTAGGATGAAGTTTCCATTAAAATTAGTTATATATATTCAACAGGTAGCCTATATGGGTGCTTTTGATCAGAGATATTAGGATTTCAGGGTTTGCATTTTCACAATAAAAACATCATATAAGCAGTGTATAAGTACTAGTTACATAAATATTTATCTTAAGATGTTCTTCAAAGTTCATTTTAATGATTCTCTATTTAGAAATTATGTACATGTATAATGTTAATCATTAGCCTAATATTTAACCAATCCTGCTTTTATTAGCCAGATCTCGATTTAACTAGCAGTAGCAATTGACTAAGTGGTGAATGCATATGTCAGTCGGGACTCAGTCCCTGGCCAGGTTATACACTTACTAGATTTGGATTGAGTGCACGACTACACACACTGTCACACAGGCGTTCTAAGACTAATGCTCCAGAAATCAATCCAGACTGACTCTCACAGCCTGCCATATGAACCATAAATCTTGATACACACTGACACCAACACTAATGACAGGAGGGAAGAACTGGAGGGTTGATGGATAAGCATACATCTTACATACACATAATCATAACATGTACATCTTTGCAGGACATTGTATCATCCTATTATCAGCTAATTCAATAAATTTGGTGATGAGCTCCATTATCTGATAGTCAATTTTGGATTACATGGTACATAAAATGATACTCACCTCCGCAATCTTTGCTTTTACAGTTTCTTAGCAACTTCTTAGTCTTTGAATTTGCGCTAATTGGGAATGCATTAATTCGATAATATTTTCTTTCAACTGTAACATTTAAGAAGAAAACATATGTTGATCCCAAGCTTACTTCGGTTACACAAGAGTCATTATTCTCTGGGCCGAATTCTCCTAAAATTAATCTTCTTTCGCTTCCTAGAATAGTGCTTCCTTTAAAAACGTGTTTCTTTTTCGATTTAATTTTGGCAGTAGTAATGTTATACCTTTCACCCAAATTGTTATTTCGAGATGGGCGACGCTTTCTAACTTTCACCTCAATGACTATATCTGCTTGATATGCACTTGATACAGGATCACTGAACTCTGTCCCGCAAACTTTAGCTGTGGTACGACTCCAAGACTGGAAAACACACAAAGTCAAAATCAAGACCACTAATACGGGTAGATGTTTACCACCAGCAGAGACTAATCGGTATATGAGACTACTTGATCTATTAAAAGATGACATGATACAGCGAAGAATCACAAACTTGACACTAAATATTGCCAGCTGGTATATTTATCTTTTTTCTGAATGACAAGCTATTCTTTATTAACACTTGAGGTAAGATTATAAGGCAGTATCTGCATTAGATCTGGCCAAACTGGGCTGGCTACCTGTATGTATAGATTTCTTAAAACACTATCACTTTTCACAACATCGGCTAATGTGGATATGTTCGTTTCTTGGATTACGCAGTCGTCAGCTGTCACAGGCAGATGGCATTTGACTGTTTTGAACAGAACTCTGCCCTCATAGGTAGATCCACCAGTTGTACGACACACGTCAGTTAGGTCCTGTACGTAGGAGTCTACACCGTGGGCGATATAAAGGATATTCACAGATCGTCCAATGATATCGAATTCTAGTAGGTCAGTTGTAAACTCGCACAAACGTACACATGGCTGCATGTTTGAGGCTTGCTTGTCTTTGCAGTTTTTAGCCAATAGAAAAACGTGAACGTTTTACGGAGGTGTTGTCATTACGCGACAGATAAGCTATCGTATATAAGCGATTAATAGAAAACTACACTTTATATACATATTTCGCGGCTGAAAAGCCAGATCACTGGCGAGGTGGTCGTTTCACGATCTAGCCGATTTCACATCCCGGGGCCGTTTATACTGCACTGCAGAGACTCAAACGTTTAGACGATTCCCTTGATTTTTATGGACTCGGGTAAGCTCCATAAAATTGTTTAAAGTTCGCGTGTCCCATTAAATAGCGAAATAGCATTCGTGTTCTCTACGCGAAACAGCGTATTCTCGGCACGAAGCCACAGCTCTATTTTTAGATTGAGAGTAACAGTTGCACGATACATGAGATGCCTGTTGACTTCTATTCAATTTACTCAGCATGCTATAATAATAATAATAATAATAATAATAATAATAATAATAATAATAATATTAATAATAATAATAATAATAATAATAATAATAATAATAATAATAATAATTACTACTACAGATTGGATACAAATTGAATCTAAATTGTTGATGCAACAACTTTCTGCCTAGGAGTATACGGGAGAGATAGACACACTTTTTATTGGCTTAGAAAGGGGCGAGTCACTTTGGCAAGCATTCGTATTTTGCGATATGTCCTTCGAAACGAGATCAAGATCGGTATCTCGCATGTATTAAGTAACCATTGGCATAGTGATTTCCACCAAAACATTGTGGTAGAGAGAATTGAAACTTAAAAGGACACGAGAGCTACTCTCTTCATACCAGACAATATTATTTCACGTAAAACGAGATGATATAAAGCATATATACACCTGTGCAAAAGTTAAGCACCAGCAAAAACAATAGAACGTAGAAACATGATGGTACAACTAGGCTGCCATACTTTTTGTCCCCGCATTAGCTGACATAATTCCAAGTACAAAATGCACATGCATGCATGACTTCACGCCGCTTGATGTCCGTGCGTGGCGGGAAACAGCATACGTGTTCAGTTATGTAAAAGTCCAGTTTGAGGTGTAGAACATTACATACAGATTTAGGCGACAAGATTAGGAATTTTGTGTTCATGACCGTGGTTTATTTGTACAGAGAGAGTTAGCTCTTGATTGTGAACCGCTATGGCAAGACGAAGGTTAAGTGATCGTGTGAAATGGCAAATCATAGGCATGCATACCACTGGTATGTCATGCAGAGAGATTGGCAGACAGCTGAACATTAACCATACTGTAATCAGTCGTTTGATTGCAAAACATGGGCAAACTAACGAGGTGAAGGACAGGCATAGATCTGGAAGACCGAAGAAGACTACTGCCCGTGATGATCGAGCCCTAGTACGCCTTATTAGGAGATCTCCATTCACCAACAGCAGAGTGCTCAGCCAGCAATGGGAAACGCGCAATAGAGTGTCAATGTCTACCGTCAAAAGGAGACTGTATGCTGCTGGCATGAAAGCTAGGAGACCTGTCAGACGTCCTCTCCTCACTGCACACCACAAATAGGAGCGTCTGAGGTGGTGCAACGAAAGAAGACACTGGAACATGAGATCCTGGAGACGGGTACACTGGTCCGATGAAAGTCGGTTCCTGCTTCATGCCACAGATGGTCGAACTCGTGTATGGAGGTCCAGACGCACGGCGTACGACCAACGTAACATCATGGAAGAAGCTCCATTTGGTGGAGGTTCCGTTATGATATGGGGGTGCATCTCATTTGATTGTAAGCTGGATCTGTTGACTGTACCTGGAACACTAAATGGACAAAGATATCAAGATTCCATACTGGATAGAGTTGTGGTCCCTCATTTTGTAAATCATGCACCTGGAACCCACCCTATATTCATGGATGACAACGCCCGACCACATAGTGCTAGAGCTGTGCATGAATACCTCCGCCAGAATGCCATCGAAACCCTACCATGGCCAGCAAGGAGCCCTGACATGAACCCTATTGAGCATATCTGGGACATTCTGGGAAACATGGTGAGAAGGAGGGATCCTCCTGTGCAGAACCTACAGGAATTAACAGACGCACTCCATCTTGAATGGCAACGAATACCACAATGGCGTATCAGTCGGTTGGTGACCAGCATGAGACGTCGTGTCCAGGCCGTCATCCAGGCACAAGGTGGATATACCCGGTATTAATAATGACAGTCTCAAACTCGTGCACAGATGTTAAACTTCGTTTTCAGACACCATTAATGACAATCTAGCCACGTGTGTCAACTGTAGGGCAATAGTTGTCAGTTGTGTCAACGTAACCATATTCAGGCCTCGTTTTCAAGTTCAAACAAAAACATACAGTGTTTCCCCACCATCATAATCAGCATTCCTCTAGTTGCATTATTACCTCTTGCACTAAGATGGATGGGTACATAAATGTTTATGCTATTGCTTTCTTCATAGCACATGAATATACCCTCGCATGTGCGTAAAAATAGGGTGGTGCTTAACTTTTGCACAGGTGTATATATTAGTCTGTATGGCAAGTAGGTAACAGAAAAATTAGGTCTCTGAATTTGCCGTAAATTCAAATCTGTCACACATAAAATGAGGTCAAGAATTTACTGACGTTGCGTAGATGCTGATATCACATGAACCACTGGATGGATCAAGTCAATTTCAATGTCTGTATACAGAGGTTAAGATGCTACCAGATCAACACGATCCACAGTGTTGCTTTTACAGTCCACTACGTAGATAGACTGGGTCCCAATCTGTCTGGTCTTCAAAGTGGAGTCTATGCAACAGTCTAGTCATTGTGATGACATAATAAGATGCCGGTCATTACAGTAGAGGTGTATTCTCGATGAAGCTACGCCTCCTTTTCTAAATTGTTTGGCAAAATGACTTGACTCAACTCGAATCTTGGCACTAAATGACTAGAATAGACTCGAGGCTTTGTCCTAAAGACTCGACTCGACTCAAGTCAAAACCTCTAAAGACTCGAGTCCTCAAAATTGTTGTTGTAAAGAAATATTTGGTGGTGCGCATTCCATTCTCATTGTGACCCACATGTTTTAGGGCCTGCTGAAACTGTTGTTAAAAATGTTCAACTTATATAGATATATCTTTCATTTTAAATATGAGTATGGCGGTATGCGGAACAATTGTAACTGCAATTCAAGAAAATATTTACTGTCAAAATTTTATTGGAGAAAAAACATATGGTAAAAGAACTATTTCCAGTGATTCACAGGAGTTTCGTATATGACATCTTTCTGAAACATTTGCTGACATAATGAACAGCCATACTAGTTGAGTGGGAAGAAAGGGATATCGTGCAACCCCGAGAAATCAACTTCTAATTAAACTGTCTAGATCAGAAAGTTTCTCATCCTCCCCTACCATCTTGCGGAGCAGCTTGGCACAGACCACGTCCACCGAAGGCTCACGACTCTGTCCATACATCAGGCAGGTAAACTGTTCCAACTGTTTCAGCACCTGTGTCTTGACATTCCAGTCATCACCGAATTGCCTGAATGCCTTGTGAAACCAGGAGCTCTTCTCCAGCTTTTTCAGGGGCCCGCCTTCCCATTTCCTTTGAAGGCGCTGGTGCAGTCCTCTCCGCTGAACACATATAATCCAAGAAGAGTGGCACAGTCGTCTTCTCCCAGGGACTCTGCAAGATGAGAGAGGTTGAGTAGTTGTTGATGTTTCCCTGAATCCATATCCAGGTATACAATCAGATTGATGGCGTGAGCATGGTAGAGAAGAATCACGGAGATACCTGTGTCATGGGTTCTGACCACAGTATTCTTGTATCCATGGGCTGCAGTATGATGGAGATACAGCACCACCCTCGTACCATTCTCTTCCTGGTTGCTGTAGATTGTGGGGAGTTCATGCACCTCGACCTGAAACACAAAGGAGCACTACCCTTAAATAATAATAATAATAATAATAATAATAATATAAGCTTTCAACTCACCTCGCCATTCAATGAGGTGAGTTGATGGGCTCTCCCCTCCACAATCAGAACAGCTATCTCGGTTCTCTCCAGCCGTAAAGCTGTCTGTTGATCACTCCATACTGTAGCTCCCTAACCCCCACCACCCGGCGAACATGCGGGTGCACTTGCCAGCCCGATGATGCTGTTAGCTAGCCTCGTAGACAGAGAGAGGGTCGTGCGCACCACCGGCGACCACAGAGACCGACCTCTAGGATTGGTGGAACATTCACATTCCAGTGGGGCTGCGCGACCATTGCAGTCTACAGCAAACACCACCATGTCATCCCGACTGTTAGTGTAGCTGGTATGATGCTGCATGCTTTTCATTACTTATTTGAGTTAGACACAATGCATGGCGAGTCGAAATCCAGCTTAAAGCCAAAAGGTACTACAGATCTAATGTATAAACGTTAACTGTGTAATAGAAGTAAGTGACATATTGGTCTGACTGTGTTTGAATCTCGCCAAATATTCTTATCCTATCCTTATACAATAGGTACCCCTGCAAACGAGGCACCCTAGCGAGGCTAATTAATTTAATATAAACTATTGCCTCACGTGGACCAATAAATTGGTTTTATGAGAGAAAAGTGCCTCACGTGGGCCTCCATCACAGGAAAATGCCTACTATGCTGAAGTGGAGGAGGGAGTGTGGCCGTAGGCGTATTCACCATTTATACCAATGCAAAAGTGTATTATATTATCCTAGTGTTATAATAGTTTAAGGGGTGCATGCTGGTTTATGTGGAGGCCCTCCGGCACCATCGTCTCTTATGCTAGTTGCTGAATTAGTCAATGTCACGTCATTTTGGTAATCCTTCTGGAGGAGCTAAGCCAACCATTAGGTTTTAGGTCCAGACACATATGGTTAAGTCGCAAATGGCCTGTTCCTACTTAACTTTAACGAGAAAACCTTTCTGGCCATATTGGCATGGGAGACGACTCCAGTGTGAATGTTTTGACGTATTTTAGAGAGTTTATAAGTGTATATATTAATGAAGCAATTTAGTATAAGTTTGGCGTCTGCACATTTTTAGAAAATATATAACTATTTAAGTAACCCAAAAAAGTAATAGAATATAAAATATACAGAGATATGAAACTAAAATGGCGCTCACTGTATTTACACGTTGATAATAATGTAATACCTGACCTACCGTGCCCACTTATAATCAGTGGTACATAAAATAAAATAACTACATTATACTAAAAATAAGCGCCTATTGGTCATCAGCGCAATGTTCGTTCTTACAATGAAAAAGTTCAGTTGGTGCCCATTACTCATCAGCGCACATCAGAATCTGTTGGCGAAGTTGGCAGTTGGTGCCTGTTAGTCATCAGCGCACATAGACATGTGTTGGCGAAGTGCCTGTTAGTCATCAGCGTGTGTTGGTGTCTGTTGGCGAAATCAACAACTGTAGCCATAAAAACAAGCGCATGTTGGTGTCTGTTGGCGAGGTTTCCAACCATGGTGATGTATTCAGTGTTATGGGCGCTTCATAGTCATTAGCACTATAACATAATAGAACTGTTCAATTTTCAGCTAGGTAGAAATACCCGAAACTTGGTACTGAATGAAATTTCCTCCATTGATGAAGAAGCTTGTCATAGTTTTATGGCACAGGATGATCCATGCTGCCTAGCTCATTAGCAGTATGGAGGGCAATGTTCCCAAGTAAAGCAGTAACGAAAGATTTAAAACATAATGCACTAGAAATGTGTTACATTTGGTCTCCTCTGGTTGGCGTGGTATGGCAGGTTTGGTAGAGACATCTGACAGCCCAATCGTTTTACATGATGAGATTGGCCGTATTTCTATAGGTTCCCAATAGTTGTTGGTTGGGCAACCTTCTTTTTGAATTTAGTTTATTATCCCCAGTTGGCATAGGGCTGCAAAATTGAGTATGCCGTTTGGTGTTTTGGCGAGTCACTGGAGTAGGTCGCAAGAAATTAATTGAATGTGTTGGTGTAGATTGCCAATAGGGCGAGCTCTACATAATAGACATGTAGAATGACTACCCACTCCGCCCGACTCCCACCTGATTGAAGACTATGGCTGGAGCGAGTCCTTTTATAGGGTATGGCGTCCAAACAGAATCCGACGTCGTAGAGCTTATCCAATCATCTGTGGTTTGGATCGACCGGTCGGGTACCGGCCGTACCAGTTAAGCTGGGTATGCGCCGCCCGTCCTGGATTCGCTTCCTGAACACGCCCCCTCCCCTGGGTAGAGCCATAAGCGTATATGAGCCTATGAGAGAGATCGCGTTACGAAAACGACTACGTTCGTTAAAACACATGATGCGCATGCGTGCGTTTAGATGCTATTTTTGATAGAGCGTGTAGTTTACGACTAAGATAGGATGGCGCTTTTAGTGTACCGAGATGGTACCCTGTAATCCTTTTTGATTACCTATTCCCGTTAAATCTGACATTGATCAAGACCAGACGGGCTTTTTAAATCTGTAAACCATTTCAAAATCGGTTAAGAAATGGCTGAGTTATCCACGGAAAACCCTTCTTGATTATCTTCAAAATATTGCCATGACGTCGTAACCACGTGGACACAGAACTTCTAGAATGTTCTAGAACATTCGGCTGCGCTATTATAGCTACGCGCTGATTGGCCGTTGCTCGAACGATGATTGGTTGGAGCCTGCGCCTGTGACGTTACGAGGAGTATAAAAGGAAATGCGATCCAGAGATCGAGAGCATCCTCGGCCAGGAGCCGAACAGGTTGGATCTGTACCAGCTACTATCAGCGCAACAGACAATATGCGTATTACTTCGCTATGTGTCGGGTTTTTCTCCCGTAGCTGGAAGTTGCCCAACCCACCGCACTAAAACAAGCACTGCAAAAACATATTAATTATTATTTTATTTGCTGAACAAACCTCCCGCACCGCAGTGCAAAGCTGGGCAACTTGTATATAAACCTAATGACAGGTTAAACGGATAGTTCCATATGACCGGTGACGGGCGAGATACGTATCCCCACCGAATTCCAGAAGAAAGTCTGGGCCTGATATTTAGATCTGCCACACCCTTGAAGGAAGGACATTTACGGTGGGTATTCGTCTCTCTCACCCCCACCATAACGATAGAACAATGGTCTAATAACGCTTTCGTGAAAAGTAACCTATGTCTTGTAACGTTTTATGTGTTTGCGGAGCGGGATGTCCGGATTCTTATCCAGTTCGGAGATCTTACTAAGTAACATGTATGAGTGCTGTCTTCAGTATGGATGTCCTAGGGCATCTGTTCTCAGTGACCGCCGTATCTAATAGCTAGGTAGATACCAGCCAGTTGCGACCAAAAATAGTTCTTGTTTTGAAAACAACTAAACGCTAATTAAGCAAAGCAGAAGGCCCGCATAAATAAAGCGGCAACTACTAACGCAGCATACTAAGAATCACATAAGATGGTGACGAGGGAATCCATTGGGAATCGCTTGTCCTGTCTTCACGTAAAACAGCACGCATCCCTATATAGTCATAATCTCACTAGGTATGGTCTTTTCTTTCTCAAGCATTTTTGGTTGAAATATTAGAGTGGACCCATTTTTGCCTACTACTCTTCTTCTGCTTTAAGCATTGGTGACACCTTCCCAAGACGGAGGCCCATGCGAGGCACTTGCCTCTCGCAAGGATTCAGCGATGACGGTCCACGCGAGGATAATACTCCTCACCCAAACTAGCACTAGGAATAGTGCCCACGTGAGGCACATAACTTTTCGTCCGAGATAACCTTCTTCCTTTCAGCTTAGAGGTATAATAACTTATATTAAGTTAATTAGTTAAGTCTTGTGGTACCTCCGGGAGCGCCATGTTTAAAAATTCATCTACCTGTCTTTATGTCTCGTATTTTCGTATGCGCTTATCTTATTTTTATCTAGCATATTTATAATTGTTCAGGTAAAACCATTGTATAGACTTATATTTTTGGGTCACCAAAATCAAATCTTGTAAGTCCATCGATCACGAAATTGCTATGGACAGACATACTGGTGACACAAATTCTTGGGGTGAGACTGTTGTATTTAATGTTCGCGACAATGGTCGCATGGCCCCACTGGAACGATTGAGTTCCACCGGCCTTAGGAGCCGGTTTTTGTTACCCACAGGTCAGTCTCGCATAAGGTCCATCACCCCGAGACCGAATGCTAACCAGCGTCATTACTCGTTGTGCACTTGCGGCGCGGCGAGTCGACATGATACACCAGAATGGCCCGACACTACCCAGCGAGCTACACATTGCACACTTCATAGGGAGGCAGCCCCTACAGTAATGCACACAGCATGCATGAGCTATCTCAAATGATGCGCACATGCACTAAGCGCTTTTACAGACTCTGATTATTTTAGAGTTCTCTTTGGTGGCTACACGCACAACAAACATATATAACCTACGGGGTGTTGCTGGAGCATCTCAGCCTGGGTCATTTCGTACCCAGTCAACCCAGGTCGGTTTGTACCCGACTGAGCGATCTGCGCTGCACCACTCGTAGCAGGAGCTGGCAGAGCTGCTTCTTGTTGCCGTCATTTGCAACAAACATCTTGAAGTCGTATGGCTTTCTGGTCGCTGGTCCAGCCAGGATGATGATGATGTTCTCCGAGCTGCTGCACCTCAACCTCTCTTGGGCTTTGATAGATTCTGTATGATAGCTGTCGGTCGAGAACAAGAAGTGCTTCTTAGCCACCATCTGATCCAGTATCTGTAGGCATATGTCACCACAGGTCGGGGAAAGGTAGGTAAGGATATGGAGCAGCGCCATGCCATCCTGGATGAACAGGGCATCCTTAAGTACATCTTGACTCTGAGACTTCACCAGGAACAGGAAAGCAAGTTTGCTTTGTTCCTGATACTGGATTACCCACAATTATAAATGAGCAACATGTTGATACAGCAAATAACAATTAAGAATACAGGTTCACATGGAAAAGTACAACATTTAACCCTTTCACCGATGAATTCCATATACACAAATTTCAAATTAATCATACAGGAAAACCTTTGAATATTTTGAAATTGATTTGACTGAAAGCCCTCGCTACATTGGACAGCAATGGCTTCCAGTCAAATTAATTTCAAACTATGCAACAGAATAAGTTTATATCGTAAAGAATATATTTCAACATGGATTTGGGCATGCAATAGAGTAGTAGTGTCGGGATTAAAATGATACCACCTCCCTCAACTGGCCGCCATTCAGCGATCCGTGGCCCCAACTGCCCTCTCAATCCCTGGGCATAGGGCTGTTGAGACATGTGGTTGGTGTATGCCTCTACATGGAGGCCCCCAGGGTTGTTGAGACAGGTGGTTGGTGTATGCCTCTAGATGGAGGCCCCAGGGATTGAGAGGGCGGTGGGGGCCACCATGGATCGCTGAATGGCTGCCAGTTGAGTGAGGTAGTATCATTTTAATTCTGACACTACTACCACCACACATAATGGGATCTGAACGTCCATTTAGAGACAGGCCTCCACAGTTATATACACCACTGATCACCTTGTGATCAACCACACCAGAAGGGCCGGCCTCTCTCTCTCTCTCTCTCTCTCTCTCTCTCTCTCTCTCTCTCTCTCTCTCTCCTCTCTCTCTCTCTCTCTCTCTCTCTCTCTCTCTCTCTCTCTATTCTGTGTAGGCTCAGACACACACGTAGTCTCTGCCAGAGTCGCATCGGCACGATGGGACCACCCATAGTGTCTTCCATCTACCTTGACAACGCTCACCTGGTAGGATGCTAAAATGATTAGCATTTGCACCATGGCAGACTCTGGCATGTTCACATGTTACACAGAGAATCTGGTGTTGAGCAGGGGTCTCCAGCAGACAACCATGTCCTACCCTCTCCACCCCATAGAAGTGGCAAACAGACTCGATCTATTCACATGGGTGAAAGCGGTCATAAATGTTTCTCCGCAAGGGGTCGACCCAAGGATTGTACTGGCGGTCATCCTGGAAGTGGGCCCACTTGGCATCCAGTATCATGGCAGTCTCAGCGCCCTGTGCCACTGCTGTAGACGCCAGTACGAGCAGTATGGTGAGAATCATGGCTATATATGAAGAGTTAAACTGAACAGAGTGAACTCCTCAAGAAATATCTGTGCCAGATCGAGCTCTGTTCCACCAGGATCGATAGTGATCTTCATCCCCTCAGGGGCAGGGGCTAGCTGCTTCACTCTGCCACCGGCTAAGAAACGTAGCTCTAGGACTGTATGAGTTGTTTGCGGGCTAGTGAGTCTGACTCGCTGAAGCAGTTTAACAGCACCCTTGACTTTGGAGACACACCAACTACCAATAGGATGCCCTCCGGGAGGTTAACAGCTTCTTCTGGTCCATCGAATGGATGACGCAGCAGGAGCTTTCCACCTGTAACCCCGATCCGGTGACCCACCCTCGTCAGGGAGATACCTTCGCCTATGTAGGTGTGGAAGGATGATCCCCGATTGTAGAGCTTTCGAACTGTCCCATCCCTTTTCACAACAGTGGAGAGGGGAGTAACCTCTATGTCAATGACTGCGGGAGGCCTATATGGTGGCAACCATGTTTGCCAGTCACCACCAGGTCCAGCGCGGTACCACACTTCATTCTTCTCAAATATGACCTGCAGGTTTTTTTGCCAGGGTCAATAGCAGACCATCATGGGTCAACGGCGGGACACCGCTCAAATAGGGTTGACCAGATGAAAGCTGAGGTCGCTATTTAGGGTGTTGATGTCTGCCACCTCTGTATCCTCTTCGGGAAATCATACCGAAACACGATCTTGTCGCCATCTCCTTCGACACATCCTTGAGGTCTGTGAGCAGCTCCACCCCATCACCACTAATGGGGTGGAGGAAGAATGCCTTTGAGTAGGGCGAATAACTTGCCATCGTTCTCTTCTACCTTGGCAGCATCAACTGCTACACATCTGCCAGGTCAGCAAGATCAGTCGAGTGAGAAAATATGGGTTCCATAGCACGCCATAGGAGGGCTTTAAACAGGAGATATAACCATGCCGATTGTCCGACTGCTGCTGTCTGGTGGTGATAACGTAATCTCACCCTCTCTAGAGGGGAGACGGGTTGTACAGTACCATGTAGAATGGGTCCCCTTCGAGGTGCCCCAGCAGGGCACAACATACATACACGCCGATATGCTACATCAACCTCCGGGCAGTGCACACAGCAGCTCACTGGTAGAAGTCGGCCAGGACGTGATAGAGTATCTCCCAGGTGCCAACAGCAACCTATGGAAAGCTATCAGTCCTAGCCTGTTCACACCTGTAAATCACCTGTTTGACACCCCCTCCATTAACATATATGCCAGCATGGATGGGATTTCGGATGCCCATTTAGAGTTTACACTCTTATTACTCATTGACCGGACGACAAGATGATATCACACCAGGAATATCTTACCCTTGCCGAGATGATGAACCCAATGGAGGGTTGCCCAAAAGCCGCACAGATGCTCGCACAGCAACAGATCTGTCAACAAGAAGGAGAGCGACTACAGCGGGAGAGCTGGTATTAACAGGACGCCAGCATTGCAAGGAGGCGAAGGAACAGTGAAGGTTTCCGATACTGGCAGACCCTCCTGGAGGAGAGTAAGCAGGACGCAGGAGTCTTGACAGACGACGATGAGCCAGATGTCTTCACATACAATGATGAGCCAGATGTATTCACATATGACGATGTCGCAGACGAGGATGGGCCAGATGTCATACAGTGGGAAGAGGAGATGGCGCAGAAGTGTAAGACCAAGAAAGCCATCCAGCGGCAGAACTACTATCTTGGTCATAAGGTGACGTTCCAGATGTCACATCTCAGAAAGCTACTGGCACCTGACATATTGCTGGATGCCCACTGTCTAAGCGATGTCTGTCTCGACTCCAGCAAGCTGGTACGGTTCGCCAGGCTCTCCAAAATGAACCCTTCTATGACTCATAAGCAAATTCTGCAGGTGATGCATGTTTAATCTCCAGGTATACTATGGCAAAATCAGAGTGGCAGAAGCAACCAGAACTATACAGCTGACGAGGGCGGTACCATCCACGGCTGGCGACTCCAGCAGGTAGATGCCATCAGGCAGAATCTCGTCCATGAGGCAGAAAAGTACAGCAGAACATGCAGGCGATATAAGACAGCCTACAACGTCCTCGCGCGTATAACCACTGCTGCGGGTGTGATTGGAGCCAGAGCTGGTGTGGCAGCTGTGGCCACTCTCGCTACAGGGGTGGGTGCCATCGTTGCCATCACGTCGGGTGGCGTGACACTAGCCACCACTGTCTTGGCCATGGGCTTGGGGATGTGGCAGCGGCTGATCACAAGGAGGCTGGAGAAGCATGCTAAGTACATGACACTGGCACAGAGTATGCTACGGACTATCGAGGAGTCTGTCAGCAAAGCTCTTGAGGATGGCCAGGTCACCGATGAAGAGTACCACCATATATTGAAGGTCCAGGCCCTGTACCGCACAGAGAAACCTAAAGTGTGACAGCAATACCTCAAATGCTCCAGCGGGCGGGTTGATATAGAGGAGTTAAAAAACGAGATGTTACGGCGAGGTCACCTCGCCGGTCTCTGGAGTCGAGATGACTACAAATATTGTGCTGCCTGTACGGTAGCTTTAAGAACACCAGTATAGATGGCCTTCCCACTGAACCTCACGACAATCATCTGGACCCAACCACCCCTCCTGGGTAACCCTTGACTGGCTTGAGAGGCCTACTGGATGATATACCAGAGCTAACACCATTCTCCATCACAATTGATGGACGGGCCCAAACCAGCTTCTCCGTCAACCCACGACCGCTGACAAACTGCCCCATCACCATCAAGGATGCGAAGCAAGCTCATACTTGGATGGCTGCTCCAAGCCTCTCATACTGGAATCAGCAGCTGAACTTTGCCGTGTGGTGTGCCACGGCAGGCTGTGGAGTAAGTTCCACCCTGCTTCACTCCTATTCTGGTACTCCTGACGCTGTGCTCATCGCCAGCTGTCTCAGATTCCGTGTGTACTTCACGGTGCGACGAATCCTACATGAGCTTGGTGCAAGCCTCCCTGATACAAACGACTTCGACCCACAGCTCAACAGTCATAGCGTCCCAGCGGCCAGCAGACTACAGAGCGAGTTCAGCCCTCACCCAGTCTATTGGTGGCATGGTGGTGACAACAGCGGTCTAGGGTTTATGTACGGTGACCCGAGACATGACTACTCAGGATTCCCCTATCGAACACCCTACTGAGTAGCAACAGCGACATTCTCGTTCGATCCAGACTCCGACCCTGGAGCGCTGGTGTAAAATATGCACGTCAATGGCTTGCGGCAGGACTATCCAGATGTGTGGAAGAACTTTGTCCCACACACCACCTCAGGTGTCACACCAGCAGGGATCGTTCGGATCAACCAGTCCCTGGAAGCACTGTGCTACTGCCTCCTTACAGCACAGACCCAGCTGCGCATTCCATAGATGGTGTCAGCGGAGCAGAGGTCCAAGCCATGTCCAGCAGTCTCGTTGAGGATATGATCATCGTAGCAGACCCCAGTTGTCTTATTGCTAAGTTCTAGCAGGGGTTGCAGAAGGCCCGTCACAAGCTTGACATTGCTATTTCACCACATCTACGGTTGATTCTGAGCAACATGATCGTGAACATCGAGGACCTCCAAGTCAGGGGCTATAACAACATGATAGTTGAGGGGAGTTCCTCCGGTGTCCACTTCGGCTTCAACACTGACATCAATGCACCTATGCGTAGTACGGGCCAGACAGTCATTCCGACCCTGGAACTGCAGCCAGTCGACACGGCAGCTCCAGGCAATCCGACCCTGACACTGCAGCCAGTCGACATGACACAGCTTCCCGTGGCAGCTCTACGAGTGTTGTCAGGCCTAGCTATCATGGCGCTCGGGATCAGCCTACTCTGCCACAAGCAAATCAGCTATAAGACTATCCTGACTCTCTACAGTAGCAGTGGGGACCACGGTGAGACACTGAACCAGCTTGGCATGCCAACATGCACATCTAAGGGCTGGAGGGTTCTGCAGCGCATCCTTTTTCCAGCTTGTAGTATCGCAGAGCCTTGTTCAGCTCTGAGTCAGGTGAGGCCATGGAGGTCTGCAACTGCTGGAACACATCTGACAGATACTCCCGATCCTTGTAGACACCTTTAGCTCGCAGGAGCTGCTCGACGATACTCCCGCCCATGATAAGGTATTCGAGGAAGCAGATCTGTCCCTTACCAAATCCTAGATAGAGCTTCACAGCTGTCAGCTCCTCTGTCAGCTCAGCACCGGAGAGCTGAGCAAGCTCATCTGCTGTTTTTTTCTTGTAGTCCTTCAACTCCCTCCGGAAGACATCATAGTACTTCTCGCATAGCGTGATCCCGGATATGTTTAAGATGTCTCAAAAGAGAGATGAATATTCCTGAGTACTAACCCGAGCATCTGGCAGATGCAGACTGGAACGGTCTTATTAGCTTTCTCGACAGGGGACACAGACGTTTAACCGCGTTGTATACTCAGTGCTTAAACAATGACGTCAATGGTACAGATCGTGAAGCAACTGCCCAAAAGCCAGGCAAGTCTTCAGAAGGTGGAGAACCTGCTGCTAACCAAGACACAGAAGTTACTGACCAAAGCAAAACCTCTGGCAGTCCAAGTCGCCAGTAACGTGATGGCAAATATGGCCATGGTGAAGATGACAGGGGGGAAATGAGGTTCTTCCTGCCGCCACTGCAGCTGTCCTTGCTACAGTGGTGAGTGGGGTGGCTGGGCACTGTCTTGGAATAACTCACCCCATCCCAAAGATCGCCCTCAGTGGTGCCTCCTACACTGTTGCCGCCAAGATCATGGGTGAACGTGTTACACTAATGGAGGCCGCTGTTCTAGGGCTAGCAATGAGTGCAATGGCTGAGATCATCGTCGCCTATGTTTAAAAGCTCTGAATAGTGAGAGATGGATCACGAGACCCATGCAGCATATGAGGCATGGCGTGCCAGAGGGCGGTGTGTAGCCCATAGTTGAGCACATGAACTGAGGATTGCCAATGCCTGGGAATGGTGGATAGCCTACAAGGCGTGCCCCTGCAGAGAGGGCCAGTACCCTGAGCACTGCTACCTATTCCCGTGGCCGACTGTGTGGTTCTGTTATGCCCAACTATTTCACTGGGTGTATAACTAGTAGATTTAAGCCGTGTATATAGCACTATGACTCTGTCACTCACAGACCTAGAAATCAAAGACCTAGGCGATCTTGCTCACTTGGGCGAGGCATGCCTCGGTTCACATGACAGTGTTGCCCCTATCTCCTTCCTAGACTTCGATGAGAATGGAGACCCGCGGGAGATCCGAGGTACCATCCCAGTCCGAGATCTCATCAGGAACAATGATACGGTAGGACAATCGGCCATTAAGAAGGCCAAGACTGTATACAAGGGGATGTGTATCAAGGAGAGGGCAACGATGCGAGGTATGCTCGGAGTCAAGGAGTCCTTTGCACAGGACCTGGTTACGGATCTTCTGAAACCATGGAACTCATTCCGACAGAATGGAGAGAATCTCAAGATAGGCACCCTCGGCCTGAGCAATATTACTGTCGATAGCAAAACAGGTGCTACCTCCAGCCTCCAGCTACCAGAGGTGAAGAAGTCAGGGTTCTTTGGTTTGCCGTTTAAGACCACAGGATAGTCATGGCTTCCCGTGCATGTATCATACATATACTGGATGTACTAGACACTGTGGGTGCTGACACAGGCCATCTATGCTATCTTCTCAGCTGCTGCTGGGATTTTATGCTTGATGCCTCCATCGCATCCTTCGTATCCGTCGGAGGTCCAGGATTCCCCGCTCTGCAGGCGAAAGAGCTGGTGCAGGAAGTCCTTCTACTTAGTCTCCCAGATATAGACGAGACTACCGCCGACCAAGTGCTAACCATCCTCCGCACGCATGTTTGTACCATTCGACAGTAGGCCGGCCGATGCTGGGCAGGTGGTGCTGGTCATTGCCCCATCAGGACACGGGAAAAACATCTTGCTGCGGGCTCTCCTGGCCGAACATCTACACTCTCAATACATCCTTCTGGTGTCTGACTCCGCCGCTGAGGCAGTTGACAGTATTGATCAATGGTACAATGGCCCAATCACCAAGACACAGAATCTGCAAGCACTGATGGAGAAGCTGCTGGCAGCTCGACTGACAGAACCACTTGTTCTAGTTATCGATGACCCTGCAATGGACCGGAAGACAGTCACCTACCTCAGCAACATCACCAGGCGCATCCAGCACACAAAGATAACTGTCTTCATCCTCTTTCAGAAGTACATCCGCGAGATCTCACCGGACATCCCCACACAATGCCCAGTTGCTATGCTTCAGCTCCAAGTGTGGACGTGCCCTGCTCTATCACCTACAAGCTGAATCCAGCAAGGAAACTGGCCTGATCTACGTGCCATCGCCGACAGCCTGTCATAGCTGTCGCAACTTGTTTTTCATTCATCAGAAGGCTGAGGAACTTCGTCCGCGGTCTCTGCTACTTCATCAGATGCTTGAAGACCCTCGTCAAAAGCTTGAGAAACTTCGTCAGAAGCTACTTCGTCAGTTCCGTACTGTCGCTCAAACTCTACCAACTGAGGGTTCTTATCTGGAACTTTTCACAGAAGACCCACTTTAGTCATGCATGCTTAGCATCCGACTTGCGAGGGGATTTATAGTCCTGTTAGTTATCTGAGAATTTAATAAATGCTGGCAGATTACTGGCCAATCTCCTGCACCCTTTTCGTTGAAGATGTGCTCACCAGCCTCCTTGTGGCCAACAGTGACCCCCTCCTGAGTACCTTCTGCATGACGGGTGTTGTGGCTTTCTGCTACAGCGGCACTGACCTCCTTCCTGAAGTAGTTATTTGCTCCACACTGGAGTCTATCAAGCATCTCTCGTTCTTCCTGGCTATGGAGGCTAAATACAGCAGCCCACTTCCAGACGGTTAGTAGATCTTTGGGTTCGACCCTCGCCCTTTGGAGAGTAGAATAACAGGACTGTTGGTTTGGGCCACAGGCAGGCTGAGTGCCCTGCCCTGGGTGTTGTCAAACTTCCGGTAGAGTATCCGAGTCAGGATTTCTTTTGTACTACGAGCTGGCGCTCCTTCTTCTATGGTGGCTCGTATCTCCGCATCAGATGGAGGTATGACCTTGGCTCACTCGTGGACAATGTTGATGTCACAAAGCAGTCCTCGGACCCTGTCACAGTGGGACAGTGCACGCCGTGGCTGTGACTGTCATGCCGACTTCTCCTGCTGCCTATAGACAATCTGCTGGAGAACTTTACCAAACATGGCAGTTGTTTAAAACCTCTATACCAAGACCTTAAACATGCTGCAGTATGTGCAACATCCAGATGGGGCCATTGAACCCGCGACATCGCACCACACTGATCCTCAGAAGGACTGCCTGATGGTCATTCGATCCAGTATACACGATGAGAACCCATTGTCCGCTGCTAGGAAGTACATTGACTTTGCAATCTCGGGACAGATCCACGAGATCAAGAGCATGACACTCGAGTTCAAGCTTCAGAGCACAATAGAACAGACGGTAGAGCTCCTGCAGGTTCTGAACAGGTTGGAGATCGTGCAGAGCAACAGCACCGTGGACACCACCTATGTGAACGATGAGTACTGAGTCCTAGGTCCGCTGGCTCATGGGTCAACCCTCTATGTGAAGGGAAAGGGGTACTATGCTGTGGGGTGCAATGAGGGGTTCATGGAATTCGAACTACAGGCAGGTGTCGAGAAGCCTGTGGCAGTTCCACTCTTAACCCTCCTCAAGAACACACACATGAATCCGGCTGCCATGCAGGATAGGCTGTTCCTCCGGGTTTACACTGAGCAGCTCGCAGATGTGATGATGAATGCTCTAAGACTTCATGTCTGATATGACAAGAATGACCAGAAACTGAAGCAAATGGGTTCCAAACAGCGGATCGTGCATGTGGAGCGAGAACACCAGCAGGTCCAAGCCACAGCTAACCAATGGGTAGAGCTGACATTGCATCGTGGTGCATCGGACTGTGTCGCTGTTGCAGTCCTGGTTCAGAAGGGAGGAGCCATCCAGCAGGTGGATAACCTAGACGACTTCAAGCTTGTGGTTGCTGGGACCAATGGTCTTGGTGAGGTACGCGAGCTGGCTGACTGCTAACTCTACAGACAGAGGACTAAGTCATATGCACTTCTGCGACTAACCAGTGGAAGCGATGACCTCGAGTCGGTACTCGAGGGCCATCACCACCTCGGGGGCAGGAACATCCCACCTAATCAGGGCAACCAGCTCAGCTTCAACATCGGAAACCTCATAGCTGGGACTCGCCCATTAGGCGTGACGGTACTTTACTTTGGCTATGCTAAGGTATGCATGTTGAACACATCAGGTATTCAGCTTGAGCGTGCGTAGAGCATGACTCCTGTCGTCACCGCTGCAGCTACCCCTGGGCCGAGGCAATTCAGCACATTGAGAAACCGTAGCTCAGGTGTTGTGAGGAACATGGTCTGACTAGCCTTCTTGGTGACTTTCACTGTATCTATACTGTCAGTCATATCATCGACAAAGTACTTCTTGATGAGGTTCAGGTCATACCGCCCAGAGTTGAACAGGCACTTGGTCACACCACTCGTTGATCAGTCGCTGCTGTTGCTTTGGAATCTTGTCCAGGTCTGTCGGTATGTACTGTGCCCAAACCTTGTCCGGATTAGATATGCTCACCATTGGATCACCAGCATGAACTCTCTGATCAGTTCTTTGGGGCCAGGATTGCAGAGGTGAGTGGGCTCACTCGTGGCGCTATCTAAGGAGCAGCCAACTAACACATTGATAGGTATGTGAGTACTATCGATCGTGAGAGTCTCTGTAGGATGAGTCTTGATACCATCTAGGAGGGCTTTGAAGTCGTAAACTATGAAGTGTGGGTATGGGACAGTCCGAACTGGTTTAGGGACACTTGGACAGCGTTTTATCCAGCACTCCCACTGCACCACAAGCGTGCATCCAGATGCTCTCAGCTTCTCCTCTCTCAGGACTGTCTTGCGGTATCTTTGTTTGACATCCTCACCTCGCTGGTGTTGTGGGCACCCGTGCCAGTAACAGCCATGGAACTGGTAAACGGTGTTGGTGGTCGGATCATAACCATCTACGGGAGCACCCTCGATCCAATGCTCGCCACCGTGCCCACACTCTACATGGTGTATGTGTACACCTCTGTTTCTCGACTCATACTCGATCCAATGAGTAGCCGCTGAACTGGATGGTTGGGGTGGATAGAAGCCTTTCTCATATGCAGACTGTGGCGCCTCAACCTTCTCGCCAGGACACATGATTGTTGTTTTCCCGGCTGTACAGTGATCAGTATGGCGTTGAAGATTGCATGCCTGTGTAAGCCTCTGCTGACAGTGACTGCAGACTAGTGTATGTGCCAGCTTGGAGATGTTCTTGATGTAAAAGGCGTGGTGGTCCCACACTCTGATGGTCATGGTGTAATGGTAGTGAGCCGCTTGCCTGATCAAGTGCCAGTTGCCCTCTTTGGTTGGTTCATACACACGAATCCCGCTCTTGGCAAAGAACTCTACCTTGTCCAGCTGATCCAGCGAGGTCTTGCGGACATCAGGTACTGTCACTGTCTTGCCGTAGAACTGTGTGGCAAGCTCTCGTGCAGGAGCTGTACTTCTATCAGTTCTCGCTCCTCAGTGGACTGCTATACATCTCCAGAGACACATGGTGTCCCTGTAGGTGTCAAGGGCAGTCATACTCTTCTTCTGTCATAGACAGTCTGGGAGGGGGCCTGTCCCAAGCAGGGGTTGGTGGTCGATGACAGCACTGACCTCGACGTTGATTGATTGAGCGAAAGCCCACTTGGTGTTGGGTTGATCGATATTGTCTGTGTCGAGGTGGGCTTGTTCTCTTGCTGCCACCCAGTCCTGAGCTGCTCCTATTGTGTTCAGCCACGGGCTCCCTGGAGCATTCTTGTGGAAGAGCATCAGCCTACCGTCTTCGATTTGATGGATGCGATAGATATTGGTGTAGCGGAGGTAGAAGGCATTCTGGGCAGTCTACTTGATCTTTTGCATGATCTGGCCTATGAGGTCTCCTTCTAGACCTCTGAAGAATGTCCAGCATACTGACCGACGTCCTCTATCCTCTGTCTCCCTTTTGCCGAGATGCTGGTCGAGAATGTGTTCGCCTTCTCGCCTCATGCTCCGGGCTAAGGGTTAAGACCTCGGCCCCATCATCACTTGCTTAGTGATCCTGCATAAGGGAAGGTAAGCACTCCAGTGGATGGGCTGCCATCCGCCTCACTACAGTCTTGGCTCGCAAGCTAGCAGTCACCTCCTCGTCCAACTGACGAAGCTCACATATCCGCTGCGCTTTCTTGTGGGGATTCCAAGGATCATCTTCGGTATGTGCTGGAAACCTTCCCGTCTTCATTGCTCAGGAGAGTCACTTCTGCAACTCCTCGGCATGGGCCTGTCGATCATCTGGAGCAGGTCAGCTTTCTTGACCTTAGAGTAGCCTCTAAGGCCGAATTGCTTTGCAATAGTGCGAAGCTGTGCAACAGTAATCATGGTGTATATCACTGTGGATGCCTGTCTCTAAATGGGCATTCAGACCCTATTATGTGTGTTGCTCACAATGCGATCAGTATCTGGAACATGTGGGGGAGGGGGAGGGGGCTGTCGTGTCGATGTGATAGTGGATGCTTGTCTCTGAATGGGCGTTCAGATGTGTGCGGGGTTGATTACAAGGCGCTTAGGCCCATTGTGTATAATATTGTTTGTAGATGAGCGTCTACACGTAGTTGAGTGGTTTGAGTTTTTACACGTAATATTTAGTTGTGCATTCACAGGCAGCATACCATTATCGATGCTGTGTCTAATTGGGTGTTAACGCATAGCAGGTGGGATAAATAAACTACTATTCTTGACTTTGGCCCAGTCGAGGGTCTGTGGTCTGCAATCATGGGTTTTATGTGACTGTGCGTGTAAAGAGTAATTGTAGACATGGAATCACATGATCATGTAACGCCGATTCACCGGACGGGTATGGGCTGTCCCAGCTAGGCTGGTTATGGGACGACCGCTCCGGGTGCATTCCAAGCATGCCCCCTGGATAGGATAGTATGCATGTATAAACCCCTATGAGAGAGGTTTCGATAAAATGGCTAAGTCCGTAAGAATGCGTAGCACACATGCGCACGCGTCAGATGTTACCTGGCAACACGTGTCAGTATTGTGAGAGAGTGTATGCTTATATTGTACCGAGTTGATACTGGGGATCTCTTTAAATCACTTCATTCTCATCGTTCTTGGTACCGATCAGGACTGCAATGAAGCGAGAATTTCAAAACCTTTTAAAATCGGAGCAGAAATGCCCGAGTTATCCACAAATGCTAATAGCAAGATTTGAACCTGTGATTTTAAAGTTTGCTAATAACACAAAACGAGGATGAAACAACGCATTAACTACCTCGACCATGTATGCATTAGTAATTAAAGCTGATAAGTTATGTGTTCTCACATTGCTGTATTGCTGCGCTTATCAGTCACTCTAGATCGGCTGGAATATATATAGGTCTATAGCTTTGTAGCAGTATTGTCAGTTTAATGGCGATAATTGAACCTGCGATAGTGTAACATATAATATAAACAATGACTATCTCAGATGCATTATTCATGGTTTCACAGGGCAGAGTGAATAAGCCTATAGATTACCGTCAGTGAGTATACATATATTATAGACTGTAATTTTGTAGTTACCAGTCTGTTATCAGTCCAATTGATATGTTTGCTATTATTGCACAACAAATAAGTATCATTATTTGTAATCTAATTATCGGTTCCCCGTTGGCTCAGTTGATAACAGCGCTGAATTCTAAAAAACAATGGTTCAGATCTCTCAAAAAGCTAGATGGTACCAAGTTCGAAACAGTACGAAAAATAGGAGCAACGGGGAACCACCTAAAAAAACCCACAGAAATAGAGAGAGCGAGAAAGAGAGAGAGGCCAGCCAGAGAGGGCCGGTGATAAGGCGGGGGTTCGCCTGAAGAGGTGGGGAGTGGGAGTTTTATATTTTTTTTAGTTTGTTGTTTTGTTTCATAACAGTCCACAAACACCCTATAATAATCTAGTTTCGTCATTGATCCATTTCTGAAACTCCTGTGGGAGGCGTGGACGCCGTTGTTGGAGTCCCTATGGGTATACACCATTTGGCCTTCAGCATTCTGAAGACCCTGTGGGAGGCACGGCCGCCTCCGCCATAGTCCCCAGGAGGACGATTACTCTTTACCCATTACTCGAGAAGCATGACATCATGTCAAGACCTTGTCTCTAAATGGGCGTTCAGACCCTATTATGTGTGGTAGTAGTAGTGTCGGAATTAAAATGATACTACCTCCCTCAACTGGCAGCTGTTCGGCGATCCATGGTGGCCCCCACCGCCCTCTCAATCCCTGGGGCCTCCATCTAGAGGCATACACCAACCACCTGTCTCAACAACCCTGGGGGCCTCCATCTAGAGGCATACACCAACCACGTGTCTCAATAACCTATGCCCCAGGGATTGAAAGGGCAGTTGGGGCCACGGATCGCTGAACGGCGGCCAGTTGAGGGAGGTGGTATCATTTTAATTCCAACACTACTACTAATAGGATTCGGTATTGGAATGCTTGATTACCTTTCCATGTGAAGATGTGAGTGTCACTTTCTTGCTGCATGACTCTATGGTCTTAAGTTTCTTTTTCTTGATAGGCTCGAAGAAGCTTCCTGGCTCTTCACTTTCTAGACGGCCGATGAAGTCAGCTTCTGCTTGGAGCACGTCTGTATCCATGTCCATGGAGACGGGGGCACCGAAAGTCATGGAGTAGAGCTTGTCCTTATCCATGATGGCAAATGGATTTGTGAACTTCTTGATAGCAGTGAGGGCCTGCTGAATGGCCTCCTTCTTGACTTCGGCCTTCTCCAGCTCATGATGTCTCCCTGACCTTGGGCATTCTGGATCAGTGATGAGATCGACCATCTCGAGTGTCTTTTCATGGAACTGCACACGTGCTGAGATTGTACAGCACCATCTCTGGTATGCCCTGCACTGGCAGTACAGTCCAGCAAAACCACCTGGAAAGTATGAAACAAATTTTAGATTATACAGCTTCTTTCTACCTTTTCAGATACATCAACGAATAATACAGTATGAAATTCATGATTTACCTGATGATTTGGTGAAGCGCATGACAGTTTCTTCCATTGTCTTATCAACTGTACTGAGCGGCCCTGGGATCATCAACCGGGCCATCATAATTTCTCCCTTGGTGAGCAGGTCCTTGACCCTGGGTGAGTCATCCCTATGTTTGTCAGGTAGACCTCCAGCCAGACCAAATATCTGCAGATAAGGAGAGGCACAGATTATGTATGGAAACTATATATATATATATATATATATATATATATATATATATATATATATATATATATATATATATATATATATAATATATATACATATATACATACATACACTTTTATATACATTTCCTCAGTAAAAGTTCTCAATTTGCGCATGTCAATTGCACTAACCTGGAATAGTTGTGATATGTGAAAGCTGGTCTGCTAACCTGAGACTTTTGTCTTGGCGCGGTGGTCCAGTGGAAAGATGTATGGTTGCTGATGCTATGCGGAGTTACAGTATGGAGGTTCGATCCCCCGACCGGGAGATGGTGATCAACAAATTAAACTAATGGGTGCATGACTGTTGGCTGGTTAGCACATGGAAATTGAAGCCGCACATTGCCAGTGCGTCAATAAAAAACCCAAAACATTTACTGCCAGAGCCGTGATGGAGTCAGAGTACAATAGGCTTAAATGCCAAGGATTGAATCGTGGCAGGTGCATCCACAGATAGTCCCATATGAATCGTCAGTGTGTCAGTATATCAGACATGTGAAAGCTGGTATGCTAACCTGAGACTTTTGTCTTGGCGCAGTGGTCCAGTGGAAAGATTTCTGGTTGCTGATGCTATGCAGAGTTGCAGTATGGCGGTTCGATCCCCCGACCGGGAGATGGTGATCAACAAATTAAACTAATGGGTGCATGACTGTCGGCTAAGTTAGCACATGGAAATTGAAGACCCACGTTGCCAGTGCGTCAATAAAATAAAAAATACACATACTGCCAGAGCCGTGCTGGAGTCAGAGTACAATAGGCTTAAATGCCAAGGATTGAATCGTGGCAGATGCATCCACAGATAGTCCCATATGAATCGTCAGTGTGTCACTATATCAGACATGTGAAAGCTGGTCGGCAAAACCTTGACTCTTAGTCTTGGTGCGGTGGTCCAGTGGAAAGATGTCTGGTTGCTGATGCTATGCGGAGTTGCAGAATGGCGGTTTCGATCCCCCGACCGGGAGATGGTGATCAACAAATTAAACTAATCGGTGCATGACTGTCGGCTAATTTAGCACATGGAAATTGAAGCCGCACGTTGCCAGTGCATCAATAAAATAAAAAGTACATATACTGCCAGAGCCGTGCTGGAGTCAGAGTACAATAGACGTAAAAAGCCTAGGATTGAATCGTGGCAGGTGCATCCACAGATAGTCCCATATGAATCGTCAGTGTGTCAGTATATCAGACATGTGAAAGCTGGTCGGCCAAATCTTGACTCTTAGTCTTGGTGCGGTGGTCCAGTGGAAAGATGTCTGGTTGCTTATGCTATGCGGAATTGCAGAATGGCGGTTCGATCCCCCGACAGGGAGATGGTGATCAACAAATTAAACTAATGGGTGCATGACTGTCGGCTAAGTTAGCACATGGAAATTGAAGCCGCACGTTGCCAGTGCATCAATAAAATAAAAAGTACATATACTGCCAGAGCGTGCTGGAGTCAGAGTACAATAGGCGTAAAAAGCCTGGGATTGAATCGTGGCAGATGCATCCACAGATAGTCCCATATGAATCGTCAGTGTGTCAGTATATCAGACATGTGAAAGCTGGTCGGCCAAACCTTGACTCTTAGTCTTGGTGCGGTGGTCCAGTGGAAAGATGTCTGGTTGCTGATGCTATGCAGAGTTGCAGAATGGCGGTTCGATCCCCCGACCGGGAGATGGTGATCAACAAATTAACCTAATGGGTGCATGACTGTCGGCTGGTTAGCACATGGAAATTGAAGCCGCACATTGCCAGTGCGTCAATAAAATTAAAAATACATACATATATATATATATATATATATATATATATATTTTTTTTTAATTTTATTTATCTACTTTTAGTAAAAGTTCTCAATTTGCGCATGTCAATTGCACTAACCTGGAATAGTTGTGACCATCGAATGCAGCATTCATGAGTTTGAATGTGCTCCAATACCGAGGCAAACGCCTTCATGTGGGCAGGTAACACACGAGAATGGTCAGTATCCTTTCCTCCTTCACCTCTGCGAATCCCACGCTCATAGTTGGCGAATGTTGTGTGGAATGATCTCAAGCATGATGGATGGTGCTATGCGGTTGCCATTGTGTGCTAGCATGTGATGCGCCGGCTGACTGCAGACTGACCTCTCAGCATGCTGTGATAATCTCAGCCACTGCACGGTGCATCCAGACTTGTGACTTCTGGGCAGCCGATCGCGGGTGATGTGAGACAAGCTCATCTGCAGTCCACGGTCCCTCACGGGCCATTCATCTCAATAGTGCGGGCCGGGCAACTATCCATCATTGGGGCAGGTCGGCGGAGATGGGCGGCTGCAATCATCTGCGCTGCTACTACTGGATTAGTGCTCTAGCCCACTCATCTCCCACTTGTCACATTGCAGCTGATCAAACTCACGAGAGACAGTGATTGGTGTGTCACGATACAGGCCGCCACGATGGAGGGTTGGCTGTCATCGTGGATCTTTGGACTCTCTAGAGATAGTGGGTGGTGTTCCGTGATACAGCCTGCTGCACGAGAGCTGGATGGGTAGTTCCCTCTCAGCTCATCCCGCACTCTGACCTGATCCAGATTCTTGAGATTGGTGGTGTGCTTGCTGCGAGCGTGGCTCACGTGAAATTGCCAACCAGAATATGAGAGAGAGGCACAGGCTGCCCTCGTCTCGCTCGCTTGCCATGACCGATCATAGAGATGAGTGGACCTAACTCAGATTCTCTCCTGCCATGCACGGCCCAGCTCAGAGTTGGTGCAGGTGGGCTAGTCATGCTGTGGTCAGCGGTCCACTCTCGCCTGTGTGTCACCTGTTTGCAGGCTGGATCACGGGTGGGCTGCTCATGGGCTGGCTATGCTGGTTGTCGTCAACTCACATCCACGTCGACGGCAAGCCAATACATCCGTCTCAGCGGCCGAACTGGATCTTCTTCGAGCAGTGCTCATGTCATCCATCTCAGCTGCAGAGGGTCGAGTAAGGGTGCTGTGATAAGACCTCACCATGCGCATCTGCCAACTGCCGCGGTCGCAGGCCAGAAACCGGAGTGGGTTGTGGGTTGTGACCCTCGCCAGCCACCATGTGCCTGACAGAGTGACATGTTGAGGACCTGTAAGGCTTGCATGTGCCTGCTGTGGGGCACCAGCTGACTCGTAGAACCTCTCAGCTACAGAACTTCAGCTGCATATTGCAAAATTACTCGATTTCACATCCATCCAGACTGAAATATGCGAGTGTTGTCTTACTGCTACCCTCCACTTTCAGTCATTTCTCCCAGTGTGTATTAACATGCATGAAGACTGTATTTTCTTAGCAGGCGAGTTTCTAAATAACTGGTATGCTGAAAGAAGATCAAACTGCTGTAGTAACAGGCCACCTGAACACTCGTCGTGTAGTATGGAGACAATCTCTCCCATTCGTAGTCATGTGTCGCACGCATTCTCTCAATGACTATCTTGAGAGGAGCAGTACCGCGGCACCCAGCGGCTGTCTCGTGCTGTGTCACCACCTCACGCCCTCGTCGACGATGGGCCGACACATCCATTTTGGCTGCCAGCCTGAACCCTCTTCAAGCAGCGTTTGTGCGGTCCATTTTGGCTGCGGCTGCTCGAATGAGGGCGCCGTGATAAGTCTTTCCGTTGAGGGTCTTCCAACTGGCTGGCCCAGAGACCCGAGTGGGTTATAACCCTCGCTGGTCAATGCACACATGCCTGAGTGACTTGCGGAGTACATGCACGTCTATGCCACCAGCTCGCTCATAGAACCTCCCCACAACGAATTGTTTTGCACGTGGACTAAATTAATTTTCAAAATCCTCCATAAATTTAACGGTTTTTTAATTTCACAAATCATAAAAAAGATGTTATGTTGAAATAACTATACTCACTCTATCAATGGTATATCTGACAATGCTATGTGATTATAAATTAAATCTCTATATAACCTGTGACGATTTTTTGCGATATTGCTGCATCTGGCGTGTGGGCAATCAGTCAATCCTCTAAAAATAACTTCAACGCATATTGTGGTAACGTATTTCACACCACAAACATATCTTCATTACACTGACGGCTGGCAGCTAAAGGGAGAGCAGCAGTCTTCCAGGAAAAAAAATTGTTATCATTGCCATTGGCAATGTATGGGCCGGCCTGGGCCGCTACAGTCTGGAGTGAGCAGGGTGGCCGGAACCATTACAGGAAGCAAAGAGTTAAAGTCTGAGTCTGAGTCTGAGTCTGAGTCAGACCCATCGACCCGTCGTAATCCCAATTGATATGATGACACCAATCGCACCAGCTCCAGACAGTAGCTTTTGTATGATTGCATGGCCGGCGACATAATATAAGTACTCCCCCAGAGCCTTTCCATCTACCATTTCGTGGTGGATGATATGGAACCATTGGTAGTTTTGCAGCCTGACTATGACCTGGTAGATTTCCCTTTGCAGGCTTTCGTACTAAGATGTGAGGTATGGTCGAATCTTGAGGTTTTTGGTATATTTGGGGCAGGCTCCCACATTCTCCAGATTCACGTCTGCCACATCGCCAAATAGAACGGTTTTCTTCACGTTGATCATCTGTGACTGTGGTCCATCTGATGCGAATCGGTTCATGATGCTATTCTGATACCTACCCTACCCTAGGGACTCTTCTAGTCATCGCTTCCAGCCTGTGAGCTCTCTGGAAGTCAGCACACATTATTGTCTTCTGGGAACGCCGTGGCTGACAGGCCCTTAATCTGGACTCTCTTGAAATGGCGTGCGTGCCGTGCGTGCGTGCGTGCGTGCGTGCGTGCGTGCGTGCGTGCGTGCGTGCGTGCGTGCGTGCGTGCGTGCGTGCGTGCGTGCGTGCGTGCGTGCGTGCGTGCGTGCGTGCGTGCGTGCGTGCGTGCGTGCGTGCGTGCGTGCGTGCGTGCGTGCGTGCGTGCGTGCGTGCGTGCGTGCGTGCGTGCGTGCGTGCGTGCGTGCGTGCGTGCGTGCGTGCGTGCGTGCGTGCGTGCGTGCGTGCGTGCGTGCGTGCGTGCGTGCGTGCGTGCGTGCGTGCGTGCGTGCGTGCGTGCGTGTGCAGTGGTGCTTTCCCATGGGCCCACGGCCATGGCCTGACGAGTCTCGTGGTCTGTGCAGGGATTCAAGAGATCGGTGCTTCAGTCGTCTTCTCTCATGTTCGGCCATCCGCTCGGCTAGAGCACTGGCTGGTCTTCAGAGATGGGTGGGTGCATGGGATATCTTCCCACTGCTGTGACCCACAGGCCATGCGGCTGGACTGCTTCCAGGGGCTCATCTCTGCCCGACTCGAGCTTGGCTCACTTGCCTCGAGCTCAGCTTTCTGCGGCGGATCAGACTCTCAAGCGATGGCTGGTGAGTGGGCATATGGCGTGACTAGCTGCACATGTGCTGGGCTGAGTGGCTCTCTATCTCAGCTCCTCTCACCCCTTGTCGTGGCCCATTGAGTAGCCCGATCAGATAGAGCATCAGCTGTTGGCCACTCAGCACCCATGGGAGGTCAGGCCTGTGGTATCGGCTCTTGATCCAATATGGATCGTTTATGCTACTGGAGCAGCTGCCAATGTAGGAAGAGGCCGTGCAGTGTTACTCTTGCAGCCGCCACCCCGCCCCCACCCCATTCATCCTTTCAAGCTTGGGGTGGCAATGCGCGTGGGGGCGGGGTTGCGAGCAAGCCATCTGTCGTATTTATGATTTTTGTATGTACACGAAAGCGTCTTTATGTACATAAAGAATATGCTGAAACGTCTTTATGTACATTCTGTATGTACCTAAAGTCTTTTATGCTTGTTTTTAAAAATTTATGATTGTCTTTTGTCTACTACTCTACCAGTAGTTCCGAATTTAATGGGCTATAGGGAAAAGGGCCTGCTAGATTGAGACTATGCGGAAATCAAATGGGTGTCCTTCATACGTTTACTGCTGAATGACTATTTCTAGTTCACCCATTTAATGCTTAATACCCTGTCTCGTTTAACCAGTTTACTGCTGAATTACAAGCCTCCATTAGCCCCATTACTGCTTAGTTTCAAACGCCCATTAACCGTTTTACTACTGTATTGCAAGGTGCAATTGACCTTAAAAAGGTCAAATGTGTGCAAAAAAGATAATTTGAGTGCCATAAGGTCAAATGAATAAAAGATAAAAGAATTAGGATTTTTGTGCTAAAGGTCAAATGAAGTTATTTTGACTAGTTCATTTTCCTCAGTTTTTTGGTTCTTTTTGTCTATTTTGTCCGTTTGTGTCTGTTTTCCTTATTATTTTCTGACTTTTGACCATTTCTGTCCATATTTTTAAAATCATTTTGACGATGTTTGATTAATTTTAACCATTCTTTGACCGTTTTTGCAATGTTTAGTCGTATTTTTACAATTTTGCTTTTTGATGATTTTTCTTATTCGTTTACCATTTTTCATGCAGTTTAACCATTTTTGCTTTTGGCCAATTCTGACCACTTTTGACCATTCCATTTTTGTTCAGTTTTGGCTCATCTGGCCTGAAAGGCCAAATGAGCTTATGCCGTGACGTCCGTCCATCAACTTTTCCTTAAAACGGCTTCTTCTCAATAACCGCTGGGCCGATTTCAATTATATTTGGCAGGAAGCATCCTTAGGGCATAGGGATCCGACTTTGTTCAAACGAAGCCGATCGGCCAATTTTGCCGGCGGCTATCTTGGATTTTGGCCCATTTTTAGAAACATCTTTAAACATCTTCTCCAAAACTGATTGAGGGATTGAAACACACCTCATGAAATATGCACTAGTTTATCATTCTTAAACTGTTTTTGATGGTATTTGTCCGTTTTTAGACAATTTTTTTGCCAATTTTCATCCTTTTTGACAGATTTTAAATATTTTTTAACGTGTTTGGTAGTTTTTGATAATTTGTTGTCATTTCTGACCGATTTTGACCATTTCAAAGGACAATTCCGTGATGATAAAAAGTCAGCTTTATTTGAAAGATGATTACATGTTTAATGAAATTACGCCAGAATAATAACCAGATAGAAATAGCTTAAACCAAATAGCGCTAGGTAAAGTAAGTAAAATTGACAATGTTTTGCAAATCGTGGCGCTGCCATTTTATCGCGTCTCTCGACGACATCACCGCATCACCGCACCACCGCTATAGGGATGACTGGAGGAGCGAGGTCTATAGATGCTGGTATAAATTTTAAGATCTCTATAGGCCTATAGATGTCGACTTCGGGATTAATATGATATAATCAATGTTAAAATCGGACAAGGTGTTCAAAAAGATTGGAATATATAAAGATTAATCATCTAAGATACGATCTGAGAATATTTTATCCTTTTTTGAACAAATTCAGCATGCAATGGTTTTGATAATTTTTTGTCACTTCTGACCGATTTTGACCATTTCAAAGGTTCTATCTTTGGAAATACGTTGCGTATTGTCATTAAATTGACTAAAGCTGAAAGAAATGGCTATTTGCCTGGCTATTTATAATTTGCATCACGTGGAGATATCATCAACTGAATTAACATTTTGACATAAGATCTGGGAATCTTCCTTGGCCTAGCCCGGCAGGCTGTAGTAATTTCAATAATTAAGATATTTTGATGAAACTTTCCCATTTATGAGATAACGCGATAATATCGGCACGGCAAATTCTGTTACCGTAGCTGTAATAGGGCACACTTATTTTGATATGCAATGATGATAAATAGAGCGCATCCTGATATTTTTGATTGAAATTTTGCTGGCTTAGTTTTTCCCGCAGGGTGTATCTTTTGAACCTCTAGGGCGATACTAACATCCCTAGCATTGGATAAATCTTCGAATTTGCAGCAACAAGTAGGTATCCGAATTGTTAAAATCGGTGCTGTGGTTCTGGCAATATTATCATATGTTTTCTGAGAATATCTATTTACACTCCCCGCGACATGCGTTATACCGATATCTTGAGTCGGCTGACTAATTTGTGTCAAATGTGCCACTTCATTTAACCCTTATCGTGTGGTGTAAAATGCATAATAGCCTACTTGCAGAGATAGTGCGGGGTACATTTTTGGAAAAAATGTTGCTGAAACGTGTTGCTGTCGTGAACGGCAATGACTTACAGCAGCATTGTTAACAAAATGAACACATACTGATAGGATAGAGAAAATGGAATCTATGAAATATAGACTTCAGCGGTCTAAGGGTTAACGACGTCCCACCGACTTCAGATACTAGAAATACTCGAAAAGCTTACTAGCTTAACTGGACAATGTCCTAATGGTTACAAATTGGCACATGTTAGGGCTCTATGCATATGGAGATTTCCTGTACAGCCTTCGTACTCAGCAAAGATAACGTTCGTGCGAGATGATGTCACGATCTCGTGAAATCTCGCTCTCATTGCGAGAAAATGGCCTCGCCCGGGAGACGAAAGAATTCCATATTTACGATGGTATAATTCTTCGTATTATTTGTCTATGTTATTATTTAGGATCCAATATGTTAGTCATATAATAGTCTTTCAAATAAAGTTCACTTTTACCCATCCCGAAATTGTCCTTTAACTAATTTTACAATTTTTGTCCATTTCTGTACCATTTTAAACATGATCATTTTTAAACGATTTTGGCTGCGGGGGGGGGGGGGGGGGGGGTGTTAAAAACATTTTTGCTCATTTCTACCATTTTTGATGAGCTTTAACAATTTTTTTTTAAATCATTTTTTACTATTCTTAGTCCATTTTGACTGGCTATGACAATCTTTCTGCCATTTTTAAGCGTCTTTGTCGTCTTGATCATCATTTATTGTTTTTTATGTTTTTACTGTCTCTTTTTAGCTCACTTGATTGTTTTTACCATATTGATCCTTTCTGACAGATTAAAAAGAAATTAACATTTTTTTAACCTTTTTTTCCCGTTTTTGATTGTTTATTTTCCAATTTTATTTTTCCTTTCTAACATATTTTGAATATTTTTAATGTGTTTGGTCGTTTTTGACAATTTTTGGCTCCTTCTGACCAATTTTGACCATTCATTGTCTGTTTTGGCCATTTTAACCATTTTTTACAGGTATGTCAGGTTTTTACTGTTTGTGGTCATTTTTTAATGGTTTCTCTTCATTTTATACCATTCTTGGCCCTTTTTGACTGATTGTGACCATTTTGGAACGTTTTTGCCGGGTTTTTTTTTTTTTCCATTTTGATCATTTGTGTCAGTTTATGAACATTTTTTTTTACCCTTGTTACTGGTTTGTGTGTGTTTCTGTACTTTTTTGGCAAATTTTTTTACCATTTTTGATGGTTTTTGATACATTTTCTTCATTATTTAGTATTCTTGGTCCTTTTTGGCCGATTTTGACCATTTTAAAAATTTATTATCATCTTTTACCATCTTTGATGTTTTTTGTCCGTTTTGCCCTTTTTATCATTTTTGGTCTTTTTGTCTTTTTAGTAGTTTGTGATTGTTTTTATCATTTTTGTCCTTTTTGACAGATTTCTGCCACTTTAGTCCTTTTTGAACGATTTTAACATGTTTTTATGGTTTTGGTCTTTTTTGATTGTTTTTTGCCAATTTTGGTCCTTATTGACAGACTTTGAATATATTTTAATGTGTTTTTGACAATGTTGGTCCTTTCTAACCGATTTTGGCCGTTCTTTAGCCGTTTTTGGCCATTTGGTAAATTTTTTTTAGAGATCAGAGAGTTCATGCTGGTGATCCAACGGCGAGCATCTCTAATCCGGACAAGGGTTAGGGCACAGTACATACCGACAGACCTGGACAAGCTCCCAAAGTGACAGCAGCGACTGATCAATGAGTGGTGTGACCAAGTGCCTGTACTGGGGTTCAACTCTGGGTGGTGTGACCTGAACCTCATCAAGAAGTACTTTGTCGATGAGCTGACTGACAGTACAGGTGCAGTGAAAGTCGCCAAGAAGGCTAGTCAGACCATGTTCCTCATAGCACCTGAGCTATGGTTTCTCGATGTGCTGAATTACCTCGGCCCAGGAGTCTCGTACGAGGTATGGGTCAAAGCTTACGGGTGTACACAGCAGAAGAACTGGCTCCCGTATGAATGGTTTGACACACATGAGAAGCTCAACTATCCAGGGCTTCCTGACTACTCAGCATGGACATCTAAGCTCAAGGGTGGCTACCTCTTGATGCGAACAGAGTGGGAACAATGTAACCAGACATTCAGCGAGCACGGAATGCGGAGATTTGCCGACTGGCTGCGATACTACAACAACCTGGACATCAGTCCATTCATCAAAGCCATAGAGCAGATGCGGGAGTTCTACACAGAACGAGAAATAGACATCCTCAAAGATGCGGTGTCTCTCCCAGGTGTGTCACTGCAGTACCTCCTACATGGAACAGCTCAGCACATGCCGGATGTTAGCCTCTACTCTCTGGGCAAGGAGGCCTACGAGATGCTGAAGGACGTGGTTGTTGGAGGGTCCAGCATCGTGTTCACCAGATACCACGAGGCAGGTGTGACATGCATCCGCCAGAGTGAGTGGGTCTGCCAACGTCTACTCGGCTACAACTCAAATGCTCTGTACCTGTCAACGATGGCCAAAGGGATGCCCTGTGGTAAGGAGACAGCGTGCCATTGGTCCGGTGCCAGTGGTGTAGCCAGCTTTAAGGAGGAGCTCCTAGCAGACCGCTGGTTTGGATTTGCTGAGGTGGATATAACCCATGGCCGGAGGTCACTGCTGTATACTGCACTATAGACTATGAGGTCAAGCGCCCATTCGAGTGGTTCGTGGAGAATGTTAGGGAGGCCCGCCGCTCGGGAGATGTAGATAAGAGCAAAGCGCTCCTGGCAGATCTCTTCAAACTCCTTGGCAACAGTGCCTATGGGAAGATCATCGAGGCCCTAGAACGCCATAGCAACACCAGCTTCACGAAGGATGAACGCGTGGTAGACAAGGCCCTGCGTAGTGCATGGTTCGAAGATCTCAAGGAGATCGGTGATTCATACGAGCTCCAGAGTCGCAAGCCGAGAATCACTATTCGAAGGGCCTGCCAGGTGGGGATAGCCGTTTATGAGCTCGCGAAGCTGTGAATTCTGGAGTTCTACTACGACATCCTCAATCACTATGTAGCTCGTGACAGCTTTGAGTACCTGACTCCACGTATATCGCTATAGCAGGCTCCAACCTCGATGATGTCATTCGCCCTGAGATGCGAGCAGAGTACCAGACTCATAAGCGGGACTGGCTAGCTTGGGACAAATGGTCTGGACGGACTCCAGGACTGTTTAAGCTCGAGTTCGAAGGCTCTCGTGGCATCGCCCTCTGCTCCAAATGCTACTACGTGGAGAGCGCAGCTGCAAGTAAGTGCTCAGCTAAGGGAATGTCAAAGCGGCAGAATGCGGTCTCTTGGCAGAGGTTCTACAGTGCCCTACATGGCGGGGTGGACAGAGCTAAAAATCTAGGCCTACGCATGCATAACCAGGGTGTGGTGACGTATGCGCAAGAAAAACTCGGACTCTCTGCTTACTATGATAAGCGCCATGTGCTTCTACCGGCTTCTTCCCGATTAGCTTGGTAACCTCGGCATTGGATCTCTCCACCACAGCAAGCAGCCCTTTCACACATACTCTAGAACGTTCACTCAGTACGGCCATTTCCTGGGCATATTGGTGTGGGAACAGTCTCTCTGCCAGTGTCAGATTCCACCGCTCAACGATAGCCTGGGCACGGTGATGCCCTACCTCGCCTCGCCTAACTGCCACACCGTGTTTCTGCATGAGGGCTGCAGTCTCCCCTCTGAACTCCTTACCCTCATCCACCTGCAAAAGTTCCGGCCACTGGAGGGGATTTTCCGAAGCCTCGTAGACACCCTGGAATGCCTGGGCCACCTGGCCAGCTGACTTGTCTGTGAGTGGTACTGCCGCCTTGTACCCTCTGGTGACATCGACGATGGTGAGGGCATACTTGTAGGTCTTACGACCAACCAAGTCATGTGGAAGGAAAAGAACATCTGCCTGGTGAACTCTGTTCGGAACAGTTTCCTCAAAATGGGCATGCCTGATGTGCCGTGGACGAGGTCTGTATATCTGCCACATTGCCTGGTGGCTGAGACACCGGCTAACTGTCTCCAATGTGAAGTTGTGGCCCTTGCGTTGTGCCGCCTCGAGTAGTTGAGGGGGATGGTAATATCCACCAGGCTGATAGTAGAGTTCCTCAAGAAAGACGGAGCTCCCGGATTTTATCACTGACACCCACTCCCGTCCTGTCACGCACGGCCTGGGCGAACTCTAAACAGATGAACAGATGGCCATCATTTATTCGACGAACACTGAAGACCTCCTCAAACACCTCCGTACACCAGTGTCTAGTCTCTGCTGGATCCTCACTGAACGGTGGTTTATCGATTAACTCTCGGAAGTTAAGTGTTTGACCAGGTCGTGCACAGGCGCTATCATTATATAGCATGGCTTAAATGTTCGGCGGCCCAGATGGCCACGAGTGCTATGGCAACATATTGTAGCCAAGGGCCTGCGACGCCGAAGAACGTACCTACTCCTGAGGTGATGGGTGGTATGGCTTCAGAAATCTTCTCCACACCATGGAGAGCATTGTTGGCGATCTTGCAGACCGTCTCGCCAACCTTCATTGTGAACAGAGCGATCAGAGCCCCAACTGCTGCCAGTGGCCCGATAGAACCTTTTACGTAAGTGGGATAGATTCCTTTCGCTCTGTGTATTGGCTTGTGGGATTCAGGCTCTACATCATCATAGTCACACGCGGTCTCCGCTACATCGTAGTCGTCTGCATCATAATCATCCTCATCATAGTCCTCATCATCTATATCCTCGACTGGATCTTCATAAGCCTCTGGTACATACATATCCGTCGCTGGGGTAGCTACATAGTAGCTTTAAACTGTAGTCTATAGCATGGCCTCCACAATCTTGAATGCGGGCGTGTTTGCCTTAGCGAACTGGGGACTCAGCTTCACTGACAAGAAGGCGGCCGAGATCGAGCGTGAGCATCATAACCAGGCGATGGAGATGCTGTCTAAGGAGAAGTTTGAGTACAGCAAAGCACTCGAGAATATGCGCCAGGGTGAGGCATGCTGACGACAACTCCGAGCTCAGGCCAACCAGAGCCTCAACACAGATGAGTCTCAATGAGTACTACGAGGCTGTAAAGATACCTGAGTCAACGCTCGACTATGAAGCATCGACAGGTCAGAAGACAGCAGAGCTTATGGTAGTGGTGGCAGCTGCAGCGGTGATGACAGGAGTCATGCTCTACGCACGCTCAAGCTGAATACCTGATGTGTTCGACATGCATACCTTAGCATAGCCAAAGTAAAGTACCGTCACGCCTAATGGGCGAGTCCCAGCTATGAGGTTTCCGATGTTGAAGCTGAGCCGGTTGCCCTGATTAGGTGGAATGTTACTGCCCCCGAAGTGGTGACGGCCCTCGAGTACTGACTCGAGGTCATTGCTTCCACTGGTCAGTCGCAGAAGTGCATATGACTTAGTCTTCTGTCTGTAGAGTTAGCAGTCAGCCAGCTCACATACCTCACCAAGACCATTGGTCCCAGCAACCACAAGCTTGAAGTCGTCTAGGTTATCCACCTGCTGGATGGCTCCTCCCTTCTGAACCAGGACCGCAACAGCGACACAGTCCGATGCACCACGATGCAATGTCAGCTCTACCCATTGGTTAGCTGTGGCTTGGACCTGCTGGTGTTCTCGCTCCACATGCACGATCCGCTGTTTGGAACCCATTTGCTTCAGTTTCTGGTCATTCTCGTCATGTCAGACATGAAGTCTTAGAGCATTCATCGTCGCATCTGCGAGCTGCTCAGTGTAAACCCGGAGGAACAGCCTATCCTGCATGGCAGCCGGATTCACGTGTGTGTTCTTGAGGAGGGTTAAGAGTGGAACTGCCACAGGCTTCTCGACACCTGCATGTAGTTCGAATTCCATGAACCCCTCATTGCACCCCACAGCGTAGTACCCCTTTCCCTTCGCATAGATGGTTGGTCCACGAGCCAGTGGACCTAGGACTCAGTACTCATCGTTCACATAGGTGGTGTCCACGGTGCTGTTGCTCTGCATGATCTCCCACTTGTTCAGAACCTGCAGGAGCTCTACCGTCTGTTCTATTGTGCTCTGAAGCTTGAACTCGAGTGTCATGCTCGTGATCTCGTGGATCTGTGCCGAGATTGCAAAGTCGATGTACTTCCCAGCAGCGGACACCAGGTTCTCATCATGTATACTGGGTCGAATGACCATCAGGCAGTCCTTCCAAGGATCAGTGCGGTGTGATGTCGCGGGTTCAATGGCCCCCATCTGGATGTTGAACATACTGCAGCATGTTTAAAGTCTGGGTATATAGAGGGTTTAAACGGCTGCCATGTTTGGTAAAGTTCTCCAGCAGATTGTCTATAGGCAGCAGGACAAGTCGGCATGACAGTCAGCATGACAGCCATGACGTGCACTGTCCCACTGTGACAGGATCCGAGGACTGCTTCGTGACATCAACATTATCCACGAGCGAGCTAAGGTTACACCTCCATCTGATGCGGAGATACTGGCCACCGTAGAGGAAGGAGCGCCAGCTCATAGTACAAAAGAACTCCTGACTCGGATACTCTACCAGAAGTTTGACAGCACCCAGGGCAGGGCACTCATCCTACCTGTGGCCCAAACCAACAGTCCTGTTATTCTAGCTCTCCAAAGGGCGAGGCTCGATCCTAAAGATCTAGTAACGGTCGGGAAGTGGGCTACCGTATTTAGCCTCCATAGCCAGGAAGAGCGAGATATGCTGGATAACCTCCAGTCTGGTGCAAATAACTACTTCAGGGAGGAGGTCAGTGCCGCTGTAACAGAGAGCCATGACACCAGTCATGCAGAAGGTACTCAGGAGGGGTTCACTGTTGGCCGCAAGGAGGCTATTGCGCACATCTTCAGCGAAAGAGGGCGCAGGAGATTGGCCAGTAATCTACAAGCATTTCTGAAATTCCCAGATAACTACGAGGACTACCTCATCAAATCCACTCACAAGCACGATGCTAGTCGTGCATGGAAAAAGTGGGTCTTCCATGAGAAGTTCAAGAAGAAGAGAGTCCTAGACTCTAATCCTCAGTGGATAGAGTTTCAGCAACAGGCTTCTGACGAAACTGCCAAAGTTCCTCAAGCTTCTGACGAAGTTCCTCAAGCATCTGACGAAGTTCCTCAAACATCTGATGAAGTAGCAGAGACTGCGGACGAAGTAGTGGAGACCACGCAGCCTTCTGATGAATGAAAAAAGTTGCGGCCGACAGTCTGTCAGCGATGACGCATAGAGCAGACTAGTTTCCTGGCTGGATTCAGCTTGTAGGGGAAGGTCTGTGCCTTTTCCAGAGATGGCTTGAAGTGTGACTGCTCACTTGTCTCCTTGTTGCTGAAGATGAAGCGGTACAGCTCAGCTGCCCTCTGTACACATGCAATAAAGTCCCCTTTGCTCTCCTTGAGGGTTATGCTGTCGTATATGGTCTCGAGCAGGGCACGTCCATACTTTGAGCTGAAGCATAGCAACCGGGCATTGTGGCGGATGTCCAGTGAGATATCGCAGGTGTACTTCTGAAAGAGGATGAAGACAGTTATCTTTGTGTGCCGGACGTGCCTGGTGATGTTGCTGAGGTAGGTGACTGTCTTCTAGTCCATTGCAGGGTCATCGATAACTAGAACAAGTGGTTCTGTCAGTCGGGCTGCCAGAAGCTTCTCCACCAGTGCTTGCAGGTTCTGCATGAACATGTGGTCTTGGTGATTGAGCCATTGTACCATTGATCATTACTTTCCACCGCCTCAGCGGCGGAGTCAGACACCAGAAGGATGTATTGAGAGTGTAGATGTTTGGCCAGGAGAGCCCGCAGCAAGATGTTTTTCCTATGTCCTGATGGGGCAATGATCAGCACCACCTGCCCAGCATTGGCCGGCCTACTGTAGAATGGTACAGACATGCATGCGGAGGATGGTTAGCACTTGGTCGGCAGTAGCCTCATCTATATCTGGGAGACTAAGCGGCAGTACTTCCTGCACCAGCTCTTTTGCCTGCAGAGCGGGGAATTCTGCACCTCCGGCGGATACAAAGGATGCGATGGAGGCATCAAGCATGAAATCCCAGCAGCAGCTGAGAAGATAGCATAGAGGGCCTGTGTCAGCACCCACAGTGTCTAGTACACCCAGTATCTGTATGATACATGCACGGGAAGCCATGACTATCCTGTGGTCTTAAACGGCAAACCAAAGAACCCTGACTTCTTCACCTCTGGTAGCTGGAGGCTGGCGGTAGCATCTTTTTTGCCATCAACAGTGATATTCCTGAGGCTGGTGGTGCCTACCCTTAGATTCTCTCATTCCTATTGGAATGAGCTCCGTGGTTTCAGGAGATCCGTAACCAGGTCTTGTGCATAGGACTCAGCCAAATCATTGATGGCACCAGCCTCGTCGACTCTGAGCACACCGAGCATCGTTGCCCTGTCTTTGATGCCCATCCCCTTGTATAAAGTCTTGGCCTTGTTAATGGCCGATTGTCCTACCGTATCAGTGTTCCCGATGAGATCTCGGGCTGGGATGGTACCTCGGATCGCCCACCGGTCTCCCTTCTCATCGAAGTCTAGGAAGGAGATAGGGCAACAGTGTCCTCTGAACCGAGGCGTGCCTCGCCCAAGTGAGCAAGATAGCCTAGCTCTTTGCTTTCTAGGTCTGTGAGTGACAGAGTCATAGTGCTATATACACCGCTTAAACCTACTAGTCATACCCCCAGTGAAATAGTTGGGCATAGGAGGACCACGCAGTCAGCCAAGGGAATAGGTAGCAGTGCTCAGGGTACTGGCCCTCTGCAGGGGCATGCCTTGTGGGCGGGCCACAATTCCGGGGTATTGTCGATCCTCAGTCCGTGTGCTCGACTATGAGCTACACACTGCCCTCTGGCACGCCATGCCTCATATGCTGCAGCAGTCTCGTGATCCATCTCTCACTATTCAGAAGGGATAAATGTAGGTGACGATGATCTCAGCCATTGCACTCGTTGCTAGCCCTAGCACCACAGCCTCCATTAGTGTAACACGTTCACCCATGACCTTGGCAGCAACAGTGTAGGAGGCACCACTGAGGGCGATCTTTGGGATGGGGTGAGTTATTCTGAGACAGTGCCCGGCCACCCCACTCACCACTGTCATCTTCACCACGGCCACATTCGCCGCCACATTACTGGCGACATGGACTGCCAGAGGTTTTGCTTTGGTCAGTAACTTCTGTGTCTTGGTTCGCAGCAGGTTCTCCACCTTCTGAAGACTCGCCTGGCTCTCGGGCAGTTGCTTCACGATCTGTACAGTTGACGTCATTGTTTAAGCCCTGAGTATACAATGCTGTTAAATGTCTGCGTCCCCTGTCGAGAGAGCTAATAAGATCTTCCCAGTCTGCATCTGCCGGGTGGCCGGGTTGGTACTCAGGAATATTCATCTCTCTATTGAGACATCTTAAACATGTCCGGGCTCACGCTATGCGAGAAGTACTATGAAGTCTTCCAGAGGGAGTTGAAGGACTACAAGAAGAAGACCCCAGATGAGCTCGCTCAGCTCTCCGGTGCTGAGCTGACAGAGGAGCTGACAGCTGTGAAGCTCTATCTAGGATTTGGTAAGGGCCAGATCTGCTTCCTCGAATGCCTTATCATGGGCGGGAGTATCATCGAGCAGCTCCTGTGAGCTAACGGTTTCTACAAGGATCTGGAGTATCTGTCAGATGTGTTCCAGCAGTTGCAGACCTCCATGGCCTCACCTGACTCGGAGCTGAAAAGGCTCTGCGATACTACAAGCTGGAAAAAGTTTGCGCTGTGGAACCATCCAACCCTTGGATATGCATGTTGGCAGCGTGTATAAGGGCTGTAGGGCAGGCCAAGCTGGTTCAGTGTCTCACCGTGGTCCCCACTGCTACTGTAGAGAGGCAGGATAGTCTTATAGCTGATTTGCTAGCGGCGGAGTAGGTTGATCCCGAGCGCCACGATAGCTAGGCCTGACAACACTCGTAGAGCTACCATGGGAAGCGGTGTCATGTCGACTGGCTGCAGTGTCGGGGTCGGAGCTGCCATGGGAAACGTCATGTCGACTGGCTGCAGTGTCCGGGTCAGAACGACTGTATGGCCTGTACTACGCATAGGTGCGTTGATATCAGCCAAAGTGGACACCGGGGGAACTCCCCTCGACTATCATGTTGTTATAGCCCATGACTTGGAGGTCCTCGATTTTCACGATCATGTTGCTCAGAATCAACCGTAGCTGTGGTGAAATAGCAAAGTCAAGTTTGCGATGGGCCTTCTGCAACCCCTGCTGGAACTTAGCAATAAGGACTGCTGGGATATGCCATGATGATCATATCTTCAACGCGACTGATGAACATGGCCTGGACCTCTGCTCCGCTGACACCATCTATGGAATGACGCAGCTTGGTCTGTGCTGTAAGGAGGCAGTAGCACAGTGTTTCCAGGGACTGGTTTATCCAAACGATCCATGCCGGCGTGAGGCCTGAGGTGGTGTGTGGGACAAAGTACTTCCACACAACTGGATAGTCCTGCCGCAGGCCAGTGATGTGCATATTTTGCAACAATGCTCCAGGGTCGGAGTCTGGATTGAATGAGAATGTCGCTGTCTTCCGGCGGCCTACTCATCGGGGTGTTCGATAGGGGAATCCTGAGTAGTCACGTCTCAGGTCACCATACATAACCCTTAGGCAACTGTTGTCACCACAATGCCACCGATGGTCTGGGTGAGCGCTGAACTCTCTCTGTAGTCTGCTGGCCGCTGAGATGCTATGACTGTTGAGCTGTGGGTCGAAGTCGTTTGTATCAGGGAGGCTTGCACCCAGCTCATGGAGGATTCGTCGCACCATGAAGTACACGTGGAATCTGAGACAGCTGGCAATGAGCACAGCTTCAGGAATATCAGAAAAGGAGTGAAGCAGGGTGGAACTTACTCCACATCCTGCCGTGGCACACCACATGGCAAAGTTCAGCTGCTTATTCCAGTATGAGAGGCTTGGAGCAGCCATCCAAGTATGAGCTTGTTTCGCATCCTTGATGGTGATTGGGCGGTTGGTCAGTGGTCGTGGGTTGACGGAGAAGCTGGTTCTGGACTGTCCATCCACTGTGATGGAGAACGGTGTTAGCTCTGGTATATCATCCAGGAGACCTCTCAGGCCAGTCAAGGGTGTACCCAGGAGGGGCGATTGGCTCCGGATGACTGTCATGAGGTTCAGTGGGAAGACCATCTATACTGGTGTCCTTAAAGCTACCGTACAGGCAGCACACTATTTGTAGTCGTCTCGACTCCAGAGACCAGCGAGGGACCTCGCCGTAACATCTCGTTTTTTACCTCCTCCATATCAACCCACCCGCTGGAGCATTTGAGGTATTGCTGTCGCACTTTAGGTTTCTCCGTGTGGTACAGGGCTTGGACCTTCAATATATGGTGGCACTCTTCATCGGAGACCTGGCCCTCCTCGAGCGCTTTGCTGACAGACTCGTCGATAGTCCGTAGCATACTCTGTGTCAGTGTCACGTACTTAGCATGCTTCTCCAGCCTCCTTGTGATCTGCCACTGCGCCACCCCAAGCCTGTGGCCAAGACAGTGGTGGCTAGTGTCACGCCACCCAGCGGGATGGCGACGAGGGCACCCACCCCTGTTGTGAGAGTGGCCACAGCTGCCACACCAGCACTGGCTCCAATCACACCTGCAGCAGTGGTTGTACGTGCGAGGACGTTGTATGCCATCTTATATCGCCTGCGCATTCTGCTGTACTTTTCTGCCTCACAGACGAGATTCTGTCTGATGGTATCTATCTGCTAGAGTCGCCAGCCATGGATGGTACCGCCCTCGTCATCAGTCAGGGTGGGGTATAGTTCTGGTTGCTTCCACCACTCTGATTTTGCCATAGTATATCTGGAGGCTTAAACAGGCATCACCTGCAGAATCTGCTCATAAGTCATAGAAGGGTTCATTTTGGAGAGCCTGGCGAACAGTACCAGCTTGCGGGTGTTGAGACAGACGTCTCTTAGACAGCGTTCATCCAGCACAATAACGGGTGCCAGTAGCTTTCTGAGACGTGACATCTGAAACTTCACCTTATCACCAAGATAGTAGGTCCGCCGCTGGATGGCTTCTTGGTCTTACACTTCTGTGCCATCTCCTCTTCCCGCTGTATGACCTTTGGCTCATCCTCGTCTGAGAAGACACCTGGCTCATCCTCGTCTGTGAAGACATCTGGATCATCGTCGTATGTGAAGACATCTGGCTCATCGCCATCTGTCAAGACTCCTGCATCCCGCTTACTCTTCTTCAGGTGGTCCTGCCAGTATTTAGAAGCTTCACTGTTCCTTCGCCTCCTTGCAATGATCGCGTTCTGTTGACACCAGCTCTCCGCTGTAGTTGCTCTCCTTCTTGTTGCAGTGCGAGCATCTGTTCGTTTTGTGCAGGGGTCATGAAGGGGCAACCCTCTTTCATCATCTCGGCAAAGGTCAGATAATACCGGTATGATATCATGTTGTCATCAGGTCAATGAGTAATAAGAGTGTAAACTCTAAATGGGCGTCCGATATCCCATCCATGCTGGCATATATGTTAATGGAGGGGGTGTCAAACAGGTGATTTACAGGTGTGAACAGGCTAGGACTGATAGCTTTCCATAGGTTGCTGTTGGCACCTGGGAGATACTCTATCACGTCCAGGCCGATTTCTACCAGTGAGCTGCTGTGTGCACTGCCCAGAGGTTGATGTAGCACATCGGCGTGTATGTATGTTGTGACCCGCTGGGGCACCTCGAAGAGGACCCATTCTACATGGTACTGTACCACCCATCTCCCCTCTAGAGAGGGTGAGATTACGTTCTCACCAACGGAGAGCAGCAGTCGGACAATCGGCATGGTTATATGTCTTGTTTAAACCCCTCCTATAGCATGCTATGGAACCCATATTTTCTCACTCGACTGGTCTTGCTGACCTGGCAGATGTGTATGCAGTTGATGCTGCCAAGGCAGAAGAGAGCGATGGCAAGTCATTCGCCCTACAGTACGAAGCAAGCTCAAAGGCATTCTCCCTCCACCCCATTGGTGGTGATGGGGTGGAGCTGCTTACAGACCTCAAGGATGTGATGAAGGGGCGCCTTGGTCGCAACATAGATGGCCACAAGATCGTGTTTCGGAACAATTTCCCGAAGAGGATACAGAGGTGGCAGACATCAACACCCTAAATAGCAACCTCAGCTTTCATCTGGTCAAAGCCTATTCGAACGCTACCCCGCCGGTGGCCCATGATGGCCTGCTATTGACCCTGGCAAAAAACCTGCAGTTCATATTTGAGAAGAATGAAGTGTGGTACCGTGCTGGACCTGGGGTTGACTGGCAAACATGGTTGCCCCTATATAGGCCTCCCACAGTCATTGACATTGAGGTTACTCCCCTCTCCACTGTTGTGAAAAAGGATGGGACAGTTCGAAAGCTCTACAATCGGGGATCATCCTTCCTCACCTACATAGGTGAAGGTGTCTCCCTGACGAGGGTGGGTCACCGGATCGGGGTTACATGAAGAAAGCTCCTGCTGCGTCGTCCATTTGATGGATCAAAAGAAGCTCTTAACCTCCAGGAGGGCATCCTATGGGTAGATGGTGTGTCACATGTCTCCAAAGCCAAGGGTGCTGTTAAACTGCTTCAGCGAGTCGGACTCACTAGCCCGCAAATGACTCATATAATCCTAGAGCTACGTTTCTTAGCCGGAGGCTAAGTGAAGCAGCTAGCCCCTGCCCTTGAGGGGATGAAGACCACTATCGAACCGGATGGAGCAGGGCTTGGCTTGATCTGGCACAGATATTTCTCGAGGGGTTCATTCTGTTCAGTTTAACTCTTCATATATAGCAAAGATTCTCATCATACTGCTCGTTCTGGCGTCTACCGCAGTGGCACAGAGCGCTGAGACTGCCATGATATTGGATGCCAAGTGGGCCCACTTCCTTGATGCCCCCCCCCCCTCCAGTACAATCCTTGGGTCGACCCCATGCAGAGAAACATTTACGACTGCTTTCACCCACGTGAAGAGATCGAGTCTGTCTGCCACTTCTGTGGTGTGGAGAGGGTAGGGCGTGGGTGTCTGCTGGAGACACATGCTCAGCACCAGATTCTCTGCATAACATGTGCACATCCCAGAGTCTGCCATGGTGCAAATGCTAAGCACTTTTGCATCCTGCCAGGTGAGCGTTGTCAAGGTAGGTGGAAGACACTATGGGTGGTCCCATCATGCCGATGCGACTCTGGCAGAGACTACGTGTTTGTCTGAGCCTACACAGAGGCCAGCCACTGGCCAGTATCCTGAAGAGGCTCTCCTGGACATGTGGGATCCGGGGGAACACCACCTAGAGGCATACATCACCCACGATTACATGTCTCAAATCCTATGCATCAGGGATTGAGAGGGCGGTGGGGGCCACGGATTGCCGAACGGCGGCCAGTTGAGGGAGGTGGTATCATTTTAATCCCGACCCTACTACTGATAGACAACATTTTGTTATTATTCAGTAGATTCCGCTCTTGATTTTAGGAGCAAGTACAACGCTTTTACAGAATCATTGTTCAGCACTGATTTTCTTATTATTCAGTAGATACCACTCTCGATTTTTAGGAACAGTTACACTGTGTTTACAGAATCATTGTCATTGGAATCAGTTTAGAATCGCACCACGTAGGCACACTCGTTAACATTAGGACACGCAGAAGATGTATTGTTGAGTACTTTTTACACTACACGTAGGAGCTATCTTTCAGTAGTATTTTAAGTAGTATTTTATCGTGCCATTACTATTTGTAAGTGCCTTGCTGATGCTAAGAAGGTGACTGCATGCCTTAGCAACGGTTCGAGCATTGTGACGTCATAATCTTTCTGTATCGATTAATTATCTAGCACATCCGGACTCCATTTGGTTAGGCTAGGATAGGTGAACCAGATATGGTTTCAGTTTTTGGATGCAACTAAACAAGTACTCGAACAGCTTTATGATAACAGTGGACATTTAGCAGTTGAACATACTCGTGGAATCCACATCCTGAAACTAAATTTACTAATCCGGTTTCACATAAACCAAGTGTAGCATTATGGAGAAAAGACGGGCCATCCTTAACACAGGGTAGTTTAAACTTTAATTTTACTTGATCGATTTAGTTAAAACTTGATCTCCGTCGTCCATGATATTGACCCGTTCAATTTAGCCAAATTCAGTCTAGAAACTCGGACACATTTATAGGACAAAGGTCATAGATCAAGGTCATCAAGTAAATTCACCCATACTCGCCCGGTAGTTAGAAAGGGCATTCTGCTTTCAATAGAAAGGTGAGATAGGCTCTTTCATCTCCTAACTACCAATTTCAAGATCTTTCTTATGCTTTTATACTTAATCTTATTTATCAGCTGTCTCAGGATTTTGTCACTAGGAGTCCCAGCCCGCTTGCTTATATAGTTCTGAGAATAACTTTCAGGTGAAAACATCTTGATTACTTGTCCAATAAGCGGCACAAGGTTCTTTACTTGAACAGGTTATCCTAGGATGGTAGGCCCAATGTGCTTATAGATAGTGTCCGAGCATTGTTGACTTTCAACATCAGTTATCAAATATTTAAGCCATATAGAATTTATATTGGAGTGTTGTTGTCAGAGTGTGCTCAATCGCTATCATTGGCAGTACAGAACCTAAGCATCGCTAAACTGTTGCCAGATTGTTACCAGCACAACATTTCCAAAATAACTGTAGGCATTATTGCCAGATAGTGCGCTAAATTTCTATCACATATGGTACAAAACTCTGGCCATAAGTTAACTGTTGCCAAATTATTTATGATTTAAACTTAGTCGACTGAGTTAGCCATTGTATAGGTTGCTTAGTTGACATTTATTTTCAATTTATGCCAAGTTTGATGTAAATCATCCAGTCAATTCTCAATTGACTTATATATAAGTTGTCCTTGATACAACTGCTCACTTTACACTACACGTTAGTGGGATAAATTTAACCCCGGACTAAGCATTGGAGTAAGAAATTATAAGCTAGTTATTTAGCTATTTAGCCTTTATAAATCCTAAGAGCATTCAAGTTGTTTGCTAACTGAGGACTACTTGTGTAGACTAAGAAGTTTGCACAATCCTAGTGTTCAACCAACTTGGTGTAATCTACCTTTGCTTAGCCTTGTAGCAAAACATTTTGGACCATTGTTGATTGGTTTGGATCCTTTTTGTCCTTTTGGACCGATTTTGACCATTCTTTACTGTTTAGATCGGGTTTTTAAAATTGTTTTTAAAATTTATTTTGGTCCCTTTTCACTACTTTTGACGACTTTGAACAATTTTGGTTGTTTTCGATTGTTTTTGATAATTTCTGATGATTTAGAGCGTTTTCATCATTTTAAATTTGTTTTACCATTTTGATTTTTCTCTAATCTTGAATATTTTTAATGCTTTGGGCGGACATTTTTATGCTTTTTCACAGTTTTGGATCATTTTTTTTTTACCATTTTGATACTGAATTGTTAGGGGTGATTAACGCTTTTACTGCTGAATTACAAGACTCAACACCTGTTGAATTGCAAGTGTCAGTTAACCCTTTTACTGCTGAATTGCAAGTGTCGGTTAACACTATGACTGCTGAATGACAAGTGTGATTTAACCCTTTTACTGCTGAACTGCAAGGTACAATTAACCCTTGTTAATCCGATGTGTGGCCGCGAATTACTTAGAGAATCTTCCAAATTCTCTAAGTACGATCACAAATTCAACACTTCATCAGCCTCCTCCTATGGAGTGCAAAACTTGCTGGCAAAATAACTTAGATGATCTAGCACTATTTCAGTCCCAGCTACTAAAACAGTTACAAATGTCACAAAATATAAGACAAACTAGTTACAGAACAGACAGGACAAAGTCACAGAAAAAATTACTCTAGCTCCGAAGATGTATGCACCAACGAGCTGTCTTACAAGGTTTGCAATAACACCAACAAAGCATCAGTTGGTGCATATGTGCTACAGCCAATACAAAGGGTGGCACATACTAATGTTGAATCACAACCTACTATGCAACGCACATACGAACATGGGTTAGCTGGCACTTTGTACAACATGGCGGGAGCGCTAAACCAAGGAGGAGATGCACATGTGCCCCTTTTGGCGCCAGCACAAAGGTGTCCGAATAAATATGTACGCTCACCAATCTTTGATGAGTAAGTTAGCTTGTCAGATTATCTTAGTCAATTTGAAGTAATAGCTGATTTTAATGACTGGAGTGGCGAAGACAGAGGAGCGCACTTAGCAGCTAAGTTTATGGCCAAGGTGCTAAGAGTACTTATTGATATTCCAACATTCTATCGGATGTCATACGAAACCTAAAGGAAGCCATGCAGTTGCGTTTTGGCGACCATGCTGAAGAGGAAATGAATAGAATACAACTATGTACCTTTGAAAGAGTTAGCCCAAGACATACGCAGATTATGTGGCCTCCCGGGGTACGCACTGCTCCGTACAGTCATGCTGTACATTGGTACCACAGGTGCATGGTACGTCATCCCGATGCTGCTGGTTAGATGGCCTCAGGGATATTGGCGAATAACCACGTCTCTCTGGACTCCACAAAGACTGACATCTAGAGTCAGTGGAACGATCACGTTCCAGTGGGGCAGTGCAACCATTGCTGCTAAAGTTGGACCACACCGTTTCGTCCTAGCTGTGGGTATCACCGGTATGTCGGTTCATTATTACTAATTTAGATTTGAGAATAATGAAAGTATACTATAGTGACCAAACAATCATACTCGTTTGCTGCTAATTTAATAAATATGTAAAAACGGAATAGTGTTGTTTGTTCTATATCTCACCAGAGGTACCTCACAGATCTCTGATCTGTATATTCTGTGAGGTATCCCTGCAAAGGAGGGTCCTAGCACAGATTCTTTAGCAGGTTTAATATAAACTATAGTTACCTCAGGCTGGCCAAATTATCTTTGGCTGTAAGAGGAAAGCGCCTCGCGTGGGCCACCATCAGAGGAAAATGTCTACAACGCCGTAGTGGAGGAGATGCGGCAAAAAGGGCCACTCTCCTATTCAAACAATGCTAAGAGTGAGAAAATGAATCAACCTAGTGTAATTATTGGTTATTGGGTTGTACGCTGGTTTACGTGACAATGGGGTGGATGATGTCTGAAGAATTCAACACTGTCACCTTATGTGAGTTAAAGATACTGCTTTAGTAGATGCCGCTTTATTTCTGCGGCCCTTCTTAATGGAGATAAACTAACAGTTTGTTATTAGTTCCAAACATTCAAGGTTTGGACCACAAGTCCACTCCCTGGAGCTAACGTTTATCTGCTTTAGGATTAAGAAAAAAATGCACTGCTGGGTCAGGCTATTATAATTATATTCTTGCAGTGATTCCTAATTTGACAAAAAGGCTTAGCTAATAGGTATCCGAAGATACAGGGGGGAGTGCGTGGTCATCAACACTGATTCTGACCGTCAAGAAACCCGAATAGTTTCTTAAATTAGTCCTAACCAACGTGGTGGAGGGAATCCAAACAATTGATAGGCCAGGTAGCCAGAGAAGCATAGGAAAAGACAACTACTCAATATATAGAATTTAGGAGGAACTGAGGTATATGGCCAATTATGAAATCTCGCCGGTGCGCATGATGCAACGGAGCCGCAGCACTCAGAAAAGCGGCTTTACACAAACAAGTCTCGTTTAGAGTAGTCATCGCCAGCTACTTTTACACCTATCCTAATGAGCTATCATAGTTAGCTTTAGTGTCTGCATGCCATGTTCGCTGGTGAAAACATGAACAGCGACCTTAGTGAAAAATTGTTGCTGTAGGGGAAAAACAAGGTGGTGTGTTTGTTGTTGGTGTATATTGTAACCTAAGCGAAGTGCGGTCCAAGCATTTTTGTAGAAATAATATATATATCTAACTAAACAAAATGTATTAACTTGAATGGCGACTGCCATATTACATAACTATACAATACAGTAAAAATAATGAGGTAAAATCCAACCTTGCGGTGCCTGTTAGCCATCAGCACTTTACAAATAAAATAAGTATATACACTAAAATAATAATAAAGGTCACATCCGACCTTGCGGTACCTAATAGTCGTCGATACCTACTTTGAAAAACAGTCAAATAATAATATTGCCGAGCACCTATTAGTCATCAGTGCAAATATTCTGGGCCAGGTACGTTCCAAGCACGCCCCCCCCCCCCCCCCCCCCGGGTAGGACGATACACATGTATAAAGCTGTATATGAGAGGTTCGTAAAACGACTAAGTCCGAGAGATCGCCTAGTGCGCATGTGCGGGCGCCAGAGATTGCTAGACAATGCGGGTTAGCATTGGGTAGAAATAGCATCTTATTTTGTACCGAGTTGGTACACGTAATTACTTTAAATTACACCTTTCTCGCCAGTTCTTGGTCTCGATCATGACCAGAATGAAGCGAGGATTCCCAAACTCTTTACCATTTTAAAATCTTTTAAAAATTGACCGAGTTATGGCTAAATGAGCCATCAAATTTCTATCGAAATATTGAACCCCATAGGCTTAGCGCATGTATGCTCTCAGTGCATGGTTATGATAGCGCCTCTGAAGCACGCTTACTGATTGGCTATGGCACTCCAGCTGTTACGTCACAGGCAGTATAAAAGGGGATAAAAAAATCAGATTTATCAGCAGTCAGGTAGGTGGTGGTGAGGTGCCTGGTCTGAGAGGACGAATCGATAGTACTGCTAACTACAACAGATACTAACAGCTGCTGTGATGCCATTCAGTTTTCAGTATTCGTCGTCTCTAGGGCACACGCCACTACATCCACAACTGCCGGTTTTTGTAAGCTTCTGGAAAGATATCACACGGGGGAAATAAAGAAATTAAAGTCAGGTAGTCCAAGCCACTACTTCCGCAATGGGACCTTTCTTGCAGATGGGCGTTTTGGCCCTGATATCCAATATGTGGGGCAAGTGACGTGCTCTGTGATAACTTGCCAGATCCACTTCCGCAAATGTTCTGCACTATTCCTGAGAGTGAGCCACATGCATAGTGTGCCTGCAGTTTTTCCTAGCAGCCAACCTCCGTATCATGCTATCTCGCATTCCGATTGTGTTACGTTACAACTATTGTGACTCTAGAACTTTTTCCTTACCGATGACTAATAGGTACTCTGTTATTATTATATTATTATTGTATTACCTTTGTGTAACAGGTACTGATGACTTAAGATCACATTTTTATAGTTTATTATTATGTATATATTATCCTTATTTTCGTGCCTGTAAGCACTGTCAAGGTCGAGTGACCTTATATTACTCTATTATTCAAAGATAGTGATACGGCAGTAGCGATCCATGTTATATGTTTTGTTTATTTTATATAAAAACTCTTGGACCGCAGTATCACTGTACAGCAACAACATCTGTACCACCTTGTGGTACACAACATCAATTTTTCATGTTCTCATTATGCGAACATGACATGTGATCAATTAAACCTGGGCTGTTCTAACTCGATAGAATAGGTTTAAAGTAGTAGGGATGATTACCCGATAGGAGACATTTCGTGTTACTCTCTTTTCCCGGAGTAGCAGATATGTAATAAAGTGATGATCACCGCATACACCCCTTTGTATCTTCGGATACTGGTTAGTTAGAAAACCCTTCCAAAGTAGGAAGCACTGTGAAAATATTTTATAGTTATTGGCCTGCAGTGCATCTTTGGGCGATTTTACATAACATAACGTCAGGTAAATGTTAGCTCCCCCCGGTATGAATCTCAAATGATCTGTCCCCGATTCACTGGTGACAGAAAGGATTCAGCTCTCCATCTAACTCTACAAATGACTGGGTGTGGTCTTAGAACGCACCACGCCCTCATGGGAAGGTCGCTATAGTTGGATAGTTGCATCTTTGTCCCCACCCTAAACTTACATGCGCTATTCCATGCTTATGTATTGTGATTTGTCCTTGTGCTGTTATATGTGGTCATGATGCGATGGTGACAGGATCGTTATATGATTCTGGAGATTTCACCTCATGGTATTTCCGCATGCTGTCTACTGAGGGGCATGTTCCATAGGGAGATCACACGGTCACCGAACATTCTCGGCCGTCAGACCTATATGTTAAAAACAGTTACGCTTACATTGCCATTTGTGGCTAAACCTAGACCTGGACCCAAAATCTAAATGAGAGGGTAGAAATTAGCAGAAGGACCGTATAAATAAAGCGGCAGCTACTAACACAGAATCTTGGAACTTACATAAGGTGACGGTGTTGAATTCTGTGGAAATCACCCACCCCATCTTCACGTAAAACAGCGTGCATCACAACAAACATATAACTTCTCCAGGTTGACTCTTCTACATAATATGGTTTTAACAAGAGAGTGGCCCTTTTTGCAATTTCTCTTCCTCTGCTTCGGCATTGTAGGCATTTTCCTGTGATGGAGGCCCATGCGAGGCACTTTCCTCTCGCAACAAAATAATGTTTGTGGGGGTTAATTTGGTTTATATTAAACTTGCTAAGTAGCCGTGCTAGGACCCTCCGTTGCAGGGATGCCTCAAAGATCTTATTCTCTGAGCTACCTCTGGCGAGGACCACGATGATGAGTCATCATCTTGGCCCCATGTACTGGACTTCTTCCAGGTAGCAGCAAACGAGTACGATTGTTTGACTGCTACATATATCAATTATTATATGTATTTAATTATGTCTCGATCCTAAAATGGAGCTGTGGGACTGTCAAACTGGTGACACCAACAGCGAGGACGAGGCCGTGAGGTTCAACTTTCACGGTGATGGTCGCAGGGCCCCACTGGAACATGAATGTTCCACTGGCTCTAGAATTTGGTTTTTGTACAATCCAGCAATGTGCAATACCGGATCCACAACCCCGAGATCCACAGCTGACCTGCAGCCCCATCCCGATGTACCGCACACTGGTGGTACCACGGAACGGAAGCATCTGGCGGACCAGCGTGGATGCTACAAGTGACGCCCGATGTGGGGTTCGAACACAAAGTGAACCCATGCCCACGCTCAGTACTCGCATGTTCCGGTCTCCCTTCGACTACGAACAGTACTCCCCCGACTCAGAGGTGGAGTATTACGATGGAAGGCGGTCCAAGCACTCACCAGTGCTGCACTAAATCACTCTGAATTGGAGACAACACCTTTATTACGACAACAAGAGTACTCGCCGATCAGTGAGGAGGCTTTCTGTGATGCCTCCCAGGCGGGTATGTCCTATCTGACATCCACGCTAGGCACTCTACACCTTTGCCACATCACGTACATCAGCGGAGAAGTCCGCCACGGGGGCAACGTATACATCCTACATGCCCCATAAGTTCACCGTGTCAACCTTACGGTGACCAATGGCCCGCCCCTCATGCGCCTTGGCCAGCATCTCCACCAACAAGAACTTCATCTCCTTGCTACCCTTCGGTACTGTGGTACGAATATTATAATGCGGACACACCACAGCCTAGAAATTCCAGAAGCGGCACCAACACACACCACACCCAGCGACCTCGTCATTCCCCTGGACCTCCACCATACAGAGGAAGACACATACAGCGATGTACGGATCCACCACGACGATTGCATGACACACCGCCTTCAATTCATTGTCCTATTCCCGTAAGGAATCCTGCGGGGTCATCGTTACCAACTTATTATATGGAACCTCACAGATGGAGTCTCCCGTCTCATATACACAGGAACCAGGATACACGAATCCGCATCAACAGACATCGACCTACATCTGCATTCACTCCACTCTCCTGCGCCCCCACCTGGATTTGCGCCCATAGTCCCTTATCACGGCACCGGGCAAGTTATCCTCCCACCTGAATTTAGTGGGGAGGGTGACTGGGCTAATTACAATTTGAAATTATAAGTCGCACAAACGGATGGATGGATCAACAAATGCGAGAGTATCTGGCCGCCAAACTGTTAGGGAAAGCCCTACAGATACTGCCAGATATGGGGTCAGATCTCACACCTACCTACTCGGAATTGGAAAGTGCCCTTTCAGAGAGATTCGTAGGTACAGCATTGGGAGAGACCAGCCGTCTTCAGTTAACAATCTTGAGGAGACGAGCGGAAGAAACTTTGCCAGAATTAGCCAGCCACATTTGACGCCTCGTCATGAGAGTGTACCCCAAAATGATTTACGAGGGAGTGACACACCTTCCTTTAGATCCTTTTGGAGCACGGAAATCTACAAACACTCACTGCAATAGCAGTGCCGATTGAGAACTGCCTCGAGGGAGAGAACACTCGCCGCCAACCTCACCCTATCAGTGAGTTAAATGACGCCAAAATCCTGATCGCTACTGACAGCTCACACACAGCACCCACTACAGACACCCGCACTGCATCACAACCAGAACACTCCCCTAGAGGAGATCACGCGCCCATAGGAAGAGGGCGTGGCCAGTCCCATCACAGAGGCTACAGCAATGGCACAGGGCGTGGGAACCAGCACAATAAACACAATAAGCGGGCAACACATGATAGATTAGAAGAGATCATGAAACAAATCTCCACACTCACCAATCTAGTCACTACACTGAGCACTGCCGTGGCAACCCGGCAGACCACACAACCACCACCAAGCAGGAACACGCCACACACACAGCCATCCAACATGTGTTTTGGATGTTGTCAGATAGGCCATTGGAGGGAGTGGTGCCCAAACCGTTCCCCCTCTACTACACCGGCAACTGATCAATGAACACCACAGCTAGAGCATCTGTTAAACCAGAACGGGCACTGATTATAGAGTCACTTCAGTGCCACCTCCTGAAACCCGGCTCAACTACGGTCCATCAACAACAACGTCAGGTGGATTCACCAATTACAACCGTAAAGACTACCTCAATATTACCAAGCACTACACAAACACCGGCTTCACACAAGCCGGAGCCTACAATGTGCACTGCATTCGCAGCTCCGACAATTCTCCACTCTGCGAAAAGTTATGCCCCACAATAACCATATCTACTAAATCCTCTTTTCTATGTAAAACGGCAGTGGTTGGTTGTAGCACCTCCACTGAAACAACATTTATTCAAGCACCACGACCCACCACCAAGGCACTTAACACACGGTGCCCTCTGGTGATACGCAATGCACACCTTCCTTCATCATCTCCCTCACCCAGCAGCAGTAATAGTGGCATGGACAGAAACCAACACTCTGCATCATGGGTGCACAAGACGAACCGTAACAAACAGTCAACACAACAACGATGTTTCTTTTGCACTTCACCCAATCATCCCATGATGTGTTGCCCAAAATGGCTGGCAGTGACGAAATGTCCACACCATTCCAGTCCTATCCAAAAACTGCTGTTTTCACCAATTCACAGTTTACACCACCAGCCTCAGATATAGCACCACTGCTACCCCCAGCTTCGTCGTCGTCCAAGCAAAATCAACAGCAACGACGACGAGCTGGTCCCTTCCTCACTCAGCCATCTATCACACTCACGGAAGCAATAGAAAAGCAGGCCACCTTCATACGGGCCCCCACCCCAGCAAAGGAGACTCCACACACAGCACTCTTGGAGACTCTCCCGCAAGCACATCGCAAAGTCATCTGTAAGTGTGCCTGCTTGTTCGGTGGAATATCTATCAGTGCCACTATAGACACTGGAGCTTCCATCACAGTTTTTAACAAGCGTCTATGAGAGCATCCCACCTCATAAGAGACCACCCCTGAGGTCCTCTAACATAGTATTACAAACAGCTATGGGAGCCAACATTCCGGTGGCTGGCGTAGTAAACATCGTGATACAGATAGAGGAGATGCAATTCATTCAGTGAGTTGTCATCGCTTCTATCCAAAACGATGCCCTATTAGGTTCTGATTTTGTCAGCGCCAGTGAAGTCGTCATTCACTGCAGACAACAGGAATTAGATATGCACTTGGACCGGAATCATCACTGTATGACACATGTGCGGTGATTCTAGCGTCAACCACAACAGTTGAGCCGGGACAGGAGGAAATCCTATGGGCCACTGTACCACAGTTAGGAGATACCACACACATAGCCATGCTGGAACCCGACCCTAAATACATGATCGCCTCCCAATGTGCGAGTCCATGGATGATGGTGGACACCACCAACAAAAATCAAATACCGTTCAGGGTATTCAATGGGACAGCCTATAACGCTTGTCTCAGGCGTTCACTGCAGCCATTTGTGGATGTGATTTCCCTAGAAACAGCTTCCACTACAACTACAACAACAGCGGCTTCTGATGACACACCTTCCTTCATCATCTCCCTCACCCAGCAGCAGTAATAGTGGCATGGGCAGAAACCAACACTGCATCATGGGTGCACAAGAGGAACCATAACAAAGTCAACACAACAACGATGTTTCTTTTGCGCTTCACCCAATCATCCCATGATGTGTTGCCCAAAATGGCTGGCAGTGACGAAACGTCCGCACCATTCCAGTCCTATCCAAAAACTTATGTTTTCACGAATTCACAGGTTATACCACCGGCCTCAGATATAGCATCACTGCTACCCCCAGCTTCGTGGTCGTCCAAGCAAAATCAACAGCAACGACGACGAGCTGGTCCCTTCCTCACTCAGCCATCTTTCGCACTCACGGAAGCAATAGAAAAGCAGGCCACCTTCATATGGGCCCCCACCACAGCAAAGGAGAATCCGCACACAGCACTCTTGGAGACTCTACCGTAAGCACATCGCAAAGTCATCTATAAGTGTGCCTGCTTGTTCGGTGGAATATCTACCAGTGCCACCATAGACACTATAGCCTCCATCACAGTTTTTAACAAGCGTCTATGAGAGCATCCCACCTCATAAGAGACCACCCTGAGATCCTCTAACATATTATTACAAACAGCAACGGGAGCCAACATTCCGGTGGCTGGCGTAGTAAACATCGTGATACAGATAGAATAGATGCAATTCATTCAGCGAGTTGTCATTGCTTCTATCCAAAGTGATGCCCTATTAGGTTCTGATTTTCTCAGCGCCAGTGAAGTCGTCATTCACTGCAGACAACAGGAATTAGATATACACTTGGACCAGAATCATCACTGTACGACACATGTGCGGTGATTCTAGCATCAACCACAACAGTTGAGCCGGGACAGGAGGAAATCCTATGGGCCACTGTACCACAGTTAGGAGATACCACACACATAGCCATGCTGGAACCCGACCCTAAATACATGATCGCCTCCCAATGTGCGAGTCCATGGATGATAGTGGACACCACCAACAAAGATCAAATACCGTTCAGGGTATTCAATGGGACAGCCTATAACACTTGTCCCCGGCGTTCACTGCAGCCATTTGTGGACGTGATGTCCCTAGAAACAGCTTCCACTACAACTACAACAACAGCGGCTTCTGATGACAACATACCAGAACACTTGCATGACTTATATTTGCGTGCCACAGTTGGACTGACGCAATCTCACAAACGTGATGTACGACGGATCCTGTTTAAATACCAGGAGAGTTTTTCCACAAGAGACATGGACCTGGGAGAAACTCACCTCCTGCGTCACTTCATCAACACCGGGAACAGCCGACCTGTATGACAGCCGGTGCATCATCTTCCCATACATAAAGAGACAGAAGCACACCAACAAGTGAATGACACATTGAAGATAGGCCTAATAGAGCCTTCAGCATCCCCCCTGGGCCAGTCCCATCGTACTTGCATGCAAGAAAGATGGATCTTGGCGGTTTTGCATTGACTACCACCGCCTTAATAATCTAAGCATCAAAGGTGCGTATCCGTTACCATGGATAGATCAAGCGTTAGATTCGTTGTCCGGAGCCAAATGGTTCTGTATACTTGACCTGGCAAGCGGATACTGGCAGGTAGCCATGGGATGCGGCTGACAGGGAGAAGACCGCCTTCATCTGTAGAGATGGTCTTTTCCAATTCCGCAAGATTCCCTATGGCTTGTGCAATGCTAGAGGAACATTCGAGCATCTCATTGAGCAGGTATTAACTACCCTGCAATGGGAGATTTGTCTCTGTTACATTGACGACGTTATCAGTTTTGAAGGACCTGTTAACAACCGCACCTATTCTTGCTCATCCTAACCCTAACTTCGATTTCATCTTAGACACTAGTGCGTCCACTTATGCGATTGGCACTGTTCTATCACAGGTAAAAAAAGATGGAACAGAGCAGGTACTGGGTTATGGTTTGCGTACTCTAAATAAAACAAAGAAACGTTACGCAACCACTAAGCAAGAGTTATTAGCTGCAGTGTACTTTGTCAAGTACTATAAACACTTTCTGTATGGACGCCCATTTACACTACGTACAAACCACACCTCACTACGCTGGCTCAGAAGCCTACAAAATCTGGAGGGCCATGTAGCGCTGAGGCAGGAACCCCTGCAGGTCTTTAACTTCAACGTTGTTCATAGACCCGGCAAGCTGCATGGAAATGTCGATGCCTTGAGCAGAATCCGGCTTGAGGATAAACAAGAAGTGGCCACCACCGTGACACATACAACACAGCCAGCTTCCATATTCCAAGAACTGTGCTGCACAGACTGAAATGTGGAGAAGCGCGCTCATGAACAGACAACAGATGTGCAGACATGAGAAATATATGCGTGGATCCAGGATGGGGTAAACCCTTCGAAGGAATCTGTCAGTCCTTTATCTGCAACGGCCAAGTATTATTATCAGAGGTTTGGAGAATGCCATATGTGCAATGGCATCCTCTACATGAATAACCAGATAATAATTCCTGAACGTTACTGAGTCATGATTCTGTAGCAATTACATGGCAACACTGGTCACTTAGCCATGGAAAGAACAACAGAGTGGATCAAACATAGATTGCACTGCATCGGGATATGTGATAGTGTCAAGGCTTGGGTCGCCAAATGCGTCCCCTGTCAAAGACACGCTGTTGGCCAGCACCACACCGTACCATTACAAATTAAAATTGTGGGTGCACCGTAGGAGCGAGTGGCCATTGATGTGCTCGGCCCCCTGAATACGATGGATGAAGGAAACAAACACATCCTCGTATTGCAAAATTATTTTACGAAGTGGGTAGAAGCATTTGCTTTACTGGACCAAAGAAGCATCCGCAGTAGGGGAGGTTCTGTTCAGCAATGTGTTCTGCCGTTTTGCAATACCCTATGAGTTACATTCCGACCAAGGTAGTAATTTTGAGAGCCGGTTGATCTCCGAGCTCTGCAAAATGTTTCATATAATCAAAACACGTACTACACCATATCATCCACGCGGCAACATGATGGTAGAGAGATTCAATAGGATGTTGACTGAGGAAATACACCTTGATTGTTGTGATTGGGATCTTTGACTCCCATATGTACTCATGGCATACACGGGTTATACCCCTGCTCGGTTAATGTTAGGCCATGAATTAGCCTTACCCTTGGGTCTGGCCATGCCCAGAATTCCAAAGGAGAAAAATTCACCATCTGTCTACGTAGAGCTCATACGGCAAAGGATAGAACAGGCCCATGAGCTAGTGAGAGAAACCCTCTCCACTGTACACCAGCGTCAGAAAACATGGCATGACCGGCGTGTATATGGATACAGAGCTCGGACTGGGTGATACGCATAGCACTGGTACCCAGACTGATGTATCTGCGGAAACAGGTATTCCCGACATTGGCACAGAGCACCACAGTGCCAGTTGAGCTCCTCTCCTACCAAGCCAGGAGTTGGGTGAACAAATGGCTAATGCTGAGGACGATGACGAGCCACGTACTCGCCCTCTCCCTCATCAGAGCGGGTCTACCAGGTCTGGGAAGTTGTATCCGAAGATTCTGTACTGTCCAAGGGGAAGGATGGAACAGTTCTTCCGCCGACCTCTTCCCATTCCAACCCACTTCATGCTATTACCCTAATTATAGTATTAACACAAGCGGAGGCTGAGGCTGCCCCAAGCCATGCCACTGGCAGGATGGAACATATAATAAATAGCATGGAAGTGAAGAGGCTTGATGAGGCCTTGCCCTGTTATGGACAACAGGAAAACCATACAGCTCGGAGCAACCCCCTTCCAAACCCCGAAACCGCGAGACCACCACGCCCTATCCAAGTCGCACCCGTGCCCCCCCCCACACTCCAACTCGCATCCCTAATTTCCGGCTGAGCTCAGACATCACACTTCCCATCCTTCTCACACTCCACTCGTCGTCTGTTGACTGTCCATCTTAAGATATGAGAGAGTTCGCTGCTTCAGGAGGGGTGGCCTCCCGTACCTCGGTCACCCCCTTGGCCGATGGTGGCCGAGGAGGTGGCCTATTCAACAGACTCTTGGCTCGATTTTTCCCGGTACTTAAAAACTATGACAGAGTACCAACCGCCGCCTCACCACCACACCCCTCGTGAGCAGTCAGAACACCACTGCAGAAACACAGAAAGACAGAAACAACAGAAACACACATGCCCTAAAGGCTGGATACGTAAATTATAAATTGCACAAATACGAAACATACATATCCGGTTATAGGTGTAACGGAAAACATCGACACCCCACCGCATCTGCAGCATTGGGTCTTAGCACCCATGAACATCATCGTCAAATTAAACCAGCCTGCACCTATCCTTTGCAACAGAAAAGGATAGTGACACATAATCTGCAACAATCCCTACCGCATAAAAATGGTGAGCAATTTGCTTTCCGCACACGAAATATCTGCCATCAACATACTCGGCATATTCCGCCCGGAAAACTGGATATCGCCCACCTGCTCAACATGACATTCAATGCCAGACTTCCCTACATCAGACATTACTGCATACAAGGATCAGATCAACATTTTTCCACCATGCACGCACCCATTTCATAGTCACACGGATACTACACATGCAGAAGGAGAACAACATCAAGAACATCACGACCAACCCCCCCCCCCCCCCCCAACCCCATCCCCCGCACCGCAAGACACACTCCTCCCTTGAGGTGACATCAGCAATAATAGTAAATGGAACGACTCCAATTACACATAATAACAGATTTCTTTATTGAGAGAGCCGGAGGACCGCAGTCTGTCGTCGGTAGCTAGTACCAGATAGGCACATAACGTGAAATTCGACAATGGTCTGATTCAAGTTATGACAGCCCCCGTCTTGGTCATCCTCGTTCTAAGTGCCTCTGTCCCGCCTTTCTGAGGCTCAGCCATTATAGAGAGAATATATTCAATGTCCGATAAAGTTATTATCGCAATCACTGCAGTGCCCCTCCCCCAACTGCAATAAAACTTTGACACTGCACGATAGTGCAGGATTCATCCACAGAGAACGTGTCTACAACCTACATTAACACGACAGAAACATGGACACTCAGCATGGCTGTTTCACAATCTCCATACGACTGTATTGTAATTGTTCAACTGTCACACGCATTTTCCGAGTTGTAGTGTAATAATTTAGTTTGTGTCTAGGTGTGGTGAGACTAGTCCTACCCACCGAGGAGGATGCTTGGCAGTCTGCCCACCTGGTAAATACAGTCCTGCTTGGCGGGGTCAGTAGACTTGATGCCCGCAAGCCTTGGATATGTTTAAACCAAACAAAAAATTACAGTCAGCTAAACTGTTATAATTTTGATTAAGAACTAGCATGTTCTACCGCGCTTACAAATCATTAGCACACTTGAAAACTTGAACAGTTTAATACACAAGAGAAGTTTCAAAAACTCTCTTTCCTACAAGTTCCGCTCAACAATCAACACGAGCTGAGAGAGAGAGAGAGAGAGAGAGAGAGAGAGAGAGAGAGAGAGAGAGAGAGAGAGAGAGAGAGCTGATGAAAATCATGCACAGATAGGAATGCTGTTATTGAGAACAGATATTTAGAAAGCCATACTTCAACTTTCCGCATCCCATTTACATTAGTCAGCAACACTTAATAGCAACAGACACTCCTAGTCCGATCAACCACGTGCTTTCGAAATAAAAGACTATAATCACGTGAATCGCCCTCTCACGTGGCTACCACACACGCAATGGAGGAGGCGAGAAGTGATGAGTCGGGGTCACAGACTGCTGACGCAATCACACTCTCCCTACCCCATCTGGAATTCCAGCCTGAAATTTGAGCAGGCAAGTTTATAAGTATTTAACTTGGAAACCGCTTCACTCTAATTAAAAGGTGAGCATTCACAAGAATAAGTAGTTCCCGATTTTAACATTGATCGGAGACCCAATTTCCCGTAAAATGGAGATATAAGCGATTCTCCTTCCTTTGTATATTTATATTTGCCTTCTACTTATGAAGGGAATATTTAATCCGACTCCAGGTTAATAAAATTCACAGAATCCTATGGCGATGACCGATTCACCCAGAACTTTTTGGGCGTGGTCATCTGCCCGCCTGTGACGTCATCAAAAACTATAAATGGAGGAGATCGCGCACGGAAATTCATCTTCCCTCCAAACTCGACACTAGGGAAGATCGGGCTTTAGGCTACTTTCGTGTCGCAAACCAAATTCTGCTGTTTAAATATTATTACATTTATCTTATTACTTTAATTGGCCATTATGAAAGTCTACAAAAATGAAAAGTTATGAAAGGATAGGTTAGGTGGTTGCGGTCCCGCATACAACAACAATACGGAAGTGAGATGTCTCTTGCAGAAGAATTTGTCTTATCTGACAGCTCGATTGAAGAACCGTGGATGAGCACGGTGAAGAAATTTCTGTGCACTTCATTATTATACAATGGACAGCCGTGTACACCCAGATTTTCTTGCTACTCGGATTTGACATTACATATCAACCAAGATCATTTACTTCAGCACACATTTTGTTCAGACTGCAAGTATTTATTTTCGGCAACACGCTACAGAGTTATGCATGCCTCCAGATCCAAACATCGTGTTCTTGTGGTTAATGTTGAGCCCGGAGAACAAGACGAACCAATTGACATTGTAGCTCCGAGATTGGAAGCTCGTCCACTGCACGAAGTAGTTCCTACCGGTAGAATGGCCAAAACAAAACGTACAAACAGAGGCCAACCTACTCCTCTGCGCCCCCCCCCACCCCAACGCCGTAACCACACCACCAACTACTCCAGAAGTCACCACCATCGCAGCAGACACCACACCAGTAACATCAGTAATAACCGCACCTGCAGCACCCTCAGTTCCGGCTACATAAGCATCCGCGTTCATCCCTCCATCATCAGTCATGATAAGTGTACCAATAACAGTGCCTAGGCTTTCACTAACATTACCCGACATTTCCAATAGTTCTGCGTCACCACCAAACTTAAGCATCGACGAGGAAACAGCCAAGGAGATCCGCAGCATGACAACACCATCATGCAGCACTACCTCTACCACTGTCACCGTCCCCAGCACAGCAATCAGCACTCAGCACACCACATCTGTAGATCCTGCCATCTGCAAGGCCACCACACCGGATAAAGTGTACTCGGGGAAACGCTGCGTCGCACACCAACCAGACATCCGAGCAGTACCACACACATCCGCCAGCAAACTCATCCAGGGTGCAAAGATCAAGAAACTCACCACAGCAACCGCCACCACCTCTTCACGCATCATCACCGCCTTCCACAAAAGTAAATCCGCAACTACCACCACCGCCACCACAACTACCACCACCACCACCACCACCTTGACTACCAGCATGTTGACAGCAACCATCACAACAGAGACGACCCGGACACCTAGCACCACCACAGTTGCCATCTCTAGTTACACATCAACACCATGTGCGGTAGACAGAACTTTTGCAAATTTATCTGCTAACTCTTCAGACACTAGTGCAGAAAATATCATCAATCATATATCAGCAGTTCGAAATTAAGCACCACAACCATCATATACAGATCGCAGAACCCAAACCCATTGGGGTAACTTTTCGGCTAACACCTGTGGTCATTATTGTCATGGATGCAGCAGAATATTTAATTAAGTGTGCGGAAGAGTGAAATATTATGCTTATTTTTGAAATTCTATTTTTATTATTATAAATTAAAAAAAAAATTGAAACCCTGTCCCTAGGCTGACTAAGGTCACCCTACACCGCTATGCTAATTGCTGCATAGCGGTGTCTCACCAAAATAATCGCTGCGGATTCCTATGCTGCAAAAACACTATGTGGTGTAAGTATAGCGCATACCGCAGCGAACATGCCTTTTTCCCAGTCATGACATCACAGCTCATGCTGAGGTTTTTTGATGGCTTTTTAATGCTTATCATTATTATTATATGATAGTTTTCTTATTGTTTTTCTTCCTGATTCAGATAATGGGATGGATGTCTGGTTGGCGAGAACCATCCATGCGGATCCGCGATAACGGGCCGCAATGTATGCATGCGCTCATATATCGGCACGCATACGTAATTTACTGTTTCACCATTGTTGTGATATGTTTAATAAATACATGTCTCTATATACATACATATATCTTAATTCAGGTACGTTGGAGCTTGGACGTTCTCGGCAGAAAATTAATTATCCATCACCAAAGAGAATACCTATGCAAGCTATTGTTTAGCCAAATCAGGTAATAAATAAGAAGGGAGCACGCACCTCAACATTAAAAAAAAGAAGGCCCGGAAAAATAAATACCACGCCAAAAATCAAAATAAAAGTATGCCTCCCTCCCAAACTCTTTCGCATGTTTATGTGCCTTGTCTATGTGCCTTGTGCGAGCTATGCGTCTCTCACGTCACTATTCCTCTCGGCCACATGCCTACCTGAGAAGTCAATAATTCTCGCCTAGCGTGTGCTCTGTACATTCGATCCACAACTGTGGTATCGTTCATCACAGGTGGCAAACTAGGAGGGGGTGGTGTAGTGCAGATCGACCGGTCAGGCCCGGACTGTCCCAGCCAATCTGGGTATGGAACCGCTGGACCAGGACGATACGCATGCATAAAGCTGTAAGTGAGAGGTTCGTAAAATTACTAAGTCCGAGAGATTGCCTAGCATGCATGCACAGACGTCAGAGATTGCTAGACTACGTGTGTTGGGTAGAAATAGCATCGTATTTTGTACCGAGTTGGTACAAGTAATTACACCTTTTTCGCCGTTCCTGGTCTCGATCATGACCAGAATAAAGCGAGGATTCCAAAACCCTTTACCACTTTAAAATTGTTTAAGAATTGACCGAGTTATGGCTAAATGAGCCATCAAATCTTTTTCAAAATATTGAACTCCATAGGCTTAGAGCATGCATGCTCTCAGTGCAGATACTAACAACTGCTGTGGTGCCATTCAGTTTTCAGTATTCGTCTCTAGGACACAAGCCACTACATCCACAACTGCCGATTTTTGTAAGCTCCCGGAAAGAGACCACCCGGGGGCAATAAAGAAATTAAAGTCAGGTAGCCCAAGCCACTACTTCCGCAAAGGGACCTTTCATGCAGATGGGCATTTTGGCCCCGATATTGCTCATCATCCAATATGTGGGGCGAGTGATGTGCTCTGTGATAACTCGCCAGATCTGCCGTACCACGCAACCAGTGGTGTAAAACAATCCGCACATCATGTGTTTGTCTTTTAGACATTTTCGACCGCAGTTACGGGACCATTTCCTGATGCATCGTGTGAGCTATTCGATGCATCTTATCTTGTGAACCGTCAGAATGCATCAGCATTATTAACTTCATCCGTAGTCCTTCAAGAACTACAGGGCAGTGTTCAACTTCCGCACCAGTACGAAACTTTTGACCACACTGTTTAAATTAATAACTATTGTGTAGACATGACTATCTACTAGCCATCCGCTTCCGCAAATCTTCTTCTGCACTATTCCTGAGAGTGAGCTGGATCTGCAGTGTGCCTGCAGTTTTTCCTAGCAGCCAACCTCCGTATTGTACCATCGTGCCATCTCGTGTTCCAATTGTGTTACGCTACAACTATTGTGACTCTAGAACTTTTCCCATACCGATGACTAATAGGTACTCTGTTATTATTTTATTATTATTGTATATCTTTTGTGTAACAGGTACTAATGACAAATAGGTACCTCCCGGTCACTTAAGACTACATTTTTATAGTTTATTATTATGTATATATTATCCTTATTTTCATGCCTGTAAGCACCGTCAAGGTCGAGTGACCTTCTATTACTGTATTATTCAAAGCTAGTGATATGGCAGTAGCCATCTATGTTATATGTTTTGTTTAATCTATATAAAAACTCTTGGATTGCCGTGTCACTAGACTACACTATTAAGCAACAACTTCTGCACCACCTTGCTCCCCGCACAGCATCAATTTTTCACTGAGGTCACTGTTCATGTTCTCATTACACGAACATGACATGCGATCTATTAAACCTGGACTGTTCTAGATCGATAGGATAGGTTTACAGTAGTAGGGATGATTACTCGATAGGAGACATTTCGTGTTAGTCTATTTTCAGGGAGTAGCGGATATGTAACATCACACCCCGGCTAGATTGTATAAATTGGCCATATACCTTAAGGCCATTATATGAGTAATTGTCTCTGTCTACGTTCCACCAGCTTCAAGCTTATTAATTGTCTGGACCTCCCTCCATCACGTTATTTAGAGCTGACTCTGGAACTACTGTGGTTCCAGTGGAGCTAGAAATAAAGTGACGATCACTGCATACACCCCCTTGTATCTTCGGATACTTGTTAGTTAGAAAACCCCACCAAACTAGGAAGAATTGCGAAAATATGATATAGTTACTGGCCTGCAGTGCATCTCTGGGCGATTTTACATAACCCTAAATCAGGTAAATGTTAGGTCCCCGGGTACGAATTTCAAATAATCCATCCCCAACACACTGGTGGCAGAAAGCATTCGGCTCTCCATCTAACTCTACATGTGACTGGGTGCAGTCTTAGAACCCACCGCACCCTCATGGGAAGGTAACCATAGTTGGATAGCCGCATCTTTGTCTCCACCCTAAACTTACATGCGCTATTCAATGCTTATGTATTGTGATTTGTCCTTGTGCTGTTGTATGTGGTCATGACTCGATGGTGACAGAATCATTATATGATTCTGGAGCTTTCACCTCATGGTATTTCCACATGCTGTCTGCTGAGGGGGATGTTCCATAGGGTGACCACACGGTCACCGAACATTATCGCCCGTCAGACCTATATGTTAAAAACAGTTAAGCTTACATTGCCATTTGCGGCTAAACATAAACCTTGCCCCAAAAACTAAATGCTAGGGTAGAAATTATCAAAAGGACAGCATAAATAAAGCGGCAGCTACTAACACAGAATCTTGGAACTTTCATAAGATGACGGTGTTGAATTCCACGGAAATCATTCACCCTATCTTCACGTAAAACAGCGTGCATCACAACAAACAACTTCACTAGGTTGACTCTTTTACATAATATGGTTTTAACAAGAGAGTGGCCCTTTTTGCCATCTCTCTTCCTCCACTTCGTCATTGTAGGCAATTTTTTGTGACGGATGCCCATGCGAGGCACTTTCCTCTTGCAACAAAATAATGTTTGTGGGGGTTAATTTGGTTTATATTAAACTTGCTAAGTAGCCGTGCTAGGACCATCCTTTGTGGCAATGCCTCACGGATCTTATTCTGTGAGGTACCTCTGGCGAGGACCACGATGATTAGTCATCATCTTGGCCCCATATCTGGACTTCTCCCAGGTGGCAGCAAACGAGTATGATTGTTTGACTGCTACATATATCAATTATTGTATGTATTTAATTATGTCCCGGCCTTAAAATGGAGCTGTGGGACCCTCACACCGGTGACACAAACAGGGAGGACGAGACCGTGAGATTCAACATTTGCGGGATCCACAACCCCAAGATCTGCAGCTAACCAGCAGACCCATCCTGATGTACCATGCACTGGTGGTACCTCGGAACGGGAGCATCCGGCGGACCGGCACGCGTGCCTGGAGGCTACACGTCATGTGTGTACGACATGAGTTGGCACGATTCCATAGTCGCTGCTTGATAGTTAGCCACAGACGATCTACCTGATGTGGATCATACTCAGGAATGGTGAAGAATAACTCACTTTGGATGGCTTAGTAGATAGTCACGCACCGATTATAAAGCTTTTTAATCATGCGGAGGTGAGAAGCTCCATACTGGTGCAGATTAAAGATGCCTTCCTTGGTATGAAGGCTAAAGGAAGTGTTTTATAATAATACAGGATACATATCTTGCAGCACAAGACGATACACACTGCATAGCTCATGCAATGTGTAAAGCAATGTCCTTATCCGGACCGCAGTCTAAAACGTTAATTTGGAGCACTAGACATGTGCAGAATTCGATCTACCACATCTTCAGCATGGTACGGCAGATCTAGCGAGATATCATTGAACATGACACGTCCTACATACTGGTTTTTGGATGTTACTTTTGTAGCGCGGATCTGCCGGATGGGTACGAACCATCCCAGCTAAGCTGGTTACGGGATGACCGCTCTGGGTATGGTCCAAGCATGGCCCCCTTGGTAGGATAGCATGCGTGTATAAAGCCATATGGGAGAGGTTTTTCTAAAACGGCTAAGTCCATAAGAACATGTAGCGCACATGCTAGTGCTTCAGAGCTTCCCTGGTAACACGCGTCAGTATTCGGAGAGAGTGTATGCTTATAGTGTACCGAGTTGGTAATGGTGATTTCTTCAAATCACTGTATTCTCTTCGGTCTCAGTACCGATCAGGACCAGAATGAAACGAGAATTTCAAAACTGTTTACTTTTTTAAAATCGGACCAGAAATGGCCGAGTTATCCATAAATGGCTCACTAAAATTATTTTCAATATATTGCTTGGACGTCGTAATCGCGTGTATGTATTAAGTGAATGGAGAATGCGCTGATCACGTGATTGCCATGTCACCATTTCTAGATGCATGCTGATTGGCTACTATTCGGCCGCTGATTGGCTGAGGCATCCTGCCTCTGATGTCATGATTAGTATAAAAGGATCACTTCGGCGAGAAACAGTCGACAGCAAGGTTGCTGGATCAGTGCACGTAGGCTAGCTGGTTACTGACTGTGGCATTCTACACCGCAGCAATGCCCTTAGGAATTAAGATCTCCTGCGCCAGTGAGCAACCTTGGATCCACAACAATAAGTTTTTGTAAGCTCTCGGACGGCCATCCGAGGAAATTAAATAAATAAGGACTCCCTATCTGGAACAACCTACAGAGGAGCTTCCCTGTGGATGGGACTTACGGGATGTAGAGCCACGGTGATTCTTGGTGGATAACTCGCCGGATCTTCTTGTGCGACCTCATGCTACTCATCTGTAGTGCATCAACTACAGTGATTTATGAACTCTTATCGTACCGATGACCAATAGGTACTCAACTAACTATACTATTGTGTTATTCCTTAATTCCGTGATGGGTACTGATGACTAATAAGTACCTTCCCAGTTGAGAGACCGCATTTTTAAATTTTCTGTTTCATACTGTATATATTATGTTTATTTCGGTGTGCTTACAAGTAACAAGCTCCACAAGGTCCTATGACCTGATGTACTGTTAGCACTGTACTAGTTAGTTATATATATGGCAAGTAGCCATCCTAGTTATTTTGTTTTGTTTGCATAAAAACTCTAGGACACAGTACACTAGGCTATACTATACAGCGACATTATATCCACATCACTATTTTCCCCGAGCATCAATTTTACACTGAGGTCACTGATCATGCTCACATTGCTCGAGCCTGACATGTGAACGACTACACCTGGCTATTCTAGCTCGATAGGATGGGTTTGAAGTAGTTAGGCACAATCTCTCCATAAGAGACATATTGTGTACGCCTCTTTTCCCCCTGTGGTGGATATGTAACACCACACACCAGATAGATTGTGTAAATTGGCCAATTACCTTAGGGCCTCTTATTAATATTGAGTGATTGTCTCTTTCTATGCTCCTCCAGCTGCAAGGCTTCATAATAATTGTCTGGACTCCCAATCGACACATTGGCAGGAGCCGACTATGGGAAACTATTGGGTTTCCGAGCGGTGAAAACTAAAGTGTCGATTTCGCACACACCTTCCCCCCCCCCCCCTTCTCTGTATCTCCGGATACCAGTTAGTTTAGATACCCCCGCCAAGGTAGGAAACACTGCGAAAAGAAATTATATTATGTTACCCCGGCCCGCAGTGCATATCTGGGCATTCTGGAACTTAACCCTAATGACAGGTAAAACGTTAGTTCCATAACATATGGGTGACAGACGAGACGCAGATCTCCATCCAACTTGGTATGTTGACTGGGAGCCATCTTAGAACCCACCGTGCCCTGATGGGAAGGTGACTAGCGATGGATATCTGCATCTTACTCCCCGCCATAAAAATACTATTGCACTTTCTAAATTGCTTATGTGAACTGTAAATTGTCCTAGTGATGCTATATGTGGTTGTGGGGCGATACGTGACCGGATCGTCACGTGATTCGGGAGCGGTCACTCCATAACATGTCCACACGCTGTCTTTCTAAGGAAGATGCTGTGGGGCGACCTTCGGGAGGCCGGGCATCTTCGCCAGTTAGACTTATGTGTCAAAAGATAGGTAGGAATCCCTGCCACTTGTGGCCAAAGCTTGGAAGAATATCTAACAACTAAATGGTAGGTTAGAATTTAGCAGAAGGCCCGCATAATTAAGAGCGGCAACTACCAATGCAGTATCTTTGGACTTACATAAGACGGTGACCTATGAATTCTTCAGAAATCACCCAACTCGTCTTCACATAAACCAGCATGCATCACATTAATTATAATCTCACTAGGATTGACCCCCTTCAGCCAACTTTTTGTTTGAACAAAAGTGTGGCCCTTTTTGCCACGTAGATAGGACACCGGTTTGGTTCTATGTACTATATAATTTTGCTCGTAGCACGGATCGACCAGTCGGATACTGGCCATACCAGCTAAGCTGGGTACAGGCCTCATCCTGGATTCATTCCTATAAGCGCGCCCCCTGGGTAGGGTATTAAGCATCTATAAGCCTATACGAGAGGATTTTCGCCATGAAAACGACTAAGTTCGTTAGGACGCGTGGTGCGCATGCATGCGGCTGTCGCTGTTTCGATGAGACACGCGCAGCACGTCCAAGAGCGAGTGGTACTTTTAGTGTACCGAGTTGGTACTCTTTAATCGTTATAAATTACTTGTTCCTGTAGTTCGGATCGACCGGTCGGGTACCGGCCATACCAGCTAAGCTGGGTACGTGCCGCCCGTCTAGGATTCGTTTCCTGAACACGCCCCTCTGGGTAGAGCTATTAGCATATATAGGCCTATGGGAGAGAGAGCATGTCGAAAAATTACTAAGTTCGTTAGAACGCATTATGCGCATGCGCGCGCCGGGACGCTGTTTCTATGGAGCGTGTAGTTGTGACCTAGATAGGATGGCGCTTATAGTGTACCGAGCTGGTACTTTGTAATCCTTATTGGTTGTCTGTTCCCGTTAAATCTGGCATGAATCAAGACCAGAATTCGACGGGCTTTCCATATCTGTAAACCATTTCAAAATCGGTTGAGAAATGGCTGAGTTATCCAGGAAAAACTCTTCTTGATTATCTTCAAAATATTGGCCTGACGTCATAACCACGTGGAAGTAAAGCTTCTAGAATGGTCTAGAACGTTCGACGACGCTATTATTAGCTGTGCGCGGATTGGCTGTTCCTCGAACGATGATTGGATGAAGCCTGCACATGTGACGTCACAGAGAGTATAAAAGGAGAAGCGATCCAGTGATCGAGAGCATCCTCGGCCAGGGGCCGAACAGGTTGGATCTGTACCAGCTACTACAAGCGCGACAGACATTACACATGTTCCTTCGCTATGCATCAGGTTTTTATCCCGTAGTATACAGTTCTCCAACCGACCGCACTAAAACAGTTTTGTAACTCCCCATCTGCGGGAGTAATTTCGAACTTTTGATAATCGTTCATGAATACTACATCTACATTCGGAACACAAACTTGCGGTGAGGCCTTTGTGGCCTGAATATGTGAGTCTACAGATGTAGAGGCAGGATGTTCTTTGATGGACGACTTGCCGGATCTGCCGGCCATGCCTAAAAGTGGTATTTCAAACGATGCCGCACCAATCAGGTAGGTTCTTTCAACTTTCGACTGCAGCAAGTAACCTCTGCCCGGTGCGTCTTCAGAGCTGGTTGACGTACCCAGCACCGTGAAGCTCTGTTTTGTATCTTCATTTGCCTCTGACAACCTCCACTTATGACGGGTTGCTTACACCTTCCATCCATGCCATCGGTGTATGGGAACTTTCTTCACCATATAGTACTATCGTATCTTTTACTGACTGCTCGTTAGACATTCTATTAGGCCTACAGCACTAAGCGATGCACTCCCACCATGAGTGTTCTTGCGGAAGTCTTGTTTGTGGACAACAGCTTACGGGAACCAACCTGCAGGAACCAGCCTGTGGGAACTTTCCAGCTTCCGGAGAGCGCATCATCTCACATCGACTACGGATTGATGTGTCAATTTCAGTGACACGGTAGCCTAACTTGGGAATGACTACCAAGTATTCAAGTAACTATACTTCACCGTTTAATTATTTCTCTATATAGGTTTTGTTAGTTATCTCGTATCCGTACTAACGGTTCCGATGCCTAAAAGGAACCATGACGGTCTTAGGACTGATAGTTATAGTTTCTGTATTTGTTAATAGTTATTTTCATTTTCATCAATGTGTTGCTAACCGCACTATAGTAGGTTCGTTAACCTGTAATACTATATATATATCTTAATCATTGCCACCGTATTGTTTGTTCTGGTTAGATTACGTATGTATATGGCCAGTGGCCATCCTTTAACCTGTTTTGTTTAAGTTATATAAAATATAGGACAGCAGTGCACGTAGGAAACATTATACAGCAACATTTATATATGCAGCATTTTCTCCCGCCACCAACAGTTTTTCACTGAGGTCACTGTCCATGCTATAACTCTGTTTAGCCCTGCATGTTACTGACTAAACCTTTTCTATTCAGATCGATAGGATAGGTTCAAAATGATTAGAGACACTTTCTTCATTACATACTGTGTAATATATTCTTCTCTTCCGGCAGTGCGATAATCTAGCCCCGCACTCCGGTAAGACTCATAACTCCAAGATTTTGTCTCTTCATATTCCTCTTAGCCTTGTGGCTTCTTAATTGTTTGGATGTCCCTATCCGCACCATGGGCTGATCCGACTCTGGGAAATTATTGTGGTTTCTGAGCGGTGATGGCTAGGGTGCGGTATCACATACACATTCCCATGTATCTTCGGATACTTAGTAGTTAGCACTTTAAGCCAATGTAGGAAAGCACTGCGAAAATACATGTATTAATTATTATTTTATTTACTGACAATCCTCCCGCACCGCAGTGCAAAACTGGAAACTTGTATATAAACCTAACAACAGGTTAAACGGTTAGTTCCATAGGACCCGGTGACTGGCAAGATACGTATTCTCACCGAATTCTGTTAAAATGTCTGGGCATGATATTCAAATTTGCCACGCCCTTACGGAAGGACATTTCCGGTGTGCATTCGTCTCTCTTACCCCCACCATAACGATAGAAGATATGGCATAATAATGCTTCCGTCAAATGTAAACCATGTCTTGTAATGTTTCATGTGGTTGCGAAGTGGAATGTCCGTATTCTCACCCAGTTCGGAGATCCCGCTAAGTAACATGTATGAGCGCTGTCTACAGTATTGATGTCCTCGGGCATCTGTTCTCCATGACAGCCATGTCTAATAGCTAGGTAGATATCGGCCAGTTGCGGCCTAAACTAATTCTTGTTTTGAAAACAACTAAAAGGAATTAAGCAAAGCAGAAAGCCCGCAGAAATAAAGCGGCAACTACTAACTCAGCATATTAGGAATCACATAAGATGGTGATGAAGGAATCCATCGGGAATCTTCCGTTCCGTCTTCACGTAAAACAGTACACACCCCTATAGTCATAATCTCACTAGGTATGGTCTTTTCTTTCTACAGCATTTTTGTTTGAAATATTAGAGTGGGCCCATTTTTGCCTACTATTCTTCTCCCGCTTTAGGCCATGGCGACACCTTCCCGAGACGGAGGCCCATGCGAGGCACTTGCCTCTTGCAAGGATTCAGCGACGACGGTCCATGCCAGGATAATACTCCTCACCCAAACTAGCACTAGGAGTAGTGCCCGCGTGAGGCACATCACTTTTTCGTCTGAGATAACCTTCTTCCTTTTAGCTTAGAGGTATAATAACTTATATTAAGTTAAATAGCTATGTCTCATGTATGGGAGCCTCCCCTGTGGGGATACCCCTGCGGACCTACGAGTCTGTGTGGTACATCCAGAAGCCTCATGTTTAAAAGTTCATCTACCTGCCTCTATGTCTTGTGTTTTCGTATGCTCTTACTGTAGTTTTATCTAGCATATTTTCAATTAGTTAGGTAAATGCATTGTATAGACTTATATTTTTAGGTCACCAAATCAAATCTTGTAAGTCCATAGATCACGAAATTGCTATGGACAGGCATACTGGTAACACAAATTCTTGGGATGAGACCATTGTGTTTAATGTTCGCGACGATGGTTGCATGGCCTCACCAGAACGATTGAGTTCCACCAGCCTTAGGAGCCGGTTTTTGTTTCCCGCAGGGCTGTCTCATTCAAGGTCCATCACCCCGAGACCAGATGCTAACCAGCGTCATCACTCGTTGTGCACTTATGGCACAGAGAGTCGACATGAGACATCTGAATGGCCCGACATTACCCGGCGAGCTACAAGTGGCGTCCGATGTGGGGCTCGAAGAACAACAGTAATAACGCGCAGTGAACTCACGCCCACACCATATAGTGAGCTCAGTTCAATCCCATCTCCGTTCAGCGAGGGCTCCCTCGATCTAGAGGTAGCCTCATACGATGGATTCTCAGCACACATGCTCACCGACTATGCCAGAAATTCTGCGGAATCAACAACTCCACACTATAACCTGTTTTCGCCTGTTAGTGATGGCACCTTTCGAGATGCCTCACAGGCGGGAACAGAATTTAGAACCATCTCGGACGTCCACGACAGGCCAACACCATCAGGGCCGAATCATGGACATCTCCGACAGAGACCCGACTACGGGCATATCTACAGCCATTCAGACTACTATCATTCACTCGTGTCATCTATGGACACAGTATGGCCGGGTGATAATCCACCACATAGACAACCTCCCGCACCACGAAATGCTATATTCAAGGGGAACACCGCGGAGTCATCGGGATGAATTGGCACCACCATTTCGCTGGTATATTAGTCATGCCACATATCATAACCATCAGCCACTTGCACCACCGCCATATGAGGAATGACAGTCCTCACCGTGGGAGGAACGACCGCGCACTCTCCACCGCAATCCGCCTTCCGTTCATAGACCCATGCCGGTCTATGGCTCAACAAATGGGGCAGACTCAGTAGATTGGAGTACGCATGTCCTAGCTCCTCGGCATTGGCATCGACCGGAGACACCAACACCACCACCACCAGTACCACGACCAACTACAGTTCAATCCTCAACTTCTCAGATACCCGCACCACCTTGATTTCAACCACTTCACTCTTCCTGCGGTTTTGAATTTAGTGGGGAGAATGACTGGACCAACTATAAAATCCAGTTCGAAATAATAAGTCGGACTAACCGCTGGGACGATAGACAGATGGGTTAGTATCTTGCAGCAAAACTTTCGGGAAAAGCCCTGCAAGTTCTTGCGGATCTGGGAATGGATTGTACACCAACCTACACCCAGTTGGAATGAGCACTCACGGAGCGATTTGGCGACACAGCTCTCGGAGAAACTAGTCGTCTGCAACTTTAAAATCTTTGACGATGCGTGGGAGAAACTCTTCCTGAGTTAGCTAGCCGAATTCAGAGGCTAGTCACCCACGCATATCCGAGCACCAATACGGAGGGCGTACTTCACTTGCATCTCGATACTTTCATCAATGCATTAAGCGGTGAACCCGTTCTAAAAGAAAAGCTATTTCTCGGCGACCACGGAAGTTTGGCCCAAATAACGGCAACCGCGGTTCGTATCGAGAACTTTCTAGAGCGGGAGAAAGGTAACCAGCAACAACTCCATCCTATCAATGAGATAGAGGGTGCAGCTGTCGCCCCGCCCAATAGTGCTCCCCCAGATCAGCAACACCAACCGCACAGACACCACCACCATCAGATATGCAAAAGACCAGTCAGAATCAAGCGCCTGGAGGTAGGGGCCATGCCCACAGAGTAGGGTACAGCGGAGCCCCAGGGCGCAGAAACCAGCGCAACAACAACAACAACAACATGAGAGAGCGGATAGATGAGATCAATAAGCAGATCTCCGCACTCACCAATTTGTTAACCACACTCAGCACCAACCTCGCCACCATACAGTTTAGAACAGCAAACACTACCAGCACTGCACCACCACCGAACACCTGTTTCGGATGCGGTCAGCCAGGACATTGGAGGGAGCGGTGTCCTAACCAACCTCCCTCCACAACGCCAGCTCCAGACTGCAGCACACTGCAACCAGAAAAACAGTCCAACTCCTAAGGGTACCGAATTACATGGAGCCACTTCGGTGCCCGTATCCTTCTCCCAGCTCAACTGCGGCTTTCTCGCAACAATGTTCAGTGACTAACCATCATCCACAGAAATCAGCTTTCACACCAACACCAAAATGCACGGCTTCCAATATGTCCGTGCCTACGTTGCCTCCCCCATCCGCAGAAAGGACATCCCCTTCTTTTTCCATACATGACAAATCTTCTTTCCTATGTAAAACGGCAGTAGTAGGTTGTAGTACCTCCGCTGAAACAACGTTTTTGAAAGCACCACGTCCCGCCACCAAGATACTAGATTCTCGGTGCCCTCTGGTTGTATGCACAACACCACCCCAATCCCACAGCCAGTAGCGATTCGGGAGAGACAATTCATTCTGCCTCATGGATTCGCAAGTGCCGACATAGACGGAGGAACGCACGTCCATGAGGACCGCTCTGTTTCTTCTGTGCTTCAACAAAACATCCTATGAAGCATTGCATGAAATGGCTTGCACAGGTAGAACTTATCCGTCATCCTGGACGCGCCGCCGTCTATACCAACACTGCTCACACAGAAACGACAACAGCACCACCACCATGGCTACCCCCAGCTCCGTCTTCACCGCAGCCTACACCCCAGCAGAGACGACAAACTGGTCCATTCCTCACTCAGCCACCTGCAACATTACGAGAAGCAATACAGAGACAGTTGGAATATATACAGAGTGATGCTGCTCCAATGCCATTATCGCGGACAGCATCATTGGAAACTCTTCTGCAGGTTCATCATAAAGTAATCTACAAATGTGCCTGTCTGTTTAGTGGCGTTTCTACAAGCACCACCGTCGATACCGGAGCTTCTATTACAGTTTTTAACCAGGGCTTATATGAGAGCATCCCACCTCATAAAAAGCCCCCCCCCCCACCCCCCCCCCCCACCCCTTAAGCCTACAAATATTTACCTACAGACGGCTACGGGAGCAGATGTACCCATGGGCGGTGTGGTTAATTTAGTCATTCAAATGGAGGAGATGCAATTCATTCAGAGTGTTGTCATCGCCTCCATTCATAACGATGCCCTACTTGGCTCTGATTTTCTCAGAGCCAGTGAAGCCATCATACACTGCAGACAACAAGAACTCGCCATACACGGCCGACGAATACCTCTTGGACCAGCATCGTCATTATACGATACATGTGCAGTAATACTATCAAGTACTGACATGGTTGAGCCGGAACAGGAACGGATCCTATGGGCCACCGCACCACAGTTAGGAAGCAACACACACATCGCCATGCTGGAACCCGATCCTGATTATATGATCGCTTCACAATGTGCAAGTCCCCGCATAATAGTGGACAAAACTGATAAAGGGAAGATACCATTTAGAGTGTTCAATGGTACCGCAGATCCCATCACCCTGGAATCAGGAGTACGCAGCAGCCATTTATTTAGTGGGCATAATTTCACTGGAAACACCTGCACTTTCTGAGACAACACCACCGCTGACTGATGATTTACCCAAACATCTACACGATTTATATCTGCATGCCACTGTTGGATTACTGCAACCACAAAAACGAGAAATTAGGAAACTATTACATAAATATCGCGATAGTTTTTCCTCGGGACATATATGGATCTTGGAGAGACACATCTCGTATGACACTCCATCGATACAGGCAATAATCACCCAATACGACAACCGAAGCGGAAGCACACGAACAAGTAAATGACGTGTTGCGAACGGGTATTATCGAACTCTCAGCTTCTCCATCGGCTAGCCCTATAGTGCTAGCAGGCAAAAAGGATGGAACCTTGCGGTTTTGTAAAGACTACCGCCGCCTTAATGATCTTACCGTTAAAGACGCTTATCCGTTACCACAGATGGATCAGGCCTTGGATTCCTTGTCCGGAGCCAAGTGGTGTTGTACCCTTGACTTAGCTAGCGGTTACTGGCAAGTAGCCATGGATGAAGCTGATATGGAAAAGACAGCATTCGTTTTTAGGGATGGACTTTTTCAATTCTGCAAGATGCCCTATGGGTTGTGCAACACTCCCGGAACTTTTGAACAACTCATTGAGCAGGTATTGACTACCCTGTAATGGGAGATCTGTCTCTGTTACATCGATGACATAATCGTCTTTGTACCAACGTTTGAGCAAACCTTAAACAATTTGGACACCGTGCTTTCCCGCTTCCGCACGGCCAATTTAAAACTCAAACCGAAGAAATGTCATCTCTTCAGACAGTGTCGAGTTCCTGGGACACGTCATATCCAGTGATGGAGTGGCTACACAGCCATCAAAAACTAAGGCAGTAGCAGAGTGGCCACGGCCATCTTCAGTTACGGAGACACAGAGTTTCCTTGGCTTGTGCCAGTACTATCGCTGTTATAGCCGACATTTCAGCGAGATTGCTTCACCCCTCTACCAGATCACCAAGAAAGATCGACCCTTTGAGTGGACGAGTGAGTGTGAAGGCTCCTTCAAGGCACTGAAGGAACTCTTGACGACCGCCCCGATTCTTGCTCACCCTAATCCAAACCTCGATTTCATCTTTGACACTGATGCGTCAGCTTTCACTATCGGCGCAGTTCTATCACAGGTCACCAAAGACAGAACAGAGCAGGTGTTGGGTTATGGTTCGCGTACTCTGAATAAAATGGAGAAAAGATACGCAACCACCAAGCGAGAATTATTGGCCGTGGTCCATTTCGTCAAATATTATAAACACTTCCTCTATGGGTGCCCTTTTACACTCCGTACAGACCATGCCTCACTATGGTGGCTCAGGAACTTAAAAAATTCGGAGGGCCAGATAGCGAGGTGGCAGGAATCCATGCAAGCCTATAACTTTAACGTTGTTCACCATCCCGGCAAATTGCATGGAAATGCCGACACCCTTAGCAGAATCAGTGTGGAGGCTGAACACGAGGCAGCCGACACTGTGACACAGTCAACACAGCCATCTCTGGAGTTCCCCGAATTGAGGTGCGCAGAGTGGAATCCGGAGAAAATCGCACACCACAAAACAACAGACGTGCAGACACGAAATATATATGTGTGAATTCAGGAAGGGGTATGTCCTCCTAAGGAATCGGTGACACCTTTATCCCCCGCGGCTAAATATTATTACCAACGGTTCAAAGAATGTTGATTAATAAATAACGTTCTGTACATTAATGACTGTTTGGTAGTTCCGGAAAGTTATCGAGAACTTACATTGAAACAACTACATGATAATGCCGGACATTTGGCCATGGAAGGGACTGTTGCCTGTATCAAACTGAGATTCAACTGGATCGGGATTCGCAATAGTGTCAAGGCATGGGCTACCAAATGTATCCTGTGCCAAAGACGCGCTGTTGGCCAATACCATATCGCACCATCGCAAATTAAGATTGTTGGTGCACCGTGGGAGCGAGTGGCTATCGACGTGCTCGGACCCTTGAATACGACGGATGACGGAAATAAATACACACTCGTATTACAAGATTATTTTATGAAGTGGGTAGAAGCATTTGCTTTGCCAGACCAGGAGGCATCCACCGTAGTGGAGGTCTTGGCCAGCAATGTGTTCTGCCGCTTTGGTATGCCTTATGAGTTGCACTCCGATCAAGAAAGAAATTTTGAGAGCCGGCTCATATCAGAGCTCTGCAAATTATTCCATATCGTCAAAACAAGGACAACTCCATACCACCCCCGGAGCGACGGGATGGTAGAGAGATTCAACAGAACTCTCATGGAGATGCTTACCAAGGAAACACGCATTGATTGTAGAGATTGGGATCTACGGCTCTCGTATGTACTCAAAGCTTACCGCACTTCGGAACATTCCAGCATGGGCTACACCCCCACTCGGTTAATGTTAGGCTGTGAATTAGCCTTACCCCTGGGCCTGACCATGCCACGAATACCAGGGGAGAAAAATTCACCATCTCTCTATGTCGAACTCTTGCGGCAAAGGATAGAACAAGCCCATGAGTTAGGGAGAGGAACACTATCCACTGCACACCGGCGGCAAAAGACATGGCACAACCGGAGAGTGCATAGAGATCCATATGAAGCAGGAAGAATGGTTTGGGTACACGATTCACGACGGTCTGCAAACGATCCAAGTAAACTGTGTTACCAGTGGAAAGGCCCCTATGTGGGAGTAGGTAAGACATCGGACGTGACCTACCGCATCCATGCTTTGGATGGCCTGACCTCAGTCATCCACTTCGATCGACGTAAACCTTGTGTCAGTGACGATCCAGTACCATAGCTCGAACTGGGCGTTTCTCATGACACCGGTTTTTCTACGGAAATTAGTATTCCCATGGTTAGCGCAGAGCACTGCGGTGCCAGTTCAGCCCCAATTCTACCAAGCCAGAACGTAGGTGAACAAACGGCTAACACTGACGACAATGACGAGATACGTACTCGCCCTCTCCATCCTCAGCATGGGTCTACTAGATCTGGGAAGTCGTATCTGAAGAATTTTGTGTTTGTTTTGTCCAAGGGACCAGATGGAAAAGTTGTTCTTCCGATCTCTTCCCATTCCCATCCACTTCGTGCTATGCCCCCCCCCCCATCCCCCATCATAGAGTTACCACAAGCGGAATCTGAGGCTGACCCAAGCCATGCTTCCTGCAGGGTGGAACATGTGATGAATAGCCTGGAAGTGAAGAGGCTGGATGAAGCCTTGGCGTCTCTAGAACCACAGAACCGTACAACAAGGTGTATCCGACCAATTCCCGAAATCGCGAAACCACAATCCCCCAGGGGACACCCTTTCCGATAGTCCCACCACCGTCATCACTCCAATTCGCGTCACTTATCTACACACCAAGTTCGGACATCACCAGCCCCGTCCAATTCACACTCCACTCGTCATCTGTTGACCATCAATCTTCACGTATGAGAGAGACTGCTGCAACAGAGGATGAATTTTCCCGGTGTCTAAAAACTATGACAGGACACCAATCGTCGTGTAATGGGAGATGACCACATCCCCCTATCCAAAGGCCGCCCCATCCAATAGGCCTAGCAGACCCCCCCCCCCCCGTGAGCAGTCAGAACATCACACAACAGACAGAACGTCAACACTTACAAAGAACACACCTGCCTTCAAGACTGGATATGTCAATTCATCATTGCGCCTACATCACAGACTTGCTCAGTTATACTCAGCATAACGAATACATTCAACATCGGCAACAACAGCATTTAGCAGCCACTACCGGTCTTAATTAATTACGGGTAGAGACATAAATGTTCCCGTAACAAATTCCTCCCACACAGAACTGCGGGAGAAGTAATACCTCCCGCAAACTACACCTCCTGCAAATAACAACAGCCGTGGCATTCACCAGCATGGAAAACTGGAATGCGCCCACTTTGCTTATAACATTGGCATCATACAGCAGCCCGGACATCCCGACAACAGCATTATCATCAACAGACAGCAGCCAACAAATCTCCCGCACACACCTTCTTATCCAGTTACGGGAGAACTGATCATATTGATAAAAGAATGCACTACAGCCATCTACAGTACACGTCATGGGAGAGGCATTTGACCAATGCTCCTCCCCTTTCCCTTTTCCCGATGTCATACGGAAACAGCTAAATCTACAGACTTCATCTACACATAATAACAGTCGATATTATTAAGAGAGCAAGATTCCCGCATTGTCGTCAGTCACAAGTAGGATTTTACTACCGAACAGTTGAATTCGACAATGGATTGATCAAGCTTCCGACAGCATCCGACAGATCATCTGCGCTCTAAAGTAACTCTATCCCAGCCCCGGGCTCAGCCATTACAGAGTGAAATAACCTCAGGGTTCGATAAAGTTGACATTCACGCCGCCTTTCCCTCTCCCTTCCTGCACCTGGCGGCCATAAACACGCCTTCTTATCCAGTTACGGGAGAACTGATCTTATGGATATCAGGAATGCACTACAGCTATCTACAGTATGTGTTACGGGAGGACGTTTGTCCAATGTCCCTCCCCTACCCCTTTCTCCCGACATTGTACGTGAATAGCTAAACTACATACTTCATCTACACGTAATAACAGTCAATATTATTAAGAGAGCAAGATGCCCGCATTGTTGTCAGTCACGAGTAGGATTTGGCTACCGAAAAGTTGAATTCGACAATGGTTTGATCAAAGTTACGACAGCATCCAACAGGTCATCTTCGCTCTAAAGTAACTCTTTCCCGCCCACGGGCTCGGCCATTACAGAGTGAAATACCCTCAGGGTTCGATAAAGTTTACATTCACGCCATAACCCTCCCCTCCCGCACTTAGCGGCCATAAATGCGTCACCATCACCACAGCGCAAGTACCATCCACAGAGAACCAGTCACGCATAACAGATTCAAATCACCAACATGACAGAAACACAGACACTCAGGTTGACTGTATTCACAATCTCCGAACGACGGCATTGTAATCGTAAAAATTGTGGCACACATGTTTGCGAGTTGTACTGTGATTTAGCCATTACTAAAATGGTACAAATGTGTTTGGTCTAAGCCGGGACAGAGCTACTTCTATCCATCAAGGAGAATCCTTGGCCAGCTCTCCCGCTTGGAAAACACAGCTATCTTGACGGAATCAGTAATGTTGATCTACCGCATGAATAGATCTGTTTAAACCACGCATAAAAATTACTTGCAACTTTACTGTTAAATTTTTTATTAAGAGCACAACTGCTCTACCATGCTACAAATCATTAGCGCACGGGCCGGTAAAGCGGCATAAAATATCCTGCAGTAAAATCACAGAGAGAATTTCAAAAATTCTCTCCTATGCATTCCAGTCTATAATCAACATGGGCTGAGAACTACATATTACAGACACCAAGACACATGTTAAAGAACTCGCGCAAATACGGGACATTATATAAATCGTGATGTAACATATATATTTTTATCTCTCACCTCTGCAACAGACTGCATCTCAGCAACAGCATTTTGGCCATCGCCATAGACAGCACACACGTTTCCAATCAACCACATGCTTTTTAGAGCCTCGTGACATTTACTACTATTTCCACTGAGTTGGATCAAATGATTTAAACAAAAGAGCCACCCAAAAATGCAACTACCACAGCGTGATGGAGGAGTGGCGCGGGTGAGTCCGGGAGATTACCGCTGACGTCACCTGGCTCCCATGCACCCCATCAGGCGCTCCAGCCTAAAATTCGAATAGGCAAGTTTATAAGCATCCAACATGGAAAAGCGCCTCATGCTAATTAAAAGGTGAGGCACCGCAAGGACAAAGTAGTACCGCGTTTCTATGTTGATCTGAGGCTGTTACCTGTGCGAAATAAAGACAAGTTTAATGAGCCAATCTTCCTATAGTTACAACTACTCCCCTTATATGGGAGGAATTAATCCTATGACGTCCAACCGAAGAGCAAGGAAATGTTCACATAAGAATGACAGAATCACATGGAAAACTTTTTAGGTGTGGTCCTCCGCCACCTGTGACGTCACCAAATAGTATAAAAGGAGGAAGAGCGCTCTGAAACTGTGTCTTCCCGTCAAAACTCGACACTAGGGAAGAACATAGAATTAGGCTTCTTTCGTGTCACAAACTAAATTCGGCTGTTTTTCTTATTATTATTTTGTTATTATATTTGGCCTGGAAAGTTATAAACCATGAAGAGATAGCGCATTAGGTTTTGAATAAAGTTCCCGCAACTAACTACCATGCGGGAACGAGATGTCACTTCTTGAAGATCTAGCATTGTCGGATTCCTCCTCCGAAGAAGAAGAATCGGTGCCAGTTCCAAAGCGGTTCCCGTGTAGCTCATTGTTGACTAGCGGAGAGCCATGTACCAGAATTTTCACTAGGAAATCCGACCGCACCCTTCATATTAATAAGGATCATCTCTTTCAGTCAGCCTTTTGTGTGACGTGCCAGTACCTCTACACCGCTACTCGCTATGGGATCACTCACACGCCCCGTCATCATCATCGTGTGTTGGAAGTGATGTTAATTCCTGGGGAAGAGAACGAGGATCGTGACGTTCTAGCTACTCGGTTCGAATCTCATCTCCCGGTCAAGGTTCTCCCAACCGAGAAAATGGCATGCACGAAAAACACCACGCGTAGATATCCCGTTGGACATCGTCTTCCCGTGGCTACAGCAAGTAACGTACCGACAGCCAGACCTGCAATTCTGCCTGCAGTCGTGTCTGGAAGTGTTACGCCGGTACCTATCACATCATTCACACCATTCCTGAAGCAAAGTAGGAAGCAGAAATCTCCCGTAAAATCCAGTATGGCAGCTCCCGCATCAGTTACTAGCCAGTCAGCTACGGTTACCACACCCGCCCCCGTAGAATCACAGACAGTAGCAGCCAGTCAGCCAATCTCAGTGGTGATTACGACACCTGCGGAGATAGACATTTCCAGTTATCCGCAGTCTCCATCTCCACCAGAACTTACCATAGACGAAGGACTGGAACCATCACAACCTGTGACAATCAGCGTAACTCCGAGCCGTGTTATTCAGCATCTGCCTCCTTGCCTTTCTGACCCAGCAATCAGGAAGGGAACCACGCCGGAATGACAATACACGGGAAAAAGACGGATCGCCCATACCCAGGATATCCATCCCGTACCGAACATTACTGATAGTCATCTGCTAAAGTACGCTAAGTTCCGAAAGATGTCGTCTCCTGCCGTATCCGTTCCCGCACCACGTCTTCAGCCAATGGTACAGCTCACCACCATCACCACGACAACTACAGTGACCACCACGCCTGCTACACCTGCCATCATCACGACAGCTACCGTCACCACAACATCAGCAACATTGGCAACTACTAGTACCGCCACTGCTATACGGACGGATATCATGGAACCAGCGGTAACTGTGAGAGACATCATGGATGCCCATATTTCCGCCACAATCACTTCGGATGTTTCGGACAGTGCCAATAATAATAATAATGATGAGAGCATTTCAGCAATGACAGTGCATCCACCGCGACATACCACCGTCAGTCGCGGGACCCAAATTCAATAGGGAAATTTCGGTGCTGAGGTGTAATCAGGTGTAATTCAGCAGAAATGTTAATACGCGATTCGTGGAAATGTGTTAATTATTACTTTATTTTTTACATACTTTTCTTCTTATTATATATGTTAGATCAATTGAATCCCGTCCTAGGATGACTATGGTTATCCCACACAGCCGCACACTTTAAGTGTCCGGTTGTGTCTCATACAAAATGAGCACTGCGGACTCTAATGTTGTAAGAACATCGTGTGTGACGTAAAGAATACAACCTCCCACAGTGCAATAACATCACAATCCCGTCATGCAGTCTCAGCCGCGCTGAGGCTGCCTGATAAACAAGTTTTTAAGTTATTATTATATATCTTATTTGTCTTATTAATTTTCTTCCTGTCTTAGACGTCATGACGGATATGGGGTCAGCTAGAGCTGCCCGTTGTGGACCTGCAAGGACGGGCCGCAAATAGATATTTTAGAGATATATATATAAAATAATAATACTTGGTGATACGTGTTGCATGCCCCTTTATTTACCCGGGGTACGCAAGTAATTCGGTGTGATTAATAAAAACATACCTCATAAGGGTATGTTACATAGGTAATATTTATATACCTTGTCTTTTTGTTATTATAGTTTATATATATTTATAAACTTAAATTGTGGTACGTTGGAGCTTGGGTGTTCTTTGCGGAGATTATGATTATCCGCACTAATGGGAACACCCATGCGAGCTATTGTTTAGGATCATATACTAAATAAAGTTATAACACGTACCGTAATATTAATAATAAAAAGAACACAAAAAAAGAAAGGCCTGGAAAACCCCCTAAAAGTATGCCTCCCCTCTTCTTGGCACCCCTATGTGCTCTGTCTTTTGAATACGCGTCTATGCGTCACTACACAGACACTCAGGTTAACTGTATTCACAATCTCCGAACGACGGCATTGTAATCGTAAAAATTGTGGCACACATGTTTGCGAGTTGTACTGTGATTTAGCCATTACTAAAATGGTACAACTGTGTTTGGTCTAAGCCGGACGGAGCTAGTTATATCCATCAAGGAGAATGCTTGGCCAGCCCTTCCGCTCTGAAAACACAGCTATCTTGACGGAATCAGTAATGTTGATCTACCACATGAATAGATCTGTTTAAACCACGCATAAAAATTACTTGCAACTTTACTGTTAGATTTTTTATTAAGAGCACAACTGCTCTACCGTGCTACAAATCATTAGCGCACGGGCCGGTAAAGCGGCATCAAAAATCCTGCAGTAAAATCACAGAGAGAATTTCAAAAATTCTCTCCCGTGCGTTCCAGTCTATAATCAACATGGGCTGAGAACTACCTATTACAGACACCAAGACACATGTTAAAGAACTCGCGCAAATACGGGACATTATAGAAATCGTGATTTAACATATATATTTTTATCTCTCACCTCTGCAACAGACTACATCTCAGCAACAGCACTTTGGCCATCGCCATAGACAGCATACACGTTTCCAATCAACCACATGCTTTTTAGAGCCTCGTGACATTTGCTACTATTTCCAGTGAGGTGGATCAAACGCTTTAAACAAAAGAGCTTCCCAAAAACGCAACTACCACAGCGTGATGGAGGAGTGGCGAGGGCGAGTCCGGGAGATTATCGCTGACGTCACCTGGCTCCCATACACCCCATCAGGCGCTCCAGCCTAAAATTCGAATAGGCAAGTTTATAAGCATCCAACCTGGAAAAGTGCCTCATGCTAATTAAAAGGTGAGGCACTGCAAGAACAAAGTAGTACCGCGTTTCTATGTTGATCAGAGGCTGTTACCTGTTGGAAATAAAGACAAGTTTAATGAGCCATTCTTCCTATAGTTACAACTACTCCCCTTATATGTGAGGAATTAATCCTATTACGTCCAGGCGAAAAGCAAGGAAATGTTCACATAAGAATGACCGAATGACCTGGAAAGCTTTTAGGTGTGGTCCTCCGCCACCTGTGACGTCACCAAATAGTATAAAAGGAGGAAGCGCGCTCTGAAACTGTGTCTTCCCGTCAAAACTCGACACTAGGGAAGAACATAGCATTAGGCTTCTTTCGTGTCACAAACTAAATTCGGCTGTTTTTCTTCTTATTATTTTGTTATGTAGGCCTGGAAAGTTATAAACCATGAAGAGATAGCGCATTAGGTTTTGAATAAAGTTCCCGCAACTAACTACCATGCGGGAATGAGATGTCACTTCTTGAAGATCTAGCATTGTCGGATTCCGAAGAAGAAGAAGCATCGGTGCCAGTTCCGAAGCGGTTCCCGCGTAACTCATTGTTGACTATCGGAGAGCCATGTACCAGAATTTTCACTAGGAAATCCGACCGCACCCTTCATATTAATAAGGATCATCTCTTTCAGTCAGCCTTTTGTGTGACGTGCCAGTACCTCTACACCGCTACTCGCTACAGGATCACTCACACGCTCCATCATCATCATCGTGTATTGGAAGTGATGTTAATTCCTGGGGAAGAGAACGAGGATCGTGACGTTCTAGCAACTCGGTTCGAATCTCATCTCCCGGTCAAGGTTCTCCCAACCGAGATAATGGCCTGCACGAAAACACCACGTGTAGACATCCCGTTGGACATCGTCTTCCTGCGGCTACAGCAAGTAACGTACCGACAGCAGGACGTGCAATTCTGCCTGCAGTCATGTCTGGAAGTGTTACGCCGGTACCTATCACTTCATCCACACCATTCCTGAAGCAAAGTAGGAAGCAGAAATCTCCCGTAAAATCCAGTATGGCAGCTCCCGCATCAGTTACTAGCCAGTCAGCTACGGTTACCACACCCGCCCCCGTAGAATCACAGACAGTAGCAGCCAGTCAGCCAATCTCAGTGGTGATTACGACACCTGCGGAGATAGACATTTCCAGTTATCCGCAGTCTCCATCTCCACCGGAACTTACCATAGACGAAGGACCGGGACCATCACAACCTGTGACAATCAGCGTAACTCCGAGCCGTGTTATTCAGCATCTGCCTCCTTCTTTCTGACCCAGCAATCAGGAAGGGAACCACGCCGGAACGACCATATGCGGGGAAAAGACGGATCGCCCATACCCAGGATATTCATCCCATACCGAACATTACTTTTAGTCGTCTGCTAAAGTACGCTAAGTTCCGAAAGATGTCGTCTCCTGCCGTATCCGTTCCCGCACCACGTCTTCCGCCGATGGTACAGCTCACCGCCATCACCACGACAACTACAGTGACCACCACGCCGGCTACACCCGCCATCATCACGACAGCTACCGTCACCACAACATCAGCAACATTGGCAACTACTAGTACCGCCACTGCTACACGGACGGATATCATGGAACCAGCGGTAACTGTGAGAGACATCATGGATGCCCATAATTCCGCCACCATCACTTCGGATGTTTCGGACAGTGCCAATAATAATAATGATGAGAGCATTTCAGCAATGACAGTGCATCCACCGCGACCTACCACCATCAGTCGCGGGACCCAAACTCAATGGGGAAATTTCGCTGCTGAGGTGTAATCAGGTGTAATTCAGCAGAAATGTTAATAGGCGATTCGTGGAAATGTGTTAATTATGACTTTATTTTTTACATACTTTTCTTCTTATTATATATGATAGATCAATTGAATCCCGTCCTAGGATGACTACGGTTATCCCACACAGCCGCACACTTTAAGTGTCTGGTTGTGTCTCATACAAAATGAGCACTACAGACTCTAATGTTGTAAGAACGTCGTGTGTGACGTAAAGAATACAACCTCCCGCAGTGCAATAACATCACAATCCCGTTATGCAGTCTCAGCCGCGCTGAGGCTGCCTGATAAACAAGTTTTTAAGTTATTATTATATATCTTATTTGTCTTATTAATTTTCTTCCTGTCTTAGACGTCAGGATGGATATGGGGTCAGCTAGTGCTGCCCGTTGTGGACCCGCAAGGATGGGCCGCAAATAGATATTTTAGATATATATATATAAAACAATAATACTTGGTGATACGTTTTGCATGCCCATTTATTTACCCAGGGTACGCAAGTAATTAGGTGTGATTAATAAAAACATACCTCATAAGGGTATGTTACATAGGTGATATTTATATACCTTGTCTTTTTGTTATTAAAGTTTATATATATAAGTTGTGGTACGTTGGAGCTTGGGTGTTCTTTGCAGAGATTATGATTATCCGCACTAATGGGAACACCCATGCGAGCTATTGTTTAGGATCATATACTAAATAAAGTTATAGCACGCACCGTAATATTAATAATAAAAAGAACACAAAAAAAGAAAGGCCTGGAAAAAACCCTAAAAGTATGCCTCCCCTCTTCTTGGCACCCCTATGTGCTCTGTCTTTTGAATACACATCTATGCGTCACTACTCCTCTCCGGCCACGCACCTACCCAGGAAGTCTATGATTCCCACCTAGCGCACGTCCGTGCATCGATCCGCCATGCGCGATCGTTTGCCACGGATGTCAAACTAGGAGGGGGTGGTGTAGTTCGGATCGACCGGTCTGATACCGGCCATACCAGGTAAGCTTGGTACGCGCCGCCCGTCTAGGATTCGGTTCCTGAACACGCCCCTCTGGGTAGAGCTATAAGCGTATATAGGCCTATGGGAGAGAGAGCGAAAAACGACTAAGTTCGTTAGAACGCATTATGTGCATGCGCGAGCCGGGACGCTGTTTCTATGGAGCACGTAGTTGTGACCTAGATAGGATGGCGCTTATAGTGTACCGAACTGGTACTCTGTAATCCTTATTGATTGTTTGTTCCCGTTGAATCTGGCATTAATCGAGACCAGTATGCCTGTCCATAGTAATTTTGTGATCTATGGACTTACAAGATTTGATTTGGTCACCTAATTAACATAAGTCTATACAATATTTTTACCCAAACAGACTGTCACGTATGCTAGATAAATTTAATGAGCATACGAAAATATATGACATAGAGACAGCCTGATGAACTTCTAAATGTGGGGCTCCCAGAGGTACCACACAGACTCGTAGGTCCGTAGAGGTATCCCCGTAAGGGAGGCTCCCGTACATGAGTTAACTAATTAACTTAATATAAGCTATTATACTTCTAAGCTCAAAGGAAAGAAAATTATCTTTTGTAGTGTCGGTAAATCATGTGCCTCATGCGGGCACTACTCCTAGTTCTAGTTTGGGTGAGGAGTATTACCCTCGCGCGGGCTGTCATTACTGAATCCTAGCGAGAGGCAAGAAAATGTCGCCATCATTCAAAGCGGGAGAAGTGTTTTGGCCGAAAAGGGCCCACTCTAATATTCAACCAAAATGCTGTAAAGAAAAGACCATACCTAGTGATATTATGACTATACGGTTGCATGCTGTTTTACGTGAAGACGGGACGAGTGATTCCCGAAGGATTCCCACGTCACCATCTTATGTAATTCTCAATATGCTGAATTAGTAGTTGCCGCTTTTATTTATGCCTAACCTAATATTTAATTTTTAGAGACAAGAACTATTTTAGGCCGCAAATGGCTGGCGTCTACCTAGCTTTTTAGATATGGTTGTCATTGAGAATGGCTGCCCTAAGACATCACCGAAGACAGCGTGCATACATGTTAATTTGCAAAACCTCCGAACTGGGTAAGAATCCGGACATCTCACTCCATAACCACAGAAAACGTCACAGGACATTGGTTACTTTCCACAAAAGCATTTTTAGGTAACTGATCTATCGTTATGGTGGGGGTAAGAGAGACGAATACCCACCGTGAATGTCCTTCCCGTGAGGGCATGGCAGATCTTAATATCATGCCCAGACATTCTTACGGAATTCGGTGGGGATGCGCCTCTCGCCCGTCACCTTGTCCTACAGAACTAACTTTTTAACCTGGCGTTAGGTTTAAACACCAGTTGCCCAGTTATGCACCGTGGTGCGGGAGGATTGTTCAGCAGATTAAAGAAAATAATAATTAAGATATGTTTTAGCAGTGATTTCCTACATTGGCAAAGGTAACTAACTACTGAGTATCTGAAGATACGCAGGGAATGTGTGTGACACTACACCCTGGCCATCACCGCCCGGAAACCCCAATAGTTTCCCATGGTCGGATCAGTCCATGGTGCGGATAGTGAATTCAAACAATTGAGAAGTGGAACATGAAGAGAGACAATAACTTAGAAATATGAGGCCCTTTAGGTATGTTGGCCAATCTTACACAACCTTGCCGGAGTGCGGGGATAAATTATCGCAACTACCGGAAAAGAGGCGTACACTACGCATCTCCTAGCGAAGAGATTGTCTCTAATCATATTAAACCTACCCTATCTAGCTGAATAGAAAAGTTTTTTAGTCGGTAGCATGCCGGGCTAAACAGAGTTATAGCACGGACAGTGGCCTCAGTGAAAAATTGTTGGTGGCGGGAGAACGTGCTGCATATATAAATGTTGCTGTATAGTGTTTCCTGCGTGCACTGCAGTCCTATATTTTTCTACAAACAAACAAAACATATAAACTGATGGCCATAAGAATAACTATAAACAGATACAGAAATTATAAATAGCGGTCCTAAGACCGTTACGGTGCCTTTTAGTCATCGGGACCGTTTATACAGATACGATATAATTATCAAAGATGTAATTAACGGGATAATTAAAATGTCAAGTATAGTTACTTGAATAATCGGTAGCTATTCTTAAGTCTGGGCTATCGTGTTACTGAAATTGATATGTCACCCTTGGTTTGACATGAGTAGATGCGCTCCCTGGAAGCCGGAAAGTTTCCGCATGCCAGTTTCTGCAAACAGGATTCCAACAAGCAGCCCATGACGGGAGCGTATCGAACTCAGGACTGTAATCACAATATAGAATGTCTAACGAGTAGTCAGCAAGAGATACAATAACATTACTGCTATGATGAAAGTTACCGTACACCGATGGTATGGATGGAAGTTGCCAACACCCGATCATAAGCGGGGGTTGTTGAATGCGGATGAAGATACATAGCTAAGCTTAATGGTGCGGCGTATGTCAGCCAGCTCTGAAGACGTACCGGCAAAGTTTACTTTCCTGCGGTCAAAAAGTTTAGATAAACTTGCACATCAGTGCGGGGATGGCTGAATAACCACCTTTTGGCGTGGCCGGCAGATCCGGTGAGTCATCCACCAAAGAACATTGCTGCCTCTACATCTGTAGAATCACATTTTCAGGCCAGGAAAGGCCTCACAGCAAGTTCGTGTTCCGAGTTAGTTCTTGATGTATTCGTGAACAATATTCAAAAGTTCCAAAATTACGCCTGCACAAACGGGAGATACAGGGCCGATCTATAGGCAGGGAAAACGGGGCATGTGCCCTGTGCCCCCGATTTGCCCAGTGCCCCCGAACATGACACCTAAAAAATTTAAGTGTTATTTCTTGAGGCCCTGAGGGCCGGGCTGGGCACCTTGGCGGGCTGACCTGGCCAAATGCCACAACAGCCGTGGGCCCATGGTCAGGGGCCCCCAATGCTAGTAAAAATAAAATGTTGAAATAAGATTATAAGTTACATATTACTAAAGCTCATAGAAAATTAAAAATAACCAGAAATAAGCTCTTCCTAAAAATTAGGTTCATTAGTCTACCACCCCACCCCGCCACCCACAAATGGCCACACTCATATTACAATACAATTTCTAAGCTACTATTTATTTAGAGTTTAATGCTTTCATTTATGCAGACACTCACAAGTGATTGAAATGGTCCAATGGATTGCTCATGGTCTTTTAGTCATATTTTCTATATTCCAACTGACTAAAACTAAACATAATGGATAATATTGAACACTATAATGCGAATCGGGAGTAGGGTGAATTGACAGAAAATATGCAAATTCAGGTAGCAATTGCTCTCAAATTCTAATTTTCCTAAATTGATGTGTGAACTAAGGCAAAGATAGAAATCAAAACAACTATGTTGTTTATCACTCTGAATGCAGGAGTTAGCATCTCAGAGCATCTAATTTTTTTAAAATGGGGTGGGGTGGAAGTGGGGAGACTACCAGACACCCCTAAGGAGGGGTGAGTCACCCCTATATAGGCATATAGCTCACCAACAGGGCCCCATGTCAGAAACCTTGCCCTGGGCCCCATGTGGCCTAAGTTCGGCCCTGGGGGAGATACAAAACTGATTTAGTGCGGTGGGTTGGGTTGCTGCTGGCTACGGGAGAGAAACCTTCGAGACCGAAGTCATTTGCTTAATGACTGTCTTGTGATTGTAGCTGACGTAGTTCCACCCTATTCGGCCCCTGGCCGAGGATGTCCCCGAGTTCTAGATTTCAGGATGCCCTCGAATTCTAGATTTCGTCTCCTTTTATACTACTCATGACGTCATAGGCGCAGGCTCTAGCCAATCTTCAGTCGAGCAACAGCCAATCAGCGCGTAGCTAATAATAACGCAGTCGAATGTTCTAGAACATTCTCGAAGTTCTGCGTATACGTGGTTATGACGTCACGGCAATACCTTGAAGATAATCAAAGGGGTTTTCCGTGGATAACTCAGCCATTTCTTAACCGATTTTGAAATCGTTTACAGATTTGGAAAGCCCGTCAAATTCTGGTCTTGATTAATGCCAGATTCGGCGGGAATAAGTAATTACAAAGGATTACATTGTACCTTCTCGGTACACTAAAAATGTCATCCTATCTTGGTCGTAAAATACGCGCTCTGTCATAAATAGTATTAAGCGTGTGCATGCGCTTTAACGAACTTAGTAATTTTTTACAACGCGATTTCTCTCATAGGCCCATACACGCTTATAGCTCTACCCAGGGGGGGTTAGGGGGGGGGGGGGGGTGCGTGTTCAGGGAAGAATCCAGGACGGACAGCGCGTACCCAGCTTAGCTGGTACGGCCGGCACCTGACCGGTCGATCCGAACTACAGGGCCGATCTATAGGCAGGACAAACGGGGCATGTGCCCTGGGCCCCCGATTTGGCCAGTTCCCCCGAACATGACACCTAAAAAAATTTAGGTGTTATTTCTTGAGGACCTGGGGGCCGGGCTGGGCACCTTGGCGGGCTGACCTGGCCAAATGCCACAACAGCCTTGGGCCCATGGAAAATAAAAAATAACCAGAAATAAGCTCTTCCTAAAAATTAGGTTCATTAGTCTACCACCCCACCCCGCCACCCACAAATCGCCACACTCATATTACAATACAATTTCTAAGCTACTATTTATTTAGAGTTTAATGCTTTCCGGTTTCCGCGAAATATTGTTCAGTATTACCGGATGTAATTTTTATTATGTAATGAGCAAAACGCTTAACGCTGACGTGACAAAATTGTTATGAGGCATCATCATCCGTCAGAATAAGCTTTTATTCAGAGCACGATAGGCTGATAGCAGGTAAGTATATTTTGATTGTTATTTAACACATTTAAAGTTTTTATTGTTGCAGTTGCGTAACTTGTGTAGACTACGTAGTACGTGGATCAAAGATTTCTCTTTCTGATCGGTTCTGTATTATACTGTATATGCTGTTTGCAAAGTTTTTTTGTGGTTATAAAATTATTTACTGTTATACCCAAAGCTGGGTTAAGCCTATATAGTTGGAGCATACGACTAAATGAATGTGTACCCATTGGCCATTGATAATGGATAAGCTAAAATTATTAAACTTTAATACCTTTTCACCCTGACAGATCAACTATAATAAATGCTTTACAACGTAACAAATATTTTGAAACTAATTTGACTGGAAGCTGTTGCTGCCTAATATTAAAATTACATATTCAGCAGCTTACCTCATGCCATGAAATTGAGATACTGGGATTACACGTGCAAAGGGTTAAATATTATAAACATTATTTTGCTTGATAATTTTGGGTCCCTTAAGCGGGCCTTAGTGTTGCAGCCCCACAGACCCTTGCAATAATCCATCTCAGATTACATACATCTCTCGGAATTCTCTCCAAGAAATACATTTTTGTTATAGACACTCTAACCCGTCTTAAGCGCGGCACCAAAATGATCAGAAAAACAGATGGTCATCATGGTCTCATAACCCTATCAATATTAATGACTAGATAGAGCAAGTCTTTAAGGATGTTGTGCATACTTTCCAATTAAATTAACAGCTTACAGTCAAATTGGTTTTTTAAAATATTTAACAGTTTTACTGCGTGGGGATCTTGAAATGAAGATACAACAGTCAAACAGTCATTGTGATGCCATTGATTACCTACACCCCCCCCCCCCAAGAAAAAGGTGGCTAGTCAGGAAGCTCCCTCAAAATTTTTTTTCAGGGATTACTTCTTGGAGGCCATGATTTAGTTGGAAGTCAAAATGGCTATCTTTTTAAAAAAATTTCCGCACCATTGTCACCATCGGGGTTTAAAGCTGACCAAAATTAATGAAAATAGAGGTGAATAGAGACCACTGGCTACCATAGTAAGGCAATGGTAGAATTAATGTTCCGGTTCCTATCTCATCATCAGGATTCCCGTTCTTGAAACATTAAACAACACCCGGCTGACCGGCCTCTGAGCGGTATAAAACCATTCCCTCAGTACTGAGCGTCTTAGTTCACCAGCAGCTGTCGTCGATAGCAGTAGGCAGATTGACAATAGGTGATCGAACGCCTATTGTCTACCTGCGTAGTGCTCTGGACAAGCTTCGCCAGCGAACTGAGACGCTCAGTACTGAGGGAATGGTTTTATACCTCTCAGAGGCCGGTCAGCCGGTTATTGTTTAATGTTTCAAGAACGGGAATCCTGATGATGAGATAGGAACCGGAACATTAATTCTACCATTGCCTTACTATGGTAGCCAGTGGTCTCTATTCACCTCTATTTTCATTAATTTTGGTCAGCTTTAAGAGGATGAAATGGTAAAATATTGAAATTCTGAATGCAAACGATGGCAGCAAGGTGAGGGCGATTGTGCTGGATTTACTGCGCTAGACAATAAATTATGCTTTAATTCTTTTCAGAATTAACAATCATGAAAAGAACTTATCTAAGTGGGCATGAGAAACGGAAAAAGAAAGAAGATGAAGCTGATCGCTTGGCAAAGGTTCTGTCACAAACACCGCCGGTCACAACATTCTTCAAGAAGGACAAGCTAGATGAACAGACTGGAAGCACACACAGTATTGTCGAATATTCTGCATCTTCAAGCCAGTTTACTCAAAGTGCAGCAAATGAAGATAGGTCTAAATCCAGGGAACTTAAAGAAGTCGAAGTACATGACACTGAAGAAAGTCAAATGGATATAGAGGCAACAAGTCAGGTTCATATAAATAATGCCATTGTAAATCCTGGTCTGTTAAGTGACATTGGTGCATGGCCTATTCCAGCTACAGATGAAATGCGTGAGTACTGGACCAGGAAGGGAAATGTTATACACAAACGTGACAAACTGGAGACAATGCGGGCAGATGGATTTGTGAAATCATCTCACTCTAACAGTAACAGACAATGCACAGTTGACATGTTCTATCGGAAATCAGCTAATGGTGAACGAATTGAAAGAAAATGGTTGTGCTATTCAGGTACTACTGGCAGACTCTACTGTTTTGAATGCAAGCTGTTTAATCCAGCATCAACAGCTGTTGTTGATAATGGCTTCAATGACTGGAAGCACGCTAGTGAAAGACTTATTGAGCATGAAAAGTCAAAAGGTCATGCATGTGCAGTGCTAAGCTATGCACAACGTGCCAATGCCAATGGTCATGTAGATCTTGCTATGCAAAAACAAGTTGAGGAGATGACAACCTATTGGGTAAAATTACTACAGCGCCTCGTCAGTGTCATCAAATTACTTTCTGTGTGTGGTCTGGCATTTAGAGGTGACAACCAATTACTTGGTTCTTCACATAATGGCAACTACCTCGGGCTATTAGAGCTTATTGCAGAATATGATGAATTTCTGGCACAACATATTCAAATGCATGCTAACAAAGGCAAAGGACACACACATTATCTGTCATCTCGTATTTGTGAAGAACTCATTGCAATCATGGGCCAACAAGTATTAGACATTCTAGTTGATCGTGTAAAGGCAGCAAAATACTATTCTGTAACAGTTGACTCGTCTGAGGATAATGTTCACATTGACCAGCTAACAGTTGTTCTACGCTATTTGGAAGGACCACATCCAGTCGAGCGCTTCTTTACCTTTCTAGAGTCCACAGGACACAAGGGAGTTGACATGGCTAATGCACTGCAGTTATATCTGAAAGATGTAGAGATTGAAATCTTGGACTGCCGTGGTCAATCATATGACAACGCCAGCAACATGTCAGGACGATATCAGGGCATGCAGAGCAGAATACTTCAGATTAACCAGTTTGCAACATTTATTCCTTGCTTTGGACATTCTCTCAACTTGGTTGGCAAAGAAGCCGCCGCTGCGTGTAGTGAAGCAGTTTCATTCTTTGATATGGTTCAGGCATTGTATGTTTTCTTTACATCATCCACAGCAAGGTACAAAAAGCTTAATGACAAGTTACAGGAAAATAATACAATTATCTCTATGCCCAAGAAACTCAGTGATACTCGGTGGTCTTGTCGTGCAGATGCAGTCAGAGCTCTCATCAAAGGCTATAATGATATCATGGACATACTACTTGATATTTCAGAGGACAACGAGCAAAAAGCTGATTGTTGTAGTGCAGCCCGTGGATTGCATGACAAGATGACAAGGCTAGAGACAGGAATCTTTGCTGAATTTTGGAATGTCATGTTAGAACGATTCAACCAGAGTAGTAAAACATTACAGTCTATAGAGCTCAATTTGAATGTTGCAGCTGGTGTATTGACATCCCTGTTAGATTTTGTTCGAGAACAACGAGATTGCTTCGACCATTTTGAGGAATCTGGCATGCACCTGTCTGGCACTAATGAGTATGCTGCTAAGAAAAAACGTATACGTCGACGTAATGTGCGCTTAGATCCCCTTGACTATGGCCATTCTAATGAAGCTGAGCTGACACCAAAGGATGCATTCCGTACAAAGGCTTTCATTCCTTGCATCGACTCACTGGTCACATGCCTTGAGACACGTCATGCTGCATACAAGGATGTATCAGATCGTTTTGGGTTCTTCATTGATTTACCATCCATGAATCAAGAATCTGTAATGATAGCTGCAACCAAATTGTCAGAGTTTTACCAAGACGATCTGGATGACAACTTTTCCTATGAGCTGTTGCACTTCCAATCCTTTGTCAGCGCATTTTTCGATCAAAAGGAGAAAAACACCAGTTTGGAACAATTCATGTATAAACTGATAATTGAAAAGGACATTGAAGCCACTTTCCCAAATACGGCAACTGCACTCAAAATCTATTTGACACTAATGATAAAAAATTGTTCAGTTGAACGGTCATTTTTGAAGATGAAGCTTCTGAAAAATGTGAATCGAACCACAATGGGACAAAAACGTTTCACTGATCTTGCTCGTATGAGCATGGAATCTGATATACTGCGTGATTTAGACTTATCAGATGTTATACATGTGTTTGCATGTGAGAAAGCCCGAAAGGTTTTACTTTAATAACTATGAACTGAGCGTGATACATCACCAGTCGTGCATTGTTAAGCGTATGTTCTAGAAATGCAGTATTTGTAGTGCTACATGCTATGCAGGAAAACAATTGCTATCCATGAGAAACACATTTAATATACTGCTGCATCTGCCACATGTTATGTTCTGCCCCATGTTTATTCACTGCAATGTACCATCTCTTTACAAGTTACACACTTAGAGATTAACAACTCATTGATTATAAGTTCTTGTTCTCTCAACATAATTTCAGTGTGTAAATTGTAAAGACTTTGTACATTGCAGTGAAGAAACATGGGTTAATTGTTAAGTGTGCTATAATGATAATAATGTACTCATAATTCATAACTTACAGAACATAGCATGTGACAGATGCAACAGCGTGTTAAATGCGTTTCTCATGGATCCCAATGTTACTGTTGTTTTTCCTGCATAGTCATCTATTGCTCATCTATTCCTAATAATCCCATTTGTAATGCCCATTCATTTGACCATTAGTCAATCACTCACTTGGCCTGGTCTGATCATGATCCAATACATAATTCGCACTACAACTATACTACTACTACTACTACTACGGCTTTTGCTGCTGCTGCTGCTGCTACTGCTACTGCTACTGCTACTGCTACTACTACTACTACTACTACTACTACTACTACTACTACTCTTCTACTACTACTACTACTACTCTTCTACTACTACTACTACTACTACTACTACTACTACTACTACTACAGTACTGCTGTTGCTGCTGCTACTACTACTACTACTACTACTACTACTACTACTACTACTACTACTACTACTACTACAACACCACACACACGTGCATACAATGTGATTGAAATGGTCCAATGGATTGCTCATGGTCTTTTAGTCATATTTTCTATATTCCAACTGACTAAAACCAAACATAATGGATGATATTGAACACTATAATGCGAATCCGGAGTAGGGTGAATTGACAGAAAATATGCAAATTCAGGTAGCAATTGCTCTCAAATTCTAATTTTCCTAAATTGATGTGTGAATTAAGGTAAAGATAGAAATCAAAACAACTATGTTGTTTATCACTCTGAATGCAGGAGTTAGCATCTCAGAGCATCTAATTTTTTTAATGGGGTAGAGTGGAGGTGAGGAGACTACCAGACACCCCTAAGGAGGGGTGAGTCACCCCTATATAGGCATATAGCTCACCAACAGGGCCCCATTTCAGAAACCTTGCCCTGGGCATCATGTGGCCTAAGTTCGGCCCTGGGCTTATGCCATTGGCACAGTTCTATCTCAGGTCACAGAAGATGGAACGGAGACGGTACTGGGTTATGGTTTGTATACTCTGAACAAAATGTTATGTGACCACCAAGAGGGAATTGTTAGCTGCGGTAAATTTCGTCAAGTATTATAAACACTTTCTGTATGGACACCTATTTACCCTGTGTGCAGATCACACCTCACTACGGTGACTCAGAAACATAAAAAATCTGGAGGGCCAGGCAGCGAGGTGGCAGGAATCCCTGCAGGCCTTCAACTTCAATGGTGTTCATAGACCCGGCAAACTGCATGGAAATGCTGATGTCTTGAGCAGAATCAGGCTCAAGTACGAACAAGAAGTGACCACTACCGTGACACCTACTACACGGCCATCTCCAGTGTTCCCCGAATTGCAGTGCACAGAGTGGGACATGGAGACAGTCGCTCACGAAAAAGCAACAGACAAGAAAACATGAATCATATATACGTGGCTCCAGGAGGGTGTACGTCATCCTAAGGAATCTGTTACACCACTTTCCGCGACGGCAAAATACTACTATCAGAGGTTTGGAGAGTGCCATATGCAAGATGGCATCCTCTACAATAATAACCGGATAGTGATTCGTGGGCGTTATCGTGAAACCATCCTTCAACAACTGCATGATAATGCTGGACACTTGACCGTCGAATGTACAACAGACAGAATCAAACAAATTCCACTGGATCGGAATATGTGATAGTGAAAATGCGTGGGTCACCAAACGTGTCCCATGCCAAAGATGCGCTGTTGGCCAGCACCATACCGCACCCTTACAAGTTAAAATTGTTGGTGCACTGTGGGAGCGAGTGGCTATTAATTTCCTCGGACCCCTGAATATGATGGATGAAGGAAACAAGCACATCCTCGTATTGCAAGATTATTTTACGAAGTGGGTAGAATCATTTGCTTTGCCTGATCAAGAGGCATACACAGAAGCAGAGGTCCTAACAATCAATGTGTTCTGCTGTTTCAGTATGCCTTATGAACTGCACTCCAACCAAGGAAGTAATTTTGAGAGCCAGCTGATCTCCGAGCCCTGCAAATTGTTTCATATTATCAAAACAAGGACGACTGTATCACCCCCCCACAGCGATGGAATGGTGGAGAGGTTCAACTAAACCATGGTGGAGATGCTCACCAAGGAAACACACCTTGATTGTCGTGACTGGGATCTATGACTCACATATGTGCTCATGGCATGCCGCACTTCGATACATTCCTGCACGGGTTATACCTCTGCTCGGTTAATGTTAGACCATGAATTAGCCTTGCCCCTGCATCTGGCCATACCAAGGATTCCAGCAGAGAAAAATTCACCATCTCTATGTAGAACTCATGCGGCAGCGGACAGAACAGACCCATGAGCTAGTGAGAGCAACATTATCCACTGCACACTGACATCAGAAAACGTGGAGACCCATATGATGCGGGGAAAAATGGTTTGGGTTCACGGTTCACGATGTTCTGCAAACGTGCCGAGTAAACTGAGTTACCTGTGGAAAGCCCCTATGTGGTAATAGGTAAGAAGTCGGACGTGACCTACCATATCCACACCTCGGATGGCCTGACCTCAGTCATCCACTTCGATCGACTTAAACCGTGTGTCAGTGATGACCCAGTGCCAGAGCTCGGACTCTGCATTCCACGTGACACCAGTACCCAGACAGATATCTCTATGGAACCATTTATTCCTGACGTTAGTCCAGAGCACAGCGGTGCCAGTTCGACCCCTCTCCTACCAAGCCAGGAGTCTGGTGAACATATGACCAATGCTGAGGACGATGATGCGATACGTACTCTCACTCATCCTCCTCCTCAAAGTGGGTCTACACGATCTGGGAAATCGTATCTGAAGACTTTCTCGTTTGTCCTGTCCAAGGGGAAGGATGGAAAAGATGTTCCACCAACCTCTTCCCATTTCCACCCACTTCATGATATTACCCCAATTATTGAGTTACCACAAGTGGAAACTGAGGCTGCCCCAGGCCATGCTTCATGTGGGGAGGAACATGTAATAAATAGCATGGGAGTGAAGAGGCTTGATGAGGCCTTGACTTGTTTTGAAGAACAGCAAAACCGCACAACTTGGTGTAGGCCTCCAAGCCCTAAAATCGCCGGATCCCCCCCCCCAGTCCAAGTTGCACCCCATCCATTAGCAACACCACCCCCACTCCACTCCAACTGGCATCTCGTCTATGCACCAAGTTCGGACATCACCGGTCCTGTCCATTTCATACTCCACTCATCGTCTGTTGACTGTAAATCTTCAGATATGAGAGAGTCTGCTGTTACAGAGGAGGTGGCCTCCTGCACCACAGCAGCCCCCCCCCCCATGTCACCCCCCCACCCCTTCCACTGGTGGTGGGCATGGAAGCAGCCTGTTCAGCAGACTCTCAGCGCGAATATTCCCAGTACTTAAAAACTGTGACAAAGTACCAACCATCGTGTAACCCCATCTAAAGGGCATCCCCAGCCACAACCGCCCTACCAAGCCATCCGTGAGCAGTCAGAACATCACACCAAGACACAGAAAGCCAGGAGCATACAGAACACACTTTCCCGCCCACAAGACTGGATACGTCAATTCATTGTTGCGTGAACACTTCATACTTACCTGGTTATATAAAAAGTTTAATGGAGAGACTCAACATCAACAACAACATAGATAGCATACACTTAGCTTTTGTAACATTAAAAGTTAGAGACACCTTTTTCCGCAACATTCCCTTCCATAAGAATGCGGGGAGTTCATCACTTCCCGCAACCCGACTTTTCCGCAACCGCAACAGACTCAGCATACCCCGGGTTGGAAACCTGGATATGCCCATCTCGCATTATGCTAGCGTAACCCAGCAACCCCGACTTCCCTACAACAGAACCCCACCATCATCAACACGAATCAACAATTTCTGCAAACACCCCATTATCCGGTATGCGGGAAACTGATCATATGGAAAGGAGGAACAACACCGCAGCTATCTACAGTACACACTACCCCGCAAACCCATACTACCCCCACCCCCCACCCCAGCCCCCCCCCCCCTCCACCACCCCCGGAAACGTCGTACGTAATCAGCTAAACTATCACACTTCAGTCACATGTAATAACAGTCAATATTATTAAGAGAGCAAGATGCCCGCAGTCTGTTGTTTGTATCGAGTAGGATTTTTTGCTACCGAAAGGAAATTCGATAATGGATTTATTCAACTTATGACAGCCCCCTTCTTTGGCATCCATGCCCTAAAGTAACTCTGTCCCATCTTCGGACTCAGCTATTACAGAGTGAAATACATCATGTCTGATAAAGTTGACACCACAAGCATGCAGTATTCCCACCCCAGTGCAATAAAAACTTCGCACTTCACGACAGCACAAGATCATCCACAGATAAGCAGCCACGCATATCAATCAAATTCACCAACATGACAGAGACACAGACACTTATGATGACTGTATCACAATCTCCATACAACGGTATTGTAAACTGTGAAATTGAGGCACGCACTTTCCGAGCTGTACTGTGATAATTAAGTTTGCTCTAGGTGGGGTGAGACTAGTCTTATCCACAGAGGAAGATGCTTGGCAGTTCACCCACCCAGTAAATACAGTCCAGCTTGGCGGGGTCAGTGGACTTGGCTTCCTGGTTTAAACCAAACAACAAATTACAGTCAGCTATACTGTCCTAATTTTGGCTGAGAACACAACTGTTCTACCGCATATACAAATCATTAGTGCGTGGGCTGACGAAGCAGCATAAACATTTTGACAGTATAACATCGTGGAGAATTTCAAATATTCTCTTACCTACATATTCCAGCCACTAATCAACATGGGCTGGAAAAAATTTAGTACACACAAGAGACAGCGCATGGATAAGATCACGCGCATATAACGGGATGCTGATCTGAGGAACAGAATAAAGAAAACATATATTTCCATTTTTTGCATCAAGTACGTATAATCAGCAGCATCAAAACTCCATCCATATTCAGATTTCCTAAGTTTCCGATCAACCACGTGCTCTCAAAACAAGAATCATGTGATCAACACTTCTATTTTCCGGTAAATTTGATCAAAGGCTATAAACAGAGGAACCGCCCTACACGTGACTAGCACAGCGTGATGGCGAGAGGTGGCGAGTCTGGGCCAACTCGCTGACGTCATCACGCTCTCCCACACCCCATCGAGTGATCCAGCCTGAAATTTGAACAGACGAGTTCATAAGCATCCAACTTGAAAAACCGCTTCACGCTAATTAAAAGGTGAGCGTCCACAGGAATAAACAGTTCCAGATTTTAACGTTGATCGGAGACCCAATTTCCCATGGACTGGGGATGAAAGCAACTGTCATACCTTCTTATATTTATATTTGTTTTCTTCTTACGAAGGGAATATATAATCCGACTCCAGGAGAATAAAAATTGAATATTTCCATATTTGGCAGGACCGACTCACCCTAAAACTTTCGGGTGTGGTCATCCGCCTTACTGTGCCACCACCAAAAAGTATAAAAGGAGGAAAGGGCGTACTGAAATTTCATCTTCCCGTCAAACTCTGTGCGGACTGCAAGTACCTGTATTCAGCCACTCGGTATGGTGTAACACACGCGTTATCATTTAAACATCGTGTGTTGGTTGTGACATTAAAGCCTGGTGAGCAAAATGAAGATATAGAACCACGTTTCGAAAATAGACTTCCAATTACCATGCTTCCAACCGGAAAAATGGCAAAGACTAAACGCACCAAACGACGACGAACTGATTTTCCGCATTTAGCTGGACCATCCACATCCGCAACACAGCCAACCAGCACCAGCACTCCAGCACCACAGCACCGGCAGCACCTGCAGCATCAGTATTCAGACCAGCTGTAGTATCCACTGGCAGCACCCGCAGTGACCAACACCAACAGCACACAGCACTACAACATCATCCATATCCGTGATAGGACAGCCAATTTCGGTAGTGATAACAACTCCTGTGAAAATCAGGACATTTCCGACAGTTCAATATCTCCGCTCAGTTTAGTTATCAATGAGGAGATAAGTTTCATGGAAGCCGCCATCACTACCACCGCACCACATACCAGCACGCCGACATCCACGTGCAGCCCCCACCGCCACGACAACAGTGATGTTAGCAATTTCAGTGCCGACGCCAGTAAGAACCACACCAATAGTCGTCACCACCACCACCAGTGCATCCGTTAACTCATACACAGCTTCATTGAACTTAATGGGCACCGACATTAGTAACAGATAATGAAATATCGGCATCAGAAGACCACCCACCATGGCCATCAAGCATGAGTCGTGGGACCCAAACTCATTGGGGGAATTTCTCAGCGGACGTTTGTGGACATTATTGTCGTGGATGTAGCAGAATGTGCGAATAGGTGTGCGGAAGATAGAATTATTATTTTATTTTTGAAATACTTTTCTTATTATATATGTTTTGAAAATTGAAACCCCGTCCCTTAACTGACTACGGTCATCATCCTACACAGTTACGCAAAGTTATTGCATAACTGTTTCTCATCAAAATAATCGCTGCGGATACCTGTGTTGATAGCGAATATGTCTTTTACTCTCGTCATGCCATCCCACCTATTGCTGGGGCTGCCTGATGAACCAGATTTTCTTTATTATTAAATACTATTTTTCTTATTATTTTACTTCTCCCATCAGAACGTCGAGACGGATTGTGGATAGCAAGAGCTATCCGTGCGGACCCGCCAAAACGGGCCACACTGTATGCATACCTTTATATACTCGGTATGCATACATAGTTACATATTACTGTGATATTATTATTGTATGTTTTAAAATATATATATTTGTCTTTTCTCATATTATATTTTTATAATTTAACTTGATTCAGGTACATTGGAGCTTGGGCGTTCTCGGTGGAGATTTAATTATCCGTCACCAAGAGAACGCCCATGCAAGCTATTGTTTTATCCAAATCAAGGTATTAAAATAATAAAGAGACAAATAAAAACGAAAAAAAAGAAAAGGCCTGAAAAAATAAATACCAGGCCAAAAATCACAACTAAAAGTATGCCTCCATCCCAAACTCTTTCGCACCTCTATGTGCTCTTCTCTGATAAACTACGCATCTCCCACGTCACTACCCCTCTCGGCTACACGCCTACTTGAGAAGTCTATAATTCTCGCCTAGCGTGCTCCCATGCTTTCGATCCATGATGCGTTGATCGTTTCTCACGGGTGTCAAACTAGGAGGGGGGGGGGGGTGTAGCATGGATCGGCCGGATGTGTACGGACCGTCTCAACTAGGCAGGGTATGCGACGACTGCTCCAGGTACGTTCCAAGCATGCCCCCTTGGGTAGGATAGTATGCGTGTATAAAGCCCTATGAGAGAGGTTTCGTTAAAATGGCTAAGTCCGTAAGAATGTGTAGCGCACATGCGCATGCGTCAGTGCTTCCCTGGCAACACATATCAGTATTGGGAGCGAGTGTATGCTTATAGTGTACCGAGTTGGTACTGGCGATTTCTTTAAATCACTCCATTCTCGCCGTTCTTGGTATCGATCAGAAACGGAATGAAACGAGGATTTCAAAACGTTTTATCTTTTTAAAATTGGATAAGAAATGGCCGAGTTATCCACAAATGGCTCACTTAAATTACTTTCAAAATATTGCTTTTGACGTCGTAATCGCGTGTATGTATTAAGTGAATGGAGAATGCGCTGATTACGTGATCGCCACGTTATCCTTTCTAGCTGAACGCTGATTGGCTACTGCTGGCCCGCTGATTGGCTGTGGCGTCCTGCCTCTGACGTCACGAGTAGTATAAAAGGAGCAAAAAATCAAGAATCAAGAGCACTTCGGCGACGAAGCCGACATGACTACAAGGTTGCTGGATCAGCACAGTGCTAGACATGGGCTAACTGATTACTGACTGTGGTACCTACACCGCTTCAGTGCCCTTCGGAATTCAGATCTCTAGCACCAGTGAGCAGCCTTGAACATCTGCATCAAGTTTTTGTATGCTCTCGGACGGCCACCCGAGGGCAAAATAATTAAATAAGAACTCCCTTTCCAGAACACTCACAGAGGAGCTTCCCAGCGGATGGGCCTTGCGGGCCTGATGTAATTCTACAGGATGAAGAGCCGAGGTGATTCTTGGTGGATAACTTGCCGGATCATCCGGACCATGCTGAAAGGTGGTATCAACCTTCCGCGCAGCATGTCATGTGTTTTAATTAACTTTTAGACCACAGTCTGGTGGGACTCTGCCCGGTGCGTCGCAAGAGCTATGCTCTGACACAGTGTACCCAGTTATGTATATGCATACTTTATTACCACTGTAGCCCTCTATGTTATGGGCAACATTCAAACTACCGTCACCGGATGGACACTTTACAATTTACTGTGTAAATTTATGTATTAGTTATTCTGACTATCTAATGGACATCTTTCTATAACCGTTTTTCTTCACTGTCTTGGGAGTGAGCCGCATCAACAGTTTGCCTGCGGAAATCTTCCCAGCAACTTCAGAATGATGCCACCTCACGCTACTTATCTGTAGACCATCAGTTTCAGTGATTTATGAACTCTTACTGTACTGATGACCATTAGCTACTCAAGTAACTATACTATTGTACCATTCATTATTTCCGCAGTAGGTACTGATGACTAATAGGTCCCGTTCCGGTCTTAAGACCGCATTTTTATATTTTCTGTTTCATACTGTATATATTATCTTTATTTCCGTGTACTTACAACTAACGAGCACCGTAAGGTCCTATGACCTGATATACTGTTAGCACTGTACGAGTTAGTTATGCATATGGTAAGTGTATCTTGCGGGGTAGTGTCGGGCCATTCCAGTGTGTAGTGTTGACTCGCCGCGTCGCATGTACACGACGAGTGATGACGTTGGCTAGCTCCCGGTCTCGGGGTTACGGATCCCATGCGATACTGGCCTACGGGTAACAAAGACCGGCTCCTAAGGCCGGTGGAACTCAATCATTCCGGTGGGGCCGTGCGACCATTGTCGTGAACATTAAACACAACGGTCTCATCCCAAGAGTTTGTGTCACCGGTATGCCTGTCCATAGCAATTTCGTGATCTATGGACTTACAATATTTGATTTGGTGACCTAACTAAAATAAGTCTATATAATAGTTTTACCTAAACAGACCGTCAATTATTACTAGATAATAACATGAGCATACGAAAATAGGCCTGATCTATGCGTGGGAGCAGATATGCATCCTTCATGCTAGGATCATTAAGGCGGCGGTAGTCGATGCAACACTGCACAGTTCCATCCTTTTTGCCTGCTAGTACTATTGGGCTAGACCATGGGGATGCTGATGGTTCTATAATACCGGTCCACAACATGTCGTTAACTTGCTGATGAGCTTCCGCTTCCTTATGAATGGGAGGACGTCGTACCGGTTGTCGTATGGGGCAATTATTGCGTGTGTTGATGGAGTGTCGCACAAGATGAGTTTCTCCGAGATCCATGTCTCCAGAGGAAAAACTATCATAATATTTGTGAAGTAGTGCACGTATATGTCGCTTTTGAGATTGCGTTAATCCTACTGTGGCACGTAGATATAAATCGTGTAGATGTTCTGGTAAATCATCAGTCATTTCTGTTTGCGAGGTGGTAAGTGTAGGTGTTTCCAAAGAGATAATGTCCACCAAATGGCCGCAGCATACCCCCGGTTCAAGAGTTATGAGGTCTGCGGTGCCATCGAACACTCGAAATGGTATGTGTTCGTTGTTGGTGGTGTCCACGATCATGCAGGGACTTGCGCATAGTGAGGCAATTATGTAATCGGGGTCAGGTTCCAGCATGGCGATGTGTGTGTTGCTTCCTAACTGTGGTGCGGTGGTCCACAAGATTTGCTTCTGTCCCGGCTCAACTGTGGCTGTACTTGATAGTATTACAGCACACGTGTCATATAATGACGATTCCGGTCCCAGAGGTATCCGTCGGCTATGTATGTCAAGTTCCTGTTGTTTGCAGTGTATGATGGCTTCGCTGGCATTGAGAAAATCAGAGCCAAGGAGGGCGTCGTTTTGTATAGAGACGATGACAACTCGCTGTATGAATTGCATTTCCTCTATTTGGATAACCAGATTAACTACACTGGCTACGGGCACATCAGCTCCCATATCCGTCTGTAGATAGATGTTTGTAGGTTTAAGGGGAGGCTTCTTATGAGGTGGGATCCTCTCATATAAGCGCTTGTTAAATACTGTGATGGAAGCTCCCGTGTCCATGGTGGCCATGGTGGGAATACCGCTAAACAGACAGGCACACTTATATACACCTGTGCAAAAGTTAAGCACCACCCTATTTTTACGCACATGCGAGGGTATATTCATGTGCTATGAAGAAAGCAATAGCATAAACATGTATGTACCCATCCATCTTAGTGCAAGAGGTAATAATGCAACTAGAGGAATGCTGATTATGATGGTGGGGAAACACTGTATGTTTTTGTTTGAACTTGAAAACGAGGCCTGAATATGGTTACGTTGACACAACTGACAACTATTGCCCTACAGTTGACACACGTGGCTAGATTGTCATTAATGGTGTCTGAAAACGAAGTTTAACATCTGTGCACGAGTTTGAGACTGTCATTATTAATACCGGGTATATCCACCTTGTGCCTGGATGACGGCCTGGACACGACGTCTCATGCTGGTCACCAACCGACTGATACGCCATTGTGGTATTCGTTGCCATTCAAGATGGAGTGCGTCTGTTAATTCCTGTAGGTTCTGCACAGGAGGATCCCTCCTTCTCACCATGTTTCCCAGAATGTCCCAGATATGCTCAATAGGGTTCATGTCAGGGCTCCTTGCTGGCCATGGTAGGGTTTCGATGGCATTCTGGCGGAGGTATTCATGCACAGCTCTAGCACTATGTGGTCGGGCGTTGTCATCCATGAATATAGGGTGGGTTCCAGGTGCATGATTTACAAAATGAGGGACCACAACTCTATCCAGTATGGAATCTTGATATCTTTGTCCATTTAGTGTTCCAGGTACAGTCAACAGATCCAGCTTACAATCAAATGAGATGCACCCCCATATCATAACGGAACCTCCACCAAATGGAGCTTCTTCCATGATGTTACGTTGGTCGTACGCCGTGCGTCTGGACCTCCATACACGAGTTCGACCATCTGTGGCATGAAGCAGGAACCGACTTTCATCGGACCAGTGTACCCGTCTCCAGGATCTCATGTTCCAGTGTCTTCTTTCGTTGCACCACCTCAGACGCTCCTATTTGTGGTGTGCAGTGAGGAGAGGACGTCTGACAGGTCTCCTAGCTTTCATGCCAGCAGCATACAGTCTCCTTTTGACGGTAGACATTGACACTCTATTGCGCGTTTCCCATTGCTGGCTGAGCACTCTGCTGTTGGTGAATGGAGATCTCCTAATAAGGCGTACTAGGGCTCGATCATCACGGGCAGTAGTCTTCTTCGGTCTTCCAGATCTATGCCTGTCCTTCACCTCGTTAGTTTGCCCATGTTTTGCAATCAAACGACTGATTACAGTATGGTTAATGTTCAGCTGTCTGCCAATCTCTCTGCATGACATACCAGTGGTATGCATGCCTATGATTTGCCATTTCACACGATCACTTAACCTTCGTCTTGCCATAGCGGTTCACAATCAAGAGCTAACTCTCTCTGTACAAATAAACCACGGTCATGAACACAAAATTCCTAATCTTGTCGCCTAAATCTGTATGTAATGTTCTACACCTCAAACTGGACTTTTACATAACTGAACACGTGTGCTGTTTCCCGCCACACACGGACATCAAGCGGCGTGAAGTCATGCATGCATGTGCATTTCGTACTTGGAATTATGTCAGCTAACGCGGGGACAAAAAGTATGGCAGCCTAGTTGTACCATCATGTTTCTACGTTCTATTGTTTTTGCTGGTGCTTAACTTTTGCACAGGTGTATATATTACTTTGCGGTGGGCCTGTGGAAGAGTTTCCAATGATGCTGTCTGCGACAATGGTCGCGGGGCAGAATCTTTCTGTACATAGTCAGCTTGTTTCCGAATAGCTTCCCTTAATGCTGTAGGTTGCTGAGTGAGGAGAGGGCCAGCCCGTCGTCATCGCTGCTGCGAGTTCCGCGGCGAAGACGGAGCTGGTGTTACCAATGGTGATGGAGTTGTTGCCGTTTCTTTGTGTGCAGTGTTTGTGTAGACAGCGGTGCAGATGGGAATATCCCTATCACGGATAAGAGTCACGTGCGCAAGCCACTTCTCACAATACCTCATCGGATGTTTTGATGAGGCACAAAAGAAGAAGCGGCATCGTGGAAGGTGCTCGGAACGTCGGCAGCGCCGTCGCTTGCGAATCCATGACCCGGAAGGATTAGTTTCTCCTGAGCCGCTGCTGTCTGTGGATGCGGGAGATGATGTTGTGTGGGACGGTGTTTTGCATACCGCCAGGGGACACCGAGAATCCAGTGTCTTGGTGGCGGGATGTGGTGCTTGCAAAAACATTGTTCCAGCGGAGGTGCTACAACCTACCACTGTCGTTTTACAGAGGAAAGAAGGTTTGTTATGTGCGGACCTAGGGGGCGGGGGATGGCCGTGCTGCGGATGTGGGAGGCATCATAGGCATCGCCATATGTGAAGCCGTGCACATATCTGTACATGTAAAAGCTGAGGGTTATTGGTAATGGTCGGCAACAGGACGTTGTTGTACGGGGCCGCAGTTGAGCCGGGAAGTGAATACGGGCACCGAGGTGACTCTCCATTCGGTGCCCTTAGGAGTTTGCCGGCTTCTCAGGTTGCTGGGTTCTGCGGTCGGGGGCAGGTGTTGTTGATGGAAGTCTGTTAGGACACCGTTCCCTCCAATTTCCTGCCTGACCACATCCAAAACAACTGTTCGGTGGTGGTTCGGTGTTAGTGGTGTTGGTGGTCCTAAGGTGCGTGGTTGCTAAATTAGTGCTAAGGGTTGTTACTAGAGTGCAGAGATGTGCTTATTTATCTCATCTATCCGCTCATGCATGTTGCCCCGATTGTTATTATTGTGCTGGTTTCCATGCCCCGGGGCCCCGTTGTGGCCTCCTTTACGGCCACGCCCCCTTCCTCCAGGCACTTGATTCTTATTGGAATTTTGTGATGCTGTCTGGTGTGCTGATTGCTCGGTGGTGGTGGATGTTGTAGATGTGTTGGGAGTGTCAGTCGTAGTAGTGATGATAGCAACCCCTATCTCATTGATAGGGTGAAGTTGGCGGCGGTTTATTTTCTCCCACTCCAGGAAGTTTTCAATACGGACCGCCATGGCCGTTAATTGCGCCAGGCTTCCATGGTCCACCTCAAAGAGTTTTTCCTTAAGGGCGGGTTCACCGCTTAACGCATCTATAAATGTATCAAGGTGAAGATGCGTGACGCCTTCGATGTTGGTGCTTGGATATGCGCAGGTGACTAGTCTCCGGATGTGACTAGCCAGCTCCGGTAGGGTTTCTTCTGGGCGACGTCGGAGATTCTTTAGCTGCAATCGGCTTGTTTCTCTGAGAGCGGTGTCGCCAAAACGTTCTGACAATGCTCGTTCCAATTGCGTGTATGTGGGCGTGTAATCAGTCCCGAGATCTGCGAGAACTTGAAGGGCTTTTCCAGAAAGCTTCATAGCGAGATATTCACCCATTTGTTGGTAGTTCCAGTGGCTAGTCCGACTTATAATCTCGAACTGTATTTTGTAATTGGTCCAATCACTCTCCCCACTGAATTCGGGAGGGAGAATGACTCGGCCAAGACCACGGGAAGAACTGAGTGGTTGAAAACCGAGTGGTGGTGGTATTCGGGAAACTGATGAAAACGCTGATGCTGGTGGTAGTGTTGGTGTTTCCTGTCGATGCCGATGTCGAGGAGCGAGAGCGTGGGTACTCCAGTCTAGTGAGGTCTGCCCTGTAGTAGACCCATAAACCGGCCTGGGTCTATGGACGGGAGGCGGAATATTATGGAGATTACGCGGATGTTCTTCATGTGGTGAAGACTGACATTCCTCGTATGGTGGTGGTGCAGTCGGCTGATGGTCATGATGTGTGGCATGACTGATGTACCAATGAAATGGTGGTGCGGATTCCTCCCGATGGTGCCGTGGCGTCCCCCTAGAATAGGAGAATACACTAAGCGGTGGCAGTACGGGAGGTTGTCTAGTATATGTATTTATTACCCTGCCATACTGTTTCCGTAGATGACATGGGTGAATGATAGTGGTATGAAGGATAGTAGGTATGCCCATAATCGGGTCTTTGTCGCGATCGTCCATGATCCGGCCCAGATGGAGTTGGCCTATCGCAGATGTCCAATATAGTATGAAATTCTGTTCCACTTGTGAGGCATCCCGGAGGGTCCCCTCACTGATGGGCGAAAACAGGTGGTATTGCGGCGTTGCTGATTGCGCTTGGTTAGAATTTCTGGCATAGTCGGTGAGCATACGAGCATGGTGTTCCTCGTTTGATGCCACCTCTTGATCGAGGGAGACGTCGCTGAATGGAGATGGTATAGTACTAAGCTCGCTATATGGTGTGGGCGTGAGTTTGCTGTGTGTTATTGATGGTGTTGTTCTTCGAGCCCCACATCGGGCGCCCCATGTAGCTCACAGGGTAGTGTCGGGCCGTTCCGGTGTGTAGTGTCGACTCGATGCGTCGCATGTACACAATGAGTGATGATGTTGGCTAGCTCCCAGTCTCGGGGTTACGGATCTCATGCGATACTGTCCTACGGGTAATAAAGACCGGCTCCTAAGGCCGGTGGAACTCAATCGTTCCGGTGGGGCCATGCGACCATTGTTGCGAACATTAAACACAATGGTCTCATCCCAAGAGTTTGTGTCACCGGTATGCCTGTCCATAGCAATTTCGTGATCTATGGACTTACAATATTTGATTTGGTGACCTTACTAAAATAAGTCTATACAATAGTTTTACCTAAACAGACCATCAAGTATGCTAGATAACAACATGAGCATACGAAAATACAAGACATAGAGACAGCCTGATTAGCGTTTAAATGTGGGACTCCCGGAGGTACCACACAGACTTGCAGGTCTGCAGAGGTAAACTATTTAAGTAGCCTCGTTGCAATGCTCCCTTGTGAGGATACCTCGCAAGATTTGCGAATCTATGAGGTACCTTCGGCGGGCCCACGTAGAAAGAACACCAGTGGGTTCTATGTACTGTATTATTTTGCTCACTTACTAGCAAACGAGTACCATTGTTTGTGTAGTTATTTATTGTTAATTATTATCATCATATCCAGACTTTTTAATTAGTTTATGGACCGACATACCAGTGACACAAACAGTTGGGACGAGACCATGAGGTTCAATCTCTGCGGCAATGGTCGCACGGCCCAACTGGAATGTTATGGTCTTTGTACCTTCCGGAGATTCATGATATGGGATCCGTAATCCCGAGAACCATGGATAACCGGCCCTCCCGCGCATCCTGTACATGTGCTGTAATGGAGCGGAGCAATACAACGGACCAGCGCGTACCCCCACGAGCTACAGTTCCAAACTTATAGCTGCAGTGAGCCGCCTACACCCTCCCCCCCCCCCCCCCCAGTCTCTTAGACTGTCTCATTAGGTGAGGTGCCCATACAGTATTGCAATATTCCAGGATTGGTCGGACCAGTGTCTTGAATAATGTAGTGAACATGGTTTGGTCCATATATTTGAATACATTTTGATCACCCCAAGTATTCTATTCGCTTTTGTAATAATTGTATTGATGTGGGTGTCAAAGGATAGTCTGTCGTCAATGTAGCCACAAAGGTCCTTTTCACTTTCAGTAATCACTATTAGTGGATGAGTCTCAGTTTTGGTCATGAAGTACTGCTTCCAGGGGTTGTTCTTCCCAAGATGTAGTACGTGAATCTTAGTAGAATTGAAACACAGCTGCCAATCTGTTGACCAATTACAAGTTTTATCTATGCTATTTTGTAGATTATCATTGTTTGGGTTTTCGATAAGCTTAGTATCATCTGCGAAAATCTTTCACATACAGTTGACTACATCTGGCAGGTCATTTATAAATAAAAGGAATAGTACTGGGCCGAGGACACTTCCTTGGGACACCGCACACCACCTCTTTCCTGTCTGAATTGGCATCATTAACTTGAACACGTTGTTTACGATTGGTCAAAAAGCTTCCAACCCATTTGACTATTTGTTTTCCAATACAATAAGCTCTGAGTTTATTTAACAGTCTTGCATGTGGAACAGTGTCAAATGCCTTTTTAAAGTCCATGTATATAACGTCCACTGGTTCATTTCTGTCTAACATATCCGTTATTATTTCTAAATATTCCAGCAACTGCGTCTTCATGACAGGTTTGGTCTACATCCATGGTGAGCCTTTGTTAGTAACCTACTTGAGTCCATTTAGTCTATCATGGCATCCCGTACGAAGGATTCAAGTACTTTACAGAGGATACACATTAGACTCATTGGGCGGTAATTCTCTGGTTCATGTTTAGGTCCCTTTTTGAAGATGCAAGAGACATTCGCAGTCTTCCATATCTCTGGAATTTCTCCTTCTTCTAATAACTTGTTGACTTGTTTTCGTGCTGCATGATTTTATCAGCATTATCAACGTTAACATTTCAATCGGACTATGTCCTGCTCACCTATGGGAGGGTAGAGATTGACAATATAGCCTATAGTTGATGATGTCCAGCTATAGTGCCTACAGTAACAGTAAATATCTAAATGAAATAAAATATATTTTCGTGGTTTCCAGATTTAAAATCTGAGTATGTTCTTGTAGACCAGATACAAGTCTTGCATGACGTCCTCCGCTGGACATTTTCCAGAGCTATAATTTGTCTTCTGAGGTATGGGCTTCATCCTTGGTTGGCGTATTCGAGGTGGAGATGCACAAGTGCTGTGTATGTACGATTCTGAAGCTGGCTATGTCAAGATATTCCATTGATCTAATGATATGATTTTGTAGCTCGCAGGGTAGTGTCGGGCCGTTCCGGTGTCTGATGTCGACTCGCCGTGCCGCAAGTGCATGAGGAATGATGATGCTGGTTAGCTTCCGGTCTCGGGGTGATGGATCCTGTACGATACTGCCCTACGGGTAACAAAGACCGGCTCCTAAGGCCGGTGGAACTCAATTGTTCCGGTGGGGCTGTGGTCGCAAACATTAAACACAGTCTCATCCCAAGAGTTTGTGTCACCAGTATGCCTGTCCATAGCAATTTCGTGATCTATGTACTTACAAGATTTGATTGGTGACTTAATTAAACTAAGTCTATACAATGACTTTACCTAAACAGACCGTCAAGTATGCTAGACAAAAATGATGAGCATACGAAAATACAAGACATAGAGACAGCCTGATGAACTTTTAAACGTGGGGCTCCCGGAGGTACCACACAGACTCGTAGGTCCGCAGCGGTATCCCCGCAAGGGAGGCTCCCGTACATGAGACTTAACTAATTAACTTAATATAAGCTATTATACCTCTAAGCTGAAAGGAAAGAAAATTATCTTTGTAGTGACAGAAAATCATGTGCCTTACGCGGGCACTACTCCTAGTGCTAGTTTGGGTGAGGAGTATTATCCTCACGTGGACCGTCGTCGCTGAGTCCTTGCGAGAAGCAAGTGCCTCGCACGGGCCACCGTCATGGGAAGGTGTCGCCACTGCTTAAAGCGGGAGAAGAGTAGTAGTAAAAAGGGGCCCACTCTAATATTTCAAACAAAAATGTTGTAGAAAGAAAAGACCATACCTAGTGAGATTATGACTATAAGATTGCGTGCTGTTTTATGTGAAGACGGGATGAACGATTCACGAAGGATTCCCTCATCACCGTCTTATGTAATTCTCAGTATGCTGAATTAGTAATTGCCGCTTTTATTTATGCGGGCCTTCTTCTATGCTTCTCCTACCATTTAGTTTTTTAGAGACAAGAGCTATTTTTGGCCGCAACTGGCTGGCGTCTACCTAGCTTTTAGATATGGCTGTCATTGAGAACAGATGCCCTGAGACATCAATACTGAAGATGGCGTGCATACATGTTACCTAGTAAGATCTCCGAACAGGATACGAATCCGGACATCTCGCTCCGTAACCACATAAAACGTTACAGGACATTGGTTACTTTTCACAAAATCATTTTTAGGCAACTGATCTATCGTTATGGTAGGGGTAAGAGAGACGAATACCCACCGTAAATGTCCTTCCTGTGAGGGCGTGGCAGATCTGGATATCATGCCCAGACATTGTTATGGAATTCGGTGGGGATGCGCATCTCGCCCGTTACCAGGTCCTATGGAACTAACTTTTTAACCTGTCATTAGGTTTAAATACAAGTTACCCAATTATGCACTGCGGTGCGGGAGGATTGTTCAGCAGATTTAAAGAAAATAATAATAATTAAGACATGTTTTCGCAGTGCTTTCCTACATTGGCAAAGGTGCTAACTACTAAGCATCCAACGGTACCTGAGAAATGTGTGTGATACCACACCCTGGCCATCACCGCTGATAAGGCTTAGTGGAACATGAAGAGAGACAATAACTTTAGATATATGAGGTCCTTTACGCATTTTGGCTAATCTTACACAACCTTGGCGAAGTGCAGGGCTAAATTATCACAACTACTGGAAAAGAGGCGTACACTACGTGTTTCTTAACGAAGAAATTGTCTCTAATCATATTAAACCCATCCTATCTAGCTGAATAGAAGAGGTTTTTAGTCGGTAGCATGCCGGGCTAAACAGAGTTATAGCACAGATAGCGACCTCAGTGAAAAATCGTTGGTGGCGGGAGAAAGTGCTGAATATATAAATGGTGCTGTATAGTGTTTCCTACGTGCACTGCAGTCCTATATTTTCTACAAATAAACAAAACATACGAACTGATGGCCACTGGCCATATATAAACTAACCAGAACAATTAATACAGTGTGAAATGATCAGAATAATATATCTTTAGTACAGGTTAAGAAACCTACTACGGTGCGGTTAGCGAAAACACCTTACAGAAAATAAGAATAACTATAAACAAATACAGAAATTATAACTAGCGGTCCTAGAACTGTTACGGTACCTTTTAGTCATTGGGACCGTTTATACAGATAGGATCTAATTATCAAAGATATAATCAACAGAATAATTAAAATGTCAAGTATAGTTACTTGAATAATCGGTAGCCATTCTTAAGTCTGGGCTGAAATTTATACGTCAGTCTAGGTTGATGTGAGTTGATGCATTCCCTGGAAGCTGGAAAGTTCCCGCAGGCTGGTTCCCGCAAACAAGATTCCCGCAAGCAGCTCATGACAGGAGCGGATCGAACTCAGGACTGTAATCACAATATAGAATGTCTAACGAGTAGTCAGCAAGAGATACAATAACATTACTGCTGTGACGAAAGTTCCCATACACCGATGGTACGGATGGAAGTTAACAACAACCTGATCATAAGTGGGGGTTGTTTCATGCAGATGAAGATACATAATTAAGCTTAACGGTGCGGAGTACGTCAACCAGCTCTGAAGACGTACCGGGCAAAGTTTACTTGCTGAGGTCGAAAAGTTTAGATGAACCTGCACGACATCAGTGCGGGGACGGTTAAATAACCACTTTTTGGCGTGGCTGGCAGATCCGGCGAGTCATCCACCAAAAAACATCGCTGCCTCTACATCTGTAGAATCACAGTTTGTGGTCCGAATTAGTTCTTGATATATTCGTGAACAATATCTACAAAGTTCCAAAATTCTCCCGCAAGGACGTGAGTTACAAAATTGCTTTAGTGCAGTGGGCTGGGTTACTGCTGGCCACGGGAGAGAAACCGACAGAAAGCGAAGTGATCTGCGTAATGTCATGCTGATCGTAGCTGACACAGGTCCAACCTATTCGGCCCCTGGCCGAGGATGCTCTCGAGTTCTGGATCTTGTCTCCTTTTATACTACTCATGACGTCGCAGGTGCAGGCTCCAACCAATCATCGGTCGAGCAACAGCCAATCAGTGCGTAGCCAATAATAACACAGTCGAATGTTCTAGAACACTCTAGAAGTTCTGCGTACATGTGGTTAATACGTCACGGTAATATTTTTAAGATAATCAAAAGGGGGTTTCCGTTGATAACTCTTGAACTAATTTTGAATTGGTTTACAGATTTGGAAAGCCCATCGAATTCAGGTCTTGATTAATGCCAGATTCGGCGGGAGCAGGTGATTAAAAAAAAGGATTACATTGTACCGTCTCGGTACACTAAAAGCGTCATCCTATCTTGGTTGTAAACTACGTGCTCTGTAAAAAATAGCATTTAAGTGTGCGCATTCGCACTATGCGCTCTAACGAACCTAGTCGTTTTTATAACGCGATCTCTCTCATAGGCTCATATACGTTTATGGCTCTACCCAGGGATGTGTGTTCAGGGACGAATCCAGGACGGGCGGCGCGTACCCTGCTTGGCTGGTATGGCCGGTATCGGTCCGGTCGATCCGAACTACACCATGATATCGTTTACAGCTGAAAGTGAATTAGGCTTGGTGTAGCCTGTCAGCCGGTCCTAGCATGTCAAGTCTAGTTGCTTCTCCGCTAATGTATTAGAGTTCACTAAAGTCTATATGCCTGTTATACAGAACATTTGATTTGAGAATGTTCCAAACTTTATATACACTTTTGTGTTTTATTTACAAGGGGCACAGCTCCTTCCGAAAAGTAGTGATATATATCACTACATGGTCCAGATCCCTACTTTTCGGAAGGAGCTGTGCCAAAATTCCAATTTTGGAAGGATCTCTGTCAGGCGGATTATATCGGGCATGTAGAGTGCAATAACGTTGTTTAATTCTGTAAGTTTGTTTAGTATATTGTCAACATTTGAATATATACAGTTTAATTTGCTATGTTGTTTAATATCAACGTCTGCACTTTTATTTATTTCCTTGCTACATCAGAATATATACAGTTTGACTTGCTATGCTGTTTATGTAATGGTTGCTATGCTACATTCTCTGCTGCTGCAGTTTCGGCCTTTTTTTTTCCACTGGTTCTCTATCATGTTTCCGCCTTGTGGCATTTACAACCTTTCCTCCTCTTATCTTCCAGTCTGCAGGCTTGCCTTTCTTGGCACACTCTTGTTTGCAAGTGTCTCTCATCTTTATTAGCTCTTTCATTTCCTCTCTCGCTATCGGAGTCATATCCCTTTTAATCCATATATTCTTAAATATTTCGTCGTCACACTCTGCTATCTTTTTCGCCATGCTGAGTATCTTGGTGTGGTCCTCCTCAGATGCCATCAACACTCACATAGGCCGAGCATTTTCACCTCTACGACCCAGCCAGTTTAATGTGTCAAATTTTGACAAATTATCCATATATAATTCTTGGACTAAGTTTTCATCATGTGCAATCGTCTCCTCTATTACTTCACTATCGCTCTCAGGGATATTGAAGACTACACTGTTTTTCCTCCTGATTTCCCTTTCTTTGAGCTCACGAGCAGTCTGCCTTGTCACCTCTGATAGATTAAAGTTTGACGCACAAGAACGTTTCAACTCTTCATTTATCTTTGACTGCTCTCTCCTAAATGTATTCATATCTGTTCTGACTTTGTCAACATCTGACACCACTGCATTGAATCTGTCCTCTAGTTCATTTCTGAGTGCCTCCATATAAACTTTACACTTTTCTTTTGTCAGCTTATCTGATTTGACAGCACTTACCGCAGATTCATTGCAATCAACGCAATACCAGTGGATGAGTAAAACATTGCTTGATAGTACTGCATATTCCTCGTTTGACAGGCCTGAGCACCCTAAGCAGAACCACTTTTCGGACCTCTCACATTCTATAAGTTTATCTCCTTCTTGGCTAAATACCAGATAGCAATTCTTGCACTTTAAGGAGTCTTCTGGATTTTGGGAACTGGTCCGCATTTCTTTGTTATTTATTGTGCTTGATGCACTGCCCGATCTACCCCCATCTGGTTTTCGAGGACGGCCACCAGTGCCTTTCTGCACTGCGGGCGTGTCTGGCTTAGGAGGCATTGTCTTTTCAGAAAGATGTTTCTTTTTTTGTGCACCAAATATCTAGGATATAGTATCAGAAGGAGCTGGTGAGAATTTCACACTCAGCTCAGTAGATAGGGTTCTTGAGATTGGTTGTTTGTTATAGCGACTCCAGGACACTGTAGCTACATAGAAGTGATATATATATATATATAACAATAAAAGATTCGTACTCATGGCTTGTCTTTGTATTTGTGCACACTTTGCTTGGTCAACAGTTACAGGATTTCGTTAACCTCTTCTGGATCCACCAGGAGGTCTAGAATATCAGGATCCTCTTGCTGGTTGTAACTCTCGCGCTGTATATCATGGACTATGTAGATAATCCAGGCAATACCAACTGTGACACAAGCATGGACTCCATCCTTAAGTAGGCCTAAGTTAATTGAAAGCCTTGCTCGCTTGTCCTGGCATTTGCGACTCATTGTCAAAAACTTGTTGAGTCTAACTGGTTTAAGCTGTAGCCTAGAACGGTTTAGCTGATCTACCTCCTTTTTTCACTTAGTCACGTTGTTTCGCAATAACTTTATCATCGGCTTGGAAGATTTCTGGGTTACTGTGGCCATTATGCTGATTCCAGTTCACTATGGAAATTGCTGGGATTCCTATAATCTTTAGAGTTGCTAGCCCTCGGAACTGATTTACTTTTACAATTGCTTGATTTAGTTCATCTAGTGTAGCTTCATTGCTATGGTTCTTCTTATTCAAGTAGATGAATTTCCCTCTTTTGTTGGTGATATTGCAGGTTTTAGCCCACAAGTAAAGAGAAATTTGTTTGTGTGTTCTAATCGCAGGACCGATTCGCTCTCAACTAACAGATCAACTAATGTGCTAGTAGTTGCTCCAGCCATACACCAGAGCTCTAGTTGAAATTTCTGATCGTACTTGGTATACCATGCATTGCGTAGGTTGAGTTCTTTACTATCAGATACTAGGATTGGTGTACTATGTTTTACACCATGCAGTTTTACTGTGAACCTGATGAATCCCATCATGGAGTTAGCTTTGTTTGTAATTGTATACGTGTGTTTAATGTTAGGTTCCCACCACAACTATATACAATGCTTTCGGCGGACAAGCTGTATTGAATGTATGTAAATTTTTATCCAAGAGGCAAATAAATAATATTGAATCTTGAATCCAGTGTTTATGATGATAGGTTCCCGCCACCACTATATGCAATGCTTTCGGCGGACAAGCTGTATTGAATGTATGTAAATTTGAATCCAAGAAACAAACAAATAAATAATATTGAATCTTGAATCCTGTGTTTACGATGATAGGTTCCCGCCACAACTATATGCAATGCTTTCGGCGGACAAGCTGTATTTAAAGTATGTAAATTTGTATCCAAGAAGCAAATAAATAATATTGAATCCTGTGTTTATGATGATGATGATGATGATGATGGCGGGTCCAACGAATCACCCATAACGACCCATAACAACCCATAACAACCCATAACGACCCATAACAACCCATAACGATCCATAATGGACCCATAACGACTTCACGACCCATAACGACTCATTTTATGAATACACTATCTTTAGATCTGTCACCAGACTTTTGTAGATCGTTCAGAGAAAGTGAACATGTGGGAAAATGTAAACAATTTACCGACTGCAAGGAATTTCCCCGGTACAGTTAGCGGTTTAAGTGCTTCTATTGCTGTAAAGCTCGGATTACCATCCACATTATCTGACCTGTTCACTAAACCTACGGAATCTTTGAGTTCTGATGTTTCACTCTCAGAGGAATCAAGTTGACGAAGAGGCGGAGATGGTGGCGATTCTGGACTGGAGATTGTATTCTTGAACGCGTTTCTCTGGGGGAAAATAATAATAATAATAATAATAATAATAATAATAATAATAATAATAATAATAATAATACAATTTCATGTCCAGATGCCTAACATGGCGCACTCATAGGTTAAAAGTGTTCAGATCAATAGCTCCTAAGGTGGCAAAACGTATCACCAAAGTATTGGCTCCCATATAGTTCCAAATATTCCATAAGTCTCGAATTTCAGAGCACATTAAATTACTTTCTATATGGTTATGGATCGACACACCTACATGAATGGACGATCATAAGGACACACACGGACACACACGGATACAATAAATTTATGTATTGTTCTGGTTTATAGGAATTAATCTGTCCTTGCGCATCGCTAGCTAAGCTCCACCAATACTTGTTCGCGTTGGGATCGATCGGTTCTTGAACTCACTGACTATAAATTTTCAGAAAACTATATAGGTTTGCTGTTGGGTATTTTGAAACTGGTTTGACCGGGTGCCGTTGCGGCCTATGGCGACACCGGCGCCCAGCGGGATTAGTTTCAAAATATTCAACATCATGTTTCTTAATTAGGAAAAACATACAATTCGTACATATCGGAGTTGTGTATGGCGAAATATGATGGATGGATAAACTGGAAAGGTGCATCGTGATGTTACTACACCGAACTAATCTTTATCTTTGGAAAGGGGTGTGGAGGTTGGGGGGGGGGGGTGGGTTACAACTGGAATGACTGGCTCGATAACCGAGCCAATCATTCCAGTGGTAAATTTTCGGAGACGGTCTTCTCTTGGTCGGCAAATTAACATTTTCTTTGAAAATTTTTGTTAAATGGTTAACCGTTCTAATATATATATATATATATATATATATATATATATATATATATATATATATATATATAAACACTTTAATTTTTTCAAGAAAATTTCAATTATATATATATATGTAAATATTGCATTCCAACATATTGCATAAATGTTCTATAGCCACATACCGCCTGTGTAATATAGTGTAGGGAAATAGTCATATCTAAGTCTATGACTTGTGACTCAATCCCATTGTTCTAAACGCCAATAAAATATGTTTAAAACAAAAAAAATCCCGTTATTACATTACATTACACTCAGGCCGTGTGCAGGCATATGAAGCATTACAGTTGATAATATATTTCATTAGTATAATAATACGGGACAGATCAATCTTTATATCCCACTACCTAGTACACACAACATTTAGATGAAGAGATAACACATAGCGTACCTTAGGCTTTGGTGTAGATGGAGATGTTTCGCTGTCTGAAGAATCCAGTTGAGGAAATGCAGGGAGGCCTATGCGCCGTGAAGTTGGTGGCAATCCAGGACCAGACACTTCAAATGATACAGGTGATACAGGTACGTCAAATGTGACATTAACAGCATCGGACTGGAATAATAATAATAATAATAATAATAATAATAATAATAATAATAAAAAGACGAGAACCTTATCTGAGCCAGCTCTTATAGGTGGCTTAGAGCCTAAATAGCCTCTTAGATTTGATCAAGTTGGATTAATACTGTCAATTTTATTGAATTATGTGAGGTTGCAGTAGGAATCTTCTTTATCCGCCCAGTCTACCCATCATTGAATGTGTGTTAACAACGGCAGTAAAAATAATTTAAATGAAATCGGCCCAGTTCTTCTTGAGAAGACAATTCAATTCTCCAGTTGCTTTAGCATTGACAATTTTGGCGGGAAAACGATCCAAGATGGCCGTCAAACCGTTCGGTCGAGAGTATTGAAAATGACAAATTTGGAATAAGAAGACCCAACAACATATGTAAAAACAATTTCGGCTTCAAATTTCCACAAATAAAAAAATCCAAAATGGCCGCCAATCATGCTGAATTTTGATTGGTCGATGGCGGTCATGTTTATATATATATATATATATATATATATATATATATATATATATATATATATATATATATATATATATATATATATATCAATTTCTCTTGAACAACATGTAATGCCCCTCAGTCCCTAATCATACGAGCCAAATTTCTGCCCGATCCGTTCAGCGGTTCTGGAGATTATTTAATTAATTAAATGCTGTTTACATATAGGCTTAGGTGTGAATAAAATAATGGTGACAAGAAACTGTTGCTGCTGCGGTCAGATGTTTAAAAATATAAAGTTATGCCTTTGAAAATGCTAATTATGAAATGATGTAGTAGTAGCAGCCACACAACAGTAGCTTACCTTTTCCATTGGTGTCGAAACTTGTCTTTCCTCATGTGGTGACTGGGCGGACGAACCATAATTTTTGCATGGTGGCTCTTTGAGCGAGTGTGATTGTGGAGGGCTCTGCAATACCTCGGAATATGAACGTTTACGCGGGGTGTCATCAGTGTTTCGATTAAATCTCAATGGGACGAAGTGGTTGGGTCTCCATGCATTCACTTTTGGCAGAACTGAGGAACACGACGTCCACATTATTGGCAATTCTTCATTTCCGTCTAGTGGCTCACGGGCGGCGAAGGTGACGTTTAAGATACCAATGTTCTTGTCATTCTGACCATTTACTGCTGGATATATGGATCTAATATCCCGATGTACGACTGACGCGGCTGCCATCATGGTCCAGGCAGATGAATACCGACCGTCCGTACAACAGTCAATAGCGGTAATGTTGTTCAAACGCGACCATTTCCATTGCTGTTCGGATTCTCAGTTCAAGGGATGATGCTTCGTCGCCAGATACCAACATTGAGATTGCATTAAACAGACAATTCCCATCCGCTGTTACACGGATGGGCTGCACGTAAGAGGCTTGTCCTACTTTGACAAGAATACATTTACTTGGAACATCCAATTCAAAATCACCAGTGAACTGCGTTAATGACTTAAATTCACGAGACGAGCGAAGTAGAATTTGTTCAAGTACTACTGCTGATTGCAGAATGCGGTAGCTCTTAGTTGCTGCCATTGTGAGTCTATCATGTGCCATCTTATAGTCAAATTTACCATCTGTGTGGGTGCATTTGATGCAGAGATAGTCATTCTTAATCTTACTGAGTGTCGTTGCCTCTCCTATGCTTAAATTTTCACATTTATAATGTACCCAACGACCACAACAACCACAAAAAATGGAATTAGTTACGCAGTTTACTTTGCAAACGATACACGGATAGGTTGGTGTGGGTGTGAACGGCGTGGGTGGAATACCCATTCGTCTTCTTCGTCCGGTCTGCAATAAAAAGTTTTAACAAATTATAATCAAGAGAATTTTAGTTAAAAACTAACTAATATTATGGAAAAGAACATGAAATTTAATTAGTTCACTTAACCCTTTAGTGACTACATTCCCCCCCCCCCCCCAAATCTAACTATTTGCTTATCCGATGTCCATTTTCAGGCGAAGTGAAGACTATTTTTGAAAATTTACCACTGGAATAACTGGCTTAGTGGTGCATTTTCGTTCGAATGTTAAGCGGAATTAGAGCGCACAGTCAAACCAGTTTCAAAATAGCCAACAACATACATGTACGCGCGCGATATTACCCTGTGTGCGAATCAAAACTGACCTGGGCGATATAAGCTCAAATTTTGCGATTTTACTATGTATAATAATAATAATAATAATAATAATAATAATAATAATAATAATAATACTTACATATTCCATGTTAGCTAGTGAATAACATCAAGCAGCAATCAAACATAGCTAAGACTCAGAAAATTTACTAGGCCTGCAATATTACGCGACTAAAACAGACCCGATTATGTCACGACTATAGAACTATAACAGAAATAAGTAACATTCTATGTCAAAAAACTTGTCTAACGGTATTTAGTCACTATCACGAAAATTGTTGGTCACAGGTGAACTTTGAAAAAAGTTTTAATATTAGCGTATATATAGGCCTATATTAGTTTGAGTATATTTTGTGGCTTCTATATAATTAGTATTTCTAAACAATATCAACCTGGATGCGTGAAAAAGCATTGTATTAATATCAATTGAAGGTTGTTGCAACTGATTGACGATCTGCGGATCAGTGATTAATGGGTACAATACCTGATTTCACTTTTGGTTAATTCAGTTTTCCAAGGTGCAAAAACGGCCGGCCACATAAATGATTTCAATACAAACGTGTGGAACACTGAAGGCTTGTTTCATTTGCCGACAGATCAACGGTCAGCGGGTAGGCCTACGACAGCTGATTTTATAAGGTGCGAAAATAGATAGGCACATAAAGGATTTCAATACAAATGTGTGAGCACACCTATTCGCTGACAAATACTTTATAGAATCACGTAATAGTAGATTCGTTGGAACTGATATCAAGGTGAAGATCCGAAGAAACATATCCGAATAACATTAAATAAATAAATTAATTAATGAAGTTAGCACCCTTTCTGCGCGTGTAACACTTTAATGGGCAAGGTGGCCAAAACGGCGTCGCCTTAGGGAATGCCCATTTGCAGGACAAGAAAAGACTGCTTTTGAACATTTACCACTGGAATGACTGCCTCGATAATCACGCCGTGCGTGCGTGCGTGCGTGCGTGCGTGCGTGCGTGCGTATTTATGTATGTGCGGGCGTAAATGTGTGCGTGCGTGAGTTCGTACGTACGTGTGTGTGTGCGTTAGTCCAGGTGTTTGTTTGCGTACCAATTCAATTCAATTCAATTTATTGCGTAAAAACCATGCAGTATGCATACAGCGCTTACAATATATACAATAAAAAACATAAAATACACACGCATTAACAATATATACACAATATAACAGTCAGCATATCTACAAAACAGAAGGATAGGTGGAAAGATACAATGCATTAAGTTATGGTCACCGAGGCCTATCCGAATGCATGGGATCAATAGTTGTAGAATGTTGTTTTAAGCACACATGCATGGACAAAGGGTAAAACCAGTTCAGAGATTTATGTATCGCCGTTATTGCAGGACATCAGGAACACGAACTTCTCATCATCAATTAATGATGGGAAGTCGCAAAAGGAGCCGAGTGCATTGAAGAGGTTCTGTCTTTCATAATCATAAGAAGAACAATGCAAGATAAAGTACTTCTCGTCTTCAATACACTCGGATACGCACATCTTGCATATCCTGCGTTCAATTAAGTGGTACCTTTTGGTGTCTTCCGAGTTCAATCGCCAGGCTGTGTGCACTAACTCTAAGTTTCGTGAAATCCTTACGTATTAAGAGATTTCGAGAATTAATCAGATAGTTTTCCATCGCAAAGTCAAACTTAAACAATCCATAAGTGCGTAATTTAGCATTTATGTTTAGAAGGTTATCTTTCCAAACGTCTGCATATTTGGACTGCATTAAAAGTTTTAATTTCTTAGCATCAGATTCCGTGTGACCAACAACCGTGTTATCCCACGTATAGTCGACACCACAATAGGTACACAGTTCGCTGATGAAGAAAGGCCAATTACAATTACTCGATATATTAGAATAGGATTCACAATACGCTTTGCGGACTATGGAAGTATCATCTAGTGCACGCAGCCTGTGCCAATATTTCATTGCAAGCGCCAAACAGGATATACCACCCACATGCCCCCCCCCCCCCCCCCCACCCCGGCAGTTGACCTTCTGCAGCCGATCCTGAGGACAGCTATGGTAATTAATTATAATCAGATATAGGCTTAACGGGAACATTGAAAAATATGATTTATACTTTTCAATCATGATCGGGAAGTGTTCAACCATATATAACTTTCAGGGTGGGTGGGGGTGGGGGCAATAAAATGAACACGGGTCTATGATTGTGATGATTGGTTTGTCGTGGCTGTGTGTGTGGGTGACGTTTATAAATATTTACATATACTACACAAAAATGCATGACGTCACAAGTTTTTGTGTTCCTATTAACGAATCTGAAGTTCTAAGTAAGTTTTCATATGTCGTTATGGGGACGTTATGGGTTCGTTATGGGTCGTTATGGGTCGCTATGGGTTCGTTATGGGTCGTTATGGGTTGTTATGGGTCGTTATGGGTGATTCGCTGGACCGATGATGGCGACCCCTTTGGAGTTTCTCCAATACAAGAGACGGAAGCTACACAACAAGAGCAAAAAGACAAACAAAAACAAAAAAAGGAGAATATTTTACGTGCTACACTATTTTAAATATCAGCATTATTAACATTAACATTTCAATTGGACGATATTTTGATCACCTATGCCGCTATTGGAGGGTAGAGATTGACGATATAGCTTATAGTTGATGATGTCCAGCTGTACTGCCTACTGTGACAGTAAATATGTAAATGAAATAAAATATATTTTCGTGGTTTAAAGATTCAAAACCTCAGTAAATTCTGGACTCACTGCGCGTGATTGGGGCTATATGGTCAATCTGTCCCCCTTCTATTGTTAATGCCATACGGAAAAAGCCTGGTAGGGGAAGAGAGTGACGATAATTCCAACAAAAACATTGTGTTGTAGTAACTTCGCTACATATAAAACTTAAAAGGTTACTCACCCAACAGAGGTCTCGAATCGGCCCTTGGAACCGGCGGCAGATAAGCTCACTTCGGATTCCAAGGTACGACTGGCGGGCGTCTGTAGAAACGGCGGGAATCCGCTAGCCCGGCAGCCGCGAACTCCGGGATTGCGAGATACCGCCGGCACCACACTCCCATTTAAAAAAACCATGAACTGCCAGTTTAGACATTAAAACTTCTACTTTAAAAAATCTATAGTTAAAACAAAACTTCCAATATAAAATTCATGTGTAAAATGATCAGAGCTGGTGTAACTGCAACTTGCAACTGACTAACCCAACTACACCCCTCATGCAAGTGAAGCAACTTGCAACTGAAGAATTGTTTTAAAAATTATAAATACAATTGTATGGCCATTGATGCTCAACTGCTAAAGGTAGTATTAGCATTTACCACAATTAAGAAAAACCTTCCTATAGTAGGTGTCGATCCATCCAAAAAGAATGAGCTGCTAATAATAAAACAGATGGATAGATCAACAGAGCTCTGCCGGACGAGGGCCATCGTTACAGATTTTAAAATAGCATAGCATCCCTAACTAAAATTAATGGTAGTGGTTTTCCCACCACAGCGGAAAAATCGTTGGAATTGCCAAATTGATAAATGGAAGTAATAACAATAATCCCACATGAATTTAATGAAGTGTTATCTGAGATTAAAATATAATTTGAGATTCAAGGAAAACTTCTGAATACACAAAGTTTTAATTTAGTGATCATCTCTAACCTTAACATATATGATATAAGACATATATCTCTTATATACCGGAATGATCAGAATTTACAAATTTAGGAAATCCGGAAAACCACTATCCCTATCACAATAAAGATATCTGAATGAAGCTAAAACGGAACGGATAATACAGCAGAAGAAAGAAACATATGAATTTGCGCTATGACTAACGCGTCAATTACTTCGTGCATTATGAAATGGTAAGCGCAAGAAATGCATCTGCACGATTTATGCAGTCTGCTAAATGCATATTATAAATATGCTGTCATATGCAAGACTTCTGCATTATAGAGTAATGCACATTATAAATATGCATTAGTTATGCATTATAGAGTAATAATGCATCATTGCATCATTTTAACATGTAATTGTTACACGTTTAATAAATGAAATACCTAGGTATGGCAGTATATAATATGTTGGCCTAATATAAAATATCTGAACTGACCTATGTAGAATTAATATATCTGGGCTATCCTATAAAATATCTGTGCTGACCTAATAAAACTATATATAATATATTTGATCTACCCTATAAAATATCTGAGCTGACAAATGTAGAACTGGCACTGAATAGCTAACCTAAACTGAAGTTCACTATACATAGATGAGTTTGCATCATAGCATATGATGCATATACTTATAAAAAGCGTGCATATGGATTTAATCCATATACACATAAACTGAGAGCATTATTATGACTACACGTCATGACAGTTAACAATACAATGCGTATGATTAATGCGTAACAATTTACACATTTGACAACGCATATTTATAATGCGTGATCAAGAAATGCGTAAATATAACCACGCATTACTACGTGCAATTATTCACGCGTCATTTGAAAAACGCATAATTATAACAACGCGTTCTGTGAGTCATACAGCGATGGACCCCTGTTGGTTTTTGGTATCTCAAGGAGTATTATTGCTGGAAAAAGCCACTGTGCTTATGTGTCCAACTAATTAGTAACTAGTTTCCCAAAATCTTACAAAGAATAGAACATCACGATTTTGCTGTTGCTGAAACTAAAGCTAAGATGGAAACGGAACATAAGCCAATGATTATAAATGTTTTCCGGACAAGTTGAATGTCTTCAGTGTCATGCAGAATGTTAAAATTTGAAGTCATAATTTCATATCATCTGGATTACAGTAATTCTTTTAATGTTGAATTACCGTTACCATTGTACATTATCACATATCTATTGTAGTACTGTACTACGACCGAAAAGCTAACTGCAGTCCGCAACAATACCATGACCAAATGAATCCGAAACCAGAGGATCATTTATGCAGGTGGACAAGTAGGGTCCATGAAGACTTACATAGTCTAATTCACGAATGCTTAAAGAGCATTCTAATACAGTTCATAATCTAAGAACCTGTTGGCAAGACGGCACTGCCTTCCTGTTCGACTGAATGGTGTGAGTTTGGAGTTGGTCATCTCTAGGAGATGTGTGATGTATTTCCCCTCGGACCTGACACCTCATGCGCCTAGGGGAAAAAGTGTGGTGCGGTTCCCCTCGGACCTGACACCTCATGCTCCTAGGGGAAGTGTTATGCGTTTCTCCTCGGACCTGACACCTCATGCGCCTAGGAGAGTGATGCTGTGTTTGTGGGATGGGTAAAACAGTCGATATCCAGGTCATCTGTCAAAACAGCATCTAGATCATTATGCAGAATTGATGAGGATGGATCAATACCATATGGAATGGTTTCATCCAAATCCTCTTCAAAAATGGAAACACGGTTATCATCAGATAACCTACGGCCATTATCGGGGGATAATAAGTCATCATCAACGCCATGATCTTCAGAGCTTATAGCACGTCTCATTCACCATATCCAGAGAGGTAAATCACGATCTCTGCATAGCTTTAATCTATCATGGTGAACAACTAGTTCCCGGCGTTGGTTTTTGATACCAAACAGTACTTCTGACAACTTTTTATAAATAATAAATGGACCAGCCCAAGGAGGGTGTAGTTTACTGGACTGACCTATTTTAGTTGCAGAATTAGCAAGATAAACTACATCACCAACATGATAGGCACGTTCATGCAAACGTAGATCATACTCTTTTTTTCTGGCCCTTCTGAGCCATTTTAAGGTTATCCCTTGCTATCTCATGAGTGTCATGTAACGTTTGCCGTAACTGTTGGACGAAGTCACTGGCATCTGAAGGGGCATCCTCTGTAGTCGCAGACACAGGGCATTTGCACATTATGTCAATGGGCTGTAGCACTTCTCGACCAAGCATCATCATGTTGGGAGTATACCCCGTCTGTCGGCTTACAGTAGATCGTATAGCTCCAGCGATGAAAGGAATACACTTGTCCCAATCTTTCTGTCTGTCATGCTCTTGCAGGTAACACCGTATACATATATACATATGTATATGGTTTATACGTTCAATCTGTGCATTTGAACATGGTCTATAAGCTGTGGTGCGTGTTTTTGAAATCTCCAGTAGATGGCACAGTTCCTTAAATAGGCTGCTCTCAAAATTACGACTGATCGGTGTGTAAGAAATATGAACAGCCAAATGTGGTGACAAAACTCTCCACACACGTTTTGGCTACCAGTTCTGCCGCTTGTTCAGGGAGCGCATAGCACTCAACCCATTTAGTTAACTGATCTATGATCATCAACACATATCTATTTCCCAGTGCAGATGTGATAAAGGGGCCCAAAATGTCAATATGTACCCGTTCCAAGGGAAGACCGGCATGGAACTCGCCCAGAGCAGCTCTAGGTCGGATGGAAGCTTTTTTGCTACAGCTACAAATCTGACAGGATTTCACATACGCCACCACACCACGAGAGTATCTGTGCCAGATATATTTAGCTTTCACTCTCTCTAATGTCTTCTGCTCACCCATGTGACTGGCAAGCTTGGAATCATGACAATTTTCCAAAACCAGCTTCTGGAGAGACTTTGGGACTACCAGCAGATTCCGTGTGGTATTTGCTTCTACCCAGAGATAGTGCAAAATGCTATCGACAAAAATCGATTGATCACAATGAGCCCACCAAAACTTGACAGCTGGACTAGCTAAATATAGCTCCGCGTCAGGTGTGTGTGACTGCTCAATCCATGATACAACTGTCTTCAGATCAGGATCCTCCAACTGATACTCCCTTAGATCTTCCGAAGAGAATGCGTCTAACCAGTTTGACCTTCCGATAACCTGGTCTGTTTGGGGGACACCATTCAGCAGTCCATCTGGATCGTCGCTGTCTGTGTCGCTGTCTGATAGGTCATTATTACTCAGTTGAAGGGCCCTTATGGTTTGAAAAGCCAAAGGAATTACATCATCAACATCTTGTTCAAATTGAGACCATTGCTGCTGAAGCTTGGTACAATATTTGCACCCACCACATGGTAATGAACTAAGAGATTGGCCAGCTTTATAACAGTGGCAAGGTGAAGAATCACTTGGAACTCGTGATAGACCATCAGCATTAGACTGCTGTTTACCGGGCCTGTACTGCATCATCATATTATATTGGGACAGTTCTTCTAGCCATCTAGCTAGTTGTCCTTCGATGTGCTTGAAACTGAGCAGCCACGTGAGACTATGATGGTCAGTCCGCACAATAAATGACTGTCCTAGCAAGTACATACGGTATTGCCTAGTAAATGCTACCACGGCTAGCAACTCTTTGCGTGTAACACAATATTTACGCTGAGCCGGTGTCAACGTTCGACTCGCGAAACCAATAAGCACCTCTTTCCCATTCTGAATTTGGGATAACTCTGCACCAATAGCAGCCTCTGAAGCATCAGTATCCAGTATGAAGGTACCATCCAGTGTCGGATAACCTAACACTGCAGGGTTGGCCATAGCACCCTGAAATGTTTCGAAAGCTACCTGATGCTCTAGAGTCCAGTCATACTCTACTTTGGAACTGGTAAGTGCAGAGAGAGGAGCAGAAATACCAGCAAAACCCTGTATGTGCTCTCGGTGGTAATTCATGAACCCTATTCCATCTCTTTCCTGGTCTTAGGAACAGGCCAATTAGCGACGCTTTCCATATAGTTTGGCTTAACAGCGATTCCCTTATCACTCACCAACTTACCTAAGAAACAGAGTTCTGTACGGAACAAATTACACTTCTTAGGTTTTAATTTAAGGTTGTGCAACAGGAATCGGGAAAGGACAGCTTTCAAGTTGGTCATATGACTGTCAAAGTCAGTCCCTGTCACTACCACGTCCTCTAAATATGCAAGACACTCGCACCAGTTAAGACCTTGCAACACCAGCTGAACAACCCTCTGAAAGGTATCTGGGCCAAATGGCATCCGGACAAATTCAAAGAGCCCATATCAGATGCAGTAAAACTTTAAGGCCTTGTCCCTTAAAGCTGAGATGAGCATGTCTAATTTATATGTATCAGACCAACGGTACCTTGAAGCAGTATGCTCAAACTGTATGAAAAACGGTTTCCACTCACATTTTCCATCAAAAGTTGACCATCAGAGTAGCTTCTACGACTGGGTGATGACATTCTAGAGTCATTGTACGAAGAGCCATCCAAGTAAGCTCTACGAATTGGTGATGACATCCCAGTGTCATGGTGAGAAACTGATCGCGACTCCCTCTTAGGCTCTCTAGGGGTATATACCCCCCTTGGAGCCAGGTTATCAACTAGGGTCTGATCACCCCTTTGTTGACTAGTTGAGTTAAGGAGTGCCTTGTATTTGATACCTTGAGCTAGCAGTTCCATGTTCAGTCTAGCTACTTGCTCTTCCAGGGATTCTTCCCTTGGGTGCGAGTCGACCCCACCAACAGCGCTTTCATCATTGATGTTGAATACGATGTCCCCGGCATGGAGCAATCGTGCAAGGACTGTAGCTGTGGCAGGCAGATAAGGATCTGCCTTAATGTCGGCCAGAGATATGGAACCTCCTCTGGACTCACGAAAACTTACTATGCCAGCAGCTCGAATTTTACCAATATTATGGAGTGCCCTAAGTTCCTCCACGGTTGCAGTGTTAATACACAAAGGTTTCGGCATTATGGGTCACCTGTTGATTTATACCAAGGAAATGAAATTAATATTCGCTAAAAAAGTACTATCACTTACTGAAATAAGTTGTAAGCATATGCTTTCTGAAAAATATAACTCACCGAGTAGTGATGGTGGTGCAACTCCGGAGAACGTCTAAATGAATCTTCCGAAGCCAAACCAGATTCAGCAGCGTACCTGCATGCAAACCATCCTTCAGAAACTCGAAAGTATAATGATAACGAACACGTTTACGTGCACTAGATTTTTTACGGAGTATTAACTCTACACTGCATTCGATGGTGTGTACACCAATGTCTGCATTAATTTTCTCAATTCTATCATTGAGAAGAGAGAGTTGGTCATGCAGTTGCAGATCTTGGTCTTTGAAGGAACAGGGATTCAAATGGTGAAGTTGCTCATTATACACGACCAGAGAATACGCCGGGATATCGATAAATTTCACCGTTTGGCCGTAATGCCTTACTATGTCTATCGCACGTTGATAGTGTTGGCAAACGAGGTCTACCGCGAGTTCATCATCGGCCGTCCTTAAATAGACAAAACCGTCGCCTCATTTCTCGCTAAGGTCGCAGGTTCCGGCCCAGATATAGAAAACGATACAGTGAAATTTCTGAACGGCGTTGGCTATTCTTGACTGCAAAATATTAACCATGTCTTGTGTAGTACCACTGCTTTTACACCAATACTCAACAAACCCGGTTTGATCAGCCCTTTTCAAAATGAAACCTTTACTTGTACCCAACAAAATTGCTTTGTGGGTAAAGGATTGATCCAATGAAAACTGGGTGTGAGCCAAAAACTCCTCAGATTTAACTTGAAAAGAAGGCATAAGCTGAGTAGTGTTTTAACGGAGTAACTAGCAATGTGATAATGAACTTTTTGAATTAATAATAACAAGAAAAAACAAATAGTGTTCAGCATAATTAGTAAACCTAATATTACAATTGAAACATATTTGTTGATTAGAAGGGAGATTACCCTCTAATGTTCAGAAAGTTAATAATAATGATAATAATAATAACAACAACAACAACAGAGATTTATATCACTTCTTTATTTCAAATAATTCTGAAATAAACAACGAAATTGAACTGTAATTAAAGTATAAAGAAATATCCAAAAACCGACGGTTAAATTACAGCTCAGAATCGCGGTTTTCTACATATGACACTGAAGACAACTAACAATAACAATCCAGAAACTATAGGGTTGTCATTCCATGGAATACTGACATAGATGATAGAAACTTAGCACGAAAATATACCTCGATTCATTACAGTTCAAATAAATAACATTGAATTTTAAATCTTATATGACGTATGTATGTAAGGTATATTAATCTATATACCCGACATTTGAATGCTATAGTATAAATAAATAATATATATTTTACTATAACTCAGCTATCATCTGTAATTTATTAGATAAAAATCTATAAAATAATCAAAATGGCGGCCAGAGTCTGTCAAATTGACGTTCGGGCTGGACTAGAGTAGTCCTTATATTTCCGAGAATTCTGTCTTTTTTTACAGCAAAATCGTGAGTAGAATTTAGAAATAACTAATAATAATTTTTAATTTAGGGCCCAAAGTACTCCTGACACCTTTTATAGTAACTTAGCTACATATAAAAGGTTACTCACCCAGCAGAGGTCTCGAATCGACCCGTGGAACCGGCGGCAGATAAGCTCAGTTCGGATTCCAAGGTACGACTGCCTTGCGTCCGTAGAAACGGCGGGAATCAGCTAGCCCGGCAGCCGCGAAACGCGAACTCAGGGATTGCGGGATACCGCCGGCACCACAGTGTATTTAACAATCGAGCTGAACCCAGAAATATGTCATCACTTAACAAGCCCATATATATTATTACCATTCCCATAGGTTTACTATGGGATTTCGATTTGCCTCAAAATCTGGTTAAAACACTATAAATAAAATTATCTATGTTTTCAATGTCTACAACATTTTAATAAGTAAGGCAATACTTCTATGAAACATTTTTCGCCATACAAAGAAAATAATAACATTAACATTCCTCAAAACTATGTCAACAAATCAGAATCAGATTACCTACCTATATGTAGTTAGCCAGTAATCTGTTCATAGAAAGCAACTCTAACTTATACATTACTAACACCTATATGTCATGACTGCTAAGTACTGTCTCAATAGTCATTTCTGTAGGATAACTAATGAATGCATATCTAGGACAATTATCACTAACTAGGTATTAACAGGCTCGTGTACTGACTTCTACTTACCTTAACCAGTAAACCTAAATGTGCATAGGCCTTAAGGAAAATTATCTTCAATTAGCACACTATAGTCTGTTGCATGCTTATGTGCATGCCAGCATTCGCTGATAATCAACCCTAACTAAAGAACATCAGTTGACATAACAAAGCAATTTACTACTACTACTACTACTACTACTACTACTACTACTACTACTACTACTACTACTACTACTACTACCACCACCACCACCACCACCACCACCACCACCACCACCACCACCACCACCACCACCACCACCCACCCACCACCACCACCACCAATTCAACTCAGGTGAATCCAATCTGCATGTTACAAACTAACCTACCCATAAACTACAGGGACAGAGCTTGACTTTGCCAATACACAAGATTGGCAGTCTAGACAACCATCTGTTATCATTTGGCATTTCCGACACCGCTGACCACATAGATCCTCTATGGTATTCGACACACCGTAACCATGCACAATACACCAAAAACCAGTAATGCACAATATACTATTCTCCTTCGATCAATACTCACCATTCTGTTACTTCTGATATACAGCTGGCCCTGACAGCGGCTCTAGGATTATAGACTTAGAAAGCTTTACCAACTCCTGGGAACCGGGTACTCGGCTCCCAACTGCCGAGTACCCGTTTACCATAGAGCTCATTCTTGTTTGCATAGCAACAAGAGCAATACATGCTTTCTGCATTGAGGATTTTAGTGTTTTTTGTGAAAGAAAATCTAAGTCTTTAATCTGTGATAGTTTGTGTGTTCGTGAAAGGATTAACTAAAGGATACTATGGAGAATACCACCGAAGATAACCAGGTTGTATCGTTCTTTATTATCCATAGTTAAAAGACTTAGGTCTCTAAATTTCGCTGTGTCGCATGTTCCAATTTCTGACCCCATAGAATCTGGGACGTGTGCTAACAACGATATATGCCAGACGATCGCCTTCTTTAACCCCCAACAGGCGATCGGCAGATATGAAAATAGGTGTTATGCTACGGTATTTCTAACACGAATATCGGCTGACGCCGTTCTCCGTAGGATCCGAGCGGGTGACGTCACACCTGGTCGCTCGGATGTTTATGTGAAGAAAAATTTTTTCATTAATTCGCGCATCTTGTTCTGGGTGCTGCGTACTAAAAATGGTACCGGAAACTTTAGAATGATCAAGTTTACGTGCGATCACGATCGGTTTGCAATGATCGGTGGTTTCAAAATTCTTGAGTAGATGTGTGGTCTGCGGTTTTACCGTGTGATACAGCAGTTTGTTATACGTTTTCTTCACATATCATGCTGCTTTCGTTAGGAGTATAATTTATATTGATTAGTAAATATACCCCGAATGCTATGCGATATGATTCCTGGAGCCGTTACACATCCTGGAGGATCTATTATGGGTGTGTTTAATGCCCGCCTCGTTCTTGTCGTCATAGTCAATGCGATCGTTGTTGTAACGTGGCGGGGTGGGGTGCGGGAGGGTTACAGTTAATTTATGAGTCAAATTATTTGAAAATTAATTGTCTGCCTTCCATCCGGGTCTCGTTCCGCTTGTTTATTGTAGGTTTGTGCTTATTTTATAGGCCAAGCCAGCCCCGCCATCATGTGACGAATGCCATAAGTTTGTCCGTGTCGTGTTCAAGGACCATGTCTGTTTTAGGTGTTCCCTGTGTAATATTGATCATAGGTGTAATGTTTGTGCAGTGTGGTCCGTTGAGATGATGGTTAAGTTCCTTGCCAGAAGGACTTGGCTGGGTCTGATGCGGGGTCAGGCGGTCCGAGAGTAAATCGTGGAGCGGCCGGTTCGGCCGGTGCGGGTGCTCCACGTCCCCAGCTGGAGGTGGCGGAGATGGCACCGCCGGCGTGGTTTGGTCCGGCTGTGCAGGGGTTTTCTGCATAGCGTTCTGCCCACGCTGGTGTCGTCCCTGCTACCAAAGGTTGGGGGGCAGTTTCTCCCCATGCCTGGTACGGATCCTGTCCTCGGACAGGATTCTGGACTGGTTACCGAGGGGGCCGTCTCGTACGGCCCCCCTGGCAGTCCCGTCTGGCTTCGGCCAGAGGGGTTTCTGTTTCTCTGCGGCCACCTCCGGGTGGTCCAGTAGCGGTGGCCGGTCCGTCAGGTGTGGGAGCGGTCCGCCAGGACGGTTCCACGGTTGACTCGTCTAGTGACGACTCTTCGGAGTCTGAAGACGAGGAGGCCGAGGAGGAGAGGTTGCTGCGGCCCGTGAAGCCGCAGGTGGAGAATATGGAGGTTGATTCCGTCCTAGACGGAACCGGCCTCCATTTGTCTGGTTTGGCGCACGCCAGGTCAGCGGCTCCGCCTGTGGCTGAGGCAAATCCGTTACCGTGCACCGGTTCCATGCGGCTTGGTTTGGCACCAGCCGTCACGGGAACGGGTGGGCCGGGCGTGGTACTCACCTATCTCGCCTGGTCCGGCAGTCGGACGTGGGGTGCCGTTGGTGCCCGTGTCCGGCTATGGTTCCGCGACTGCTACGGGTCCGTACGGTTTTCCGTGCGGACCTACCCCATGGACCGGAGTGTTTCACGGGGTGGCGGCGGAACCGTGTGGTACCGGAGTGCCTGGCGTGTCAGCCGTGGCTCCTTGCTGGGAGGCCGTGGCTGGCAGACCCGTGAGCACGACAACGGGTGACGTGTTTGCGGGGGTGTCTTCATCGGAGGTAGATTGGTCAGATGCTCTGGCGTGGCTAGCCAGGGTTGACCCGTCTGTGGTTTCGGCCACGGCCGATGAAGATGCACCCCGTCCGTCGGTTGCGTCGATCAGGACGGGGATTTTGCCCGCGGCCCGGATCCAGTCAGTGGGACTGGATCCACGGTTCATAGAATGGTTGGATGCTATTTATAGCAAACAACTGATGACCAAGGGTCAGCTCCCTGCGGCCTCCAGGGAGGTGCGGGCAAGATGTCGTATTCCGCAGGGGGGAATACGACAGGTATGGTGTAGTCCCGTCGGTCACGGAGGATGACCGATGGGTACTGGGCGTCCAGAGTGCCGTGGCGGGTCACCCCGGTCCGGCACTTGTGGACAAGTCTCAGGTACACCAGGAAGATGTCCTGTCCCTATGCGATGAGGGTGTGAGGGCAGCGATGAGCGCTGTCAACCACTCTTATCGTCTCCTTCAGTCGGTGTGGGCTGAAGCGGGGCAGGCCACCCTGTGCCACCTGTGGCGCTTTCATGTGTCAATGACGGCCTGGTGCTGTCGATGGACGCATTGGCAAGGGTGCAAGCGCGTGTGACGAAATCCAGGAGGCAAATGGTCATTGACCATATGCGTCCGGCTACGGCAGTCAGGGAGCGTCTTCTTGGGACGCCCCTGACAGGGCCTAGCATCTTCGGTGGCCAAGTGCGGGCCATCTTAGAGGATACCGCCAGTATCGCGCAGAAACGGTTAGCGGTAAACCTACAGCTAGAGCTAGTGCGGCAAGCGCACGCACTAGGGCCTGTGGGGAAACCGCTAACGGGACAACCTTCAAAGGAGCAGAAGAAGCATAAGGGCAAGGCGAAAGCTAGGCCTGTTGCGACTTCTGCTTCAGCTGGGTTTTCAGAGCCGCCGCCGGCGAAGAAGCCCAGCAAGGTTGTAGAGGCGCCTACCCTCCCCAATGTTGCTCCTGACCGCCCTAGAGGCGGGAAGGGTAAGGGTAAGGCCTCAAAGGGCGGACAGAAGGGGCCGAAGCGTACCTGAGGGTACGAAAGCTCCCTTCATATCCGCCTGGACCGCGCCTGTGCGACAGGAACAGCGGTGCCAGTTATACCCGTCGTGCCTAGAACGAAATGGTTCTCTCTCTCTCTCGTTAAGAAAGAGGGGGGGGGGGGGGCGGACTGCGAGTCGGACAACCCCGTTAGACGTCGAGGCGTCTATGGTGGGTGGAAGGCTCATGCGTTTCGTCGAGGCCTGGCAAGGTGTGACGTCAGACAGTCTGGTCCTGGGATGGTTATCCCAGGGTTACATGCCGGAGTGGTGGGACTTTCCACCACAAAATCTGTCTTTTGCACCTGTCTGGACACCCGTACCAAGGGAGCCAGACAAGTTAGAAGCCGTTCAAAAGGAAGTTTCGGGTTTGCTTCTGAAGGGAGCAATAAAACCAGCAAACCGAAACACTCCAGGCTTCTATTCAAACATGTTCCTTGTCCCCAAGAGCACAGGGGGATGGAGTAGAGCTGCGCGATATACCGATACCATATTTAAAACCGATATCCTGCACTGACGGTTTCATAACCGATTATAAAAAATTAATATCGAAAAACCGAATATGAACATATTTTCGGTTTTTCGTATCAGGATTGTTAAAAATAAAAGATACTAACGAGCATGAAAATCGTAATGAATAATAATGGCCATACTTTCCATTAAGCTATGTTCGGGGCAACTAATAATTGAACGTGGCCCCAATTGCGCATATTGTGTAACTCCATGTAACTCGCTGCACGCCGAGAGAAATCAAGCAGCGAATTAATTAAATAAATATCCACTCGTCTTTTCTCTGGTAGTCTCAGATAAATTTGCAATATAAAACACAATACTAATGTGGGAATTTGTCATTAAAATTTGTATCGGGGAAAACCTTTCTAAACAACGGCATCCATTTTATTTACATCACTGGCTAATTAACATAATGCAAAGTCGTCCCAACACTAAATCGCCAGATTGCATCAAAATCTCGTCAATAACTATAATTCTGATTAGGATATAATTTTAAATAAAATTATTACTCAAACCGTTTTTTAAAACGTTATCTTCTATACACAATATCATATTAACTTATGAAATTCGCGATCGCAATATTACAGTTAATATTTTCTTCAAGGCATGATTTCGTTCTCGGGCCGAATTGGAAATGAAAGAAGGAAGGGAGATAATTACATCATAATTAATTACAATCGCGTGATTTACGTCTTTTCGCAACCTGTTTTGCTGATTTATGATTAATTTTGACAAAATAAACGATGTTTATTTAACTGTGTGTAATATTTAGGCGGTCTAATTAATAATTTCACTCCCGCGATGATGGATATTATAAGGTATGTTAAGCTGTAAAGGCGTAAAACGTTACGAATGTATCAGGTCATGAAAATACGTTCTGTTTTCGTGCTAATTTTTATCATTTAAATTTTTTGTTTCATGTCAATAAAACCGATATTCGGTTAAAACCGATATGAAAAGTCATATCGAAACCGATATGGCTGTAAGCCAAATCGCGCAGCCCTAGGATGGAGACCCATACTCAATCTCAGGCCATTAAATTGGTTTATCCATACGCCTCGGTTCCAGATGGAAACGCCGAGGTCGGTAATGCGGGATTGAGGAAAGGAATGTGGTGTGTATCGATCGATCTGAAAAATGCATATTTCCACATTCCTATGAATCGGAGTTGGCACAGGTTTCTGAGATTTGCGTTTCAGAATCAAGTATGGGAGTTTACAGTTCTCCCGTTTGGCCTGTCGACAGCTCCGAGGGTTTTCACAAGAGTGGTCCTTGCGGTGACAGCGTTTCTCAGAAAAGAGAACGTGGCGCTACACACCTACATAGACGACTGGCTGCTCAAGGCAGACTCGGCAGCCAGGTTGAACGTGGATACTGCTCTGACTCTGAAGTTACTTTCAGATCTAGGCTGGATAGTCAACGAGGAGAAATCCGAGTTGACGCCCACTCAACATTTCGTTTATTTGGGGATGCGATTCGACCTCGAGGAGGGCAGGGTTTACCCGTCAGAGCCCAGAGTGGTGTCTCTGTTAGCCATCCTCAAGAGTTTTCGAGTGGGAAACCACATTCAGGCGAGGCGGTTCCTTCAGATGCTGGGCATGATGGTCTCCATGGAGCAGGTTATCCCGTACGCTGCTCTAATGCGAAGGCCTATCCAGTTGTATCTGATGTCTCTGTGGAAACAGAGAACAGAACCCCTGTCAAAACTGGTGCCAGTTTTGGAGCCGATAATATCGCATCTTCTATGGTGGAAACAGCGTCAGAATCTCCTATTAGGGGTTTCGCTGCACCTACCCCGCCCCCAGCTGTCCGTCTACACGGATGCATCGCTGGAAGGGTGGGGTGCCTGCCTGGGAGAACACCAGGTCTCGGGCACATGGACTCTCTCAGAGAGTCAGCTGCATATCAATCTGTTGGAAATGATGGCAGTGGAACTGGCGTTGGAAGAGTTCCTTCCGATGATCAGGGGCAAGGTGATATTGATACGGTCGGACAATTCGACAGTAGTATCATATATAAATCGCCAAGGCGGGACCAGGTCGCCCACTCTGTGTATCAGGGTGTGGCACTTGATTCAATGGTGCAGGAATTACTCGGTTGTTTTGAAAGCAGCTCGTATTCCTGGCTGATTGAACATTCTGGCGGATGCTTTGTCTCGCAGACAGAGAATCCTGCCAACAGAATGGTCCCTCAACCCTCCAGTTCTGCGACGGATCTTCGAGCATTGGCGCAAACCCAACGTGGACTTGTTCGCCACAAAGGAAAATGCTCAAATCATGACATATGTCTCGCCGATTACAGATCCAAATGCCGTCGATACAGACGCTCTGGCGATAAGCTGGAGAGGGATGCACGCTTACGCGTACCCACCCACCATTCTTCTACCGAAGGTATTGGTGAAGGTCAGGGAGGAACCGTGTCTGGTCCTGCTAATAGCGCCGTATTGGCCGAGCAGGGCGTGGTTCACGGATCTTCTAGATCTGCTGGTGGAAAATCCTGTGCAGTTGCCCGAGATTCCGAACATAATCTCCCACGCCAAGGGACGCTTCCTACACGAGCGTCCCGAAATGTTCAAATTGACTGCGTGGATGTTATCAAACAACGTTCCATGTCGGAAGGCTTTTCTCGACAGGCTGCTGATTTCATCGCGGCTGCGAGAAGGAGGTCAACCTTCAAGTCATATAACAACAAGGTTAACAGATTTGCAGACTGGTGTGAAGAAAAGGGTATTGATACCTTTCAATCCACTATCAGCAAATAGCAGACTTTCTCTGTGAGCTGTTCTTTTGAGGACTAGCTCCCGTCACAGTTGCTGGATACAAGTCAGCTTTGGCATCAGTTATCCCTTGTCTAGCTAACAGGGATAGTCCAGAGGTGGCCCAGTTAAATGTGATGTTGAAGGGAATGAGCAATCTCCGACCGAGACAACCGGTAGTCATTCCAGCCTGGAGTCTATCTTTAGTGCTTAATGTACTGGCCAAGCACCCTTTCGAACCGTTGCGTTCGGCTAGTCTAAAGCATTTGACTCTAAAGGCGGTTTTTCTATTGGCAGCTTCCTCAGCTAGAAGGCGCAGTGAGATCCATGCGCTTTGGGCAGAGAGGAACCGATTTATTGTTTCTGGAGAAGGTCTGCGTCTTCTGCCAAGAGCAGAGGTTATGTCAAAGAACCAATCTTTGAGATATCCCGGCAAACCGATCATTATACCGAAGTTAACTAGGTTTGATCGTGATGCCAGTGTCTGGTGCCCGGTCCGTGCTTTGACTAAGTACAAGAAACGGACTGACTCGTTACGGTCGAACGATAGACATCTGTGGATCTTCCATAAAAAGTCTTATGGCGCCGCATCCATGGATACTATCTCTCGTTTGGTGGTCGAATGCATTCAGACTACTCACGAGATGGCGACTGGGCACCAGGTGCAAGGCGTAAGGGCACACAATGTCAGAGGAATAGCCGCCTCGACCGCCCTTTACAATGGTGTTCCGTTATAGGACATCATGGCCGTTGCACAATGGCACTGTGAGTCCTCATTCACGGATTACTATATGAGGGATGTGTCAGACTCAGCCAATCCACTCGCTTTAGCTGTTTTCAAACGATAGTTAGTGACCACACTGCTTTTCACCCTTTTCTCACTTTGGTAGGAAAAGAACCTAAAGCAGGCATGGTCAGGCGAGAGGATGTCAACCAGATTGTGTCACCGATGGCCGAACCGGTGAATGGTTGGAGGCGGTACGTCTGAAGTCCAATTATCATAAGGTAATTCAATAAGTGAGTTTTTTGTATTATGTATATGTATCATGTTCATTCATCTTATATATTCATGCTCATTCCCAGGCTAATACATGGAATATGCAGGGAGTAGTTAACCCTCTTGGCATATTTGTGTTTTCAGGCGAGATACATGTTCGTTAGTTCTCTCCCTTTTCTTAGGAGGAAAAAGGAGGGGGGGCTGTGACGCGAATGTGATTCGGTTCCGTGAACTTGACGGTCCTTTTAGGTCTCCGTTAGTCAAGTTTGAAGTCTAAAATCTTTCTCCAAGGGGCAAAATTAGCATTTATGGCTTGCCCCTTCCCACCAGGTTACTGATCAAATCTGGTGTATATCAGAAGTAACAGAATGGTGAGTATTGATCGAAGGAGAATGCAGGAAATGTCAATTTCCCTTTCTCCGAGATCTAACAATACTCACCATTCTGTTACGGACCCAGCCTCCCAGCCCCACGGAGGCAAGCCATAGTTTTCTCTTGGTTGGTGGCTATGCAAACAATATGAACTCTATGGTAAACGGGTACTCGGCAGTTGGGAGCCGAGTACCCGGTTCCCAGGAGTCGGTAAAGCTTTCTAAGTCTATAATCCTAGAGCCGCTGTCAGGGCCAGCTGTATATCAGAAGTAACAGAATGGTGAGTATTGTTAGATCTCGGAGAAAGGGAAATTGACATTTCCTGCAATCACCATTAATGCAACTGCTGAAGTGCTGGATTAACCCTTTGAACCCTGCAAAGCCAAATAAGCCTCAAGACCTAATAAAATAATATTTGTCTGCCAATGCTGGGGCTGCTTTGACTAGGAACTGCTTCCACCACTGGGTCAGACAGTTTGGGGTTTTTTTAATCAGGGTAGCCCCAGCATATCCTACAGATGACCAATATTTGTATTGTAGCTGATAGTCATGGAATGCAGCGTGAAAGGATTAATGGGTTGAATGTGTTTAAACTAACCAAACTGGTTAAAGGTATTAGTCCCATATCTAATAGGTGAAACAGGTGTTGTCGAGTAGCGGAGAGGCTCCACATAGCACTAGCAATAAATTTCAATCCAAGATAAGTGAGCTGATCAATGCTGAATCTTTTCGGACTGGTGAATCCAATCTGCATGTTACAAACTAACCTACCCATAAACTACAGGGACAGAGCTTGGCTTTGCCAATACACCAGATTGGCAGTCTAGACAACCATCTGTTATCATTTGGCATGTCCGACACCGCTGACCACATAGACCCTCTATGGTATTCGACACACCGTAACCATGCACAATACACCAAAAACCATTAATGCACAATATACTAATCACCATTAATGCAACTGCCAAAGTGCCGGATTAACCCTTTGAACCCTGCAAAGCCAAATAAGCCTCAAGACCTAATAAAATAATATTTGTCTGCCAATGCTGGGGCTGCTTTGACTAGGAACTGCTTCCGCCACTGGGAGAGACATATATATATATATATATATATATATATATATATATATATATATATATATATATTCTTTTAATCGAGAGCCACAGCATATCATACAGATGACCAATATTTGTATTGTAGCTGATAGTCATGGAATGCAGTGTGAAAGGATTAATGGGTGGGTTGAATGTGTTTAACCTAACCAAACTGGTTGAGGGTATTTTCACATCATGAGAACATACTTACCTCCCTAACACTCTTGATATACTAGTATATCGGCTCTAAATTCAATAATACTCAGAATTATAAAAAGTTAGGTGCCCCTAATGGGCAGGTGGAAGTACACAGTCATGCACATGACAAACACCACCCTCTGCGCATGCGCACACCGGTACTTCCGTTTTCTAATATATTGGCTGGAAGCAACTGGTGGAAATTCCTCACAGGCGCTTTTCTGAATTCATAAGAGAACAATACATCCAAATCTATCATGGCTGATGCGAAAATGTCAGAGGAGCGCTCCTCGTCATCATCCAAGGTGACATTGTTCCTGGCTTTTATTTGAGACTTGTAACTTTCGTGTGTTACCGGTTTTCGTAGCGGCCGTTTTCGGCGGTACCCGCGTTTTCAGGCGCTGGGAATCCTTGTAAATTATTTCCCAGCGCCTAGGGCTAATAAACTCTTGTGTTTTATGCTTACAGGTCGGTCTTGTGTCTATACAAGGTTGCCTGGTCTTCTCTGGAAGGTGTTCACGTCCCAGGATGACTTATCATCGTGATATGTCTAAGGGTTGGAGATATAATATATTAATAAATAAAATATCTCCTTCCTTTTGTCCCATCCCCCCCTCATCAGTTCTTCTGGAAGAGGAGTCTCGGCGGATGGATGGACATGTTTCCTGCACAAGAGGATGGTTGCCTGTGCCCAGGCTAAGGGAGTTATTAATTATGGCGCATGATTATTTGAAAATAATTACATTTTCTGCTGCCGTTTGCTATTGCACTATTTTCTCTCTTGCGTGTGCATGGGTTCTCGAGTATATATAATTTAATATTATATTAGTCAAGAGCTGAGAATGTCTGGAGATCTAGATATTTCTTACATAAATCTGACGTCCCCTCTCCTGGTAGGAGCTTTTGCATAGTGAGGTTTGATGTCATAATCAACCAGAGTTTCTCTTTCCTTGATGTCATAATCTTAGTTTGGAGAAGTCAGTGATGTGTTCATCCCCTGTTTATTAAGTAGTGTAGAGAGATATCTAGATAGTCATGTTCTTTCTCTCTCTCTCTTAATCTAAAAAGAGTGGGGTTCTGGTTGTATTTGGAGTTATTAACTAGAGAAGTCGCCTGTCCCGTCAGGGTGGTCGTAATAGTGGATGTCTTCTCTCGTGGTTGTTTTGGTTTCTTCTTAAAAGATCCATTATCAAGGCTTTGAGACTGTCATACTCATTGTCTTCGTATCCGTCTTTCAGAAGTGTCCGTCCTGCCTCAAGTCTATGAAGGCTAGATTCTTCCCCCACCCTTGCCATCTGTGTTCAGCTTGTAGGCTGTCCAACAAATGTGTTATTTGTGAAAAGTGGGGGGGGGGGATCTAACCTCTGAATTCTTCTCTTTACAGGCGAGATGATGGCAGAGGAGGGGAAGAAACCAAAGAAGGACGGTAAGAAGAAGGCCTCGGAGAAGAGTGGTCTCGAGGCCTTCAAGAGTGAGTTGGTGAGTGAGATGCGCAGGACTTTGAAAGACCTGATGCCTGACATGCTTCGCGGCATGTTGCCTGGCACAGGTGTTTCAACTTCCTGCGCATCGACCTCGGTGCAGGTAGCCCCCGTCCCTGGATCATGGCCTATTAGCTCGGACAATGCATTTAGTGATCCAGGGGCGGCCGTCTTGGACCCAGGCTTGATGTTCGCATCGCCTGGGGTGCCAGCGGCGCGAGAAGCATCAGGCGGGACCCGACCAACGGGCCTGACCACGATCACTCGCGGAGTAAACTCGTCATCTGCCTTTGAGCAGTCTCCTGGTCAGTCTGGGTTAGTTTTCCTTACTAATCCAGAGTCTAACTTTCCTGACCAGGAAGATGATGAGGACTACCTGCTCGGTCCACAGGTGGATCATGAAGACATGGATGTGAGCGCCTACACTCCTCTGTTGGGGAGCGTGAACGCTCGCACCTATGGCACTGTTCCCTCGGGAGCAGGTTTCATGGTTCAGCCTGTGGCCCGCTTTGGAGCAGACGGCCGGCCGTATAAGATTCCACGGTTGGACGTGGAATCTCACACGGACGTTCCAGGCCGCGCTGGTGTGTGTAACCCTCCTCGCACAAGCGCGGCCTTGGAGCTTGGTTTGCCTATGGAGAATGCTATGCCGGCCCTCGCGGGCCCGTATACGTTCCCTGGGCAGCCAGGTTCGTCTATAGCCTCCTCCTCGGCCATACCTGCGAATGCCATTGAGGATGACGAGGGCCCGTTGCTCGTCGGCAGTTCGCAGGTAGCCACGGATGAAGACTGGTCAGAGGCGTGTGCGTGGCTCCTCGCTGTAAGACCAGAGCTCACCGTGGACGAGACGGTCGCCGGTAACCCGCGGGCGTGGTTACAGGCGAAGCCGTTGGCCAGCACGGCTCTGTCTCTGCCGTATGCTGAACATATCTTAGATATGTTCACGGCGGCAGAGGAGTCGATCAGACCGAAAGGTCACCTCGCGAAGCCCCCCCGCGAGGTAGCTAGGCGATGTCGGGTTACTGCCAGTCAGTATGCTCGGTATGGCCTGGCGCCCAGACCGAGCGCAGTCGCTCTGGGCGAAGATACGCGGCCGGGTTCCCGGGCTGACACGGGAGCCTTGTGCTCGGGCGCTATGCGCTCGGCGAATGCCGCCTTGCGCGACACCGAGGAGAGCTCGCGAGCAGCGATCAGTGCGCTGTCGCATGTCTCTCAGCTGCTGTCGGGGGTGGTGGCAGCGTCGATGCAGCAACATCCTAGTCCCGTGACAGTCCAACGAGCCATCCAGGATGGCATCAACCTGGCGTTGGACTGTCTGACTAGGTCGGTCACGAAGTCGCTGAGGACGAGGCGCACTTTTGCACTGGACAATTTGTGCCCGTCTCAGGAGCTCAAGTCGCGCTTGATGCAAGCGCCGATGGCGGGCCCTGGACTCTTTGGAGGTGAAGGTTGTCGGCACCTGCAGGAGACAGTGACTTTGGTGAACAACCAGAGGGCGCTGCGGGCACAGTTTGAAGTGCTGCGCAGGGAACACGTGCGTGTTCAGCCCTCGGCTGCTCGACAGCCGTACGCTCGTGGCGGGGCTGGCAGTGTCAGAGGCCAGCAGGCCGGCCGGTTTCAGAGACCGCGTCGGCTACGCCAGCAGCAGCGTGCTGTTGTGCAACAGCCGCCGCCTCAAGCGCAGCCTGCCAGGCAGCAGCCCGTGCACCGTGGTGCGCGTGGCGCTGGTCGCGGCGCGCGGGGAGCGGCGCGTGGTAACCGGGCCTCATGCAAGAAAATTTTTTCCGGTTATCACAAGTACCACTGGGGTGTTGCCACTCGTATCAGAGACACACCCACTTCTGAAGTTTATGGGCACCCCGTCAACCCTAGGTGCACCAGTGGGAGGTCGTTTGACTTGTCACATTCAGAAGTGGGCGCGGTTAATTCAGGACCGCTTAGTCATGCAATGGCTTTCGCAGGGATACAGTCCAGATTGGATAAGAGGTCCGCCGTTGCATTTGTCTCTGGTACCGGTCTGGACTCAAGTTCCACGAGATCCAGACAAGCGGTTGTGCATAGAAGAGGAGATAGACTCTCTCGTTCTAAAAGAAGCAATTCAACCGGCGCAGGATTGCCCGGGCTTCTATTCAACCGTGTTTCTTGTGGCAAAGAACACCGGGGGGTGGAGACCAATTCTCAACCTCAAGCCTCTAAACAAGTTTTTAGACACTCCGACTTTCAAAATGGAAACAGTGAGATCGGTGTTGTTGGGGTTAGAGAAGGGGATGTGGACAGCATCTATAGATCTCAAGGATGCTTACTTCCACATTCCAATTGCAAGGAGGTTTCGTCGGTTCCTGAGATTTGCTTTTCAGGGACGCCAATGGGAATTCAAGGTTCTTCCATTCGGCATCTCGACGGCTCCAAGGGTCTTCACTCGAGTGGTACTTGCTATCACGGCATACCTCCGCAGGAGAAATATACCTGTTCACACTTACATAGACGACTGGTTGCTAAAAGCACACAACCCAGAAAGTTTGACAGCAAATCTGGAGATAGTCTTGGAAACTCTCACAGATTTAGGCTGGATGATCAACTTTCCGAAATCAGAGCTGACTCCATCCCAGAAGTTTGTTTACCTGGGTATGTTCTTCGATCTGGAGATAGGATATGTTTATCCGTCCCAGGAGAGAGTGGAAAGTTTCCTCTCGTGTATTCAGTTGGTGTGCAACAGTCATTATATTCTAGCACGGGTCTATCTGAGAATGTTGGGTCTGATGGTTTCAATGGAACCGGTCATTCCTCAGGCGGCCTTACGCAGGCGGCCGATTCAGTTGTTTCTCATGACCCAGTGGACGCAGAGTTCAGGATCACTGGACTCGCGCATTCAAGTGTTGGACCCTCTCATTCATCACCTTCATTGGTGGATGGAGAGACGAAATCTCCTGGCGGGGGTCATGCTGACCCCTCCCCACCCTCAAGTAACGATGTTTACGGATGCATCGATGGAGGGTTGGGGAGCTTGCCTGGAAGAAGCCACTATATCAGGGCTTTGGAATCTGGAACAGTCAAAGGAACATATCAACATGCTAGAACTGCGGGCTGTAGTTCTAGGCCTGGAACACTTCCTAGGGGAGGTGAAGGGAAAATTTGTGATGATACGTTCAGACAACTCTACAGTAGTGAGTTACATAAACCGCCAGGGCGGAACGAAGTCGCCCAGTCTCTGTATGATGACATGGAAGCTGCTTTGCTGGTGCATGGATCATATGATCACCTTGAAAGCAGTTCATATTCCGGGAAGGCTGAATCTGTTAGCAGACTCATTGAGCCGAAGGATGAGTATTCTGCCTACGGAATGGCAACTAAATCAATGTGTGGCGGATCACCTGTTCAATCATTGGGGAAAGCCCAACATAGATTTGTTCGCAATGAAGAAGAATGCGAAGATGACGACGTACGTTTCTCCGATTCCAGATCCAAGCGCTATCGCAATAGATGCGCTAGCTATCAGTTGGAAGAGAATGTATGCATACGCATACCCTCCAACAATCCTGATTCCAAGAGTCCTTCAGAAGATCAGACAAGAGGAATGCCAAGTGCTTCTGATCGCCCCGAATTGGCCAAGCTGATCATGGTTTACGGATCTGCTGGACCTGGTTTGCAATCCGGTTCCTCTGCCGCTGATGGACGATATTATCTTCCAGGGCAAGACCCTTCACATCAATCCGTCAATGTTTCGATTGACTGCATGGATGTTGTCAAACAATCCGCAATTAAGGAGGGATTTTCTGAGCAAGCAGCCAATTTCATGGCCAGAGCCAGGAGGGGGTCAACCTCCAGAGCTTATAATTATAAAATCAACAGATTTGCAGAATGGTGCTCAAAGAGATGTATCAATCCGATGGAAGCATCTATTCAGGTAGTAGCTGATTTTCTATGCCACCTGTATGATACCTATAGTCTTCAACCTAATTCTGTTGCTGGATACAAATCAGCATTGATGACTGTTATCCCTTGCTTGGCAAAGAGGGGAAGTGATGAAGTAAGTGTTTTAAATACTCTTATTAAAGGTATGGGCAATCTCAGACCTAGAAATCCTCCACTGACACCGTCATGGAGTCTTTCTCTGGTTCTGCAGGTTTTGAGTGGTAAGCCTTTTGAACCACTTAGTGCTATATCTGTAAAATTATTGACACTTAAAACTGTATTTTTAGTGGCGGCGGCTTCAGCCAGACGCAGGAGTGAAATTCATGCCTTGTCTGCTGAGCCTGACCGTTATATAGTTACAGGTGAAGGCCTTAAGCTTCTACCTAGATTGAATTTCTTGGCTAAGAATCAATCTTTAAAGTATCCGGGTAAACCTATTATTTTACCTGCCTTAACCAGATATGATCCTGGTGCTAAAGTATGGTGTCCAGTCCGTGCTTTGAATAAGTACAAGAAAAGAACTCAGGTTTGGCGGACGGACCCATGTTCCCTATGGTTGTCATATATTGTACCCCATGGTAGGGCGTCAAGAGACACTATTTCCAGATGGATAGTGGAATGTATCCAATTCTGTCATAAGACAGCCACTGGAATCCAGGTAGATAGAGCCAAGGCTCATAGTGTCCATGGTGTGGTAACTTCCACGGCATTATTTAATGGTGTTTCGATTGAAGACATTATGTCAGTAGCCCAGTGGCACTGTGAGTCAAGTTTTACCGACCATTACCTTCGTGACACTTCTAACCCACTCGCCGTCTCAGTCCTCAGGAAATAAAAGAGGGTTATGTTTGTAAATAGTTTGCCTCCTCTGCTATTTTCAAATATCACATTTGTTGGTAGGGTATTCCTACTATTAGCTGGTACACTTCTCCTCTTCCGGTGGGGGAAGAGATGAGTGCCGCGTCCAAGACATCAAAGGTCAGTGGTTATGACCATTTTTTGATTTTCTGTCTTGGTGATGGTGTCATTTTATTTTTTAATATGGTGATGGTTGATGTCTCTTAATTGTGGTTTTTCAGAGAGTTTTTGAAATAGAAGCAATTCTTCTTTTTCCAATGTCTAGTAATACTTTCATTAAGTATTAGAGAACGTGCTAGTCATTTAGAGCAGCGTTTTTTCCTATACCTTCCTCAGAAAGAGGGGGGGGGGGGAGCGCATTTGCCTTTTGATCAATCTCTCTTCATCGGTCGATTATCCGATGCAAAATTCTATTCCTGGTTGTGGTTTTCAGTCACAATTTCAGATGTTTTAAATCTCTTGAGAATTCAAAGAGCCTAGCCTCTTCGAGGGTGTGCGGGTTTTCAGGACCTTGCCTCCCTCCCACCAAAATTTACTTTCAAATTCTGGTTTTTATCAAGAGTGTTAGGGAGGTAAGTATGTTCTCATGATGTGAAATAAGTAAATTTATCAAATTTCTTTTTCACGAGTGAGATGACATACTTACCTCCCTAACAGGATCCCGGCCTCGCCACCCCACGGAGGCCTGGTCCTTTGGCTATTGAATAGTTGCTTCTAGGTCAGCCAATATTTAGTAACGGAAATACCGGTGTGCGCATGCGCAGAGGGTGGTGTTTGTCATGTGCATGACTGTGTACTTCCACCTGCCCATTAGGGGCACCTAACTTTTTATAATTCTGAATATTATTGAATTTAGAGCCGATATACTAGTATATCAAGAGTGTTAGGGAGGTAAGTATGTCATCTCACTCGTGAAAAAGAAATTTGATAAATTTACTTATAGTCCCATATCTAATAGGTGAAACAGGTGTTGTCGGGTAGCGGAGAGGCTCCACATAGCACTAGCAATAAATTTCAATCAAAGATATGTGAGCTGGTCAATTCTGAATCTTTTCGGACTGGGTAGACTGGATGCACCTGCTTCAGCCTAAGCAGCAGCAGCAGCTTTCAGGCTGGCTAGTCCTAACATATCCAGCCATTGCATAAATAAGGGGAATTAAGTGAATGGGGCAGAGGCGTCGAAAGTGTCAAATCTAAACCTTTTTCTCACCTGGCAGCCAGATCTCATATTTACTCTGTACGTGTAGTGGGTTATTACTGCCAGTATGAGTTAATCCCGGCCATCCTATCTATCCCAATCCTGCGTCAATGCTCTTTATTTATTTCAAATTCTGACCTAATACTCCCCATTTTATCAATCGGACACTCTACTATAAAATATCTAAGTCACACCTACCAAGAACTTCTCACCCCAAATACTACTGTGACTTTGTTGAGCACCCCTCCCCCCCCCCCCCTGTACCATATTAAAAAGACTCCTGCATCTACAATCAAAAATCATAGTTGCAATCTAAAAGACCCTTTATATGTAGAATATGCTACAGAGCTGAAGTCGAAGCACTGGTTCATGCAGCTAATACCAATAGCAGAACAGCAGACCCTATTGCACAGATTGTCTTTTTATCTGATGCCCTCTCCGTCCTTGAGGCTATCACCAAAGGTAAGCTGCCACAACTTGAAGAAGCACTACAAACCATCAAATGCTTTCGGATAGCACTGCAGTGGATCCCCTCACACTGTGGAGTCCAAGGAAATGAGGAAGCAGACAAGATGGCAAAGGTGGGTGCAGAAGAGAATCAGACAGAAAACATGGTTACCCATACAGAGATGAAGTCTATCATCAAGTCACTCTATAGAACACCTCAATCAGTAGATGCCTACCATCATCTTTCGAGGCCAGAGCAAGTGACCATTTTTCGTCTCAGAACTGGACACAACAGACTAAACCAACACATGTACAGGTGGTTCCACCTTACGACATCGCCCGCTTGTCCTTGTGGAGAAGCAGAACACACCACAGAGGACACTTCAATGTTGCAGTACATATCAGCTGCTGAGAGAAGAGATCTGGCCTTTGTCAACCTCTTTTCTTGAAAAGCTGTATGGGCCTGTGGAAGAACTGCAGAAAACCACAGATTTCATCTTGAGAACGGCTCCAAGTGTGAGACCAGCGATCGAAAAGAAGAAGAAGAAGAACTATAGAATATCTAAGTCACACCTACCAAGAACTTCTCACCCCAAATACTACTGTGACTTTGTTGAGCACCCCTCCCCCCCCCCCCACTGTACCATATTAAAAAAAAATCCTGTATCTACAATCAAAAATCATAGTTGCAATCTAAAAGACCCGTTATATGTAGAATATGCTACATGTAGAACAATCATGTCAATATGGTACAAAAAAATAGATGTGCCATCCTGTGTTCTATGTTTACTCACAGATGTTTGTATAATTAACTATTACTTTATATATTGTAATGTTTTGTTTTGTGTGTAGGGGGTCCATCGACTCATAGGCTCTGCCTTTGATGGACTGCCCAATTGTAATGTTTGTATATTGTATATTAAGCATGAAATAAATAATCAAAAGTTTACATAAGCCATATCTAGCATGAACTCGTGTAACAACTCATGTCCTGTATGTAATTGATATTAAATAATTGCACCTATATTATTAATTATGGGTTAGTTAAGTTTATATAGCCACAATCACCAGTTCATCTGGGTGCGCCACTGCGCCTAATGAAAAGGCGGGAGTTATGGAATAGAAAGTGGTAGAATTAAGTAACAGAAATAAACGCAAGGGTCCGCTTTTCGGAGAGGTAAGAATAAGGATATAGCCCTTATCCATTTGTTCACACCTTAAATTCTGTTAAATATGTCATATCTCACACTATTAGGCTTGCACGATTTTTGCTTTGAAACATCGCAATCGATTTTATAAAGAAAATCGCGATTTTCGATTAAATCATAGGTCCAAATTCCCAAAAGTATAAACCGCGGTAACGTGACAAGTCACGAAAACTGGACTTAGAATTTCTAGAAAAAATTAAAATAAATGATACAAAAATAACACGAAATTAGAACACAATTTCATGCGACAAATTCTTACCATCCTAGGTCTATGTACATACCTTATATCCATCATTGCGGGAGTGAAATTATTAATTGGCACCACCTAAATATTGTGTATAGTTTAATAAACAGTATTTATTTCATCAAAATTTGACATAAAATGTCGCCGAGAAAAAATATAAATTACGTTATGTATCAGCTTCATTACTTGATGTATCAGCTTCCGCTTATAGCCTCCCTTTGTAGGATGAGTCTAGGTCATTACCGAAGTAACGCAAAGGTTCTAATATTAGTACCCGGGGAGATACTGCGCAATCCACATACATAGGACGGTAGCTTTGAGTAGGTACGAGTGTAACGGCGTAAACTCGTCCTAGAGTGCAGTTTATAGTTGCTTTCAGAATGTACGATTTACATTTAAAAGTAATCAACAGAATGCGCAGTTCAAAATGCAACAATCTGTAATGCTGTTGCTTTATTTTCTTTAATTAGACTCCAAAAGGAAAAATTATTACACCGCCTGAAATTTCTAACTCTAGAATTAAAAAGAATTATGTGCACTGATTATTGCCTAACACTCTGCAACTAAGTATATACTTGGTATTTCATGACAGACTCGGGGTCTGTAGCGAAAGAAAGAAAATTATATGGCGATTCGACGGGATAACTAGCTGGTTTTCTCAATGACAAAGGTGTTATTTCGCTATTGTTAGCTTGTTTATCGTAGCGCTTTTTGTTGTGATTAGTAATTATTCGACACGTGCATAGCACGTCATGCACGGCAGGATATAAACACACTGAACACAGGCGTGAATCGATTATAAATGCACTCATGTACTGATAAAATGGGACGGAAAAGTACACACTTCAGATTTTAAACAAACATGAATTTTTGACGATTTTCCGTTTTTTCCTCAATTACATCGTAAAAATTGCGATTTTAAAAATAAATCGAACTTCACGATTAAATCGAAAAATCGCGCAAGCCTAGCTCTACTCCTAGATATGGATGGTATTGAGCTATATTTAGCACCTGACATTCCTTGTTGCTTATTTTCATTACATATGGCACATTTCTCCACATTGAATGTCATCTGCCAGGTGTGGCTCCATGCTACTAAGATGTCAAGATCTTCTTTGTAGTAGGCAGTCGTCATCGACAGGGGTAATAGGTCCATACAATACATAATCATCAGCTCAAACAGATGCATGGTTGAGTGAAGTTTTTCAGCTATATCATTTATGTATATCAAGAAAAGGGTTGGACCTAGGACAGTCCCTGGAGTACTCCTGATATTACGTCGGATGGTGTTGATATCGGCATGTCGCATCATTCAAAACTACTCGCTGCTGGCGGCCATTAAGGAATGAGTCGATCCATTCTTTGGTGTCACCTTGGATACCATAGTAATTCTTTTTCAGCAGATGTGTTAGTGATAGACAAGGTGCAATGATTTCGTTTCGGCAGAATCCTGCCATATTTGCCTGAGTTCTCACTCCTGAAAAGATAAAATTTGTCAAAATTTTCTTGTCCGGAGCAGATCTAAAGAGTTTTGAACCTACACTCACAATTTAGTTTCAGCAGATGTGTTAGAGATAGACAAAGTGTCATGATTTTGTTTCGGCAAAATCCGCCCATATTTGCCAGAGTTATTTCCCTTGAAAAGTTAAAATTCATCAAAATTTTCTTGTCCGGGCCAGATCTCGAAGAGTTGAACCTACACTCACAATCTTTTGTTCAGCAGATGTTTTAGGGATAGACGAAGTGTCATTTATCAAAGACAAACTGTTCACATATAGCATTCCTCAAACATGTATGCCTGCAGGCGTATGTTGAGTTTCACTAAAACTCTTGTTAAAAATGGGTACAATCTTGGCGTTCTTCCAGTCAGATGCAATTTCTGGTGTCTCAAGAGACTGTTGGAATAGTGCAGCCAAGATTAGGGTCCTCTCATTGTTGGTTTCTTTTAGTACACGGATTGATAGGTTATCAGGTCCCATCGCCTTCTTGGGTTTGAGTCGATTGATGCAGTTCGCAACACCTTGCTTGCTTATGGTGATTTTTGTCATAGGTTGGTATGGTGAAGGTCCCTTGTCTGGCAGGGTTGTGCAGTCCTCAGTTGTAAAAACGGTGGTGAACTGTTGGTTTAGCATGTCTGCTTTCTCCTTTGGAGTATTGGCTGCCCTGTCATCTGACATTAGCTTTCCTGCCCTGCCATCTGACATTACTCCGATGTCTTGCATTCAGGCTTTAATATATTTCCAAAATTGTTTGGAATTGATATCACTTTCTGGATCAAGTATGCTATTGATGTGGTTGTAATATGATGTGTGGAGCTTATTTCTGGTGATTCGGCGCATCTCCTGATATTGATATTTATCATCTGCTGGTTTTGAGTTTTTTCTGTAGAACTGATTTCTTTTTTTGATCACCTTCTTGTTGTTATTACACCACAAAAACATCTTGACCGTTCAATCACTACTTGCTAAATCGAATTATCTGCATTTAGCTACCAGAATAAGATTTTTCTGCTCGCTTACATACTCCCTTATGCCTTTATCATCACGGTGAATACCCTTAACCAGGCCTCAGTATAGACTGGCACCAGTTTGTACTCACTCCTTGATGACGCCTGTCACTAAGCGCGCCCGCGCATGCGCAACAGATCCCAAATAGGAAACGGATTCACTTTTCAAATATTCTGTAAGCAGAACAGTCGGCCTGCTATCCAGCTTAAGTTTTTATAGCTTTGCGCTGAAGTTCAGCTACATATTTATGACTTTCTGATACAGGAATCATGTCTATAATAAACTCTATTCTCCCTAATACGTCTATTGTATACTTCGTGGCGTTTTGGGGTTTTTTAACTCTGGTTTATGAGTTACCGGTTTTCGTGTCAAATACTCCCGTGTTCGAGGTATTACAATCCATGCCTATTTTACTATCATAAATAAAACCATGCTTTAAAATAAAACCCCTTAGTACTCGCTTATTTATTCTATTAGTGCCTACAAAAAAATATCTTACGAAACTTCGTGACATTGTCTTTCAGGGAGATTTTCATATCCATTACTCTGTCTCTTGTATAGAGGTTTTGTCCTCTTTAGCAGATTACCATATTTAGAGATCTCTTATTAAGTATGTTTTTACATAATCTCTAGATGAGTGGATATTCTCTATTTCCGTGTTTATATAGAGGATTAGTCTGATTAAGACGATAGGCATAATTCTTGCGGCCTTTTTTGCAAATGGGGGAATCCCACGTCCTTCGCGACCAGGCAAGAATTACATCCTATGTAGACTAAGGCTAAAGGTTTTCAGAAAAGCCTGTAATATGACTTCTGGTAAGTCTCAGTCTAAAGACCACATAAGTCTTGAGGGGGTGCATTACCCTCATGCAGTGGCGTCGGTGATTGAAGTTACCGATTATTAATCCCATGCAAGGTAAAGCCAGTTAGGTTAAGAGATCTTTGTCCGCTCCCGTTATTGCTACTGGCTTGTCCAGGCAAGCGGGTTCTAAATCCGGATTGTCTTCTGGTTTGACCGGGCATCCGGATATGAGCTCTGTGATTGTTTTGGCTTGGCTGGACATTTGGAGTCTCATTTTCATCTGGCTGTTTCTTCTTATATTTTCTGGTTCCGGTTTTTTCCACTTCTGGTAGGAGAGATGATTTTCTGGGTCTGTTAGATCCGGCCAAGCATCTGTTATCAGTTTCTGGTTTGTTCCGCTTCCGGTTCCGGTTTGTTCCGTTTCCGGTAGTAGTGTATCTGCTTCCGGTAGAAGAGATGATTTTCCGGGTCGGTTAGATCTGGCCAAGCATCTGTTTTCAATTTCCGGTTCTGGTTTGTTCCGCTTCCGTTTCCAGTAGTAGTGTATCTGCTTCCAGTATGAGTAGTGCTTTTTTGGGTCTGTTAGATCCGGCCAAGCATCTGTTATCAATTTCCGGTTCCGGTTATTTCCGCATCCGTTTCCGGTAGTAGAGAATCTGCTTCCGGTAGGAGAGGTGATTTTCTGGGTCTGTTAGATCCGGCCAAGCATCTGTTATCATTTTCTGGTTCCGGTTATTTCCGGTAGTAGTGTTTGTGCTTTCGGTTTGAGAGATGCTTTTCAGGGTCTGTTAGATCCGGTCAAGCATCCATTATCTATTTCTCGTTCTGGTTATTTCGCTTCAGTTTCCGGTAGTAGTGTTGCTGCTTCCAGTTTGCGAGGTGCTTTCCGGGTTGGTTAGATCCGGTCAAGCTTCCGTCTTCAATTTCCTGTTCCAGTTTTTCCGTTTCTGAGTATGTATCTGCTTCCGGTTGGAGCGGTGCTTTTCCGGGTCTGTTAGATCCTGCTAAGCATCCTACTTCCGTTTCCGGTTCCGGTTTTGTTGTATATGTTTCCGGTATTAGTGCTTCCACTTCCGGTATGAGAGGTACTTTTCCGGGTCTGTTAGATCCGGCTAAGCTTACAACTTCCACTTCCGGTTTAAGAGGCACTCTCCGGCTCTGTTAATTCCTAATTCCATTTTCAGTTTATCAGTTTTTACTGATTCTCTTTCCGGGAGTTATTTTCAAGCTTATGGTTATGAATCGCCTGATCGTTCAAAAATAATTCCTTAGTTCTGACTCAATTTGTTTCGCGCTATTCTTCCTACTTTTCTTTTGTGCTATGTCTGCTCACGTTTTTCTTTAGTCTTGTTTTCCCAATCTTCTCTCTTTTTTATTCTTTGGCTATTCCTCTTTCCTCCTTCTTGGGGGTTCCTCACTTTCCTTTTTCTGCTTATACTAGTCTTGTTTCTACGTATCATGTCTTCTCTTTTCATCTTCTTTTTCCTCCTCTGTTCTTTCAAATTGTTCTATTCCGTCTTATACTTCCACTTCTTCTTCACCTTTGTTCTTCTGTACGTATCATATTGTATCTGTTTTTCTTTCTAGGAAACTAGATTTCTATTTGTTGTCTCTGGTTTAGTCTTCTATTTGTTTTCTGTAATCTGTGATTCCTCGCTCAATCGCTCTTCTTTTTCCGCTAGTCTTTTCTATTCTCTCTAGATTCTATTCCTGGATCAGTCGAGGTCAGGGATAGCTTCTTGTCTCTCTCGCTCTCTTCTTTTTCAGGATGAGTTTTTTCTCGTCTGTCCCTTTTCTTGTTCTCCTAGTGTTCTCTCTTTCTCATTCTTTGGCTATCCTTCCTTTGCTTGCTTTCTCACTTTCCTTCTGTTTATCCTAGTCTCGCTCCTTCGTATCACCTTTTCTTTTTTAATCTTCTTTTTCCTCTGTTCCTTCTAATTCTCTTCTTTCTTATTCGTCCACTTCTTCTTCATCTTTGATCATCTAGATCCAATTGTGTCTGTTTTTCTTTCTCAGAAAATAGTTTTCTATTTGTTGTCTCTGGCTTAGTGTTCTCTTTGTTTTCTGTAATCTGGGATTCCCCGGTCAGTCGCTCTTTTGTTTTCGCTAGTCTTCTATTGTCTCTAGATTCTATTCCTGGATCAGTCAAGGTCAGGGATCTGAGGAGGTTTTACCCGATCAGGGCCTCTTCGGATGATTGGTCCTAGGCTCATCAATGGATAGCTTCTTGTCTCTCTCTCTCCCGCTTCAGGATGAGTTTTCTTTTCTATCCCTTTTTCTTGTTCTCCTAGTGTTCTTTCAGTATATTTCTAGTTTGAGGGATTTCGCTACGGTTGAGTCTTCTTCGGATCTTTTTAGTTGGGAATCTGTATGTAAGGCACAGGTTACAGCAGCCTTTTTTCTAGCTCTTATTTCGGAAGATATTCTTTAGGCTCTGGAGAGAGAGGTGATCAGAGTCCCTGCTGAGGTTCTTAGAAATCTCTAGCCACCGTCTTTAGAGGCTCTTTGAACTCAGTTTGTAGTTTGTTAGGCTTCGTTGCCTGTAAGAAAAGACCTAGAAAGCCATCCGATGTTAATATTTTGATTATGCTTAGGAGTATTCTTATATCAATTCCTCCCTTTGGCCTCGATATATTTGGTCAATCTTCTTCCATATTCTTCGGGCTGAATCTGACAGTCTTAGATCCACCAAGGGATCTTCGAGTTCATATTTCTGTTTTGAAGCTTTCTGTGTGGAGAGACTCGTCTGTTAAGAGTCCTCTTTAATCCTTCTATTGAGGAAGAGTCTTAGGCCTGATGAGATTGGCGCGTATCCTTCAAGGATAATTACCAATTCTTCTCTGTCTTCTGTTTCTAAAGTCCGATCTGAGGATGAGGATCGATCTGACTCCTTTTTTGCTCATTGTCCTAGATCCCAAGTCCGGCAGTCCACTCCTCAGGTGAGAAGGGCTAGTCTTATTTCTGTGGCCCTTGATCTAGTCATAGAGGTCGTTCCTTTAAATGTTTCAGAGTAAAAGAGTCTGAAGGGATGGTTGTAGCCTGGGTAGGCCTATCTCTTTCTCTTTTTCCTATTTTATCGCTTCCTCTTTCATTGCCTTTGGATCCGTTGGTGCTCCCCTTTTCTCCCAGCGTGCTAGTAGGAGGGCACCTGTCTATTTTTGGGAGACTTGGTAAGCCCTCGTTCAGGTCCCCTGGATCATAGATCCTCGCTGGAGTTTTTTTGCACCTTTCTGGATTTTTCATCCTCCTCTGTCCTTCCTTCCTAGGTGGACTCAGTTTCCTTCCTTCCCAGTGAAGATGGGAGCCCTAGAGGATGAGTTGGAGTAGATGATTCAAGAAGTTGGGTGGATGGCATCCAATCAGCATCTGAAGATGTTAATTCTTCTTTTCTTATCTCAAAAAATCTAGATGGAGGCCATATCTCAGATTATCGCTGGTCTGAATCCGGGCTTGTGGTTCTCTTCCATAGAGATTTAGGACGTCTTTCTACATGTTCTCATCCACCCTTCGTGCCTTCAGTTCTTGAGATTCATTCTCCCATGTTGGGTATGGCTTTTCGAGCATTGCCCTGCGGTCTGTCCACGGCCCCCTTTTTTCTTCCCTCGTCTGGTTTTAGCCACTGCAGGAATATTTTCTGTCGTTCTATTCACCTTCACGTTTACATAGACGATTGGCTAGTTTAAGCAGAGTTTTTATTAATTAAATTGGATTTTAAATCTCTAGAAGTCTAGTTTAATTCCCGCTCTGCTTTTCCCCCACCTAGACGTTTTTATTCGATCTACGTAGCTCGGGGTCTTGTTTTTTCTCTTTAGACCTAAGAGTAGAAGCCATCTTAGTAGGGATGGATTTTCTGTCTTCCTCCTCCATGGTCAGAGCTAATTGCTTTTTTAGGGTGATACGATTGATGGTCAGAGTCAAGAGTATCATTCCTAGGGAGGCGCTGATGAGAAGACCTTTCCAATGTACTTAATGTCGTTGTGGCTTCTAGTCCAGTAGAAATTGACATGGACCCGGACATTTTAGTTAACAGTTCAATTTTTGTTTTAAATACATCTGCATGACCTAAAATACCTGCCAGAAAAATTCTCAAAAATTCGCACTTGGGGAAGATATGTTTTTATGGCAAATTAAAAATGGCCGCCAAAATGCGGGTTAAAAGTCAGGGAATATGTCATTTAGATAGACCTGACAATTCTCGGCAGGCTTACCAAAGAAAATTACTTTAAACTAATGATAAACTGTGTGATAAATACAAATTACACAACTTTTATGTGTAAATCTCTCAGAAACCTCTCAATAAACTTAGGAAATACAATGAAACCATACATAACGGATGATTCATACTTCATCATGGTTTGAGCTGTTTTGGCAGTGACCTTCGCATTTACAGTGAATGCTACAGGCAATGCCTTTCTTGGAGCAGCTACATGATACACATAAACGTGTACTGCTAATACACTGACATCGTATATCTATAAACAGCGCCGGTGGTGCTGACGCCTTGCCGGTGATGAATGAGGACACTGCTCCATCTTCTACCGTATATCCATATTCTTCCTTCTTCAACACAGTTTTTAGGTCGCGCCATGTACTGAATTGGTGATGTACATGAAGGCTATGGAAATATGCTGCTCTACAGGTGGGTGGCATGCGCTCAACCAGTACGTGCTTAGAAGAAATGGCATTCAGGTATCTGAGATTGTCTAGCCCCTGACTTTTCGACCCTCCACTGTACAAAGCTTTAATGAATTTTTCTCCAATTACATGTACATCTTCCTTTGATGCGGAGATGTCACCAAATATAACTACATCCTCTCGCAACTTCGGTGAAGACTGAAGCTTTTTAAGTTGCTTTACCTTGCCCATGCCATACAAAGCTGATGTAGTATCACAACCAGACATACTGTGGGCAAATGGCAGACACATGCACAGCTCTCTACCTAAAATATCTTTAGCCACTGTAATGCATATCTTTTGTTGCCTAGTTTGTAGGAAGATATTTGAAGACATGCTTACATAATAGAGTAGCAGAATCAAAATATCTGTATCATCGGCAACAACTATCGTGGGTCACTCTGGTTGTGACAGTTCTAATGCCTTTTTTACGATCACAACATCAGCATCACCTTCATCTCCAGCATGCTCTACCTCAATACCTGAATTTGTTAAATGTTCTGCCAACAAATTTATGGTGCTCTGCTTATTGTGTGTGTTTGACAAAAATCCAGCCTTGTTTCCTGGAACAGGTGTGTTATTTTGAACCGCCACATCAGGGAAATCTGGTTGATTAACTCGCTGCCTCTGCTGTTCTTGGTCCTTTGGTGTTGGTGCATTATAGCTATCAAAGATTACGCATATCGGCACTCCAACCACTCTACAATGTATAACCGCAGACACAAATGGGCTACATACAGTTTCCATCGTCCCGATCTTTGGCCAACCTATCCGATGTAAAAGTGTGCAACCATCAAAAACTCTTGCTGTTGGCTCTGGGATCAGTTGCTGTACAATCGCAGTGTCCATGTCAACTATGTACTTTGCCAGCTGTGACTTTTGGGATTTCCTCATAGTACCATCATCGTGGAAAAGGGCTGGACATGGTGTGGCAAGTTCATATTCAAATATACTTTTATCTAGAGGGCCGGAAACATAGGCGTTAGACATTAAGCGATGGTAATGTTCTTGAGAAGACATATGAATGTCTTCGCTTCCAACTTTGACCACTTTTCTCATGACAGCAAAAATCACAGCTTGGTCTGTTCTCCTTAGGATAATATCACCAAACTTTCTTTCATTTAACTTCTCGTGAATTTTCTGGCCAATATTAATTGCATCATCAACAGTAACACGATGATCTGCAATTAATCCTGTAGCAATGTTCCTCAACTGATGCTCATTACCCGTGAAAGGATTGTGTTCCATAAGAAATAATTTAAGCTTCCTCACGTCTTCTAGATCGTGTTTCATGTTTGCTGGGTGAATTTCCCTATGCTGTTCTGACCATGTTCCCGTGAATGTGTCAGTCAACGATCGCAGAGCATGTGTGTACTGTCCTATGATATGTGCTGTGAGGAGCCATTTTGTTCTAGCAGAATCCTTGTGTGTTATGTTGATCAATCCTCCTTCAGTTTTTCCAGCTCTCATAAGGCACTGCTCAATGGTCATATCCAACCATGTACCACTCCAATACACTTTCATTTCTACGGACAGTAAAGTATCCTTCGTGCATGGGCCCTTCAAGGCAGGGTAATAGTTCAAGAGAATCTTGAAGATAAAGGCGACAACATTTCGTGTAATTGTTATGCCCAGTGGCAGCAAAGAATGGCAACATTAGCTGTGTATCTTTCAGATGTAGTCGCCAGTCACCAGTACATGTACGTTCAGCTCTGATGAACAACCTTACAATTGCTACAAAGTCCATGAATAAAGACCATAATTTGCCTGTTCTGGACTTTTCTATGTTATTCCTCAAATCACAAACATGCTTACATAGATTTTGCAAATGTTCATTGTTACAAACATTATCTGGTGAGATATCATGTGACATGAGTTTGTTACATAGATTGTGTAGCTGTGACCACATGTCATCTGTTGGCATATGGTGTTGAGTTTCATGTGTTGTAGCAATTTCATCTTCGGTTGGCTGTTCATTTGATGAGCAATAACTATCATCATCAACGTCGTTGTCTTCATCTTGCAACTCGGAGAGTACAGATTCATCATATGTGTTACATGAGATGTTGTCAGCTGTACGCCGTTAAAAGATCCATCATCTTGTGGTTCAATTAACAAAAGTTGCAATGCAGCATCTGTCATGAGACATGCCCTCAGTGTCTTTGTGTAGGCTTTTCCCTCCATTATTTTGGGGGGAAGAGTTCCTAGCATAGACAGTTGCCCACAAATCATCTAGCCCACTCCCCTCCATGATCTTACAGCCAGCGCCAAGAAAAGACATTAGTTGGTGGAAACCACTCAGACGTATGTACATATTCGCAAACTGGATGGAGTTGTCTTGCTTAATTTTGTAGCTTTTCAAGTACAACGTTTGGTCAAATGTTATGGGTGCACAACACATCCCTGCTGTTCTGGCTTGTGACTGCACAAAAATTATAGTACTATAAATAGCTTCATTTGTTCATGGATTCAAAGGAACCATGGGGTTGTAAACTATTGCATTACAGTGGAAATTGTCAACTGTAGTTACTTCAGACATAAAGCCCTGCCAGTTTGGTGGTTGAGTTGTGAGAATGCTAGAGTACAGCCACAGTGTGTCTAATCTGCTATACTTATCAATAGATAAGCTGATAGGCTTAACTTCTTTGATCTTCACATCCGACATTAGTGATTTAGTTGGGCATTGGTATGGTAGAATAAAAGCACCAAAATCCTGGCTTGTTTGATTTCATCAGCAGTTAAATTTCTACGACATTGCTTTTACAGGATCTGCTCTGCATTCAGTCACTGTTTGACATGCAATATTCTCCTTCGATCAATACTCACCATTCTATTACTTCTGATATACAGCTGGCCCTGACAGCTGGCTCTAGGACTATAGACGTAGAAAGCTTTACCGACTCCTTGGAACCGGGTACTCGGCTCCCAACTGCCGAGTACCCGTCTACCATGAAGCTCATTCTTGTTTGCATAGCGCCAAGAGACTACATGCTTTTTGCAGTTGGAAAGTCTTAAGATTGTTTAAGCCTAAGTCTTTTTACTGTGATTAATTGTGATAGCTTGTGCGTTCTCAAAAGGATATTTGGATTAATATGGATGCTTCCGATGATAACCAGGTCGTATATTTCCATGTTATTCCATAGTTAAAAGACTTAGGTCTCTAAAATTTCATCTGTGTCGCATGTTCCAATTTCTAACCCCAAAGAATCTGGTACGTGTGTTAACAACGAAATATGCCAGATGATCGCCTTCCTTTAAATCCCCAACAGGCGATCGGCAGATATGAAATTAGGTGTTGGCTTGTCGGTGTTTTAACATGATTATCGGCTGACGTCGTTCTCCGTAAGATCCGATTTCTCGGATGTTTATGTGAAGAAAATGTTTCATTAATTCGCGCATCTGATTCTGGGTGCTGCGTACTTTAATTGGTACCAGAAAAACTTTGGAATTTGGTCTGCGGTTTTACCGTGTGCTACAGCAGTTTGTTTACATTTTATTGTTTCTTCACATATCGTTTTGGCCTTCGTTAGGAGTAAAATTTATATTTATTAGTAAATATACCCCGAATGCTATGCGATATGATTCCGGGTTCCGTTATACATCCTTGGGGATCAGTGTATGGGTGTATTATTGCTCGCTTCGTTCTTGTCGTCATAATCAATGCGATCTTTGCTGTAACGTTGCGGGGTGGGGTGCGGGAGGGTGACAGTTAATTTATGGTCCAAATATTTGAAAATTAATTGTCTGCCTTCCATTTTTGTTTCGTTCCGCTGGCTTATTGTAGGTTTGGTTTTTTATAGGCCAAGCCAGCCCCGCCATCATGTGTCGAGTGCCACATATCGTACCGGTTCTATGCAAGGACCATGTCTGTTTTCACTGTACTAGTGTAGTCTTGACAGTAGGTGTAACGTTTGCGCTGTGTGGTCGGTCGATATGATGCTTAAGTTCCTTGCCAGAAGGACTTGGCAGGGTCTGGTGCGGGGTCAGGCGGTCCGAAAGTAAATCGTGGAGCATCCGTTCGGCCCGTGGGGCGTTCCACGTCTGCAACCGGAGGTGGCGAAGATGGCACCGCCGGCGTGGTTTGGTCCGGCTAGGCAAGCTTTCTTGCATAGCGTTCTGCCCATGCTGGTGTCGTCCCTGCTGCCAAATGTTGTAGTGCAGTCTCTCCCCATGTTTGATTCAGACCCTGTCCTTGAGGAAGGTCAGGGATCAGATCTTAGAAGTTCTTCTGATAGCTACCTTTTGGCCAAAGTGGATCTGGGTTGCAGATTTCCTCAGTCGCCGGGTAGTCTCCCCTTGTCTTCTTCCAGTCTCCCCAGACCTTCTGTCTCAAGTAAGGGACACGTGTATTCAGTCTCAGGAATTTACAGTCGGTTTCTTTGGAGAGTTTCGTCTGTTCGATCCCTGAGATTTAAATTTGTGCGAGTTCTCAAGAAATCATCGATTCTGCCAGGAGGGAGTCAACCCGCAGAGTTTTCAAGTCTGTCTTAAAGTTTTTGGAGAATGGTGTGCAGACCATGGTCTCTTGACAGATACTGTTTTCATTTTCCCAAATGTTAGATATTTCATCTTATCTCTTTGACTCCTTATATTTGTCTACTAACACTCTAAGAGGTTATAGATTTTCTTTGGCATTATCGCTTCTTTGTCTGTTGGATGCTGATGTTAATGATACAAAGGTTTGTTATGGTTTCATTAGAGGTTTATGCAATATTCGTCCTCCAATAGCTAAACCTCCTGGAATCTGGCTATGGTTCTTCAGGTTTTTGGGCAGGCCATCACTTTGAACCTTTCTCTTCTATTAGCATGAACCTTGCAACTTTGTCTGTTTTTTGGGTTGCATTTGCTTCTGCTAGAAAACGATCGTAAATTTCATGCTTTTTCCGCCGAGAAGGACAGGTTTTTGACTCTGGGGATGGTCTAGTCTCATATCCTAGTAGGGATTTTTATCAAAAACTCAATCTAACCATCATTCAGCTCAGCCAATTATTTGAAAATCTTTAACTTCCTTTTCACCGTCTGTCAGACTTTGGTGTCCTGTCAGAGTTTTAAAAGTTTTCAAGTGTCGTACTGATTTTAAGAGATCCAATCCAGCCCATTTCTGGGTTCTGTATGAGGAGGAGGTAGTCAGTCCAGTCTCTAAGGCCTCTATTACCAGATGAGTTTTTGAGACCGGTGTTTTGAGATTGCTTCTTCTGATCATATTAATCTCTCTCACATTTAAGCTCATGAAGTTAGAGGAAGGGCTTCCTCTTTCGCTTTTCGCTGGCTCATTTTTAGTTGAGGTAATGCCAGTAACAGGATGGAAATCCGAGTCTACTTTTACATCCTTTTTTATTTAAAAACCAGAGTGCAGCGGCATCCTTTTTTTTTAGATATATCTTGATTCTATCTAAAAAGGTGTAAGACCATTTACCAAGTACACTCCACCATTTTCGTTAAGGCTACTCATCTGTGTGAAATGGTGAGAGTCTTTCTTTGGTTTTTATTTATTTCTTTAAGTTTAAAGAAATCCTTGTTTGATAATCACTTTGATTAATTAAGATGCACCATTATGTTATGTTATTAACATTTGGTTACGTTTTGTTTGATTTTTATCCTTGCTTATGGATTCTCAAATCTCCACCAACCGTGGGTTCACAGGGCACTGACCAAATCTATGGGTTTAGCAAGTAGTGATTGAACGGTAAAGATGTTTTTGTGGTGTAATAACAACCCCCAGCAGATCCCCCTTTAGTAGCTTGGTCTGTAGTTTTATTAACCACTATAAAAACATACTGTTCAATCACTATGACCCGGTCTCAGCCACCCCGCAGGGTAATGAGTTGAGAATCTAGTCAGGATATATGACACTTAAATTTAGAAAAGTGAATCTGTTTCCTATTTGGGATCTGTTGAGCAATGGCGCGCGCTTGGTGACAGGCGTCACCAAGGAGTGAGTACAGACTTGTGCCAGTCTATACCGAGGCTTATGCTGGTGGTTACCTTACCAGTAACCTGGTTATGGGTATGCATCGTGATGATAAAGGCATAAGGGAGTATGTAAGCCAGCATAAAAATCTTATTCTGGGAGCTAAATGCAGATAATTTGATTTAGCAAGTAGTGATTGAACGGTAAGTATGTTTTTATAGTGGTTAATAAAACTACAGACCAACCCACTAAAGGGGGGTCTGTTGGGGGATTTCTCCGGTCATCCAGGGTATATCGAGTTTTCTTACATGGAATGTGAGTAGTCATGCTTAGAGTTAGAGCATGTTTGAAGCGAGACCAGTTTTCAATTACAGAATTTTGTTTGTCATGACTCGAATATTCTTCTTGGAATTTTTGCATGTCATTCTGGATGTTGTCCCATTTTGCTTTGCCATACTTGTACACTATTCGTGGTTCTTTCTGCTCATAGATTGGTCGCAGTTTGGTGTTAACAGCCAAACTATCATCATCACCCTTGCCAATTGGTGCGCAGACATAGTGTTTATCAATCAAGTTGGGGTGTGTTGTAAATAGCAAATCTAAGATTCACCCCTTTTTGGTTGATAATGAATTAATTTGTTCTAGGTTGTAATGTTTGCTGAATTCGGTTAAGCTATCACAGTGTGCTTTATCTCTTGCGCCTGCAGGAGCACTGCTGGTGTTCCAATTAATGTCACCAAGATTAAAGTCACCTCCCAAAATGATTTTTGTGTTTTGGAGTTTTTTGTTTAGGTGGATTTTTGATAATGATATATGGCCAATTGATTTAGTGCTTCGGTTGCTGATTTTGGTTCGCGTAGTATGATCCAATTAAGAGTTCATCTCTAAGTGTTGGCTTAAGCTTTATCAATTTTATTTCACAATTAGCATCTAGGTCAAGACATTCTTCGCATTCATGATGACCATTACTCCACCGCCTCCTTTGTCTACTGTCTTTCCCAAACATTTTGTATTGATGCTCTGGTGGTATGTCGTAGGGTAATATTTCAGCATCTGTATGCATTTAATTATGGTTGCTTTCTGTCCCAATAACGACATCAGGGTTCAGGCTGGATATGAGGTTATATAATTACAGGCTTTTATTTGCTACACTTTGGAAGTTTATGATGGCACAATTGAATTGATTTGTTGTGTTGCCGAACGTTCCAGATCCCGCTGTGATCTGGGTGTGTGTTTGTGGTACTGTTCATGTGTACCATGCTGCTATCCTGTACTAAGGAGTCATACTCAGTATCTACACTATTTGAGTGCAATGAGAAGTTCCTGCATGGACTAATGCTTAGCGGCATTGGCGGTGGTTGCGTAAGATGGAATGCCAAAGCAGTCCAATGTGACGGGTGTGACATCTGACAGTGATTCAGGAGTGATTCTATGTCAAGACATGAAACTGGAGATAAGTTTATGAATCCCCTCTCCCGCATCTAATTCACCGTTCCAGGGTATCCATCCATCATCTGACCTCGTATGACATCATAATCAGCTCAGCGCGTGTATGATGATGTCACAATCATTATGTCACCCGTCATCAAATCTCAAATAGTCTGACACGTTGTATGAATTGTATGTCTTTGTAATTCTTTGCCATTTAATAACCATGCTGTTGAATATATTGAAACTAATTTGACTCAGCGCTGTTGCTGCCTTAGGCATCAATATCACCCAGTCAAATTAGTTTCAAAATATTCAACAGCTTACCTGTGTAGGTCTTTGGAAATTAATAGTCAGGGTGTTCAGAGATTGATCGATCCCAACATGAGCGAGGTGTGGGTGGAGACCGTGGAGCTTAGCTACAGTTGGACGGGGCATAGCTAAAACCGGAAAGGTCCATTGGTGTTGATATCTCATAGGTGATGTTATCCCTCTCTTCGGTGGAGTTGCTTTTGTTCGTGAAACATAGGGGATAAAACCCATTTGTGGAGTGGGGTGATTCTACTGCATGTCAGGACATGAAACTGGAGATAAGTTTGGCAGGCCACATTTAGCACAGTTCCAATATATGCTTGTGTTTGTAAGGGTACTGTACATTTTGTCTCCGATTTTTGCACAACTTATATGGTGCCAGATGTCACAACCGTCGCATTGGACTGCTTTGGCATTCCATCTTACACTTTTTTTTACATGTGCCACATGGGTAGTTCGGGCCAGTAATTGGCCCTGGATTAGAGCTGGTCGATTTCCCGATAGTACCAAGAATATCGCGATATTATCGTTATCGTCTGATTTCCGAATATCGGCAATATGGTCAGTTATTACTACATTACAACCTACCTCCTTGCATTACTATATCAAGTTATAGCTCTTTCCTTCTCTGAAGGGACGCGTAGTAGGATGAACTTTTTACAGCCAATGTTTGATGGGTATTGTGGTTATGGAGTGACTGAAGGCTTACTCTCTCTAATGATGAGATCTATAGTAATTCACTTGAATGCTATATCTCGGAATGAGGCAAGAAGAGGGTTAATCCAATACCGATAGCCACTGAGAAGGTCATTAAGCACAATGACAACCTCATTGGCTGATAGCTATCATGACCTTGTTGTAGCAACCATGATTTCATTCCTTTTCCTACTCTAGATGGGAAAGGGGCTAAAAAAATTTTGCAGCTAATTTATAAGTTTATTACTTAATGGAATCAGCCTGTGGATTTGAAAGTCGTGGATAAAGATCATCAAGATGTCTGATAAGAGGAAGAAACCTCCCAAGATAAGTGGTTGTAGGTTATGGTGTTATAAGAATGATTTTAATGCTCATTTCTATTTTCGTGGTAAGCGCGTTACTACCAGTTTTGGTTTTTTGCATCTAGAGTGTTTTGACATATGAATTGTCTATTTGTGCTTCTTTATTAACAGTGGCTTGTAAAGCTATTGTATTGACATGATTGTATGGTATTGAGCATGAATCATGATATAATTTCGCTAACATACTCTCTCTCAAAAAGAAAATATTAAAAAAAAATTTGAGATCGGTAAGGTCTCTTTTTGTAAATCTTGGGATTAGCGCGGCTAATTCTGAGTCATATTCAGAGCTTTACTCTATCGGGTCTTACTGTTTTACGATTCAGATCCGAGAATGTCTCCGAAGAGGTCATAGGTTAAATTTAAAGAGAAGAATGTGAATCACTCTATACGATGCTCTAATGGCAGCTTCCAGAGATGTATAAAATTAGACCAAGTTGGACATGGTATTCCAAGTGCACTTAGTGTGCCCTTGAGTCTTCCTGCCTTATTTGTAGGTCATGGTCGCTAGCTATTAGAATGTCTTGTGTTAAAACCTATTTCTCCATCGACCTCTGAAACCAGGGAAATTCTTTTACCTTATGGTCGGTGGTTAATAGAGGCCAAATCCGAGATTAAGTCTGAGTCATCTATTATTCTGGGGAGAATTGTTTATCACTGGAACATCTTCAAAAACAGGTGAGCAACACTGATTCATCCATTGATAAAAGGATTAACAAGATTATCATGGACCAGTCAGTTTCCAATGCTTCATCTCCTGACATAATTGAGGGTGAAGCATTGGAACTGGATGTTCCTAGAAGATGCTTGGTTTCTAAAACTAATAATTTCTTTTAACCGGTTTGCACTATTTCAGAAGTACCACTAAGAAGAACCTGGAGAACAAGGGCACCAAATCTCGTTATATGCCTCGCTCATCGCCTGTTCATGAGCCAGTCACGCCTCCACAGATTTTGTCATCTTCCTTCAACATTCCACAGCCTGCGCCCTTGCAGACCAATGAAGGTCTTGGGCCTAATCAGGTTATAAGTCGGTCCGGCTCAGTCAACATTCCACAGCCTGCGCGTGTGCAGACCGCTGAAGATCTCTGGCCGTATCCGGTCATAAGTCGGTCCGGCCTGTCACTACTGTGTCTTCAAGGGTCGTAAGCCAATCGCATATGCACATATTGTATCTGTTATTACTCCGGCTAGACTTCCGGCCCGGGTCCGGGGGTTTTCCCGGCCCCGGGTGTGGATGCTGACCGGCTTAGGTTACCGATTCCATCGGGGGGGGAACCCGGCTTATGGTCAGAGTCTGGCCTCCAGGGTGACGTCGGGTTTAGAGTCTGTGCAGGCTCCGGCCCCGGGTTGGGATGTCAGCCGGCTCAAGTTGCCGATCTCATCGTTGGGTCCGGCTGTTACGGATTCTTCAGATTCTGATTTCCTTGGGCCCCGGCCCCATCCCCAGGATTTTCCTGGTCCTGGTCCTCTATTATGATTTCTGCAGGCTGTCCCGCCCAGATTCGGGTCCAGGACCGGCTCGGGACCGGTCATTCCAGCGTTTCAGAATCAGTTTTGAATTTTGTTCCCAGTTTTCCCGCCCTGGCCCGAGTCGGGACTAGTCATTCCGGCGTGTCAAAATCAAAATTTGTGTTGTTTCTCCCAAGTTTTGTTCGTTTATGGCTATTTTACCCCATTTATCACCCTTTTGTTTTAAAAATATTCTTTCCTGTAAGTCAGATTAGATTTGCTCTCATGGTATTTGGCGATTTTCTTTAATCGCAGTTTCTTTGCCGTATTTCGTTGTTCGTTCAGTAGCTGTCAAATGATCATCGTCACTCCTCATTTCGGCAGTCGATTCATCTTAGTCTCATTTTGTCTCGGCGACATTATGGCTGTTTCTCTTCTATTTCCCCTCTTTTCAAGGCTTTTCTTACTTTTAGCTAAAACTTTTTATTTAGGCTCATGTTCTTTCCCATCAGTTCGGGATTGGTGATTTTGGGCTCGAAATTTATCATCTTTCATTCCCTTCTTATCTACTTCCGGTAGCTGTCAGATTGTCATCATCGTTCCTGTCACTTTTGATATAGGTCAATAACAATTCGCCCCGTACATATTTCATTCCCTCTTGTTTACATGAAATTTTATTTTGGTTTCTATATAGATCCTTTACATACCGTAGTTCAGTTTATTTTGGCTAATTCTATTTAACTATAGCTGGATTCTCACCCCTCCCATAGGTTTCTATGGGATTTTTACTTGTCACTAATATAGTTTAAACACTGTAATTAATTTTATCTATGTTGTTTCAATGTCTACAACTTTAATAAGCTTGGCTATACTTCTATGATGCTTATTTTTCCATCCATTGATAGTGGTAGAGATTGAATAGTAGAAGTCAAAGCTAGTTACCTCTCTCAGGAAGGGGTTAGAATAAGGATATAGGTTTTATATCTATGATACATCGCCTTTCACTTGATTCAAGTAACATTACTTTCTATTCTTATCGTATCATCCTAAAATTCTCTAAATAGATTCTTGATCACTTTGGACTGATACTTAGATAACTCAAGAAATATCTTATCAACGTCCTATCTATTTCAGCCTAGTCCTAATTGGAATATTGAGGCTTTTTAGCCTTTATTTTTCAGTTATAGCTCTCTTTTATTCAGATATTAGGTATCACTCTAGTATATCTTCTGTTGATAGGCTTTTTATCTCCTTTCGTTATTAGGTCTTCTCTATTTATTTTACTGTATTATGTGTATGACAGATGTACACTCTTTTTATTATCAGGATCGTTTATAATCTTCTTTTATGGGGAGGGGGGGTTTGTCTTTCCATATTTTGTCTTGCCGGTCACAAAGTTTGCTTTTATTCTGATATCATAATATGGAAGGGTCACTCTGATCTGTGTTTTTACCCCCTGGAGGTCTCTTCGATCTCTCTCAGGGGAGGTTATTTCCCTACCTCCCAATGGGTATATAATGGTATTCTCATATCAACCTCTCAAGATAAGCCAGTTAGTTTCGGCTAGTTATTTCCTCAGTTTCATAGGCCTCATCTTTTAGGTATAGGAAGTGATTCCTTGGGCTCCTCTGATGACAAGACCTTTCCAGTTCTATCTTTTATCCCACTGGAATCAGCTCTAGATTTCTTAATCATTGGATTCTCATCTTTCAACTCATGAACCATTGCCAGTTTTGGAATATCAGTCAATCCTGTTATTTGGGGTCCCTCTTCTTCCATCATCTCCTCAGGCCATTCTTTTCACGGATACATCTATGCTGGGTTGGGGATCCTGTTGGGTCTCCTATATCAATTTCAGGATCCTGGTCCCTCACAGAATCTTCCTTTCATGTCAACCTTTCAGATCTGTGGGTGTTTTTTCCATGCCCTAGTTCATTGAGATCCCCTGATTCTCTTGTTTTCTATCTTATCCGATCAAACTTTCTCAGTAGGCTAATTTTTCTTTCATCAGGAGGGGTGGGGGGGGGGGGTGGCTGGCGTGTGTGTGTGTGTGTGTGTGTGTGTGTCCAGGTTGGTCTAAAATCTATATCTTTCGAGCGTCTCTGATTGTTTCTTCATTGGTACATGTTCCGCAGTTTTCTCTCTCAGGGGAAGTTATTCCCCTTCCTTCCCAATGTTCAGACGTTGATGTACACAATTCAGCCTCTCATGGTGAGCCAATTAGTTATAGCCAGATCCTTCTTAGAATCATAGGCCTCATGTTTTCAATCGTAATAGTGATTCCTTGGGCTTCTTTGATGAGAAGACCCTTCCAGTCTTATCTTATGGCTCATTGAAATCATCCTCTAGATTCTCTACATCTTCCAACCCCTTTGGCATTTATCTTCTCATTTGCATCCCTGGAGGGTTGGGGTTCCATTTGGGATTTCAGGTAGATTGCAGGAATCTGGTCCTTCACAGAATCTTCCTCCCTTGTCTACCTGTTAGAACTGTGGGCTGTTTTCCATGCACTAGTTCGTTGGGAACCCTTGATTCTCAGTAGGTCAATATTTTTCAGATCAGACATTTCATAATGGCGTCATTCATCAATAATCAGGGTGGGGGGGGGGGGGTACCAGGTCGGTCTCTCTCTGTAGAGAGTCCGTTATTTTACTTCACTCAGAACAGAAAACCCAGGGCTCTGTTACTGGATGCTCTAGCGCAGTTTTAGGACATCGTGTTCAGTTACGTCTTTTCCCCGACTATCCTTAGTCCTCTAGTCCTCAGAATGATCGGACATTATTCTAGTGTAGTCCTATTGATAGCTCTGTTTTGGCCGTTAAAGTCTTGTTTCCGGATCTCCTGGACTTTTTTGTAAATCTCCCTCTGCTACTTCCTGTATCCCACAATCTATTGTCCCAGAACAGAGGCAGGATTCTCCATCACAATCCAGAAATCTTTCACCTATCAATCTGGAAGCTGTAGAGTTACCAGTACCACCTTCCTCGTCAGTTTTTTCTGCCAGACCTAAGGAACTTTTGGAAGATCTCTCAGATCTTCGATTAGAAACATTTTAAAGCTTGATTTGAGATTCTCAAAGAGGGTGCTTAGACCATTCAATCTTGTCCTCTGAGGCCTCTAGTCACTGAGTTCCTGGTCTTCATCTCTGATCAGTTTAAATCTTACAGCTAATACTATCAGATCTGATCATGTTGGCTTGAACTCTTTCATTCAGCGTTTTTGGGGTCGTTCAGTGTAAGTTCAAGAACACTTTTACGTCCTTATTAGAGGCATTGGTTATTCTAGACCCACCTTTAGAAAACCTCTCCCTAGTTGGAGCCTTTCACTTGTTCTACTAGTTCTAGCAGTGTAACACTTTGAACATTTGGATTCTGTTTGTTTGCAATGCCTAACACTTAGAGCAGTTTTTTCTGTTAAGCAGTAGCTTCAGCTATTCTGTCGTTCAGAAATTCATACCCTTTCGGTAGAACTAGAAAGGTTTCAAATTACTGGGAATATCATTATTCTCTATACTAGGGCAGATTTTCTGTTCAAACCTCATTCAAATTCTTACGTAAACCTATTGTAATTCTCAAGCTTCCTTCTTTTTCCCCAGCCTATTCTGTCTTGTGTCCAGTTAGGGGCATTAATAGGTATAAACTTCACACTGAGTCCTAACGATCCAACAATAGACATCTTTGGTCTCATTTGCTGAAAGTGTGGATCGTCCTTCCTCATTAACAACTTTCTCGCTGGATAGTTGTTATCATCTAAATTTGCCATTAATTGACATCTCCTGAGGGCAATTCTACTGTGGGTGTTAAGGCCCATGTTGTTAGGGGCTTTGCCTCCTCTTGTGCCCTTTTTTACGGATTTCTAGACAACATTATTCAAGTTGCTTATTGGAAATCAGCAAATATTTTATTGACTATATTAAAGACTCTGGGCTTTCTTTATTTTCTATAAGAAAATTCATAAAGTAGCTTCAAGGAACATGACTCGTATTCCTTAGTCATCTTCATCATCCTCTTTACGCTCTTCATCATCTTCTTTCATATAAGTCTTGTTCTAGTGGTGAGTGTGAATTCATTTCTTCCCCTTCATGAATATATTTCACCCTTTTTCATATCAGTTCTTTCATCACCCTTTTTTAGTTATCTCCGCTTGCATGATCTTTATGTTTGTTTTCTTCCTGGGAACAACTATGATCCCTCTTCATTTCTTCTCCTGTTTCTGCTATTTCTTCTATTAAGATGCTTTGAGGGTAATTCTGAGGAATTACTATCTTTAGAGTACCGTACTCGTCTTGTTATTACTAACTTCGTACTTGTCTCTATTTTTACATCAATGTTGAGCAAAATTTGCCTCCCTCGGGGCTTTGTTCAGTGTTGGAATCTGTATTTGAGCTATAGTAATGCAAGGAGGTAGGTTGTAATGTAGTAATAATGACCAGACGACCCGGAGGGTTTGGTCTTATGTTTTACTAATTACATATACCTACCTCCTTGCATTACGGCCTGCCTCAAGCCTCCCCTCTGTCGAATTTGGGGGTGGGTGGATGGTGCTGGAGGCTTCATTGTAATGGTCATATCTTGTTAGATTAGTTATATTCAACTAAGATATATTCACTATATCATTCAGCCTTTGGGTTTACCCGAATATGTCAGTTTTGTCATATTTGGGTATTTCAGATTGAAAATTTCTTTCATATAATGTGGACTATTTAGGTTAGTTTTTAATTTCAGCTTTAGTCGGCTATTCAGAGCCGAGTAGTGACAGGATCATCTACCTCTTCATGGATCTGCTTAAAGCTGGATAATATGACTGGCGTCGTCAAAGGAATGTAATCATGGTTGCTACAACAAGGCCATGTGATAGCTATCAGCCAATGAGGTTGTCATTGTGCTTAATGACCTTCTCAGTGGCTATGGGTATTGGATTAAACCTCTTCTTGCCTCATTCTGAGATATAGCATTCAAGCGAATTACTATGGATCTCAGCATTAGAGAGAGTATAGAGATTCTGAAGAAGCCTTCAGTCACTCTGTAACCACAATACCCATCAAACATTGGCTGTAAAAAATTCATCCTATTACGCTTCCCTTCAGAGAAGGAAAGAGCTACAGTAATGCAAGGAGGTAGGTATATGTAATTAGTAAAACATAAGACCAGACCCTCCGGGTCGTCTGGTCGTTGTCTAAGTTGTATTTATGAATAAAATCAATATAAAACAGATCTGACTAGTTTGTCGTATTTGTTTCAAAACAGTACTGCGGTAACCGGATTCAATTCAAAGTTTATAATCATTTACTTAATCTTACTCTATAATGGGTTGTGTGCCATATCAATGCATATATTTTTCATGCTATCTTTATTATTGCACGTTTTTATTCCATGTTTCATGGTAATAATTGCTGGTTGGCGTATCCACAGATTATTTCTTTTTGTCTGAAATATAAAATGTCCGCCATTTAGATAGACAGACTACATTTAGCCGAGCACTTTCATTTTTGAAATCGGAAATTCCCTTCAGCATGCCATTTTCATGTCATTAATACTAAACCACCAGCTGTGAGTTCTTCATGCAACTTCGTACAACTTCACCATTATAACAGTACTAGATATACCACCCTCAGCTGAGAATATGAACTCGTCATATATGTAGCTCTTTCATCTAGCAACCCGCCGCCATAAGAAGTGATAACGGCTCTCAGGGGATGAGTATTTTTTCTTATTTCATGGGCTCTACTTGGGCGGGCGATTATTATAAAACTGCACCAGCTAACAGGTTCTCGTAAGCAATGAGAAAATATTACGACGCAAAATATTCATTTGAAATTATGATTTTGAAAATGAATAATGGGCCGAAATTATAAAATATTGTTTATATATCTGATACATTTTAACCACCCCAGTCCTATGAGGCTAAGTAAAAAAAATTTTTTTTTGCGCGCGAAATCATTCATTTATCAATTTCTCCAGCCTTCCAATAACAAATTGACAGGCCTGGATAAATAAATTGGGATATCCTGTTCGCGTTCCAATCTGATGACATAATTCCAAGGTCAACAACAACTAGTAATAATACACTCGCTTCATGGTTTGATGACAAAAATCGTTCATGATGAATAGGCCTACAATGTAGATTTATTGCAATTTAGGAAGCCACAAATGTGACCTTCAATTTTAACATCTGTTAAAACATGAATCACAACATGCTTGTCACTATAATACACAGTGCCTCGGAGCATTAGTCGTCCAAGAATTGACAAGGCGAGGCGCTGTTATGCCGAATGCGTGAAATGTACCTTCCACGCCTCCCCCCCCCCCCCCCCCCTAAATAAGACCAGCTAATTATTTTGAAAATAATTTTAAGACAGATTTATGATGTGTGATACCAACTTTCCATTAAATAACTCAAATTAATCAGTTTAAATTGGACAAATTATTTCGACAGTACACATTTCAACTTTTAGGGTGAAATGTGACAATGTGTTATAGTCACGCCTTTGCGATAGACCTTTATGATCACACTGATGTCAAAGCATGGACAAGCTTTAATTGCCCTAGGGTGGTTGTGGGGATGGAATAAAAGGTATATTCCTTGTAAAAGCTAGAAAATTACGAACACAATTACTAGCCTGTTCCATAACTGCCCGTAATCCGCAGTACATAGCTGTCAAATTTAATCTTAACCAATCAGACAGCCAGATTTACTGGAAATGTAGATCTAGGGCGTGTTCAACTGTCAAACTATAGATGCCAGCCGAAAATGGTGCGTTGGACTGTAAAATAATCATCTATAGTTAACTATATTTGGCTAGTCGAATGTGACTGTAGACATTTCATTTTATCCAATCAGATTTAAGCTTTAGGCATGGCGTAGTACATCTAGGATCTTTGAGTGTTTAATTGTGTTGAAGGCTCGTTACATGTTAATGCCCATTGTGTGGAAATCCCAGTGTTTGGACATGACACAAGCATGCATTGAGCCCATACAATGTCTGTGCAGCTGCGTCCACGTTTGCAGCCACATTGACATGATCTGGTGAAGCCATCGATCTTGTCTCGGACGTGGCGTAGAGTACCATTGGATAGGATTTTCCGTATGCTGTTGAGGAGCACAATGGGCTGCAGATTGGCTGGTGAGCCAGGTTGTTTCTTAGGCTAGGGTAGTGCGATAACGGTGCCTTGGCCCTACAGCGTTGATGGGAAGGTGGTGCATAAAAGCTGAATTGATTAGGTGCATGATCAGGTTTGAGATAATGTCACTTGCATATTTGAATAATTCATTGCTCATGCCATCATGTCGAGATGCACATCCATTTTTCATGGCTGTAAGTGCCTTCTCAACTTCTGCCTGTTTTAATTGGTGTTAATAATGGCCTGGGGTCTCCTGAGAAAGGGTGCAAGGCCTCATCATCATGGTCAGTGAACTGTTCCTTGAACCATTTTCGAATCGCCTCAGCTTTTCCCTGGTCAGTCCCGATAAAGTGTCCTTCAGAGTTTTGTACAGTGAGTTGTTGTGTGTAGTCATTTTATCTGCTAGGGAGTCTGCTTGTTGAATAGCAAGATCTTTTAAGCGTTCGCTAATGTGGCACAGAATGTTATTGCGCTCCCGGCGTAGTTTGGTGCAGTCTTCATTTTGGCCACATTGGTAGATGCGCAGCTGTAACGCTTGCTGCTCATTTGATAGTTTTACTACTAGAGGGTTGTCAGTATACCTAGTTTGGTTGTTTTTAAGAACACCTATGGTGCTGGTAGCTGATGATTCCATGGATTTCAGTATTTTGTTAGGACTTCGATTGGAGCTGACGTCGATGTTAGCTATCTGCTCCCCGAAGGCCTTTTTGTATGACATTGTCATTGCCGCTGATGAGCTTGGGTAGGCTGTAGGTGACTACCCTCTTGCCTGGTATGGTGTTTATATATTAAATAGAGATCGTTCATCTGAAGGCATGTAATGACTGGCTTATGGTCAGAATTGAGGTCGGTGCCTCCATAGGAATGAGCATTCCGAAGTAGGGGTTTTGCTTCTGTCTTTCATAGTATGAAGTCTATTTGGTTGAAGACAGCTGTTATAGCACTAGAACCTTTTGTGGCTTTGCGATCAGCAGTGTGTCTGATCCATGTTGTCCGGTGATGGCATGGATGTTTGAAAGCCGTATTTGCGGCAAATAGGCCATTGGAACTGAGGAATGCCACCAGTGCATCGCCATTGCTGTTGCGTGTGCCCTCTCCATACAATCACATGCATAAGCCAAGGCCTGAACTTTTGTCCGCAATTCCAAGTTTACCCATCTTGGAGTTGAAATCTCCACTCACGAACAGTTGCCATCTAGCTGGGATTGTAATGACAGATCTCAATTCTGCATAGAAGGAATCTAATATAGCTGGATTATCTTTGACTGTTTCAGTAGTTGGGCCATATGCGTTGACAATGCGACACTTAGTGGTGGTGTGTTTTCCCGTAGATATAGCCAGGCCAATGAATGCAACGCAATCACTGAAATATCCAAAACTAATGACATGGTCCAAGAACTTTGGTCCGATTATGAAGCCTAAACCCCGGTATGTGGCCTGGTTTTGCTCTATGAGCGCTAGGTTATGGCCTGCCTGTAGTTGCTGTGTTTAGCTACTTTAGTCTCTTGAATGCATGTAATATCAATGTTATAGTGTTCACAGTCTGCACCTAAGATTTGCCTCTCATGTTGCACTCAGACCACATACATTCCACGTTGCTATGGTAAGCTCCTGGGAAGATCACGTCGTCCGAGGATGTCGAGCACAGGTTCTTGTTTGAAGAAGGTTTGACATCATCAGAGTTGCCTCTGTATGCAGATGTCAGCCCGCAATCCTTGATGACTTAGTTTCCCAACAAAGTTGCTACTTACGTACGAAGGAGACCGGCGTGGAGGTGTCATCTTTCACCCCCAGTTACAGTTGTAGTTGAATAGAGTCCAGCATCCACCCAAGCTTGATCAATTTTACTCTCCTCCACATATTTTCCCAATGCAGTTAGTGCCCAAAACACAACATGAAGTTCACCTGGGCAAAAAAGAAACTGCTTCATGATATCTTCTCTATCAACTCACAGCTTCATTGCCCTATTGTAGAACTGAAGATCAAGAGTCATTACAGTGACTGAGTCTCCTCCCATTACACAGCATCAATGATACACAGGTTGCATTGTATAAACATAGTCTTTTTGTCAATGGCATTTTTGATCTACGAATCCATAGCTTCCAGAAGGACGGGAAGGCTATGTTCCCCATAATACATCGTGCAGCAATGTCAGCAGTACTACAAAGCAGTGAGCCCAGGATTTTACTTTTCCTCCATGGTTCGCCGCAACGGAGTGGATCGTCATTTTTTTTAGTTTCATACTTTGTAGATAGGTATATGTGGGTGAACTCTGTTTTGGATTCATTCAAAAGAGATTCTTAATTATTTGCTTGCAGCTATTGGGAGAAGTTCTTATCCTCGTCTATGAAGTCCATGTCATCGGCATATTCCATCTCTAGAGGCATACCCAGTATGGACACTGGGTGGAGGGTGTTTGGTCTTGTGGAATTTTCCTGCACAGATTTAAATGCAGCAGCAAGGTAACAGGTGAAAATCAGAGGGAATAGACCTTCTGCCTGTGGGAAGCCGATTGGTGTCTCAAACTCTACAGACTTCACTGACTTGACTCGTACTCTCAGCTTGGTGTCTGCAAGTAGTAGTAGGCTCACTAGTTGTAGCTCATCTTCATTGCAACAGGCCTGACATAATACATCTAGGATCTTTGAGCACATAATTGTGTTGAAAGCTCGTGACATGTCAATGCCCATTTTGTGGAAATCCCAATCTATGGATGTGACTACTGACACAAGCAGCTGCATGGAGCCCATATAATGTCTGCGCAGCTGTGTCCTTTAAAGTCATTTGACATGATCCGGTGAAGTCATCGATCTTGTCTCAGATGCGGAATAGAGTAACATTGGATCAGATTTTCCATATGCTGTTGAGGGGAATAATGGGCCATATATTGGTTGGGGGTGGGATGGGTTGGGGACAGGTGGCTTATTGGGCTTGGGTAGCACAATAAGGGCGCTTTGGGCTACAGCATCAATGGTGGCGCATAAAAGCTGAATTGATTAGCTGCTTGATCAGTTTTGAGATAATGTCACTTGCATATTTGAATAGTTCATTGCTCATGCCATCGCGATCATATGCACATTTCGTTTTTCAGTCGCATGCCTTGAATGATGTTTGTTTAAACAATGTACTCTGTGGGGGGGAAAGTATTTGCACATGCAGAATGGTTTCTGAACATGCATGCATATATATGCCGATGCTGAGGCAAAACACAGTATTGGTCAAGTAAGCTGCGTTATCTGGGTATGGTGTTCAGGAGGTTCATCATAGTCAACATTATGTGAGTGAAGTTTCTTCCTTAGCGAGGGATATGGTTATGAACATTGGAAAAGTATACATGGAAATGAGGTAATATTGCTGTGCTTTGTCATACTTGGAGCAGTTGAGCACATGTATGCATATATAGAACAAGAACAAATTTGTCCAATGCCCACTTATTTGATCTAATTTTCAATCAGGTTGCTTTGATGTCAGAAGTGTTTATTTGAATGTTGTTGCGTTTTAGCTTTTGACCCACAAATTGGCACACGTCTTTAGGATGCCAAAGACAAGTTTGGAGATGATCGCTCCAGTAGAATCAGTTATTGCAAAAATATCTACTTTGAAAACAACGTTGCTAAGAGTTATTAAAAATGTCTTTAGAAGAAGAAGGACTCCATGCTCGCATTAACCCTTGCGTCTAGTGACATGGACAAAAAGGCAAATAAGAATTATGTCAGCCTGATTCTAGGAAATAGTGGATTGTATGATTCCTCCAGAATGTTTTGGCATAAGTTGAACCATTGACTTTTAATTTGGAGTCGAGTACAAACATTTTGACATTGTATGCTGTATAAAACTACGTGAATTTAACTTAATTTCTAGCAGATGTCGAAATAAGAACTTTTTACATACATGTACAATGCAAGTAAACAGGCTTGAATACCCAATAGTTGAGACTTGTTTTGGTTATGAATTGTAGCTCTGGACCAACACACTTATGCTTCTTGTGAGTTGTAATTAACCATTTAACCCTTGAATTTGTTAAAAGAAAATTTCAATTTTCTCATAGGAAATGTTCATTTGCAGACCAAGAGAAGACTATTTTTGAAAATTTACCAGTGGAATGACTGGCTCGGTTATCGAGCCAGTCATTCCAGTGCTAAATTTTAGAAAATAGTCTTCTCTTGGTATGCAAATGGACATTTCTCAAGACCACTGCCAAAGCCGTTTTTGGCTGATATGAGTGTTAAAGGGTTAAGGTATCTGGCATAGGGAGACTTGTTGTTATCCTAGATGGACATGGATCATGTACATTTTTGGTGGATACATATATGTTATAAATACCAATTTATGTGCATATAGATTCCTTTCGGTGCAGATGAAATCTCCATGTTAAATGTGCAGTGTGCATATAGAACAAGCCTCTAATTTGAGACGTTATAAATGTCGATGGTAAAGGTGCTTGTTATTAACTGTACTTATTCATGTCTTATCTATTACAGCATGGCCAATGCTGAAGCTCCGGTTTTGAAACCTCTAAATCTCTTTGAAGTGTCACCAGCACCTACTAAAAAGCAAGATGAAGGTGAACATGGTCCCGGTGGTGGGCGTGTTACCTGTTTGTTGTGTGAGAATCATTTTCATATCCCTGATGCAAAGGATGCGTTCTTGAGGCATCTTTTACTGACACACAAATTTGTTATTGCCGATGTCAACATCATTGCTGACCTTAAGAGGTGATTATGTGATTGATGGATTTATTTAACCCTATAGCACTCAAGCTGGCCAAAAACAACTTCTGCAGTGCAAAATGTCTATTTGCAGACTAAGAGAAGACTATTTTTTTAATATTGCCACTGGAATGACTGGCTTGGTAACCGTTCCAGTCATTCCAGTGGTAAATTTCCAGAAATATTTTCATTCTGCAAATGGACATTTTCTATAACAAAATTGAAATATTCTTGAACAAATTTGAAAATTAAAGTGTTAAAATAAAGTTGCAAGAATAACATATGCATTCACATGGCACAAAATTTGAGGTGAGTTAGAGGATTGTTCAGTAGGAGGTTCTCTTAATATAAATAGCATAGCCAGCAATGATTTTTCCTTGACTATGAGTTTATACTAGTCCATAAACAATCAAGACAATGTGTAATTTATCATTACTGGTAGCTCTTATTGGGATGACGGGTAATAGCAGCTAGGGCTTACAATTCCAGTTTTAGCCATGTCCCGCCCATCCCTAGTTAAGCTCCACCCACACCTCACTGTTGGTATCAATCGATCCCTGATCTCCCTGACTATCAATTTCCAGAAAAGTATACAGGTAAGCCATTGAATATTTTGAACAACAATGCTCAGTCAAATTAGTTTCAAAGTATTCAACCAAATGTTTATTAAACAGTAAAGACGTACAATTCGTACAACAATGGCTGGTCCAGATTAATTTTAAGTGCTGTCTCCTAGAGAGGGCATGAATTGGGTTAGTAAAAAATGGAAATTGCTTGAATTTTGGTTCTTGTCTAAAAGGTGCTTGAATTCTTTTGAAAACCATACAATGACATTATGACACGAAGTTGAATTTGATGAAAATGAGAGTTTAGAATTTGGAAATTAAAGTTCATATTTGCGGTAGTTGCACATAACTATTTCACCTTTTTTATCTCAGTATTCTCAAGACTAGCCAAGTAAGTGTAAATAGTCTTTTTTCTGCAAAAAAATTAAATGCTACCAACATCTTTTTGCGTCAATCTGGAAGTTGCATTGTAGTGACCCAATGTGGAAGAATTTAATCTGAAAAATGATAGATATGGTCTTTGAAAGGTACTTAAATAGTGTTAGATTTTTATGTGGCAAACCTTGTGGAAGACATTGCTGTCTAATGTATGTGACAGTTTTCAGCAGGTCTGTTTGCTGTCCTAGTATTGCCTACAATATTGGGAAACTAGCATGCAGTATTACGCTGTAGTAGGAATGAGATCAATATAGTTACTCTCACAACAATCTGAACCATTTGACCTTATTTTGATAATTTGACTTCTTGATCCAATTTGAGCCTGTTGGACTTGATTTGATATTTGATATCTTTTGATCTTTGGACATAAATAGTTAAAATATGTGATGTTTGATGTTTAAAGAAGCGGTCAGTCAGGATTGCAGGGATGAAAGAGTAATTTATGTGTGGTGCTGAAGTGGTTACCTAATGAGACATTTTGGAGTGTGATGCTGAAATGGTTAAACAAATGTGCGGTTTGAAGTCTCAGTCTGAAAGAGTTAAAGAATGCTGTTGTCATGGTTGTCAGAAGTGTGCGGCTGAGAAGATTAACCCTTTAACACTTGAAACTTCAGTGGCTCCATTTAGAGATGCATATACAGGGGTGTAAAGTTTGATTTTTTGTATGGCACCCTACAGTAGGTCTCGCAAATTCACACATGACAACCTCATGGTCGGTTATGGAATAATGAATTTTAGGTAACCCGTGGCAACCGTTGGTGGTAACCTATTACAAAAGATCAAATGGTAGACTGTAGGATGAGAGGGAAGGAGAAGAATGGTAGACTGTAGGGTGAGAGGGCTGAAGAATTGTAGAGTGTAGGATTAGAGGGCTGAAGAATGGTCGACTGTAGGATGAGAGGGCTGAAGAATGGTAGAGTGTAGGGTGAGATAGCTGAAGAATGGGAGAGTGTAGGATGAGAGGGCTGAAGAATGGTAGAGTGTAGGGTGAGATAGCTGAAGAATGGTCGACTGTAGGATGAGAGGGCTGAAGAATGGTGGAGTGTAGGATGAGAGGGCTGAAGAATGGTAGAGTGTAGGGTGAGATAGCTGAAGAATGGGAGAGTGTAGGATTAGAGGGGTGAAGAATGGTAGAGTGTAGTCAAATTAGTTTTAAAATATTCAACAGAATAGTCTGTATATCATAGAATTTGTCATTTCTGATCTGTAACGGTTAAAGATCACTCTGGGGTGAGAGGGTTAAATAATGCTAGTGTTTAGGAGTAGAGGGTGGAAGAATGGTAGAGTGTAGGATGAGAGGGTTGAAGAATGGTAGAGTGTAGATTGAGAGGGCTGAAGAATGGTAGAGTAGGGTGAGAGTGCTGAAGAATGGTAGAGTGTAGGATGAGAGGGCTGAAGAATGGTAGAGTGTAGGATGAGAGGGCGGAAGAATGGTAGAGTGTAGGGTTAGTGGGCTGAAGAATGGTAGAGTGTAGGATGAGAGGGCTGAAGAATGGTAGAGTGTAGGATGAGAGGGCTGAAGAATGATAGAGTGTAGGATGAGAGGGCTGATGAATGGTAGAGTGTAGGGTGAGAGGGCTGAAGAATGGTAGAGTGTAGGATGTGATGGCTGAAGAATGAGAGAGTGTAGGATTAGAGGGCTGAAGAATGGTAGAGTAGGGTTAAAGGGCTGAAGAATGGTAGAGTGTAGGATGAGAGGGCTGAAGAATGGTAGAGTGTAGGGTTAGTGGGCTGAAGAATGGTAGGGTTAGAGGGCTGAAGAATGGTAGAGTGTAGGATGAGAGGACTGAAGAATGGTAGACTGTAGGGTGAGAGGGCTGAAGAATGGTAGGGTTAGAGGGCTGAAGAATGGTAGAGTGTAGGGTGAGAGTGCTGAAGAATGGTAGAGTGTAGGATGAGAGGGCTGAAGACTAGTAGAGTGTAGGGTGAGAGGGCTGAAGAATGGTAGAGTGTAGGGTTAGAGGGCTGAAGAATGGTAGAGTGTAGGATGAGAAGGCTGAAGAATGGTAGAGTACGGTGACAGTGCTGAAGAATGGTAGAGTGTAGGATGAGATGGGTGAAGAATGGTAGAGTGTAGGATGAGAGGGCTGAAGAATGGTAGAGTGTAGGGTGAGAGGGCTGAAGAATGGTAGAGTGTAGGGTTAGAGGGCTGAAGAATGGTAGATGGTAGAGTGTAGGATGAGAAGGCTGAAGAATGGTAGAGTAGGGTGACAGTGCTGAAGAATGGTGGAGTGTAGGATGAGATGGCTGAAGAATGGTAGAGTGTAGGATGAGAGGGCTGAAGAATGGTAGAGTGTAGCGTGAGAGGGCTGAAGAATGGTAGAGTGTAGGGTTAGAGGGCTGAAGAATAGTAGAGTGTAGGGTTAAAGGTCTGAAGAATGGTAGAGTGTAGGGTGAGAGGGCTGAAGAATGGTAGAGTGTAGGGTTAAAGGGCTGAAGAATGGTAGAGTGTAGGGTGAGAGGGCTGAAGAATGGTAGAGTAGGGTGAGAGTGCTGAAGAATGGTAGAGTGTAGGATGAGAGGGCTGAAGAATGGTAGAGTGTAGGATGAGAGGGCGGAAGAATGGGAGAGTGTAGGGTTAGTGGGCTGAAGAATGGTAGAGTGTAGGATGAGAGGGCTGAAGAATGGTAGAGTGTAGGATGAGAGGGCTGAAGAATGGTAGAGTGTAGAATGAGAGGGCTGAAGAATGGTCGTGTGTAGGGTTAGAGGGCTGAAGAATGGTAAAGTGTGGGGTTAGAGGTCTGAAGAATGGTAGAGTGTAGGATGAGAGGGCTGAAGAATGGTAGAGTAGGGTTAAAGGGCTGAAGAATGGTTGAGTAGGATGAGAGGGCTGAAGAATGGTAGAGTAGGGTTAAAGGGCTGAAGAATGGTTGAGTAGGATGAGAGGGCTGAAGAATGGTAGAGTAGGGTGAGAGTGCTGAAGAATGGTAGAGTGTAGGATGAGAGGGCTGAAGAATGGTAGAGTGTGGGGTTAGAGGGCTGAAGAATGGTAGAGTGTAGGATGAGAGGGCTGAAGAATGGTAGAGTGTAGGATGAGAGGGCTGAAGAATGGTAGAGTGTAGGGTGAGTGGGCTGAAGAACGGTAGAGTGTAGGATGAGAGGGCTGAAGAATGGTAGAGTGTAGGATGAGATGGCTGAAGATTGGTAGAGTGTAGGATGAGAGGGCTGAAGAATTGTAGAGTGTAGGGTTAGAGGGCTGAAGAATGGTAGAGTAGGGTGAGAGTGCTGAAGAATGGTAGATTGTAGGATGAGAGGGCTGAAGAATGGTAGAATGAGAGGGCTGAAGAATGGTAGAATGTAGGATGAGATGGCTGAAGAATGGTAGAGTGTAGGATGAGAGGGCTGAAGAATGGTAGAGTGTAGGGTTAGAGGGATGAAGAATGGTAGAGTGTAGGGTTAGAGGTCTGAAGAATGGTGGAGTGTAGGATGAGAGGGCTGAAGAATGGTAGAGTAGGGTGAGAGTGCTGAAGAATGGTAGAGTGTAGGATGTGATGGCTGAAGAATGAGAGAGTGTAGGATTAGAGGGCTGAAGAATGGTAGAGTAGGGTTAAAGGGCTGAAGAATGGTAGAGTGTAGGATGAGAGGGCTGAAGAATGGTAGAGTGTAGGGTTAGTGGGCTGAAGAATGGTAGGGTTAGAGGGCTGAAGAATGGTAGAGTGTAGGATGAGAGGACTGAAGAATGGTAGACTGTAGGGTGAGAGGGCTGAAGAATGGTAGGGTTAGAGGGCTGAAGAATGGTAGAGTGTAGGGTGAGAGTGCTGAAGAATGGTAGAGTGTAGGATGAGAGGGCTGAAGACTAGTAGAGTGTAGGGTGAGAGGGCTGAAGAATGGTAGAGTGTAGGGTTAGAGGGCTGAAGAATGGTAGAGTGTAGGATGAGAAGGCTGAAGAATGGTAGAGTACGGTGACAGTGCTGAAGAATGGTAGAGTGTAGGATGAGATGGGTGAAGAATGGTAGAGTGTAGGATGAGAGGGCTGAAGAATGGTAGAGTGTAGGGTGAGAGGGCTGAAGAATGGTAGAGTGTAGGGTTAGAGGGCTGAAGAATGGTAGATGGTAGAGTGTAGGATGAGAAGGCTGAAGAATGGTAGAGTAGGGTGACAGTGCTGAAGAATGGTGGAGTGTAGGATGAGATGGCTGAAGAATGGTAGAGTGTAGGATGAGAGGGCTGAAGAATGGTAGAGTGTAGCGTGAGAGGGCTGAAGAATGGTAGAGTGTAGGGTTAGAGGGCTGAAGAATAGTAGAGTGTAGGGTTAAAGGTCTGAAGAATGGTAGAGTGTAGGGTGAGAGGGCTGAAGAATGGTAGAGTGTAGGGTTAAAGGGCTGAAGAATGGTAGAGTGTAGGGTGAGAGGGCTGAAGAATGGTAGAGTAGGGTGAGAGTGCTGAAGAATGGTAGAGTGTAGGATGAGAGGGCTGAAGAATGGTAGAGTGTAGGATGAGAGGGCGGAAGAATGGGAGAGTGTAGGGTTAGTGGGCTGAAGAATGGTAGAGTGTAGGATGAGAGGGCTGAAGAATGGTAGAGTGTAGGATGAGAGGGCTGAAGAATGGTAGAGTGTAGAATGAGAGGGCTGAAGAATGGTCGTGTGTAGGGTTAGAGGGCTGAAGAATGGTAAAGTGTGGGGTTAGAGGTCTGAAGAATGGTAGAGTGTAGGATGAGAGGGCTGAAGAATGGTAGAGTAGGGTTAAAGGGCTGAAGAATGGTTGAGTAGGATGAGAGGGCTGAAGAATGGTAGAGTAGGGTTAAAGGGCTGAAGAATGGTTGAGTAGGATGAGAGGGCTGAAGAATGGTAGAGTAGGGTGAGAGTGCTGAAGAATGGTAGAGTGTAGGATGAGAGGGCTGAAGAATGGTAGAGTGTGGGGTTAGAGGGCTGAAGAATGGTAGAGTGTAGGATGAGAGGGCTGAAGAATGGTAGAGTGTAGGATGAGAGGGCTGAAGAATGGTAGAGTGTAGGGTGAGTGGGCTGAAGAACGGTAGAGTGTAGGATGAGAGGGCTGAAGAATGGTAGAGTGTAGGATGAGATGGCTGAAGATTGGTAGAGTGTAGGATGAGAGGGCTGAAGAATTGTAGAGTGTAGGGTTAGAGGGCTGAAGAATGGTAGAGTAGGGTGAGAGTGCTGAAGAATGGTAGATTGTAGGATGAGAGGGCTGAAGAATGGTAGAATGAGAGGGCTGAAGAATGGTAGAATGTAGGATGAGATGGCTGAAGAATGGTAGAGTGTAGGATGAGAGGGCTGAAGAATGGTAGAGTGTAGGGTTAGAGGGATGAAGAATGGTAGAGTGTAGGGTTAGAGGTCTGAAGAATGGTGGAGTGTAGGATGAGAGGGCTGAAGAATGGTAGAGTAGGGTGAGAGTGCTGAAGAATGGTAGAGTAGGATAAGAGGTCTGAAGAATGGTAGAGTGTAGGATGAGAGGGCTGAAGAATGGTAGAGTGTAGGATGAGAGGGCTGAAGAATGCTAGAATGTATTGTGAGGGGGCTGAAGAATAGTACATGTTGAGTGTAGGGTGGGGAGGGCTGATGAATGGTAGAGACAAAAGTGTGGGACTTAATGGGTTAAAGAATGCTTCATTCCAGTGTGAGGCTGAAAGGGAATTTAGATGGCAAATGATTTATTTGTCTAACATGATATTTTGTTTATCTAACCTAATAAGGTCACCTTGAAGATCCAATTTACAACTTAACACCTTGAAGATCCAATTTACAACTTAATAAAGAATAGAAAATCTGAAAATGAATATTTCTGAAACCATTAATTTGATCAGAATCCTGAATGACCAACAATACAGGCCCCATAATGTGTTATCGGTGTGTGAATTTTCATCTCACCAAGACTAAAACTGTGAGAGGTGATGCAGAAAAATAAATATTATTAAGAAAGATTTGAAATTAGAACAATAGTTTGAAGTGTGTGTATCCATGCATGCATACTAATTACTTCCCTTTGTTTCTGTTCAGATACATTGTTTACTGGAAAAGACGGCTCATAGAGCAGCCAATCACAGATTTCTGTGCCGTCATCAACACTAACAGTGGAGAAATACAAACAGGTATTGTTGTATGCATGGCATAAGCTCACTGAGACTAATAGTGTGGGAGGCACACAGCGTTATCTTTAACCCTACTAAGATAAGTTGGTAGTTTTCTCTAGCCTATTTATGTCTTTAAGTACAAGTGCCTTATTGACATGACTACCTGGGAACCATGTGTTAAGGCTTCTTCCTCCCTCCCTTTCTCCATCCCTGCCTCCCTGCCTCCCTTCCTCCCTTCCTCCTATATGATTCTGATTGAGTAATGGCCAGACTGGATGTTATCACTGTCTATGTAATCGCTTATGGTACCTTTTCTACTTTATTTTAGGCCCACAAGAAGAGTATTATCTGTTATCTGATGTGCTCGCTGAAGATAAGGATCTGAGGCTCTTCCTACAGACAGAGAGATTGGTAACTAAATTAACTCACTCTGTGCCATCTGCTGGGTATTTTCACCTTTGGGGAACTAATCTTCTGATTACTGTATTTATCCTAATTTAACCATCTGATGGGTACTGAGTAGTAGTCATGTAAGGGGTGGATTAATTAGGAACCCTGTTTTTTGTTTTTGTGGATATTGTGGCATATGTCAAATTATTCGATGAAATGCTGACGACTATAAAACAATGTTCCTTTTCATGGCCCTTTAATATGTTGTAGGCCTACTGGGGAGATAGATAATTTACGAATTTAGTAAATCGATCTAACAGGTAGATGTTTCGCATAGTAGCAAACAAAATGTCCCTGTATTGGTCTAGTGACATAATTGTTTAACAATTATATCGTTCAGAGAGCACGTGTTTCATTGAAAGAAAATAGAAAATGTAATACATAGGTTTACTATGGGGATATGTGGCACCCAAAAGCCAATTTTCTCCAAAACTGTTGGTTGAATCAACTTTAAATGTGATGCCAAATCAAGTCAATGTGAGAGCTAGAAGTTCACCAAATTTCAAGTCGATTGGTGCAAAACTCTTTTTTTGGTGGCCATTTTGAAGAAAAAATTAAATTTTTTGCCCGCGAGTTCATTTCTGCAAAAAATTGTTGTGCCTATTTTGACCCCGAAAGGTGTGCCTGGTTGTCATTAAAAAAAAATTTTCAGAAAAGTATTTTTTGGCAAAAAACAAAAACTGGTACTTTTGCCCGAAATTTTTTCCTGACGACCATTTTGAAAAATAATCATCAGTGGCAACATCCTACCCATGTATGGGAGTGATCCGGTCAAAACTCTGTGTAGTAGCACTTCAAACATTCCTTTGAAATCACCATACATTTCCTATGGGACTTTTTTCCATGCATTCTAGGATCAAAGGTCTGGCGGGCATTTTGAAAAAAAATTATTTTTCGGAAACATCCTCAGAAAATATGGTAGGGATCTGTTCAAAACTCTGGCTGTAGTAGCACTTCAAAGATCAATTTTGAAAATCCCCATACATTTCCTATGGGACCTTTTTGCTCGAAAACCATTGGGCAGATCAAAAATAAAAACAATAGCAATAAAGATCCCATGGGGTACCAGAAGTTGACTAAGTTTGAAGTTGATCGGACGAAAATGTAGGAGGAGATAGTTCCAGAAAATTGTTACCGAGAAAAAGAAAGAAGAAAGAATCTGGTAACAAAACAATAATCTACGATTTACATCGCAGATTAATGAGTGCGGCAAGAATGACAACTCTTCGCTGAAAATATGCAATTCTGTAAGAATTTACACAGAATACAAATGCCGATGTCATTTAGAAAATTTTTTGTTTTGCTCTTGTTCAGTTTTGCCCCGTGACATTTTAACTTATATCTGAGCTGGACAGTATTTTTAGTTCACCTGGCCAGAATGGCCAAGTGAGCTTATGCCATGGCGACCATCCGTCATCCGTCCATAGATCCATCAGCTTTATCCTTAAACAACTTCTTCTCAAGAGCCATTGGGCAAATTTCAATTATATTTGGCATGAAACATCCTTAGGGCATAAAGATCTACGTTTGTTCAGAGGAAGTTGAACGGCCAGTTTGGCCAGCGGCCATCTTGGATTTTGGCCGATTTTTAGAAACCTTTAAAAACTTCATCGAAACTGCTTGGTGGATCAATTCAGAACTGCTGAAATATCGTATAAAAGGCAAAAGCTGAACCAAGTTTGTTCAAAGGAACTTGATTGGCCAAATGAGTCAGCAGCTATCTTGGATGACCTAGTTTTCGCAAAAATGACCTGCAGAACTGGTGAACAAATTGGGACAAAATTTTGGGGATATAATTATGGACTAAGGGCCATTAAAGTCTGTTCATGGGAAGTTGATAGGCAAAAAAACATGGCCGCCATGGACCAATCAAAATGTAGCATGTTTGGCAGCCATATTGGATTTTTTTGTTTGATGGATTTTGAAGCCGAAATTGGTTTTCTTAGCTAAACTGACTTGTCAGCCAATCGCCACATAGTGATTACCCCCCAGTCTGTCATCTGTCCGTCTGTCCATACATCTGTCCATCCATCCTCAACAATGGCAGAACGTGTAATTTCTGGGTGGATTAACTCCAAACGTGGTCACAATGTTAATGTCGGCATCTAATGCGGAAATGAAACTGATACAACGTCAAACACCAGAGTTATCAGCCCGTAACTATTTGCATTAGTATAGTGCTACTTTCTTAGGGGATATATTAGACAGGTTTTTTCCACCTTGCAATATTTTATCATCCCAACACATTTTATTGCCAAACAAGATAAAAACAATTAACAGTTTAACTCCCCCCCCCCCCCCCCTCACTGCCTAAATATTTAAGATATATATTATGTGCTCTGACATCTATACTATTGAATATTTTGAAATGTATTTGATTGAAAGTTGTTTCTACCTAAGACAGCAATGACTTTCAGTCAAATTATTAGCTCACCTGACCAGAATGGCCAAGTGAGCTTATGTCATGGCGACCGTCCGGCGTCCGTCCGTCTCCATCCGTCAACTTTTTCCTTTAAGCGACTTCTCAAGAACCACTAGGCCGATATAAGTTATCTTTGGCAGGAAGTATCCTTAGGGCATAGTGATCCAAGTTTGTTCAAACGAAGCCGATCGGCCAAGTTGGATTTCGGCCGATTTTAGGAAATGTCTTTAAAAATCTTCTTCTCCGAAACCGCTTGGTGGATCGAAGCAAATCCCATGAAATATGATCTATGGCAAGAGCTGAACCAAGTCTGTTCAAGGGATCTTGATTGGCCAAATGGTTCAGCGGCCATTTTGGTTGACCTAGTTTTAGCGAAAACGACTTCTCCAGAACCCAGGAAGGGATCAGGCCGAAATTTGGCAGATATGATTAGGGACTAAAGGCCATGAAAGTTTGTTCAAGGGAAGTTAATCCGTCAAAAAACATGGTGCAGTCGGCCAATCAAAATACAGCATGTTTGGCGGCCATAGTGGATTTTTTTATTTGATGGATTTTGAGGCTGAAATTGGTTTTATATAGGTTTTTTTGGTATTCTGATCACAAATTTGCAGTTTTCAAAGCTGTCGGATAAACGGTTTGGTGGCCATCTTGGATCATTTTCCCGCCAAAAGCTCCCATACTAAAGCAATTGGGAAATTTAAAATGTCTACTTTTTGAGAACTTATTGGACGATTTCAATTATATTTGGCAGGAAGCATTCTTAGGTTGTAGAGATTCAAATTTGTTCAAACGAAGCCGATCGGCCAATTTGGCCGGTGGCCATCTTGATTTTTGGCCGATTTTTTGAAACGTCTAAAAATCTTCTCCGAAACCGCTTGGTGGATTGAAACAAACCCCATGAAATATGATCTAGGGCAAGAGCAGAACCAAGTTTGTTCAAGGGAACTTGATTGGTCAAATGGTTCGGCGGCCATTTTGGTTGACCTAGTTTTAGCCAAAACAGCTTCTCCAGAACCGCTGAAGGGATCAAAATTTGGCAGATCTAATTAGGGATTAAGGGCCATTAAAGTTTATTCAAGGGAAGTTGATCCACTAAAAAAAAACATGGCCGCAGTGGGCCAATCAAAATACAGCATGTTTGGCGGCCATATTGGATTTTTTTATTTGATGGATTTTGAAGCAAAAATTTGTTTAGTACAGGGTTATGAGTATGCTGATTTCAACCATGCTATTTCTGAATCTATCAGATAAACGGCTTGGCGGCATGTAGTAAAATTGACATTTAGTACAGGTGGTCTTTATAGCATGTTTAACTGCATTCTAAAACCCTTGTAATCATTTGACAGAGTGACCAAACTCACTTAGCAGCAGTTGTTCACTAGTTCAAAATAATAATTTGACTGAAAGTCATTGCTGCCTTAGAATGCAACAACTTCCTGTCAAATAAATATCAAAATATTCAAAGTCATATATGTCAGCATACACAATACATATCTTAGATATTTAGCCAGCATAGGAAAACATTTAATCTTGTAATTTAAAACCACAACTCTAATTCTCAGGATTGAAATGAAATTAGTACCCTGTGAGGTAGTGAGCTGATGAAGTGTACCATATTCACATACTGATTCTAAAAGATTTATTTAATTAATTCATCATTAACCCTTTAACACTCATATCAGCCAAAAACGTCTTCTGCAGTGGTCGTGAGAAATGTCCATTTGCCGACTAAAAGAAGATGGTTTTTGAAAATTTACCACTGGAATGACTGGCTCGATAACCGAGCCAGTCATTCCAGTGATAAATTTTCAAAAATAGTCTTCTCTTGGTCTGCAAGTGGACATTTTCTTTGAGAAAGATTAAATTGTCTTGAATAAATTTGAGGGTTAAAGGGTTAAAGCCAATTAATTCTAGCAATGAATTTAGTTGAGTATTGCCTTATTCACAAGTTTTGTTGGATAGCATGTAGCATGGTGACGGACATTTTGAAAATGATTTTGCTGATGATGTCTGTTACTGTCAAGTGCAGCAACAGTTTTCAGCATGACTATTCAACCCTTGTCACACCAATGTCTAGAGATTAATTGTTACAAAGCCAGTATTAGAAAGGCTGGTGTACAGTTTGTAAACACCATTGCTGAAGACCATTGCTGTCATAGACAGTGCTGTTGCTGTTATACAATTGACAGCAACAGCTTACACAACGGCTGTTAAGCAACAGCTTAGCGCATTATTTCCAGTTAAATGCGTTAATAAGATTCGCTTCTTATCAATTTATTATTATTAGCTCACCTGGCTATCGATATCAGAGGACACAATATCTTACCTATTTTGCTAGGTTAGGAAAACGGTTAACCCTTTTTTCACATCAAGAGTATACTTACCTCCCTAATACTTTTGATATTGCTAAATATCGGCTTTCACTCAATAAAACACTCAGATTAAAAACAGTTAGGTGCCCCTACTGGGCAGGGAGTCAGAGGTAGTCCGGCGGATGCTCGCCACACCACCGCGCATGCGCCGACTACTACTTCCTCTTTGCTCATTTATTGGCTAAGGGTTACATGCGGTTTTGTGCTACTCTACATTTTCTGCGCGTTTACCTTGTTTTTCACTTATTTGACGGTTGTTGTACGTTCGTGTCATGTCGGAAAGAGAGGACTCACCTTTGGAAGGAGCTGGATCTCTTTATCAGGTGATTTCTATGATATTCTAGCGTGTTTTGTCCCGGTATAATGTGTTTCCGGGACTCGCGCTTACCGTGATTAGCGCCTATTTGAGTTGGTTTTTTACAACATGGTGCTTCATAAGTCTCATTTCTCTTTGTGTTTTTGTCCACAGGTATCACGTAGAAGCTTTGATGGACTTCTCGGCACAAGAGGATATGTTTCTCTCCACCACGGTTCCATTTCCTACTAATACTGTTAGGTTATCTAACCAAAAAATCTATGTTCAGTGAGTTGGAGGCTTGTTATAAAGGTCTTCTCGCTTTGCCCTCTTGATCCAATTCCTTCCCCTTCGGTGGAGAGAGTGTAGAGGCGTACTATGGTGGAGTTCTCCGGTACATCACGTTGGATGGTTTGTCTGTACAAGGTGTCAGGTATCTAATATTGATAAACAAAAGGGGAGATAATTTCCTTTTTTGCCAATGCTAGAATTGGAAGGAGTTATCTCTGTATATCTGATTGTTGTGTACTCGAAATGCCAATTCAACTGGAATGTTCCGGTTACTTATACAATTCGTTCTTGCACTTGGTGCTTGTTGCGGATCGATTATTTTTGTCACGGGATTGATGACGTCATAATCGGCCTTGGCCTTTATTAACATTTAACGTTTTGTCCAACGCTGGTTCTTCTTGACTTGCGATCTTTAGGATCCTGTCCCTCTCTTTTTAGTTGGTTTTGAGTTCGCTAACCTTAACTATCTTGTTCATTGTCCTTGTCCTTTGTCCTGTTTCAGAGACCTGGTTGCCCGTCCTGCGGGAGGTTTCTGAAGAATAGATTCGTACCGCACTTGTGCTTCAGCTGCAGTCCCTGTGGACCGTTGCTGAAGTGCGATGTATGTAAGCAGTGGGGGGGAGATCTAATGTCTGATTTTCTCTCATTGCAGGCGAGGGAGAAGGTGATGGAGGAAGAGAGGAAGAAGAAGAAGGAGGGTAGTAAGAAGGGTAAGAGGAAGGCCTCATCCGCGGTGGATATGGAGGCCTTCAGGTCCGAAATGTTGGGAGAGATGCAGAGGACAATAAAGGATTTGGTCCCAGAGTTGCTTCGCAGCATGCTTCCTGGGCCAGCTCCTTTGTTGTCCTCGGCATCTGCTTCCGAGCAGGTGATCCCCGCCTCTGAATCCGGTCTCTTTAGGTCCGGTCCGTTTGTGGATTCAGAGGTGGCCCCTTTGTTGGGGGCAGTCCAAGACCCTGGCAGCAGGCATGGCGCCGCGCCGAGGGGCCGTGGACAACGGTTGTTGCTGGGACCCGCGGTCTGCTCATCAGACCCCGGGTATCCGCGCGCCGAAGGTGTCAAGGCCTCCTATGGCACCTTTCCTGGCCAGTCCGGGTTAGCTCTCTTTGCTGACCCGGAGTCTAATCTTTCTGGCCAGGAGGAAGAGGATCTCCTGCTAGGGTCGCCTTCTGAGGACGTGGACATGGAATACGACGTCTGTGCACCCCTCGCGGGGAATACAGGCGACGTGTTCCGTGGTTCTACTCTCGCAGGAGTAGATTTCACGGTCCAGAAGGTGTCCCTGGGCGGTGCTGTTGACCACGGATACCGCATACCTCGGCTTGCCGATGGTGTCGCTGGTGCTGGCCAGGGCCGCGGTAGGGCGGTGTTTACCCCACGCTCTGCCACGGCGCCTGCTCCTGGTCAAGCCGCGGAGTTCAGCATGCCTGCTCTCTCGGGCCCGCATGCTTTTCCGGGCTTGCCAGGGGTATCAGCTTATCCGCCGTCGACGTCAACTGCGGGTGCTCTGGAGGAAGACGAAGGCCCTCGTCTAGTAGAGCGCTCGCAGTTAGCCACGGAGGAGGATTGGTCGGACGCTTGCCAGTGGCTGGTAAGTGTTCGGCCCGATCTACCCGTGGAGCTGCCGGCTAGCCAGCGTGACCATAGGCCGTGGTTAGCTGGTAGGCCGGCGGCTACCGCTATGCCATCTCTGCCGCTGGCTGAGCATGTCGTGGACATGTTCGAAGCGGCGGAGGCGTCCATTAAGGTTAATGGACGTCTCGCGAAGGCCCCTCGCGAGGTGGCGAAGCGTTGCCGCATCGTGCCCCTGGACTACCAGCGGTACGGTGTGGTGCCAAAGCCAAGCGTGGATGATCGCGCGGCTTTAGGCGAAGATGCGTGGCCGGGCTCCCGTTCTGACACGGGAGTCTTGTGCTCGAACGCGTTGCGTTCGGCGAATGCCGCGCTGCGTGATGCGGAGGAGAGTGGGAGGGCGTCGATTGCCGCTCTGTCCCACGTCTCCCAGCTGCTACAGGGGGTGGTAGCGGCCTCCGCATCACGCCAGCCAAGCCTGGTAACAGTCCAGAGAGCCATCTAGGATGGTATCAACCTGGCTTTGGACTGTTTGACGCGGGCGGTGACCAGAAGTGTCCGGGCGAGGCGCACGTTTGCCCTTGACAATCTGTGCCCGTCCCAGGACCTGTATAATAGGCTGCTGCGGACGCCTATGACAGGTCCTGGTCTCTTTGGAGGTGAGGGATGCAGGCACCTCCAGGAGACGGTCACTCTGGTTAACAACCAGAGGGCGCTGCGTGAACAATTTGAGGTGCTCCGGCGGGAGCGTGTTCGCGCGGCACCCCCTGCGTATCGTCCTCTGCAGGCTCGAGGTGGTGCTGGCCAGGTCAGAGGCCAGCCACCGTCGCAACGTAGGCCTAGGCCACGTGCGATTCGGCCAGCAGCGAGGGGGGCGCAGGCTCCCCAGCCGCACCCAGCCAGACAGCCGCCCGCGCACCGTGGTGCGCGCGGCGCTGGGCGGGGCGCGCGGGGATCTGGTCGCGGCAATCGGGCCTGATGGGCTGGTTACCGCGGTGGGAACCACTCCGGTGTTTCACGCCGAGAGGACAGTGCCACTCTTGCACTCCTTATGTCCGCCTCTATCCCTAGGTGGACCGGTGGGCGGCCGTTTGGCCGGCCACTTGCCAGAGTGGAAGCGGTTGACTCAGGACCGTTTAGTCTTGCGATGGCTTTCAGTCGGGTATCGTCCCGACTGGATGACAGGCCCGCCATCGCGACTGTCTCTCGCGCCGATCTGGACTCCGATTCCACGGGATCCGGATCAGAGGTTGTGTATAGAGGAGGAAATAAGTTCCCTCATACTAAAAGAAGCCATTCAGCCGGCACAGAGGTGCCCGGGCTTCTATTCAACCCTCTTCTTAGTGAAGAAAAACACCGGAGGGTGGAGGCCGATTCTCAACCTCAAGCCTTTGAACAAGTTCATAGAGACGCCCAGTTTCAAGATGGAGACTGTGCGCTCGGTATTGGCGGGGTTGGAGCGAGGAATGTGGACCGCTTCCATAGATTTGAAGGATGCGTATTTCCACATTCCCATAGAGAGGAGTTTCCGTCACTTCCTGAGATTCGCATTTCAGGGCAGGCAGTGGGAATTCAGGGTGTTACCCTTCGGGATTTCCACGGCTCCTCGGGTCTTCACCCGTGTGGTTCTCGCGATCACTGCATACCTCCGCAGGAGAAGCATAGCAGTCCACACGTACATAGACGACTGGCTGTTGAAAGCACACACCCGGGAATCGTTGTCAGCCAATCTGGAGATTGTTTTGAAAACTCTCTCGGACTTGGGCTGGATGATCAATTTCCCGAAATCAGAGCTAACTCCATCCCAGAAGTTTGTTTACCTGGGCATGTTCTTCGATCTGGAGACGGGGTATGTGTACCCCACTCAGGAGAGGGTTCAAATACTCATCTCGGTAATACAGTCGGTGTGCGACAGTCGTCATGTCCTGGCACGGGTTTACTTGAGAATGCTGGGCTTGATGGTTTCTTTGGAACCAGTCATTCCGCAGGCCGCCTTGCGCAGGCGCCCGATCCAGTTGTTTCTCATGACACAGTGGACCCAGAGTTCGGGTTCGCTGGACTCGAGTGTGTCAGTGTTGGCGCCTCTGGTTCACCACTTGCAATGGTGGTTAGATACAGAGAATCTCTTGCCGGGGGTTTTGCTGACCCCTCCCCACCCTCAGGTGACTCTGTATACAGATGCATCGATGGAGGGGTGGGGAGCTTGTCTGGAAGAGTCCACAGTATCAGGGCTTTGGGATCTGGATCAGTCCAAGGAACATATCAATCTACTAGAGCTAAGAGCAGTAGTCCTGGGCCTGGAACATTTCTTAAAGAATGTTCAGGGCAAGATTGTTCTGATTCGTTCAGACAACTCGACAGTAGTGACTTACATAAACCGCCAGGGCGGAACGAAGTCGCCCAGTCTCTGTATGATGACATGGAAACTGCTTTGTTGGTGCCTGGATCATGGGATCACCTTGAAAGCAGTTCATATTCCGGGGAGGTTAAATCTGCTAGCAGACTCATTGAGCCGAAGGATGAGTGTTTTACCCACGGAATGGCAACTAAATCAATGTGTGGCGGATCGTCTGTTCGACCATTGGGGGAAACCCAACATAGATTTGTTCGCAACGAAGAAGAATGCGAAGATGACGACGTACGTCTCTCCGATTCCAGACCCAAGCGCTTTCGCAACAGATGCGTTAGCTATCAGCTGGGAGGGAATGTATGCATACGCATTCCCCCCAGCAATCCTGATTCCAAAGGTGCTTCAGAAAATCAGGCAGCAGGAGTGCCAAGTGCTTCTGATCGCCCCGGATTGGCCAAGCCGATCGTGGTATACGGATCTGCTGGACCTTCTGGTCTGCAATCCGGTTCCGCTGCCTCTGATGGACGACCTTATCTTCCAGGGCAAGGCCCTTCACGACAATCCGTCAATGTTCCGATTGACTGCGTGGATGTTGTCAAGGAATCTAGAATTAAGGAGGGCTTTTCTGAGCAAGCGGCCATGTTTATGGCCAAAGCCAGGAGGGGGTCAACCTCCAGAGCATATAATTATAAAATCAACAGATTTGCAGAGTGGTGCTCAAAAAGATGTATTGATCCAATGGAATCATCTATTCAGGTAGTGGCTGATTTCCTCTGTCACCTATATGATGCCTATAGCCTCAAGCCTAACTCTATTGCTGGTTATAAATCAGCTTTAATGACTGTTATCCCTTGCTTGGCTAATAGGGGGAGTGATGAAGTAAATACATTAAATGTATTAATTAAGGGCATGGGCAATCTAAGACCAAGGAATCCTCCACTGATTCCGTCTTGGAGTTTATCACTGGTGCTCCAGGTACTAGGTGATAAGCCTTTTGAACCACTTAGTTCCATTTCTATGAAAATGTTAACTCTTAAAACTGTATTTTTAATTGCTGCGGCCTCGGCGAGGCGTAGGAGTGAGATTCACGCCTTATCAGCCGAGGTTGACCGTTTTGTGGTTACAGGGGAAGGCCTTAAGCTTCTACCTAGGATTAATTTCTTGTCTAAAAATCAGTCATTGAAATATCCAGGTCAGCCTATTTTTTTGCCATCTTTAACTAGATGATCCTGGTTCTAAAGTATGGTGTCCCGTCCGGGCGCTGCTCCGGTACAGACAGCGTACTTCGGAGTGGCGTACCGACCTATCAGCTTTATGGTTGTCATATATTGAACCCCATGGTAGGGCGTCTAAGGACACCATTTCTAGGTGGATTGTGGAATGTATTCAATTTTGTCACAAATCCGCCACCGGCCGACAGGTTGACGTGGCCAAGGCTCACAGTGTCCGCGGTGTCGTGGCATCCACTGCCCTGTTTAGTGGGGTCCCTGTGGATGATATTATGTCAGTGGCTCAGTGGCACTGTGAGTCAAGTTTTACAGACCATTACCTCCGTGACACCTCTAACCCTCTCGCCTTGTCGATTTTGAAACAATAACCGCTTTATGTTTGTGAAGAGTGCTTCCGCATTGCTTATATACTTCGCCATTCAGCGACGGTGACAACCACTTGTCGGGACTGTATCATGCTTCTCTTCTGCAATCGTGATGACAGCTTCCTAGTACAACAAGGTCAGTCTTGTTCATGTGTTGTTCATTGTTTTGTATTGTCACGTTACCCAGTGTTATTAATATGGTGATGGTTTATGTGGGTTGTGGTTCTTTAGAGAGAGTATACGAAAATGGAGCCTTTTCGTCTCTGTCCTATAGTACTTGGCACTAGTACGAAGAGAGCGTGTAGGACATTGAGGTCATTTAATCTTCCTCCCAAGGGTGGGGGGGGGAGCGCATATGACAAATCGGTCATCTCTCAGGCATCGGTTGTGTTATCCGATGGTTTATCAAATCCTGACTGTGTTTTCACACAGTTTCAGACGTCATAAGTGCCTTAAACGCTTGAAAGCGTATAGGGAAGAGCTGGTCTTTTGACCTCGCCTCCCTCCCGCCAGATTCACTTTCGAATTCTGGCAATATCAAAAGTATTAGGGAGGTAAGTATACTCTTGATGTGAAATAAACGAAATCTAGGATTTCTTTTTTCACGAGAGAGTTGATACTTACCTCCCTAGATACGGACCCGGCCTCTCCGCCCCACAGAGGCTCGGTCTTCAGGCTCTTGGTAGTTGCATGTGTTAGCCAATAAATGAGCCAGAGGAAGTAGTAGTCGGCGCATGCGCGGTGGTGGGGCGAGCATCCGCCGGACTACCTCTGACTCCCTGCCCAGTAGGGGCACCTAACTGTTTTTAATCTGAGTGTTTTATTGAGTGAAAGCCGATATTTAGCAATATCAAAAGTATTAGGGAGGTAAGTATCAACTCTCTCGTGAAAAAAGAAATCCTAGATTTCGTTTAAGCCATCATATCAGCCAAAAACGGCTTCGGCAGTGGTCTTGAGAAATGTCCATTTGCAGACCAAATGAAGACTATTTTTGAAAATTTTACCATTGGAATGACGAACTCTTTAACGAGCCAGTCATTCCAGTGGTATATTTTCAAAAATAGTCTTGGTGCGCAAATAGACATTTTCTATGAGAAAATTGAACTTTTCTTAAATTCAATGGTTAAATGGTTAATTAATGTGCAATTGGAGTTTTATTTCCACCATCCATTGACATATGACAGCTTTTATTACCATAATAGATAAAAACTAAATTAACAGGTTAACCTTTTCCCTGCAACTGCTGCCTAAATATTTAAGATAAGGTTATGTGTACTCTTATTCTTCTTCTTTTCGTTCGCTGATCATACCGCCAGTCCTGTAAGTGACTATCGACATGATAATAAGCGTTAAGTGCGTGGATCCATGGTTTATTAGAGTGCGCCGTGCAGCCTGGAACCTCTGTCTTCAGTACTCGAGGTTTCTGTCAGGGTTACCTCACCCTTACCTCCTTTAGTCGCCTCTTACGACACGCAGAGGATACGGAAGGTGTATTCTAAGCCCCACCTACAGGGCAAATTAATAAAGATCAGTTGAAATGCCAATGTTCCAGGTGAGCGATACAGGCCCCTTGGGCCTCTTGTTTTCATTGTTATTTTTCAAAAACATGGGGTTTGCCCCAACTTGGTATGATTGGGAGGGGCAGCTAAATTAGGATAAATACGGTATCTTGAAAATAATTTGATGCACCAAGAAGTTAAATCATTCTCAAAATATTTAGTATGTTTTATATTTATATTTCTCCCGAAGGCAGAAAATGATTCTGCAGTAGCAGGGTTCATAGTGATCCTTGAAACTGCTCAAAGTGTTTACATTCAGAATTAATTTTTGAGTGTTTAAAGTGCTTGGTTTTTGAAAATTGTGTTTAAAATGGTTAAATTTGAGCAAAAGTCTGTGAAAACATATTTTCAGGAAACTTCTTACGTGTACTTGTCACGATCCGTAATAAAAAATCAGTCAGGAAAAATGTTTTCAAAATTTACATGTAATAACAAAACATACATTCAATATCTAAAAACACATTATTCGCACACACTTCTTGTCGATTTTCACACACTCTTCATACACAAATCACACAATTCACACACAAATCCACATACAAATCAAGCAGAATTCACACATAAATTATACACAGTTCACATACAAATCATATACAATTCACACCATTAATATTGTGGCCGCGGAGCCGCCGTTCGTCACTTGTCCCCACGCTCTGACTGTGGGCCGGGTATCTGGTCATCACGAAAGTCCACAAATCCCTTGAATTCCGGGTCAGCCAGTCAATGATCCAGCGCGGCCTGCTCAGCAAGTCAGAGATTCTCCAAAGCTAGTTCCTCGTAGTTCGCGGTCATTCTTGGGGCTTACTATGCCGTCCCATGGGCAATCCATTCGGGGATCCCCCACAAATATTTGCTTACTGGGGAGGCGCGGGTCCGGTCGGGCATTCCCGACATGGCTTTGAGTAGTTGGACCACCCTTAAAAGGGGACGCACCTGGCTCTTACTCGCCATTGTCCATTCTCGTACCGGAGAGAGGAGCTGCAATCGTCGTGGTGCCAGTAAGTGGTGCTATTGCCGAGACTGGTACAGTTTTGTTGGTTGTCGATGCAGAAGTTGATACTGGTGCATGAGGCAGGAGCCGGTACTGCTGCAAGGGTGGAGTTGGTTGCTGTTGCCAGTTTTTAGATGTAATCCTCCCTGTTCAGTGGGTCGTTTCCGCGAAAGGTGTCGGTTGGGTTATCCGTGGGAGTTAAGTGTGTTTGCAGATGGCGGTTGCAATATATTGTGTGCCTGACGTATGTATAAAGGTGGAAAGTGCTGCAGGTGTCACTTTTACTACAGGTGTTTTTTATCTTCCCTACCTGCCTCTAGGTTAAGCGATTCTCTCTCAAGGCGCTAATGTGAAAGGAGCAGGAATGGGGGAGAGAGAGAGGTCGCGAGGGGGTTTAATCGAGCTTATAGATATTTTCAGCCGGCAGAAAGTGCGCAGGCGAGGCCTCGAGAGGAGAAATTTGCATTCTCATCGTCAGATATAATGTCACTCTTACTATGATTATCGTTCTGGAGGTGGTAGGGCCTGTTCGAGCGGTACGTAGGTGTGTCTCGGGCCCTAGTTTAACGGAGCCAGGAAAGAGTGGGGTACCTAGGCTCAAAGGAAAGACAGCAGAAATTCTGCCAGCAGTCGATTTGTTACTAGCGGTCGCTGTCGTTCTTTCGTCTATATGGTGTTAATCAGTCGTGAATGTCGTTGGTTCTAATTTCCTAAGTCAGCTAACTAGCGCTTAATGCAGAAATGGGTCTTACGCTTCTACCTTAATGTGCAATCAAAAGATGTCTTCACTTGATGTTTAGTGGACACTGCCTGGTTGATGTCATGTTCTCTGCAGTCATCCTGAGGCGGTCCTTTTGTTTGTACCTAACTTAATGTTGGGGATCCCGCACAGGGCGGTAGTTTTAAAGTGAAGTGTTTTGCGATTATGGCCTTTAAAGGTTAATGGTTAGTTTATTCAAGATCCTTGCTAAATCGAGCGAATCTTCTGTTCAGAACAGAAGACTGCCTTGCGCGGTGTCAAAAAAGACTTGACGGAGTCCAAGGACAACCGTACTGAGTTTCAGATGCCACTTCCGACTCGTATAACTAAGAGGAAAGAGTTTGAGGAATCTCTTTCGAGTCTAGGTACCGCAGCAGCCTAATGCGACAGCTGTCTGAGAATGGTGCGGTTGACTCAAAAACTATTACGGATGACCCAACGGTTATCTGCAAATCGACTGAGGAGATCGTGGTGCAGTGGAGTTTCTTTTAGGGTGCGCTAAAAGTGCGCTAGTGGCTGTTGCAATATTCAGCGTCTTCTCTAATGGGACAGAAAAGAACGAGGGAGGGTGTCATTTGACATGCAAAAAGCTAAGCATGTGAAAAAGCCCAAAGAAAACACGGAGAAACAGCACTCAAGAAAGAGCGGAAAAAGGCGAGCTGAGGAATGCGGCGAACCAGATGCTCAGCTTTCCGTAATCTATGAATTGTCTGCTACTCAAAGAGGTTCTAGGCCTGCTTGAACGGACTCTGAACACAGTCTCTGTGACACACAGCGGTTGTCGCTGTCCTAGGCGGGAGCTACGGGTAGGGCGGTTAAAACTCCGCCGGCGACTTCATTTTTGAGGAAGTTCCAAGTGAGATGTGGTGGGCCTAACTTTGAAAGATGCCCTGTAGTGGAAATATGCATCGTCGATCGCAGCGCTATTGTATTTTTTCATGCTTTGCAAAGCGCTGAGGATGCCACCTGAAAATTTGGCAACTATGGCGGATGTCTTACTTGATATCAGAGCGGCACCGCATACGACGCTAATATATGTCTTCACATTAAGCGGAGCACGCGATCATCGTCTGAATATAGAGGCTAAGACAGGTGATCTCTTCAGATAATTTCGGAACAAAAATAGGTTGCAATAAAAGGAAATTGAGACTTCACTTGATGTAAAAGACCGGGTGGAAATAACAAAATCTGCAAGGAATAAAAACTGCAGATGTTAGTGCATTTAAGATTTAACACAGTTCACAAGGTTCGAGTAGAAGTTCGTCACAGTCTTTTACAAACACGGGGTCTAGGTTTTGCTATTGCAGACAATGCTGTCTTTAAAGAAGCCTTGGTAGATATATTCCAAGGCGCAATGTCATTCTACTTCGAATAATACTTACCAGATGTACTATTATGATAATGTCTATCATCTAGTCTAGCTCAAAATAAACAATTAAAACTCCGCACTCTCCATGGTCCTGCCCATACTGTGTCTGTGAATTACCATAGCCTCCAGGTACCGAGTCAATTCCCAACAACAGACAGATTCGCCTATTTTGCTCGACTTTACAGTCACGTTTTTCTGAGTCATAATTTAGCTTGAATTTCTGCGTCTTGAGGATTCTATGTACGATTTGATCGCTGACTTTATAGAAGGGAAAGGAAAATCATCACAGGGGCCGGTTGTATCAATCTAGAATTAATACATTCATGCTGTAATGACTCTTTGAAATTTCCTTAAATTGTCAGTGTTTTAAAATAGTAGCCATTGTTGGAGTCACTCTTACCCGTTAACATTTTAATCTTATCTGGGTACTCGGTTAATTTCTCTTGCGACTCGGTTCCTTCCAAGATGGATGCGCCCATAGCCAAGATGGTGGTGCCCATGTTTAGGTTTTTGTTTTGGCTTGGCATGTCTATGCAATCAGTTTTAAGCCGGTCATTAGCTCTCGCTTCACTGTCTATGGTGTTTGTAGCGATCGGTCATATTTTCTTGGCTATTTTAACGTTAGTTAAGTACCAAGTCGTGTTTATAAAATTTTCACTCTAAAAATTTTCAAAATTTTCCTGCCTAAAACTTGATTATCATTAATTCAAGAGATGGTTAATGTTTTTAATAATTTTAAAGTTAAACAATCAAGTAAAGTGTGCATGTTGCTCGTCATCATATTATCATGTGCAGCATTTTAATTCCTATTCTGTGTTCGCAGAAAGTGAAGGGGCAAGGCAAGGCCCCGCCTGATACGCTTTGCTCGCGCTGTAACCGTTTCATGAAGTTCTCGGGACATCATTGTGTTGCCTGCGCAAAGTACAAAGTTGGAAGCCCTTGCGATGTATGCGTGAAGTGGTCATCGGAGGTTGTGGCGGAATTTGAACGCGATCGGCGTGTGCGTTTGGAGAGAATCGCGAAGGACAAGGCGGCCAAAGTGGATCAGGCGTCAGTCAAAGGTCTGAAAGAGCGCCTGAATGAGTGGATGGACTCGGCCTTGGGTGTTTGGGTGGCCCAATTCAAGGCGATGGTTGAGTCCTTTCAGTCCACACTCCCATTGATGCAGGCTGGTGCTGGATTACCTATGGGTGGTCCGGCTAGTTCTGTGGAGGGACATGCGCTTGTCCTTCCTCTTGCTTTGGCTCAAGAGGCAACGGCGGAGGAAGAAAATATTCTCCTGATGGAAGACTCTGGCATGCCGGAGCTTACACAGGTGACAGAATCTGGTACCTCCCATGGATCACCCACAGGTTTTGTACGGGTTTGTCAACTGGGTGGAGATGTCGACGTTCCGTCGGGCATTTTTTACCCGGATTTCACTCAGACTCTGGACTGCCGTCAGAGCTGTGTTGTACAGCTCCCGTCGGTGTCGCGAAAGCCGTTATGATGGCTCCTCTCGGAGTCACATCTCCTGCCGTAGTAGCGGCCGTAGTCCCAGCTCCCGTGCTGGAGCTGATGGACTGAGGTGATTCCGTATCTGGTGATTTGCTAGATACTGGAGCCGCAAGTAGTCGAGCCACAGACCCGCTTCGAGTGGGAGGTTTGGTCCATAACTCACAGCATGGATCGTCGGCGGCCTTTTCATCCAAGGGTGAGAAGGAAAATGAGAATGGTAGCCCATTGATGGACTAATCATTTTTTGCACCGAAAGGTGGTCGTGACTTACCATCTGGTTCAGCCGGAGTATTCTTTGCCCAAGGCCCCTAAAGGGATAAGAAGTAGGGTCCACTTTCCAGAGCTGGCCTACCATCAGTATGCTCGTGTGCCTCGGCTTTCAGTCGGGGAAAGAGAAGCACTAAATAGGCCGTTAGCCAGGAAAGGGTTCCCAGGTTAATAAGGATCCCTTCAATGAGTTAACTCTCATTGCGGTTGCGGTGAGAGCGGTTATGGCTGCTCTCTCGCACGGATGCACCATCCTGTAAGGTATGCTGACCTGTGCGGCGGAAGGTGGGGAAGTGCCAGAGGCTGCTTCCAGAGTTGTCCGGGATGCCATGCGCTTGGCGCAAGATTGCCTAGCCAGGTTCTCGATTGTGTAGAAACAGGACCGGAGATGAAGGCTACGTTATCTTCCGTGCCCTTCATTGGTCCGGGCTTGTTTGGCGGCTCTGTATGGACTCCCATTCCAAGGGAATCCAATCGTCTAGATGGCATCTGCTCAGAAATCATAGATCTTCAGAAGAAGAATGCGATTCATTTAGTCCGCAATCAGTCCTCCCTGGGCTTCTATTCGATAGGTTTACGGATCTGCTGGACCTTCTGGTCTGCAATCCAATCTCTGCCAGACAGAAGGGATTTAATCTCTCAGAACAAAGGTGTGTATCTCCACGACAGACCTTAAATGTTCCAATTGACTGCATAGATGTTATCAAGCAGCGAGCAATTGAGAGTGGCTTTTCTGAGCAAGCAGCAAAATTTGTCGCCTCAGCCAGAAGAGGGTCAGCCACCAAAACATATAATTATAGAATCAACAAATTTGCAGAGTGGTGTAAGAGAAGAGATATTAATCCCATTTCTGCATCTATTCAACACGTGGCAGATTTTATCTGTCATTTGTATGAGGTTGACAAACTTGTACCTTCAACCCTAGCAGCATATAAGTCTGCATTAGCTTCAGTTGTTCCCAGTCTGTCCACTGTAGGAGTGGAGAATGACACTTTAAATGAAGTTATTAAAGGAATGAGCAAACATGTGACCTAGACAGCCAATTCCTATCCCAGCATGGAATCTATCTCTTGTTCTACAGGTTTTAGGGCATGCTCCCTTTGAACCAATTATATCTATAGATATTAAACTGTTAACTATTAAGTCAGTTTTCTTGGTTGCAGCAGCATCGGCGAGAAGGAGAAGCGAAATACATGCACTTTCTGCCAAACAAGACCGTTTTGTCGTTACGGGTAATGGTTTAAGACTATTACCACGTCTTTGTTTCCTGGCAAAGGATCAGTCACTTAAATATCCAGGACAGTCGATCAATTTGCCAAGTTTAATTAGGCATGACCCAAACTCTTCTGCTTATTGTCCTGTCAGATGTCTGAAAATGTATAAGAAATTTACTGAGGAGTTGAGAGATGACCCGAAATCTCTGTGGTTATGTCTCAAAGCTCCACATCTTCATGCCTCGAAAGATACCATTTCTCGATGGATAGTCGATGCTATTCAGATGTCGCATAAAATCGCTACAGGAAAGCAGATTGATCGTGCGACCACCCATCAAGTCGGAACACTAGCAGCAGCATCGGCCCTTTATAAGGATGTCTCTTTAGAGGAGGTGATGTCTGTAGCGCAATGGCATGCTGAGTCGTCATTCACTGATTTCTACCTTCGCGATATCGCCAGCACACTTAATCCGGTAGCCGTCGCCAATTTGTCGAATCTTAACTAAATCCACGTCTGACTATTATTTACGCATACATCATAGGGTTCTTCCATATGCACTGAGCAATGGTGATTCACATGATCTGTGAATGACTGTAGATTGGGCGGAGCTCCTGTGATGATCAAGAAAGACCAAGCACTCAGAAAATGGTGAGTGTCTTCTTAATTTAAGTGACTAATATTAATTTACTTAGAGTTGAATTCCCAGACTGATTACGTAAAAAGTCTGGTTCAAGACTATCTTATTCATTGCAACAGACATTAGACTCATTCAAATTTGAAAATCTAATCGATATACTGATAGCTTTTTCAAAATTAGAAGTTGTAGTAGCGTCTTTGCACTCTCCTGGACTGCCCTAGCAGAGACTTGGGGCTGACATGGGTCTGGTGGGTGTTGCTCCCCTTTGACAGCCCTCTGGAATTTGTGCGGACAAATGAGGTGTGGGGTGGTGGGAGCCGGGTCTAGACCATGGAAGTTTAGAACTATGAGTTAGATGGTGGAACATAAAGCATATGCTGGGGTTCTAGTCTCTTCACAACCTTCTCTGTCAGATGGTAGATGAGAGCTGTTTCGAGCCTCACCTCCCACCGGAGTTTCTTGGCTGTCGACATCCGGAGTTTATCATAATAGTACATCTGGTAAGTATTATTCGTAGTAGAATAAAAAAAACATCCGCTTTTGTTTCTCCGAGAATTGTTAATACTTACTAGATGTACTATGGCCCGTCTCAGCCGCCCCGCTTAGCTGAGGCTGAGCTGCTTTCGCTGTTTGTCAAGACAAATATAAGACGAATTTGACTGTTGATGGGAATTGACTCGGTACCTGGAAGCTATGGTAATTCCCGGACACAGTATGAGCATGACCATGGAGAGTGCAGAGTTTTAATTGTTTATTTTGAGCTAGACTAGATAATAGACATTATCATAATAGTACATCTGGTAAGTATTAACAGTTCTCGTAGAAACAAAAGCGATGCTTTTTTGATGCAGTGACTTAGTCCTCGGCGATGAGAGATCACAATGCCGCGAAAATGACCACAGAATCCCTGGAGTACTAGTTTGTATAGTTCCTTGGAACAGGAGTAGAAGAATCGTTCACTGCCGCGAAGTTCACAGAATTTCAGAGGCAGAAGGCAGTGCTGCACAAGTTTCGAGTGCCAGCGTAACCGTTTTAGTTCGAGCGGTAAAAGTGTAGTTCCGCGGGATGTTCCGTCAAAAGTTCTTCAAACAGGAGGCAGAACTTCATTGGAGACGAGTACCAAGCTTAAAGTTTGTTCCTCCGTGAGAGGCAAACAGTGAAAGAGATCCAGAAGCGGTCAAAAGATTTTGCGGAAAGTGGACGTATGCGGGTTTATCCGTGAAGGCCACCCAGTTTCTGCTTTTCCCGCAGCAACCGGAAGCATGAAGTTATGAGCACAAACTTAGTGGCACAAGGAGAAGTGAAGAGTTCACAGAGGAGATGGCGGACCAATCTAGGATGTTGATTTGGCCGCTGAACAGCGGCCATCCAAAAAAGGAAGACGATCGAGCGCTGTCGGCTGTGTAGATGTCAATCTCGGCGAGCAGTGTGTGGAATTTTCCATAGTGCGGTCTCATTGGCGGTACCACAGTGGTGCGGAGCAAGAAGACCGTCGAAAGGAATCATTGGTGAACCATCAGCGCTAAATCTAGAGAAATTGGTCGTCTTTTTGTGGGGTTTTCAAGCAGAATCGTATATATATATATCTTTTATATAGACTGGCTCTGTATCTCATTATATGTTGACGAATGGTCAGCGTGTCACAAGCGCCCTTAGCCAATCAGAAGTCAGTGGCGTGAGAGATTGAGCTTCAGAAGCATATAAGCGAGAGAGGCTAGCCGAGCAATGGCGTGGCCAAGTTCATGCTTCTTAAGAAAATAGGTTGTGCTCTAGCGTAAATCTCTTGATTATCTTTTCTAAACTATTCTTACAAATGCGATTTTCAAGAAGTGGTCATCTTTATCTTTCTAACAATACCAAACACTTTTGCTGGCATTGTGATCATCAACCACTATTTGAGGTGAAAGTCGTGCAAAGATAATATGTACAACCCAAAGAGGTCTAACCAGTCAATGGCATCACGCGAATGTAGCCATGTCTTGCCTTATGAGAAAACCTGTTTACTATGAGGGTATTCCCAGTAGATTGGCGCATGTGCAGAAGTAAATCATCCCTTTGACCTTTTCCTGATTGCTCGTTCGTATTGCCACCTATAGTATAGTCCGACAGGTGGCATTTACTGATTCCGGGTTGGTTAAACCATTGGTTAAGCCTTTGCATTACCCGACCACATTATCATTCCTATTACATGCACAAATATAACACATAAATTTAAACAAGCTTACTGGTGCTATAAATATGCACTATAGCAACGATCTTAACATTCCTTAATTAAATGGTAGTAAATGCATTAACATACGACATTAAACATGTCAGTGAGTTGTTGTTGATTGACTATCAAACAATACTTGAAACTGATGAGATAATGCACACAAACTGTGTCATGTTACGCTGGTTCTACTGTAAAACTCTAACTGTTCTTAGGCCTACTGTTACTGTTTCTAAACAATACGGTTTCACTGGTTAAATATTAAAAGATTTGTGAGGGGAAGTGATGATATGCTTTGACTGTGAAACTGGAGGGGAATGAGAGTTAATGATGATGACGAGATGAAGATGACTGCATTACACACAGGTGAATGTTACTGACACTGATGACAATGATTTGTCGATTAGGAGGACGGTGATAACGACGATGATGATGGCTGCACAACTCACAGGAGATTGGATTGATGATGATGACGACAATGTTAATGAAGACAGTGACAAAGATGACTGCACAACTCGCAGGTGATAATCACCCTTGGCATACACATGACGCAGTACAAGGTTGGGTCTACTGATGCACTCAAACCATACATAAGTTGACTACAAGAATCAACTGGATACTGTGAGAGTGTGCTTCTCACTACAACAGCCTGTCCGGACCCAGACTGGAGAGCCGTTCAAAATTCAGTCGGGTAAATGGATGGTATATCACAAACATTTAGACACTACTCCTGGTGTACTTTCAAAGAACTGACAATCTCTATCAAGTGATCTTGCACATCACTTTCAGTTCACTCCCAAACTAGTCACTCATACCGAGCGCCTTTCTTGCGATAAAGACACTCACAGTTATTCCAAGCGCCAACACTCCTTACACACACCTAGTTATTTACATCTAAAATTGTAGCATAATTTTAAGAAATCACTCCTAACATTTTGTTTGTAATTTGGAATACAGTACTTTTAAACCCTTAAATGGTGAAGATAAATATGACAAGAAATTTAAATTTCCTCCTTTGTGAAATTCAATTTGCAGGCCAAGAGCATAGGCACTTTTAGCGTGACGTCGTACCCTCTCCTATTTATATATAAGACTAAAGGTTTGCATCAGTTGCGATTGACGTTTTGACGATACTACGATTCCTCTGGACTGACATAAAACCACGGGAGTTTATTTACTAAATAATATGTTGTGCTTAAAGCGGATACATATTTCTATCTGACACTGTATAGCATTTGGACAAAACCGCATCAAGAATTTCATAATATACGAAAACATTTAGGTGTATACAACGACACTCCCCGTCAAACTAATATACGTAACAAAATGTGACATTTATAAAGTATTCAATACTACCTTAATTTCATATGAGATGCACATCAATTTGTATAAATAAGTTGTGAATTATTTCAATAAACCGACAATTCGCCGCTTTTGGTTGATATAAATGTTAGTAAGACTACCTTCGCGTCAATTCAACAGAACCCATCCATTTCGTTGCGCAATATTTACAAATTTCAAAATGGTCAAGTTCGTTAGAGCAGTTATCCGGTTCCATTTCGTGGAATCGAGTCCCTAGTTACAAATATCAATGTTAAAATATCCAGTCAATTCGTCCTATATACAACTCGTCCCAAATACCAAAATTATCAGAGAAGCCTGAACGAGAAAGAAAATCCGGAAAGTGACAACCAAAAACCTCCCACAAATATAGCTAATAAAAGTTCTGTTTTGAAAAACTCCTGTTGAAACACAATATTACTGGATATAGATTTGTAATCATTCATTTATATTGCAAGCTACAAACGATCGCGTTTAAACGGGTAGCAAATATGCTATTTCTCAATTACCCAACTCCAAGATTCGCTGTTGTTTATCAAAACCCTGGAGTCGGTAAAATGTATAAGTTCTACGTGAAATGATATCGCATTTCTGCCAAGTATTTGATATATTGTGTAATTATAGGCGTGCTGTTGACCTAAATTTATGCACCGTTTGGAAGATGCATGTATCCACTTGAGGTTCAGTATATTATTTAGTTGATACATATCCATGCTTTTTCGTGATAAGCCGATGATTACACCCTATACTAATCATCCTTTCGCACCTTTCTGTATATATATATATATATATACATAGAGCGTAGCATACAAGTACGACGTCACGCTGAAGGTGCCTATGGCCAAGAGTAAGAAGACTGAAGATTTGCCATTGGAATGACGAGTTCTCCTTCGATCAATACTTAACCATTACCGGTACATTACTTATTGATAAACAGCACCCTCAGTTGCCCTAAGAATCTTCAGATTTAGAAAGCTCTAACCGGCTCCTGGAACCGGGTACCCGCACCCAACAAACAGGTACCCGCCACCAGAGAGTGATATACTGTTGTTTGCATAGCAACAAGAACAATATGCCTTTTTGCTCAGAGATATTTCTAAGTGTTTTCTGTGGGTATTTACTGTGCTTTCTGTGCCTTTTCTTCCTGGAATATAAATGGATTATAATGGAGAATGCCACCGACACTCGGGTCGTATATTTCTATTATTTATCCTATGTCTTAAATTCTGTGTGTGTTGTATGTCCCATTTTCTGACCCCAGAACTGGGACATGGTGTAACGACATATGCCAGATATGATCGCCTCCTTTAAGCCCCAATGGTGATCAGGCAGTAATATGAAATATTTCAGGCGTCGTCTCGGTTTTCTAACACTAAAATCGGCTTACGTCATTCAACCATGTGGGTCGAGCGGGTGACGTCACACCCTTTTACGGCACAAATTATTTTGGTGAAGGAATTGTTTCGTTAATTCGCACATCTTATTCTTGGTAGCTGCGTGCGTTTAGTACCAGAAACTTATAAATTATGTCAAGTTTTGCGTGTATTACTGATCTGTTTGCATTGATCGGTTATGTCAAAATTTTTGCCTACATGTGTGTTCTGCGGCTCTACCGTGTTCTACTGCAGTAGTGTTAATTTATTATATTGTACCTTCTCGTATCGTTTGTCATTCGTTTGTGTAGTATAATTTCAAAATTGATTCTTAAATATACCACGAATGTATCCGATACAGTTCCTGGTTCCATTTTATACATCCTGCAGGATCAATTTATGGGAGTATTGGCCTGTTTACGTTCTTATCGCCAGCTTACTCGATCTTGGTTGTAACGTTTTCGTGTGTTGGGTGCTAGAGGGTTAACTTATAATTTATTGTCAAACTATTTGAAAATTATGTCTTTCATCCATTCTATGTCATTCCGCTTGCTTATTGAGGCCTTGTGCTTGTTTTACAGGTCAAGCCTACTCCGCGTTCTTGTACTGAATGTCACAAATTCATTAGAGCCATGTTCAAGGACCATGTCTGCTTCAGGTGTTTGAAGTGTAATGTCGATGACCGTTGCAAAATTTGTACAGTGTGGCCCGTCGAACAGGTAGTTAAGTTCCTTGCCCGGGCACCCGTCCAGTGCTGGTTGGTTTACCATCATCCGACACGGTGACGGGTGTTGTTGGACAGTCGTGGTATACACCTATCTCACCTGGTCCGGCTGCTACACACGGTGTGCCATTGGCTCCCGTGTATGACCATGGTTCTGGAACCGTCATGGCTCAGCACGGTTTTCCATGCAGGCCTACTCCATGGAACAGCTTGTTTCATGGGGTGGCGGCGGAACCGCATGGTACTAGTGTTGTTGGCTATCCAGCAGTGGCTCCTTGCCGGGAGGCCGCTGCTGGTAGACCCGTAAGCATATCAACGGGTGATGTGTTTACGGGGGTGTCTTCTTTGGAGGTGGACTGGTCCGATGCTCTGGCTTGGCTAGACAGGGTGGACCCGTCCATGGTCTCAACAACATCTGAGGAAGACATGCCCCTTCCGTTGGTTGCATCCATATGGATGGGGGTCTTGGCCACGGCTCGGATCCAGTCTATAGAACTGGATCCCAAGTTCAAGGAGTTGTTAGAAGTGATCTAAGCAAAACAATTTTCCGTGAAGAGCCAGCTCCCTGCAGACTCTAGGGAGGTGCGGGCAAGATGCTCTATCCCCAGAGGGGTGGGGTGGTAATATGAGTGATACGCTGCGGTCCCAATGGTTATTGAGGATGACCATTGGGTTCTTGGTGTTCAAAGTGATGGAGTGGGTGGCCCCGTTCAGGCACCTGTGGACAAGAGTCAAGCGCATTCAGAGGAAGTCCCATCCCTGTGCGATGAGGGTGTGAGGGCAGCGATGAACGCTGTCAACCACTCGTATCGCTTGCTTCAGTCGGTGTGGGCTGAAGCTGGGGCAAGCCATCCTGTGCCACCTGCAGTGTTTTCATGCATTAACGACGGCCTTGTGCTGTCGATAGACGCACTGGCAAGGGTGTCGGCACGAGTAACCCAGTCCAGGAGGCATATGGCCCTTTTGGCTTTGGCTGTCAGGGAGCATTCACTTGGAATGCCCCTGAATGGTCCTAGCATCTTTGCTGGCCTAGCGCGGGCCATCGTAGAGGAGACGGCGAACATCGCGCAGTCAGCGAGCAGTTAACATGCAGCTAGAGCTGGTGTGTCAAGAGCATGCACTAGGGGCTGCATTGAAACCGTTAGTCGCCCAGCCTTCCTCCAAGAAACAAAGGAAGCATAAGAGCAAGCCGAAAGCCAAGCCAGCTTCTAATGCTCTTGCTGGGCCTTCTCAGCCTCCCATTCGGCTGTGGAGGCTGCTGCCCACCCTAGTGGTGGCCCTGATTGCCCGAGAGGCGGTAAGGGAAAGGGCAAGGGGGAATCCTCCAAGGGCGAAAAGAAGGGAGAAGATCATACCTAAGGGTATGGTAGCTCCCTTCACATCCATCTGGACTGTGCCTGTGCGACATGAACAGCGGTACCAGTCAAGTCGAGACCAAAATGGTTCTCTCTCGTTATGAGGTGGTGGGGGGGGGGGGGGGGTTGGAGCAGATCGCCAGCCAGACACCCGCCTTAGGCGTCAATGCACCTATAGTGGGTGGAAGGCTCATTCATTTCGTCGAGGCTAGGCGAAGTGTGACGTCAGACAGTCTGGTCCTGGGATGGGTATCTCAGGGATACATGCCAGAGTGGTGGGATTTCCCACCACAAAATCTGTCTTTGGCACCTGTCTGGACTCCCATGCCAAAGTCATTCAAAACGAAGTGTCAGTCTTGCTTCTGAAGGGAGCAATAAACCAGCAAACCAGAACACCTTGGGCTTCTATTCAAATATGTTCCTTGTCCACAAGAGCACAGAGGGGTGTGTATGTGTGTGTGTGTGTGCGTGCGTGCGTGCGTGCGTGCGTGCGTGCGTGCGCGAGTGTATGGTGCGTGCATCTGTGTTGTGTTGTGGAGACCCGTACTCAATCTCAGGCCATTGAATTGGTTTATCCATACGCCTCGGTTCAAGATGGAAACTGAGGACGGTAATAGCAGGATTGAGGAAAGGAATGTGGTGTGTCAATTGATCTGAATGATGCATAGTACCACATTCCAATGAACAGGGGTTGTCACAGGTTTCTGAGATTCACGTTTCAGAACCGTGTTTGGGAGTTTGTAGTCCTCCCATTCGGCCTGTCGACGGCTCTAAGGGTTTTTCACCAGAGTGGTCCTAGCGGTGACAGCGTTTCTTAGAGGAGAGAACGTGGCGCTTCACACCTACAGGCAATTGGCTTATCAAGGTGGACACGCCAGCCAGGTTAGAAGTGGATACTTCTCTGACTCTGAAGTTGCTTTCAGATCTAGGCTGGATAGTCAACAAGGAGAAATCCGAGTTGACACCCACTGAACACTTCGTTTATTTGGGGATGCAATTCGATCTCAAGGAAGGCAGGGTTTACCCATCAGAGCCCGCGGTGACAGCGTTTCTTAGAGGAGAGAACGTGGCGCTTCACACCTACAGGCAATTGGCTTATCAAGGTGGACACGCCAGCCAGGTTAGAAGTGGATACTTCTCTGACTCTGAAGTTGCTTTCAGATCTAGGCTGGATAGTCAACAAGGAGAAATCCGAGTTGACACCCACTGAACACTTCGTTTATTTGGGGATGCAATTCGATCTCAAGGAAGGCAGGGTTTACCCATCAGAGCCCAGAGTGGAGTCTGATACAGTAGCCATCCACAAGAGCTTTCGATTGGGAAACCACAATCATGTGAGGTGGTTTCTTCAGATGCTGGGCATGATGGTCTCGATGGAGCATGTAATTCCGTACACTGCTGTGATGCGAAGACCTATCCAGTTGTATCTGATGGCTTTGTGGAAACAGAGAACAGAACCCCTGTCAAAACGGGTACCAGTTTTAGAGCCAATAATGTCGCATCTTGTATGGTGGAAGAAGCCTCAGAATCGCCTAGTAGGAGTTTCGCTTCACCTACCCTACCCCCAGCTGTCCGTGTACATGGATGCATCGCTGGAGGGGTGAGGGCCTGCCTGGGAAAACATCAGGTTTCGGGCACATGGACTTTCCTAGAGTCAGCTGCATATCAGTCTGTTAGAAATGATAGCAGTGGAACTGGTACTGGTGAGATTTCTTCCAGAGGTCAGGGGCAAGGTGATATTGATACGGTTGTACAATTCGACAGTAGTATCATACATAAATCACCAAGGAGGGACCAAGTCTCCCACACCGTGTATGAAGGTGTGGCACTTGATTCAATGGTGCAGGAATTACTCAGTTGTTTTGAAAGAAGCTCACATTCTGGCGGATGCTTTGTCTTGCAGACAGAGGATTCTGCCAACAGAATGGTCCCTCAACCCTCCAGTTCTACGAAGGATCTTCGAGCATTGGGGCAAACCCAACGTGGACTTGTTCGCCACAAAGGAAAATGCTCAAATCATGACTTATGTCTCGCCGATTCCAGATCCAAATGCTGTAGATACAGACGATAAGCTGGAGATGGATGCACGCGTACTCGTATCTACCCACCATCCTTCTACCGAAGGTCTTGGTGAAGATCAGGGAGAAGCTGTGCCTGGTCCTGCTAATAGCACCATTCTGGCCCAGCAGAGCGTGGGTCACGGATCTTCTGGATCTGCTGGTGGACAATCCAGTGCAGCGGCCCGAGATTCCGAACATAATCTCCCAGGCCAAGGGCCACTACACGAGCGGCCCGAAATGTTCAAATTGACTGCGTGGATGTTATCAAACAACGTTCCACGTCGGAAGACTTCTCAACAGGCTGCAAGGTTCATCACAGCTGCGAGAAGGAGGTCAACCTTCAAGTCATAAAACCACAAGGTTAACAAATTTGCAGAAAGGTATGAAAGAAAGGATATTGATCCCTTTCAATCCACTATTTAGCAAATAGCAGACTCTCTGTGAGCTATTCTTTACAGGATTAGCTCCTGTCACGATTGCTGGATACAAGTCAGCTTTGGCATCAGTTATCCCTTATCTAGCCAGCAGGGATAGTCCAGAGGTGGCCCAGTTGAACGTGATGGTGAACGGAATGAGCAATCTCTGACCGAGACAACTGGTAGTCATTCCAGCCTGGAGTCTATCTTTGGTGCTTAATGTGCTAGCCAAGCACCCTTTCGAACCTTTGGGTTTGGCTAGTCTAAAGCATATAACTCTTAAGGCAGTCTTTCTATTGGCAGCTTCCTCAGCAAGAAGGCGCAGTGAGATCCATGCGCTTTCAGCAGAGAGGGACAGATTTATTGTCTCTAGAGAGGGATTGCGACTGCTGCCAAGAGCAGAATTTATGTCAAAGAATCAATCTTTTAAATATCCTGGCAAACCTATCATTATACCAAAGCTAACTAGATATGATCATGATGTCAGTGCCTGGTGTTCAGTCCGTGCTTTTACCAAGTACATAAAACGGACGGCGTCTCTACGGTCAAATGATAGACATCTGTGGATCTGCCATAAGAAGCAATATGGCGCCGCATTCATGGATTCTATCTCTCGTTGGGTAGTCGAAAACATTCAGACTACCCACGCGAATGCAACTGGGCACCAGATGCAATGTGCTAGGGCTCACGATGTTAGAGGAATAGCCACCTCGACCCCCCTATTCAATGGTGTCCCGTTAGACGATATAATGGATGTTCCTCAATGGCACTGTGAGTCCTCTTTCACGGATTACATTATGAGGGACATGTCAGACTCCTCCAATCCACTCGCTTTAGCTGTTTTGAACCATTAGTCTAGTGGCCACACTGTTCATCTGCTTTTGGTAACTGAAAAAGCAGAAGTAGTGAGGACAGACATGGTCAGGCAAGAGGAGTTTCACCCGAAATGTCAAGTCTGGTCAGAAGTGTGATAGTTGGTGGCATTGTGTCTGGAATCCAAAAGCCATGAGGTAATTCAAGTCAGACTGCTTTTTGTATTATGTTTATATATCATGTTCGTTATCTTATATATTCATGCTCATCCCCAGGCTTATGTGTGTCAAGAGAAATTAACCCTCTTGACATACTCCTTTTTTGGAGAAAGTGGGGTGAGGGTGGGGTGGGGTGGTGATGCGAATGTGATTTGGTCCCAAACTTGTCGGTCCTTTTAGGTCTCTGTGTGACAAGTTTAAGTCTAGATCTTTCTCTAGGGGCAAAAGAGGCTTAGTATGGCTTGCCCCTTCCCACCAGGTTACTGATCAAATCTGGTGTTATCAATAAGTAATGTAATGGTAAGTATTGATCGAACGAGAATGAATAAACTTACCATTACATTACGGACCCTGCCTCCCAGCCCCACAGAGGCAAGCCATGAGTTTGTTCTTTTTTGGTAGCTTTGCAAACAATGTTTCAGGCTCTGGTGGCAGGTACCCATTTGTTGGGGGTGGGTACCCGGTTCCAGGAGCCGGTTAGAGCTTTCTAAATCTGAAGTTTCTTAGGGCATAGCAACTGAGGGTGCTGTTTCTCAATAAGTAATGTAATGGTAAGTATTGTTAGATCTCAGAGAAATGGAAATTGAAATTTCCTTCATTCACTTACTGAGCCAATCATTTCAGTGGTAAAATTTCAAAATAGCATTCTCTTGGCCTGCAGATACTCAGATAGACATTGCTAAAGACCGTTGCAAATGCCAGTTTTGGCTGGCTTGACCATTAGTCTAAAAATATCTGTGAAAACTGTTGAATGTCTGCAAAGATCATAGAAAATGTTTGAAATGTTCTTGAAGCTGTACTTTCTTGGAGACTATGATCCCTGAGTAATCGTGATGGGGTTTCTGGGAGGGAGACCTCAGTTCTCATTATTTATTAAAAACTTTAAATTAACTATTTTTATGCAGAATTCCGTTCTGAAATGTCAGCAGGATGAGCGAGATGATGTTAGTTTCTGTCATGCCTGTCTGTTCTGCAGGAAACAGTTCACTGGAAGCAGGTATACTTGATAGGCTAATAAAGAATACGGTTTTAAATTAAGGGTGGCTGAAAGACTGTATGCCTTAACCCTTTAACCCTCATATCAGCCAAAAATTGCCTCTGCAGTAATCTTGAGAAATGTCCATTGGCAGACCTATTTTTGAAAATTTACCACTGGAATGACTGGCTCGATAACCGAGCTATCATTCCAGTGGTAAATTTTCAAAAAACGTCCTGTCTTTGTCCGCAAATGGGCATTTCGAATGAAAAAATTGAAATTTTCTTTAGCAAATTTAAGCATTAAAGGGTTAAAAAATCGATAGTTCTCTTGGGACCATTTAGCATGTGATAGTCATTATCACAGGTCAGGTTACATGCCTAACACGGTCATGACAAAAGTAGCTGCTGCTCAAACTGAAGTAGACGGTGAGGAACATGATGATACTCACTCAGTGAAAATGTTACTGAACACAACTAACCACTACTTAAAGTCAGAGTAATATGTAAATCTACCAATGCGGATGCCTTTTTGACTAAATCAGCATTACAAGTTCTATGAGCTGGTGGAGTGAAGCAATATGAAATTGCTCATAGCATAGACAAGACCACGCCCTCCACAAATTAAATCATATTTTTTCCCTGGTAGCAAATATTAAATATTAAAATTGTCACATGTTCAGAACTTAATGACCATATAATAATATTTCTGAGTATACTTGATGGTTTCCTTTCTTGGAGAAGTGTCTGGATGATAATATTAGTTTATTGTGTGCAATATCCAGCTGGTAGCCACTTATCAAAGCTGTATGGATAGCAGCAATTGTATTAACATTTACTAACAATGAGCTATTTGTTTTCATAATATTCGTTCTGTAAATCAACATGATAACCTAAGTTTGAGAGAAGGTGCGTTAGGCAAAGATACATTTAATTAACCAATTAACCATCAAATTTGTCTTAGCTATCGAGCCAGTCATTCCAGTTCTAAATTTTCAAAAATAGTCGACGAATCCATGGAATCAGTGCTTAGTAACAAAATAGAGGAAAGAGTAATTGTGATATTGAATATTTTTTCTGTAGTATGGCAATAACTGTCTGACTGCTGAGGTTTTGCAGACAACATTCCAGGCGTTATATCTCTGGACATGCTAAATGTTTTAAAAACAATTTGTCTGAAAGTTGTTGGTGGCTGAGCCACCAACAACTTTCAGTCAAATGGTTTTCAAAATATTCAGCAGGTCAAGAGTTTTTGTTCATTGAAATTATTGTCTGGTGGGTTGCAACAGTGAGTCAATTAATGATATGTCAACACTTGAAGTATATTTGTCTGAAATGTTTGGGTCCAGGGAGATAAATGACGATTCTTGTCTAAGATATCCTTCTCATAGTCTGCAAATTGATGTTTCTCAAGAACACTGCAGAAGCCATTTTAGTCAATCTGGACCATTAAAGAATTCATTATATCCCCTCTTATCTTTGCAGGGCTGAGTTGTTTAACCATATGAATACCGACCACAGCTTCAATGTAGGACAACCGGATAATCTAGGTATGCTCACTGGATACATGTCGCCATTAATGACTAAAATAACAGTTCTGGGATTGGGGTGTGTCCAATCTCACTGAAGGTCTGGGAGCGGGTGTACCACTCTTAATGGTGGATCGTCTGTGGGTCCTCCCCATAAAAAATGTGAACATGAGATGCTCTAAGAGGCTCAGTATTCTTGCCATTTGGCATGAAACCATTGCTTATTCATTGCTGATATCTGTCTTGATTTTCAAGGCATTGCTTCGGACACACACCTCTCACTAGATGCTCCTGTGACTGCTGCTACCTCACTGCTGTCAGTGGTACCAGTGTCAGTTCAGCCAAACATTTGTGCCAAGGATAGCGGGACTATTTCCCGAGAATATCGCGATATCGTCATCGTCTCATTTCCAAATATCGGCAGTTGTATCTTATCCAATAGAGTTTGACCTGTGGGATTTCTGTTTTACAATGAGTCTATATTAGAGGTGGGAATAACATGCTAATAAGGGCATATAATAAAAAATGTATACTTTGTTCATATGTTTCCTGATCAATTTACTCCATGATGATGGTTATCAGTATTGTTGCAGATGTTTTCTTTATAGTAGTCGCTGTGAACAAACATTGAAATGATGACTTTTATTAAAATGAGATTCTCTGTCTGATTTCTCTCACTGTGATGCCTGCAGTTGAAACCATGCGTTGGAATATTAGTTGCCGGAAATGAGCATAATATTACTTCTGAAGAAGGAAGCGAAACCGCAACATTTGGGAGTTCCTTTCGAAAATGTTAAATATCTGTGTCTTTATGGTCAGAATTTGTTACATGGTTCAACACAATGGTGAGAATGGCATATAATGAAGTTTGCTTTACTCACGTTAACTCTTTTACCCAATTTAATCAATTTACGCGCTATGACTATTATTTTTCATCTTCCATGATTGGTACGTATATTGGGTCTCCTGATGGTTAGGTTTTCATGGCACTTATCTATTCCAAAATACACATGTAGTCCCTGAACCAACCACGGTGATATCACAATATTTTCTTAGATAACCATTATCATCATCACAAAGCCAATATCGCCTAGCTCTAGTCACAATATGTCAATGCCAATCTAACTAGAACTGGGTGGTATACTAGTATTCAAACCCCTGCTGGTGTTGTAGATGTGACTTCGCAAACTGGTGCTATAATATAAAAACCACAAAGCTACATCTTAATGAAAAAAATTGTTGCGTAAATATTTGTTTTTAGATAATATATTACTAAATTGCATAAAATTCAATTCCTACTGCCACTTAAAGTATATAAAAATCCATAAATATTTGGACAGATTATAGTGAGTTAAAAAATTGGAACTCGGTAGTGCTTTTAATACACTTACCAAGTTACCGTATCCTGAATTCTGAGTGCATTATCTACAAACTTTGGGAGTGTTACGGCTCTCTAAGATTTGCACATATATTTGTCGTGAACTGTCCAGAGGTGGATCATCTCACTTTGGTTGCTATAAAGCTAGACTCTAACCATGTTGCAATCATAGTAAAACACAATGACACAAAATATTAATTACTCATGCTGCCTGAAGGCCGATATGAGTATTGCATTTGGTACTGCCTGTGTGCCTCTCTCTGTGTCTTTCTCTATCTGTCTGTTTGGTTATTTACCCGAGGCATATCTCTGTCTGTGTCTGTCTTGCTGTATGTCTCTGTCTGTCTATCTGTCTGTCTGTCTGTCTGTTTGTCTGTCTGTCTGTCTGTGTCTGGTGGTTTACCCGAGGCATACCTCTGGAGTCCTACCAGGTAGACTCACTAAATTTGGCACACACAATCATATTATGAGTGGCTAGAACAAATTTTAGTTTCAGATCAAAAATTCAAATATCTAGGTCATGGGGGTCACTAAGTGTATCCTGAAATACACATTTTAGCCATAAAGCAGGAGCGCAAATAAGTAGAATCACTGGATCACATGTGAGAAACCATACATCTCCTCTGTCTGTAATAAGACATTTACAAAACAGTACAATTTAGTGTTTTGCATGAGGACTCATCCAGGGGAGAAACCATACTCCTGCTTTGTGTGCATTTCAGACATTTACACTGAAATGTAATCTAGTTTATCATGCATTTGAATTCATGCTACAGAGGACAAAAGCTTATTCCTGCTCTGTGTGAAATAAGGCAATTAGTTATAAATGTAATTTATTGGATCACATGATGAGCTATGTAATAGCCCATCACATGATAACTCGTACAGAGGAGAAAACGTACTCATGCTCTGGGAGTAGTAAGACATTTAGAGTACAATGAAATTTAGTGTGTCACATAAAGTTTCATGTAGATGAGAAACCTAACGTCAGCTCTGTGTGCAATAAGACATTTATACAGAGAAGCAGTGTTTTGGATCACCTGAAAATCCATACAGATGAGAAGGGTTACTCCTGTTCTGTCTCTAATAAGATCTACACAACAATATAATTTACTGCAACATGTGAGGACTCATGCAAGGAAGAAACCATGCAATAAGACATCTACACTGAAATGTAATTTAATGTATCAGATAATGTACTAACTGACCTGTTAATAGTAAAACCAGTCGGAACCGGCTTCTGAAATGATTTTAAGTCTTATACAATCTACATTTGCAGGACAAAAAATACTATTTTTGAAAATTTATGAGGTTTCAAAAATAGTCTTCCTTGGCTGCAAATGGACAATCACTTGTCCAAAAAAATGTCAATTTTCTTTACCAATCTTGACCATTAAAAGGTTAAAGTATTCAGAGAAGAGGAACAACTTGTGTGTTCAAAATCCTGCTGCTGAATGTCAGAGCTAATATGGGACACTGCGTTTATTGGAGAATTTCCCATCAGCTCAGACAACATATTCAAATAATATGATGATGACAAATTAAATCTAAAAAGGTGTCTACACTTATAGTTGATTAAGGTGACCGTAAACTAACAAATAACCCACAAGTTATTTGAGATCCATGATTGTCTTAATGTATGAGAAATTTAACAGCCAGTATTATGCATTTGTTGAGGAATTGTTATTGAGACATGCGTTGTAACAATAAGCAAATAATTGGTACCCCCTTCATAAATTACAAAATCAGGTGAATATTTTGTAATTGACATGAGCCCTGGTGTTGAGTTACCTCTGTTCCTCTTTACCAGAAATCATAATCAATCAAAATATGTTAAAATATGTTTTTTAAGCTTTTTAGACTACATTGAACTGCCCATGATCCGAGATAGAGTATGTATTTTCAAGAGTTTCCATTTACAGGTCAAGACTGGGCAAGAAAATCTAAATTTCTTGGCTTAGTCGACGTCCATCTGCAGACAAGAGAAGACTATTTTTTAAATGTAGCACCAGAATACCTGCGTCATTTAGCGAGCCAAGTCATTCCAGTCATAAATTTTTTTAATGTATCTTTGCCCAAAAATAGATATTTCTCAAGACCACTGCAGATGAGTCTTGGCTGACTTGAACATCGGCATGAGAGTCTAGCCCATTGCACCTCTTGTGCATAATGGATGAATCCAATTTGTCACAGAAGTGTTGATATCATAATCAATTACGTCACATAGGCTGATGTCACAATCATAATTGACAGACAATACTCTGGCGAGGTCTGTCAAGTGTAAGAATTGTATGTCTTTGATGGACCTACTATTTAATAAACATTCTATTTTAAAACTAATTTGACTGGACTCTCGGCAGCAACAGCACACAGTCAAATTGATTTCAAAATACTCAACAACTTTCCTAAGTTTATAGTTACCCTGAAAATGGGATTCTGGAAAGTCAAGGTTCAAAGTGTATGAATTGATCCCAACACGTGCAAAGGGTGGGCAGAACTTAGCTATAGGTGGGCTGGGTATAGCTAGAAATTGATTCCTCTATTGATATTTCTGGTTCAAATGTTTTCTATCCAAAATATCTATTGCACAGAACCATAAAAAAATGTGTCAACACCATATTTAAAAAATTTTAAATTAGGTAATTCAGGTCATGGAACAGTCAGTGGATTTCATAATGTTAAATTAGCCTGATTAACCCTTTCACCCACAAATCCCTGAAAATGTATACTCTTTACAATATAAAACATAATCTGTTGAATATTTCGAAATTAATGTGACTGGAAGCTGTTGCTCCTAAGTCAGCAATGGCTTCCAGTCCAATTAAAACTCAAAATATTTCCGAGATGGTCACGAAAGCTACACTCAAACAATTTCAACATCCCAGAGAGTAACTAATATTTCTTTATTATAATTTCAAAATATTCAACAGTTTTCCTGTATGGTTGCCTTGTAAATGAGATATGGGGACTTCATCGGTGAAAGCGTTAATACAATGTTGCAATTGTTATCAATCACAATACATGAACTCACTTCTCAGAACATCTCTAATTCTGAAATTCTCCAAGTGGAGGATCATGGGACCCTCAGTGAAAGAGGAATGCGTCCCAGCCCTCTATCAATATTACAGCCCAAAAAATTCTCTCCACTAAAGGAGTAAGAGACTCACGACAGAGACTTTTAAGACATTCATCACCAAAACAAACTCAACCGTTAAGAAACCTGAGCCGCCAAAATAAATTTTTTTCCAAAACCGCCAAAATGGACACAACTGGTAAAAAGATCCACAACCGGCAAAAACAAACACAACCGCCAAAAAAGTTGTAAAAACGCCAAAATGGGAGAACCGCCATTAAACTCACAACCGGCAAAAAATACTCAACCTCCAAAAACGGCCACAACCGCCAAAAATGACACAACCGGTAAACTTGACCCCAACCGGTAAAATGAAGGTCAACCGGCAAAAATGTCTTACCAAACCTCCAATGGGAAAACCGCCAGTCTGGTTTTTCTCTGCCCATATATGGTCAAGATTTACTCAATCCACAGGCTCACCCAGGAAGGGTATAAAAGGGACAAAAATTTCAGTCCAGATCATTCAGACTTTTGGTCTCACATTTGCGACCAAGCATCAGGCTAAAATACCTACGATATTGGTTTCCCGATCTGATTACGTAGTTATCATCAACTCTATCAATATTATTCCACCTGTACCCTCTCAACCAATCCAAATGCTGGCTATGTATCTGTTTTCGTGAATGTTTCCTTTACACATATGCCATCAAGTCCTTATGGATAGTCTTGTTATATTTTCAGTATACACAGATGAATTCCTTGTGATATTACAGGATTTACTAAACAAGTAAGCATCATGTAAACTCTAAATGCTCTTATGTATTATCTTAAACATCTTAACCATTTACTGTCCAAGATGGCCAAAACCAGCCTCTGGAGTAGTCTTGGAGAATGTTCTTGTGCAGGCTAAGGGAAAAGAATTATTGCCGAGCCCTCTACCAGGTAGAGAATGGCTCAACCTAGAGATCTGAATGGCATGCGGCATCTGATCTGAGAATAAGATAGAATTTTACAGTTTTTAGCTGCGAGTCTAACATTCTGCTGAATAAACTGTTATGTCCTGTAGTCAGTCAGTTAGTTAGTTAGTTTAGTTAGTTAGTCATTTGGTCAGTCACAAATGCTTATTCCGGACTGTAGTTTCAAGGGTTTTTGATCCACGGTAATCAATCTTGGGGGAAAGGTTGCCCGTGAGGTCCTGAAGACGTGTGATGAATTTGGGGTCAAAAGGTCAAGGGCCACAGTGACTAGATTAAACAAGGCATATCAGTAAACTGATGTATGCTCCCCGAAGGCATACTCTGTAGGGAAACTATAAACTATGGTCCGGACCAAAATTCTGTGTAACGTTCAGTGAACCATGAAAACTAGGTCAAAAGAATGTTCAGTGAACCATGAAAAGCAGGTCACAACTATTCATATGCGACACACCTTCAGCGTATAATATAATATATCCATTTGTATTTCCAATGTTTTTTTGTTTGCCTATGTTTTAAGATTGCTTAATCCTACTGGAACCAAACTTGGGCACATGGTTTCACATACCATACCTAGGCATCATGATGATAGTGAGCTAATTAGATCAAAGGTCAAGGCCATCCTAATATTGCTATTTCACCTCTGTTTTTTCAACCGTAAGTTTTTCCATTCAGCAAATCAATTATATTTCAGGATTTGTTAATCCTGTTGGAACTAAATTTGAATACATGGTTACCTATAATGTTAGGAAGTAGCATGATAACACACAGGTCACAAGGTCAAAGGTCAATGCCACTGTGACAAACAGGAGACAGACGAGACATTTAGTGCCGCGGAATTCCTGTTTAGATACAGCTCCAAACACGCACACATGCAGGCACAGACTTGAATGAAGACCTGAATGCAATATCCTCTTCCTTTTACAGGGTGAGGATAATAATAATAATAATAATAATAATAATAATAATAATTTTTCAAAACATTTCTTGTAGCTTGAAGTGCTTATACTGTGAGAAGACGTTCAAAGAGTGGACTACACTGAAGGAGCACATGAGGAAAAAACAACACAGAAAGATTAATTCTAAGAATAGAAAGTATGACAAATTCTATGTCATCAATTACCTGGTCAGTGGCACTTTTATGATTATTATCTCCCGCTTTCATGAAAAGTTGGGAGATTGTGTTTTCGCTTCTATCCATGCATCTGTCTGTTTGAGCGTCCATCACACACAGGATTTCGTTTGATAACTTAACTATTTCTTAGCATATCATGATTAAACGTCATGGGAGGGTTGCCTATGGTAGTAGGGAAATACATGTTATTTTGTTGATCATTTAATCTGTCAATCCGTGTGTCTGGTCATCTATTTGTCTTTCTGCCTCCTTACTCTTGCTTGGAGTATCATGACAAAACTTCATGGGAAGGTTGTCTATATATGGTAGGGAAATGCAGATTACTTGTGGGCCAGCCCCTCTGTCTTTCTGACCGTGAGTGCATGCAAATTTTGGGTTTCCGTTAGATAATTGTACTTTTGCTTGGCGTATCGTGATGAAACCTTATTGGAAGGTTGGCTATGGTAGTAGGGAAATGCAGGTTATATTGCGGTCTGTCCATTTATCTATCTGTCTTTTTTTTTGCACAAATTTGGGTCAAATTATTGCTTGCGTACTATCTAATGGCGTGTATAAAGTATGGTATCTATTTGAAATTTTTGCCTATGTACTATCCATTGGTGCGTATAATAGACCCAAAAATACTATATATTTTGAGACAATCATACAGGTAAGTTGTTGAATATTTGGAAACTAATTTGACTGGAATCTCTTGTTGCCATAGGCAATAATAGCTAGCATGTAGTTCTGAAAAAATGTAATATGATACTTATTTAATTAGAATTGATTTTTCTGTATTTGATCCTGTATTTGATCCTTTGTGTTTAAATTGAGATTATTTTGTGTCCAAAGTGATATCTATAGCACAGAATCATAAAGAATACAAGTATGGACACTTATTTAGTCCGTAACTATTTCACTGACAAATCCCGGAAAAGGTTTATTCTTTATAATATAAATTTCTGACCTGTAGAATTGCTTAGGGGGTTATCAGTCAGCGTGGTTTATGCTGATAGGACCCATCATATGTAATTGATGGGTCCAATAAGAGTCAAGTTCCCTAAGGAAGTACTTCTATGATTAGATATTGGACGCAAGTGTGGTCGTGTCCTTGACCCATCATATCTGCGACTTCGAACTTATCGGGTTGAGCTGCCTCTAGTCTTCACGAGGAAGTTGAAGCTAAATTTAAACTTTATATCTAAAGATTCTGTTAACACCTGACACTGACCAGGTTTTGATCGATTCCAGGATGCCAGTGCCATTGTGGTTGCTTGCTTACATAGTCTAACTCGGGTGGCTCCTTGTTTTACAAATTATCCCTGTTGCCTCAGATACATTCCAAATCAGTTGGCCCATGATTACCATTAGTTGGCCCTTATGTTGCCAACACAAGGGCCAACTAATGGTAATCAAGGGCCAACTGATTTGGAACATATCTACTAGACATGTTCAGTGATAATTTGTGAACAAACCAGCCACCCGAGCTCATCTATATAAGCAAGCAGCCGTTATATAACCTATTCTGTTAAATATTTTGAAATTAATTTGACTGGAAGCCGTTGATGCCTAACATTGCTGCCTTAGGCAAAAAACAGCTTCCTGTCAAATTAATTTCAAAACATTCAACACTAGTTTCCTGTATGGGTGCCTTGCAAATGAGATATGGGGAATTCATCGGTGAAAGAGTAAATGGAAAATCCATGGAATCTTGTGAAATGAGTACATACCCTTTACGTGACTCATAATCAAACTAACTGTCCCTATTGTTGTCTGTAGGAGCTTGGTAAAAATTGGCAGGAACTGGAAGCTGAGGAGGACTCAGGACAGCGGGACATCGAGGATGAGGGAAATGATGAGTGAGTCATTGTGTGGTCGCAATATTAAGACTTGATGAACCATTAAAAGTCTAGTTTTCTTATACAGGCCAAGTGAATAGTTTTGAAAACTTAACACTTGAAAGACTGGCTCCATTACTGAAGATTGAATTGATGAATCCTATAATATCGTGGACATTGTTTATGGAAAGTATGATACCAAATAACATTCCTTAATATCATTACTCCATATATATATATATATATATATATATATATATATATATATATATATATATATATATATATATATATATATATGTATGTATATTGATCTTTTAATGGTCAAGAAAATCCTACTTTTGCTTCTAATAAATGTCCATTTGCGGACCAAATGAATATTTTTAGACTTAATACTGAATATTTCGGTGCTTTCAGAAATATTCTTGGTTTGGTCTACAAAGGGACATTTTGGAAATCCCACGACTATTGTTAACCTCTTGAATGACAAATCACTGCAAGGTAAACTCTTTACGATGTGTAGCATATTCTGTTGAATATTTTGAAATTAAGGACTGGAAGGCAGTAATGGCTTCGTCATATTAATTTCAAAATAATCAACATATTTATTGTGTGTTTGCCTGAGATTGAGATACATGGAATTTATCGGTGAAAGGGTTCATTCAGTTGGAAGTTACAACTTTGAAAATAATATGTGATTGAAAATATTATATTGACTGCTTCTCTAGAACTCTTGGATTGCCATAGAACCAGTGTCATTTGTCAATGAATGAATGTCAAATAACCGTTTTAGCTTGCCTGGCCTGAAAGGCCAAAGCGAGCTTATGCCATGGTGACGGTCCACCAAATTTTCCTTTAAACAACTTCTCAAGAACCACTGGGCTGATTTCAATCACATATGGCAGGAAGCATCTTTAGGGCATAGGAATCCAAGTTTGTTCAAAGGAAGCTGATCGGTCAATTTGGCCGGTGGCCATCTTGGATCTTGACCGATTTTTAGAATTGTCTTTAAAAATCTCTGAAACTGCTTGGGAGATGAATTCAAAACTCATGAAATATCCTTTAGGGCAAGAGCTGAACCAAATTTGTTCAAGGTAACTAGATTGGTCAAATAGTTTAGTAGCCATCTTAGATGACCTAGTTTTCATGAAAACGACTTCTCCAGAACCGCTGAATGGATCGGTCCGAAATTTTGGAGATATGATTAGGGACTAAGGGACATTAAGGTTTGTTCAAAGGAAGTTTATACGTAAAAAACATGGCCGCTGTGGACCAATGAAAATGTTGCGTGTTTGGCGGCAATATTAGATTTTTTTATTTGGAGGATTTTGAGGCCGAAATTGGTTTTATATAGGTTTTTAGGTGTGCTGATTTCAAATTTCCACTTTCGAAACTGTCGGATAAACGGGTTAGTGGCCATCTTGGATCTTATTCCCGCCAAATTCTCTAATACTAATGGCAATAGGAAATTTAAACTGTCTTCTCGAGAACCACCGGGCAGATTTCAATTTTATTTGGCAGGAAGCATTCTTATGGGATATATAGCGATTCAAGTTAGTGCAAAGGAAGCCTATCGACCAATTTGGCTTGTTGCTGTCCTGGATTTTGTCCGATTTTTAGAAACATTTTTAAAAATCTCTGAAAATGCTTGGGGGATCGATTCAAAACTCTGAAATATGATCTAGGGCAAGAGCTGGACCACGTCTGTTCAAGGGAACTTGATTGGCCAAATGTTTCGGTGGCGACCTTGGATGACCTAGTTTTTGCGAAGACGACTTCTCCAGTATCACTAATCAGATCAGGCTGAAATTTAGTAGATATGATTAAGGACTAAGAGCCATTAAAGTTTATCCATGGAAAGTTGATACATCAAAAAACATAGCCAACATCGATAAATCAAAATTTAGCGTGTTTGATAGCCATCTTAGAAGATGCATTTATATGTAACTCAGTGTCTACTGCTTGCGGAAAATTCATCCACACCATTCCAATGTGTCAAAAACTGTTCCCACATGCTTAAATGCTGATGACATTCAGTATTCAAATGTACATAATAATTCAGTTCGTGCACTGAAAATGCCAGAGCATGCAGATATGATGCAAATGACCACAGTGCTGAAATAATTCTGCTTGAAAAGCTCAGATGATGTAGTAGTTCTCGTTGAGTACAATATTTGTGGAAGAATGAGTCCAACAACGTGGAAATTCATACTTTTGTTATGGGGAAGGCGGGTTTGTATGTTGTTCAAATCCAAGATTATGCCTATACTCTACCAACCATGGCTGAGCACACTGTTCTATGTGGCATGATACAATCCCGAGTCTGTAAAACAAAGGATTAGTACTGCAATAGTCTGGCTCATCAAATGTAAGAAGATTATCCAACAAATGCAGGCTCCGGTGCCCGACGGAATAATGCAATAATATATACAAGCAAGCTGTATTGTATCTTCTGATCCCTCTTGTTATGGCCACACACCGGAAGGTGCGGAAGCCCTATAGTAATCACTGCATCTGTCCATCCACAATATCTCGTAAGCAGCATATTATACAGAACCGCTTGTTATAGTTTAAGGAAACTTGGTATATGCCTCAGTTATGATACACAGATGTACATTTTGAAAAATTCACTTTATGAGTGAAAATGGGCATTTTAATGCAAAAACATGATTTTTATCAATTTTCTCATAAACAGAATCGCATAAAATAATTTTATGAAAGTTGACAGGTTGTTTCTTTATAATGGCCATTCTGGGATAGACCTGATTTTTGTCAGTGCTCTCATAAACAGCATATCATATAAAATCGCTTAAAATAATTTAATGAAACTTGGCAGGTGGCTTCTTTATGATGAGTAGATGTCACCGTTATAGGTCCAAATTTTGGGTTAAAATGAACTTTTTAATGCAAAAACTCACGATTTTTGTCAATTTTCGTAAACACCATATTATACAATCTTATATCACTTAAAATAATTCAATGAAACTTGGCAGATGGCTTCTTTATGATATGCCTTTTGAAGGAGTCACCTTTATTGGTCCAAGATTTTGGGTGAAAATTGACTTTTTAATGCAAAGCCTTTATTTTTGTCAATGTTCTCGTAAACGGCATCTAGTGCGGAATCGCTTAAAATAATTTAATGAGACTTGGCAAATGGCTTCTTTACGATCCTTCATAGGTCCAAGATTTTGAGTGAAAATTTGCTTTTTAATGCAGGATTGCGGGGCCCTCTGAGTCAAACATTTTCTAGTTAAATCTTGTACAGGTCAGCATTATAGGCCATTTTAATACATGTGATTATGTTTCTGTTTTCAGTGAATGGAATGATTGGGAGGAAGCGAACGCTACTCATGCTGTTTGTCTATATTGCCATTACACTTCAACACACACAGACATGCTCAAACAGCACATGAAGGTAACATTAGGCTTGCGCGATTATCCGATATCAAAAATCTGGATTTTTTTTTTTATCAGCCACGATTTTTTACGATGTGATTTAGGAAAAAAAAATCGAAATATCGCCAAAATTTTGGTGTCACGCAGTATCTTGCCTATTTGGCTTCTGTTACGGCAGGCCGTTCAATTTATTTCCAAACCTACATCTCTGAGAAAGGGGTGGGCTTATATTAAGAATAGGTCAAGAAAAAGTTGAAGTTCATTCTCTAAAATTGTTTTAAAAGATGAACAATAATACGAAAATTTGACACAATTTACCCGTACAACTTCTTGCTGCCTTATTGTATTCTTCAAAACCATGATTGCGGGGGTGAAATTATTACCTGGGACGGTATAAATATTGCATATTTTTTAATAAGCATGGTTTATAAAATCAAAAATATTGATCCTAAATTTGACGTTAAATGGCATCACGAAAATATATAAATCACATGATATTGCTTGCTCCTGTTTTTGGAGGCGAGAGGTTCACAAATGTGATAGCTAAATGACACAGTATACATGCTTTAGCCAGCAAGGTGAACTATCCGAGATGTTTCTGAAGGCTAACTACTATCAGTAAACGGGTACTGGGTAAATGCGGATTAAATCTAAACATTAGATCTCTATGGATCTAAAGTGCATTCCTAATATCACGTGATTTGTATGTTTTCACAAAGATGTAATAAAAGAGTACACAATATTTAGGTTGTCCAATATAATAATTTCACTCCCGCAATGATGAACATGGTATACGTTAAGTCAAGGTATAAGGTGGCAAGAATTTATACTGGGAAATTGTGTCCTATTTTCATGTTATTAACGATTGTTCTTTAAGCATCTTGGCGACTGGATTTCAAATTTTTGTTAAAATTTACCAATTAGAAGTCATATTCTACTTCGAATAATACTTAGCAGATGTACTATTATGATAATGTCTATTATCTAGTCTAGCTCAAAATAAACAATTAAAAACTCCGCACTCTCCTGGTCCTGCCCATACTGTGTCCGGGAATTACCATAGCCGCAGGTACCGTGTCAATTCCCAATCACAGTCAGATTCGTCTATTTTGCTGACTGAAAGTCGCATGTTTTTCTGAGCTCTAAAATTGTGTAATTTTAGCGGAATTAAGCTTGTTTAATGTTATCCATCGCTGGCTTCATGGAAGGAAAGGGAAAGTCATCACAGGGTCAGGTTGTATCAATCTAGAATTTATACATTCGTGCCGTAATGACTGATTAAAATTTCCTTAAATTGGCACATTATTTTAAAATGGTAGCCATTGTTTGAGTCGCTCCGGTACTCGTTAACTGTTTAACCTTATCCGGGTACTCAGTTAATTTCTCTTGCGACTCGGTTCCTTCCAAGATGGATGCACCCTTAGCCAAGATGGCGGTGCCCCTGATTAATGTTTTGTTTTGCCTTGGCGTGTCTATGCACTCTGTTTTAAGCCAATCTTTAGCTCTCGCTTCATTGACGAGGGTGTTTGTAGCGATCAGTGTTTATTTCTTGGCTATTTTAACATTAGTTAATTACCAAGTCGTGTTTATAGAATTTTCACTCAAAAAAGTTTCAAATATTTCCTGCCTAAAGACTTGATTATCATTAAATCTAAGAGAAAGTTAATGTTTCTAAGTAATTCTAAGTTACAATCAAGTCAATTGTGCATGTTGCTCATCATCGTATGTCATGTGCAGCGTTTTAATTCTTACTCTGTTCGCAGAAAGCCAAGAACCAGGACACGCTGTGTCAGAAGTGTAATCGGTTCATGAAGCGCAAGTACTCGGGTCAACACTGTGTGGCTTGCACGAAGTGCAAGGTTGGAAGTCCTTGTGATGTGTGTGCGAAGTGGTCGTCGGAGTTGGTGGCGGAGTTCGATCGTGATCGACGTGCGCGTTTGGAGAGGATCGCGAGGGATAAGGCGGCCAAGCTGGATCAGGCGTCAGTAAAAGGTCTTGAAGAGCGTCTGAACGAGCGTATGGACTCGGCATTGGGTGTATGGGCGGCCCAGTTCAAGGCGATGTTTGAGTCCTTCCAGTCCACGGTCCCGGCGATGCAGGCTGGTGCAGGGCAACCTATCGGTGGTCCGGCCAGTTCTGTGGAAGGACAAGCACCTGTCTTTCCTCTGGTCTTGGCTCAAGAGCCTACGGTGGAGGAGGAGGAAGATCTCCTGCTTATGGAAGATTCCGGCATGCCGGATCTTTCAGTAGGGGTTGAACCGAGTACGTCCCAAGGGTCTCCCTCTGGTTTTGTACGGGTCTGCCAGCCAGGTGGTGATGTCGACGTTCCGTCGGGCATATTTCACCCAGACTTCATTCAACCCACGTTGTCGGTGGAGGTGTGTTTTTCGGTTTCCGGCGGCGGTAGGTGTGGCTCCTCTCGGAGTTCCGTTGTCTGCCGGGGTAAAAGCGGCTGTTGTCCCAGCTCCAGTGCTGGAGTCGATGGACTGTGGTGAATCCGTGTCCGGTAATTCGCTGGATACTGGTGCCACAAGTAGTCGGGCTATATACTCACTTCATGTTGGAAGGAGTGAGGTCCATGGTTCTCAGCATGGGTCGTCGGTGGCCTTCTCGTCTAAGGGTCAGAAGGAAGATGAGAATGGTAGTCCATTGATGGACGAATCCTCATTCTGCACGGAAGCTGAATGGGTATAGATCCTTGGCTGGATGTCCGACCGTCTCGGGTTGGCATCGGATCAAGGATATTAGCGCGATCCGGCGATGGAGCGGATGTCAGATCAAGCGGCTAGCGCTCTGTCAAGTGGCTCTTCGGCCATGCTGACGCTCCCCTTGGACACGCAGACTTCTGATATGTTGGAAGTTGCGGCGTATTGTCTGGTTCAGCCAGACTATTCATTGCCCAAGGCCCCAAAGGGGATAAGGAGTAGGGTCCGCTTTCCAGAGCAGGCCTATCATCAATATGCCCGGGTTCCACGGCTTTCCGTCGGTGAGAGAGAGGAATTGAATAGGCCATTGGCTGGTAAATCAAAGGTTGTTCTCATCCCTTAGTTTCCCAGGCTAATAAGGATCCTATTAATGAGTTAACGCTCATTGAGGATGCGGCGAGGGCAGCTATGGCTGCACTCTCGCACTGCTGTACCGTCCTGCAGGGAATGCTGACCTGCGTGGCGGAAGGTGAGGAAGTGCCAGAGGCTGCTCCCGGGGTTGTCTGGCCAGGGTGATCACCAGATCATTGGCAGAGCGGAGGAGAATGGCTCTAGATTGTGTAGAACCAGGACCTGGGATGAGGGCTGCGTTATCTTCTGCGCCTTTCATTGGTCCAGGCTTGCTCGGCGGCTCGGCACGACAAGCCTTATCCAAAGTCGCGTCAATGGTCGCAGAGCAGGAAGTACTCTGCAAGTCGTGGAAGTCGACGAAGAGGACTCGGCCGCAGCAGTCCTATAAGCAGCATCGGCAAGAGCAACAGAGGCAGCGCCAGAGATCGCCCTTCCGTCCGTCTGGCCGTGATGCCCATCGGGCATCCGGATCACAGGGACCTGGCCATTCATCCTCATACAAGCCCTCTAATAAGAGGCCGTATGAGGAGGACAGGAAGGGTGGCGGTTCGGGTCGCAGCAGTTATCGTAAGGATAGCCGTGGCGGCGGTCCCGAACCGTCATATTCCAAGAATATACGTGGGGCGGCCGTGGAGGACGGTCCTGATGGGTTTCCGGCGGGATCCGTTCCGGTGACGTCAGGAACGAATGGAGTCGAGAATCTTCACCTAAGCGAATTAGCGTCTTATCGTGCAATATCGACCGCCAGCTGTGTGCAGATTCCTACCGTCAGAGGCAGACTTCAGCTGTTCTCAAACCAGTGGGAAGAGGCCGTGCAAGATTGTTTAGTCTGTCAGTGGTTAAGAAACGGCTACGAACCGGACTGGCTCATCCGTCAATCGTTAGTTCCGTTAACATTGACTCCAGTTTGGACTCCTATTCCAAGGTAATCCGATCTTCTAGATGCCATTTGCTCAGAAATCAAAGATCTTCAGCAGAAGAACGTGATTCATCTAGTCCGCAATCAGTCCTCCCTAGGCTTCTATTCGATGATGTTCCTCATTCCGAAACGTACCGGAGGTTGGAGACAAATTCTCAATCTCAAACCGTTGAACAAATTTATTCTTTCTCCAAAGTTTGAGATGGAGACTGTAGCAGCGGTGATGACAGGGCTGAGAAAAGGCATGTGGGCAGTATCGATAGATCTGAAGGATGCTTATTTTCATATTCCAATGTCAATTCCTTTTCAGAAATACCGTTGCTTTGCTTTTCAAGACAATGTCTGGGAATTCAATGCGCTTCCATTCGGTCTGACCACAGCTCCGAGGGTCTTCACCAAAGTGGTTCTCGCCATGACTTCTTATCTTTGCAGGAGAAACATAGCTGTTCACACTTACAGACGACTGGCTGCTGAAGGTGGGGAATCCAGTCACTCTGCGCAGAAATCTTCACGTAGTCCTAGCCTTACTAAAGAATCTAGGATAGATTGTGAATCTAGAGAAATCAGAATTGACTCCATCCCAGGAGTTTGTTTATCTGGGAATTTTTTTCAATCTCAGGGACGGCGTAGCTTTTCCAGCGGAGAGCAGAGTCAAGAGTTTGATTGCGGTATGGGAGTCAGTTTCTCTAGGAGCCTTTCTGACTGCGCGCCAGTTTCTCAGAATACTGGGTTTACTAGTATCTCTAGAGAAAGTGGTTCCTTATGCGGCACTCAGGCGCAGGCCGATTCAGATGTATCTAATGTCATTCTGGTCTCAGAAAACGGATCCGTTATCTCTGAGAATTCCAGTAAAAGAACCATTGATATTCCACCTTCAGCGGATGCTCTCAGTCGAAGGACGGTTTGTCGTCCGACGGAATGGCAGCTCAACCAATCGGTAGCGGAGGTTCTATTCAAACATTGGGGCTAGCCAAATGTGGATCTATTTGTGATGAAAAAAAATGCAAAGATGGTCACATACGTGTCACCGATCCCGGACCCGCTAGCCTTAGCAGTAGACGCACTGGCGATAAGTTGGAAGGGAATGTACGCGTATACGTATCCTCCAACGATTCTCATCCCAAAAGTTCTGGCAAAGATAAGAGAGGGTGTGTGCCAAGCACTTCTGATCGCCCCTCATTGGCCAGGCCGATCATGGTTTACGGATCTGCTGGATCTTCTGGTCTGCAATCCAATCCCTCTTCCAGACAGAAGAGATCTAATCTCTCAGAATAAGGGTCTGTATCTCCACAACAGACCGGAAATGTTCAAATTGACTGCATGGATGTTATCAAGCAATGTGCAATTAAGGGTGGATTTTCTGAGCAAGCAGCGAAGTTTGCTGCTTCAGCCAGAAGAGGGTCAACCACAAGAACATATAATTATAGAATCAACAAATTTGCAGAGTGGCGTAAGGGAATCAAGATATCGATCCCTTTTCTGCATCTGTTCAACACGTAGCAGATTTTTATCTGTCATTTATACGAAGTTGACAAACTTGTACCTTCAAGACTAGCAGCATAGAAGTCTGCATTAGCTTCAGTCGTTCCCAATCTAGCCATTGAAGGAGTGGAGAATGACACTTTAAATGAAGTTATTAAAGGAATGACCAATTTGCGACCTAGACAGCCAATTCCTATCCCAGCATGGAATCTATCTCTTGTTCTACAGGTTTTATGGCATGCTCCCTTTGAACCAATTAGATCTATAGATATTAAACTGTTAACTATTAAGTCACTTTTCTTGGTTGTAGCAGCGTCGGCGAGAAGGAGAAGCGAAATACATGCACTTTCTGCCGAACAAGACCGTTTTGTCATCACGGGTGAAGGTTTAAGACTACTTCCACATCTTTGTTTCCTGGCAAAGAATCAGTCACTTAAATATCCGGGACAGCCGATCAATTTGCCAAGTTTAATTAGACATAACTCTTCTGCTTGGTGTCCTGTCAGATGTCTGAAAATGTATAAGAAACGTACTGAGGAGTGGAGAGATGACCTGAAATCTCTGTGGTTATGTCTCAAAGCTCCTCATTTGTGCACCTCGAAAGATACTATTTCTCGTTGGATAGTCGATGCTATTCAGATGTCACACAAAATCGCTACAGGAAAGCAGATTGATCGTGCGAACGCCCACCAGGTCCGAGCACTAGCAGCATCATCGGCCCTTTATAAGGGTGTCTCATTAGAAGAGATGATGTCTGTAGCACAATGGCATGCCGAGTCGTCATTCACTGATTTCTACCTTCACGATATCTCCAGCGCACTTAATCCGGTAGCCGTCGCCAATTTATCGATCTTAACTAAAGCCACATCCGACCACTATTTCGCACATATCACAAGGTTCTTCCACATGCACTGAGCAATGGCTATGCACATGATCCGAGGATGACTGTGGATTGGGCCGAGCTCCTGTGATGAACAAGCAAAGACCAAGCACTCAGAATGGTGAGTGTTGACATTAATTAAGTGACTAATATTAGTTTACTTACAGTCGATTTAACCGGTAAATAGTCTGGCCAAGAGCATCTTATTCTTTCAACAGACATTAGACTCATTCCAATTTGAAAGCGTATTCGATATACTGATAGTGTTTTTTCAAAATTAGGAGTTGTAGTAGCTTCTTTGCACTCTACTAGACTGCCCTAGCTGAGACGTGGGGCTGACACGGGTCTGGTGGGTGTTGCTCCCCGTTTTGACACCGCGGTCTAGACCATGGAAGTTTAGCACTCTATGAGTCAGATAGCGGAACCCAAGCATATGCCAGGGTTCTAGTCTCTTCACAACCTTTGTCGGATGGTAGATGAGTGCTGGCTCGAGCCTCACCTCCTCCCACCGGTATTTCTTGCCTGTCGAAATCCGGAGTTTATCATAATAGTACATCTGGTAAGTATTATTCGAAGTAGAATCAAAAAAGCATCCGCTTTTGTTTCTACGAGAATTCTTAATACTTACCAGATGTACTATGGTCCTCCCTCAGCCGCCACGCTGAGGTGAGGCCGAGCTGCTTTCGCTGTTTGTCAAGGCGAACATAAGACGAATCTGACTGTGATTGGGAATTGACCTGCGACTATGGTAATTCCCGGACACAGTATGGGCAGGACCAGGAGAGTTTTTAATTGTTTATTTTGAGCTAGACTAGATAATAGACATTATCATAATAGTACATCTGGTAAGTATTAAGAATTCTCGTAGAAACAAAAGTGGATGCTTTTTTGATTCGGTTAAAACTGATAAGAAAACTCATAGCGAAGCCAAAAAAACTATTTTTGAAAATTTACCACTGAAATGACTGGCTCAGTTATCAAAGAGTTCCAATATAATCTCTATGAAAACTCATAGTGAAGCCAATATGGCTACATAAGCCAAACCGTGCAGTCCAACTCAACCCAAGACCAATTCGCCCGTGAATTCATATACCATAAAATAGGGTATATATACAATATATCGAAATATTGCGATTTTTTTTCACCACGATATAGCGTGATACCTAGGACAATATCATGCAAGCCTAGGTAACATTAACACGATACTCATAATGAGTGTCAAAGCTGATACCTTTTCACCCATTTAATAGTCAAGATATGTGAAAAAAATTCAGATTTTTAATTTTTGAATGTCCATTTGCAGGCCAAGACTATTTTTGAAAATTACCACTGAAATGACTGGCTGATTTCAAATAAAGTCTTTCCTCCCTCCCTGCACAACAAAAATCACTGTTTGTTAAATGAAGTTTATTCGATAACAATCACCGGGAAGCATGACCAGTAGGAAATAAATAGGAGCCAATTAACCCTTTAATTTGTTCAAGAAAATTTAAATTTTCTCATAGAAAATGTCCATTTACAGACCAAGAGGCTATTTTTGAAAATTTACCACTGGAATGACAGGTTCGGTTATTTAGCCAGTCATAAATTTTCAAAAACAGTCTTCTATGGGCTTGTTAGTCGCCTACCGGTAAAACCGGGGATGTGGGGGACTATAGGTTTGCACTCCGTCTGTCTGTCCGTCCATCTGTTGCAGTTGGTTTTCCACACTTTTTCGCAGTCCTTCAAGGTATTCAATTGAGAATTGGTACATTGCTTTGTTATGAGAAGTTACAGACCAATTGCGAGTTTCAGGTGTATGCGTCAATTTTTGATGGCGTTATGCCCCCTTTCGACTTAAGAAATACGAAAAATATCACTTTTTGTCGCACTCCTTCAAGATATTTCAGCAAAAATCGGTGCATCGCTTTAGTATAAGGAGTTACTGAGCAAGTTCGAGTTTCCGACATTTTCGTCAATTTTTCTGTTATGAGAAGTTACAGACGATGTTCGAGTTTCAGGCGTATGCATAAATTTTTGATGGATTTATGTCCCCTTTCGATCTATGAAATACAAACATATCAGCTTTCAAGACTTTTTCCTTCTCCTTCACCATATATAACTGAGAGTTGGTTTATTGCTATGTTATGAGACGTTACAGATCAGGTTCGAGTTTCAGCTGCTTTTGACAATTTTTAAAGAAATTTTTGACTGTCAATCTCTAATGATTTATATCACCAGGTAGGGGACATGTATTGCAAAGCAATACTTACAGAATGCTTGTTAAGTATGACATCACTTCTTTTGCTTTGTTGCATCATAAGTGCGTGTTTATGACATCATCATTTGTTGTTAAACGAAAACATTGTTTTGTGTATTTAACAATCGAGCTGAACCCGGAGATACGTCATGACTTAACACAAGCCCATTGGTCTGCAAATGGACACTTCTCAAGACCACTGCAGAAGCCGTTTTTGGCTGATATGAATGTTAAGGGGTTAATACTTTGACTCTGATAGCAGATTTTGGTCATATTCTGACCTTGTGACGTAAAAAGTGGTGTGTTTCCCAGATATGTACTCACGACTGGTGACGTCAGTTGTAACTATTTTCTGAATTTTTAGTCTTGCCCGAAGGGGTTTGCGAGGTTAGCTTCCAGTTTTAGATATGACCCGCCCATTTCTAGCTAAGCTCTGCCAATGTTTTGCCCATGCTGAGATCGATCGAACCCTGAATTTCCAGAATCCCAATATCAAGCTAACTATACAGGTAAGCTGTTGAATGTTTTGAAACTAATTTGACTGGGTGCTGTTGAACAGCGCCCAGTCAAGTTAGTTACAAAAATGTTAAACAGAATGTTTATTAAATACTAAAGACATACAATTTGCCCACCTGACAGACCATTAAGCGTACATGATGGACTTGTCATCTGTCATTCAGTAAACATATTTTGATGTGACATCAGGTGTGAGTTCAGGAGCGCAAATGTTCGGCGAACATTCGCCTATTTTTGTTCGTTGTTTGTGGTGAACTATATTCGCCTTCCTGAACAAGTTGTCACGCGTAGCTTCGACGAGCATTCTTTTATGACATCATGTGATAGTTATGAGAGTTAACTTTTTGTCAGATGCGATGCATTATGATGTCATATTTATTACGTTATAATGAATATCAGGGTCTCAGAAACAATCTACAAGCATACACATATTTGGTGAAGGCACATGATAATACGATCACTAAGAACGTATTGGTATGCATTATTTATGGTTACGTTGACAATTAATGTGTCTCAATTGACGATGCTGTATAATTTGCCGCCATCTTTGTTTTCACGGCAAATCACGTATAAAGTTGTTCACCCCGTCACAAAACATTCGTCGCGAACAGCCCGTTCAGGAGGGCGAACTTACCACGTGACCTAACAGTTGGTCGGCGAACGGAAAATATTCACTCTCCTGAACGGACCCCAGCCTATGTGTGACGTAAGGGACAGATTGTATTCATCTATTGTGTATTTGATTTCAGGATGAACATGGCTTTGACCTGCATGACATCAAGCTGCAACTGAACCTAAATTTCTACCAAAAAGTCAAACTCATCAACTACATTCGAAGACAGGTCACTTAACCCTTTAACACTCATATCAGATCTTGAGAAATGTCCATATGCAGACCAAAAGAAGACTATTTTTGAAAATTTATCACTGGAATGACTGGCTTGATAACCGAGCCAGTCATTCCAGTGGTAAATTTTCAAAAATAGTCATCTCTTGGTCTGCAAATGGACATTTTCTATGAGAAAAATGAAATTTTCTTGAATAAATTCGAGGGTTAATGGGTTAACTAGTATATGATAATAGCATTATTTTCCTCCACGTATTAGGAAGCTGGAAGAAATGAAACGTATATTTTAGACCTCTGATTGTCTGTCTGATGTAGACATTTTAAGAAATCAATTCAATCTTTTGAGAAATGTCCATTTACATCTCAACCGGGAGAATATTTTAGAAAACTTATCACTGGAATGACTGGCTAATTAATGGAGACAATCATTCCAGTGCTAAGTTTTTAAAAATATATTTCTCCTGCTCTGCAAATTACCATCACTTTCGCTATGAAATTTTTTTTATTTTCCTGACTTGCAGGTTTAAGCATATTGCAGGTTAAGGCTAGCATACAGGTTTGTCTATCCATCTGCATGTCCATAGTTGTATCGCATAAACTAATCATCTGATTTGGCTACAATTTTAACAGAAGAAAGACTGTTATGGGGGGGAAGAGGATTTGCTGACTGGCCATAAATAAACACGCCAAATTCGGATGAAATGAAATTCCAGATTTATGGATATCTAAAAAAATACAGATCTGATTTGTCTCGAATTTTAGCACATGAAAGGTTTGATCGTACACTAGGATCACATAACATTGGCTTTGATCCATCAAGAAAACCCTAATTTTTATCCTTATATCCTGTAAGGGGAAGAGGGTATTGCGATCGGGTCTGTGTGCGTGCGTGCATGTCTCCAGAGTTATATGTCAAAAACCACTGATGAGATTTGGCTCAAATTTTAACACAATGAAGGAACTTTCCATGCAAGAGGATTTCCTGCCCCTGGCCATGTGCCAGATAAAAGAAATTGGATCTGGCTCGGACCAAACTCTAATCTGTGGCTATCTCGGAAATGGTTCGATTTGGTTGAAATTTTATCACAGGAAAGGGTGTGACCACACTCTAATATTCCACTCTTTTGGGCATGAGCCGAAAAATCAATGTCTAAAAGCTTTATGGCGAGGGTCTGCAATCTCTGATAGCTCTTGTTATTTTTGTTTTCAGGTGCACCTGTGTACATGTATTGCATGTTCTCACAAGTTCCCTGATAAAGCCACACTTTTAGAACATATGCAGTCACAGAGACATACTAGTCATGTTCCTGATGTCGCATGTTGGGATCAACCACAGTAAGTCACATAACTAAGCTTCACAATCATCCCATACTGTCCAGATATGCAAATTTGGTTACAACAGTGCTCTTCAATGATCGAAAGACATTTATCATAGGGAACAGACAAAAATCACCCAATAGGCAATTGATTGTATCAATAATATTACTAATCGATTATGGCTTTTTCCATGTCTGTCCCAGATATTTTGCAATGACCAATTTAGATCAAACTTGGCTAATTTCTTCCTATGCTCATCTAATTTTCCATTATGAAAATGACGCTGATTCGATGACAAACAGCAGAGTTATTCCTCTTACTAAACTTGTATGGATGTATTGTAGGCAAAAGGTGTTGCATATCAAAAGTATGTCAATGTCACCTACTTTTCACAGTTCACATAACATCATAAAAGATTGTTGTCCGAGCTGTAGTTTCAAGAGTTCTTTTGTATACAGTAACTAACTTTGTGGGTGAATGCATAGAGTTCAATGAAGCTAAGTTGTTGTCCTTGCTGTATTCTCAACTCTTCCATTTATTGTCACCAGTGGTGCATACCTCTTTGGCTAAAGGTGTGCGGTGTATCAAAAATGCCTTGCCTGTCCTGGTTCATGCTACATGACAGTTTTGTTTAGGAACTTTGGTGTAAGGTTGCCAGTGGGATTGCGAAGATGTGTGATGGAGTTTGGGTCAAAAGCCATGGTGACCCGATTAAAATGATTATTTTGAAAACCATATTTGTTGTTTGCATAAAACACAGCGCAATGACCACGCTACTTGCCAGTATGCCTGCTATTGTGTTGAGTATGTGTGGAGAATGTAGGCCATTTGTACTGTCTATAACTGGCACTTGATTTGGAGCCAAATGAAGACAGTACTTTAAGAGGGGGTTGGTCATAAGAACACCCATCTTAAAGAATTGTCATTGTCACAAAAATAATACTTACGATTTCAGATGAGTTGTATTAAGCAACCATCCCACCCAATTCATCTATCTCTCACCCTCAATCACTCTCTCCCTCCTTCATTCTCCCCCTCACTCTCTCATTCCCCCCCCCCCCCCCAGTCCCTACATACCTCTCCATTCTTTCTTTCCCCCTCTTTCCTGCCTGCACTCATCCGCTTTCTTCCTCATTCCCGCTCACTTCTCTCCATCCCTCCCCCACCCGCCTTGTATGTCTGCCTGTCTCGCTCTCCCTCCCCCCTCTCTCTTCTGACACTCACCTAAACACCCTCCCATCCAAAACGTGCCATCCCACGCTGTCAATCCTTCCCCCTCCCTCCATCACATTCTTTTCCCATCCGCTACTTTGTCCCTCCCCCACCCACACTTCCCCAACCCAATCAACAAATCTTGCCAAACTTGTGCATGTACAACCAGCTAACTTTCCATTGAGCAAACATGTTCTCAAATCTCTTGTCTTATCCGCCTGTGGTGTTGATTTACCTGTTCCTCTGCCTCATTTTTTGGGTGGTCCACTGCAGTGATGAGCCATGGGTACTATCGCCAAGAACGCCGTCTCTGCGGCCATCTTGCAAGCAGATTAATAAATTTCAATTTTATGTTGTAGACTCCTTGACCATTTACTGCATGATATAATACCTGCACCAAATATAGTCTGCTACTGCTACTACTATTTCTACTACTGCTGTCGTAGTAGTTGTTGTCGTTGGTGTTTGCTATTATTAGCTCACCTGGCCCGAAAGGCCAAGTGAGCTTATGCCATGGCAGCCATCCGTCCAATCGCGTCTTCTCCTTAATGGTTTGACCGATTTCAACCAAATTTGGCTGGAATGATCATAAGCTGCTACCCTCCAGACATTTTTTTCCAGAATTTTGATTGATAAATTTTTTGGGTGAAAATCTTAGATTTTATGAACAAGAGGCCCAAGGGGCCTGTGTCGCTCACCTAGAGCACCATCAATTTTTGTCAAAACTGTTGGTGGGTGGTTTAGCAGTCTTTTAAATGAGTTTGTGTACATTTTTGCAAGTGCAATATGGTCACCAAACACACTACATTTTGATTGCCCCACGGCGCCCATGTTATTTTGATGGATCAACTTCCCTTGAACAAATTTTAATGGCCCAAATTTCGGCCTGATCCCTTCAGCGGTTCTGGAGGAGTCATTTTCATGAAAACCAGGTCATCCAAGAGGGTCGCCGAACCATTTGGTCAATCAAGTCCTCTCGAACAAACTTGGCTTACCTCTTGGCCTAGATGAAGATTCCCCAAGTGGTTTCGGAGAAGATTTTTAAAGACATTTCCTGAAATTGCCCGAAATCCAAAATGGCCGTTGGGAAAATTGGCTGATCGGGTTCATTTGACCAAACTTGGTCCTTATGCCCTAAGGATGCTTCCTGCCAAATATAATTGAAATCGGCCTGGCAGTTCTCGAGAAGACATTTTAAATTTCCCATTGCTTTAGCATGGGAGCTTTTGACGAGAAAATTATCCAAGATTAGCCAAACCATTTATTCGACAGTTTCGAAAATTGCAAATTTGAGCTCAGAATACCCAAAAACATATATAGAACCAATTTTGGCTTCAAAATCCATCAAATAAAAAAATCCAATATGTCTGCCAAACATGCTACATTTTGATTGGCCCACGGTGGCCATGTTTTTTGACGGAACAACTTCCCTTGAACAAACTTGAATGGCCCGTAGTCCCTAATCATATCTCCCAAATTTTGGCCTGATCCATTCATAGGTTCTGGAGAAATCGTTTTCGGGAAAACTAGGTCATCCAAGATGGCTGCCGAACCAAGATTTTTAGACATTTCTAAAAATCGGCCGAAATCCAAGATGGCCACCGGCCAAATTGGCCGATCGGCTTTGTTTGAACAAAATGAAATCTCTATGCCATAAAAATGCTTCCTGCCAAATATAATTCAAATCGACCCAGTAGTTGTCGAGAAGACATTTTAAATTTCCCATTGCTCTAGTATGGGAGCTTTTGGTGGGAAACTGATCCAAGATGGCTGCCAAACCGTTTATCAGACAGTTTCGAAAATTGCAAATTTGAGATCAGAATACCAAAAAACCTAAATAAAACGAATTTCGGCCTCAAAATCAATCAAATAAAAAAATCCAGCGTTTACCCTAGATCATATTTCGTGAGTTTTGAATTGATCCGTCAAATGGTTTGGGAGGAGATTTTTAAAGGCATTTCTAAAAATCGGCCGAAATCCAAGGTGGTTGCCCGCCAAATTGGCCAATCGGGTTCGTTTGAACAAACTTGAATCTCTATGCCTTAAGGATGCTTCTTGCCAAATATAATTGAAATCGGCCCGGTAGTTCTCGAGAAGATATTTTTAATTTCCCATTGCTATACTATGGGACTTTTGGCGGAAAAATTATCCAAGATGGCCACCAAACCGTTTATTAGACAGTTTCGAAAATTGCAAATTTGAGATCAGAATACCCAAAAACCTATATAAAACCAATTTCGGCCTCAAAATCCATCAAATAAAAAAATCCAATATGGCCGCCAAATATGCTATATTTTGATTGGCCCACAAGCGGCCATGTTTTTTGACGGATCAACTTCTCTTGAACATACTTGACTGGCCCTTAGTCTCTAATCATATCTGCCAAATTTCGGCCTGATCCCTTCACCGGTTATGGATGTTATTTTTGCTAAAACTAGGTCAACCAAGATGGCCGCCAAACTATTTGACCAATTAAGTTCCCTTGAACAAATTTGGTTGAGCTCTTGTCCTAAATCATATTTCATGACGTTTCCTTCAATCCCTCAAGCGGTTTCGGAGATTTGTAGACGTTTTTAAAAATCGGCCAAAATCCAAGATGGCCGCTGGCTTAATTGGTCGATCAGCTTCCTTTGAACAAACTTGGATCCCTTTTCCCTAAAGATGCTTCCTGCCAAATATAATTGAAATGGGCCAGCGGTTCTTGAGAAGTCATTTAAAGGAAAAGTTGACGGACACACGACGGACAGTCACCACGACATAAGCTCACTTGGCCTTTTAGGCCAGTTGGGCTAAAGATCTACCGGAAATGGTCAAAATGCTACTCCTTAGTTACTTGACATATTTCAACCAAATTTGTATAGATGCATTCTATGGTGGCAGGCTCTAGAACTTCTTTTCAGAATTTTGATTGATCAATTTTTTGGGTGAGATCTTTTGAAAAATCTACCGTAAATGGTCAAAATGCTACTCTTCCTTAGTTCCATGACATATTTCAACCAAATTTAACTAGATGCATTCTATGGTGGTAGGCTCTAGAACTTCTTTTATGAAATTTTGATTGATCAATTTTTTGGGTGAGACTTTTTGAAAAATCTACCGTAAATGGTCAAAATGCTACGCTTCCTTAGTTCCATGACATATTTCAACCAAATTTAACTAGATGCATTCTGTGGTGGTAGGCTCTAGAACTTCTTTTCAGAATTTTGATTGATCAATTTTTTGGGTGAGACTGAAAAATCTACCGGAAATGGTCAAAATGCTACTCCTCCTTAGTTCCTTGACATATTTCAACCAAATTTAACTAGATGCATTCTATGGTGGTAGGCTCTAGATCTTCTTTTCAGAATTTTGATTGATCAATTTTTTGGGTGAAAATCATAGATTTTATGAAAAATCAACTGGAAATGGTCAAAATGCTACTCCTTAGCTGCGCGACATATTTCAAGCAAATTTGACTAGATGCATTCTATCGTGGTAGACTCTAGAACCTCTATTCAGAATTTTGATTGATAAATTTTTTGGGTGAAAATCTGATTTTATGAAAAATTCACCGGAAATTGTCAAAACGCATCTCTTTCTTAACCGCTTCAAGGATTTCACCAAAATTGTGCTGAAATGATCCTATGTGAGTAGGCTCCAGATGCTGTATTCAGAATTTTGATTGGTCAATGTTTTGGGTGAAAATCATGATTTTTTAATGAAATAATTACTGGAAATTGTCAAAACACATCTCCTTAACAACTTGGCAGATTTTAACCAAATTTGACGATCCTACAGTGCTAGAATCTGGACTTTCTATTTAGAATTTTAATTGGTCGATTTTTCCAGTGGCCATCTGTTTAATGTAAAGATTCATGTATATTTAAATGCAAATGTTTCAAATGCTAATGGTCCAGGTGAGCGTCACAGGCCCTTGGGCCTCTTGTTAGTGTTGTCGTCGCCACCGCCATCATTGTTGCTGCTATTTCTGCTGCTACTGCTATATATAGCATTTGCTTTGTCCATCCATCCGCTTGGGCTTTCATTTCTGGATGATAACTTGAGTTCTATTGAAGGGATTGTTATCAATCTGGCATGGGAGCTTGTCCTTGGTTGTCCGAAAAAACCTATTGATTTTGGTATCAAAGATCAAGGTCACAGTGACCTCATTAATGACATAACATTGCGTTTCCGCATGCTAACTCAAGTTCTATGGAAGCGATCGTTACCAATCTGGCGTGGGAGCTTTTTCCTTGGTGGACCTAACAACCATATCGATTTTGGGGTCAATGGTTAAGGTGGTGGTGACCTAATTAATGACGTAATATTGTCTTTCCAGATGATAACTAGTTCTATTGAGGGGATCATTAACAATCTAGCGCGGGAGTTTTTTCCTTGGTGGTCCGAAGAACCCTGTCAATTTTGAAGTCAAAGGTCAAGGTCACTGTCCGAATTAATGATGTGGCATTGCGTTTCCGGATGATAACTCAAGGTCGATTGAAGGGATCATTATTAATCTTGGGCGAGAGGTTGTCCTTGGTGTCAAAGATCAAGATCACGGTGACCAATCTTGGGTAGGATGTTGTGGTTGGTGGAATGGGGGGGGGGATCTTTACCAATCTCCGATTGTCACTATCCCCACGCTTTTCAAAGAAAGGTGGGGATTATGTGATGCTACCCATGTGTGTGTGCGTGCGTTGTCTGTGCACTTATCGATTGTAACGCATCCCCTAGACTGTTTAAGATAAAAACTTGAAACCTTGGGGATGATTATACATATGGTCACACTTTTGAAATTTTTCTGCAACTTCTTGAGCGATCGATTAAAAACTCATTAAACATTATCTAGGGCATCAGTTGACCAAAGATTGTTCAAGGGAACTTTTCAGCCAATGGCCACGTTGGATGAATATATGCCAAAAAAAAAGGATCCAGTGAAAATTTGGGAAATATCATTAGGGACTAAAGGCCATTCAAGTTTGTTCAGAAGTTAGGCCATTAAACAACATGGCTGCCATTGACCATGCCATTGACCAATCAGAATTCAGTGGGGGGTTTAATGTCTTCTCGAGAACCACTGGACTGATTTTAACCAAATTTGGTGGGACACAAACTTAACATAAGCTCAACTTTTGTTTTAAACAACTTCTCAAGAACCACTGGGCCGATTTCAATTATATTTGGCTGGAAGTATCCTTAGGAAACAGGGATCCAAGTTTGTTCAAAGGAAGCCGCTCGGCCAATTTGGCCGGCGGGCATCTTGGATTTCAGCTGGTATTTTAGCAATGTCTAAAAAACGTCTCCGAAACCGCTTGGGGAATTGATTCAAAACTCATAAAACATTGTTCACAGGAAGTTGATCTGTCAAAAAACATGACCACCACCAGGGCTGGGGTCAAATACCTTCAAAAGTATTTAAATACAAATACTTGTTTTCTGCAAAGTATTTAAATACAAATACAAATACTTACGGTAAGTATTTGAAATACTTTTCAAATACTTCTTACATGGCTTATAGAAGACCAAAGTATGGTACGGATGTAAGTCTAGTGATGGACAGCCAGACACTCAAAATTACGTGAGAATGGACAATCATAGATACCAAAACTAAGCGTGCAAAAAGAAATCAAGTCCGACGTGTGGTTAAATATAGTTGACAAAATCCCAGCCAAAGTTGAGATAAGCATATAGCAACCACCTTGACAACCAAACGTTTTTAGCTATCGCGCTAGAGTTGTGACGTCACACCGGGAAGACACCAATTCCTATTAGTCTAGATTATTATCTCAGGAGAAAAGCTAGGCTCTCTACTGCTGCGCGTATTAGGCAACTATGCACCTATTCTTTGACAATTCATTGTTCACACAGGGACACTACATTGTTCGAGATGCACAAAGGTTCAATAATATCGAAGTTGATGATATTTTTGTTGATTAAAATTTAAAGGACAGACCTCATGGTCACGGTGCCTGACATCACAATTCTAACGCATTGGCCTGTTAGAGGTGACAGTAACATCGGATTTCGTGTACGTGAATTAGGCTATATTTTAATCATACCCACCCACGCACTTCTTGGAATACAATTCTACGAATGCATAGGCCTATATATCTTTCTGGATTGACTGCAGAGATTTTGCATAGATGATGGGCATGCATGTACACAAATGTACAACTTTTTAAATGATAGTTAAGTAGGCCTACACCGCTCAGTGCACGTACGATCGCAATTTACCATTGTGTAGGCTTATGAATAAATTTATGATAGCAGTTGCTCCAGTTATGTGTTTAAAATGAACTAAAATGTCGGGTAAATATAAATCTAATCTAAATTAATCTATTTGCGTATAGTCTACATTGACATATTATTGACAGTACACGGTTTGTTTACAACTTAGGCAGCGGTCGAGGCTTTCACTGCCGTCCGCACGCTTATAGTACAACTATCTGTCAGTTCACCTAACTATTTAAAATTTGTTCGTCCGCTACAGTTTTGCTTTTTCATAACATTGAAATATGAGTGTATGCTACTTCCATACATGGAAGAAGTTGGTTTGAAAACGATATAGTTCATATGGTTGTCACAGGCGTGACATCCCCGCCCCCACACACACCAACGTATGTGTTGACCCGTACATGCCTCTACATTATTATTATTATACAAACACATTACCAAAAGCTTATAGGTAAACAATTACATTCTAATCATTAATCACGGGAAATTTCACATAGGACACACTGACGCACTTATTGTAGATTCGTAATCTTCAGAAAAAGTTGTAACTGCACTCTGTAGCCTATACATTTAGATATGAATAATAGTACAATTATAGCCATCGTCAACCTCTCCCACCAACCTCGATCATCACGCTCACATCCATCCATCCAAGACAGTACATAGTACACCCAGTCCTTTCAAGAATGGTAATGGATCCGCAATTAGGCCTACTAGACTACAGAGCATTTGTCACATGCATTGAAATATTGCCGATTTTCAGCACTGCCCATGGTTTACCGTAGTTATAGGCCTATTATTATGCGAATATAGCTATCCATGAAACCATTAAAAATGAGTAAATATCATAATAGATTTTAAAAAATCATGATTTTTTTTATTTCTTGAAGACTTAGCTTCCACCTGACATAATTTATGTTATGGTAGGTGAAGTCTATCCTGTTAAACGCACGTTTTAAAATATGTTACCGTTGTACTGCAGACAGAAAAACATTGACCCAGCTCACAGCGCCGTTCCCGTGATGATGTGATTCAGATTGAGGCGTCATTTAATCTCGTTATTTGGGCTGCCTAACATATTTTTCTCACTCCAAAGTGACGCTATTGTGTTTAAATAGTGTAGTAGACCATAAAATTAATTAAAACTCGTTATCGACTGCAAGTCCTCACAAGACCTTTAAGGCAATAACATGTATCCAGTCAAATTAATTTTTAAACATTCAACAGTTTGCCATGCAAAGAGTTACAGAAGATATGAGAAATTTGTTTTAAATTTTAATTTGCAATGTGCTTGTAGATTTGAATGTAAGAATTTATCAGAAATAGACAGAAGTATTTAGAAAAGTATTAGAAAATACTCAAATACATTGACAATGTATTGAAATACAAATACTTTTGCCGTAAATACTTTTCAAATACAAATACGTTCAAATACCTGAAAATGTATTTAAATTACTTCAAATACAAATACTTTTGTATTTGACCCCAGCCGTGACCGCCATAGGCCAATCAAAATGTAGCGTGTTTGGGGGCCATATTGGATTTTTTTATTTGATGGATTTTGAGGCCGAAATTGGTTTTATATACGTTTTTGGGTATTCTGATAAAAAATTTGCCATTTTCGAAACTGTCGGATAAACGGTTTGGCCCCCATCTTGGATCATTTTTCCGCTAAAAGCTAAGGCAATGGGAAATTTAAAATGTCTTCTCGAGAACTAGGGGGCCGATTTCAATTATATTTGGTAGGAAGCATTTTTACGGCATAGAGATTCAAGTTTGTACAAATGAAGCCGGCCGGTGGCCATCTTGGTTTTTGGCCAATTTATAGAAATGTCTTTAAAAATCTCCGAAAGCGCTTTGGGATTGATTCAAAACTTGTGAAATATCATCTAGGGCAAGAGCTAAGCCAAGTTTGTTCAAGAGAACTTGATTGACCAAATGTTTCGGCGGCCATCTTGGATGACCTAGTTTTCGCAAAAAACCACTTCTCTAGAACCACTGAAGGGATCAGGCCGAAATTTGGCAGATAAGATTGGAGACTAAGGGCCATTAAAGGCTGTTCAAGGGAAGTTGATCTGTAAAAAAAACATAGCCACCATGGGCCAATAAAAATGTAGCGTGTTTTGGGGCCCTGTTGGATTTTTTTATTTGATTTTTATCTGAAATTGGTTTTATATGTTTTTGGTATTCTGATTTAGAATTTTCCATTTTCGAAACTGTCGGATAAACGGTTTGGCGCCCATCTTGGATCATTTTCCCGCTAAAAGCTCCCATACTAAGGCAATGGGAAATTTAAAATGTCTTCTCGAGAACCAGTGGGCAGATTTGAATTATATTTGGCAGGAACAGTTCTTAGGGCATAGAGATTCACGTTTGTTCAAACGAACCCAATTGGGCACTTTGGCCGGTGGCCATCTTGGATTTTTGCCATCTTTAAAACTTCTCTGAAACTGCTTGGGGGATCAATGCAAACCTCATGAAATATAATCTAGGGTAAGAACTGAACCATTTTTTCGAGGGAACTTGATTTTCCAAATGGTTCGGTGGCCATCTTGGATGACCTAGTTTTCGCTAATGTTTTTGGCGGACACCTTATATTTTCTGCAAATTTCTGAGAAAATCATAAAAAGACTACTTATTAACCACTGGGCCAATTTTAATCAAACTTGACTACCTCCTTCACAGAAATTTGATTGGTAAATTTTTCCAGTGGTCATCTCATTTTCTTCGGTTGTGCCAGTGGCCAATAACTCCAGGTGAGCGATACATTGTTAACGATGCACAGACAAACGGAGTGATTATTTCCACAGCATTAGACTCATCAACTACACGACCAGTTTAAACCTTTTCGGGCTCATCAGGTGGAGGTAGTATTCAAACATGGAACCACCTTGGGTTACAAATTCATCTCATTGCCTTAAGCCTGGCTAAAGGTATAGCTACACTTGTTGGGAAACTTGGGATGAGCATTGTTTTAAAAAGATTGATTCATAGCTGGCTTCTTAATTTATTTTTAAAGGTATTATTTCCCAACATATGAGAACGACACATTGCTATACCATCTCGAGGAAGAGGAAGACAGTGATGCCGATGTGACTGCCAACAATGACTGTAACCATAGCAACCAAAATGTGATTGGAGAAGATTTACACGTACAATTGGATAATTGTAATTTATCTAGTGAGCTCAGTTCATGTAACAAACATCTGACTGATAGCTGAGCATAGATTATACATATTGTGATTATTTTATGAATATATCTAGTATATCTAGTATGCGCTATGACAACTCGTATGTGATACCTGTATACCTGCATTTAAAGGCATACAGAACCAGGTCATGAAAATAAAATTGTTAAAATGGTATACTTTTAGACGCATAACCCTCGAATTTATTCAAGAAATCTTCTCATAGAAATAGTCCATGTGTAGACCAAGGCTATTTTTGAAAATTTACCACTGGAATGACTGGCTCGATTATCGAGCCAGTCATTCCAATAGTAAATTTTTTAAAAATAGTCTTCTTTTGGTCTGCGAAAGCACATTTCTCAAGACCACTGCAGAAGCCATTTTTGGCTGATATGAGTGTTAAAGGGGTAAATTGTGTACTTCAATGTAATGAAGCTAAATAATTTGCAGACAACCTGTGATAACCCAAGGGTTATCTCTGGACCGTCTAAATATTTTGAAAGCGAAGCCACAAACAACTTTCAAAATATTCAGCAAGTCGAGGGTTTGCTCGTTGAAATTATTGTCCGGTGGCTTGCAGCAGCGAGACGGTTAATGTTTTTAGTTGTGAAATTGAAGACAAGCGTCAGGCACACAGCAAACACTTCTAGTGCTAAACATTGTTATTAAGATGAAATTGAATTAGGTATGTGTCTCTAATTCAATTTCTCAACAACAAAAATATAAATTTATAGGGAATGAAGCCATCATACCTTTAGATTTATTAAAGGATATACAATATTTAGGTGGTCCAATTTAATAATTTCACTTCCGTGATGATGTTTTTGAAGTATACATTAAACATAGCCGCAAGGCGGTGAGAATTTGTATCATGAAATTTTGTTCAATTTTTGTATTATTTCTATCAGTCTTTCTCAGAGATATTGGTTTGAAAATTGAACATCTCTTGTCCTAATAGAATCCTAGTCTACAATGGAAGGATCCAGTTTTAACTATGCCCCGCCCATCTTTAGCTAAGCTCCACCCACACTTCGCCAGTATTGGGATAAGTCCCTGAACTCCTTGAACATCAATTTCCAAAAAACTATACAGGCAAGCTGTTGAATATTTTAGAACTAATTTGACTCGGTGATGTTGCTGCCATGTCAGCAACGGTACCCCAGTCAAATTAGTTTCAAACTATCTAACAGCATGTTTATTAAATAGTAAAGCTATTCATTTAACAACGCTTAGTCCGTCATCAATTAAGTGTCATGATGAACTTTGCTACGTCATTCATGACATATTTGATTATAACGTCATCCTACGCGTCACATAGTTGATTATATCATCATATGATTGATGGTTAAACTGAAATTCCCCCGTTAGCCAGAATACGGTAAGCTTTAGATATAGCTATTGGCAGGCCAAGAGAATATCTCTGAAAACTTAACACTGGAACAAGAGGCCCAAGGGGCCTGTATCGCTCACCTGGACCGTAGGCATTTCAACTAGAATGGTCATTAACAACTAGATAAAAACATGCTATATTTTGATTGGCCCACGGCAGCAATGTCTTTTGACGGATCAACTTCCCTTGAACAAACTTTAATGGCCCCCCGAGTCCATAATCATATCTGCCAAATTTTGGCCTGATCACTTCAGCGGTTCTAGTGGTTTTCGCTAAAACTAGGTCAACCAAGATGGCCGCCCAACCATTTGACAAATCACATTCCCTTGAACAAACTTGGTTCAGCTCTTACCCTAGATCATATTTCATGAGGTTTGCATCAATCCCCCATGTGGCTTCGGAGATTTGCAGACGTTTCTAAAAATCGGACAAAATCCAAGATGGCTGCCGGCCCAATTGGCCGATCAGCTTCATTTGAACAAACTTGAATCTCTGCTCTAAGGATGCTTCCTGCCAAATATAATTGAAATCGGCCCAGTAGTTCTCAAGAAGAAAACATTACAAATTTCCCATTGCTTTAGTATGGGAGCTTTTGGCGAGAAAATGATCCAAGATGGCCGCCAAAACGTTTATCCGACAGTTTCGAAAATTTCAAATTTGAGATCAGAATACCCAAAAACACGTAAAACCAATTTCGTCATCAAAATCCGTCAAATAAAAAAATCCAATATGGCCACCAAACACGCTATATTTTGATTGGCCCACGGCGGCCATGCTTTTTGACGGAGCAACTTCCCTTGAGCACACCTTAATGGCCGTGAGTCCCTAATCATATCTGCAAAATTTTGGCCTGATCCCTTCAGCGATTCTGGATAAGTCGTTTTCGCTAAAACTAGGTGAACCAAGATGGCCGTCCAACCATTTGACCAATCAAGTTCCCTTGAACAAATTTGGTTCAGCTCTTACCCTAGATCATATTTCATGAGGTTTGCATCAATCCTTCAAGCGGTTATGGAGATTTTTAAAGCTGTTTCTAAAAATCGGTCGAAATCCAAGATGGTCGCCAGCCAAACAGGCCGATCGGCTTCGTTTGAACAAATTCGGATCTTATGCTGCAAGGATGCTTCCTGTCAAATATAACTGAAATTGGCCCAGTGGTTCTTGAGGAGTTGTTTAAAGAAAAATTTGACGGACAGTTGCCACGGCATAAGTTTACTTGGCATTCTGGCCAGGTGAGCTAATAATTAATCCAGTGAGCAGTGGTAAGCTTTTGAAAATATTCTTGGTTATGATCCAACAACCGACACAGTATACCAGTTTCATGGCTGTCACTCACATGGATGTTCACGACACCAGCGAAGTGATGATGCCGAACAAAGATACCGCAAGACGGTCGCGAAAGACGAGAAACTGAAAGCATCTGGATGCATGCTTGTGGTACAGTGGGAGTGCTGTATAAAATGCTGTCCAAGCGACCATGCACCGGTGCGGATGGTACCATACCCGCACTTTATCGTGTATGACTTTGAGGCCCTTCAGATGGGATCAAGACCCACCCTACAGACTCATGATCGAGAGTGCCCACATACCTATCTCAGTGTCAGTCGGCTGTTCCTTAGACGGTAGCACGAAAGCCGACTCACCTCTGCAATGCTAACACCAAAGTGCTGATCTCAGAGTTCATGCAGGAGATCCAACTACGAGCCTCCACGATCCGTGCAAGGGTTCGGTCGCAGTATCTACCCGCACTTGGACAAGCTACCAAAAGGACAGCAGCGACTGATCGCGGAGTGGTGTGACCAGGTGCCTGTGCTCGGGTTCAACTCTGGCCGGTAGGACCTGAACTTCATCAAGAAGTACTTGGTGGATGAGTTCACAAGTTCCGTAGGAACAGCAGGCACAGTGAGTCGTCAAGAAGGCTAGCCAGACAATGTTCCTCATCACACCCGAACTAAGGTTTCTAGATGTGCTGCACTACCTCGGTCCCGGGGTCTCCTACGAGGCATGGATCAAAGCTTATGAGTGCACACAGCAGAAGAGCTGGTTGCCTTATGAATGGGTCAACATTCCCGAGAAGCTTGATTATCCATATCTCCCAGACTACCCAGCATGGTGGTCTAAGCTCAAAGGGGTGGGGGGGGGGGGCTACCTCCTTCAGCTGTCAGAGTGGAATCAATGTAAGGAGACCTTAAGCGAGCAAGGGATGCAGACATTCGACGACTGGCTGCGATACTACAATAACTTGGGACATCAACCCATTCATCGAAGCCCTAGAGAGGGGTATCAATACAGTATCTTCTTCGTGGACCCACTCAGCACATGCCAGATGTGAGCCTCTATGCTCCAGGCAAGGAAGTCTACGAGATGCTGAAGAGTTCCGTTGTCGGTGGACCCAGCATCGTGTTCACAAGATACCATGAGTCGGGTGTTACTCGAATTCGTTCAGGGGTGCCCAAGGCCCTGTGGACGAAGTTCGAGGAGATGCCTCCTCACTTCTACAACAGTGAGATCCCGGTAGAGGCGGGTACCTCCTGAGATGCTCGCATACCTTGAGAAAACGGGTCGGAAGCGCCCCACCACCAGCAAGCTGGTTGGTGCCTTCTCTGGCAAGAAGAGGCTTCTGTACGCACCAACACTCAAGTGGTATATCGCCCACGGTCTAGAGATCACTGCTGTCTACCACACCATAGACTACATCCCACAGAATCTATTTGAGTGGTTCTTGAACGCCGTTACAGAGGCCTGCTGCTCAGGAGATGTGGATAAGAGCAAAGCACTCTTGGCAGAGCTCTTCAAACTCCTTGGCAACAGTGCCTATGGAAGCGAATCAAGGCCTTAGAACGCCATACCAACACGAGGTTCACCAAGGATGAACATGCGGTAGATAGAGCCCTGTGCAGCGCATGGTTCGAGGATCTCGAGATCGGTGAGTCCTACGAGCTGCAGAGCCCTAAGCCTAAAGCCACCATTCGTCGTCCTTTCCAGGCGGGTATAGCAGTATACGAGCTCGCGAAGCTGCGAATGCTTTAGTTCTACTACGACTTCCTCAACCGCTACATAGCTCGTGACAGCTTCGAGTACCTGCAGATGGACGATTCCACGTACATTGCCATAGCAGGCTCCAACCTTGATGAGGTGATACGCCCAGAGATGCAAACGGAATACCAGGCCTGCAAACAGGACTGGTTGTCATGAGACAAATGGTCTGGACGGACACCAGGCCTGTTCAAGCTTGAGTTTGAAGGCACTCGTGAAGAGCGCAGGATGAGGCCGGAGGCCGTGCGAAGTGCTCAGCAAAGGGAATGTCTAAACGGCAGAATGAGGTCTCCTGGCATAGGTTCTACAGCACCTTCCATGGTGTAGTGCACACAGCCACAAATCGAGGCCTCCGTATGCGCAACCAATGGTATGGTGACGTATGAACAGGAAAAACTTGGTCTCCGCCTACTACGATAAGAGATATGTGCTACCAGATGGTGTCCACACCGAGCCCATCGAGTATCATGTGACGCAGCCTTCCATGGTTCAACCGACAGTCAGCGCTTACGATCTGGAGGATGTCTACTTGACATAAGCACTCCCGGTGGAGGTAGCTGGGTGTCTGTAGGGATAAGCTGAAGCTCCTCTTGTACAAATGGCCACCTAGGACCGCGCCAGGTAGTACAGCATAGGCTGTCCAGCTGTCTCCACATACCTGTCAATCTTGTGTACATCTATCAACCAGTTGGGGTCAGTCGCCCGCCTATGTCCACCCTCCAACTCGCCAGGCTCATACAAATACTGAACCAGGGAATCGGATGGAAGTCTGTCCTCTGAGCACAGCTCTTGAACAGAGCAAGGTTCGGCCACAGAGGATCCCTGAATGGCCTTGACTGGTTTCTGTCCTATCAGCCTAGTAACCTCAGCATTGGATCTCTCCACCACAACGGGCAACCCTCTCATCCATACCCTGGAATGACCGCCCGCTGTAACAGCTCTCCTGAGCATACTGATGTGGGAACAGCCTCTCTGCCAGTGTCCGGTTCCACCGCTCGACGATAGCTTGGGCATGGTGATGTCCCACCTTGCCTCGCCTAATCGGCACACCAAGTTTCCGCATGAGGGCCGCAGTTTCACCTCTAAACTCCTTACCCTCATCCACTTGCAGCAACTCTGGCCACTGGAGAGGATTTTGCGGGTCCACATAGATACTCTGGAACCTGGCAGCCGTCTGACCCGTGGACTTATCCGTGAGAGGCACTGCCACCGTGTACCTACTGGTGACATCACCAATGGTGAGGGTGTACTTGTAGGTCTTGCATGTTCCTCTGGAACAGACCCGATCATGTGGAAGGAACAACACATCAGCCTGATAGACTCTGTTCGGGACAGGTTCATTGAAGTGTGCATACCGAATGCGCCATAGACGAGATCTGTAGATGCGCCGTGGACGAGACAGATCTGCCTGTCTGGTAAGCCACTGGCTAACCATCTCCAAGGTGTGAATCTATGACCCTTGCGACGTGCAGCCTCGAGAAGCTGGTGAGGCTCGCGATAATAGCCACTGGGCTGGTAAAATAGATCTTCAAGAGAGGCTATCAAGACCTCGGATTTCATCGCTGACGTCGACTCCTGTCCTCACCTGTACAGCGCGGGCAAACTCTAGACACACGAACAGATGACCGTCGTTAATCCGACCATCGATGAACACCTATTCCAATACCTGTGAACACTGCTGTCTAATCTCTGCAGCGCTGGCACGGTCACTGAAAGGAAGCTTATCGACAAAGGCTTGAAGAGCTCATGTAGAGAAGCCGTCCTATATAGCATGCCATGGACCGACAACGTCAAAGAATGTAGCTACCCCTGAGGCGATGGCTGGAATAGCCTCAGAGATCTCAACTCCATGGAGAGCATTGTTGGCGATTTTGCAGACCGTCTCGTCAGTCTTCGTTGTGAACAGAGCAATCAGAGCCCGAACTGCCGCTAGTTGGCCAAGAGAGCCCTTCCCGTAGGTACGATAAATTCCCTTGGCTCGGTGGATTAGTCGGCAGGATTCTGGCTCTACATCATCATCACCATCATAGTTGTCCTCATCATTGTCCTTGTCTTCATCATAGTCATCCTCATCATAGTCCTCAAATGGATCCTCGAAAAACTTCCGGTTCATACATTTCTTGCAGTTCCTACTGACTATATGGCGAGTTTAAATCACCTGTATAGACATGGCATCTGCAATCTTGAATGCAGGCATGTTTGTGTTGGCGAACTGGGGTCTCGGCTTTGCTGACAATAAGGCAGCGGAGGTAGAGAGAAATCGTCATAACCAGCCGATGGAGAAGCTGTCGAAGAAGAAGTTTGAGTACAGCAAGGCACTCGAGCATATGCTCCAAATGGAGGCACACCGATGGCAACAAAAGGCTCAAGCGACCCAGAACATCAACGAGGCCGATGAGTCTCAATGAGTACTACGAGGCTGTAAAGCTCGAGCCGACACTCGACTATGAGGCATTAGGTCAGAAGACGGCCGAGGCCATAGTAGTAGGAGCTGTGGTGGTAGCTGGGACAGCTGCTGGAGTTATACTCTACGCACATTCAAGGTGAATACCTCCATTTTGCGAGAAGTGAACCTTGCTATATCCAAAGTACAGCACCGTTACTCAGACTGGGCGAGTGCCCTCTCGCTCTCCGTACAGGTTCCCAACATGAAAGCTGAGCTGGTTGCCATGGTTAGGTGGAATGTCCCTTCCTCCGAGATTCGCCTGGCTCTCCGGGAGTTGCTTTACAATCTGTGCCATTGGCGTCATTCTTTAAGCCCTGCGTATACAACACGTTTTAACGTGTACGTTCTACCTCGAGAGTGCTGAACAACTCTAACCAGTCTGCATCTGTCAGCTGCTTAGATTGGTATTCAGGAATATTCATAGCACTGTACATAGCGGCTTAAACCATGGGCCTATGCCTCAGGTACTATAATGTCTTCCACACCGAATTGAAGGGCTACAAGAAGAAGTCACCAGATGAGCTCACCCAGCTCTCTAACACTGAGGTAACAGAAGAGCTGACAGCCATGAAGCTCTACCTAGGATTTGGTAAGGGGCAAGTCTGCATCGTCAGATACCTCATTATGGGAGGAAGTATCGTCGAGCAGCTCCTGCGTACTAAGGGATTCTACAAGGATCGGGAGTATCTGTTGGACGTGTTCCAGCAGTTGCTGGCATAAAGCTCTGCGCTACTACAAGCTAGAAAAAGGCTGACAGCGTGTTTGGGGCCGTCGGGCAGGCCAAGCTAGTTCAGGCAATCTCATTTGCCACGACTCCCGCACCGGAAGAGTCAGGATGATCTATTGCTCAAAGAGCTGGATCTACTAGCGGCGGAGAAGATTAGTGATGAGCACAGACCTGACACCACTCATAGGGCTACCGTTCTGCTAGCACTGCCAGGCGGGTTGGTGGGTATCAGCACAGGTCGCCGTTTGTCGTCCAGCAATCTGTGTCGGAATAAGTCGGAACGACGGTAGCACTGGCCATTGTAGGAGCCCACGGGGACCTAGGTGTCGTGGTGGTCAGGACATGCGCGGCCGAGTTGATGTCGGTGTTAAACCCAAAGTGGACACCGGGAGAATTTCCCTCGACTATCATGTTGTTATAACCCCTGACCACCAGGTCCTCGATATTCACGATCAGGTTGCTTGGAATAAGGCGTGGAGATATGGCAAAGTCCAGCTGGCCTTCAGTAAGGCTTGCTGGAACTTGGTAATGAGGCTGCTAAGGTCTGCAATGATGATCATATCCTCGACGAGACTGCTGAACATAGCCTGCACCACTCTGCCACTCACCCCGTCTATAGTGGCGCAGCTTGGTCTGGGTCGTCAGAAGACAATAACATAATGCTTCTAAGGACTGGTTGATTCAAACGATCCCTGCTAGTGTAAGCCCTGAGGTTGTGTGTGGGATAAAGTATTTCCAGGCATCTGGGTGGTCTTGCCTGATGCTGGTTATGTGCATATTCTGCACCCTCGCTCCAGGCTCTGAGTTTGGATCGAATGAGAACGTCGCTGTCTTCCGACGGCCGATTTTCCGTGGTGTCTGATAGGAGAAGTCTGAATAGTCTCGTCTTGGGTCACCATACATAATGCCCAGGCCCTTGTTGTCACCACCATGCCACCGATAGTTTGAGTGGGCGTTGAACTCTCGCTGGAGTCTACTGGCTGCTGAGAGGCTGTAACTAGCGGTTCCCGCGGGCTGTGGGTTGAAATCATTCGTATCAGGCAGGCTTGCGCCCAGCTCATTGAGGATTCATCTCACCGTGTAGTACACATGGAATCTGAGACAGCTGGCAATGAGCACAGCTTCGGGGGTACCAGAATAGGAATGCAGCAAACCTGCGCTGATGCCGCATCCTGCTGTGGCACACCACACGGCAAAGTTGTATGAGCTTTCTTCGCATCCGTGATGGTGATTGCAAGGTTGGTCAGTGGTCTTGGATTGATGGAGAAGCTGATGCGGGACCGCCCGTTGACTGTGATCAAAATAGGTGTTAGGTCCGGTATGTCATCCAGGAGACCACATAGTCTAGCTCTCGAGCAGGTCCAGTGTACACGGGAGGGGCGGTTGGCTCTGGTCGATTGTCGTGAGGTTCGTCGGGAATGCCATCTATTGTAGTCATCTTAAAGCTGCTGTTCCAGCCGTGGATGCAAGATACTACTTGGCACCCTAGAGATCTTCGATGCAGCCCAACCGCAGCATCTCGTTTTTTAACTCCTGCAAGACCACCCGCTCGCAGGGGCCTTTGAGGTATTGCTGGCACACTTTAGGTTTCTGCGGTACAAGGTTTGGAGCTTCAATATGTGGTGGTACTCTTCATCACTGACCTGCCCATCCTCGAGAGCTGACAGACTCGTCGATAGCCCGTAGGCTGCTCTGTGCCAGTGTTACATACTTAGCATGCTTCTCCAGCTTCCTGGTGATCTGACGCTGTCCAACCGCCAAGCCGGTGGCCATGACAGTAGCGGCAATGGTCACACCACCCAGCGGGATAGCGATGATAGCACCCACCCCTGTAGTGAGGGTGGCAACGGCGGCCACACCAGCATTGGCTCCATTCACACCCGCAGCTGTGCTTGTGCATGCTAGACTGTTGTAGGCTGTTTTACATCGCTTGCATGTTCAATGCTACTTTTCTGTCTCGTGGACGAGATTCTGTCTGATGGTGTCAATCTGCTGGAGTTGCCAGCCGTGGACTGTACCACCCTCCTCAGCTGCCAGGGCGGGATATAGTTAAGGCTGCTTTTGCCACTCCGATTTAGCCATGGTATACCTAGTTCTTAAACTCGTACCATCACCTGTAGGATCTGCTGATGAGTCATTGTGGGATTCATCTTGGAGAGCCTGGCGAACCGAACACGCTTGTTGGTGTGGAGACATACCTCCCTCAAACACCCCTCATCCAGCATAATGCCAGGGTCCAGTTTCTTTCGCAGCCGTGACATCTGGAACTTCACCTTGTCACTCTGATAGTACAACCACTGTTGGTGGAATTTTTATGGATTTATACTTCTCTTCCGACTGCCAGACTTTTACAGACTCATCACACTCGTCATCCAAGTAATCATACAGGTTTGGCCCTACATGCAACACCCTCCTCCTGCCAGATGAGGCTCTCCCTCTTGCCTCTCTGGCATTCTGTTCATACCAGCTCACCCGCTGCAGTCGCTCGCCTTCTTGTCGATAACGCATTTCCTGTACCGCTATATCTACCATCCCGGAGGTGTGTGGCTGCTCCTCTATCTCCTTTTCCAACATCTCGGCGAATGCCTGATAGGTCTGATATGATATCATGATGATAGGTCAATAAATAGTAGCAGCGTAAACTCTAAGTGGGCATCCGACAGACCATCCATGCTGGCATATAAACTAATGGTGGAGCTGTCAAACAGGTGATTTACGTGGGTGAACATGTTGGGGCTGATCGCTTTCCAGTTTGCTGGTGGCTCCTGACAGACATTCTATGACGTCTAACCCTACTTCAGTCAGTGAGCTGTGGTAGGTACTTCCCGGTGGTGGATGTAACACATCGGCGTGTACGTACGTAGTGGAATGCTGAGCTACCTTGAAGAGAACCCATTCTATGCTATACTGAACCGCCCGTCTACCAACTAGAGATGGTCTGAGGACAGTCTCCCTGTTTTGGAGTAAAATCGGCATGGCTATACACTGTTTTAACCCTATATATATATATATATATATATATATACATCCATATATATATATATATATATATATATATATATATATATATACATCCATATATATATATATATATATATATATATATATATATATATATATATATATATATATATATATATATATATATAGCTCACTCAACCGGTCTAGCGGATCTCATGGACGTGTACGACGTTGATGCTGCCAAGGTTAAGGAAAGCGATGGCAAGTCGTTTGTCCTCCAATATGGAGCAGACTCAAAGACATTCTCCCTCCATCCCGTCGGTGGAAATGGTGTAGAGCTGCTGACCTAAAGGATGTCTCGAAGGAACGGCTGGCTCGAGAGAGAGGGATGGGGACAAAATAGTGTTCCGCTATGAAGTTCATCCTCCACCCCCTGATAGAGCAATCACTGGACAAGGTTGAGGATGTTAACACTTTAGACGCTGATCTCAGCTTTCATGTCTTAGAGCCGACTGTGAAGCATGCCCCACCGATGTCACATGATGGTGTGGTGTTGACCCTGGCGAAACAGGGGCAGGTAGTCTTCGAAAAGAACGCTGTGTGGTACCAGGCTGGACCTGGTGGTAATTGGCGAGCGTGGGTGCCACTATATAGGCCTCCAGCGGTTATTGACCTGGAGGTCACCCCACTCTCCACCGTTGTGAAGAAGGATGGCATGGTCCGGAAGCTTTATAACAGGGGGACATCTTTCCTGACCTATATAGGACAGGGCACAACCCTAGTTGCAGTGGGTCATAGGATTGGGGTCACTGGAGGAAAGCTCCTGCTGCAATATTCAGGAGTGTCAGGCTCACAAGTCCACAAACAACACCCATTGTGCTAGAGCTGCGGTTTCTAGCTGGTGGTAAAGTGAAGCAGCTAAGACCTGCCCCATATGGGATGAAGATCGGCATTGAGGCCGGTACAGGGCTCGATCTGACACAGATATTTCTCGAGGGGTTCACCTTGTTCGGTTTAACCCTCCATGTATAGGATGCTGGTTATACCACTGCTCATACCTGTGGTGGCCTCCTCACAGACAGTCATGATATTAGATGCCAAGTGGGCCCACTTCCGAGATGAGCCTCAGTACAATCCCTTCCACGACCATCTGCGGAAAAATATCTACGACCGATTTCACCCATATGAGGAAATTGAGTCTGTCTGCCATTTCTACTTTGTAGAAAGGTCTGGATGTGGTGGTCTGCAGCCGATGCGGCACCAAATCCTCTGCGTCACCTGTGAACATGCCAGGGTCTGCCATGGTGCAGACGGTACGCACTTTAGCATTCTGCCAAGTGAGCATTGCCAAGGCAGCTGGAAGGGCCTGTGGGTAATCCCCTCATGCTGTTGCTGCAAGCAGAGCAGTTCTGAGGAACATCAGAATGTCATCTCAGCGTTCCATGTATGATATCTAACTAGAAATGTTAAAATTTTTTGGCTCGATGGAACCTGGAGAGATAGAGGGGAATGCACCCAGATTTTCGGGCTTGGCAGCATCTAGATCATTACAGATGATCTAAATACTTCCATAATTCCGTTAATGCCATTTCTGTCAGTCGATAGCGTCTTAACTCCTGTACTGTTGGTGGATTTTGGACGAGTAACTCGTCTACTACTGTTGGGATCATTAGGTCAGAATCATGCCAGGACTCAAGCGATCTATTTGCAGTCGCCCAGGTCATGTAATGATCTTGCCACATCTTCCCGCCGTGCCGCACAGCCTACACCATGCATGTAACTCCATAGTTCTAGGGGATGGCTGTAAATGGCGAGAAACTTGTCTACTATTACGTCAGGAGAAGCACTCATGTTGATCAGATTCGTCTTTGGATGATTAGACCTGTAATGTGTGATCGGTATACCATGTAGAATGTGTGTCTCTAAATGGGCGTTCGGACCATGTAATGTGTATGTTCAGATGCTGGTATATCTCTGTGGACGCGTGTCTCTAAATAGGTGTTCAGACCTTCCCATTTAGAGACATGAGGTATGGTATGTATTTGTGGCCCATGTCTCAAATTCCTATGCCTCAGGAATTGAGAGGGCTGTGGGAGCCGCAGATTGCAGGATGGTGGTATTTTTCTAATATCGGCTATACTACTGGTTAACAACAATCCTCTTCTATTACAGTATAGATTTTATTGTGTGAAAATCAGTTACACAGATAACATTAATATAGCTGTTTTTAATTGAAATATATATTCTTTTTCTCGCAGCTAAACATGCAGATGTGCACATGCTTACGCTATGCACAGGTGAGTCAATGGTAATGCTATACTTTTATACAGGAATATTTGCAAACAGACCAGACATGGTTCAAGTAAAATGGTGTCAACACACAATAAATAGAACTCCTACTAGGTTTAAAAGTACCTAAATTAAAGAGTATCCCATATCTTCTAAGATTGATGCCATTTAATGAGTTGTGAGAACTTAATGCGATAACCGTGATCATGTAGACATCGTTCTTTCCTCAAAACATGATAGTGATTAGGGCATGAAGTCGAGCTGGACGAGCGACTAGGCAGCAAAATTAGTGACTAGATTCAGCTCACCATTGTGATTGTCTTCTAAGTCTTTATATAATAAATTCCATGGTTATCCTAGCCCTTAACCATTTCACTGATAAATCCCCATGTATTTCAATTTCAGGACAAACAAACAGGAAAGGTGAATATTTTGAAATTAAGCTGACAGGAAGCCATTGCTGCCTTAGGTGGCAGCAATGGCTTCCAGTCATATTAATTTCAAAATAGTCTACAGAATATGTTATACACATCAGAAAGAATGTACTTTTTCAAGGATTTGTTGTAAGGGTTAAACCGTTAATGGTCCAGCCAGCCAAAAACAGCCTTTGCATTGGTCGCTTAAGGATGGAATGCCCATTTACAGGTCAAGAGAAGACTTTTTCAGAATTTAACACTGGAATGCCTGGCTTGATGACCAAGACAGTCATTCGTGATAAATTTTCATCTTGACCTGCAAATGGTTTATGGTAAGCTGTTGCTGCCAGCTTTAACCATTTAACATTCATATCGGCCAAAAACGGTTTCAGCACTGGTCTTGAAAAATGTCCATTTGCAGACATAGCTTATTTTTGAAAATTTATGACTGGAATGACTGGCTGGATAACCGAGCCAGTCATTCCAGTAGTAACTTTTTAAAAATAGGCTTCTCTTTGTCTGCAAATTGACATTTTCTATGAGAAAATTGAAATTTTCTTGAACAAATTCGAGGGATAAAGGGTTAAGCAGTTTTCAAAATTTCACCAGCTTCTGCAGAGTACATCATTTCCTTGTTTAGTTTAAGACATCCATGGAACATTTAGGATACACATTCTTATTACCTCACCAGGCTGCTCAATCCAAGGATATTATTAGCCTTGATATTAATAGCCTTGGCACCCTCACTGACACTATTGACCAATGTTTAGTGTCACAACACTGACATTTACCAAAGGGGCAATGGTGAGGTAAAAAATTTGGATGTCTGATATGTTGAAGCCTACTGCGATAAGGATGTTGCTGCAAATTCACTAGAGGGCAGCCATCTGCCATTCTTATTCACCGATAAATTGAGAGACCTATGTACTGGGCAATTAACTATGCCTTCACTCAGCCTGCAAGACTGATGACATATTCGTTACAACTATTAGACACCACATTCCTTGAATCTATTTTTAGTAGGGACTGGGAATTTTGAATCAAAATTTTATTTGCTCTGCATGCCAGATTTGTTATCTCTTGAGATGTAAGCTCATAGGGTGGATTCACATCAGTATTGCGACTCATAGGAAAAGCTGTTAGGGTCGAGTACTAGGGTACCGTATATAGGAAAAATACATAATGCATGAACTAAATTTTGCTATACATGAAAAATACAACAATTACTTATGGCTACCAATGGTTCTTTTTATAAATTGGATCTGCATATATTCTATACAACATATATCTGTACTCGCAGTGTGGTTTTCGGGCTTCAAAATGGCCGCCATCCTTAAATCCTGTTGATGCTTAGAGGGGCCTATCTTTAAAGTTATATTTAACCAGTAAGACTAGATTCTGACCTAAAATAAAACTTTAACGTGAGAAAATTTCAGATTTTTTAATTCATTTTAACACCCAGTACCACGGTACCGTAGATCACTGGGTCAAGTTAATAGATGTAAAATCTGGACATGCCACAGTGACTTCAAAACAATATTGTAGCGCAATGGTTAAGGCCTTTAAGGATTAGATTAGGAAGCAATTGATGTGAAGTTATAAATTGTATTACGTACCATGGTAGTGTAGTACCCCATCCTATATATTTTGACACTAATTTACATGCTGTCTATTGCAGCAACACATTTTAGTCAAATTATTGCCAAAGTAATCAGTAGGCAATATGAGTGCCACTTAGGAGTTGTAAGAAGAATTTGAATGAAAATTGTTGCTGCTCAGTCATACTAGTTGCAGGATGCAAATAAAAATAATAGCCCGAGATGGAATCTCAAACTCATTGCCATTCTGTATCAAATTTAGCATACTCGTTTAGTGATATCTCATTTGGAAGTCACTACAGGTAATTCCAACTGAGATCTTACTACACTGATGAAAAATCTGATACGAAATGACAATTAGCTGACATACTCTATACGCGTGATAGGTTATCAAAAATCAACAAAGTTAGACACACTGTATCACCTTTGAATGATAACACTGTATTATTCGGATATTATCATCTTTTTAATGTTAAATTCATATTCATGTTGCTATCTGACATGTTTGAAATCCACTCCATATTCTTTGTCGGGCCAGTGTCCATTGATTATGTGAGGTACACTCTGTATTTCTGCTGTTGGGCGAAAATCCAGTCTGTATTCAGCGTAATGTCATGAATGTGACTCAGAAATCCAGCAACTTAAAGAAGAATTTTAGATAGTATAATATAAATAAATGGCCCAAGGGCCATAGTACTGGAATGGGGAAGACATGCCCCATTAAATAGAGACACTTTTGTATGATATGAGATGTCTGTTGATTTCTGTTCAATTTACCCATGATGCAATGCTAATCAGCATGCAATGCTACCCAGGATGCAATGACCGGGCTCCATATTCCTTGTAATTATTGGACACCATATTCCCAGAGTCTATAAAGGCCAGGATTTCTCAAACAACGATTATGGAGTCAAGGCATTGCATGCTTGGTAAATTGAACAGAAATCAACAGGCATCTCATCTTGTGCAAAAAGTGTCACTATTTAATGGGACACAAGAACTTTAATTAATGCACAACAAGCCTAATTGGTCAATGAGGCAAGCATAACTGTTGCCATAGAACAATGGGTTAATGATCCTTATCATTATTGATCAATAAGGAAATCATCCTTACCACTAACAACGCAAGTGTAATTGACCCTAATAACCAATGGGACAAGCACCATTTGTTAATGGGACAAGCACCATTTGTTAATGGGACAAGCACCATTTGTCAATGGGACAAGCATAACTGATTCCACTAACCATGGTCATTGGCTTTATTGAGCAATGGGTCAAGTATCATTGACACAATTTATCAATGGGGTAAGCATAACTGATGCCACTGACCAAAAAGAGAACTGGTGCCTGACATTATTGACCAATAACGCAAATGTTGCAGACATAATTGACCAATGGATAAAGCTATGTCGGTCAATGTGGCAAGCATAACTGTGGACAAATGTGGAAAGGGTCCTGGACATTGCTGAGAAATGAGACAATCATCTCAGACACTAATGCCAAACAAATCAAGTGCCATTTACACTATTAACCAATGGGACAAGAAGAGATTATCAATGAGAAAAGTGTAAGTGATGTAATGATCAAGGATCCCTGGAAAACAAAAGGGCTGGATATATGAAAATTTGTGGTGTAAAACAAAGTCTGGGTATGCCTGCCACTACTGACCACCAAAGATGACTCCATTAGTTCATGGGGCACACATAACAAAATGCTATTTACAAATGGGGCAATGGTCACAGGCAAAGACGTGGAGAGGAAATGCAAGAATATTGGTGCGCTTGACATTATTGACCAACAGGAAAAGTACCATTAATCAATGGGGCAGACATTCCTGACTCATCAAATAGTTCACGTGTACCAACAGATGCCATTTACCAACGGGCAATGGTCATAAGCTAAAATTTGAGCCGGTAATACAAACATTGGTGCCCTTGACACTATTGACCAATAGGAAAAGTACCATTGACTAATTGGGCAGACATTCCTGACATTGATATAGCAGATGGCATTTACCAATGGGACAATGGTCACAGTAAAAAATTTGGATGAGAAAATGCAAGCATATTGGTGACCTTTACATTATTGACCAATGGGAAAAGTACCAGTGATCAATGGGGCAGCCCTCACTGACACGATTGACCAATGTTTAAAGTGTCACAGCACTGACATTTACCAAAGGGGCAATGGTGAAGTAAAAAATGTGGATGTCTGACATGTTGAAGCCTACTGCGATAAAGATGTTGCTGCAATCTCACTAGAGGGCAGCCATCTGCCATGCTTGTATGTTGCAATGACACACCTATCTACTGTACATGCCTCTTATTCACTACATTTTGTATCATACCAGTCAAATTACTTTCAAAGTACTCAACATTCTGTTTGATATTTAGCTGTTGCGAGGACAGAAGGTCAGGAATTTACAGCAAGACAAGGGGCTCTTTCGATTGGGCTAAAGTTATAACACTAGTGTTGGGTTGTTGCCATGGTATGATGACATTTTTGCAAAAATTTGTTTGCGCGAGTTCTGGACCACTCATGTTGTGACGTCACATTGATTCAATTATGACGCCATAATCACGCCACACCAACAATTGATAATGCAGGTTATGGGCTGTTATTGTGTTAATACTGTGCAGCACAGAAGCTGCATTATCACGATCGTTATTAAACTTTGCTAAACTCGTGAAAACTAATTCAATCCCACAGAATCAAAAGAACCCAAGATAGAAAGATTCATACCAGTTGTGGCAGCACCTTCTCCATGTACTCGACAGTCACTGTGCTGTTGCTCTCTTTCTGAAATGAAAGATTATAACACTTTAACAGTCAGAATTAGTCAAATGTTCTAGAATGTACATAGCATAGGAATGACTAATTTCAGACTACATATTCTCTGGCCGACAAATTGACAATGTTGAATGCCTAGAGGTCTAACGACCTGTCAGTCACCTGGAACATTGATATTTTAAATACTTTTTATGTGGGAAGCCATCGCCATGTAAGACATTACGTACCATTTTAACATGTTAAATTTTTCATAAAACCTAATACATGTATTATCATCCATAAAAATGACCAATCAAAATTGTAGATAGAAGTTCTGGAATGTACCACGGTAGGGTCCTTTGGTCTAGTCAAATTCGTATGAAATCTACCAAGTGGGTCAACAGAGGAGATGACAATTTCCGGTAAATTTTTCATAAGATTTTCAAAAAAAATATAACCAATCAAAATTCTGAAGTTCTGGAGCCTACCACCATAAGGTTCTAGAACTAGACAAATTTGGTTGAAATCCACCAAGCAATTAAGGAGGAGATTTAACCACAAAAGTAGTTCTGGACCCATCCTTTTAGCCAGATTTGGTAGGTATGTTTTTCATAAAATCTTTCAAACAAAAATTTGACAAATCAAAATTCTGAATAGGTAGACATTCTGGAGCCTAGCACTATAGAATCATTCCAAACAAATTTGTTTGAAATCCCTCAAGCAGAAATGCGTATACAATTTCTGGAAAATTTTGCATAATACCTATGATTTTCAGCCAAAAAGTTCACAAATCAAAATTCTGACTCGTCTGATCATGAAAACATTTCCCAAAATGAATTTAGTAATGATGTGGACCCCTGCATAGTATTTAACCATATTGTAAAATTCTGTTGATATCCGGTGAGCTTTTGTTGAAAAAGAATGGTCCATAAAAACCTTAACCTAAAAAAACATAACAAATATTGAGTCCAAAACTGAAAAAAAAATTAGGAAAGGTTCTCAACATTCAAACCAGTGATGATGCTGATTGCATCCCTGTATGGAACATATCCGTAAAGCTTCATTGAAATCTGATGAGTCATTGTTGAAAAGTAAGCCGATTTAAAGTCCATAACTGTGAAAAATGTCTTTAAAATTCCATAAAATCATATCAGTAATGATGTAGATGACATCCCTGTATTGCATAGAATAGCTCGACTGTAGGATTTCAATGAAATCATGAGCCATTATTGATAAGTTGATTTGAAAACTGCCACAGCTGGAATCAGTAATCTCTATGTCTCACTTTCTGATACATAGCCGAGACAAAAATGATAATTGGAGTGAAGCATGCTATCAAATATTATGCTATAAAAATGATCCTGACTGAGCAATGAAATTTTAATCAAGTGTTTGACTCAGAGGGCTCCGCAATCACTGAAAATACCTTTCTCTATGTAGTCGGTAGCAATTTTATTCAAAGCCTTCATATTATTAAGATTATTTTTTTTAAACCTGAAGTATGTTAAAATTCCAAGAAAAAGTATCACTGGTGCCCAAAATCTTGGACCAATAAAGGGGAATTCTTCAAAAGGCACCTCTGCGTATAATAAAGAAGTCACCTGGCAAGTTTCATTAAATTATTTTAAGCAATTCTGTATGATATGGGTGTAAGCGATGGGAGTTACAGAGTTTGAGTTTCAGACATTTTATAAAATTTCCCATGGAATTATGGCTCATTTTGTCTTAGGAAATATGAAATAACATCAGTATTCCGCACTCCTTCAGGACATTCAACTGAGAATTGGTACATTGCTTTGTTATGCGAAGCTACAGTAGAAGTTCGAGTTTCAGGTGCTTCAGTCTATTTTTTATGGAGTTATACCCTTTCGACTTATGAAATATGAAAAATATCAGTTTTCCACACTCTTTCGAACTCCTTCAGGATATTCAACTGAAAATGTGTACGTTACCGTGGTATGAGAAGTTACAGGACTTATGAAATACAAAATTATCAGCTTTCCAGACATTTCGTTTTCTTCACCATATTTAACTAAGCTTGGTTTATTGCTTTGTTATGAGAAGTTACAGATCAAGTTCGAGTTTCAGCTGCTTCTGTAAATTTTTAATGGAGTTTTTGACTGTCAATCTCTGAAGATTTATATCACCAGGTAGGGGACATTGCAATAGTTACAGAATGCTTGTTTAGCATGTATTCTCATCCAGCTACTCTAGCCATTGGAAACAACCAGCTACTCTAGCCATTGAAAACAACAAAAACCTCAACATATGATATCAAGCTGCTTATATTATCAGTTGAGAATACATGCTAAATGAGTCTGCCCCAATTCCTACAGTTAAATTTATTAATAAATATATTGAAAAATATATTGAAACTGCACAAACAGTATATGACAAATGAGAAGAAAATAACCCAAATTCTATGACGAACACTAAATCCACTGACAGATCAAAGAAAATTGATAACTACAGATTGAAATATAACTGCCCAAATCGCAATTTGTAATGTGCTAGCCCACCCTCTAAATTTCTACTCTAATAATCCCGAAAACGAGTTACAAAATCGAGTGAAAGAATATATGAAAAGTCGGGAGATTATGAAAAATAAAATAAACGGGCAGGAACAAGGGAGGGTTGAACCCATCTCAGGGCCAGGAGCCCAACAAGGAGACTAATAGGACCAGAACAGACCAAAAATACTTTAAATGAAATAATGGAAATTTATGGTTATTCACTCACTCGGGAAAGCCGAAAAATTTAGATTCCCCGTAGCCGGGAAACCTCAATGACCCAGACCCAAATAAGAAATGAATTAAGATAATAGGCCAAAACCCGAGCCTGACCTGGGGCTGGACTCAGGGCCAGGAGAAAACTGTGGTCCATGGAGGGCTGGACAGGAAGGAATATCCTAACTCACTTCCAGACTCGGATCTAGGAGAAAGCCTAGATCCGTAGCTTTATTAACTGCTTGGGCAATTTCACTTATGCCTTTTTATGAGTAAGTGTATTCAGGCTCAGTACTCATACTTGTACTTGAGTACATACTCTGTACTTGTACTTAAGAGTACATGCGGAGTACTGGATAATAGGGCAATTGCTCTAGGTATGCAAATTAGAGATAAGACAAGAGCTCCGCAAACGGTGCATAATACCCCGGCATGATGACAAACCAATGAATGAGAGCTATCAGAAAATATTTATATCATCCTCAGACTCGGACCAGTCATCCTTATGAAGTGTTAAAGCAATCTGTTAAATGGTCAAGGAGGTATCGTCTGGAAACCAAGTTTCAAAATGGTCACCAGACTGGCGGCCATATTGGATTTTGGATTATCATAAATTTCGTTAAGTTTCTTCACCAGACATATTCCAACCACCCTATGAAGTGATCCGATAAATGGTAACGGAGATATTATCCAGAAACCAACTTTCAAGACGGCAGCCCGTGGCTGGCGGCCATCCTGGAGTTTGGATCATCGTCAATCTCGACAGGTTTCTTCTCCAGACCTAGTCCAACCAATCTATGAAATTTCAAAGCGATCCGATAAATGGGAACAGAGTTAGCATCCAAAAACCAATGTTCTAGATGGTGGCCATCTTGGATTTCGGATCATTGTCGGTTTTGCCAGAACTAGTCCAACCACTCTATAAAGTTTCAAAGCGACTCGATAAACGGTAACAGAGTTATCATTCGGAAACCGGATTTCGGATCATCGTCGATTTCGATAGATTTTTCCTCAGTGCTAGCCCAACCACCCTATAAAGGTTCAAAGCGATCCGATAAACGGTTAAGGAGTTATCATCCGGAAACTAATTTTCCAGATGGCCACCGGTGGCTTGCGGCCATCTTGGATATTGGATCATTGTCAAAATTGATAGGTTTCTTCCCCAGACATAATCGAACCTCTCTGAAGTTTCAAAGTGATCCGATAAACGGTAACAGAGTTATTATCTGGAAACCAATTTTCAAGATGGCCACCGGTGGCTGGTGGCCATCTTGGATTTCGGATCATCGTCGATTTAGATAGGTTTCTTCCCCACACCACTAGTCCAACCACCCTATGGAGTTTCAATGCGATCCGACAAACGGTAATAGAGTTATCATCCAGAAACCACTCTGCCGCCCGCACGCCCGCCCGGATGGACGGTGCCATTACATAATACTATGGCAAAATTTTTGGCGGGGTATAATTATAAAAAGTAAAGCATTTTAACCTATACACTACTGAAGCCCTCTTTATCCATCTTTCAAAGCAGTCTGAATACAGGTAAACCTTTATATATTTAGAAATTTGTCTGGAAATCAGAATGGCTACTTGGATTAAATTGTGATCCTTGGTCATTTAGCATTGAATGTGTTGAGAGTATATGAGGGAAGAGTAGAACAGCCATAAAGTACAAACACACAAGCATTATGTCAACAATTAGTTGGCCTAGACAATTATACTCAGGACGACTGATAAAACATCATTCGTGTGTTATAGTCCTGAGCATGAAATTGAACAAAGGCCATTACTTCTGACTTAATAGACCTCTAAACTCTTAAGAATACATAAAGTATTTTGAGAAATTAAGTTCAATGTTGAATATGTTGAAGTTAATTTGACTGGAAGCGATTGCTGCTATAAGCAGTACTTATGTAGATCAGTCAAATTTCAAAATATTCAACAGTATTTCATTTATCTGAAATTAATTATTTCTAATTTAACCCTTTCCCCGATGAAAGCGTGTGTGTATAGATATTACCTTTGTTTTGTAAATAGATAAAGGGTTTGGTATTAATATATATTTGTACTCGTACTCAAGTACATTTACAATGTACTCCTACTCAGCACAATTGCTAAAAAAGTACATGTACGTGTACTCGTACTCGAGTACTTTGTTAAAGCACTTGTACCCAGCTCAGCTGCCTATACTTGACCCCATTGATAGTCAATATCCACCGAGTGCATGTCATCAGGAGTTGACATACCAAATTTGAAATGAATTGATCCATTATAAGTGAAGTTATTGAGCAGCCATTCACGAAACCCTGTTTGCCACATTCACTGACATAGATTGTACTGGCAGACAAATAGGCAAACAAATAAACAGAAAGGTGGGTAGACAAAGCGATGGTAGTAAAAGATCCATTATAAGTGAACCTATTGAGTGAAAATCAAACGCACGGACAGTTTTCACAAATTTTAAATATTTCAAAGGAGATAACTACAGTAAATCTAGACACGTTACGCTGATACGGAATATCCACAGAGGGCATGTCATCAGTCGCTCACATACCAAATCTGATACGAGTCCATCCATTATAAGTGAAGAGCAAAAACCAAATGCACAGACATTTTTGATGAACTGATGAAGTATTTCAAAGGAGATAACTATGGTGAATCTAGACGCGTTTCACTGATACGCAAGAGTGGACATACCAAATTTGAAATAAATCCATTCATTATAAGTGAAGTTATTGAGCGAAAACCAGACACCGATGGATGGACGCATGAAAGTGAAAGCATAATCCATTTTTTCAAAGCCGCAGTTGGGGTTGGGGAGGGGAGGGGACGAGGATAAATATATCGAAGGCTTAGCAATACACTTATCAACGACTTTGACCGTTTGACACCAAATTGTCTCATCCCCTCTCATTAGCGTGCCCAAGTGTCCAAGTTTGGGTGGAGTATTAATTATAATATAATTTATAACACAACAAGAAATATGAACTGCTAAGTTGAGGTAAAAGCAAAACCTTATTGTTGAGAAAACCCTTCATTTTGTCATTCTCACACTGGCCATGGCTTTTTGATGCCAATGTGATTGTGTCATGCCATGCCATGCCATTATAAGGAAGGATGTGTCCGAATGTGAGCCATGTATGCTTAACTCAACATCAGATATAAACTGCTAGATTGAGATAAACGCAAAATGTAAATTTTGAACTAGGTTTTTAGCAAGGACACAGTAATCTTGACCTTTGACATTTTGACTACAAGGTGAAGTATCTTTCATACTCGTTATAAAGAAGCATGTATCCAACTTTGGCGTAAGTATGATTAAGTAAATATGAGAAATAAACAGAAAAGTTGAGCTAAATGGAAAATGTTAATGTTGAAAAAAACAAGGTTTTTAACACAAGGTTTTGTATCAATGTCACAGTGACTTTGACCCCATGATCAGTGTGATGTTGAAAAGCCCAGTTTTCCACCCCCAAGACCACAATGACCTTTTGACCCCGAAGGACATTATGTCATGCTCTCTCATTATAAGGAAGTATGTGTTTAAGTTTGGGTCCAGTCAACGTACTAACATACACCCACTCACATAGCTACGCTGTTCGAGGCCGTACTTGCAGACCTGTGATTTCTCGCTATTTGAAGTAACATTACGGGGTTGGAGGTAGCCAATCAGATTTCTGCCTACTTCACGCGATAGGCGAGGCTTCATCTGGTGACCTAATTTACAATCATAAAAACAACGTCGATCGTGACGCAGTTGAACTGGAGAGATATTTGCAAAAGTTTGCAATAGTTTTGCTCTAAACAAGTTATCTGACGATTCTGAGGAACAGAAAATGTGTAGATTGGTTTTCGGTAACAAAAACCACTAGTTTGGTTTACGCGCGTGTAAATTTGTCTACTTCCTGATTTCTTATCGAGCGATCTCATTGGCGCAAGTTGACTGACCCCAGCTCATTAATATGTATGAAGCTTCGTGAACTTAGCACAAACATCAAAGGTGTGCAAGCACGGTACTCGATACAGGAATGTTGTAGGAGGGGGTCCAGTATGATTAACCAAACATGAGATTTAAATATAAAAGTTGAGCTACACATAAATTGGTCACTGCTGCACGATGTACAAGGTATCACAATAGCTTGTTTGTCAAGCTAAAAGGTAGGAAGTAGGAGATATGGAATGCCTGACCATGTGCCACCCCTGATGATCCGGAGGCAATGCGTATAACTCATACACTAATAGCCTGTTCCGAAACCCGCATTTGCCTGATGAACCATAAAAGGGTGAAACCGGTCATGGGGTGGATGAGTCTCATGGTGTGTGAATAATTCATTAAGTACATTACCACAATAACACATAATTACCTGTAAATACTTGATAACATTTGCTGGATATACTTGTGGTCAGTGTGATAGGAGTTTAGGCTAGAAGAGCGGTCACCTCCTGTATGCATAATAAACACTGGTTCAGCAGTTGTGTAATTATTGTATATCAGCCACCTATAGACCATGTGACACATGGTTATGAGGCTATGAGTTCCAGTCCTATACCACTGGTCTCGGCTTTGAATCCTGCCACTGCCTAATGTAATCTAAAAGGCTAAAACTGATCGTGGAGTGACTGAGTCTTATGGCTTGTCAACAATTCATTAAATACATTACTGCAATATCACATAATTAGTAACATAGCTTGATAAATCTGTGGTCTCTGTGTGACATGATTTCCGGCCAGAAGTGCTGTGGCACATATACGCATAATCAGCTTTGGTTCGGCAGTAGTCTACTTATGGCATCTCATCTGCCAACACACAACGTAGTCCAGAGAAAACAAGTTCAACGCATACACCAAGGGTCTCCGGTTTGAATTCTTCCCCCCCCCCCCCCCAAAGAACAAAGCTGGTTATGGAGTAGATGAGTCTCATAGTGTGTGACTAATTAATTAATTACTCTATTGTATATTACCACATATAACCTGCGACCTCACCAATGATACACTACATATGACAATGCTTTAAAATGACTGCGGACATAATGATATTCTGTAAACATACAGCATACCTTGCATTAAGTTTCATAAATATTCTGATATTTGTTGAGGCAGTATTTTCACATGTAAACATGTAGTATCTCAATAAGTCTCCTTGACCAATACATGGATTACAGCAAGTTCTCTCATCACTGACTCCTCAGGTTCATACATTTAAGTGCCTGAGCTGGGTAAATGAGCATTTTGATCAGAAGTATCGCTTACCACTTTATAGTGAATTCTCTTATGTTTTATTAAACTAGAGCTCGTTGCAAATGCTTTCACGCACTGAGAGCAGGAGTATGGTTTAATACCGGTGTGACATCTAGTATGTACTGTTAATCTAGAACTTGTTGTAAATTTCATAACACAATATGAGCAGGAGTAGGGTTTAATACCAGTGTGACATCTATTATGTACGGTTAATCTAGAATTTGTTGTAAATTTCTTAACACAATATGAGCAAGAGTATGGTTTATCACCGGTGTGACTCATCATGTGTTCATTTAAGGTATCAGACCGCGTAAATGTTTTATCACATTGAGAGCAGCAGTATGGTCGATCACCAGTGTGATTTCTCCTATGTTTTACTAAAGCACAACTCGTTGTAAAAGTTGTATTACACTGTGTACAGCAGTATGGTTTCTCGCCGGTATGAGTTCTGAAGTGAGTAACTAACTGATGATATATTCTAAATGTCCTGGCACACATATGGCATAAATATGGCTTCTCTCCCGTGTGAGTTCTGGAGTGATTCTTTAAATTTACTGTATTGTTAAATCTCTTGGAACAGTGTGAGCAGGCATATGGTTTCTCTCCAGTATGAGTTCTTATGTGGGCAACTAGACACGTTTTCGATGAAAATATCCTCCCACAATGGATGCAGGGATACGTCTTCCTTTCTCTTTTACCACTCATGAGTTTCTTTTAATTTTATCTTAGCAAGAGCAGAGCTAATGTATGATTCTATAATTGATTGATTATATATGAAATGACTGCAGCACTAAACTATGCAGTTACATTCAGTTCTCATTTTTAATTAATGACAGCACAATAGTTTGATTGCAGCAGAATTTAAATTATGACAATTTTGCAACCTTGCTTCTCAAAACATTCACAAATCTAATGGCTGTATTGCATCAACAAACAGATACAACTTTTCAAATTGTTCCTGAGAAAGCTGACGGCCAGAGCATATGCAATGTAAATATCTCCACAGGTACAACTGGCTTGGAAATCACTGCTCAACTCAGACATGGTATTGCCCTGGAAATATGAAAACATATTAACCAGTTAATAAGATGTTTATAATATGGCCACCAATGTGCGCTGTAAAAGATGATGATAAAATATTTTCACATATAAACATGTAGTATCTCGGGCCATAATTCTCACCTAGACTAGACTGCAGACATTGGGTAATTGTAATTTCTAATTGGCTGTAACTTAATTACATTTTCAAATAATTGGTTGTAATTGTAATTGAGTAGCTACAAAAGTAATTGTAACTGAATTGTAATTAATTACGTTTGAAAATTTTGTAATTGGTAATTTCAATCACTTTATCAAAAATACAAAAATTGCATGTCTGTTTGATGCTTAATTTTTCAAAGCAACCCCAATGCATTAGGCGTGTTAGGAAAGTACACATTATATAACAAATCACATTGTTCTTTGGGCTCAAAAGTCTATTAACATTAATTTGACTGAAAGTGCTTGATGTCAGTTGCTGCATCCAGTCAAATGAGTTTCAAAATATTGAACAGGATATTTGGGAAAATGTATATGCTTTTTCATATTTGCTCAGGTTCAAATGTCTAGGTAAAATTAATTTTATTATAAATCTTGTTTTTAACAAGATCGCTTACCTGGAACATAAGCATTTCAACTAAGAAAGGCCATTGGCTATTGGTAGAACCCTAAGAAGTTGACAAGAATTGTACCATGAAGACAGTGGCCATGTTTCTTTATGTATCAACTTTCCTGATGGCCCTTATTCCCTAATCATATCTCCCAAATTTCATCCTGATCCGTTTAGTGGTCCCCCCCCCCCACAGACCCCCCCTTGCAGGTTGGTCTGTAGTTTTATTAACCACTATAAAACATACTTACCGTTCAATCACTACTTGCTAAATCAACTAATCTGCATTTAGCCACCAGAATAAGATTTTTATGCTTGCTTACATTCCTCCATATGCCTATTCCATATTATTATATATTCTCAACCAGGCTACTGGTAGGGTACAAATCCCCCCCCCCCATATATCCTGATAAAGTCTGTACTCAATCCCTGGTGACGCCTGTCACTAAGCATGCCCACGCATGCGCATTGGAGCCCAAATAGGAAACAGATTCACTTTTCTAAATTTAAGTCCAAATATTACAAACAGATTCTCAAATGATTCCCACGTAGGGTGATTGCGGCCGGGTCATAGTGATTGAATGGCAAGTATGTTTTATAGTGGTTAATAAAACTACAGACCAACCCGCAGTGTGCGTGCGTGTGTGTGGGGTTGTGTGGGTGTGTGTGTGTGTGTGTGTGTGTGTGTGTGTGGGGGGGGGGGGAGGGGGGGGGGGGGGGTGTTATTACACCACAAAAACATCCATTACCGTTCAATCACTACTTGCTAAACCCGTAGATTTGGTCAGTGCCCCACTTAAACCATTGGTGGGTGGAGATTTGAGAATCAGTAAACAAGGATCATAAAAATTAAACAACTCATATCCAAATATTAATAAATTATTAAATTAACAAAATAGTGCATCCATAACAAATAACACAGTGATTATCAAACAAGTAAAATTGTCAACTCAATGAAATAAACAAAACAAGAGAATATTCTCACCATATCTGACAGACATACAGACTAACGAAATTGGTGAGTTGTGCTTGGTAAAAGGTCATTGTCTTGTTTTGTTAAAAACGTTGTATTTCCAAAAAAGGAGGCCGCTGGGCTTTGATCCTTTAAATAGAGGTAAAAGTCGATTCAGACTTGCATGACATTGTCCAATGATGAACCGGCGAAAAGAGCGAAGGAGGAAGCCATACCACGAAGGTCGAGAGCCTTGACATGGGCTAAGTTGATCTCACCTGGGGATGCAATCTCATAGCATAATTTTATGGTCTCACAAAACCATCTGACATCTGTGGCCTTAGAAACTGGTCTAGCCACTTCCTCCGTGTACGGAACCCATGTGCGAAGAATCGGATCGTTTTTTAAAATGGTACAACGTTTATAGACTTTTAAGGCCCTAACAGGACACCAGAATCTATCCGACAGCGAAAAAGACAAACAAAAATTTAAGAAAAATAGGTTTCGCTGAGAAATGGTTAGACTGGGTCTTCGATAAAAAATCCCTTCTGGGATATAAAATTAGACTGTCCCCAGAATCGATAAATCTGTTCTTTTCTGTGGAAAGAGAATGAATTTCGGATCTTCTCCTAGCTGAAGAGGCAGCAACAAGGAAAACAGCCTTAAGAGTCAATAGTTTGAGACTGATAGATCCAATTGGCTCAAAATGGTGACCTGCCAAAACTTGAAGAATCATGGCCAAATTTCAGGAAGACAAAGGCTTAGCCACTGGAGGACGAATATTGCCCAATCTTCTAACAAAACCATTGAGAATCCATGATATCAGCATTCAGAAGACAAGGAAGAGAAGAAGCCAAAGAAATCTATAACCTCTAATGGTGATAGCTGATAAATGAAATGAATCGAATAGATATGATTAAAAAACTAACACCTAGGAAACAAAAACGGAATCAGACAAGAAACCATGCTTTAAAAACCATACTCCAAAGATTTATTAATAGTCGACCTTCGTATAAATTCGACAGGTCGATTCCCTCCTGGAAGAGACAATGATTTCCCGAGATCTTGAAGAAAAGTTGATCTCACAGAGACCGGAGACTCGAAAATTCTCCAAACAAACAAGATGAAGAATTCTTGATTGGATGAAAATGTAAGCCCCTTACTTGAGAAGGCTAGCAAAATCTTACCAGAAGATCGAGAAAGGCTACAAAACAGATCCTCTTTGACCAAAAGGGAGCTGCTAGAAGAAATTCTTTAAACTGGTCCATGACTATCTTCAGAACCATTAGAATCAGGAATATTGGAAAGAACATGAAATCAAACAATCCTGTCCAAAACTGAGACAGTTCGATCATCGCCCAACTTGACTGTCCGAAAAGGGAGACATGAAAGATAAGATCTGGACAATCAGACATGTCGCAAAAATATCTACATGGGGAAGACCAAGAAACTTGAAAACGCTTTCGGCAACCAACCTCTTAAACTGCCACTCGGAGAGTGAGAACTTGCTAGAATTGAAATACTGGTCCGCAAGAAATATCTGTCTGACTGGAACACGACTGGGAACTAGAAAGATTTAGATCTAGTGACATCCCAAGAAAAGGATCTAAAAACCCATATAAAGAAGGAAAACCCTTGTTCCTCTGTCTAAAAATGAAAGAAAACCCTGTGTTGTTGACTGAATGAATCAAGATTTTGATGCCTATCACTCAATCCGACCGAAAGTGGAGAGGCTTCAGAGGGAACTTAGAATGTACTGACTGCTACTAGAAGATCAGGAACAGTAGAAAGTCTTCTCATCAACATCACACTGGGAATGACATTTTCGACGCTGATCATCAAGGCTAGAATCCTAAGAAAAAATCTTGCCCAGACCTAGAAAGAGGATGTCAAAGTGATCCCTGTCAACAAGATTGCCTCTACCCTTGTCTCTGAACGAAAAAACTTGGCCCTGAAAACAGTTCGAGGAAGATGCTTAGATGGGAGAAACTTGAGAAGGAACTAGGCTTGACTTATTGAAAATTCAACCTAGGCTGCAAGGCGAACTGCAAACCTTTGGAATAAATCTTAAAAGAATTGAGAAAGACTTAGCTTTTATTAACCGAAACTGTAGGAGTTGCATTGACAAGGACGGACCGACAGACGAACATACATTTTGGACAGATTGATGGATGTACAAGTATACAGTATTAAAATTTACGGGTGGGCCACCCATCTAAAACCAAGCAGGGCAGTAAATTGAGAATCAGGCTCTGTAATGATGTAGAGAGTGACCCATAGAATATCATTCTTAAGTTTTATAGACATTCGTTCATCAATAAAGGAGTAGCGATTTTAGAATTTAAGGCTGGAGGCACCCTACTAAAGTCCAGAAGAGTAGTGAATTGAAAAGCGGACTCCATAATGTCGTCTACATCGCAACTTTTATCAACATCATTAACCCTTTAATGGTCACATTTGGTCAAGAAAATAAAAATATTTGCAGGACAATAGACTATTTTTGAAAATTTACCACTGGAATGACTTTCAATGGTAAATTTTCAAAAATTGTCTTCTATTATCCTACAAATCGACATTCCACGAGACCACTACAGAGGCTGGTTTGGCCGGTGTGACCATTGAAGGGTTAATAACAGGGTAGCGATTTTAGAATTTAATTTTTAGATTTTAGAAGATTCCTCTCAAGTTTTAACGAGATCTGTTCATTAACACGCATTCTGTAAGTTTCATTACCGGTACATGTCCCCTACCTGTTGATACACCACTAAATCATCAGAGATTGACAGTCGAAAACTCCATTAAAGATTGACAGAAGCAGCTGAAACTCGAACTTAATCTGTAACTTCTCATAACAAAGCAATAAACCAAGCTTAGTTAAATATGGTAAAGAAAACAAAAAAGTCTGGAAAGCTGATAATTTTGTATTTCATAAGTCGAAAGGGACGTAACTCCATCAAGAATTGACAGAAATGCCTGAAACTCAAATCTGATCTGTAACCTCTCATAACAAAGCAATATACCAATTCTCATTTGAATTTTTTGAAGGCATTCGAAAAGTGTGGGAAACTGAATTTTTTTCATGTTTCCTTAGATCAGTGGGCATAACTCCATGAAAGGTTGACAAAAATGTCTGAAACTCAAACTTGTTCTGTAACTCCTTATACTAAGGCAATGTACCAATTTTCCGTTGAATATCTTGAAGGAGAGTGAAAGAACTGTGGAAAACTGATATTTTTCTTATTTCATAAGTTGAAAGGGGGGAGGGGGGGGGGCAGAACTTTATCAAAAATTAAGAGTCAAACTTGCTTTGTAGGTTCTCGTAACAAAGCAATGTAGCAATTCTCAGTTGATTATCTTGAGGGAATTCGAAAAAAGTGTGAAAAACTAAATTTGTTCATATTTCCTAAGCTGAAAGTGTGCATAACTGTATATTCAGATAGGCTTAACACTGTAATGGCTAAATTTGTTCAACGTCAAAATAATGACTTATTGAATGTCCACTTGCAGGTGAAGAGAAGAAAGACTATTGTTTCTCGGGCCAGTCATTCCAGTGGTAAAATTTCAAAATTATCATTCGCTTAGCCAGCAAATGGGCATTCATCGATACCACTGCAGAGGCCAGTTTTGGCCGGCTTCATCATGAAACAGTTACCTATATTGAAATATAAGTCAAAGCGATTTGCTAAACGCAAAACATAATGTTGATGCTGCCACCGCCATTGTCAGAAAGCAACGACTCACTTCTGCTTCGCAGGCGAGACCAAATTGTATATGTTTTACTTACCTGCGCTTGGTTTGCTGCTCGTACCGCTCCTTCTGCAAAGAAACAGATTACCATATACTGTCTACCTGATGAATTTCTACACACTACATTTTCCATGGAGCTTAGCGGTGGCTAAGCCACTAACAACTTTCAGCCTAACTGTTTTCAAAATATCCAGCAGATCCAGAGTTATTACCCGTTGAAATTATTGTCCGCCGCCATGCAGCAGTCAGACAGTTAACATTGCGATACAACAGGGTGTGACGTTAACACGTTAATGGCCAAGCCGACCTAAACTGGCCTTTGTAGTGTGCTTAAGGAATGTGCATTTGCAGGCAAAGAGAACTGTTTTTGAAAATTTATCAGGGAAATGGCTGGGTCGATAGGTCTTCTCTTGGCCTATAAATGGACATTCACTAAATAAAAACTTTCTTAACAAATCTTGATTCAGATAACAACAACTTGGATCTGAATGGGATCAAATCCTGGATCTACATGGATGGATATCTCGGGAACTAACGGTCAGACTTGGCTCCAAATTTAACACAAGAAAGGGTATGAACATACAGTAGAATTCAACATACATGTAGGTCAAGACCAGAATTTCTTACAATTTAAACGAGAGTGCGAAATTACATCAGTTCTCATTCAAAAGTGAAATGTAGCATTCAGGAAAATCAGTGAATTCGTCAAGGAAGGAATAGGACACACACATGTGCACACACATTTTTAACCATTTAACAGTTAAACTGACCAAAAATGGCTTCTGCAGTGGTCCTGAGAAATGTTCATTTGCACACCAAGAGACACACCGATTTTTTTAAATTTATCACTGCGATAACCGAGCCAGTTATTCCAGTGATAAATTTTCAAAAATCAGTTTCTTTTGGTGTGCAAATTAGCATTTTCTATGAGAAAATTGAAATTTCCTTGAAAAATTTAAGGGGTAAAGGGTTAATATCATGCACAGATAATGGTTTCTCTATATTATTACTCCATGTGTTACAGAGCAAAGGAATACTGATGGTTCTTTGACTCGCTCTGACTCTTATACTCATCAAATACAAGGGATATACCGCTTTAAACAAGAGACCCAAGGGCCTGAGTCTTATACTCATCAAATACAAGGGATCTACCGCTTTAAACAAGAGACCCAAGGGCCTGTTACGCTCAGCTGTACCATTTGCATTTGAAGCATTTGCATTTAAATATACATGATTCTTTACATTAAACAAGATGGAAAAAAAATTTCACAGGAAGAATCTACCAATCAGAATTCTGAACGGAATTCTGGCGCCTATGATCATAGGATCATTTTAGGCAAGTTTAGTTGAAATTGCTCAAAGTCCAATGTAGTAAGGAGAAGAAGCAGTTTGACAATTTCCGGTAAATTCTTAATAAAATGTAATATTTTTACACACAAAATTTGATGCATCCAAATTCTGAATGCAAGTTCTAGAGCCTATGATCATAGGATCTTTTTGGCCAAATTTGCTTGAAATCAGTTAAGTTGATAAGAAGCAATTTGACAATTTCCGGTAGATTTGGTTGAAATATGTCAAGCTGCTAAGGAGTAGAAACATTTTGACCATTTCCGGTAGCTAAGATATTCAACCTAAAAAATGATAAATCAAAATTCTGAACTGAACTTGTAGAGCCTACCACCATAGAGTTCATCAGGTCAAATTTAGTTGAAATTTGTCAAACAGGCACGGAGGAGTAGCATTTTGACCATTTCAAGTAGATTTTTCATAAAATCACAGATTTTCAGCCAAAAAATTGATCCATCAAAATTCTGAAAAGATGTTCTAGAACCTACCAACATAGCATGCATATAATCGAATTTGGTTGAAATATGTCAAGTTGCTAAGGAGGAATAGCATTTTGACCATTTCCGGTAAATTTTTCATAAGATCTAAGATTTTCACACAAAATATTGATGAATCAAAATTCTGTATGGAATTCCTAGAGCCCATCACCACAGGATCCTTTCAGCCAAATTTTGTTGAAATCTCTCAAAATGGTAAGAAGCAATTTGACAATCTCCTGTACATTTTTCATAAAATCTAAGATTTTCGCACAAAAAATTGACGATTCAAAATTCTGAATGGAAGTTCTGGAGCCTACGACCATAGGGTCCTTCCAGCCCAATTTGGTTGAAATCGACCAAGTGATTAATTAGGAGTAGTGTTTTAAAGCCAAAGTTTATGGACGACGGCTGGTCGCCATGGCATAAACTCACTTGGCCCTTGGCCCGCAGGGCCAGGTAAGCTAATAATTTATAATCTACCCGTTTATGCAGACAGTTCTTCCCACACTAATGGAAAATAAACAGAACTGGTACTTTGAAACAGGAAAGTGATATTCAAACAGAATAACGAAATCTAGGATTTCTTTTTTCACGAGAGAGTTGATACTTACCTCCCTAATACTTTTGATATTGCTAAATATTGGCTTTCACTCAATAAACACTCAGATTTAAAACAGTTAGGTGCCCCTACTGGGCAGGGAGTCAGAGCGTAGTCTGGCGGATGCCAGCCCCACCACCGCGCATGCGCAGACTAGCACTTCCTCTGACTAGATTATTGGCTGACACACATGCAACTATTAAGAGCCTGAAGACCGAGCCTCTGTGGGGTGGAGAGGCCGGGTCCGTATCTAGGGAGGTAAGTATCAACTCTCTCGTGAAAAAAGAAATCCTAGATTTCGTTTATTTCACTTCAAGAGTATACTTACCTCCCTAATACTTTTGATATTGCCAGAATTCGAAAGTGAATCTGGCGGGAGGGAGGCGAGGTCAAAAGACCAGCTCATCCCTATACGCTTTTCTGCGTTTAAGGCACTTAAACTTCTGAAACTGTAAGAAAAAACAGTCAGGGTTTGACTAACCATCGGATAACACCACCGATGTATGAGAGATGACCGAATGTCATATGCGCTCCCCCCCCCTCCTTCCAGGGAGGAAGAGTCGACTGACCTCAATGTCCTATACGCTCTCTACGTACAAGTGCCATGTACTACAGGACAGAGACGAAAAAGCTCCATTTTCGTAACTCTCAACAATGAACCACACAAATACACAAACCATCACCATATTAATAACGGGTAATCGTGACAATACAATCAACAACGGACAACACATGAACAAGACTGACCTTGTTGAAAAGGCTGCTGACATCATCTTCCCATTGGTAAAGACTGATGCAGGCCCAAAAAAGTGGGTGTTTCCATAAATTAATTGTGAAATATATAAGTAATGAGGAAAAACCACCTCAAAAAATATAAACCGATTTATTTTTTCAAAACCGACAAGGCGAGAGGATTAGAGGTGTCACGGAGATAATGGTCTGTAAAACTTGACTCACAGTGCCACTGAGCCACCGACATAATATCATCCACAGGGACCCCATTAAATAGGGCCGTGGATGTCACTACGCCGCGGACACTGTGAGCCTTGGCCACGTCAACCTGCTTCCCGGTGGCGGATTTATGGCAAAACTGAATGCATTCCACAATCCACCTGGAAATGGTGTCCTTAGAAGCCCTCCCATGGGGTTCAATATATGACAACCATAACGCTGACTGGTCGGTGCGCCATGCCGCCGTACGTTGTTTGTACCGGCGCAGCGCCCGGACGGGACACCATGCTTTAGAATTAGGATCATATCTAGTTAAAGCAGGCAAAATAATAGGTTGACCTGGATATTTCAACGACTGATTTTTAGCCAAGAAATTAATCCTAGGTAGCAGCTTAAGGCCTTCCCCTGAAACCACAAAACGGTCATCCTCGGCTGATAAGGCATGAATCTCACTCCTACGCCTAGCCGAGGCCGCAGCAATTAAAAACACAGTCTTCAGTGTTAATAGTTTCATAGAAATGGAACTAAGTGGTTCAAAAGGCTTATCACCTAGTACTTGAAGCACTAGCGATAAACTCCAAGACGGAATCACAGGTGGATTCCTTGGTCTTAGATTGCCCATGCCTTTAATTAATACATTCAATGTATTTACTTCATCACTTCCCCTCTTAGCCAAGCAAGGAATAACAGACATTAATGCTGACTTATAACCAGCAATAGAGTTAGGCTTGAGGCTATAGGCATCATAGAGGTGACAGAGGAAATCAGCTACTACTTGAATAGATGAATCCATTGGATCAATACATCTTTTTGAGCACCATTCTGCAAATCTGTTGATTTTATAATTATATGCTCTGGAGGTTGACCCCCTCCTGGCTTTGGCCATAAACATGGCTGCTTGCTCAGAAAAGCCCTCCTTAATTCTAGATTCCTTGACAACATCCACGCAGTCAATCTGAACATTGACGGATTGTTGTGAAGGGCCTTGCCCTGGAAGATAATATCGTCCATCAGAGGCAGAGGAACCGGATTGCAGACCAGAAGGTCCAGCAGATCCGTATACCATGATCGGCTTGGCCAATCCGGGGCGATCAGAAGCACTTGGCATTCCTCTTGTCTGATTTTCTGAAGAATTTTTGGAATCAGGATTGCTGGAGGGAATGCGTATGCATACATTCTCCCCCAGCTGATAGCTAACGCATCTGTTGCGAAAGCGCTTGGATCCGGAATCGGAGAGACGTACGTCGTCATCTTCGCATTCTTCTTCGTTGCGAACAAATCGATGTTGGGTTTCCCCCAATGGTCGAACAGACGATCCGCCACACATTGATTTAGTTGCCATTCCGTGGGTAAAACACTCATCCTTCGGCTCAATGAGTCTGCTAGCAGGTTTAACCTTCCCGGAATATGAACTGCTTTCAAGGTAATCTGGTGATCCAGACACCAACAAAGCAGTTTCCATGTCATCATACAGAGACTGGGCGACTTCGTTCCGCCCTGGCGGTTTATGTAAGTCACAACTGTTGAGTTGTCTGAACGAATAAGAACAATCTTGCCCTGAACTTTCTGTAAGAAATGTTCCAGGCCCAGGACTACTGCTCTTAGCTCCAGTAGATTTATATGTTCCTTTGACTGTTCCAGATTCCAAAGCCCTGATATCGTGGATTCTTCCAGGCAAGCTCCCCAGCCCTCCATCGATGCATCTGTATACACAGTCACCTGAGGGTGGGGAGGGGTTAGCAAAACCCCCGGCAAGAGATTCTCTGTATTCAACCACCATTGCAGGTGGTGAATCAGAGGCGCCAACACTGACACATTCGAGTCCAGCGAACCTGTACTCTGGGTCCATTGTGTCATGAGAAACAACTGGATCGGCCGCCTGCGTAAGGCGGCCTGAGGAATGACTGGTTCCAACGAAACCATCAACCCCAGCATTCTCAAGTAAACCCGTGCCAGGACATGACGACTGTCGCACACTGACTGAATCAATGAGATGAGTATCTGAACTCTCTCCTGAGTAGGATAAACATATCCTGTCTCTAGATCGAAGAACATCCCCAGGTAAACAAACTTCTGGGATGGAGTCAGCTCTGATTTTGGGAAATTGATCATCCAGCCCAAGTCTGTGAGAATTTTCAAAACAATCTCCAGATTGGCGGACAAACTTTCCCGGGTGTGCGCTTTCAACAGCCAGTCGTCTATGTACGTGTGGACTGCTATGCTTCTCCTGCGGAGGTATGCTGTGATCGCAAGAACCACACGGGTGAAAACCCGAGGAGCCGTGGAAATTCCGAAGGGCAACACCCTGAATTCCCACTGTCTGCCCTGGAATGCAAATCTCAGGAAGCGACAGAAACTCCCGTGGATGGGGATGTGGAAATAAGCGTCCTTCAAATCTATCGACGCCGTCCACATCCCCCTCTCCAACCCCGCCAACACCGAGCGCACCGTTTCCATCTTGAAACTGGGCGTCTCGATGAACTTGTTCAATGGCTTGAGGTTGAGAATCGGTCTCCACCCTCCGGTGCGTTTTGTTACTAAGAACAGGGTTGAATAGAAGCCCGGACACCTTTGTGCCGGCTGAATAGCTCCCTTTTGTATGAGGGAATTTATCTCCTCCTCGATACACAACCTTTGCTCTGGATCTCTCGGAATGGGAGTCCAGACTGGCACCAGAGACAGTCGCGACGGCGGGCCTGTCACCCACTCTGGATGATACCCGACGGAAAGCCATCGCAAGACTAAACGGTCCTGAGTTAACCGTTCCCACTCTTGCATGTGGTCGGCTAGCCGGCCTCCCACCGGTCCACCTAGGGACCGCGGTGGACACGAGGCATGCAAGAGCGGCACTGTCTCCGTCGCCATACACACCGGAGTGGTTCTTACCGCGGTAAGCGTCCTGTCAGGACCGATAACCACGCCCAGATCCTCGCGCGCCCCGCCCCGCCCCGCGCGCACCTCGGTGCGCGGGCGGCTGCCTGGCTGACGGCGCCTGAGGAACCTGCGCCCCCCTCGCTGCTGGCCGAATCGCACGCGGCCGAGGCCGACGCTGCGACGGTGGCTGGCCTCTGACCTGGCCAGCACCACCTCGAGCCTGCAGGGGACGATACGCCGGGGCCGCGGCGCGAACGTTAGCACGACGCAGCACATCAAACTGCTCGCGCAGCGCCCTCTGGTTATTCACCAGGGTGACCGTCTCCTGGAGGTGTCGACATCCCTCACCTCCAAAAAGACCAGGGCCCGTCATAGGCGTACGCAGTAGCCTATTGTACAGGTCCTGAGACGGGCACAGATTGTCCAGGGCAAACGTGCGTCTTGCCCTGACACTCCTGGTCACCGCCCGAGTCATACAGTCCAGCGCCAGGTTAATACCATCCTGGATGGTTCGCTGGACAGTGACCGGACTTGGCTGGCGCGATGCGGATGCCGTTACTACCCCCTGTAACAGCTGGGAGACGTGGGACAGAGCGGCAATCGAAGCCCTCCCACTCTCCTCCGCATCACGCAACGCGGTATTCGCCGAACGCAACGCGTTCGAGCACAAGACACCCGTGTCAGAACGGGAGCCTGGCCGCGCATCCTCACCCAAAGCCGCGCGGTCATCCACGCTGGGCTTGGGTACCACACCGTACCGCTGGTAATCCAGGGGCACGATGCGACAACGCCTGGCCACCTCGCGAGGGGCCTTCGCGAGACGTCCACTCGACTTAATGGACGACTCCGCCGCCTTGAACATGTCAACGACATGCTCCGCCAGCGGCAGAGAAGGCATAGCGTTAGCAGTCGGTTTCCCAGCTAACCACGGCGTGTGAACACGCTGGCTAGCCGACTGCTCCACGGGCAGATCAGGCCTAACGCTCACCAACCACTGGCAAGCGTCATACCAATCCTCCTCCGTGGCTAACTGCGAGCGCTCTACAAGACGGGGTCCTTCGTCTTCCTCCTGAGCGCAAGCAGTAGAGCTTGACGGCGGGTATGCTGATACACCTGGCAAGCCAGGGAAAACACGCGGGCCTGACAGCACCGGCATGAGAATATCACTGGTTTGACCAGGAGCAGGCACCGTGGCAGAGCGCGGGGTATATATAGTCTCACCACGGGCCCGGCCAGCACCAGCAACACCCTCGGCAAGCCGAGGTATGCGGTACCGCTGGCCATCAGCAGCGCCCTGGGCCACCACCTGAGCCGCGGACTTTACTCCAGGGTGAGTAAAACCGTGGAATAAGGCGCCTGTATTCCCCGCGAGGGGTGCACAAACGTCTTCATCCATGTCCACGTCGTCAGACGGCGACCCTAGCAGGTAATCCTCATCACCCTGGTCAGAAAGATTAGACCCCGGGTCAGCAAAGAGAGCTAACCCGGGCTGACCAGGAACGGTGCCATAGGAGGTACTGGCCACCGCGGCGTGCGGATACCCCTGGACTGATAAGCAGCCCGCGGGTTCCAGCGACAACCGTCCACGGTCCCCTATCGGCGCGGCAATAAGCCTGCTGCCAGGGCCGTGGAACGCCCCCTCTAATGGGGCCACCTCTGAATCGTCGAACAACGGAAGCGGACTAAGGAAAATCGATCCAGAGGCGGGGATTACCTGCTCCGAAGCCGATGATGAGGACAGTAAAGGATTTGGTCCAGGAAGCATGCCACGAAGCAACCCTGGAACCAAATCCTTTATTGTCCTCTTCATCTCTCCCAACATCTCGGTCCGGAAGGCCTCCATATCCACCGCGGACGAGACCTTCCCCTTACCCTTCCTACTTACAACCTCTCGTTTCCGCTTCTTCTTCTTCTCCTCCTCTACCACCTTGTCCGTCGCCTGTAAGCAGCACAAGAATTCGGACATTAACTCGCCCCCCCAGTGCTTACATATGTCACAATTAACCAAGGGACCACAAGGGCTACATTGATAGCACAGATGAGGCCAGAACTTTTCATGAAGAAAACGTCCACAGGACGCGCAACCCGGTCCCTGAAACAGGGCAAAGGACAAGGAGTATGAGCAACTAGTTAAGCTTAGAAACTCAATCCAACTCAAAGAGAAGGAAAACGATCATAAAGATCAATATACATCAGAAACCAGCATAGCGCTTGAATTGCTGATAAACACATAGCCAGGCTGATTATGACGTCATTAATCCCGTGACAGGAAAAATTCGATCCCAACAAAACATCCAAGTGCAAGGACGAATTGTATGCTGAATGGATAAGTTGACTACACAACCATCAGATACATATAGATAACTCTTTTCTGGCAAAAATGTTAATTATCTCCCTTTGTTTGTTTACAATAATTAACATCACCACATTATCAATAACTAGATACCTGACACTTTGTATAGACAAACCATCCAACGTGACGAACCGGAGAACTCCACCATCTGCACGCCTCTTAACTCTCTCCACCTCATGGGGAAGGAATTGGATCAAGAGGGCAAAGTGAGAAGACCTTTATACTAGGCCTCCAACTCACTGGACATATTTTTTCATTTGGTTAGATAACCTAACAGTGTTAGTAGGAAATGGAACCATGGTGGAGAGAAAACTAACTCTCTGCTACTGTGATGTCACCACCTAGCGTCATACAGACCTGTGGACATAAACAGAAAGAGAAATTAGTCTTAGGTAGCACCGAGTTGACATAAACCAACTAACCAAGGCGCTTATCACGGTAAACGCGAGTCCCGGAAACACAATACACCGGGAAGAAAACTCGCTAATTTTACTAGAAGTCACCTGATTTAAAGGTCCTAAGTCCTCCTGTGGCGAAGTGTTCCCTCCTGCCATACAAATCAGATACTATCACTCCAAAATATACACCAAATAACAGTTTAAGAGCAAGAAAAGCTTATGACTCAAAAAGACATGTGTGTTCTCTTTGCCAATAATCTAGCAAAGAGGAAGTGCTAGTCTGCGCATGCGCGGTGGTGGGGCTGGCATCCGCCAGACTACGCTCTGACTCCCTGCCCAGTAGGGGCACCTAACTGTTTTAAATCTGAGTGTTTATTGAGTGAAAGCCAATATTTAGCAATATCAAAAGTATTAGGGAGGTAAGTATACTCTTGAAGTGAAAATCAACGGAAAATGAGTTTTTCCTGCAAAAGATTTGTAAATTGAAACGGAACCATGATGATATTTCAAATGGAAATTAATGGATAACGCTATTTACCTCCAAAAATGAGACATTCTCGCATGGAATTGTAAATTATTACCCACCCATGTTTCGTCACTCTAAATTCCGGCTTTCTGGTTATGCTAATACCACGATGTACAGAACAAATTTGACAATTTTATTGACCTGATTAAATGCAAATGCAGGTTAGGTGAATATATATGTAAGCTGTTAAATATTTTGAAACAAATTTGACTGGGTGCTGTTGCTGCCTACAGACTATTAAGCATTAAGAGACTAAATCGAGTTATTCATAATATAATTTATTATGACATCAGCCTACATGTCACATAATTCATTATGACATCATACGAATAACCTACAAACTTGATTCCTGAATTTCAAGACTACTACATAGGATATTTATTCAGGGATCTATGGATGAATGGGTTAAATACAGGACTGAACTTAGTTCTTACCAGATCAGTCCACTAATAGTGCAGGGTTTAAACAGGATGAGCCACGAGGAAGCAGGACTAGTGATGACTAGATTCTACATGCCCTACTCAAAATTTACTAGCCCTTACTTGCCAGGTATGGCGATTAGTTTTAGCCTATATACCACATAATTTTGGTGACGTAAGACACGTATGTCACCCTGCATTATGCAATTCTGTTATGTGGTGAAATTAATCCCTTTAACCCTTTACCACTCATATCAACAAAAAATGGCTTCTGCAGTTGTCTTGAGAAATGTCCATTTGCAGACCAAGAGAAGACTATTTTAGAAAATTTACCACTGGAATAACTGGCTTGATAACTGAGCCAGTCATTTCAGTGGTAAACTTTCAAAAATAGTCTTCTATTTGTCTGCAAATAGATATTTTTATGCTAGAAAATTGAAATTTTTTTAACAAATTTGAGTGTTAATGATCAGATTTCGTAAAGAAAAAATCTCAATTTTCTAATGACCAATGTCCGTTTGCAGACCGAGAGACTATTTTTTTTTTTAAATTGTCAAAAACTACCCCTTGACCTGCAAATATAAGTATCTAAAATCATTGGACAGACCTGTTTTGTCCAGCTTGACAATAACAGGTTTAATGGTCAAAGTGAGATGATGGGCTTAAATCCCTTGAGACACTGATTAACCTTGTGTGACACTGTTGGTGGGTCATTGTGTATTTTGTACTGCTAAATGGTACAAGGAATGCCCTGACATGCCTTAAAGTGAACACTTACCAACAACAAACAACTTCAGAATGTCGGTCGTTAGCATTACAGCATCAGCATTAACTGAATAAAATAAAACCATTTATTATACAGGCATGACAGATAATTAATTCATGTTTTTACTATGCCAGGACTTCAAATATATGATAATACGGTCCATTTAATGTCTAACTAGATTGATCAGTCGATGACGCATCATCACAAATTCCCACGTTCATCGCTTTGAGCTTTAGACACACCCCACAACCCAACCCCAGGGGTGGAGCCAAATGTAAACGTCCTTTTGTACTCTGCAATCATATGGGTAACTCACATACTAAATTTTGTAGAATTTCGTACAATAGCGTCAGGAGTTGCATTGCAATCAATTTCATGACCTGTTGACTCCATCCCACACACCATGGGGGCAGGGCCAAATGTAAATGTGCTCATCCACTCCACATTGATATGGGTAACTGACATACTAAATTTGGTTGAATTCCGTCCAACAGTGTCAGAGGAGTTGCATTGCAATCAATTTCATGATCTTTTGACCCCATCCCCCCACCCTGGAGGACGGAGTAAAAAGTAAATGTGCTCATCCACTCCACATCGATATAGGTAGCTCAACACCAAATTTGGTTGAATTCCATCGAAAGGGTTCGGAGCAGATGCATCAAATCAATTTTCGCATGTTAAAACTTGACCTTTTGACCCCTCTTCCACCCCCCCCCCCCCACCCCAGCCTGTGGGCGGAGCCACATCTAACTGGCCTCTTGCACTCCGCAATCATATCGGAAACTCAGATATAAAATTTGGTTGAGTTCCGTCTAACGATTTCAGAGGAGTTGCATTACAATCAATTTCAGGACCTTTTGACCCCCTCCCCCATCCCCTGGGGTGGGGCCAAATGTAAATATGCTCATCCACTCCACATTGATATGGCTAACTGATATGCTAAATTTGGCTGAATTCTGTCCATCAGTGTCAGGAGTTGCATTACAATCAATTTTTTTAACTTTTGACCCCCACCCACCCACCCCTGGGGGTGGGGCCAAATGTAAATGTGCTCATGTACTCCACATTGATATGGGTAACACACAGACCAAATTTGGTTGAATTCTGTCCAACGGTTTCGGAGGAGATGCATTACAATCAATTTCCCAGGTTAAAATTTGACTTTTCGATCCCTCCCCCACCCCTGGGGGCAGAGCCAAATCTAACTGGGCTTTTGCACTCCGCAATCATATGGGTAACTCAAATATCAAATTTGGTTGATTTCTGTCTAACGATTTCAGAGGAGTTGCGTTACAACTGATTTGACCTTTTGACCCCTGCATCTGTCTTATAAGACAGAAAACTTTTGACTGCAAGACCATGTCACTGAGTGAAATCCGGTTTTGACCATTTAACACTTGCAATTCTAGTGTCTCAAAAGACAAGACTACGGGAAATACAGGAGAGCTGTTTTCAGAAGATTCTGAAACTAATTTGACTGGAACCTGTTGCAGCAACAACACTGTGTCGAATTTGGTCAACAGAATATTTCTTATACATCGTATACCAATGTTGTTGAACAAGAGCCACTCTGAACATGACGGGATTTGTTTTCTGACCTATAACAATTAACTCTTTAACCCTTACCACTCTGATGTTAAAATTTTAAATTTCCAAATTAAATTAAAATATGAACTGGTGTTCAATTTTCAACAAATATTAACCATTAAAGGGTTTTACAGGGGTTGAACTATTTGCCTGTCTACCTGTCATTGACAGATGGATTTTGCTGGTGACATTGTGACAGCCATGAAGAAAATCTACCTGTCACATGTGACTATAGTACAGTAGAAATTGACATGGACCCGGGCATTTTGTATAACAGACAAATTTTTGTTTTAATCACTTCGGTATGGCCCAAAATACATCCCAGAAAAATTCTCCAAAATTCACACATGGGGAAATATGTTTTTAGAGGAAATTCAAAATGGCCGCCAAGGCGATGACCAATAACCAGGTAATATGTATTTTGACTCTAAAAACCAGTGTTTTGGTAAGTGTTGTACAGTTTAAAGTGTCATCATCAAAATCACTTGATAAACTATAAATTTAATGCAAACTGAGCGACTGTTGTGAAACACAGCGAACAGGCAGAATGGCTGAAATTTGTCTATGCATTTTCACTTTCAAATTTCGAGCTGTTAAGGCAGTGACCTTCACATTTACAATGTATGCTACAGGGAATGCCTTTCTTGGAGCAACTACACGAGGAACACAGACGTGTGCTGCTTTTACACTGGCACCTTATATTTAGAAGTAGCTCCGGAGGCGCTCCTGACTTGTCCGTAATGATCGGCGTCACTGATCCTTGTTCTACTGCATAACCATACTCTTCTTTCTTTAACAGTTTTTAGGTGAAGCCATGTGCTTGCATGGAGATGAACCCGAAGGCTATGGAAGTATGCTGCCCTACGTGTGGGTGGCATCCTTTCAACTGGTACATGCTTAGGAGAAATGGCAGTCATGTATCTGAGATTGTCTAAGCCAGGACTTCTTGATCCAGCACTATACAAAGACTTAATGTACTTTTCACTAATAACCATTATATCCGCCTTTGATCTGGAGATGTCGCCAAATGCAAGTACATCTTGTCTGAGGGTTGGTGAAGATTGGATCATTTTCATATGCCTTACTTTGCCCATGCCATATAAAACTGATGTCGTGTCACATCCAGACATACTATGGACGAATGGCAGGCACATACACAATTCCTTGCCTAAGATCTCTGTGGCCACTATAGCTTATGTTGCTTTGTTTGTAGGAAAATATTTGCAGAGGTTCTTGCATGATAGAGGAGTAAGATCAATATGTCTGTATCGTCAGCAACAACTATCGTTGTTCTTTCAGTTCTTGCCAATTCTAATGCTCTCCTTACAATCACCACATCAGCATCGCCTTCATCTACTGCATGTACCACCTCAACACCTGCATCTGATAAATGTTTTGCCAACAGATTTATGGTATTCTGCTTGTTGCGTTTGTTTGATAGAAATCCAGTTTTGTTTCCTGGAACAGCTACATCAGGAGCGCCAACTTGATTAAGCCGCCGTCGCTTCTGTTGTTGATCTTTTGTGGTCTCAGTTTGATAGTTATCAAATATAACGCATACAGGCGCATCAAGCCTCTGATAATGTACTACTGATGCTACGAATGAGCTACAAACGGTCTCCATTGTTCCAACCTTAGGCCATGGTATCCGATGCAAAAGTGTGCAGCCATCAAATACTCTTGCACCTGGCTCTATTGTCTCTTGCTGTAGCATTGATGTGTTCATTTCAATTATATACTTCGCCAGTTGTGACTTTTGCGATTTCCTCATAGTTCCGTCATCGTGGAAGAGGGCGGGACATACCGTTGCAAGCTCGTATTCAAAGATCGCTTTGTCTGGAGGTCCTGAAACAGATGCAGTTGACATTAAGCGATGGTACAGCTCCTGGGAAGACATATGGACATCTTCATTTCCTACTTTAACTACCTTTCGCATGACAGCAAATGTTACAGCTTGATCTGCTTTCTTTAGCGTAATGTCGCCAAACCGGTTCTCATTTAACTTCTCATGAATTCTTCGACCAATATCAATGGCATCATCGGCAGTAACATGATGGTCTGCAATCAAACCAGTTGCGATATTTCTCAGTTGGTCGTCTTCAACTGCGAATGGATTGTGTTCTCTGAGAAACAGAGTGAATTTCTTCATGTCTTCTACATCTCGTCTCATATTTGCATGGTGAACATCTCTGTGTTGTTCCGACCATGTCCCGGTGAACGTGTCAGTGAATGACCGCAGAGTGTGTGTGTACTGTGCTATGATGTGTGCAGTGAGAAGCCATTTTGTTCTAGCGGATTCCTTGTGCGTTATATTGATCAATCCACCCTGTGTCTTCCCAGCTCTCATTAGACTCTGTTCAATTGTCATATCAGACCAGGTACCACTCCAATACAGTTTAGCATTCCTGCGTACAGCAAAGTGCCCTTCGTGCATGGGACCATCCAGACAGGTACATAGATCATCAGAATCTTGGAGGTAAAGGCGACAACACTTTGTGTAATTGTTGTGCCCTGCAGCAGCAAAGAATGGCAACATTAGTTGTGTCGCCTTTAAATGAAGGAGCCAATTACCAGTACGCTCAGCCCTGATGAACAATCGTACAATGGCGACAAATTCCATGAACAACGACCACAATTTACCAGTTCTTGATTTCTCTACGTTTTCCTTCAAATTAGAAACTTGCTTACATAGGTCTTGCAAATGGTCATTGTCACAAACATCGTCTGCTGAAATATCATGTGACATAATAGCATCGTATAAATTGCGCAGCTCTGACCACATATCATCCGTTGACATGTGTTTGACTTTCACAGCATGTTTCTGTTTCGTTTGTTTGCTCATCCGAAGCGTCATCGCTATCAGGATCAACATCACTTTCTTCATCTTGCAGCTCTGCAAATTCAGATTCACCATATGTACTGCTGGGTGTGTTGTCTGCAGCACTGCCTTGTAGAGAAATTATATCAACATCGGGTTGAATTAGCAAAAGATGCAATGCAGCATCTGTAAGGAGGCATGCTCTTAATGTCTTTGTGTAAGCTTTTCCCTCCATTATCCTAGGTAGGGAATTCCTAGCATACACGGTTGCCCACAAATCATCGATCCCACTCCCCTACGTTGCGCAACACAGTCCTGCACATACATCATGGTACTATATACAGCTTCATTTGTTCCTGGATTCAAAGGTACCATGGGGTTGTAAACTACTGCTGTGCACTGGAAATTGTTGCATGTCGTTATTTCAGACATGAACCCCTGCCAGTTTGGTGGCTGACTTGTGAGAAGGCTAGAGTACAACCACAATGTGTCTAATTGACCGTGCATAGCAATAGGTAAGCTGATGGGGTTAATGGTCTTTATCCTTACATCTGCCATTATGGATTTATTAGAAAACGTGTAGGGTAGCATGAAGCTCCCAAAATCACCAGCTTCTTGGATCTCATCAGCAGTTATAGTTTTACGACATATTGCCCCAACTGGGTTAGCCCTGCTTTCGGTTGATGCCATTGTTTGACACGAAATGATCCCCATCACATGCGTTGTATCGTGACCAGAAATTGTGTCCTCGTTGTAATCAAAATTGTCAGCTAACCATTGACAGAAACCCCCTCCATCCTTCTTCGCCACGAGCCCAGGACACAGGTCTTCAACGGATGTGCTTTCAACTGCAGATCTCAGAAATGCAATTACCTGGTCATAGGAAGCACTGAGTCCCAGGGATGAGAGCATATCTATGATAACACGGGAGCGGGTAGACTGGCGGATGAACAAACCAATGGACAGAAGCAGTGGTGATACAAATGATTGCTTTCCAACAGCTTGCATGATAACATGACATACAGATACCATCTTAAGTTTATTTTTCTTGGCAGATTCACTACGAGGTTCAGAATAGATACATGATATAAGATCTTTCCATGCATCTGGCACCTCGATTTCAAGCTTTTCAAGGTCTAAACTGGACGGTTCTGGATACACATCTGATGGTTGATCAATATCTTTAATTGTTTGATTAATCATAGATCCCACCAGTCTAACAAGTCGCATAGTTTCATCACTCTCGTCACTGGTTGATGCTGCATATGATTCGTGTATGATAGAAATGCTCTATCAGTCAATGTGACCACGCTTGTCTTGCCTTCAACCTGGGATATTGTCACATCTGTCCCAAATCGGCCGAGCAGACGACGCTGGACGTGCTTTATGCTATATGCGGGTAAACCATTTGGCGAGTAGGTGGTCAATTGCGTACGAAGGTCGTGTAAAGTGAACTGGCGCTGTTGCTGTTAGCCAATTGCATAGATGGTTAAAGCCCACATCATTCATTTCATCAAAGTTCTGGGCATTACTTCCAGAAGCACCACACGAACTGATGTTTCTACAAGAGATGAATTCTTGCATACATTGACGATGATATTTGGCTTTAACAGCACATAGGTCACCTGCAAAAAGTATTCTTGCTTTAACATCATTCGCTAACGAATCGTGCCTTTAGCCACACACGTTTAATAAGGTTCCCTGGACTACACTGAGTTTACCATAACATATTCGATATTGTTTATGTGAGAATGCCGTTCAGGGTGACGGCGGACGGCATCATGGTCGAGCTCTTCAGCACATATCAAACAATGAGTATGGTAATCATAATGATTAGATTCGGAGCGCAGTGTAGGGGTAGATGGTCGCACTCCTTCATCGTTTCTGTTTTGCTGTTGCACTTTTGCAATATTTCTAGGGAACGTGTAATTTTTGTAGCATTTATCGTGTACATAATGTTCGTTCGACAGAGATAGTTTCAAATCAATACCATCTCCACGAAGCTTTGAAGCGTCAAGCAGCGTTGAAAGCCCTTTATGACTAAGTTTTCTAGAACTGCTGCTATCATGGGAAACATTACATACAACACTTGTTTTTTCTTGCGTAGGGTCAGACATAATTGTACTAAACCATTAATTAGCATGAACAATGTGATTTTGACTCTATATATTTATCGTTTTATAATTGAATCGACTTAACTTACTTCAAGTAACATTTTCTAAATTTACCCCGGACTATATATTATTGTAATAGTAAGAATAATAACGTTAGGAATATTTATATCATTGACTGCATAGTTGCGATCAACATGCTGTCCATATGTGTAACTCTCTCCGTCAGATCTTTAAAAAAAACTGGCCATACATTGATGTACCATGTTCTGGAATTCACACTCATGTATCAAATCATATATGGTTGTTATAGACAGGTTTTTACTGATTAATTTTAATTTACATTAGTATGTCTTACAAGTTATTTGACTCGGATCTGTTGTCATATACGCAATTGACAATAGCAATTGTCAGTAGGTCTAATTTTATAAAATTCTCAACAGATATTTATGCTAAATATTTTTCACATTTCGTTCCCTAACTTCAAAGGGTTAAAAATCAGGTTTCCACAAGTGTGAATTTGTGAGAATTTCTTGTGTGGACTCTGGACAGTCATAAAAAGTGTTTGGAACACAAAATCGTCTGTTATACAAAATGTCCGGGTTAGCCTATATTTCTGTTGATTTCTACTGGACTACTAGTAAAGGGTTGGCTTATTAAATATGTACTAAATTTAAACTGTGAAATAGATATTAATTGTTGGGCTCTAAATCAGTAATGTTAGAATGAATCGTACACTTTACTAACCCTTTCAATGATTAAACCCTGTTTATCTCAATTTAGAGACAGACAGGCAGGCAATGACTGGAGATCTGTTCAATATTTTGAGAATAATTTGCTTAAAGCAACAATGGCTTCCAGTCAAATTATTTTCAAAATATTCAACATCTCCCCCATGCTGTTGCCTTGAAATTGAGATAAAAGCTCATCTGTAGCCTGTATACCAATGTTGTTGAACAAGTACCACTCTGAACATGACAGGGAAAACAACATTCTTCCTGTCACTCAGGACAGTTGAATAACTTTAAACACCCCTGTTAAACCTTTAACCATCGAATTTGTTCAAGAAAATTTTAATTTTCTCATACAAAATGTCCTTTCGCAGACCAAAAGATTATTTTTGAAAATTTACCACTGGAATGACTGGCTCGGTTATCGAGCCAGTCGTTCCAGTGGTAAATTTTCAAAAATAGTCTTCTCTTGGTCTGCAAATGGACATTTCTAGAGACAACTGCAGAAGCCGTTCTTGGCTGATATGAGTGTTAAACCGTTAAAAGGCTAACATTTAGGATGAAATGTTGCAATGTGTACTGAATGATGTGAGCTTACTCTTTGTTTTCTTGTCTTTAAAGTTCTGTTGAAGCATCTTCTGTATCATCTCCTGAAAGTAAAACATTAACACATTAACGCTCATTCCAGCCATGCAAAAATGCCTTTTCCACTGGTCTTCAGAAATGTCCATTTGTAAAACAAAAGAGCATTTTTTTTAATTTTACCACTGGAGTGACTAGCACGACAACTAAACCAGTCATTTCAGTGGTAAATCTTCAAAAACAGTATTCTCTCATTCTGCAAATCGACCTTTTCTGAGAAAATTAAAATTTTAAAGACTTTTGAGGGTTAAAAGGTTATACAATTCTAGGAGGGTCTATGCATACTATAATTCTGTCGTCGTGTTTCCAAAAAATTTTGAAATCACTATGGGCAAGTGTTTCACCAAAATAGGTCCCAGGTCAGACATCCTGACTAATCCTATCCACGATTGTCTTGTTGAGAATTGTTGCTTTTTTTCATATGGCACGCGCCTTATGAAAAAAGCTACAATTCTCAACAAGAGAATTGTGGATAGGATTAGTCAGGAGATCCCTCAGGTCCCCATATTCTACATGACTATTCAAATTAATACAATATTGGTGAACGCTTTCACCCATAGATTAGTCGTTGATGACATAGTTCTGTGTCCACCTGTTTGCTAACTCTCTAATGCTCAATTTCAGTACCTCAGTTTGAAGACAACTGCATAGGAAAGCTGTTGAATATTTTGAAATTAATTTGAATGGAAGTCTGGACCATGTTGCCGCAATTGCAACAGCTTATTAAATGAGTTTTAAAACAGAATATTCTATACAACAGATATGACAGAAAGAATTGTTGCTTGCTTCCAGGATTGGCCCTGTATTTTTTGATTGTTTTTGAGGAAGATGCCTGTTCTGTTAAAATCGCAGACGAAGACCGGTTTCTGTTGTGTGATGTCTCTGTGTTTTCTGAGGTGGGTACAGAAGGTTGTTTCTAGCTTGTGCGCGGGCTCTGGTCCTTGCATTGCTCAGAATGGTGCACGGGTATCCTCTTTTCGCAAAATGGCCTGGAAGGGCTAGGCTGTTTCTGTCGAAATCTTCTACATGTATGTGTGTGCAAATGCGTTCGAGTCTCAAAAACTGTCCATATGGAGACGAGTCTTTGCAGATGGAGGGGTGTTCTGACTCATAATGGAGGTAACCGTGTGTGTCTGTGGGTTTGGTGTAAAGATCAAAGGTGATCGTCTGACCATCGGTGTTTTTGACAATGGTGTCCAGGAAAGAAACCTGTTCCCGTGACGATTCCATAGTGAATTTGATACTATGGTGGGATGAATTCATGTGTGTAACGAAAGTATCCAGAGCTTGTTCACCGTGCTCCCAGACCATGAAGATGTCATCTATGTATCTGATATAGTGACAGTTGATATGGAGCTCTATCTAGGAGTTTTGTTTCTAAATCCGCCATGAAGATGCATGCAAAGGTGCATGCCGCTTTACTGCCCATGGCGGTTCCTCCTATTTGGAGGTAGTGGTCACCATTGAACTCAAAGTTGTTGCATTCTAAAACTAGAAGGATTTTGCAGATCGGGCAGATCCACCTTCTCTTCTGTCCACCCTGCTCTCTTATCCAAGAACCTAGTGGTCACACCAGAGGGCAAGGATGACTCCGTGGCCTTCTTATATCTATTGGAGTCACCCCACCTACCACCTCTGGTGTGCCGAGAGAGTGGGCTAAAGTTGATGAACCGGTCAGCTTTCTTCGGCGAATCCTCTTCATCTGTATATGCCGGTACAACGACGCGCGAAACCTTCCTCTTTTTCGATAAACGCTTATGCAACTTAACTGCACGATCCGTCAAGGGAATCGGCTGGAAAGAAAACCTAGTTTTTCTTTTGCGCACGCCTGCAGAAGACCCCCGAGCCATCATCAGTCGACCCATCAGAAGGCGATAAACTCTCCTTATGAGAGGGTCTCTGATGAGGGACCAGGGCCCTCTGCGAGGCTTGTTCTAATTTGATTATGCTAGGAGACATAGCCGCTGGACTGTAAACCAGAGCTGTTAAAGCTAATGGGTCTGAGGAAGGCCCCCCCCCCCCCACCCGCTGCCACTTGGTTGTTAGTGATAATAGTAGTGGTATCAATTGGAGCAGGAGGGGGAGGGGGATCAGAGCCCAAAAGAGACTTAAGGGAGTCATTGAATGTTTTCAAACTGGAATGGAGGCCATCCCGCACAAACCGAGCACTTGTTAAATCTCGAACATGTACTGCATAACACACAGGGATGTTGATGGTATAAGACAGTGCTTCCTGTCACAATCGTTGTTAGAACAACGCACCACAGGGTTGTACGCCTGTTTAGAGGCAGCCTAGAACAGTAAACAAAGGCTGATAAGTTATTTGACTAAAGGCCCATATTAAAAAACAAGCCATGCAACAAATGGACTCATACGTGAAGCTTGAGAAGGCCTATGCGAATGAAGATAATCTGTAAAATTCCTGAAGGAGTGATCTCCATAAATAAAGGCCGTAATAAGAAGCCAATTATAAAAACATAATGAACTGACCCGAAAGGCTAGATAGGGCCGTGACGTATTGTCGAATTATTTTAGATAGGGCCGTGACGCATTGTCAAATTATTTATGTATATCCGGGATATAAACAACTCCATAGAGGAACAGGGCCTTTATATAAACCAATTCTTAATAAAAGCGTACTCAGCCGTAGGCTTGGTAAAGCCGTGTAGTATGGTTTAAATATTATCTATTAACAGGATAATATTAAATCCCCTCGTTAACAACTTGACTCATGAAAACCGGTATCTTACTATACCATGTAAGAAAGAAATAAAAAACCATAACCACATATCTTTGCAGGCTTCTCCTTGGAACCGTGCATGTTTATGATGTAAAATCCAAAATATTTGAGGTGATCTGCTGTATCTCTGATGATATTTTGACGATTTAAATCTTGCAAAATTTTTTGCTACCATAGCGCGGAAAAATAAATATGAAGTTTGTGCACAAAACACATTGATTACATCACCCGGCTAAACCGGGTTTGTTGAAACGCGGATTTGCGGTTTGAGCGATAATTGATATGAGGCGGGAAGCTCAAATGAAGAGAATATAGAAGAGGATGGAGTAATATGAGGACGGCAGAGTCAGCTGAAGTTTTTTCTGTATGTAATAGATACTCGGATCTATATAGCAAATACTATTAGAGGCGGTAAGTATCTTAGGGGTAGGTATAACTTTGTCTAAAAGACTGACGGTTCCCTGGTTGAGGGGAGAGTTAGAATGGTTGAAAACGAAAGAGGAGACATAAGTTTCATCATCTTTGTTGACTGAATTATTGGTACAATTTACATTTAAATAGTTTAAATTTACAGAATCAGAATTTAGAGATGAAAAAATGTTGTTGGTGACTGTTGCAGTGGCTGGTAAGTCGCCATTGTACAGTCATCTCCCTGAAGCAGTAAGATTTTTGTCTGCTTGTAGATGTTCGATCGCCTGTGCGCTTCTGGTCTCCATTAGCGGTGCTGGGTTGTTCTGTGGACGTCTATTGGTGTCTCCTCTGTAGCAGTCTGCCCACTCTGTTTTGAGATTTTGCCTCTGTGTGTTCTTTAGTGGTCTTTTATCTGGCCAGCGTTTGTCCCTCTGGTACACCTCTGTTGTTGGCGGCGGGTGAGTGTTCGATGGCCGTCTTTTCGGGCTTTGGGATCAGTGTAGTCGGCTGTCCCTGACTGTAGTTGTGGCAATGGCTAATTCTGCTCCCTAGTGGTGGTGCTAATGTTGCACACTTCAAATGCTGTTTTGTAGCCGTTCAGCAATTGGTATTGGAGCTCTAGCTTTTTGTTAGTGTGCTCCAGGACAGTTTTTGATGCGGTTTGCCCACTAAGTTTTAAAATCAACATCTGTTTTCTGGCTCCATATGATTCTTGTGCGGCACATGTTGGGAGGTGAGCCGTCAGTGACTGATTGCTCCAACCTCTCTGCCTGGAATTCCAGCTTGGTAAGCTTACAGGCTGCATTCCTCCACAGCCTGTAAGACCCCAGATGTAGGTCAGAGATTGCTGGTTTTTGATACTTGGGGTTGCTGCCCCTTTCTACGGTTGTGGCGGGCGGTGCTGGGATGATGTCGTCCTCCAACCTTCTTCTCTTCTGTGCTCTTTCTCTTTCCCTCTTGGGTGGGTCGACGGCTGAGGAGCTTGCCTCCCCCACGATGGCTGTGGCCGCCGGTTTGGAGGGCGCCTGGTCATTGGTGATGACACCAGTGTTCGACTGAGCCAACAGCACATCTGCATCCATTGAGTTTAGATGGTAGGATAACTATCTCCTTCTACCTTGGCAACGGGTTGCTAGGCTGACTCATTGTGTAACTAAAGCTTAATAACAACGTAGTCAGAAAATATAGAATCAAAAGATTGGTTATAAAGCCTGACGCTTGGACAAAGTGTTGTAAAACCACAAATTCAAATTATACATGGGTGCCAGAAGCACAGGGGAAGCTGCCCACTTCCCACCACACTCACTCATGTTTCTCTGATTTTTAGACATTTCTTAAAATCGGCCAAAATCCAAGATGGCCGCTGGCCAAAGTGGGCGATCGCCTCCGTTTGAACAAATTTGGATCCCTATGCCCTAAGGATGCTTCCTGCCAAATATAATTTAAATCAGCCCAGTGGTTCTTGAGAAGAAGTTGTTTAAAGGAAAAGTTGACGGATGACGGATGGACGAATGGTCGCCATGGCATAAGCTCACTTGGCCTTTCAGGCCAGGTGAGCTAATAAAACCAAGATATTACACGAATCCCGATATTAAACGCTAAATTATGGGCCGTTTCACATTATAGGTAGAGTATAGGAGATATGATTCCAATGCCTCTCAGTAACATCCCAAACAGCCTAGATTTAGGTTAGGCTGTATCAGCTTCATATTTGGGTACTGAGGAACCTACATTAGAAAACTTGCCTTTAATTTTTGTTTTTGTGATGACCAAGGTCTGCAAATTAATAATTGTTTCCGTTTCACTTTTAAATGACATGATATTTACACCTCTGCTGCTGCACAGTAGGGGTGGTCAGGATAAAGGAACATCAATGTGAATGAGCTGTATGAAAGCAATCCGCTCACTGGTCACAGATATATGCACTTTTCAGTAAACTGGGGATGTTTGTCCCAAAAAAAAAAATTGAATGTTCTCTTCAGAACTAGTTACCCCCTTAAATTATGGTAAAGATTTGCAGTACAAAAAATGCAAATTTTCAAACCAGTGGACCACTATTCCAGATAGCTGTTCATTTAATTGCTGCTCATGCCTCCCTTACTGTCGTCTTGCCTGAAAATACCCTTAATAGCTTTCTGTCAAAAAGCTGTCCTCTTCAGAACCTGTTCCCATCACACTCTAAAGTATTCTTCAATAGCTCCCAATCTTGGTATATGTTGGCCATGGCTTTGGGATGTTCAAACAACACCATGTATCATGAATCATATCTATCTGTGGTTTTTATGAGACGGGAAAATGAAAATTCTCAGCATGTCCTCTCCAGAGCCTTTTTTTGACAACCCTGTAAATGTGCTATAGAACAAGTATATATAAGCTGTGACTAGTCTATGTTATAGATTGTCTATAAAGACATATAGGTAACAAGTTCAAGTCATTTAACTAGATGTTTACACAATCTAGAGCCTTACATAGAAATGCTACCATTCACAGGTAAGGCGCTTGGTGGTGATCAGTTCATGTGAAGTATACACAAATTAGGATGTTAGCACAATTAAAATATCCCTCCAATTACCCTAAGAGACATCTTGGTATTGCCTTACATTCATTCTATATACTAGGTATCAGACAATGGATATTAGATATGTACTGGTCAAAGTTCTGGAGAAGATTTTTGACAAGTACACTTATTGTCCTGTAGATGTGTTTAACTGTATGTAGATCCCTACTTTTGTCTCTATTACAGATGTAGGCCTCTGTTCATCCACACACCTACATCCTTGCCTATATACTTCTCTTTGCACTCTAACTAGGAAACTGTATACATCTGGATGGTTATGGATCCATGGCTGCGAAACTAATCTTTGACTTGGATAAACCATAGACACACTCCCAATCTCTCTTAGAATCTCCTAATCTCCCAATCTCCTAAAGCTGATTATTAGCTGAATGGATCCATATAACGATTATGAAAAACTACACTGTAGATTTTGAGCAATAAGTTGTTGCGCAAAACCTACAGTGCAGATTTCCTCAGCAGAGATAAAGATTCATTCAGGTGATAATCATATGTTTTTCCGGCGATCGGTGCTTTCGTCTACTGATAAGACGGCTTCAGTACTGACAGTCAAGTTTCCATTTCCCCCACAGACTTAGAAGTCAGAACACTCATCAGGATCCTAGCTCTAGTAATAGCACAAACTGCAGGCTTTATGCATAAACTGAAGAGGGAATGACCAGACCGATATCTTGGTTATCACGAGAGCGGTGCACAGAGAAAACATATACAGTATGTGCCTGTATCGGCCTCCCTGCTAGCAAGCAGAATGAGAAGTGTAAGAAGTGGGCGGAAGTCAAAGAAAAGATAATAAGAGAGTGTGTAAACAGCAGCAGGAAGTATGTCCTCTCCAGAACCTGCTCTCACCAGACTATTTAAAACACTCTTCAACAGTTCTCAATCTTGGTATACAACCTGACCATGGCTTTGCACTGGGAAAAAACCCTCAATGTATCATGATGCATACTTAGTCATGGATGCTATTTATGAGACCGAGAAATGTTAATTCTCATTATGTCCTGTTTGGAACTTTTTTGCTACATCTGTGTAAATGTGCTGTAGAACAAGGTAGTATAAATATGCTATGTCCAGTCTGGTATTATAGATTGTCTACAAATAAGATCCACATGTATAGTTAACAAGTTAAGTCATTTAACGACAGGTTTACACTATCTAGAGCCTTACATCGCATGTGTCAAAAAATGTCTTCTCTAGAACCTTAAATGTCGAAAAATTAGCTGTTTACATAAATCTTAATAACTTTTGAATCACTGGGTCAATTTGGTTCAAATTTTCAGGGATTATAAACAAGAAGTGGATCTTCGGATCTATCTTTTTCTATTTGAGTTCACTTCTAATATGCAATATTTACAAACACGTAATACTGGTGAACAAATTTTCATACTATGCAATATTCATGTAAAAAAAACGTAAAGATCTGGAAAGTGGTTGACGGCAACTGAATATACATTCTTTCTAAACTATTTTCAATCTGACATAACAGAATGGTTTAAAGAGTCCTATTAATGTGTATTACTGTGTGCTAAGCAATCAGACTGTTTGTCAAGTAGAGGATTAAAAGTTGAATGGCTTTTCTTAAAAAGGACCTAATATTTTCACTTGGAAATGGGCCCTAGCTTTTATTTTACATTTTTTGTTTGAAATAGGGTATATGCTCTCATTTCATGATGAAAGAAAATATCCACAGATTACTTAATTTTTTTAACTTATGTGACACAATTCACTCAACCTTTAATGTGAAACAGCCCTTATAACTGTCTTCAGTTAAATCTTAAACTAAAACGCCTTGAGTAGCTTATATGGATCGATATCCAGCAACCCACCAACATTACAAGGGAATAGAGATAACATAGATTGAGAAGTTTTTCTCATATCTTCGGTTCCTCTTTACTTGACCGTTAGACATTCACTACAAAGCTGTACAATTCCAGGAAACTGTAACTAACCAGGCTGTATTAATCAAGTAAACATATTACGACGCAAAATATTCATCTGAAGCTGATTTTCTAACAAACAATGGCCCGAAATCATAAAATATTAGCGCAAGGAAAGATATATTTTAGACATTTGTAACCATTCTATGTCCTACGAGGTTAATTAAAATGAGTTTTATTCTATTTTTTTGGCAAAAAGTGCATTCTTATAAATAGCTAATTTTCGTAGCAGTAATCATTAATTTATAAATTTCTCTAGCCCTCAAATAACAATTTGACAGGTCCAGATAAATAAGCATATGTTAAGTGAGGTCGCTAAATACAGGTAAAACATAATTTTCACATATGAAGCGTAGTCACAGTCGCTATCTGGTTAGACAAGTAAATACTTACTATTTAACTATTGAATTTTGCTAATGGAAAGCAGATTATCTGCCTAAGCCGAATGTTATACAGACTTTATGTTATATCTCGATATTTCGGTATCAACAAAATCATATCGATATGACTAATGGTATAGCTATGATACCAGTATTCAATATGATATTGGTATATTGTGAAGCCCTAAGATACACAGGTGCCGATATGATACATGTATAGCCAAACTTTAGCATCACGATACATGATACGTAATTTTTTACGTATTACGTATTGTGACATCCCTAGTTTTACCATCTATAAAAACTATGGCCGTGTTTTAATTGGGTGTATGCGTGAAAGATATCAATCTTCATTTCAAAGCAAGGTAAGCGCTAGGGATGTGTATTGTTAGGGCCCTCGCGCTACAATACGTATCATGATATACCCATCCTGATACAATACTTATCACAATATGTATCATCAAATAAATAAATTGACACAACCTAGTAAGTAGTGACGACTTACATCTTCTGTCCTAATATCACACGGGCTCAAGGGCCTGTGGCGCTCACCTGGACCATTAGCATTTGAACCATTTGCATTTAAATAGATATGATAGATAATTTTCGGAAAATCCAAGATGATCACCCAAAAAATTGACCAATCAAAAATCTGAATAGAAATTCTAGTCTACCTTGATAGGGCCACTCTAGCCAAATTTGTTTGAAATATGTTAAACAACTAAGGAGAAGCAGCATTTTGACAATTTCTGGTGAATTTTTCATAAAATCCCCCCACAGACCCCCCTTGTGGGTTGGTCTGTTTTTTTATTAACCACTATAAAAACATACTTACCGTTCAATCACTACTTGTTAAATCAATTATCTGCATTTAGCTATCAGAATAAAATTTGTATGCCTGCAAACACACCTCCCCATGCCTATTCCTATTAATATGGACCCTTAACCAGGCTAATGGTTAAGTCCATCTCCAGCATAATGACAGATATAGACTGGCACCAGTCTATAATCCCTCATAGTGACGCTTGTCACCAAGCGCGCTCGCGCATGCGCACTGGAGCCCAAATAGGAAACAGATTCACTTTTCTAAATTTAAGTGCTAAATATTAAAGTCCAATTCTCAAATCTTACCACGCGGGGTGGTTGAGGCCGGGTCGTAGTGATTGAATGGTAAGTATGTTTTTATAGTGGTTAATAAAAAAACAGACCAACCCACAAGGGGGGTCTGTGGGGGGGGGGGGTTGTTATTACACCACAAAAACATCCATTACCGTTCAATCACTACTTGCTAAACCCGTAGATTTGGTCAGTGCCCCACTTAAACATTAGGTGGGAGGAGATTTGAGAATCAACAAACAAGGATAAAAATTAAACCAATCTTATCCAAATGTTAATAACATAACATAATAGTGCATTTAGCTCAATCACACCGTGATTAGCAAATAAGGAAAACTTGAACTTACAGAAATAAATAAAAAACCAAAAGAAGACTCTCACCATTTATCACAGACGCAGAGTCCTAATGAAAATGGTGGGAAGTGCTTGGTAAATAGTCTTCGGCTTTTTTTAGTTAACAAACAAGGATAAAATTAAACCAATCTTATCCAAATGTTAATAACATAACATAATAGTGCATTTAGCTCAATCACACCGTGATTAGCAACTAAGAACAACTTGAACTTAAAGAAATAAATAAAAACCGAAAGGCTCACCATTTCTGACAGACGCAGAGTCCTAACGAAAATGGTGGGAAGTGCTTGGTAAATAGTCTTCGGCTTTTTTAGTTAAAAGTGGAAATGTTACGAAAGAAGGAAGCTGCTGCACTCTGGTCTTTGAGATAAAAGGATGTAAAGGTGAATTCAGATTTCCATCCTGCCACCTGCATGACCTCATCTAAAGACGAACCCTCAAAAAGAGCAAAAGAAGTAGCCATACCTCTAACGTCATCGGCTTTAATAAGGGAGAGATTAGTTTGATCCGGTGAGGCTATCTCATAACAAAGCTTAATTATTATCTCACAAATCCATCTGACAATCGAAGAATTTGAGACCGGCTTAGATAACTCTTCCGCGTAGGAAAACCAAAAATGAGATGGATCGACTCTTATAAAATCTGATCGCTGATTGAAGGTTCCTAATGCCCTAACAGGACACCAAAATTTATCGAATGGCGAAAGACGAAAAAGATTTTAAAATGATCGGACTAGCAGGATAGCGGTTAGTTTGAGTTTTAGATTTAAAAAAATTCCTTCTGGGATATAAAACCAAGCCGTCTCCTAAAACTATAAATCTCTCCTTTTCAGCAGAAAGAGCATGAATCTCTTGAATGCCTTCTAGCAGAGGTTGTAGCAACAAGAAAAACAGCTTTGACAGTTAAAAACAAAACAAAACTTAATACTGGTAGAAGAAATAGGTTCAAAATGGCAACCTGCCAAAACTTGAAGAACCAAAGCTAAACTCCAGGAAGGTTAATGCTTAGCAATCGGAGGACGAATATTACTTAGACCTCTAATAAAGCTATTAAGAGTCTTAGTATCCTTGACATCAGCATACAGAAGACAAGGAAGGGATGACGCCAGAGAAAATCTATACTCCCTGACCATAATAACTGACAAATGAAAATAATCAAACAGATAAGATAAAAAATCTAATACTTTGGGTATAGAAACAGAATCGGGCACGAAACCTTGGTCTGAACATCATTCACCAAAGATTTTAAGTCGACCCTTGTAAACTCGACGGGTCGAATCCCTTCTGGCAGTCAATAATTTCCTGAGATCAGAAGAAACCTTATTCTCGAGGACCTCAGACTCGAGATTCTCCAGACACAGACTAAAATTTATTGGATTTGGATGCACACAAAGACCTCTTACTTGAGATAGAAGATCCTGGGATACTGGAAGAAGAGGGAAATCTACCAGAAAATCTAGGTCTAAAAACCAAATCCTCTTTGGCCAAAAGGGAGCTATCAGAAGAATTTCGCAAACCCGATCGTTGACCCTCTTCAAGACTAACTGAATCAAAATCGTTAGAGAGAAGGCATAGATGAACATTCCTGTCCACTACTGAGACAGAGCCTCCACCACCAGGGCTTGACTGTCCGGAAAAGGAGACATGTAAGAGAAGATATGAGCATTCAGAGAGGCCGCGAACAGATCTACTAGAGGACGATCCATAAGACTAAACCTCATTCCTCCTTCTAAAAATGAAAGAAACCCCATGGCAATGACTGAACGAATCGAGATTTAGAAGCCTAACAGACAATCCAACCAATGAACAGAAGCCTGGATCTACTTTCCAAGGAATAGCCTCTTCTATAGACTCCTTGACAATCATAGAAAACAACAACCCCTCTAAAGCTAATAGCTTCTAATAAGAAGGAACAGAAGACCATTTTGGAAGAAGACTACAGAGAAGGATTCTAGATCAAAGAATATCTAGCCCTTTTGATAATGGCCGCCCTTAAAAGAATTGTCAAACTTACTATATGCTAAAGAGGACTGCTCATAGAAAACACATAGATTACATATGCCATGATGCTCCAACCAAAAATCCTGGGCTATATCATAATGCTTAGGCCTCACTAAAGAGGTAACTCACGTTTATTATGGATATTTTAATAATACCACTTACTCTGAATGGAGACAAAAAAGGGTCATATCAGTATAGCCTAACTTATTAATAATGCTAAAGACTCTGCAAAAATTATAGATAATTTTATTTAGAGATTTAACCAGATATTGTGGTAAAGCAAAAACCCATAGTAAGTCTATAGGAGTGCTTAGAGTCAAGATATAGCCAAATCATGTGCCCGAGATCTACATGAACTACGGGAAACTTACTAGTGATGACCGTCATCACAATTCTATGAATAGAATACCTGACACGGTCCTGATAAGAGAACTATGGCACACATTAGACTATCTAATTTAAAAATGGTATAATAATGGAGATTTAATAAAAAATTGTATTGAATACATCAACGGTTGCCTAGCCGCTCGGGCTTGCTGATAAATTAGATATCCTAAACAATTCGATATTTATGCCAAGAGGCAGAAAACTTAAAAGATTTTAATAAATTTATAGATTCTTATATTTACAGTCTCCCCAAAAATTATTTGTACACTTTCTTGAAATGGAATATAATTAAGAAATATACCTAGGGAGTGTAATTAACCATTGGTATTAAATAATATTTGTGTTCCTTTATTACATGAAGACATTTTTATGAATTTTCAATGAATTTCATTAGTTTTGCGGTGTATTACATAATTTTAACGAAACAAAAATTATTTGTACACTAGTGTACAGGTTTAGAGTTCAGTTCACAAAGTTAATGTTCAATACTTAGTAGGTCCCCCTCTGGCCTCAATAACTGCCTGCAGCCTCCTTGGCATGCTATGTACTAGTGTAGTGCAAACATCCTTTCCAATACCATTCCAGATACGCTGAATCATAGCCTTGAGCTCTTCCTTGTTTGAGGGCAAACCATCTGTACGGTGTCGCTCGAGTTCATCCCACATATGTTCTATCAGATTCAGATCTGGACTCTGTGGTGGCCATTCTAGTACACTGACACCCTTTCTCTTCAGAAACGCAACAATACGTTTTGCGGTATGTTTAGGATCGTTGTCATGCTGGAATGTATACCGACGGCTAAGTAATCTTGAAGCAGATGGATCCACCTTAGTGGAGAGTATTGTCTCATAGACCTCTGCATTCATGATACCTTCTATGAAATGTAGGTCTCCAACACCACTGGCTGCCATACAACCCCATACCATCACACTGCCACCGCCATGTTTCACTGTAGGGTTTAAGCACTGTGGACTGAAAACTTCCTTGGCAGTACGCCAGACACGTGGTCGCCCATCGCAGCCAAACATGTTAAACTTACTCTCATCAGACCACAAAATGGAGTTCCAAAATGTCACAGACTTGTTAACATGTTTCTTTGCAAAGGCAAGACGTTTTCTCTTATTTCTATCACTGATAAATGGTTTCTTTCTTGGCACTCTACCATGCAGTCCCGTATCATTAAGCCTATTACGAATAGTCTGAGGGCACACATTTATACCAGTAGCTTTCTGTACCTCAGATGCAATTTTCTTGGCTGAAAGTTTGCGGTTCTTCATTGCCAGTTGTTTAATATATCTGTCTGCCCTATTGGATGTTTTGCTTTTCCTGCCACGCCTGGAAACATTGACAATCATACCACTTTTCTTATATTTCGTGATGATGTATTGCACTGTGTGTATTAAATCCAACCTAGAAGCAATTTTTCGCAGAGAGAGTCCTTCCTTATGGAATTGAATTATCTACTCTCTCACACCACAGCATATTTCAGCTGTTTTAGCCATACTGCTAACACACAGTCTGTATATAACTTGCTTGCTGTTTAGTAATTTAGTCCTTCTTAGCAGAAGAAAATGTATGGCATGCTTTCCAACTGTGCAAGTCTGAATGACTCACTCTGCATGCAAGAGTGAAATAAACATGAGAAGAAATGAACATGAAATGAAATTAACATGTTCCTGCTAATGTAAGCCGTTGATATTGACCAGAGCATGCAGGGGTAGTAGTTCATGTTTACTGTACAAATAATTTTTGGGTCATGAAAATTCTGCAATGACACGCCAAGCCTAACAAATGTAATAAAATGCATAAATTTGATATTCGTGTAATAAAAAAAAGCAAATAGCTTGTAAAAGCTAGAGTTGATTAAATTCACTGGGTACAAGTTTTAAATCTATTTCATTATTTGAACGTGTACAAATAATTTTTGGGGAGACTGTATAGTCTTAGCATCAATAATTTCATCTTTGTAATAACAAATGACATTGTGTTAGAAATCCCAATAAAAGGAAAGATTGAACACTGCTACTAGATATTAACTGATTGAACACCGAATTTTGCAGACGACATATTACAACTGTAATATCTCCGGACTTGCAAAGATTTTGAAACCATTTTGACCGAAAATAGTTGGTGGATGCTTAAATCCAAAGATTCTCGGCCGCTCTTCCCCCCTCCAACGCAACCCCCACCCCACTCCAACTGGCCCGCCGCCAGCCCCCAGACAACAACCTCAATGAGCAAAAACCCAAGACCCACCGAATAGTCTGGGAATAATCCGACCGAAAATTGCCGGTGGCATCACCAACCCTCAGCCAAACTGCCCCCAAAATACCCAGCAAATCCTGAGCCCCGCCCCCCACCCCCTCCGAAGGCCCGCAGCAACCCAGTCAAAATAGAGCAAAAATTACGCTATAAAAGGGAAAACAAACAAAAATCTGGAAAAAATGAAAACAAAACGAACTCACCGAAACTATGTCAACGCAGAAGAAGAATTCGACTCATATTCCTCCTTCCTGCCCCTTATCCGATTGATTATCTTTTCTAAGCGAATAATGTACTTGTAGACATTAATCCTGTACTCATAATGATCCTATGAAACCTTTACTGAATCTAATTCTTTTCAGCGACTGACAAAATTATACTACGATTTATGTAAGAATCAGGGTTATCCCATCCACAAATAAACTCCCTTTGGTTAAATAGATATGTCAACCTGCCGACATGAGGTAAAATGAGCGAGAAAAAAGGCTGAATGGCCCGAAGACAACTGGCCATCTAAAGTTGGATGAAAGCAAAAATCGTATCCCGAAATAATGCGTAGAATACAAACTGACTTATCGGCTGATGAAATGCGCATATAAAATAATCTGCAGCAAAATCCCATACGGTAACCAGTCAGAAGAGTCTTTAATTACGTTGAAAATTGTCACTGATAAACGAATAAATGTCTTAATAGACTACAATTCCAAGAGACTACAATACTGGCAATGACTCGGTATGAATATTTTCAACCATTAAACATTCCCAATATTAAACAAATACGTAAATAAGACTAATTCTTAGGCAAGAACATGACTAGATTCTAGGAAAGCGGATGTGGAAAAAAGGAAACGGAAATGCATAAACCCCCCCACAGACCCCCCTTGCGGGTTGGTCTGTTGTTTTATTAACCACTATAAAAACATACTTACCGTTCAATCACTACTTGCTAAATCAATTATCTGCATTTTGCTATCAGAATAAGATTTTTATGCCTGCATACACACCTCCCCATGCCTAATCCTATTAATATGGACCCTCAATCAGGCTACTGGTTGAGTCCCATCACCAGCCTATCATCAGGTACAGACTGGCACCAGTCTATACTCACCTCATAGTGACACTTGTCGCCAAGCGTGCTTGCGCATTAGAGCCAGAATAGGAAACAGATTCACTTTTCTAAATTTAAGTGCAAAATATTTAGTCTGATTCTCAAATCTTACCACGCGGGGTGGCTGAGACCGGGTCGTAGTGATTGAATGGTAAGTATGTTTTTATAGTGGTTAATAAAACAACAGACCAACCTGCAAGGGGGGTGGGGGGGGGGGGTCTGTGGGGGGTTGTTATTACACCACAAAAACATCCATTACCGTTCAATCACTACTTGCTAAACCCGTAGCTTTGGTCAGTGCCCCATGACACGTAAGGTGGGAGGAGATTAGAGAATCAATAAACAAGGATAAAAATCAAAACCAATCTTATCCGAATGTTAATAACATAACATAATAGTGCATATAACTCAATCACACCGTGATTTAACAAATAAGGATAACTGGAACTTAAAGAAATAAATAAAAACCATAGAAGACTCTCACGATTCTCTACAGACGCACAGTCCTAACGAAAATGGTGGGAAGTGCTGGGTATATGGTCTTCGGCTTTTTTAGTTAAAATCGTAATGTTACGAAAGAAGGAAGCTGCTGCACTCTGGTATTTAAGATAAAATGAGGTAAAAGTAGATTCAGATTTCCAGCCTGCCACCTGCATGACCTCATCTAAAGATGAACCGGCAAAAAGAGTGACAGAAGTAGACATGCCCCTAACATCATGGGCTTTAATATTGGCGAGATTAATTTGATCCAGAGAGGCTATTTCGTAGCAAAGCTTAATCGTCTCACAAAGCCATCTAGCAATCGTAGCTTTTGAGTCCGGCTTGGATAACTCTTCCGCGCAGGAAACCTATAAATGGGATGGATCGGCTCTTTTAAAATCGGTTCACTGTTTATAAGTTCTTAAAGCCCTAACCGTACACCAAAATTTGTCGCACGGTGAAAAAGACGACAAAGATTTTAAAATAATCGGACTAGTAGGAAAACGGTTAGACTGAGTTTTAGATAAAAAGTCCCTTCTGGGATATAAAACCAAACCGTCACCTGAAACTATAAATCTATCCCTTTCAGCAGAAAGAGCATGAATCTCTGAACGTCTTCTAGCAGAGGCAGCAGCAACAAGAAAAACCGCTTTAAGAGTTAAAAACTTAAGACTGATAGAAGAAATAGGTTCAAAATGGCGACCTGCCAAAACTTGAAGAACCAAAGCCAAATTCCCGGAAGGCAAAGGCTTAGCAGTCGGAGGACGAATATTACCTAGACCTCTAATAAAGCTATTAAGTCTTAGTATCCTTGACATCGGCATTCAGAAGACAAGGAAGAGAAGATACAAGAGAAAATCTATACCCCCTGACCGTATTAGCTGACAAATGTAACGAGTCAAACAGATAAGATAAAAAATCTAAAACTTGTGGTATAGAAACAGAATCGGGCACGAAACCTTGGTCTGAACACCATTTATCAAAAATTTTAAGACGACCCTTGTAAACTCGACGGGTCGATTCCCTTCTGGCAGAGTCAATAATTTCCTGAGATCTTGAAGAAACCTTATCCTGGAGGCTTTCAGACGCGAGATTCTCCAAACGCACAGATTGAAGATTTCTGGATTTGGATGTACACGACTTCTTACTTGAGATAGAAGGTCCTGGGATACTGGAAGAAGATGAGGAAAGTCTACCAGAAGATCTAGAAGGTCTACAAACCAAATCCTCTTGGGCCAAAAGGGAGCTATCAGAAAAATCTCGCAAACTTGGTCCTTGACCTTCTTCAATACTAACGGAATCAGAATAGTAGGAGGGAAGGCATAAGCGAACATCCCTGTCCAGGACTGAGACAGGGCATCTACCGCCAGGGTTTGACCATCCGGAAAAGGAGACATGTAAGAGATCTGGGCATTCAGAGAGGTCGCGAACAGATCTACTAGAGGACGATCCATAAGATTGAAAATCGCTCTGACAACCGACTTCTTTAACTGCCACTCCATGTGGGCGAACTTGCTGGGACGTGACAGTTGATCCGCCAGAAAATTCAGACTGCCTGGGACATGTGAGGCCACTAGAAAAATCTGCCTCTTGCGGTACCACAAGAGAAGATTCCACACTTCTAGACAAAGGAGAGACGACCTTGTACCTCCCTGCCTGTTGATATAAGATACCACTGTCGAATTGTCCGACCGAATTGAGACTTTGAGACCTATCACCAGATCTGACCATGAAAGGAAAGCCTTCTTGACAGCCCACAACTCCAGAATGTTGATGTGGGCTGACGACTCCTCCAGGGACCAAAGGCTGGAAACCGACAGGGAGTCCCAGACTGCTCCCCAACCTTCCTGAGAAGCATCTATGAAGATTATTGCCTGAGGAGGGGACTTTACCAGTGGAACACCTATCAGAACCAGAGAACGGTCTTTCCAAAAATCTAGATGAGGGATCAAATGTTCTCTGATGGGAATCTGATGGTAGATAGAGTGGACTGACTGCTTCCAAAGGGACATTAAATACATCTGGAAGGGTCTTCTCATCAGCGCCGCCCAAGGAACCACCTTCTCTACGCTGACCATCAGACCTATCACTCTTAAAAAGAATCTTGCTCTTACCACTGGAGACGAAGCGAGGATTTCCATTGCCACTGATAAAGCCTCTATCCTTGGATCCGAGGGGAAGACTAGACCCCAGGCCAGGTTGAAAGAAACGCCTAGATGAGTAAAGACTTGAGAAGGAACTAGGCTTGATTTCTCTAGATTTAAAATCCACCCTAGATTGCAAGCCAGGCTGCAAACCTCTGGAAGAATACCTGCGAGAATTGAGGAAGACCTTGCTTTTACCAACCAGTCGTCTATAGAAACATGAAGATCGATAGAACGACGGTGTAAAATTCCTGCCACGGCTGAAACTAGACGGGTAAAAAGGAAGGGAGCCGTGGTCAGGCCGAAGGGCATGGCGCGGAACTGCCACACACGATCCTTGTAGGCGAACCTCAGGAACTTTCTGAAGGCAGAGTGAATAAGAACATGGAAGTAAGCGTCCTTTAGATCTATGGAAGACGTCCACATTCATTGATCCAGACTGGAAATGATCTGGGAAACCGTCTCGATCTTGAATTTTGGGGTGAGAATCATAAGATTTAACTTTTTCAGGTTTATGACTGGATGCCAACCTCCTGATTTCTTTGGAACTAAAAAGATGATCGAGTAGTAGCCTGGGTCTACTCGCCAATGGGCAACTTCTTCTATTGCCCTCTTGACAATCATGGATTCCAACTCCTCTTCCAAGGCCACCAGTTTCTCCAGATTGGAGGGAACCGGCGTCCAAACTGGGAAAAGAGAGAGAAGAGGAGGATGACGGATCCATGATGGAGCATAACCCCAACCTAGAGGCCTTCAAGCGCTCAGATTCCGCCCTAATTAAATTAGGAGCTGACTCTCCAAAAAGATCAGTACCAAAAGGGGACGCAACCACAAGATTCTGCTTCAAGACACCAGAAATTCTAACCTCAGAGTTTCCTAGACATACGTTTGGAAGTAATATACCCCAAAGACTTATAAACCGAGTTAAGAGAACCCCGGGACAAATCAGCCAAAGAACGAAAGACAGCCAAAGGAATCTGTTCACCCCGTTCTTCAGCCTTAAGAATGGCCTCAGGCAGCAGAGCAAGATAATTAGAAGACTTAATCTGAGACCTACAAACAGACTCCCATTTGAACAGATCAGTAGTAAAGTCAGACTTAGAAGCATCCTTCAGCTGAGACGAAAGAACCTCCCAAGCAGGACCAGAAAGAGAATGAGTAGAAGCAACCTTCAAAAAGTTCTCCTTAGGAATTTGGACAGGCGAGTCATACTTAGAAATAAGAGAGAATTCAGAGTTAAAAGAGTCATTAACGAAGAAATCTAGCATGTCGACCACTAAATTGTCAATAGGAAGACTTGAGAAGATGAAGAAGGATCAGCAGGAGAAAGAGTGGATCCGAAAGAAGGAGGATCCATAGCGAATTCCTCCTTAAGAGGAAGAGAAAGAGAAGAAGCAATCCATCGGTGAGCCATGGACCAGTCTTCCGAAGCGACTCTCACTGGGCAAAACCTCTTCAGATCCCTGACCCTGACTGACTTAGGAGCAGAAGGAAGAGGCGGAGAAGAAGAGGAAATAAGAATAGAGGGGTCTCCTGATACTAAAGAATCCCCATCCCTAGAAAAAACATGAGAGGAAGGTCTACTGACCGAATCATGAAAGGACACATGAGAGGAGGAAAAAGAATCCTTACCCAGATCCTGACTAACAGATGAAGACGGAAGAACCAAAGAGCTAGCCGAAAATCTCAAAAGAATAGAGAGACAAGCAGAAACAAAAGAACGATCTAATGAAGAATCTCTAACCATGGAAAACAAAGAAAAATCTAACCCTGAATCGACAATTTGAAATTCCAGCTCAGGAGAGAGAACCACAGAACCAATCGGATCAAGATGATCAAAAGATGGAGAAGAAGCAACTGAGGAGAGCGGAGAAGAAACTGATTGAGAAGAAAAAGAATGATCCAACTGATCACGAGAGGAAGAAGAAGAATGAAGAGCAGAAGGAAGATGAGAAAACCCCGGAGGAGGAGGAAGGGAAGATTTAAAAAGAGAAGAGTTAGAAACATGAGAAGAGGAGAAGTCTTTCGACGAGAGAGAAGAGGAAAAAGAAGGTCCAGAAAAAACTGGATTAACCACAGCATCACGAAAGGAAGGGGAGGACTGAGAAGATAAGTCAACATAAATGACCTTGGAAGGAAGGAAAGATTCATAGTTAGACGCTACAGAATCCTGAGAAGTCCTATGAGAAATTTCTGATACCGAATTAAGAAAGCTTCTATCATCCAAAAACCTAGATGGACCTAGAGAATTGTGGTCTCTCGCTAAACCGGAAGCTGCCTCCCAACCGGAAACGGAAATCGGAAGTCTATCCAGGTCTGGGCGACCCGGAAGTACACCTCTAAGACCGGAAGCGGAAGTGTACTGACTTGAGTCCAAACCGGAAACGTCTCTACCGGAATTCGAAAAATAAAAGGAGTCCTCAGACTCCGGATATCCGGAATGGCCGGAAGCGCTAAAAGAACCGGAAACGGAAGTAGGTACCAGATCTCTAGGACCCAGATGTCCTACATAAACGGAAGACAGACCGGAAGTGGACGGAATGGAAGTGGTAAGCGGATCTTGCCGATCTGTATTACCAACTAAACCGGAAGTCCTACCGGAAACGGAAGCCAAAGAAGAAAGAACCGGATCCTGAATACCTAGATGTCTTGCTAGACCGGAAGTTCGGACGGAAAATGACTGAGAAGCGGAAAAAGGATGTAAACCCGAGTCCAAAGGACCCGAGTCCACCACAACGGAACTGGAACTAGCAAGACTAGGGATCGAACTATTAGATACTGGCGATCTAGACACAACCTTAGCAACCGGAACAACCGTAACACTGGCATTAGCATACGGTCTGGCCTTATGGACCTCGGCATGCCCGTCACCCTCAAGTATTATGTGGATTTTATCAGGTGCACTGCTCGAGCCCACCTTCAAGAACTTAGATGCTCTTGACTTCTGCTTTGGAGAAACTAAAACCTGCCTAGAGGTTAGAGGAACCGGCTTCCGCCATTTTCAGGAACGCCCGCTAGCCTTCGGGCTATCATCCGAACTCGACGAAACTTCTTGATTCTTGGCCTCCTTAATCGCAGAAGATATACGTTCATCGAGAGACTTGGTCAGAACCGAGGCAAAGGATTCAAACCTCGCAAAAAGCGCCATCACAGCATCTGAATTTCCCGACGAGTTTCCCCCCTCCGTTGCTACCGATAAAGGACACAGCCTTTGACTTGCTAGCAACGGAGGAAGGGGAAGGACGACCAGAGGGCAGCGATTGTTTGACCGGCAAATCCTTAAAAAATGATTTTGATACCAAAACCGGCCACCCTTTACATATACCACAAATTGAATTAGGAGTACAGGATGTACACTTCGCACAGATGTGCCCAGTAAAATCGAGTGATGACGATCACATTTGGATGATGAGCATTTTGTCTTATCCGACAATTTCACGGACTCCTAAAAACGAAAAAACGTAACAATGAAGCATACCGCTCAAAATCGTAAACAGGAGACATCATAAATTCAGTTCCTAACGGCGGGAAAGTTCAAATCATAAAACAAAAACCCCTCTGACAAGAAACTTACAAGGGATATTTTATGACAATCCTTATAATGCACTAGAAATAACTTCGTTACAGGTTCTAGACGCGGACTGGACATTATTAAATGATGATGATGAATAAGGATAGGCATAATAATCAAGATACCACGAAGCAAAACGATCTTTCACGAAAACCGGTAATATATACACCTGTGCAAAAGTTAAGCACCACCCTATTTTTACGCACATACGAGGGTATATTCATGTGCTATGAAGAAAGCAATAGCATAAAGATTTATGTACCCATCCATCTTAGTGCAAGAGGTAATAATGCAACTAGAGGAATGCTGATTATGATGGTGGGGAAACACTGTATGTTTTTGTTTGAACTTGAAAACGAGGCCTGAATATGGTTACGTTGACACAACTGACAACTATTGCCCTACAGTTGACACACGTGGCTAGATTGTCATTAATGGTGTCTGAAAACGAAGTTTAACATCTGTGCACGAGTTTGAGACTGTCATTATTAATACCGGGTATATCCACCTTGTGCCTGGATGACGGCCTGGACACGACGTCTCATGCTGGTCACCAACCGACTGATACGCCATTGTGGTATTCGTTGCCATTCAAGATGGAGTGCGTCTGTTAATTCCTGTAGGTTCTGCATAGGAGGATCCCTCCTTCTCACCATGTTTCCCAGAATGTCCCAGATATGCTCAATAGGATTCATGTCAGGGCTCCTTGCTGGCCATGGTAGGGTTTTGATGGCATTCTGGCGGAGGTATTCATGCACAGCTCTAGCACGATGTGGTCGGGCGTTGTCATCCATGAATATAGGGTGGGTTCCAGGTGCATGATTTACAAAATGAGGGACCACAACTCTATCCAGTATGGAATCTTGATATCTTTGTCCATTTAGTGTTCCAGGTACAGTCAACAGATCCAGCTTACAATCAAATGAGATGCACCCCCATATCATAACGGAACCTCCACCAAATGGAACTTCTTCCATGATGTTACGTTGGTCGTACGCCGTGCGTCTGGACCTCCATACACGAGTTCGACCATCTGTGGCATGAAGCAGGAACCGACTTTCATCGGACCAGTGTACCCGTCTCCAGGATCTCATGTTCCAGTGTCTTCTTTCGTTGCACCACCTCAGACGCTCCTCTTTGTGGTGTGCAGTGAGGAGAGGACGTCTGACAGGTCTCCTAGTTTTCATGCCAGCAGCATAGTCTCCTTTTGACGGTAGACATTGACACTCTATTGCGCGTTTCCCATTGCTGGCTGAGCACTCTGCTGTTGGTGAATGGAGATCTCCTAACAAGGCGTACTAGGGCTCGATCATCACGGGCAGTAGTCTTCTTCGGTCTTCCAGATCTAGGCCTGTCCTTCACCTCGTTCGTTTGCCCATGTTTTGCAATCAAACGACTGATTACAGTATGGTTAATGTTCAGCTGTCTGCCAATCTCTCTGCATGACATACCAGTGGTATGCATGCCTATGATTTGACATTTCACACGATCACTTAACCTTCGTCTTGCCATAGCGGTTCACAATCAAGAGCTAATTCTCTCTGTACAAATAAACCACGGTCATGAACACAAAATTCCTAATCTTGTCGCCTAAATCTGTATGTAGTGTTCTACACCTCAAGAGCTGGACTTTTACATAACTGAACACGTGTGCTGTTTCCCGCCACGCATGGACATCAAGCGGCGTGAAGTCATGCATGCATGTGCATTTCGTACTTGGAATTATGTCAGCTAACGCGGGGACAAAAAGTATGGCAGCCTAGTTGTACCATCATGTTTCTACGTTCTATTGTTTTTGCTGGTGCTTAACTTTTGCACAGGTGTATATAAAATTCGTCTATAAGATACCATATAAACACAAATATACTTACTAGACGTAACTTAGGGAGGATTGACTTCATATTGGGCATATTTCCGACAATATAAAGGCAAGATGTATTACTGACACAGCGCAAAACACAAAAACTTAGACAAATATTTTTTAGCAACTATTCTGCATGCAGAATAATTGAAAAGTGAATCTGTTTCCTATTCGGGCTCTAATGCGCATGTGCAAGCGAGCTTAGTGACAAGCGTCACTATGAGGTGAGTATAGACTGGTGCCAGTCTATACCTGATGATAGGCTGGTGATGGGACTCAACCAGTAGCCTGGTAGTCCATATTAATAGGATTAGGCATGGGGAGGTGTGTATGCAGGCATAAAAATCTTATTCTGATAGCAAAATGCAGATAATTGATTTAGCAAGTAGTGATTGAACGGTAATGGATGTTTTTGTGGTGTAATTACAACGGAAGTATACTACCAGAAACTGATCAAAATCCTACAACCCGGATGTACAGAATTACCGGAAGAGGAAGCTGAAAAAACGGAAATGGATGAACAATGCAATGCCGGGTAAAACCAGTTGACAAAACTTCGCCTCTGATGAGTTCCGCTCAAGGAACGAAACGCCATGAAGTCTGAATCAAAAACAGTGATGACCACTCATGATCATTACCCATACAAACAGGCAAAAAATCTCCACTAAAGGAGCAATACCTCTACGATCTTGACCTTCAGAAACCCTTGGAATTTTTTTTATCAAAATTACCTACAACCGGTAAATAATCCTGAACCGCCAAAATGTTTTTTCAACCGCCAAGATGGACACAACCGGTGAAAAACTCACAACTGGTAAAAATTACCACAACCGCCAAAAAAGTTGCTCAACCGCCAAAAATAGCAGAACCAGCAAAAAGCTTACAACCAGTAAAAAATTATCACAACCACCAAAAAACAGTCACAAGCCGCCAAAACTGGCACAACCGTTAAAAAAGTCATAACCGCCAAAAAATGGTCACAGGCTGCCAAAACAGGTCAACCGGTAAAATGTTTGACCAGGCCAAACCCCCAAAATTGCAAACGGGGGAACCGCCAATCTGGTTCTTTTCTGCCCATATATATAGTCAAGATCGACTCAATCCACAGGCTCGCCCAGGAAGGGTATAAAAGGGAAGAAAATTCCAGTCCAGATCATTCAGACTTTTGGTCTCACATCGAGACCAAGGGTCAGGCTTAACAACCTTCGACAAGTAGCTCATATAACTGACTACGTTGTTATCATCTGTGACGTCAGAGGAGTTGCACTACAAACAATTTTTTTACCTTTTGACCCCACCCCTCGCCCACCACTGGGGCCGAGGCAAAATGTAAATGTGCTCATGTACTCCACATTGATATGGGTAATCCAGACCAAATTTAGTTGAATTCTGTCCAATCTTTTGACCCCTGGCACACCCCGGAGCCAAATCTAAATATTGTCTTGCAAAGCGGAATTATATGGGTAACCCACATACCAAATTTGTTTTAATTCTACCAAAGTTTTGGGAGGAGATAGCGTGATGGATGGACAGATGGATGGAGGCATTTACAATATCCCCGACAGTTTTTAAAAACGTGGGGATAAATATAGGGATTTTAAAAAAAAAACAGGGGGAAAGAAGGAAAACAAGAGGCCCAAGGGCCTGTGGCGCTCACCTGGGCCTTTGAAACATTTGCATTTAAATAGATATGACAGATAATTTTCAGAAAATCCAAGATGGCCACACAAAAAATTTACCAATCAAAATTCTGAATAGAAATTCTAGTCTCCCTTAATAGGGTCTCTCTAGGCAAATTTGATTGAAATATGTTAAGCAACCCAGGAGAAGCAGCGTTTTGACAATTTCTGCTAAATTTTTCATAAAATCTCAGATTTTCACCCAAAAAATTGATCAACCAAAATTCAGAATAGAATTTCTAGAGCCTACCACAATAGAATATATTAGTGAAATTTGGTTGAAATATGTCAAGCAGCTAAGGAGAAGTAGCAATTGAAGGAAATTTCAATTTCCCTTTCTCCGAGATCTAACTTACCATTATATTACTCTTTGATAATGCTAGCTCTAGGAATCTAGATTTAGAAAGGTTTACCGGCTCCTGGAACCAGGTTCCCAACAACCGGGTATCCGTTTGCCAGAGACACTCATATTGTTTGTGTAGCTACCAAACAAGAGAATACCCATGGCTTGCCTCCGTGGGGCTGGGAGTCCATAATATAATGGTACGTATTGTTAGATCTCGGAGAAAGGGAAATTGAAATTTCCTTCATTCTCCTTCGATCAATACTTACCATTATATTACTCTTTGATAACACCAGATTTAGTCGGTAACCTGGTGGGAAGGGGCTAGCCATACATAGCTTCTTTTTCCCCTGGAGAAAGATCTTAGACTTAAACGTGACATACAGAGACCTAAAAGGACCAACAAGTTTAAGGACCGAAGCATATTCGCATCACCGCTCACCCCCCTTTTTTCCCTAAGAAAAGGGAGAGAACTCATGAACATGCATCGTGCCTGAAAACACAAATATGCAGAGGGTTAACTGCTCTTTGCACATAGCCTGGGAATGAGCATTAATATATAAAATGAATGATCATGATATATAAACATAATACAAAAAACCGTCAAACTTGAATTACCTTATGAATATTAGATTTCAGGCGTGGAGCCATAAACCAACACATTTTCTACCACACTCATGCTTGTATCCCTCTCGCTTGACCATGTCTGTTCTATTACTTTTGTTTTTTCAAGTATCAAAAGGGGAATGAACAGTGTCGCCGTTAGACTATCGTTTCAAAACAGCTAAAGCGAGTGGATTGGCGGAATCTGACATGTCCCTCATGTAGTAATCCATGAAAGAGGACTCACAGTGCCATTGTGCAACAGCCATGATATCCTCTAATGGAACACCATTGTAAAGGGCAGTCGAGGCGGCTATTCCTCTAACATCATTTGCCCTAGCACATTACATCTGGTGCCCAGTCGCAATCTCGTGGGTAGTCTGAATGCATTCGACTACCCAATGAGAGATAGAATCCATGGATGCGGCGCCATATGGATTCTTATGGCAGATCCACAGATGTCTATCATTTGACCGTAAAGAGTCCGTCCGTTTTTGTACTTAGTCAAAGCACGGACTGGACACCAGACACTGGCATCACGATCAAACCTAGTTAGCTTTGGTATAATGATCGGTTTGCCGGGATATTTCAAAGATTGATTCTTTGACATCAACTCTGCTCTTGGCAGTAGTCGCAGACCCTCTCCGAAGACAATAAATCGGTCCCCTCTCTGCTGAAAGTGCATGGATCTCATTGCGCCTTCTCGCTGAGGAAGCTGCCAATAGAAAAGCTGCCTTTAGAGTCAAATGATTTAGACTAGCCGAACCCAAAGGTTCCAAAGGGTGCTTAGCCAGTGCATTAAGCACCAAAGATAGACTCCAGGCTGGAATGACTACCGGTTGTCTCGGTCAGAGATTGCTCATTCCCTTCACCATCATATTCAACTGGGCCGCCTCTGGACTATACCTGCTGGCTAGACATGGGATAACTGATGCCAAAGCTGACTTGTATCCAGCAATTGTGACAGGACCAGTCCTGAATAGAACAGCTCACAGAGAAAGTCTGTTATTTGCTGAATAGTGGATTGAAAGGTATCAATACCCTTTCCTTCACACCACTTTGCAAATTTGTTAATCTTGTGGTTATATGACTTGAAGGTTGACCTCCTTCTCGCGGCTGCGATGAAGCTCGCAGCCTGTTGAGAAAAGCCTTCCGACGTGGATCGTTGTTTGATAACATCCACGCAGTCAATTTGAACATCTTGGGCCGCTCATGTAGGAAGCGACACTTGGCCTGGGAGATTATGTTCGGAATCTCGGGCAGCTGCACTAGATTGTCCACCAGCAGATCCAGAAGATCCGTGAACCACGCCCTGCTGGGCCAAAATGGCCCTATTAGCAGGACCAGGCACGGTTCCTCCCTGATCTCCACCAAAACCTTCGGCAGAAGAATGGTGGGTGGATACGCGTAAGCGTGCATCCCTCTCCAGTTTATCGCCAGATGCGCCACGTCTGTATTGATGGCATTTGTATCTGGAATCGGCGAGACATAAGCCATGATTTGAGCATCTTCCTTTGTGGCTAACAAGTCCAAGTTGGGTTTGCCCCAATGCTCGAAGATCCTTTGAAGAACTGGAGGGTTGAGAGACCATTCTGTCAGCAGAATCCTCTGTCTGCGAGACAAAGCATCCGCCAAAATGTTCAATCGCCCAGGAATGTGAGCTGCTTTCAAAACAACTGAGTAATTCCTGCACCATTGAATCAAGTGCCACCCCTTCATACACAGTGTGGGTGACTAGGTCCCACCTTGGTGATTTATGTATGATACTACTGTCGAATTGTCCGACCGTATCAATATCACCTTGCCCCTGACTTTTGGAAGAAACTTTTCCAATGCCAGTTCCACTGCCATCATTTCCAACAGATTGATATGCAGCTGACTCTCTTGGAGAGTCCATGTGCCCACAACCTGGTGTTCCCCCAGGCAGACCCCCACCCCTCCAGCGATGCATCCATGTACACGGACAGCTGGGGTGGGGTAGATGCAGTGAAACTCTTATTAGGAGATTCTGACGCTTTTTCCCTCATACAAGGTGCGGCATTATTGGCTCCAAAACTGGTACCAGATTTGACAGGGGTTCTGTTCTCTGTTTCCACAGAGACACCAGATACAACTGGATAGGTCTTCGCATCAGAGTAGCATACGGGATTACCTGCTCCATGGAGACCATCATGCCCAGCATCTGAAGAAACCTCATCGCCTGAATGTGGCTTCCCAATCGAAAACTCTTGAGGATGGCTAACAGAGATACCACTCTGGGCTCTGACGGGTAAACCCTGCCTTCCTCGAGATCGAATCGCATCCCCAAATAAACGAAGTGTTGAGTGGGTGTCAATTCGGATTTCTCCTTGTTGACTATCCAGCCTAGATCTGAAAGTAACTTCAGAGTCAGAGAAGTATCCACTCCTAACCTGGCTGGCATGTCCGCCTTGATAAGCCAATTGTCTATGTAGGTGTGAAGCGCCACATTCTCTTTTCTAAGAAGCGCTGTCACGGCTAGGACCACTCTGGTGAAAACCCTTGGGGCTGTCGACTGGCCGAATGGGAGGACTACAAACTCCCATACCTGATTCTGAAACACCAATCTCAGAAACCTGTGACAACCCCTGTTCATTGGAATGTGGAAATATGCATCCTTCAGATCGATTGATACACACCACATTCCTTTCCTCAATCCTGCCATTACCGATCTTGGCGTTTTCATCTGAAACCGAGGCATATGGATAAACTAATTCAATGGCCTGAGATTGAGTACGGGTCTCTACCCCACTGTGCTATTGGGGACAAGGAACATGTTTGAATAGAAGCCCGGAGTGGTCTGGTTTGCTGGTTTTATTGTTCCTTCAGAAGCAAACCTGACACTTCGTTTTGAATGGCTTTTAACTTGTCTGACTCCCTTGGTACGGGAGTCCAGACAAGTGCCAAAGACAGGTTTTGTGATGGAAAATCCCACCACACTGGCATGTACCCCTGGGATATCCATCCCAGGACCAGACTGCCTGAAGTCACACTTCGCCAAGCCTCGACGAAACGCAAGAGCCTTCCACCCACTATAGATGCATTGACGCCTAATGCTGGTGTCTGGCTCGCGATCAACTCCCCACCCACCCAACCCCTTCTCTCTCTCTCTTAACGAGAGAGAACCATTTTGGTCTTGGCTTGACTGGTCTAACTGGCACCGCTGTTCCTGTCGCACAGGCGCGGTCCAGGCAGATACGAAGGGAGCTACCATACCCTCAGGTACGATCAGCTCCCTACTTTCCGCCCTTGGTGGACTTACCCTTGCCATTCCCCTTGCCCTTCCTGCCTCTCGGGCGATCAGGAGCAACACTGGGGTGGGCAGGAGCCTCCACAACCATCCTCGCCTTCTTAGCCGCAGGCGGCTGCAAAGGCCCAGCAATAGCAGAAGAAGCTGTCTTGGCTTTCACCTTGCTCTTGTGCTTCTTCTGTTTCTTGGAGGACAGTTGTACAGCTAACAGTTTAGCCACAGCCCCTAGTGCGTGCGCCTGTCGCACTAGTTCTAACTATAGATTAACCGCCAACCGATTCTGCTCTATGTTAGCAGTATCCTCTAAGATGGCCTGCCCTTGGCCACCAAAGATGCTAGGGCCGTTCAGGGGTGTTTCAAAAAACGCTCCCTGATAGCCGTAGCTGGACGCATATGGTCAAGGGCCATCTGCCTCCTGGATTTTGTAACTCGCGCTTGCACCCTGGCCAAAGCATCCATCGACAGCACCAGGCCGTCATTGACACAAGACAAGCGCCACAGGTGGCACAGGGTGGCTTGCCCCAGCTTCAGCCCACACCGACTGAAGTAAGCGATAGGAGTGATTGACAGCACCCATTGCTGCCCTCACTCCCTCATCGCATAGGGACAGGACTTCTTCGTGGTGCGCTTGAGATCTGACCACAAGCGCCTGAGCGGGACCACCCGCTCCAGCACTCTGAACCCCAAGCACCCAGCAGTCATCCTCAGTGACTGCTGGAACTACACCGTATCTGTCATACTTCCCTCTGGGAATACGGCACCTTGCCCGCACATCCATGGAGGCCCCAGGGAGCTGTCTCTTGGTTAAGAGTTGCTTGCTATAAATAGTATCCAACAATTCCATAAACCATGGATCCAGCCCAATGGACTGGATCCGAGCCGCGGGAAAGACCCCCGTCCTAATCGACGCATGGGGCGTGTCCGAATCGGCCGTGGCCGAAACCAGACGGGTCCACCCTGGCTAGCAAAGCCAGAGCCTCGGACCAGTCCGTCTCCAAAGAAGACACGCCCGTGAATACATCACCCGTTGCCATAAGCCAGCAACACCGGTACCGCACGGTTCCGCCGCCACCCCATGAATCGCACTGATCCATGGAGTAGGCCTGCACGGAAAACTGTGCAGACCCGTAGCGGTTATGGAACCGTGGCCATACACGGGTGCTAATGGCACCCCATGTGTGGTCGCTGGACCAGGCGAGATAGGCGTGTACCAAGCCTGGCCAGCAACACCCGTCACCGTGTCGGTTGGTGGCAAACCAACCAGCGCTTGGTGGGTGCCCGGTACCGGTGTGGCCTCAACCATGGGCGGAGCGACTGACCTGGCTTGCGCCAAGCCAGACAGATGGAGGGCAGTTCCGTCAGGACAGAATCGAACTCCATGCACTCAACCCGTGGCATCTCAGGCCGCAACAGTCTCTCCTCCTCGGCCTCCTCATCCTCAGACCTCGAAGAGTCGTCAACAGATGAGGAAGCACTGGAGCCATCCTGGCGAATGGCTCCCATATCCGGCGGACAGGCCACCGCTACTGGACCACCCGGAGGTGGCCGTAGAGAAACAGTACCCATCAGGCCGGAGCCCGACAGGGAGCCATCTCGTGGGAGCCATACGAGATGGCTCCCTCGGTAGCCAGTCCAGAACCCTGTCCAAGGACAGGGTCTGTACTGGACACAGGAAGAGATTGTCCTACAGCCTTAGGAATCAGCGACGACACCAGCGTGGGCAGGACGCTATGCAAGAAATCTTGCATAGTGGGCCCAAACCACGCCGGAGGTGCCATCTCCGAAACCTCTGACTGCAGATGTGGAGCACCCTCAGGGGCCGAAACGGACGCTCCACAATTTCTTTTCGTACCGCCTGACCCCGCGTCAGACCCGGCCAACTCCTTCTGGGAAAGGAACTCAACCAACACCTCGATCGGCCACACTGAACAAACATTACACCTATTATCAACATTACAGGAAGAACATCGAAAACAGACATGGTCTTAGTAGTCGGAACAAGATGGCGGGGTAGGCTTGGCTTAAAAAATAAGCACAAAACCTAAAATAAGCAAGCAGAACGAAACAGGAATGGAACGCAGACAAATAATTTTCAAATATTTTGACCATAAATTAAATGTTAACCCTCCAGCACCCCAAACCCGCAACATTACAACCAAGATCTCATAAGCTGGCGACAAGAACGATAGCGGACATTAATACACCCATATACTGATCCTGACGGATGTATCACACAGAACCAGGAACCATATCGAATAGCATTTGCGGTATATTTAAGAATAAAATTTAAATTATACTACTCAAACGAAGGCCAAAACTATACATGAAGGAAACAACAAAATGCATAAACAAACTGCTGTAGAACACAGTAAAACCACAGAACACACATCTTAAATCAAGGATTTTGAAACCAACGGTCAATGCAAACAGATCGTGATTACCACGCAAAACTTGACATAATTCTAAAATTTTCTGGCACAAAAAGCACACAGCACCAAGAATAAGATGCGTGAATTAATGAAACATTTCCTTCACCATAAAAATCCGAGAAACAAAACAATTGTGATGTCACCCGCTCGGATAATACGGAGAACGACGTTAACCAATTTTCGTGTTAAAAAAACGTATAGCCAACATCCAATTTCATATTACTGCCGATTGCCGTTGGGATTTAAAAGGAGGCGATCTATCTGGCATATTTCGTTGTCACCAGATTCGGGGTCAGAAATTGGAACATGCGACACACACGAAGTTTTAGACTTAAGTCTCCATACAGCTAGAGAATAACATGAAAGAATACAACCTGAGATTCAGAAGCTCTTTCCATGGTTAATCCAATATTCCGTGAAGCGAAAACACTAAGAATAAGAAAACTCTAAAGAAATTTCCAAATGCAAAAAGCATGTATAGCTCTTGTTGCTATGCAAACAAGAATGAGTGTCTCTGGCAAATGGGTACCCGGTTCCAAGAGCCGGTAAAGCTTCTAAATCTAGATTCCTAGAGCAGCTAGCTAGCTAGCTTGTATTATCAAAGAGTAATATAATGGTAAGTATTGATCGAAGGAGAATTGACAATTTCCAGCAGATTTCTCATAAAATCTTCACCCCAAAAAATTGATGAATCAAAATTCTGTATGGAAATTCTAGAGCCCATCACCACAGAATCCTTTCCACCAAATTTGGTCGAAATCGCTCAGAATGGTAAGGAGAAGAAGCAATTTGACAATTTCCTGTAAATTTTTCACAAAATCTAAGATTTTCACCCAACAAACTGATGAATCAATATTCTGAATAGAAGTTCTGAGGCCTACAACCATAGGGTCTTTTCAGCCAAATTTGGTTGAAATCTCTCAGAATGGTAAGGAAGGAGAAGCGTTTTGACAATTTCTGGTACATTTGTCATAAGATCTAAGATTTTCACCCCAAAAATTGATGTCTCAAAATTCCGAATGGAGGTTCTGGAGCCTATGACTATTGGGTCCTTTCAGCCAAATTTGGTTGAAATCGCTCAGAATGGTAAGGGCATGAAGGAATTTGACAATTTCCAGTAAATTCTTCATAAATTCTAAGGTTTTCACACAACAAATTGATGAATCAAAATTCTGAATGGATGTTCTGGAGCCTACAGCCATAGGGGCCTTTCAACCAAATTTGGTTGAAATCGGCAAAGTGGTTAATGAGGCGTAGTGTTTTAAAGCAAAAGTTGACGCACGATGGATGATGGATGGACGGATGCCACAGCATAAGCTCCCTTGGCCCTTTGGGTCAGGTGAGCTATCTATGTCTGTGAGTGCTCCCAAATTTGACAACTTACATTCAATCATGACAAAGCAAAGGTTATTCATTTTGTCACTAATAATCCAAAAATACAGTATTGCATAGTTGACAACGACAGCCACCAGACTTTCTCAGTCAGTTGTTGAAAGGGACCTAGGAATCTACATAGACAACAAACTTTCTTTTGATTTACACATTAACAAAATTGTATCGAAAGTAAATGTCAGTACACTAGCCATTACCAAGTGCTGCGAACATTCTCCCACATGGATCAAAACAAGTTTATCTTACTTTATAAGTCTTTGGTCAGGCCCATTCTAGAATATTGCAACTCAGTTTGGTCACCTCTCTTATTCTTATTAAGTCAATCAAAACCAATAGAAAGGGTTCACCGTAGAACAACAAATCTTATCCCTACCCTCAAACACCTAAGCTCCACAGATAGATTAAGCTCGAGCTTAGGTTGATGTCAATGAAATACAGAAGATTCAGGGAGGATCTGATTGAAAATGTGCATAACCCATTTTGGGGTTCTGCAAATTTATTTTAGGTAACACATTTCATTTTGCGTAACCGTTTCAACATATTTCTGTACAAAATAGAAAAATTGCGTAACCCAAAAATAGGTTACGGCAGAAATTTTTACATAACCTCTGCGCAAACTAAAAAATGGATTATGCAATTTTGACATGCCTGAATAGTGTCGGAGGAGATGCATTACAATCAATTTCATGACCTTTTGACCCATTACACACGCCATGGGGACGGGGCCAAATGTAAATGTGCTCATCCACTCTACATTGATATGGGTAACTGACATACTAAAGCTGGTTGAATTCCGTCCAGCAGTGTCAGAGGAGTTGCATTGCATTACTTTTTTTCCGTTGATAGTTGTATCATACAAGTGACACAATTTGGATGGTATTTCCGCGAAGTTATTACAAAATTTCGTTTCAAATCTTGTTTTACTTAACATTTATAAGTTATTTAACTCAAAATTTTTTTTTATTTACAAACTGCTGAAATTTGGATGCGACATCTATTTGATACATTTGCTGTTTAAAACTGCTAAGAAATTCGGATTGCTCCAGAAACCTCAAAATTTGGCATGCGACTTCTATTATTAGACGATATACTGTAATAATCCTAGGGAAGACTATTTTTTTTAATTTGCCACTGGAATGACTGGCTAGGTTAACATTTTAATATGGGGTTGAACTGCCCCACCCCAATTCACCCTTATACACAAAGAAAATTTTTTTAAATATCTTACTTGGTTGAGCACCCAATTTAATTCTCAAATTTGTATATCATTAATTTACCATGTGTACACCTGTGCAGAATATTTCTATTTCCCCATGATCGTTACATTCGGGAATTCTTAACCGAAATTGAACTCACTTTACAAACGTAATTATATTTCCACAAACAATATTTTCATGACAGCTGTCTCAATTCAACTGATTCAATGTTTGAAATTCACGAAAACAATGGATTTTTACGATATTCAGAGAATTATTACTCAATTGTGATATGTTCCCGGTATGTATCTCAGATGTAGGCATGGAAGGTAAGGTTATCTATGCAGTTTAGTGATGTCAGTCTAGTGGTAACCGGGACCCAATCTAAACGTGTTAACTAATGTAGAACGTCTCGCTGCAGTTACAGGATTTTGCGAGACTGACGAGCTTCCATGTTTGTTGACATTTTATGGGAAAAGGCAGGTATTCGATACATAGATGCCTTCTGCTGGTTAGGCTAGACAGCCTGTCGCAGATCTTCACTCTCATTCTCGTTGTCGCTAACTTCTTGCGCCTGTTTAACTTGGATGTGGGTGTGGACAGGCTCAGTTGGGAAGTTAGTTTCAAAAGTTTTAATGCTGTAGCACTTGTCTAATCGTCCCTTATAGGTGTTCAGTGTCGGGGCAGATACAACTGACTCTTGTAAATTGCTCCAGTAGTTGATCACACGGATGCTGAAAAAACTTTCTTGTGTCACTGGTAAAACGTTGCTTTAGAAGCTTGTAACTGCGGCCTCTGGTACGTTTGCTATCGTCAGGTGGCATCAGCTTCTCATGATCGATATTGTAGGTATTATGGAAGTACTTGCATTAGTGTTGTTCTGATTAATCGATTTGATCGATGATTGATTGGTTTGCATGTTCAACCAACCGATCGATCATGATTTCAGAAATCGGTTTTGGTTGTTTATAAATTGACTTTATTAATATATTTTAACTGGTCAAGCTAGAAAACAAACACGTTTTGGAAAAGAATTTAAATTTAATTGTTACAACTATATAGTATTACTCCTTAGTCTAAGACATTAATTCTTTCAGCACTGAAATAGTATGTTAATTTCAAAGCAAACATACCAATAACATGTTGGATATTTTGAAACTTATTTGACTGGAAGATGTTGCTGCCTAAGGCAGCAACAGCTTCCAGTCAAATTAGTTTCAAAATATTCAACAGATTATTTCTTAAAATATTAAGAATCTGTTATAGCTGCATCTTGGTTTGAAAGAGGTAATTATCCTTGAACATGCTATAATTACTGCATTCAAAATGGGCATAAAATGAGAACCTGTTATGATCAATCATTAATTGATCATCGGTTAGTATATAAAACCAATCATCGATCACAAAAATAGTACCAATTCCCAACACTAACTTGCATGTTTCGATTAGATCTCTGCGGAGGCATTGGTATATCAGGCTTGGCAGTTTTAAATCCTCGAGCCGCTCTTCATAGGCTTTGTGCTTCAATCCAGGTATCCGTTTTGTTACACATCGTTGTACCTTCTCAAGAAGCTGGACGTCTTTCTTATACAAGGGGAACAATACAACATTCCCGTATTCGAGATGGGGGCCAGACTACACTTTTATACAGTAGGACAAGAGTACTGGCATTTAGACAATTAAAGACTGTCGAATCATACCAAGGCTCCTGTTTGATTTGTTTACCACCTTTTCTGCATGCTGGTTGAATTTCAAGTCGTTATCCACATATACACAGAGATCTTTTCACACTTCCAATTTCTTCCAACGTGACAATTTGAGAGTTCATTCATCGTGCATAGTTTTGTTGTTCGTTCTTCCCAAATGCCTGGTTTTGCATTTTGAGGCATTAAAACGCAATTGCCAAGTATCTGCCCAAATCTGTCAAAGTCTGTCTGGAGCTGATCATGGTATTCTGTTTCATTAACTTGAGCAAATAGTTTGGTGTCATCTGTGAACATCCTTGCTATGTTGTGTACTGTTTGCGGCATGTCATTAATGAAACATACAAATAATGCAAGACCTAGTATGCTGCCTTGAGGGATTCCGCTGAATTATTATTACTCACCGCAATGAATAGCAACCACTTGTTTAGCTACAGACGCGTGCGACAAGTTTGAAGCGAGGGTTGTTTTGCCGTGTCTACATAGCGGTGACCGCGGAAGCTTGTTTTAACAAGTTTCCATAATTGATAATGCCCGTCCATATTAGGATGGGGTACTATCAAACCGTGGTACTTAACGAAAACTAGTGATTTAACATAATTTGTTTAAAGGAAATACGCCACCACACCATAAGCAATTGGCAGTGTCAGATAGCTCTAGGTTTTCTTTTTATACATATAATTCATATTCTGAATGTCCTAACGAGTATAATACAATAACAATATCAATTTTAAATTACCATGTCATGATCAAATTTGTCTGGTTTCAAGTTGATGACGGGATTATCAAACCGTGGTAACAGGACAGAGAAATCAATTAAAAAATTTGCAGATTAAAGTCGCTATAAATAAAAGCAATGGTAAAATAAATTTGTTTAGCCGAGACACAGTTCACAATTGGTTTCAGCTTAGTTATCTCTGTTTAAATATGGATTTAAATACATGCCTGCTAAAATTAAGGGTGGCAATCATTTTGAAACTCAAATCACATGATCCGAAGACAAATTTACAAGTTGTGGCATAACTATTTTAACTATTTATTAAATATTTTACACAGAAGAATGAATATACGTTTACTATGTGCTAAAATTTTTCCATTCAAAAAAGTAGTTTTCCAATGGGACATGCTTAAACATAGATACCACGGTTTGATGATACCCTACCCTACGGTAATTCACCCACTTTTTCCATACGTAGCTTTGAAGAGACGCCCATAGTATCGTATTTTGGATACTATTTCCGTAAAAACTACAGACAATAGGTTTTTTCGTGACGTCATTACGTCATTATTTTTAGAACAGGGGAAGCCTAGCTGTCAAGCGGCCACTGACGTGATAAAGTAAACACTGATCTTGCTGGCTGTAAATCTTATCTTACACCTCATTAATCCCCTAAATAATAATTGTTTGGCGAAATATATTCAATTTCCACTTTATTTGTTTACGATATTGAGGGCAATGATTTATTTCCTGATTTCATACCATGTTGGAACCAGTATTCGTGCATCAAATGGCTTGCTCATTCAGTCCTTGTGTGTGTGAATGGCAACATTTGTGCTGTTCATACTCAAATAGGTGTTCTAATGATGGTATGAATGGTGATAAATTATACCTCTAGACGATTGAGAGCCAATAACTGTGTACATGTTTGTTTGGGGGGGTGGGCATTGGGGTTGGGCTGATAGCAGATGGGTGTTAGTCTAAGTTTACTCATGTGAAAATATTCAGCAGTGTTGTCATTTGTTTAAGTCAGTTTAATTATCTCTAGCTCACAGGAGATATTGTATGATAACCAGCTGGGTGTGTCGAATTTTGACATGCAGGAGCTGATTTAGAGGTGCAGATGAGATGGGTTGGGGGTGAGTAGGTTGGAAAGGGGTTTTATCCTGCGTTTCTGGTGGTAGACAATTGGCCAGCTAAGGCAGCACCACTGATTGTTAGAGGAAGTCACGGTTACTATATGCATAAAAGTAAATAAGCTTAACTAACTTTGAATACATGTTGATCATGTTTAATTGTGTATTTAGTTAACCATTTCACAGACAAATGAAAAAGTATATTCTTTACGATATAAAACTTATTCTGTTGAATACTCTGAAATTAATTTGACTGGAAGCCATTGCCAGCAACAACTGCCAGTCAAATTAATTTCAAAATATTCAATAGTTTTCCAGTATTGTAGCATTGCAAATGAGACATGGGGAATTCAGCGGTGAAAAGGTTAATGAATAGCTACATGTCATTGAGGGCTAAAAGTATATGGATGTCTAGGATTCATTACTTACATGTACCTGCAACAATGGATACAATTTACCTGCTTCCAAAAATATTGCAATGTTTATATTACTACATAAATAGACTGGACTGATTGTAATTTATTGAATTTTCATAGTTTTATTATTTTCCTAGCTCTATTTTGCTATGCTTAGCAGAAACATAGTAAAAGAAACCCTAACTTTCACCATGAAAGATAATTCTCTACATTTACCTACCTCAATTACTAGGGGCATGTGATTGGGTTATTATTTTATTGGGCCTCAAGACATGATACCAACTGCTATTGTATAAATTGTGTGTATGTAGTTAATATAACTGAGAATCACCCATGTAGAGCCTTAATTCCACTTCACATTCTGCATTTAACAATCTACAGCTAATAGCAAAATTAATTATTTAAATAATTACATCATTTAGAATATGGGTGACTGATGGCATATGCTTGATAAAATTGATAGCATAGAAAGACCAATCAATGTTTATCTCAGTGTATGCAAACAGTGTAAGTTCTACAAAATGTTTTAGCGTTTGATAATTACGTGTGCAGTTGCATGTGTCATGTCATGAATTGGTTCAGAGAAATTAGGTAGAATTGCCAGTGTTGAATCACTCCCTCCATACTAAAACATTGCTGAACATATGCCACCCCCCCCCCCCCCCACATCTTTCCAAACATAGAAACCAATTTATATTTTAAATAGGAGTGGAGTATACCCCTGGTGTATGAGTATCTAGCCATGCACCATTCACTCAGGAAATGCTGAAAATTAGATGTGGGGAAGCAAGTTCCAGGCAGACAGGGGTGTAACTCCGCCCATACAGGGAAATTTATAGGTTCTAGATAGCAGATTCAATTTAACAATGACCAGGATTGGTGGTAATTGGAAGTTGTACTAATTCAATCACCACATTGGATAAATTGGTAAATTTTTAAGATTTGGAATTGCTAATTGAAATTACTTTGCCCCAAGAATGACTAATTCCCAATTTCTTTTCAATTATTTTATAATTTTATCAACATAGTTTTGTCTCCTAACATAGTATAACATATGTAATATAACAAAGTGAGTAGGTTTTGACACTTTAAACGCCAAATTGTCCAAAACCAGCATTTGTATTGATCTCGAGATGCCTGGCTCCATAATCAAGCCAGCCATTTGCTGTAAATTTTAAAAATTGCTTTCTTTTGATCTCTAAAGTGTATATGTGCATTTTGTGTGAAAAAATCGAAATTTTCTTAATGATTGCCAACAATTGCTTCTGTAGTAATAATGTCTTGAAAGATGTCAATTTACCAATCCTCACCATTACAGAGATAATGCTGAACGGATATCCCTAGAGCCAGGTCCCACAGCCCCTGGCCCACAGCATATGGCCTCACCATGTTCACTCTGTAAATTTCAGATGTTTTTCCAGTTGAATATTAAAATATACTGTACTGATCAGCCATCTGAGTATGACTGTATTTAGTATTATTTTATTTACTGACTATCATACATTCTCAAGGTTGCTGCCAGGAAAAGAAATTCTTAGCCACCACCCCTCCCTCTATCCCTTCATACACCATCTAAAACTGTTAGGGGCCTAATGCCCCCTACCCCACCCTCTGTTTTTGTCACTAACCCCTTACAAAACACACAATTTGTGAAAATAACACTCATAAGTCTGGAGAGTTTAATAGTAAATTCACCAACTGTGTCTTGGTGGATTTAAGATTCTATTATGGGGTGTGTCCAACCTAGCAGTTATGATCTGGGTGGGGTCCCCAATGGCGGTGGGGTTATGGAGGGGTGTCATGCCCCTTCCCCTATAATAATTGGAAAATGAGATGCTCCGAGTAGTTTCCTGCATATTGATTAATTAATTCATAATCAAATTGAAATTAATCATTGTTAGCTCACCTTCTCACCCGAAAGGCCAAGTGAGCTTATGCCGTAGCGACCGTCCGTCGTCCATCCATCAACTTTTGCTTTAAAAGACTACTCCTCATTCAACGTTTGGGCGATTTCAACCAAATTTGGCTGGAAGTACCCTATGGTCGTAGGCTCCATTCAGAATTTTGATTCATCAATTTCTTTTGGTGAAAATCTTAGATTTTATGAAAAATGTAGCGGAAATTGTCAAAATGCTTCTTCTTACCATTCTGAGTGATTTCAACCAAATTTGGCTGAAAGGACCCTATGGTAGTTGACTCCAGAACATCAATTCAGAATTTTGATTCATCAATTTTTTGGGTGAAAATCTTAGATTTTATGAAAGATTTACCAGAAAATGTCAAAACGCTGCTTCACCTTAGTCGCTTGACATATTTCAAACACATTTGGCTAGAGTGGCCCTATCAAGGTAGGCTAGAATATCTATTCAGAATTTTGATTGGTAAATTTTTTGGGTGCCCATCTTTTCCGAAAATTATCTATCATATCTATTTAAATCCGAATGGTTCAAATGCTAATGGTCCAGTTGAGCGCCACAGGCCCTTGGGCTCTTATTTATCTACTGGGATGCAGGTGGGAATTAATGCAGTCCACCACCCTCTACCTTCCACCCCCACACCTGAAGGGTGGGATTGGGGTGGGGGTGTAAAGCCAACCTACCTCTCTCTCGCCTATGCACACACTGATAATCATTATGACAGTATATATAGCCATCTTGGGCGCATTCGTAAACATTATCTATCGAGCAGCCGCTTGTATTGGTACTATAGCCTACCAGGATCCCCATGCACTGATGGGGTTGGGACGTTTCTGACATACCATCGCTGATCGCAGTAGTATTTTACCTTCTAATGTGCATAAAATCAATAATATATTTCTAAAATGGATAGTAAAATAGTATTTGATGTTAGAATTGTCAATTCGGTCAACTTTACCAGTAGAGCTGACGTAAAATTGCAATTTATATAGCTTTGAGTAGCGTCAACGGCGGCAGTGTAATGTTGTTTACTAACAAAACAGTGCGCAGCTGGCCGTACGCTTGACTGCCAGTCATCTGCGCACGCGTGAAAATGACATCATAAGGGAATTCCGTAAAACCTCCTATCCGTAATGGTAGGCAGGTCTGATATGCCCGGATGTGCGAAACTAAATGGGCTGTTTATCAGAACGAATATTTTCGAGGGACGGGATCTACATAAAAAGAAAAGAACAAAATGGAAACACGAAAATTGGTAATGATTTCATTATGACAAAAAATGACAAGCAGCATGTTAATGCAAGCCACATTTCCGAATAACTATTATCATTGGCGATCATATATACTATAAACAATGGTTGTATTAAACAGTTTTACTTGTTTAAAATTGGCGCGAACATCATCCATAGTTAAGTTTCGTTTACTTCAGTTTGGATGTTCCGCCTCTTCATTAGGCGCACACATGTGTGCATTCTGGGTCAAGTTCGACTCGCTTAGCGAGTTTAGGCGAAAAGTCGCGTACCTACTCTAGTGTAGATGAGCATGTGATCAGTTACCGTCGGGTAAATAACCACGTGTTTAATTTACATTGATTTCAATGCAAACACGTGACCACTCGATTTACCCTTGCTGATAGGTGAGTAGCCTCGAGTAGGCACTAGAGTACGTACTCCAGCTGTTTAGGCGCTACTCTAGTAACTCGAGTAGCTACCCTACTAGGGGCATAAACTCGGCCGCTAACTATAGTCAGTTTCATGGTTTACTGATCATGCGCAGTTGCTATGCCCAGTCGAACTTGATCGTAGTCGACTATAGTTCGTTGGTACCCGGTTCCCTATTGAATTACTATTGCAGAAAATTTTGATCCGGGTACCAGTCTTCATTAACCCTTTCTGTCGTCTGTTTTGATGACATACGAAAATGGGTTATTTTTGTCCGCTAAGACGTCAAAAAGCGTCCATATGGCATAAAGTGGGAAGTAATATGGGCTTGGGAACATTGACATACAATGGGAAGCATAATTTCATCAAACCTAAGTTATTTAGTGAAATATTTATACTTTTATCTGCATTTATTCGTGGCAAGCGATCGGTGTCTGCCATTTTGAAATATACGCAAATATCGGACTAACCATCTGAACCGAGGTCGGGCGCTCGGTTGACTATAGTTGACTAGCTAGTTAACTATTTGAAGTTCGGCTGGTACTCTAGTTAGCTAACTATGGTTAGGAGTCGAACTTGACCCTGGTAACGACAGCAGCGCTCAGTCCAACAGCAGCATGGTGAGCAGTTAGTTCAACAGCAGCATGGTGAGAAGTCAGTTCAGCACCCGCATGGAAACCAGGCTTCCAATATGGTGACCAGTCAGCCCAGCAGTAGCATGGTAACTAGTCAGTCCAGCAGCAGCACACTCATGTAAATAAATCTTGCACAACCAGCGTTTACGGTCTAAAATGCATGTATTCAAATCTAGACACATTCCACAACAAGAGTGAAGAACTGCTAATCTACAAAGCACCATCCTGACAGAGGGGTATTGATAGGCATGCGCATGCATGAAGAGAGAGAGAGAGAGAGAGAGAGAGAGAGAGAGAGAGAGAGAAAATTTCTTTACCAAATTTAAATTTAAATCAAAATTGATTTTTAAATAAGAATTTTCATAATATAATAATTAATGCGTTTGTGGAATTCATTGCTGGTGCATCTAAAGCCATTAGTATTGAATTAGCCAGCCAAATGTGTTAGAATTTACATGTTTTCAACTGGATTACATACCACGAAAATAGAACAGTATACCATCGTCGTTATATCCATGGTAATCAAAAATTTTTTTAATTGTCGTTTTTCCTTGTGATTGTCAACAGCTACAGTTCAGCGATCAGGTCTATATTACTAAGCATATACTTATTGGCATAAATTCAGCACTTCACACTACAAAGTATGGCACATTCAGGTGGCAGAAAAGAGTCAACAAGCTCCAACATGGGTAGTATTGAAGGAAGGTTATCGCTGGGAGACTCTACATGTGGATCTTGCAATTACAATGTGAAGAAAAATGGTATGGCTCTACAATATGAAAACTGTGATACATGGTACCACACAAAGTGCCAAGAAATAACAAAGACAGACTATAAAGTACTGCAGAAAAAGAATCTTGGGCTGATGTGGTACTGCACACTATGTAGGAATGGTGTTGACAAACAAAAATAAACAAGCAGCCTGACAACTACAGAGGCACAATGGTTTGTTCCACTATTGGGAAACTCCTGGAGATTGTTCTAGTTGAGAGGATGTGTAGCTCACGGGGTAGTGTCGGGCCATTCCGGTGTATCATGTCGACTCGCCGCGCCGCAAGTGCATGACGAATGATGATGCTGGTTAGCATTCGGTCTCGGGGTGACGGATCCTGTACTAGACTGACCTACGGGTAACAAAAACCGGCTCCCAAGGCCGGTGGAACTCAATCGTTCCGGTGGGGCCATGCGACAATTGTCGTGAACATTAGATACAACTGTCTCATCCCAAGAATTTGTGTCAGCAGTATGCCTGTCCATAGCAATTTCGTGATCTATGGACTTACAAGATTTGATTTGGTGACCTAAAGATTTAAGTCTATACAATGACTTTACCTAAGCAAACTATCGAGTATGCTAGATAAAAATGAGGAGCATACGAAAATACAAGACATAGAGACAGCCAGATGAACTTTTAAACATGTGGCTCCCGGAGATACCACACAGACTCGTAGGTCCACAGAGGTATCCCCGCAAGGGAAGCTCCCATACACGAGACCTAACTAATTAACTTAATATAAGTTGTTATACCTCTAAGCTGAAAGGAAAGAAGATTATCTCGGACGAAAAATCATGTGCCTCACGCGGCACTACTCCTAGTGCGAGTTTGGGTGAGGAGTATTATCCTCGCGTGGGCCATTGTCGCTGAATCCTTGCGAGAGGCAAGTGCCTCACGCGGGCCTCCGTCATGGGAAAATGTCACCACTGCTTAAAGCGGAAGAAGAGTATTTGGCAAAAATTGGCCCACTCTAATATTTCAACTAAAATACTTGAAAAAGAAAATACCATACCTAGTGAGATTATGACTATAGGGTTGCGTGCTGTTTTATGTGAAGACGGGACAAATGATTCCTGAGGGATTCCCACGTCACCGTCTTATGCAATTCTTAGTATGCAGAATTAGCAGTCGCCACTTCATTTATGTGGGCCTTCTGCTTTGCTTAACTAGCTTTTAGGTTTTAGGAACAAGAACTACTTTAGGCCGCACATGGCTGGTATCTACCTAGCTATTAGACATGGCTGTCATTGAGAATCGATGCCCTAAGACATCTATACTGAAGACAGTGCTCATAAATGTTACTTAGTAAAATCTCCAAACCGGATAAGAATCCGAACATCTCGCTCTGTAACCACATATAACGTCACAGGACACTGGTTACTTTTCACAAAAGCATTATTAGGCAACTGTTCTATCGTTATGGTGGGGGTAAGCGCGACGAATACCAACCGTAAATGTCCTTCCCGTGAGGGTGTGACAGATCCAAATATCATGCCCAGACATTTTTATGAAATTTGGTGGGGATACGTATCTCGCCCGTCACCGGTTCTATAGAATTAACCGTTTAACCTGTAGTTAGGTTTATATACAAGCTGCCCAGTTTTGCACTGCAGTGCGGGAGGATTGTTCAGCAAATAAAATAATAATTAAGATATGTGTTCGCAGTGCTCTCCTACATTGGCAATTAAGTATCCGAAGATACGAAGGGAATGTATGTGACACAACACCATGGCCATCACCGCTCGGAAACCCCAACAGTTTCCCAGAGTCGGATCAGCCCATGGTGCGGATAGGGACATCCAAACAATTAAGAAGCCACAAGACTGAGTGGAACATGAAGAGAGACAAAATTTTAGAGTTATGAGTCTTACCGGAGTGTGGGGCTAGATTATCGCACTACTGGAAGAGAAGAGTATACCACAGATTTCTTAACGAAGAAAGTCTCTCTAATCATATTAAACCTATCCTAGCGATCTGAATAGAAAAGGTTTAGTAAGTAGCATGCCGGGATAAACAGAGTTATAGCACGGACAGCGACCTCAGTGAAAAATTGTTAGCGGTTAGTGAAAACACCTTACAGAAAATGAGAATAAATATAAACATGTACAGAAATTATAACTAGTGGTCTGAGACCGGTATGGTACCTTTTAGTCATCGGGACCGTTTTTACGGATACAATATAATTAGATAAGTACATTTAGCAGAATAATTAAAATGTTAAGTATAGTTACTTGAACACTCGGTAGCCATTCTTAAGTTAGGCTATCATGTTACTGAAATTGATACGTCATCCTTTAGTTAACGTGAGTTGATGCATCCTCTTGAAGCTGGAAAGTTCCCGGAGGTTGGTTCCCGCAAACAGGATTCCCGCAAAAAGCTCATGGCGGGAGCACATCGCTCAGGACTATAAGCACAGTGGAATGTCTAACGAGTAGTCAGCAAGAGATACAATAGCATTACTGCTGTGAAGAAAGTTCCCATACACCGATGGCACGGATGGAAGTTGTCAACAAGCCGATCACAAGCGGGGGTTGTTGGATGCAGATGAAGATACAAAACAAAGTGTAATGGTGTTGGGTACGTCAGCCAGCTCTGAAGACACACCGGGCAAAGTTTACTTGCTGCGGTCGAAAGTTAGAAGAACCTGCATGACATTAGTGTGGTGGCAGTTGAAATACCACTTTTTGGTGTGGCCGGCAGATCCGGCGAATCATCCACCAAAGAACATCGCTGCCTCTACATCTGTAGAATCACATATCCAGGCTGTAAAGGCCTCACCGCAAGTTCATGTTCCGAAGTAGATCTTAATACTCGTGAACAATAATAGAAAGTTCCAAATTGCTCCCGCAAGTAGGGAGTTACAAAATTGTTTTAGTGCGATGGGTTGGGCAACTGCTAGCTACAGGAGAAAAACCGACAGAAAGCGAAGTAATATGAATATGGTCTGTCGCGCTGATAGTAGCTGGTACAGGTCGAACCTATTCGGCCCCTGGCCGAGGATGCTCTCGATCTCTGGATCGTGTCTCCTTTTATACCACGTGTGACGTCACAGGCGTAAGCCCCAACCAATCATCGGCCGAGCAACAGCCAATCAGCGCGTAGCTAATAATAGCGCAGTCGAATGTTAGAAGTTCTGCGTCCACGTGGTTATGACGTCATGGCAATATTTTGAAGCTAATCAAGAAGGGTTTTCCGTGGATAACTCAGCCATTTCTTAACCGATTTTGAAATGGTTTACAGATTTAAAAAGCCCATCGAATTCTGGTCTTGATTCATGCCAGATTCGGCGGGAATAGGTAATCAAAAAGAATTACAGGGTACCATCTCTGTACACTAAAAGCGTCATCCTATCTTGGTAGTAAACTACGTGCTCCATAAAAAAAAATTGTATCTAAGCGTGCACATGCACACCATGCGCTTTGATGAACTTAGTCATTTTCTTACAACGCGATCCCTCTCATAGGCCCATATACGCTTATGGCTCTACCCAAGGGGCCATGTTCAGGGAACGAATCCAGGACGGGCGGCGCGTACCCAGCTTAGCTGGTACGGCCGGTACCCGACCCGTCGATCCGACCTACAGATGTCACCCTAAATAGAGCATATCCAAAGCAACTACAGCGAGGGTTTACAGAAAGTGCAAGCTACCTGCACACCACCTTTGCTGTTTCTGAAACCATTGCAGAGATCGAAGAAGCAGGTGATGACCTGTTTATCACCCTGGATGTCCAAAAGGCATTTGACGAAGTATGGCATTGCGGCCTCCTCTTAGAACTATATAAGTTGGGGGTACCTACACAGATGTAGAGTCCGCTCGACGATCGGTACAAAGGACTAACCAGCCAAGCAAAGTGGGAAGGTGAGCTGTCCAGACCGTTCAAGATTCTCCAGGGCACCGGGCAAGGGAGATCTTTTTCTCCAAGCAATAATAATGTGTTCAACAATCCTCTCCTCAAAATGATTGAATCTGCTGGAACAGGAGCCTATATTGGAGATATCTGTGTAGCCGCACCAACGTGTGCAGATGATGTCGTCCTCCTAGCAAAACACCAGTACCCAGACGCTCAAGTCGCATTGACAGCAACTCCTGACTGGGACCCATCAACTCAGTCTACCGTGGCAAAATGGGATAGAAAAGGCACCATCTTTTCAGTCTGTCGGCTATGTAATGACGGCAATGAAGATACCTCACACTTCCTGGTATCCTGCGCCACATTGGCAGAGACTCGACAGCCACACTCTCTCCAAGTTTACAGAGCAATCCAGTGCAAGCCGAATGACGAAACCGTGACCCTGCTGCTGCTCAATCCACTGCATCCTGACATACCAGCATCAATATCAGTAAACCCCATAGCCTTGATTGAATGAATCAGCAGAGACTGGATTCTAATCTATCACAAAGAAAGAACCCGTCTCCTGACAGCTCTACGGCAGGACCACTGACCCACTGCACGTACATATTTCTTCATTCCTGTTTGCTGTTGTGTTTTTGCATCATAATTAACTATCGTTATCTTGTTGCTTTCAATATAAACTGTTTTAAAACTCCACACGGAGGTTCCTCACCACTTGGGGGAATCTGCATGTAAAAGAAGAAGAAGACAGACTTACCAAACTAGAGAGCAAAATAGACCTGATTTTGGCAATGCTCGAGGAGCAGGTTACCATAAAAATGATCAGCTCAAACATATAGATGAGAAAATACAGAAAACAGTGGAAATGAAAGTCAAGGAAAGTTTTGACGAATTAATAGATTGTCAGAATAGCAAACAAAATGTGATCATGACTAATATAGAAGAAAACAACCAAGAAAATGATGAAGCAAGGAGGCTTGCATATAAATCGAAAGTAGATCAGGTAGTACAGGAGATGACAGAGGTGTACCCAAGCGAAATTCAATCCTTCTACTGGTTAGGAAGAAAGGGAGACAAGCCTAGGCCGATCAGGGTGGTATTAAAGTCTGCGGAAAGTGGGGACAAAATAATCCAGGATGCAATCAAGTACAACAAATCAAAAAATGGCAAAGGATTAAGAATTTACATCAACCCAGATAGAACCCCACATGAGCAAGAAGAAACCCGTATCTTGAGAAGGCAACTAGCAGAGCAGAGAGAAGACAATCCAAATGATCTACTGCTAATCCGGAATGGTAAGTTCATCAAACTGGACCCAACTAAAAGAGGACCCAGAAACTGACTGAAACAAAGCCAGTTAAAACACATGTAAACAGTTCTTGTTCACCATGCACTTCTATTTGTATGTACACTAACAGTGATAATTTATTAAATAAAATGAAATCCAGCCAGCCGTGATCCGCATAACAGAGGCATTTCCAAAGTACACACAGACAGCTATCAAACACAGTGAACTCCAGTTGAAATTTTTTTTCACTTATTTACAAACACCAGCCCTTTGCGAGGAGTAATTGTTTACACACACAAGTCCCTTAGTGCTCAACCATGTGACTCCTTGAATAATTCTGGCTTTAATGAATCTGTTTGGTGCCACTGGACAACAGGTAATAATGAGAAGGTCCTATTAGGATGCATGTATCGGAGCCCAAGATCTAACAGTAGCAACAACGACAACCTAAACAGCCTCTTAAATAATACTAGCAAGGAAAATGCAATGCATTCTTTGATTGTCTGAGACTTTAACTACCCTAACATAAACTGGGATACAGGTACCTCAACTGATCAGACCGGTCAATGCTTTGTAGACACTCTACATGATAATCTCATCCAGCAATTTGTTCACGAACCCACTAGGCATCCGGAACTTCAAAAATAAAACATCTTAGACTTAGTTATTACAAACAATGCCAATGTAATTATCGACATTTCACATGAAGCCCCTCTTGGCAAGAGTGACCATGACATGCAAGAAATACATCTACACCCTAACCTAATCAGTGGCGACAGCTTCACTCAGGAACCAGACAAATTACTTCTCCACAAAGGCAATTATGACAGCATGAGAAGTGAACTGACTGAAATTGGTTGGCGCATTATGAATAATCCAACTACAAAGGATGCAGCAAACTTCTTCTATCAGAAATTAACGGACATAATGTCAAAAAACATCCCTATAGCAAAAGCAAATAAAACAGAAAACCCATCAAATCTGTACTTGGTACGATTAAAGATAAACGTAAAGCTTTTAAGAAATTCAAGAAGACTAAACGTACTAACAATTACAACAATTACAAGCATGCGATAAACTTAGCCAATGCAAAAATTAAAGGAGCAAAAAGGGAATTTGAACATAAAATAGCCACAGAGAGTAGTACAAACCCAAAAGCATTCTGGAATTACGTGAAGAGCAAAACACAATTAAAAGACAACATTGGCAACTTGAAGGATCCAAACAGTGGAAATATTGCAACAACAGATACAGAGAAATCGCGAATACTTAATACATTTTTTTCATATGTTTTTACCATTGAAAACCTTAACGAAATCCCAGAACTTTGACAAAGAAATGGTGGAAATTTTCTAGCCAACATCGTAATAACTCCAGTTGCTGTAGAAAATATACTGAATCAACTTAATACAAACAAAAGTAAAGGGCCGGACAGGATACCACCAAGAATTCTAAAAGAGACAGCCAATGAAATCAGCACACTAATATGCATCTTGTTCAACAAGTCGCTAGACGAAGGAACATTACCAAGCATATGGAAAACAGCGGATGTGACATGTATCTACAAAAAAGGCCTGAAAAATGATCCTGGAAACTACAGGCCTGTTAGTCTCACGTGTATACTGTGCAAAGTATTTGAATTATTTGTCCGGGATGCAATAATGGGGTATGTTGAACAAACCATCTTCTATCTGAATGCCAGCATGGTTTTAGGTCCAGAAGATCGTGTAAGAGACAGTTATTAGAATATCTAGAAATCCTAACCCAAACCTTAGATGCCCATCAGCCAATTGACGTAATCTACCTAGATTTCAAAAAAAACATTTGGCACGCTACCGCATGTAAGACTACTTAACAAACTGCAGGCGTACGGAATGGGTAGCCACATAATAAACTGGATTCGTGATTTCCTCACCAACAGAAAGCAAAGAGTGCAACTGGGATCAACTAAATCTGATTACAAGGATGTAACTAGTGGGGTGCCACAGGGCAGTGTCCTGGGTCCGGTACTTTTTGTTCTCTTTATAAATGACCTGCCAGATGTTATCGACTATATCTGCAAAATCTTTGCTGATGACACAAAGTTAATTGAGAATCCTGAAATAACAGACATACAGAAAAACATCGATCGGACATGCCTGTGGTCACTTGATTGGCAGCTTAGATTCAATTCGACAAAAATCCATGTTCTTCATCTGGGCAAAAATAACCCACTAATACAGTACAACATGACAGATACTCCAAAACCAAAACGGATTGTGAAAAAGATCTGGGAATCCACATCGACAATAAATTAAACTTTGACTACCACATAAACACCATCGTCAATAAGGTAAACAGCATACTAGGAGTTATAAAAAGAACATTTACCTATCTGGACTCCACAATATTGATACTGCTATATAAAGCCCTAGTCAGCCCTATACTGGAATACTGCAACACGGTGTGGACACCCGACCTTCTGAAACAGTCACGGATGCTAGAGAGGACACAACGATGAGCGACCAAGTTGATCCCTGACATACATCACCTCAGTTATGAAGGGAGGCTAAGATCATTGAATTTGTTCTTTCTGAAGGACCGCAGGACACGTGGAGACCTGATTGAGGTGTACAAAGTGACGAGAAACATCTACAATGTTGATCCATCTAATCTCTTCAGTGAACCCTCCACAAGCATCACCTGCGGTCATAGCTTCAAACTAGGAATTCAAATCGTAAGAAAGTACTTCTTTACAAAACGTACCCCACCAATCTGGAGTCAGCTACCTGCACACATCGTGGAGGCTGAGAATTTAGACGAATTCAAGGCAAAACTTGACTCATATATGACAAACTCGACATATCTCTTTGACCAATATTTCGAATGTGATGTAGAATGTAGACATGATACCAAAAATGATCCACAACTAGTTTTGCCACATACAGTCAATATACAGGATATCAAATAGAGAAACTTTTTATGTAAATTGGAAGCGCAGATTGGACTTAAAGTGCAGGCGGCACAGTGCAGCTAACACTTAAACCAGTGTCTAGCAGCTGTAGGCGGCACACCGCAGCTGGCAGCTGTTGGGCAGGCGCATCCTTTAAAACAGTGTTTAAAGCCAAGTCCAGCAGCTGTAGGCGGCACACCGCAGCTGGTGGCTGCTGGAAATGCACATTCCATAGTAACAACTAGCAAATATTAAGCTATTTACAATATCTATGACTAATAAGTAATAGCACGTAACAATGTCATATCCTCTCTCTTCTGTAGAGACGAAAAGCCTAAGGCTTAAGTCCTGAGAAAATGATGATGACGATGATGATGATGATGATGATGATGATGATGATGATGATATATACTAACAAAATACTAAATGCACAGCCATGCGATGATCTAAATAATCAAAATTATAATGAATCAATCAAAAGAAAAAGTGCTATTAGGGTGTATTTGCCGAAGCCCAAATTCAAAGGAAGTAAACAATGAAAGTTTGTTATTGTTGCTAAACAGTTTAGATAGTCAAAAGGCAGACCACATTCTAATAACTGGAAATTCTAATCTCCCTAATATAGACTGGATCACCAAAATGACAACTGACCCCTATGGTGTATCATTTATTGAAGCACTTCAAAATAATAGTTAGTTACTAGACCCATGTGGCACAGAATCAATCAAACATCAAACCTTCTTGATTTAGTGCTAACAAATAATGCAAATTTAGTGCAAGGTATTGACCATAATCCAGGTTTAGGCAAAAGTGACCACAACATTGCTTTACATCCAGACCTTTTCCACATGCCTATACACCAAGAAACACCTAGATTCCTCTTTAACAAAGGCAACTACGACCAGATACACACTGATCTATCAAAGATTGACTGGAATACCATACATGACCTTAACACATCGGAAACATGGGAGTACTTCTATCATACGCTTAGCGAAACAATAGCTCAAAATATACCACAGACCAATACTAATAAAGCCAAAGGCAAGAAATTGCCTTGGTGTATGAGAAACATCATTTCTACTATAAAAGTAAAGTGAAAAGCCTTAAAAAAATACAAAAGGACAAAAAATACTAGAGATTATAATGAGTACTAATGAGCGAGATACAATACTACATCACAGATTAGATCAACAAAAGTAGAATTTGAAAATAGAATTGCATCAGAGAGTGTTAGAAATCCCAAGGCTTTCTGGAATTATGTAAAAAGTAAAACCCAAATAAATGCATCTATAGGCAGCCTAAATAATCCTGGAGACATGAAGATGATAGAGTCAGATCAAGAAAAGGCAGAGGTCCTAAATAACTTCTTTGCTAGCATCTTTACAAAAGAAAACTGCAACAAAATACTTAATCCTCCCCCTAGAATTATAGGCAACTGCCTTGTAGATGTACAAATACCACAAGCTAGCATTGAGAAATCCCTTAAATCCCTAAGTCCAAATAAAAGTCATGGACCAGACAGTATCCCGCCTAGAGTATTAACAGAGGTCGCAACAGAACTGAGTAAACCACTGTACACACTATACAATAAATCACTAGTGGAAGGCACTATCCCAGAAATCAGGAAGAAAGCCGATATTGCATGTATTTACAAAAAGGGGGCCAAACACCATCCTGGAAATTACAGACCCAGCAGTCTTACATGTACTCTGTTAAAGTTATGAAATCTTTCATATGAGATGCAATTATGACTCACCTAGAATCACTCAATCTTTCATCACAGTGCCAGCATGGCTTTAGACAAGACCGATCATGAAAAACTCAATTATTGGAATTCCTTGATACAATAACATCAATGTTAGACAAAAATGGACCTGTAGATGTAATCTAACTAGACATTAAAAAGGCTTTTGATAGCATTCCGCATAGAAGATTACTTTCAAAACTTAAATAATATTGTATAGGCGAGAACATTATAAAATGGATTGAAAGCTTCTTAACCAATCGAACTCAGAGGGTCAAAATAAACAAAGCTAAATCAGACTGGCAATCTGTAGCCAGCGGAGTACCACAGGGCAGTGTTCTTGGCCCTGTTCTGTTCCTGGTATATATACACCTGTGCAAAAGTTAAGCACCAGCAAAAACAATAGAACGTAGAAACATGATGGTACAACTAGGCTGCCATACTTTTTGTCCCCGCGTTAGCTGACATAATTCCAAGTACGAAATGCACATGCATGCATGACTTCACGCCGCGTGATGTCCGTGCGTGGCGGGAAACAGCACACGTGTTCAGTTATGTAAAAGTCCAGTTTGAGGTGTAGAACATTACATACAGATTTAGGCGACAAGATTAGGAATTTTGTGTTCATGACCGTGGTTTATTTGTACAGAGAGAATTAGCTCTTGATTGTGAACCGCTATGGCAAGACGAAGGTTAAGTGATCGTGTGAAATGGCAAATCATAGGCATGCATACCACTGGTATGTCATGCAGAGAGATTGGCAGACAGCTGAACATTAACATACTGTAATCAGTCATTTGATTGAAAAACATGGGCAAACTAACGAGGTGAAGGACAGGCCTAGATCTGGAAGACCGAAGAAGACTACTACCCGTGATGATCGAGCCCTAGTACGCCTTGTTAGGAGATCTCCATTCACCAACAGCAGAGTGCTCAGCCAGCAATGGGAAATGCGCAATAGAGTGTCAATGTCTACCGTCAAAAGGAGACTGTATGCTGCTGGCATGAAAGCTAGGAGACCTGTCAGACGTCCTCTCCTCACTGCACACCACAAAGAGGAGCGTCTGAGGTGGTGCAACGAAAGAAGACACTGGAACATGAGATCCTGGAGACGGGTACACTGGTCCGATGAAAGTCGGTTCCTGCTTCATGCCACAGATGGTCGAACTCGTGTATGGAGGTCCAGACGCACGGCGTACGACCAACGTAACATCATGGAAGAAGTTCCATTTGGTGGAAGTTCCGTTATGATATGGGGGTGCATCTCATTTGATTGTAAGCTGGATCTGTTGACTGTACCTGGAACACTAAATGGACAAAGATATCAAGATTCCATACTGGATAGAGTTGTGGTCCCTCATTTTGTAAATCATGCACCTGGAACCCACCCTATATTCATGGATGACAACGCCCGACCACATCGTGCTAGAGCTGTGCATGAATACCTCCGCCAGAATGCCATCGAAACCCTACCATGGCCAGCAAGGAGCCCTGACATGAACCCTATTGAGCATATCTGGGACATTCTGGGAAACATGGTGAGAAGGAGGGATCCTCCTGTGCAGAACCTACGGGAATTAACAGACGCACTCCATCTTGAATGGCAACGAATACCACACTGGCGTATCAGTCGGTTGGTGACCAGCATGAGACGTCGTGTCCAGGCCGTCATCCAGGCACAAGGTGGATATACCCGGTATTAATAATGACAGTCTCAAACTCGTGCACAGATGTTAAACTTCGTTTTCAGACACCATTAATGAGAATCTAGCCACGTGTGTCAACTGTAGGGCAATAGTTGTCAGTTGTGTCAACGTAACCATATTCAGGCCTCGTTTTCAAGTTCAAACAAAAACATACAGTGTTTCCCCACCATCATAATCAGCATTCCTCTAGTTGCATTATTACCTCTTGCACTAAGATGGATGGGTACATAAATGTTTATGCTATTGCTTTCTTCATAGCACATGAATATACCCTCGCATGTGCGTAAAAATAGGGTGGTGCTTAACTTTTGCACAGGTGTATATAAATGATCTACCAGATGACCTAACCAATGATTGTAAGATGTTCACCGATGATACATAGGTGTTTGGCAACCCTTTCTTATCAGATCTGCAACAGGATATTGACAACGCTTACAAATGGGCAGAAGATTAGCAGCTTACTTTTAACCAAGGGAAAATACATGTTCTACCATCAGGTACAAACAATCCAGGCCGACGATACAATACATTAGGAAATAGCTTAAGCTTCCCAATTACGTCCACTGATTGTGAAAAGGATTTGGGGGTTTACATCGATAGCAAGCTATCATTTGATACACATATAAATACTATAGTTAAAAAGCATATTCTCTTTTGGGTGTAATCAAACGAACTGTAACACACATACAACCAGCCACATTCAACTTACTGTATAGATCACTTGTGAGACCTGTCTTGGATTATTGCAATGCTGTATGGTCTCCCAAATACAAAAGACAGTCTATAACTCTGGAAAATGTACAGCGAAGGGCTACGAAACTTATACCAAAACTAAGAAATCAAAGCTACGAAATGATATTAAGATCACTAAAACTAATGTCATTAAAGTACTGCAGGTTGCGCGGGGACCTAATTGAAGTCTTCAAGATCATTAAAAACAAATATAACATTAATAGTGCAGACTTTTTTCAAGAACCTTACACAAATGTAACACGAGGCTGCCCATACAAGTTAAGAGTAGACCGGTGTAACAAGATCATTAGAAGAAGCTTTTTCACCAAACGAATAGTGAATCTCTGGAATTCTCTTTCCACCCATACCGTTGAAGCAAAAGACTGTAAGATTTCAAATAGAGACTAGATAAAAACTTAGACAAAATGATGTACGATTTCTACTAGCATCAGAGCCGATATCACTACCAATAAAACCACACCAGCAAAACACAAACATACAATACAACAGGACATAAGAAGCCTAATGCTTAAGTCCGGAAAACATGGTGATGATGATGATGATGATGATGATGATGATGATGATGATTCCCCTGACATCATCGGCTTCATGGAACTCAAGCACAAAAATCCATCTCACCACCTAACAAACACGGAATGCGAAATCCCAGGGTATGACAACTGGCTTACCATAGATTCCCAAGATCGTGGCACTGCTACCTACACAAAACACTATCTGAAAGCCTCAGAACGCTCATTTCCATCAGCCAATCATCACCAAGATTCAACCTGGTGTAGTATCAAGCTGAAGGACAACGATACTCTCCTGGTCGGTTGCATCTACCGATCTCCCAATAGCAGTGTAGACAACACCAACTACCTAGATAATCTTATAAAGGAAGCCTCAGCATCACCCGACTCACATATCGTTATCATGGGAGACTTTAACCATCCAGGCATTAACTGGAAAGCTTGTACCTCCATGAGCAGTGGCAACCATGCCTCCAGCAAATTCCTTGAACTGATACAGGATTCATACCTAACCCAGCATATCACATTCCCTACACACTTTCATGGCGACAACACACCAAATACGCTTGATCTCTTGCTGTCCAACGAGGAGAACATGATTGAAGATCTAACTACTCATCCACCATTTGGGGCATCCCGTCATATCACTATCCGCTTTGCAATCCGCTGTAGCTACCCTGACAACCCAAAACCTAGAATAGTGTACAAATGGGACAGCGGAAACTATGTTGCATTCAACCAACACATATCAGATCTGGACTGGCAGACAGAGCTCAATGGGAAGCACGTCAACGAAACAAGAGAAGTTATGTCAGGCCAAGAAAAGTTTATTCCAATGCGCAGCTAGGGTACAAACAGACAGGATAAACCACAATGGATGAACGCCAAAGCCTTGTCCAAGGTCCAAGATAAGAACCAGGCATGGAGGCCCTTTTATCGGAGTCGTGACCAAGGAGACTATGTCCACTACCGCAGGATGAGGAACCAAGCCCATCGTGCCACACATCAGCCAATGAAAGATTTTGAGAAAAATATAGCTAAAGAAGCCAAGCTTAATCCAAAAGCCTTCCGCAAATACATAAAAAGCAAACTAAAAACATGAGCTGGCATCTCAGACTTCGATCATGATGGAGGCACGGCGACCGCAGACAGTGATAAGGCTGCAATACTTAACAATTTCTTTGTTAGTGTCTTTACTAAGGAAGATGATGTAAACATTTAAAGTACCCAGCACCCTGTGAAATCACAATTACATGGGCTGAATCTAACAGTAGACAAAATTGCTGAAAAATTACGTAGGCTTACCACGAATAAATCAGGCGGCACTGATAACACGGTGAAGGTTTCAGGGTTGGCGTGGCCTTCAAGAAAACTTACTAAGATCTACGACGATAAGAATTTTGGTCGTTCCCACTCGCTACCGGAAACTTTTGAGTGTTGCTGCGACAACGTCGCCAGTAGTGAGATGGGGCGAAGTAGCTGCAGTTGGCTCGCCTCATCTGACGGATGGTAATTAGACGATATTTATTCTTTACTGCCAGGCCTGATCTGACCGATCTAAGATCCTGGTAAGGACTGGGTGTGTCTCCCAGCTCAACTAGATTCTCTAATAAACTAACAAACGACTGGTCTTACATAAACGTAAGATTAAAGATTTATTTACACTTATAATATAATGAATAGTTTTGAGCACGATCGCTCTACAAAGAATACTTTAGTACAATCGACTTGTACATGAACTATCATTCCTAACTTAACCTATTCCTATCTTAATCTATTCTACTTCATCCAGCTCATTAGGCATAGCAGCCATGCTTGGAAGAACACGAATCCTATCGAGTAAGTCGAAAGGTTCAGATCGAGTGAATCCGAAAGATTAATTTGTTCTGAGAGAAGTACCTTCTTATATAGCCACAATTTCGGACTTTCCAATAATCCGTTCATTTCCCAGAAATGTACAACTTCTCTCAGAATCTATTCTTACAACTCTTCTAGGTACCCAATAAGCACACTTTGATTGGCTAAGCAATAAAGTCACCAATCAATTTCTGCTTATCTCTTCCTAGATACTTGACCTGATACTTGATTGGTCCTTTCAACCAATCAGTGATTCCTCCCTCACTTGCTCTGGCACACAAATCTATTCTTTATAATGAGTCTGGTCGGTCTTGATTGGTTATGATGTCATTCTGATCAATCATACTCTGCCCAATTCTTCTATGAAGATTGTGCCTCATATATTTAAAGCAGTGGGAACCAGTTCTGGTTTGATGCGATCTGTCAGCTAACTAATAACATTACGGTATGTGTTGTCTATGCATGCCATAAAATGAGTGGTATATAGTTTATCAATAAATTTCGATTCTGTTATGAATTCCTAAAGGACGCTGTAATGTCCATGTCCCGTCCATTGCGTATTAATGGAGAAGTCTCCAGAGTGCTAGGGTGCTAGGCAAACGTGCTGGATGATTCATTACCAGATGGTGTTGTTCTAGCCCACGATCAAAATACCAGTCTGCTTACGTCATCAACTGTGCCAGTTAGTCACGTTCAATTTATTCTCATAATTCATGATCCCAACACTAGCCACTAAACATTAATTATTTCACAAACTACAACTATCAACAACTGCTGAATATCATAAAAGTGAATGCCGGCTAAGCAGCAACAACTTTTAACTAAATCATTTTCAAATACACATCAACTCAGAACCATAGAATCATTTCCAATTAAATCATCCAATTTCTATCATCATCATATTAATCTCATCTGCTGGTTATGTAACGGTATAAACAGCATCCTATTCGTTTAACATTAGTACACTTTTATTACATATAAAGAGATCTGGCTGGCTCGACTTTCCATCGTCCCAAGGATTGACACATATTTTTAAATAACAGGTGGTCAACTCAGCCACGTACATTGATGATTCTTAGTCATCCCAACTTTCCAGTTTCGAATTGTATATATATAAATATCATTCATGCAATACTGTAGCATCCATCTTTAGCTCACCTGGACTTTTAGCTCACCTGGTATTTTCAAAACTTAATTTCTTTTTGGGTCTTACGTGAATTATAAGACATCCGGCGGGGTCATGACTTCCCACAAGACGATCCCATATTTACAACGGGTACTCAAGGAGCTCAGCGACACACTGTCACTTCCACTGTACATCATCTTCTCGAAGAGCCTGGCAGAGGGAAACATACCAACTATCTAGCGGCAAAGCAATGTAACCCCGAGATTTAAAAAAGGGAGTACATGATCAGCCGGTAATTACAGACGCATCTGCCTAACTTCAATTTTCTGCAAAGTGATGGAATCCATAGTTAGAGACAGTATAGTTGATCACATGATCACAAATAATCTATTCTCAGATCAACAACATGAATTCCGGTCCAGACGCTCATGGACCACACAACTACTAACTGTAATAGAAACGTAGACCGAACTGCTAGACAAACAATCCTGTGTGGATGCTATCTACTTCGATTTCCAAAAGGCATTCGACACTATTCCACACAAAAGACTCCTTACCAAGCTCTATAGCTACGGAATCTCAGGGATGGCCTCCAACTGGATCTTAGCCTTCCTCTCACATAGACACCAGCGAGTCTGCGTAAATGGAACATATTCCCCATGGGCCGATGTCATTAGTGGAGTCCCACAAGGCAGTGTCTATAGCCATATTCTGTTCTTGATCTATATCAATGATCTACCAGGTGTAGCCCATAGCTTCATAAAGCTATTTGCCAATGATACCAAACTCTACAGCGAAATTGTATCAGCAGAGGACTGCAGTATACTCCAAAACGATATAGACAGTCTACAATTATGGTCAGAATGCTGGCTTTTAAAATTCCACCCCCAGAAATGCAAAGTAATGCGGATTGGAACTGGCCACCCTGATTACACCTACACATTGTCTGAAGCAGGGGGAATGTGACTGAACTGGAAATAACAACATGCGAAAAAGACCTAGGAGTCCACTTCGATGACAAGCTAACATTCCATAAGCATGTCCAGATGACAGTCAACAAAGCTAACCAAGTAGTTGGGCTAATCGGACGCTCCTTCTGCTACCTTGATGGTGAAATCGCCAGACTACATTTTAAGTCAAGAGTGAGACCGTTGCTCGAATATGCCAATACAATATGGAGTCCATGGCTCAAGACGGACATAACCCATATAGAAAATGTCCAGTAACGGGCCACCAAGTTACCACCAGGACTGTATGATAAGGCATATGAGGAAAAGGCCCACATTCTAAAACTCCCGACACTCACATATAGACGTATCCATGGTGACATGATTGAAACATACAAGTTCCTTCGCAATAAATATACCATGGACCTACAGGGTCTGGCACTAGAAACGTCAACCAAAACACGTGGCCACAGCTGCAAGCTAAAGAAACACCATTCAATCCAGTCACTACGTGCACACACATTTAGTAACAGGGTTGTCAATAACTGGAATTCTCTAAGCGAAAATGTTGCGACAGCACCCTCAATAAATTGTTTCAAGAGCAGACTCGACAAGTTCTGGTCTCACTATGTGTACACAGCAGACCTCCCAACCGTACTTAGAAGCCAGACCCAACTAGAGTGTCAGCAAGAGGAAGATACAATCAATGCACCACCTCAATCCACATACAAGCCACCCCTTTATCACTATCCCACAGCAAAATTTACATAGGCCAGGTGGGTGTGTTACCAACCTCAATCATTTCAACAACCATCCTACGTATCATATAGATAAAGCTTATGCACTATGCTACCAGGCCAGGTGGGCGCATCCTACCAGACTCACCAACGTTTACCACACTTGTATATAGCCAAAGCGCACCCGAGCAAGGTAGAGGAATATGTCTTACCAGCATATGTAAATCTTGTATGTACCTCTGTACATACAAGCTGAATAGGTAGGCATGTCCTACCAACCTGATTTTACCAATTGCTAACTTATGTACATATGTAAATTGTACATCCACTATCCGCGTATGCGCAACAATACATAATGCGTATTCAAGTTGAGATCGGCAATAGGCCTTACTAGGGCCTCCAACATCGCAACAGATGATGATGATGTGTTCTTGATCTTAGATAAGATAATAATTTTCAGGGAAAAGATGTGGGACCGGTTGTGGCATCAAGATGTAGTAGTAATTCAGGAACACTGGCTTCATAAATTTGAACTGAGTCAGATCAATTCATTCCTAGGTGATAACAACATATATGCGATGTGGAGGACCTTTGACAAAGAGAACCCAATTCCACTCACGGGCAGAACTAAAGGCAAATCAGGAGTCAGCATCCTCCGACATAAGTGCCTGGACCACATTGTAGAGCCAATGAAGAAGGTGATGACAGACTGGCAGCGATCAAGATCCATACTACTGAAACACCAGTCCTACTAATTTGTGTATATATGCCAAGTGGTAGCAATAATGAGACAGCGTACCAAGTCAGAGACAAGACTATGGAAATCACAGAGCTGTTTAATAAATATGTGCACTGCACACTGATCATATACTGGTTGGCGACGTAAATGGTTCCCTGCATAGATCATTGTATTCTAGACCAAGAAGTAAAAGACTTCTGCCAGAAAGAAGACCTCAGCCTCCCAACACTTGATTAACCAGAGAGATTTACTTGCATCTCCTTAGACGGAAAGAGGCACAGCATAATTGATTACTTTCTTGTAAAGAAGGAAAATAACTGGGTGGCGACAGGGGTTAGAGTACTAGACATATTCCATAACTGCTCAGACCATAGGCCCATCTCATGTGACATTTCCTGTACTCTTGCACAAACACAGAACTCCAAACCAATCGCAGCTCAAGAAGGCAGACTGAAATGGGACAAGGCAGACATAAGCAAGTTTGAAGAGAATGCCCGACTTGAGATAGCCATAGTGGATCAATATGAACATAATCCAGGCAGCAGACTCAAGCCAAGCTAACACTACCACTGTATTAGAATATAGGGGCAATAGTTACCGTACAACAGAAGAATAGCTATTGGGCTGGCAGAGTCATTTTCAAGACTTAGCCAATCCCACCTCTGATGCCAACTTCAATATCGACTCACAGTCCATCGTGAAAGAAGATTTGGTGGAAATTAAAGCCCTGCTGTCTATGACACTGACCAGTTTGAAGCATGGAGACCCAATGAAATTGCTGCCAGCATCAAGAAACAAGATCGTGGTAAACCACAGGACAAATTCGGCCTCACATCAGAGCATCTGCAGTATGTGGGGTCCCGACATAGTCCCAAGGCTATCCAATTTCCTAATTACCATAATTCAAACATCATTCATCCCATCTTTCTTTGAAGACGGTATCTTACACCCCATTCTGAAGAAAAGGAAGAACAAACGAGATACAACAAATTACAGAGCATTACAATCATCAGTGTCATTGGCAAGCTGCTGGAGATCTGCATCCTAATTCAGTACACATAATTCAATCAAATCAGCACCAACTGCAAAGAGGTTTTACAGAAAAGGTGGGTCCAATATTGGCCACCCTTCTACATCTTGAAGTGATCCATGAATATGCAGACAACAAAGAGGACCTCACCATCGTCTTCTTTGATGCCGAGAAGGCCTTCGATCGAATTTGGCATGCAGCCCTATTCAGGAAACTGAAACTGATGAACTTTCCAGATGAAATGCTACGCCTCATAGTCAACTGGTACATTGGTTTCCGCAGCCAAGTATGATGGCAAGGCCCTTTGACACCCGAAATCATACTCCATCAATGGCACATTCAAGAAGCATGATTTCACCCCACTAATTTAAGGCTTACATTAAGGACACCCTATACGCCGTAACAGGCAAACACATAGGAGCAACTATAGGGACAGAATGTGTGGCAGCTATAGCCTGTGCAGACGATATCACTGTAGCTTTTGAAAAGCAGGTGATCACAACGCTAGTAGGCTAGCAGCTGAACCGAGACTGCCTCAAAATCAATGAAGGGAAGATGCAAGCTATTCAGTTCAACAACTCCGGTAGCAATAGAGGTGCCCCACTTCTCCAGATTAATGGCGAGCCCATCCAGTTTGTTCATACAGCAACCCACCTAGGCATCTTGCAAGGAACTGATGGGGAAAGGAATATTAATAATTAATATTTCGCATTGACGAAAGAGTGGAATCTGCCACAAAAATCGTGTGTGCCTTATTGGGAGATGGACTACATGGCTGCAATGGATTAAGCACTGCAATGTGCTGCAAAATATGGACTGTATATATTCTCCCTCTCTTACTGTATGAATGTGAGCTCTGGATATTAAACAGGAAACCACAGGACCGCTTAGAGGCTTTCCAGTGAGAGAAGCTATGCCAAATCAAAACCTCCCAGAATGGGCAGCAAAGATAGGAATTCTCGGACTTGTGGGTATCATCCCTGTTAGTGCAGAAATTGGTATCAGAGCCATATGTCTATTTAGAAACCTCATCGAAGACAAGATCTCAGCCAAATTCAGGGTCGCTAGTTGGCAGTTAGCAACCAAACACCACACCTCCTCCAGCTGGTTCATTCGTATTGAAAAGAGACTACAAGAATATGGACTCCCTAGGGCACATACACCGCTAGTTATCACCCCAGAGAAGGGTAGGTGGAACAAAGATGTCTGAAAAGCTGGCATCAGTCACTGGCAGGAAAAACTTATGGCAGAATACAGCCATCTCTCCTCCACATGATACATGTCAGTGGACTCCCTCATCCTCAACAAAGTGGCAGCAGTATTGAGTACATCTGTAGCAACAACAATGCAAACACTCAAAGCGAGAGTGAAAGCTAAGGTTCTATGTGGGTCTCTCACACTAAAGTCTACAAAGGCACTCTTTGATATATCAACGGCAACCTCTCCAGTCTGCAAATTAGGCTGCAAAGAACCAAAGACTATACTACACTTCACCCTACACAGTGAGGCCTTGGAGGGAACCAGACTGCCATATGTTAACTGCCTACATGAAATCCTGAAGAACGAAGTACCAGACATCCACTATAATGATGAGGTCATGCTCCAGCTTATTATCGACTGTAGACACACCACATTCCCAGACACACCGTTAAACATGCTGAGCTCTCAGAACATACAACTACACGTGGAGTTAATCTCCCAAAATTTGATCTACTTCCTATACAGTAATAGGCTGAAGCTGCTGAACGTGGATATAGCTCCACATGCAAAACTAACACAGCGAACAATACGACAACACGCTAAACTACTCCGTATGTAACTTTCATCAAAGGCATCGCAACGTTTTACAGTCACAGTATGGTTCTCTTTCGATATGTTTTTCTCAACTACCTGGAGTTGTTTATAGGGTGTATCTGACAAAGAGGGAACTTCCAACACAAGGACAAGGAGCAAAAAATCCAGCGATTGGAAGCAGAGTTAGATAAGAAAACAGACGTTGAGCAGGTTAGGGCCATAATACAGGAGGAGAAGCAAAAGGATGATTCTGGCACAGGAGCAGCAGCATTGAAGGAAGTAGAAGACTGTAGCCTCCGGGGGTACATGCAGGTCTGTCCGCATATCTTGTTCCACAGCACGCATGTGTATGATGCTCAGTTTAGCTGGTTAGCGTAGGTTCTCGGGGTTACGGATCTTGTTTCGTGACTCTCCGGAATATACAAAGACTGACTTCTAGAGCCGGTGGAACGATAAAGTTCCAGTGGGGCCGTGCAACCAATGTCGCCGAGATTGAACCACACCGTCTCATCCCGACTGTTCATGTCACCGGTATGGCGGTCCATTACTCAATTTAGGAGTCTAGACATAATTAATGAAATATGTATATTTTATTTTTTTTAATTTCCCGTGTACACGGTTATGAGATTTGCAACTGTGTACACGTCACCTCAACGTGTACATGTGCACGCGTGTACACGTGCCCAGCCCTACTTAGAACTCATTAGAATATACATTGGCCAAATAGCGTAAATTTAAAATTACCATTATTTAATTAAACAGGAAAGCCACTGCTGGTACACATTTTAATGCCATTTCCTTTGAATACTTCTCATTGGGTGGTCAATTCAATGGGTGATTGTGGGGTCGTAATATCTATTGTTTGGTATTTCTATGGTAGCCTGTGTGTTTGCTAATGCATGTATCTACGCCTGCTGTGTGACTGAGTGAATGGTTTGCCTTCAGGACCTGAAGGCAATGAGTATGCTTGTGATGGCCACCATGATGAGATAATGACTACTTATTAATCAGTTAATTACTATCAGATTGCTCAGCCTTGTTAATGAACATGTACTGCGTTGATTTCATTGCTCACCAACCAACTTCAATATTGCGCACCAACTTATGTCTAGACCATCACAGGTCATGAGGTGCATCATCTACAGAATAACGTATGTTAACATATTTTCTCCTAGATCTACTTACTACATTTTAAATTTACGCTATTTGGCCAATGTATATTCTAATGAGTTCTAAGTAGGGCTGGGCACATGTACACGCGTGCACATGTACACGTTGAGGTGACGTGTACACAGTTGCAAAACTCATAACCGTGTACACGGGAAATTAAAAAAAATAAAATATACATATTCATGTGGAATATATAAGATAACTAAGAGAAAATGATATATTTTTTGACAAATTAATTCTCCGTATTCGCATCTGTCAAGTCTGTCCGATTTCTGAATTAACCCTTTAACACTCAACCTGCCAACACACAGCTCCAACAGTGGTCTTGAGAAGTCAATTTGCAGACCAAGAGGAGACAGGTTTTGTTTTTAAATGTTACCACTGCCAATCATTGCTATGCTAAATTCTCAAAAACAATCATCTCTTAATCTGCTAATATGGATTATTATGAGAAATTTTAAATTTTCTTGAATAACTTAGGAGAGTCAACCGGGTTAACTAATTATCCACGCGTAGCATCGACGACAGCGCGCAAGTATTCCTTTGAATAACCATCACCCCTTGTGAGGACGCATAGGTGTGAATTACTGTTGAGCGTTCAAGCATGATCTTATCAACACAGATTATCACTATGAATGATGTGGTGTACGGCACTTATTTAACCTCTCAGTGAACTGATCGCCACCAGCCTTTGGTCAACTCATTAATGGTCAAGCCCACCAAGACGGTCTCCATAGTGGTCTTGAGGAATGTGTCATTATTGAATGTCTCTTTGCATGTCGAGAGAAGACTAATTTTTGTAAATTTATCACTGCAATGACTGACTCACCGAGCGAGCCTGTCATTCTAGTGGTAAATTTTCCAAATGTTATCTTGCCTTTGCTCGCAAATGCCTTATGGACATTCAGCAATGAGAAATTTCAATTTTTCTTAGCCGATCTTGACTATCAAAGGGTGAATCACTGTTGCTTGATATTCATCTGTCCCAAACAGGGAGCAAATAGGAATTTTGTAGAATAGTCGATAAACAAGTGTGCAATCTTGTGTCAAATTAACAGTAATATAGTGTTTTGAGTACTTTGACGCGCTGTTGATACCAAGGGGTGGGGGCGGGGTTGAGGAGGTGGGGTGAAGGGTTGTGAATACATCGTTATGTTATTTTCAAACCCCACCATATTCCACCCCGATAAGCTTCATAATGGATAATAGATATCATATTCTTACTACATTTTTGCAGCAGAATGGCAAATACGTGTACGTGTATACATGTTCGTTGAAACCAATGTGTACACGTGTACTGATATTGCTCCAAATGCACACCCTAGTTCTAAGTGTTGCTGGTTTTGGATATGTATTCTGTCTTTCCTCTGTCCATTTGTATTGCTTTGTAAAGGCACTGTATACGCAAGCTATGGTATTGGTCCGCTACATGATGGGTACAGATATAGCTCGGTTATTGTGCAACCATTATTATTGACCCAGTGGGGGAGGGGGGGGGGATATTGCATATATCATAGGGTTATATGCTTAAAATTTGAATTAGCCTGTCATAACTAAATTATCCATGCTAAATTATTACAAGCATGGCATATTTCCACAATACATACACATCGATTGTGGATATTTTAATACATATGTTCAACAATGATGAGTTAAATAAGCAACATTACAGGTACGTGGTGATTGTTCTACCATGTAAACATAAACATACTTAACTATAGAACATAATATTATAGTCAGCATATAAATAACAAGAGTGTAGAAAAGAAAATATAAAATGGTACAATAATGAACATTTGGATATTTTAAAAAAATGTGTCATCCACAGCTGTCAGATAAACACGCTTTGAAACATCAAGGGATGGGTATTAAAATTCACAAAACAAAATGTCAAAATGCTATGCTTCTTTGCTATGATCAAATACAGACAGAGGCATTGTTCCCATGATGGCTTTGGGGCAATGCGCTCACATGTCCATAAAGAGGTCGGTAGACACATTTGCAGATCAGAGCCTAGCGATTAATAGATCAACCAGGGAAGTTTCCAGCTTTGGCGCAACTCTACCTTCGCATGTCATACACTTAATGGGTGGGTATATTGTTACATCAAACTGTTAGTCAGCTTCTACAGGATCTAAACACCAGCCTTTGTGAATGACTAGACAATTAAAGGCGCCCATTCAAAATTAGGTTTGCTATTTACAAGCATTTGTACAAATAATCAAATCTATTGTTATATAATAAAATACACATTAAACATACATTATGTAACATTTAAAAATCACTTTTCAAATGTATTCGACTCAATAGTAAATACACCCTTTATGTGGATTAGTGAGAGCGAATGGTGGGGTGGGGATTGAGTGACTGTGGGCTAGCAGAGCAGGGCGCTGGCGTGTGCAGTAGGGTGTGTGGCGGTGGGGATGGATGAGGTGGCTGTGGGGCGGCGGGGTAGGCTTCTGGCACCTGGAGGGTAGGGTGTATAGTGGTGGTGTGGGGGCATTAATGGGGGTATTAAGTATATTAAACAAAATCATGAAATATATAGCAACATACTGAATGAGTATATATAATGTGTAATGCACTATCAGGAAAACAGTAATATTTGACATTAGTATTATGGTATATAGCTCACTCAAATCATTAGGAAATCTAGATTAAATAGCTACACCGACAAACGTATACAAACTTATAACTACGTAACAAAATCAATTGGCTACCATCTCATTAGAATATGTCTACTATTTAATCGTAATACATAATACAAGCATTGCTATTTAATTATGAATATGGTGATAAAACTACCTACGGCAGCAACAGCGGCCAGTCAAATTACTTTCAAAATATTCAACAGCATTTTTTATTAAATAACAAAAACATACAATTCGTACAACGTGTCAGATTATTAAGCATTTAAGATGGACTAAATAGAGTCAGTCATGACGTCATTATTACGACGTTATCCTACGCGTCACTTAATTAATTACGACGTCATATGACGTAATATGATGGATAGACAACCTGAAAAGGCCCATTAGCAAGTGGTATTAATTACCCTCGCGCCGTCAGAGGATGAGTGTATTGTATTCGGGTCTATGTGCGTTCGGGATGCCAATACGCGTGCTCTCTTAATACAAGTGGTCCGTATTGTGTGGACCACGCATTAACAAGTGGTATTAGCCCTGTAATGCTCAATTTGATTATGCCAATTTCAATAGAGGGATCCATTTCTAGGTATGCCACGCCTATTTCTAGCTAAGCTCCACCCCTTTTTTGCGTGTTGGAATCGATGTCTATATATACGCTGAATAATGAATTCCCAGCCTCCCAGACTTCCAATTTCAAGGTAACTATACAGGTAAGCTGATGACTATTTTGAAACTAATTTCACTGGGTGCAAAGAAAACCATGAATCGGCCTAAATTTGAGCCGAAATTATTTCATGGTAGATAGTTTTAAATCTCACTACTCCGTAAGCGTATGCCTATACCTATCTAAACATATGGGTGACATCCTGGGGCCGAACCATTATGAGCGATATGCCAGGACATACCGACACCTATCTGAATGTGGTGAATGTGAACCAACCATATTATAATGGGGCCATACGGCGAATACGTAACTACCTACGATGAGATTACTTGATAGTAGAATTGTGCAAAAGCACTAGCTCATATTGAGTTATATACATGCATATATAAAAAAAATTATTACAAATCGAGAACAGACATTCTGATACCGAATATTGTAAATTGTTGGCATTTGACAACTGTCCGTGGCTACTAAATTGAATATTACGAAATCACTACATGGTAGAAAACTCAAGATTCATTAGCGTCTTCATATCGCTATCTAACCATATCGGTAAAATTATGTGACCAAACCTATTGCAGACAGGTAATAGTAGGGCATTGAAAACCCGCAGATCTGCCAAAATTGAAACGAATTTACGCGATGAAATCCTATACTACGAAATTACTTCACGGTCGAATTTTCTTAAATTCCCAATATAACTATCGTATTCAAATCCCTCTACGTCTATGTGAGCGAATTTCTGGAGCCGACCATATTACATACAGACAAATGCACGAAAACCCCAACATTTAAGCCAATTTTTGCCTAATAAAATTATTTCATCTAGAATTTGTTAGATTCGGAATATACCTAGTATATTAAGGCTCAAGTCTATGTAGGTGAAATTATGGGGCTAAACATACTACAGACAGTAGGGCACTGAAAACTGTGAACCACCGGAGATTTAGCAAATTTTCGGTATGAAATTGTGCACTACGAAATTACTTCATGGTAAAAAATTGTTTAACCTCAATCCAGTACTTCACTAGCGTATTGATATACCTATCTAACTATATGGTTGAAATTCTGTGGCCGAACTTCCTGTAGACGTTCTTAACAATTAGCACATGCATAGGCCTACACTTTGGGTTGATTTCTGTATTCAACAATCTGCTACAATATTATTGACAGCAGTTTTGACTGGAAATTTGGAACATTGGTAGTCTATCAATACTGCTACATAATTGCATTGGCCCTTCATGGATTTATTCCCACGGATGGATTAAAGACAAAAGGATACTACTGATAATCACACATCCATTATTCATTCGTATCCCGCGAGTTCTCTTTCGATACAAGATCGAGAAATGTATCTCTTATGTAGGGGCCTATTGAGTAGCCATTGGCGTAGCGATTTTATGATCCATAGTGTTGCTTCTACAGTCTGCTACAGAGATAGACTGGGTCCTGGTCTGTCTGATATCCGAAGTTGAGTCTGTGTAACAGTCTAGTCGTTGTGATAATGTAAGAAGATGACCGGTCATTTCATTAGAGGTGTAGTTTCGAAGAAGCCAAGCCTTTATTTTTAGATGGATCCATTATTGTTAGCGAACTCTGTCTACTTTTTCGCCCTCCACAATATTATTACGCATTATTTTCTTTTGAAATTTAACACACACATAGTACGCCTCAAAACTGTCTGTAACAAGTCTATAATTTTTACCCTATCTCGAATGCAACAAATGTGAATCATACTATAACACAATAGGGGAACGGTTAAACAGACATGGTACATCATCGTTGTCCTCATAATTTATTAACCCTGTATTACCTAAATTGAGTCAAGAATATAAAACAAATATTTGGTTATTGAGGGCCTATTTGCAGGCCAATAGACGACTGTTTTGAAGAGTTACTATTGGAATGACTGGCTCAATTATCGAGCCAGTCATTTCAGTGGTAAATTTTCAAAAATGATCTTCTCTTGACCTGCAAATTAACATCCTCAAGATCACTGTAAAGGCCGGTTTTGGCGGCCTCATCATGAAAGGGTTAAAATACATTAAGAGAAGATGATAGGCTTACATGGGCAGTCGTTGTCGTTGCAATACTTAATACATGTCTATGATAGCAACAAGTAGGTGGGTAGGGTGGGGGTGGGCTACCAGTCAAAGTATTAAAAAGATATTCGTATAGTTGTCTTTATCTGAGATATTGAAATTTCGGTGTTAAACATTCTAAAGGATTTTGTTAGAAAAACAAATAATTGTGCCCAAGTAAGTCACATCTTGGTGGCGGTTGCTTGAAATGACTTCCATAGGCCTAGCGTTAGTCAATCAGTCACTGAATCCGGATGGTATATTAATACATTAATACCGCGCTCGTGTTGGTATCGATGGATCTCTGAGCTTCTTGACTATCAATTTCCAGAAAACTATACAGGTAAGGTGTTGACTATTTGGAACCAATTTGGCTGGGTGCTGTTGCTGCTTGTGGCAGTAACATCGCCCAGTCAAATTAGTTTCAAAATATTCACCAGCATGTTTTGTAAATAGCAAAGACATACAATTCGTACAACGTGTCGGACTATTAAGCATTTAAGACGGACTAAATTGAGTCAGTCATGACGTCATGATTATGACGTCATCATATACGTCACGGCGTTGATTATGGCATCATATGACGTAATATCATGGATAAACAACATGAAAATTCCCATTAGCAAGTGGTATTAATTATCCTCCCTCCGTCAGAGGACGAGTACATTGTATTCAGGGCAACAATCTATGATTGACCTTGTTAAAATATGTGACCTATAAATATGGGTGGTCTCTTAATACAATTGGTCCATATTGTGTGGGCCACGCATCACCAAGTGGTATTAGCCATGTAATGCTCAATTTGCTCATGACAATTTCAATAGAGAGATCCATTTCTAGGTATGCCACGCCTATTTCTAGCTAAGCTCCATCCCTTTTTGCGTGTTGGAATCGATGTATATATATACGCTGAATAATGAATTCCCAGACTTCCAATTTCAAGGTAACTATACAGCTATGCTGGTGACTATTTTAAAACTAATTTGACTGGGTGCTTTTAAAGGTTTGCTGCCTCTGGCCGCAACAACGCCAGGTCAAATTAGTTTCAAAATATTCAACACGATGTTGATTAAACAGTAAAGACATACAATTCGTACACTTGCCAGACTATTCAATGTTCATGACTGAGCTCGATACGCCATTCATGTACACATTTTGGATTGTGACGTCAGCCTGTATATGAAGTAATTGATTATGACGTCATATCCTTCAGTTACAGATCGAACCCAGCCATTATCATAGAAAATAACTGTTGAATAAATAGCAAAGACATACAATTCGAACAGCGTCTAGTCAAATTAGTTTCAAAATATTCAACAGCATGTTGATTAAATAGTAAAGACGTGCAATTCGCATACTTGACTGGCTATTCAATGTTCCTCGTGGAGCTCGATACGTCATTCATTACACAATTTGCTTGTGACGTCCAGCTACATCTGACCTAAATAATTATGACGTCATATACAGAAAAATCCATTATCATAGAAAATGTCCTATGTCCTATTGCCGTCCAAGAGACCATTGTGGTTTTTCTTTTGCAATTTACTACTGCAATTATAGGATCGGTTATCCAAGCAGTCATTCCAGTGGTAAACTTTCAAATCAAGTTCTCCGGCGAGTAGCTAATGCAAATGGACATTTCTCACGATCACCGCAAGAAGCCATTTGTTGTCAGTTTGATAGAGTGCTAAAGTGGACGTATAAGAGATGCTGCGAGTGGCCGTGTGCTTGAGTACTTTCATCTGCAGAAGGAATGATAAACATGTTTTGTACGCAGTCCTCCAGCAAAAGACCTTATTTATAGTAGTTATTTGGAGTTCTGTTGGCTGTTTATTAAAATAATTAAGCGGTCATCGCCGCGCAAACTCTATTACAGTCGGACCAGAACAAATAAGAGAACTCGCCATGAATCACGCGCATGAAGATAATAATTATGAGATATCCAGCAATCTAAAAATAGAGCCGTGTCTTCGCGCCGAGAATTATTAGATCTTGTATCGATGGAGATCTCGCGAGACACAGCCCAACAATCCCATGCGCGAAATGGCCGCGACTATAGGCAATTCTAGACAGCAATAAATAGAAGCGTGCCCGCTCCAGCAGGCACGCAATAAAATCAAATTTTGCAAAAATATACAGTGACATGGAGTCAGAGCCCAGACCATGTCCATTTTGGGCTGTATTATGATATTACAAATGCTCGCACGTATATGTGAATATAGCAATCTCCTGTTTCATGTTATAATAAAGTGCAACACAAAACACACTGCTAATAAAATCAACTTTTGTAAAGATATACAATCGCATGGCGCCAGGGAGACAGCATGTCAGTGCCCAGACCCTGCCATTTTGGGCTGAGGTATGATTTTACAAATCCTCGTATATATAACCGAATGTAGCAATCCCCTGTTTAATGTTATTAGCAAGTGAAATACGCTAGAGACTGTTAAGAAAATAACATTTTCTAAAGATATACCATTACATGACGTCAGGGAGACAGCATGCCAGTGCCCAGACATTGCCATTTTGGGCTATTGATGTTTTTACAAATCCTCGTCCGTATTGGTGAATGTAGCAATCCCTTGTTTTAAGCTATAATCGAGTGCAACACAACAAACACTGTTAAAGACCAAGCACAACGGTAGCAAAAGTGGCTTTAATATACACGAGTGTGCAATAAATAATATAATAAAATGTTTTATTAAAAAATATTACTCTGTTTTACGTTGTATTTTGCAATTCTGTGTTGTACTCGAAAAAAACGAAATAGAAACGCTCTATATTGTATGACGTCATCGGAGGGACCTATCGCTATCGTGCGAGGCGCAGTGCTAATAAGTCATTGTGACCCTGTTGCGCGATCGCTGATTGTTGTCAAATATGCCTAACCGTTGTGTGGCTTGAAGCTGCGGTTATACTGCAAACCAAACAAATGGAATTTCGCTGCATATTTTCCCGAACAAATAAAATTTATAGGCTAGGGTGCAGTCGGTAAATTCCATACAAAGAGAGCCGATTTCCGCAAACCCAAAGATGGCTCAGTACAACAGCCGTCGTGTCGTCCGCTCTCTGAATTTGGGCGCAGATTGTTTTCGAGTAGAAGCGCAGATGGCTATACTGACTGGTTATTATATACACACAATTTGGAATGCTTATATAGATTAATTATGAAAAAATGCGCACCCCATTAGGTCTAAGAAAGGCCAACAAAAACCGCAAGAATAAAAAAAATACTATTTGGCCTACTACTACTACTACTACTACTACTTACGCCCTTTGTCTAAATATAAGGCCGGGTAACGTCAAATCACTACATCAAGAATTATTAACAGCTGTCTAGCTAGTCTATCTAGTTCAAAACCAGTAAATTAGGTCAATCGTCTAGTCATTTGCCAGAGTCAGAGACATACATAGTACGCCTATCTGTTTGCAATGCACTGTGTAATGCAACGCGGGTGTGAGGGTGTGAGGGGAGGGGGAGGGGCATAATTATGCATTGTGAACTATTAGTCGGAGAACACCAGAATTTAAACATATTGAATATTTTGAAAAATATTTGACTGGTAGCTGTTGCAGCAACAGGTTCCAGTAAAACTGTTTTCAAAATATTCAACAGATTTCCTGTGCAGTGGTCATACTTCCGCTCTTTTTTTTTTCCAGAGACCACTGACCTCTCTGTTAAGTAATAAAATATTACACTGATCATCAGTTTGAGTATGTCTGATCCTAATGAAATTGGTTGCTGCCAGGAAAAGTGGGCTTAACAACCGACAAGTCAGAACCCCCACCCAACCCCCTTCAACACACACATCTCGCTTCACCAACAGTCCACACCACATCCAGAATTTAAAAAACAAGAGGCCCAAGGGGCTGTGGCGTTCACCTGGACTATTAGCACGTTAACCATTTGCATTTAAAGAGACATGATGGATAATCTTTGGAAAATCTAAGACTCACCCATAAAATTGATCAATCAAAATTCAGAATTGAAGTTCTGGATTCTACCATGATAGGGTCACTCTAGCCAAAGTTGGTTGAAATATGTCAAGCAGTTATAGTTTTTTTTCATAAAATCTAAGATTGTGTTTTCACAAAAATATATGTTTTATCATTTTGACAATTTCTGGTACATTTTTCATAAAATCAAAGATTTTCACCCCAAAGATTGAGGAATAAAAATTCTGAACTGTGGTTCTGGAGCCTACGACCATAAGGTCCTTCCAGCCAAATTTGGTTGAAATCGGCCAAGTGGTTAATGAGGAGTTGTCTCTGAAAGCAAAAGTTGACAGACACATGGCGGATGGTCGCCACGGCATAAGGAGATTTCCAAGGTGGATGTGGCGCATCCTCGGTCACAAAGTGAGAAAAGTTTTACCTACATGTGTCATTTACTGAAATTAACACTAGCCTGTTACCACTGTTAGCCCAAGGCTAGTACAAATTGACAAGTGTGAAGTAGAATTTGTGACTGACCACAACTCGGTGGCCTAGTAATAATTTAATAGCTAAAGCAAACCCTTTAATGTTCAAGGCAGTCAAAGACGTCATCTGAAGTGCTCTTGAGGAATGTCTTTGTGCCGGCCAAGAGGACTATTTTTACAAATTTACCACAGGAATGACTGGCTAGATTACCGAACCAGTCATTACGGTGGTAAATTAAAAAAAAACAGTCTCAGAATCTGGGTCCCCTAATTGTCAAACAATGTATTATGAACAATTAAAAAAATATATAACTCATTTTACGCATCCCAATATATGTATTAATTAAGTGTATTGTGCTCATTGCCTCATGATGAATAAATATGCTAGATGCTGGTCAACCTTTCCATCATTAGCGCTTCCGCAGTGGTCTTGATAAACGTCCATTTACAAATCAAGACTATTTTTGAAATTTTCCCACTGGAATGACTGGTTCGTTGGTTACAAAACCAGTCTCTCCGGTGGTAAATTTTCAGAAGTAATCTCTTGGGAGTCTTGGTCAGCAAATGGACACACCAGTACACTGTTTATAGCTCAGTTCTCTCACCCCAATATATATTGTTGTCTATAGTGTGAATAAATATATAAAAAGATTCTACTGTTGCATCATTCTGTCATGTCTGTAGTTGCCTCGATAATGTCCATTTGCAGACCAACTAAAGACTATTTTTGAAAGTTTACCACTGGAATGACAGGTTAGATTACCAAAACAGTCATTTCATTGGTAAATCTTCAAAAGTAGTCTTCTTCTGGAATCTTGGTCAGCAAATGGGCATACACTGTATATGACCCAGTTCGCTCTGGCAACCCCAATATGTATTGCTCTCAATAGCCTATACTAAAAGATGTTGCAATATTTCCATTAGTGTTTGTGTACCAGTAGTCCTCTTCATAAATGCCCATTTGCAAACCAAGACTATTTTTGAAAATTTACCGCTGAGATAACTGGTTAGTTTATGGAACCAGTGATATCATTGGTAAATTGTTAAAAATAGTCATCTTAGTATGCAAATAAACATTAAATTTTTCATCTTTCGCTAAGCATTTGCTAATCTGTGCCAATCCATGCTATCTAGACAAGTTTGTCTTTATTATCGGCCTAATATCATGGGCGTATATTTTGTCCTTGATTTCAAGTTGCATCTTGTCATTATTCACAACTTGTACAATTTATCACTCTGAAATATGAAGAAACGTATGAAATGAATAAACATGAAAATTAATTACATGAATAAATACTGCTGCATATTTCCTTGACATAAACTTCCTGTGTCTTAAAACTCTTAATTCCTTTCAATTTGAAACTGATTATAATCCAGGAAATAGAAAGTAACAACTGCGTTCTATGCGCATACTCGACGCCAATTGTTACATTGTTTCTTGATTCATCTTGTTTCCGACATCATCATTTCAATCACTAAATTTATAACGTTAATTTGTGATGAAGTTATCGAAATATACGGCATAAACCTTTATTAGCCACCTATATTATTCAGAAAGTAGATCAGACTGACCTAGTAATTATATGGATGGTAACTTTTGCCCAGAGGTACTCACTCACCCAGTTTGAAGTAAATAGCTCTAAGTATGGCCAAACGTGCCACAATGGTAATATTGTTTCTCATTGAGCCCAATACTAGAGAAAATGAAAGAAGTCAGAGAGGTACAATGAATCATTTTATTTAAATCAATGATTCTTTATAATAGGATAAAACATCTTGACAGGCACGCACACCTGAGTCATTGGCACAGACCTCATTTCTGATACTTGGTGGTCTCTGCAGAAAGTGAATCCAGGTGAAATTAAAGAGCGAACGAATGACTGACTGGTTTATGAGCAGCCAATCCGAACTCACTTTGTTATCCCCCGAAGTCCAAAGCACCACCTAATCATCTACTGTGTACACACACACAGTGACGTGTTGCACACTCACACCAATGGCTTGAAACGCTTGAAATAAATATATCACAATTTTATTAGCTAAATCACAATGCGTGTACGGTGTTAGTATCGACAATAATAATAATAATAATAATAATAAAAATAATAATAATAATAATAATGATGGTGACAATGAAGGTGATGATAGTAAAGTTCTATCAATGGCATAACAATGATAATGATAAGTCCGATAGCAGTGACAATGATTGTGATGATGGTGATGACTGCATCTTACTATGATGATGAGTGACAATGATGGTGATGACAACAGTGACATGATGAGAGTAACAATTATGGCGCTTACACTGTTGATTGTGACTGACAGGGCCGTATTTAAGGGGGGGGGGGGGGAGGGGCAAGTGGGGCAAAATCCCCGGGGCCCCCACAAGCAAGGGGCCCCCACAATTTTAAAATGAAAAAAAAATTATGCACTTTTTTTAAGTTATAGGACATTTAAAGCAAACTTTATTAGTTTAGAATGCAGGAAATGTCAATTTCCCTTTCTCCGAGATCTAACAATACTCACCATTCTGTTACTTCTGATATACAGCTGGCCTTGACAGCGGCTCTAGGATTATAGACTTAGAAAGCTTTACCGACTCCTGGGAACCGGGTACCCGGCTCCCCACTGCCGAGTACCCGTTTACCATAGAGCTCATATTGTTTGCATAGCCACCAAACAAGAGAAAACTATGGCTTGCCTCCGTGGGGCTGGGAGGCTGGGTCCGTAACAGAATGGTGAGTATTGTTAGATCTCGGAGAAAGGGAAATTGACATTTCCTGCATTCTCCTTCGATCAATACTCACCATTCTGTTACTTCTGATATACACCAGATTTGATCAGTAACCTGGTGGGAAGGGGCAAGCCATACATGCTAATTTTGCCCCTTGGAGAAAGATTTTAGACTTCAAACTTGACTAACGGAGACCTAAAAGGACCGTCAAGTTCACGGAACCGAATCACATTCGCGTCACAGCCCCCCCCCCCTTTTCCTCCTAAGAAAAGGGAGAGAACTAACGAACATGTATCTCGCCTGAAACACCAATATGCCAAGAGGGTTAACTACTCCCTGCATATTGCTTGTATTAGCCTGGGAATGAGCATGAATATATAAGATGAATGAACATGATACATATACATAATACAAAAAACTCTCACTATTGAATTACCTTATGATAACAGGACTTCAGACGTACCGCCTACAACCATTCACCGGTTCGGCCATCAGTGACACAATCTGGTTGACATCCTCTCGCCTGACCATGCCTGCTTTAGGTTCTTTTCTTACCGAAGTGAGAAAAGGGTGAAAAGCAGTGTGGTCACTAACTATCGTTTCAAAACAGCTAAAGCGAGTGGATTGGCTGAGTCTGACACATCCCTCATATAGTAATCCATGAATGAGGACTCACAGTGCCATTGTGCAACGGCCATGATGTCCTATACCGGAACACCATTGTAAAGGGCGGTCGAGGCGGCTATTCCTCTGACATTGTCTGCCCTTACGCCTTGCACCTGGTGCCCAGTCGCCATCTCCTGAGTAGTCTGAATGCATTCGACCACCCAACGAGAGATAGTATCCATGGATGCGGCGCCATAAGACTTTTTATGGCAGATCCACAGATGTCTATCGTTCGACCGTAACGAGTCAGTCCGTTTCTTGTACTTAGTCAAAGCACGGACCGGGCACCAGACACTGGCATCACGATCAAACCTAGTTAACTTCGGTATAATGATCGGTTTGCCGGGATATCTCAAAGATTGGTTCTTTGACATAACCTCTGCTCTTGGCAGAAGACGCAGACCTTCTCCAGAAACAATAAATCGGTTCCTCTCTGCCGAAAGCGCATGGATCTCACTGTGCCTTCTAGCTGAGGAAGCTGCCAATAGAAAGACCGCCTTTAGAGTCAAATGCTTTAGACTAGCCGAACGCAACGGTTCGAAAGGATGCTTGGCCAGTACATTAAGCACTAAAGATAGACTCCAGGCTGGAATGACTACCGGTTGTCTCGGTCGGAGATTGCTCATTCCCTTCAACATCACATTTAACTGGGCCACCTCTGGACTATCCCTGTTGGCTAGACAAGGGATAACTGATGCCAAAGCTGACTTGTATCCAGCAACTGTGACGGGAGCTAGTCCTCAAAAGAACAGCTCACAGAGAAAGTCTGCTATTTGCTGATAGTGGATTGAAAGGTATCAATACCCTTTTCTTCACACCAGTCTGCAAATCTGTTAACCTTGTTGTTATATGACTTGAAGGTTGACCTCCTTCTCGCAGCCGCGATGAAATCAGCAGCCTGTCGAGAAAAGCCTTCCGACGTGGAACGTTGTTTGATAACATCCACGCAGTCATTGAACATTTCGGGACACTCGTGTAGGAAGCGTCCCTTGGCCTGGGAGATTATGTTCGGAATCTCGGGCAACTGCACAGGATTTTCCACCAGCAGATCTAGAAGATCCGTGAACCACGCCCTGCTCGGCCAATACGGCGCTATTAGCAGGACCAGACACGGTTCCTCCCTGACCTTCACCAAAACCTTCGGTAGAAGAATGGTGGGTGGGTACGCGTAAGCGTGCATCCCTCTCCAGCTTATCGCCAGAGCGTCTGTATCGACGGCATTTGGATCTGTAATCGGCGAGACATATGTCATGATTTGAGCATTTTCCTTTGTGGCGAACAAGTCCACGTTGGGTTTGCCCCAATGCTCGAAGATCCGTCGCAGAACTGGAGGGTTGAGGGACCATTCTGTTGGCAGGATTCTCTGTCTGCGAGACAAAGCATCCGCCAGAATGTTCAATCGGCCAGGAATACGAGCTGCTTTCAAAACAACCGAGTAATTCCTGCACCATTGAATCAAGTGCCACACCCTGATACACAAAGTGGGCGACCTGGTCCCGCCTTGGCGATTTATATATGATACTACTGTCGAATCGACCGACCGTATCAATATCACCCTGCCCCTGATCATCGGAAGGAACTCTTCCAACGCCAGTTCCACTGCCATCATTTCCAACAGATTGATATGCAGCCGACTCTCCGGGAGAGTCCATGTGCCCGAGACCTGGTTCTCCCAGGCAGGCACCCCACCCTTCCAGCGATGCATCCGTGTAGACGGACAGCTGGAGGCGGGGTAGGTGCAGCGAAACCCCTAATAGGAGATTCTGACGCTGTTTCCACCATAGAAGATGCGATATTATCGGCTCCAAAACTGGCAACAGTTTTGACAGGGGTTCTGTTCTCTGTTTCCACAGAGACATCAGATACAACTGGATAGGCCTTCGCATTAGAGCATCGTACGGGATAACCTGCTCCATGGAGACCATCATGCCCAGCATCTGAAGGAACCGCCTCGCCTTGAATGTGGTTTCCCACTCGAAAACTCTTGAGGATGGCTAACAGAGACACCACTCTGGGCTCTGATGGGTAAACCCTGCCCTCCTCAAGGTCGAATCGCATCCCCAAATAAACGAAACGTTGAGTGGGCGTCAACTCGGATTTCTCCTCGTTGACTATGCAGCGTAGATCTGAAAGTAACTTCAGAGTCAGAGCAGTATCCACGTTCAACCTGGCTGCCGAGTCTGCGTTAAGCAGCCAGTCGTCTATGTAGGTGTGTAGCGCCACGTTCTCTTTTCTGAGAAACGCTGTCACCGCAAGGACCACTCTTGTGAAAACCCTCGGAGCTGTCGACAGGCCAAACGGGAGACTGTAAACTCCCATACTTGATTCTGAAACGCAAATCTCAGAAACCTGTGCCAACTCCGATTCATAGGAATGTGGAAATATGCATTTTTCAGATCGATCGATACACACCACATTCCTTTCCTCAATCCCGCATTACCGACCTCGGCATTTCCATCTGGAACCGAGGCGTATGGCTAAACCAATTTAATGGCCTGAGATTGAGTATGGGTCTCCATCCCCCTGTGCTCTTGGGGACAAGGAACATGTTTGAATAGAAGCCTGGAGTGTTTCGATTTGCTGGTTTTATTGCTCCCTTCAGAAGCAAACCCGACACTTCCTTTTGAACGGCTTCTAACTTGTCTGGCTCCCTTGGTACGGGTGTCCAGACAGGTGCCAAAGACAGATTTTGTGGTGGAAAGTCCCACCACTCCGGCATGTAACCCTGGGATAACCATCCCAGGACCAGACTGTCTGACGTCACACCTTGCCAGGCCTCGACGAAACGCATGAGCCTTCCACCCACCATAGACGCCTCGACGTCTAACGGGGTTGTCCGGCTCGCAGTCCGCCCCCCCCCCACTCTTTCTTAACGAGAGAGAGAGAGAACCATTTCGTTCTAGGCACGACGGGTATAACTGGCACCGCTGTTCCTGTCACACAGGCGCGGTCCAGGCGGATATGAAGGGAGCTTTCGTACCCTCAGGTATGCTTCGGCCCCTTCTGTCCGCCCTTTGAGGCCTTACCCTTGCCCTTCCCACCTCTAGGGCGGTCAGGAGCAACATTGGGGAGGGTAGGCGCCTCTACAACCTTCCTGGGCTTCTTCGCCGGCGGCGGCTCTGAAACCCCAGCTGAAGCAGAAGTCGCAACAGGCCTAGCTTTCGCCTTGCCCTTATGCTTCTTCTGCTCCTTTGAAGGTTGTCCCGTTAGCGGTTTCCCCACAGGCCCTAGTGCATGCGCTTGTCGCACTAGCTCTAGCTGTAGGTTTACCGCTAACCGATTCTGCGCGATACTGGCGGTATCCTCTAAGATGGCCCACGCTTGGCCACCGAAGATGCTAGGCCCTGTCAGGGGTGTCCCAAGGAGACGCTCCCTGACTGCCGTAGCCGGACGCATATGGTCAATGACCATTTGCCTCCTGGATTTCGTCACACGCGCTTGCACCCTTGCCAATGCGTCCATCGACAGCACCAGGCCGTCATTGACACATGAAAGCGCCACAGGTGGCACAGGGTGGCCTGCCCCGCTTCAGCCCACACCGACTGAAGGAGACGATAAGAGTGGTTGACAGCGCTCATCGCTGCCCTCACACCCTCATCGCATAGGGACAGGACTTCTTCCTGGTGTACCTGAGACTTGTCCACAAGTGCCGGACCGGGGTGACCCGGCACGGCACTCTGGACGCCCAGTACCCATCGGTCATCCTCCGTGACCGACGGGACTACACCATACCTGTTGTATTCCCCCCGCGGAATACGACATCTTGCCCGCACCTCCCTGGAGGCCGCAGGGAGCTGACCCTTGGTCATCAGTTGTTTGCTATAAATAGCATCCAACCATTCTATGAACCGTGGATCCAGTCCCACTGACTGGATCCGGGCCGCGGGCAAAATCCCCGTCCTGATCGACGCAACCGACGGACGGGGCGCATCTTCATCGGCCGTGGCCGAAACCACAGACGGGTCAACCCTGGCTAGCCACGCCAGAGCATCTGACCAATCTACCTCCGATGAAGACACCACCGCAAACACGTCACCCGTTGACGTGCTCACGGGTCTGCCAGCCACGGCCTCCCAGCAAGGAGCCACGGCTGACACGCCAGGCACTCCGGTACCACACGGTTCCGCCGCCACCCCATGAAACACTCCGGTCCATGGGGTAGGTCCACACGGAAAAACCGTACGGACCCGTAGCAGTCGCGGAACCATAGCCGGACACGGGCGCCCACGGCACCCCACGTCCGACTGCCGGACCAGGCGAGATAGGTGAGTACCACGCCCGGCCCGGCACACCCGTTCCCGTGACGGCTGGTGCCAAACCAAGCCGCATGGAACCGGTGCACGGTAACGGATTTGCCTCAGCCACAGGCGGAGCCGCTGACCTGGCTTGCGCCAAACCAGACAAATGGAGGCCGGTTCCGTCTAGGACGGAATCAACCTCCATATTCTCCACCTGCGGCTTCACGGGCCGCAGCAACCTCTCCTCCTCGGCCTCCTCGTCTTCAGACTCCGAAGAGTCGTCACTAGACGAGTCAACCGTGGAACCGTCCTGGCGGACGGCTCCCACACCTGACGGACCGGCCACCGCTACTGGACCACCCGGAGGTGGCCGCAGAGAAACAGAAACCCGTCTGGCCGAAGCCAGACGGGACTGCCAGGGGGCCGTACGAGACGGCCCCCTCGGTAACCGGTCCAGAATCCTGTCCGAGGACAGGATCCGTACCAGGCATGGGGAGAAACTGCCCCCCAACCTTTGGTAGCAGGGACGACACCAGCGTGGTCAGAACGCTATGCAGAAAAACCCTGCAGAGCCGGACCAAACCACGCCGGCGGTGCCATCTCCGCCACCTCCAGCCGGGGACGTGGAGCACCCGCACCGGCCGAACCGGGCGCTCCACGATTTACTCTCGGACCGCCTGACCCCGCGTCAGACCCAGCCAAGGTTTCTGGGCAAGGAACTTAACCATCGTTTTGACGGACCACACTGCACAAACATTACACCTATGATCTATATTACACAGGGCACACATAAAACAGACATGGTCCTTGAACCTTACACGGACAAACTTATGGCAGTCGTCACATGATGGCGGGGCTGGCTTGGCCTATAAAATAAGCACAAACCTACAATAAACAAGCGGAACGAGACCCGGATGGAAGGCAGACAATTAATTTTCAAATAATTTGACTCATAAATTAACCGTAACCTCCCCGCACCCCACCCGTTACAACAACGATCGCATTGATTATGACGACAAGTACGCGGCGGGCACAACACACCCATAATAGATCCTCCAGGATGTGTAACGGCTCCAGGAATCATATCGCATAGCATTCAGGGTATATTTACTAATCAATATAAATTATACTCCTAACGAACGCAGCACGATATGTGAAGAAAACAACAAAATGTATAACAAAACTGCTGTCTCACACGGTAAAACCGCAGACCACACATCTACTCAAGAATTTTGAAACCACCGATCATTGCAAACCGATCGTGATCACACGTAAACTTGATCATTCTAAAGTTTCCGGTACCATTTTTAGTACGCAGCACCCAGAATAAGATGCGCGAATTAATGAAAAATTTTTCTTCACATAAACATCCGAGCGACCGGGTGTGACATCACCCGCTCGGATTCTACGGAGAACGACGTCAGCCGATATTCGTGTTAGAAATACCGTAGCAAACACCTATTTTCATATCTGCCGATCGCCTGTTGGGGTTTAAAGAAGGCGATCGTCTGGCATATATCGTTGTTAGCACACGTCCCAGATTCTATGGGGACAGAAATTGGAACATGCGACACAACGAAATTTAGAGACCTAAGTCTTTTAACTATGGATAATAAAGAACAATACAACCTGGTTGTCTTGGGCGGTATTCTCCATAGTCCTTAGTTAATCCTTTCAGAACACACAAACTATCACTGATTAAAGACTTAGATTATTTTAAAACACTAAAATCCTTAATGCAAAAAGCATGTATTGCTCTTGTCGCTATGCAAACAAGAATGAGCTCTATGGTAAACGGGTACTCGGCAGTGGGGAGCCGGGTACCCGGTTCCCAGGAGTCGGTAAAGCTTTCTAAGTCTATAATCCTAGAGCCGCTGTCAAGGCCAGCTGTATATCAGAAGTAACAGAATGGTGAGTATTGATCGAAGGAGAAATCTTAATCTTAATAATTCTATTCTAATATGTGTGGGGGCCCCAATTCTTGCTTGGTGTTCGGCAACAATGTTAATTACGAAAATTTGCAAAATAAAATAATTTTACAACGAAAGAAAGCGCCATAATTCACCCTAAAAGTAGATTGTCTGGCCGTCTCAGAGCACCTAGATGTAAAAAAATGTATGGGGGAGGAACCCCAGACCCCCCACTCATTCTTTGCCCCAGGGCCCCCACATATCTAAATACGGCCCTGTTGACCGATAATGACAGTAAAAAGGCTGATGGAGATAATAGTACCAATAACAGAGAGATACATTTCTAGCTATGCCGTGTCCATTTTTAGGTACGCTCCACTCATGATTTGCCTGAGTTGGAATCGATCGAACCCTGAATTCCTAGAATACCATTATCAAGGTACCTACCTACACACATAACCTCAGCTAACCTGATGAATATTTTGAAACTAATTTGACTGAGTGCTGTTTCTGCCATAGTCAGCGCACAGTCAAATTAGTTTCAAAATTTTCAATAGAATCGGCAGAATGATTATTAAATAGTACATCTATCAGACACTTGACGGACTATTCCAGCTTCATGACGGAGTATTTATCTCAAATATGATTGTGACATCATCCTACATGTGATGTAATTGATTATGACGCCATATACTTGAACGACAGATTAGAGTCATCCGTAATGATGGGCCTAACAATGGTGACTGTGACAATTATGATAGTTATAGTTTTATGGTGACCAAGATTTAAGTAACAATGAAGATAATAATGATGGCGGACAATGATAGAAATAATGATGCTGATTATGATGGTTTCAAATTTATGCTGACCGTGACAATCCTTGTCAATCTTAGGTCAATAATAAAGGCAATCTGTTGAATATTTTGGAAAAGGTTTGACTGGAAGGCATTGATGTCTAAGGCAGCAATGGCTTCCAGTTAAAATTTTTTCAAATTCTTCAACGGAATATAATTTTAGGTATTATGCATTGGACAGAAAAATTCTTATATTTGACCTGTGAGTGTCAATGTAGATTGTAGTTTTATTATCACAGTGACACAGCAAAAGTGACAGCATGATAAAACATAAAGAAACAAGATGACAAACACAACCGAGGACATAACAAGCCAATGTCTTTGTCATATGCCTCGTAGATGATGATGATTTATGTTAGATGACACGCCCTCTTTGTCCGTTTTAATGACACAGTCTCTTTGTCCTTTTTAGCCACCCAAATCATCATCAACCAGATTTAGGTTATGGACGCTCCAATAGGCTAGGTACGGATTGACCGGTACGGTTTAGTTACGGAATCATTACGAAGTATAAGGCCTGTATGGCCTTTTGTTGGTCAAAATATTTGAGCTTAAAACTAACCATCACTATTTCCGGTTAAGGTTAATAAACTTTTGTGACTTGTGTCATGTAGATATGATGGATACATATATCTATACATCTTATGTATTCATAATAACATATTATACATATATACACATTTACACTTCTAGACAGTACAAGGCGCATGAAAATCACATGTCCACCTGTGCTTAAATCATGGAAACAAAGTAGGCTATACATTCTACTAGGTACTGACAATCCCTGCCAGTTTCGTATAAACGGTTGTACACATGTGGATTCAAATACTGGATCTGAAGGCGATTTCTCCAGCAGATTTGCCTAAGCGGTTACACAGACTTCAGGTATGCTCGGCTACAAATGATTAACCAGTCGGGACAGCATCTGTCTTGAACATGCGTATGGCTCCAGTATATCTATATTTCAGTAATCGTAGTAAGACAAAGCGTAGCGACTTCCCAGGCCACGTTTGGACTGCTTCGAGTTTTCTGTTTGTAAACAATTAATTAATTATTGGTTTGTAATAATGAAGCATGACCTTTGCATGTATGGAGGTTTTGTATTTGTCACTACAACAGCAAGCATTGTCCCATCACAACTTGTAAGTTTTGACTAAAACTAAAACAAACTGTGCAAATTATTGTCTATTTTCTGATACGCACAACGCAGCCTATATATAGATACTCTATAATTTAATGCGGCAGATATAATACAATATTAGCTCATATAGAAAAACCAATAACTCGTTTGTAATTTACTGACCAGTCTACGTTCTGAAGTCACGCATTTCTGTCGTCCATGCCAGTTCAACTCGTCTGCTAGTGCCTGTTCGAAATCTGGTAACGGTTCAAATTGGTTTGATCTACGCCTAAATTCGGCACTTCATCGCCATCTTCAGGCCCGGAGTCACTATTTCCCTCATATATGAGTTCATACTCGTTCTAGTGAATGCTGCCTATAGAATATGCCGACAAATATTCCCGTTGTTTGAGTAAATTTCCATTTTCAGCGATGAGAGTTTTTGTAACAGAAATGAAGGTGCCTCCGATGACGTCACATCCCTGTTTTGACGCTAGTACTTCCGTTTCAGTTTCGTTTTTGGGAAGGTACGAAAATGGGCACTTTCGACGAAGTATTTACAGAATTATCTGTATCCTATGACAATATGATATTGTATTTTTTTTAGTCAGTATATGTTGCGTTATTTGCACGTATCAGAACACAAATCTCGCTGCGTATAGTACTTGGTCTTTAAGAAAATCAAATCTCACAAAGATATACAATCGATCATATGGCACCACGGAGACAGCATGTCAGTGCCCAGACCCTGTCGATTTTGGGCTGTGGTATGATATTACAAATTCTCGTACGTATATGTGAATATAGCAATCCCCTGTTTCATGTTATCATAAAGTGCAACACAAAACACACTATTAGGAAAATCAAATCTCACAAAGATATGCTGTGATATGGCATCAGAGAGACCGCATGCCAGTGCCCAGACCCTCTCCATTTTGGGCTCAGGTATGTGTTTACAAATCCTCGTACGTATATGTGACTATAGGAATCCCCTGTTGTTATTACACCACAAAAACATCCATTACCGTTCAATCACTACTTGCTAAATCAAATATCTGCATTTAGCTATCAGAATAAAGTTTTTATTCTTGCCTATACACTCCCTAATGCCTATACCATCACCATGTAGACCCTCCACCAGGCTTCTGGTAGAGGGACCCCCTGCATTAGCCTTACAATAGACTGGCACCAGTCTATACTCACTCCTTGGTGACGCTTGTCACTAAGCACGCTCGCGCATGCGCAGTAGGTCCCACTTGTGAAAACTGATTCACTTTTCAAATATTCTGCTAGCTATACAGTACTGTCAGCTATCAAATCGATATAAAAGTTTTAGCTTGCTAACTAGAAATTTTCCAGTTATCACGAGTTGACTCGGGAATGCCTACCATGAAGTCTATTCTTCCTAAGTTATGTTTAACTTATATATCATGGTGTTTTAGAGGTGTTTGTAACTCTAACGTTTGGAGTTACCAGTTTTCGTGTCACTACTCCCGTTTTCGAGGTTAGAGTAACCATGCCTATTATATACCATCAAGAGTAACCATGTAGTAATAATAATAGCCAGTACCACTCCTAGTAACGTAGGTCCTAGTGCTCTCAAACATATATCAGAATCTTTACTGATTCTTTCTTCAAACACTTTATTTAAATAGGCCAAGGCGTAGCGTCTGGGATATCTCAGTTTGTGTAAAGCTAGTTGCTTTATTTCGCATCATTTCTTATTTTTTATAGGAAGTGTCAGTATCTTCTGAGAAAATAAAGTGTGCGTCGAATAAGTGTGATCGGGTTCACGCTAAGGATTATACGGGGCATGTTTGCCTGAGGTGTACCACCTGCACCCCTTTAAAAATGTGTGGAGTGTGCAAGGGTTGGCCATTGGTCGTATCTAAAGCGTTTTTTAAGGATTTCGTGGTTAAGCCTGCATTGCCCTCAGGTCGCTCTCCCTCCGTTGTTGAAGGTCCTAAAGCAGTATCATCTGCTTCCACCTCTATTAATACGTCGGTTTCAACAAAGGAGGGGGGCAGCTCCTCTATCACAGATCCGGTTATGGCATTATTCGCCAGATTTGAATCCTTCGCAAATGTATTGACGAAATCTTTAGACGAACGTATTACATCTGCTATTAAGGCCGCTAAAGAGGAGTCATCAGACTCCGAATTTAGCCCTCAGTCGCGATCTCGTAAATGGGGAAAACCGGTTTCCTTAACATCAAGACAACAAATCAAGTCTCCCAAAGGAAAGTCCGGCGAGACAAGAAAGAAACCTGGTAAGGCATCCTCCGGTAGGAGCCAGGTCAAAGACCATGTTAGACTTGAGGACCAGCTTAAGTCTCAAGCGGTAGTATTGGGGGCGGAAGCTTCCGATGTGTCACCTCAAGCTAAGGTCCGGTTCACAGTGATACCAATTGCAAGGAAGGTGGTAAGATCGCCGATCGCCTCTAAGGAAGCACCCGTCTATGCTCCTGGCTTGTCCGGGCAAGCGGGTTTGCTGTCCGGAATGTCTTCTGGTTTTACCGGGCATCCGGAAATGAGCACCGTGATTGTTTCTGGCTTGGCTGAACATCCGGTGACTCATGAGAATATGGCTTATGCGTCAACATCCGTTTCCGGTTCTTCAGTATCCGGCTATAGAGTTTCCGGTTCCGGGAGGAACAATGTAGTTCCGGGTCTGTTAGACCCGGCGGTGCATCATATGGCGTCTTCCGTTTCCGGTTCGTCGACTTCCGCTTCCGGTAGTAGTGCTGCTACTTCCGGTAGGAAGAATGTGCATCCGGGTCTGTTGGACCCGTCTATGCACCGTTCAGTGTCCGGATTGTCAGGCTCTTCTTCCGGTAGTAGTGTGACTACTTCCGGTGGGAATTATGCTTATCCGAGTCAGTTGGATCCGTTGTTGCATACATCCTCCTTTTCCGGCCCAGTTTTGGTTAGTTCCGGTTCCGGCGGTGGTGTAGACACTTCCGGTTCAACTTATGCATGTCCGGGTCGGTTTGACCCGTCCTTGCAAGCGACTTCCGGTTCCGTTTCGGGGTTTCCTATTTCCGCTTCTGGTGACAGTTTTTCTACTTCCGGATTAGGAGATATGAAGCGTTCTATTTCCGGTCTCGGTGTTTCAGTTCCGACGGGAACTTCTGTTTATGCATCAAGTTATGAGCTGCCGAATAACTCAGATTCCCAGTCCAGTAATAGGTCTGTTAATTCCGATTCTAGTTATTTTCGCGCCGGTCCTCCCGTTTTTGATAGACATTATTCATCTCCTTCCTTGTTCTCTCAAGTAGGTTCTCAGAAGAGTAGTAGTCATCCGTCCTCTTCGTCTGTATCTGGCTTGTCTGCTAGGGATTTTTCGTCTTCTCATGTTTCTAATTCGTCTTCTCTTTTTCATCCATCATCTATATCTCCGCCTCCAGGTTTTCTTCATATTCCGGCTTCCCTTCAGCAGAATTATTCTGCGACGTCTCACATACCTTCTTCTTCTGATCCATCTGTTCCTACTTTGCCTTCTTATTCTTCATCTTCTCCGGAGTTTGATCATTCGGATCCTATTGTTTCGGTCGTTCTGTCTCCAGAATTAGAGTTCCAGATAGTTGATTCGGGTTTAGATTTTTCCTTGTTTTCAGTAAGCCGCGATTCCTCTCTTCACCGATCTGTTATTTCAGCTAGATTTTCAATTTTGTCCAGATTTTCAGCTAGTGAGTTGGATCCTTATTTTTTCAGTTCTAGTCAGCCTGAGGCCCGTGTTGCTAGTGCTTATCAGTCTCCATTGACGTTGGACACTCTCTCGGACGCTCCTTCTAGAGCTTTAGCTTCTCCTTCCTCTCTGAGGATCGTGGATGCTTCTGTTTCGCTAGATTCAGACATCTGTCCTCCTCCTTCTTCTTCTTCTTCCTCTTCTCCGTCTCACTTTTCTGTCAAGGCTACTCAGAGATCAGTCAGGGCCAGGGATCTGAAGAGGTTCTATCACGAGAGGGCCTCGCCAGATGACTGGTCTAGGGCTCATCAATGGATAGCTTCGTCTCTATCTCTTCCTCTTCAGGATGAATTTTCGCTTGATCCTCCGTCGTTTGGTTCTGCGCTGTCATCTTCAGTCTCTTCAGCTAATGTTCCTTCTGTTCTTCCGGTAGATAACTTGGTAGTAGACATGTTAGATTTTTACATTAACGATGTCCAACTGAAAGATTTTTCTCTTACTCCCAAGGTAGATGCTCCAGTTCAGATTCCGAAAGAGGATTACATTAGATTGGCTTCTACTCAATCTCTTAATGGTCCGACATGGGATGTTCTTTCATCGCATCTGAAGGAAGCGGCTAAGGTAGAATCTTCATCAGACCTTTTTAGATGGGAGTCTGTCTGTCGGGCTCAGTTGAAGTCAGCAAACTTTTTGGCCCTTCTTTCAGAGGCTATGCTCAAAACTCACGAGAAAGGGGGTCAGGTTCCTCCGGAGATATTTCGTTCGTTAGTTGACCTGTCAAGAGGTTCGTTGAATTCAGTTTGTCGTTCACTAGGTTTCATCACCTCTAAGAGAAGGTCAAGGAAGCTTGCTGAGGTGAATATTTCTGATTCCCTCAGGAGTAACCTGATATCTGCTCCGCCTTTCGGATCAGATATTTTCGGTCAGGATTCTACATCGATCCTTAGGGCGGAGTCTGATCGTCTCAGATCAGATAAGGATCTGCGGGATCAGATTTCGGTTTTGAGGCCGTCAGTTAAAAGGGACTCTTCTGCGGTGAAGAGTCCCTCCTCCTCTCCCAGGAGGAAGAGTCTTAGGCCGGATGAATATGGGGCTTATCCGTCAAGGGTGTTTACGAACTCTAATCGGTCCTCCCCTTCCCATTCCAGATCTGCGGAGGAGGATCGTTTTAAATCCATTTCATCTCATAGACCTAGAGCCCAGGTTCGTCAAGCCCCTCCTCAGGCGAGAAGGGGTCAATTTTTCTCTCGAGGTTACAGGTCTAGTTCTAGAGGACGCTCCTCTAGAGGTTTTCAACCTAGACGGGTTTGAAGGGGTGGCCTCAGCCCGGGCAGGCCTTTCCCAATCTCATTTACCAGTCCTTCCTCCTCTTCTACAACTTTTGGATCTATCGGTGCAATCCCTTCTTCCCAGCGTGCCAGTAGGAGGGCGCTTGTCTCTGTTCTGGGAGACATGGAAAGCCCTTGCCCAGGACTCCTGGCTGTTAGATCAAATCCGCTGGGGTTATGCTCCGTCTTGGATAGAATTGCCTCCTCCTCTGTCTTACCAGCCCAAATGGACTCCAGTTCCATCCAATCTGGAGAAGTTGGTAGCCTTGGAAGACGAAGTGGAGTCAATGTGGTTGAAGAAGGCTATAGAAGAGGTTCCATGTTGGAGAGTAGACCCGGGATTCTACTCAACTCTATTTCTAGTCCCCAAGAAATCAGGTGGATGGCGTCCAATCATCAATCTGAAGAGATTAAATCTGCATATATCCACCCCAAAATTCAAGATGGAGACGGTATCTCAGATTATCGCCGGTCTGAGTCCAGGCATGTGGACAGCGTCCATAGATATCAAGGACGCCTATTTTCACATTCTCATACACCCTCCATTCAGAAAATTCATGAGATTCGCGTTCAAGGGGAGGGTATGGCAATTCAGAGTCATGCCGTTCGGCTTGACCACGGCCCCTTTCTTCTTCACCCGCCTAGTGTCAGCAGTGGCAGGTTTTCTGCACAGTCGTTCTATTCCCCTTCACGTTTACATAGACGACTGGTTGCTAAAAGCAGAATCTGCCTCAATTCTGGCAAGCATCATTCCAGAGGTCTGCAGTCTGGCTTCCAGTCTAGGATGGGTTTTAAATCTAGAAAAATCATCTTTGGTCCCGTCTCAGGTTTTCACCCACCTAGGTGTGGCTTTCGACCTTGGTCAAGGCTTAGTCTTCCCTTCAGAGGTAAGAGTAGAAGCAATCCTAGTAGCCATGGATATTCTGGCTTCCTCTGCCGTGGTCAGAGCAATATTCTTTCTCCGGGTGATAGGCTTGATGGTCAGCGTCGAGAACATCATTCCGTGGGCGGCGCTGATGAGGAGACCTTTCCAAATGTATCTAATGTCCCTGTGGAAACAGTCGACCCATTCAGTGTACCATCAGATCCCGGTCAGAGATCATTTGAGGCCCCATCTAGATTTTTGGAAGGATCGCTCTCTGCTGATGATGGGTGTTCCTCTGGTCAAGTCTTCTCCTCAGGCGGTCATTTTTACAGACGCTTCCCAGGAGGGATGGGGAGCGGTCTGGGGTTCCCTTTCGGTCTCAGGCCTGTGGTCCCGAGAGGAGTCGTCAGCCCACATCAACATTCTGGAATTGTGGGCTGTCAAGAAGACTCTCCTTGCCTGGTCGGATCAAGTGCAGGGCCTCAAGATCTCGATTCGATCAGACAATTCCACAGTAGTCTCGTATATCAACAAGCAGGGAGGCACGAAGTCGTCTCGCCTGTGTTTGGAGGTGTGGAATCTCCTCATGTGGTGTCGTATGAAGCAGATTTTCCTGGTGTCCTCCCATGTACCAGGATGTCTGAATTTTCTGGCGGATCAGTTGTCTCGCCCTTCCAAATTCGCCCACACAGAGTGGCAGTTAAAGAGGTCGGTTGTCAAAGCGATCTTCAACCTCCTGGATCGTCCCCATGTAGACCTGTTCGCGACCTCTCTGAATGCCCAGATCTCCTCTTTCATGTCTCCTTTTCCGGACGATCAGGCGTTGGCGGTGGACGCCCTGGCTCAGTCCTGGAAAGGAATCTTCGCGTATGCGTTCCCTCCGACTATCCTGCTTCCCCTGGTTCTGAAGAAAGTCAAGGATCAGGTATGCGAGATTTTGTTGATAGCTCCATTTTGGCCAAAAAGGATCTGGTTCGTAGACCTTCTCGATCTTCTAGTAGACTTCCCACGTCTGCTGCCAGTGTCCCCAGATCTGTTATCCCAAGTAAGGGGAAGGTGCCTTCATCCAAACCCAGGAATCTTCAGTCTGTGTGTTTGGAGAATATCGAGTGCTCGGTCACTGAGAATAAGTTTTCTGCAAGGTCTCAGGAAATTATTAATTCGGCCAGGAGGGAGTCGACCCGAAGAGTTTACAAGGGTCGACTTAAGATATTCGGAGAATGGTGCTCAAATCATGATCTCGTGCCCGATTCTGTTTCTATATCCCAAGTGTTAGACTTTTTATCTTATCTGTTCGATTCCCTTCATCTGACTGCTAACACGGTTAGAGGATATAGATTTTCCTTAGCATCTTCTCTTCCTTGTTTGTTAAATGCAGATGTTAAAGATACTAAGGTGCTGAATGGGTTCATCAGAGGTTTAGGTAATATTCGGCCTCCTATTGCTAAACCATTACCTTCCTGGAACTTGGCGCTGATTCTTCAGGTTTTGGCAGGGCATCATTTTGAACCTATCGCCTCGATTAGCTTAAAGCTTTTAACTTTTAAGGCGGTTTTTCTAGTAGCGGCTGCTTCTGCTAGAAGACGATCTGAGATCCATGCATTTTCCGCTGAAAAGGATAGATTTATTGAAGCTGGGGACGGTTTGGTATTATATCCTAGAAGGGATTTTTTGTCAAAAACGCAATCAAACCGTTATCCAGCTAAACCGATTATTTTAAAATCTTTATCTTCGTTTTCTCCGTCTGACAGATTTTGGTGTCCAGTCAGAGCTCTTAAGGCTTATAAGCGTCGTACCGATTTTAAAAGATCCGATCCGTCTCATTTATGGGTTCCCTACGCGGAAGGGGTAGCCAGACCGGTCTCTAAAGCTTCCATCGCTAGATGGATTTGTGATACCATTCAACTATGCTACGAGATTGCGTCTCCTGAGCAAGTCAATCTCTCTCACATTAAGGCTCATGATGTTAGAGGGATGGCTACCTCTTTTGCTTTGTTTGCTGGCTCTTCTGTAGACGAAGTTATGCAAGTTGCAGGATGGAAATCTGAGTCTACTTTTACCTCTTTTTATTTGAAAGACCAGAGCGCAGCGGCATCCTTCTTTAGGAACATTACTATTTTAACCAAGAAGGCTGAAGACCATTTACCAAGCACATCCCACCATTTTCGTTAGGACTGTGCGTCTGCGGAGAATGGTGAGAGTTATTCCTTGGTTGTTGGTTTAAATCTTTATGTTTAAAGTTTTATTTGGTTGTTAATCACTGTGTGATTGATTAGGATGCACCATTATGTTATGTTATTAACATTTGTTTATGTTTGGTTTGATTTTTATCCTTGCTTATGGATTCTCAAATCACCTCCCACCAAAGTTTCATAGTGGGGCACTGACCAAATCTACGGGTTTAGCAAGTAGTGATTGAACGGTAATGGATGTTTTTGTGGTGTAATAACAACCCCCAACAGACCCCCCTTTAGTGGGTTGGTCTGTAGTTTTATTAACCACTATAAAAACATACTTACCGTTCAATCACTACGACCCGGCCTCAGCCACCCCGCTGGGTATTGATTTGAGAATCTAGGCTGGATGTACAGCACTTAAATTTAGAAAAGTGATTCAGTTTTCACAAGTGGGACCTACTGCGCATGCGCGAGCGTGCTTAGTGACAAGCGTCACCAAGGAGTGAGTATAGACTGGTGCCAGTCTATTGTAAGGCTAATGCAGGGGGTCCCTCTACCAGAAGCCTGGTGGAGGGTCTACATGGTGATGGTATAGGCATTAGGGAGTGTATAGGCAAGAATAAAAACTTTATTCTGATAGCTAAATGCAGATATTTGATTTAGCAAGTAGTGATTGAACGGTAAGTATGTTTTTATAGTGGTTAATAAAACTACAGACCAACCCACTAAAGGGGGGTCTGTTGGGGGTTTCATGTTATAATCGAGTATAACACAACACACACTGTTAACAAAATCAAATATATAATCAAAATGGCACCCGGGAGACAGCATGTCAGTGTTCTGACCCTTCCATTTTTGGCTGTGGTATGATTTTACAAATCCTCGTATGTATATATGAACATAGCAATCCCCTGTTTCACGTTATAATAAAGTGCAACACAACACACACTGTTAATAAAATCAACTTTTGTACAGATATACAATCACATGGCACCAGGGAGACAGCATGTTTGTGCACAGACCCTGTCCATTTTGGCCTGGGTTTTTTTTTACAAATCTTCGTATGAATGTAGGAAACCCCTGTTTTATGCTGACAACCCACACTGTTAATAAAATCAAATTCTGTAAAGATATACAATCACATGGCGCCAGGGAGACAGCATGTCAGTGCCGGACCCTGTCATTTTGTTCTGTTGTATGTTTTTACAAATCCTCGTACAAATATGTGAATTTAGGAATCCCCGGTTTCATGTTATAATCGAGTGCAACACAACACACACTGTCAATAAAATCAACTTTGTACGGATATACAATCACATGTCGCGCCAGGAAGACAGCATGTCAGTGCCCAGACCTTGCCATTTTGGGCTGTGGTATGTTTTCACGAATCCTCGTACGTGTAGGTGAATGTAGCAATCACCTGTTTAATGTTATATGCAATTAAGTGTAACACGCCAGAGACTGTTACGAAAATAACATTTTGTAAAGATATGCCATTACATGGCGGCCTGGAGACAGCATGTCAGTGCCCAGACCCTGTTATTTTGGGCCTTGGTTTGTCTTTACAAAGCCTTGTACGTATGGGTGAATGTAGCAATACCCTGTTTCATGCTATAATCCAGTACAACACAATACACCCTGTTAATAAAATAAAATTTTGCAAAGATATACAATCACAGGGTGCCAGGGAGTCAGCATGACAGCGTGCAGACCCTATCATTTGGGCTGTGTAAAGTAGTTTTTTGCAAATCTGCGTACGTATAGATGAATGCAGAAATCCCCTGTTTTATGCTATAATTGCGTGCAACACAACACACACTGTTAATAAAATCAAATTTTGTAAAGATATACAATAACATGGCGCCAGGAAAACAACATATCATTGCCCAGATCCTGCAATTTTGGTCTGCGGTCTGTTTTGACAAATCCGTATACAGAACTAAGTAAAGTTTAGCATTGTGAGCTGTGAATTAACTTCAAGAGAAAAATAGTGTGACTTCGAAAGTGGATGTAATTTCAAATTTCCAGCCAACATCTATGCCTATATATTAATATTTTGAAAATCTTGTTGGAAATTGCATTAATAGTTGTTGGTAGTTTACAGTTTTGTTACAATGCAATTATGTCAATATGGCCCAAGTGTTGTTTATCACTAAGGAAACTGGAAATGACTTCCCAAAGAAAGTAATTTTCCAAATTACATGGGGGCTGGATAGCCACGCTCTTTTCCCACTTAAACTACCAGCCAACAGCCTTTGATTAGAAGGCAGCAAGTTATTTTCAAAATATATATAAATATCCATAGATTATATCTATTTGAAAAGAAAATGCAAAATTCTAATCAGAAGTTGTTGCCTGGTGATTTATAATCAATAGAATTTCATTGTAAGTTACAATGACAATGTCAATGACCGTATATGCCTACTGACATGGCCCCATAGTGCTACACGTTAATTATCTCTCAGAAATCGGGAAATGGCGTCTTAGAGAACCTAATTTTTTAATTTCCTCGGGGGCCCATCCATTGTCAGAATTATATAGGGCATCAGCGGTCCTAAATCCGGCCAGGTAAGATATGCACATATCCAGAATATTTTCCGATCTAGTTCATTTATCTCGATAATGGCCTGTTTGGAAATCCTAGAAATCGTCTTGCACGGCAAGTTCAGTTCCTTCATCGTGTTAAGATTTTAGTAAATTATGACCAGTAGTTTTTTAGATACAACTCCAAACACACACACGCACACACACACTCACATGCATACACGCGGACGCATGCACGCACGCACACAAAGATCCGCTCGCAATGCCCTCTTCCACTTAAAGGGTGAGGGTATATAGCTATGAAATAATAAAGTTTTAATTCATTAAATTAATAGCCAAAATCGCGGGATAAAATTTCAAATTTAACTAAACCACTCGAAATTTGTAGGAGACAATTTGTGCAGGCTATATTGTTAGATTATGTGAAGGGGGGGGGGGGGTGTGGGGGGGTGTGGGTGTGTGTGTGTGGGAGTTGGTATTTAGGATTATATAAACATCAAAACATCCTGTGGCGACAATGGCTTGGTAATATAGGCTAGAGCTAAATTTATGAAATATAACTAAAATTGGATAGGTCATCCATGTTCATCCTTTTTGTGCGGATTACAGCATCTGTGTCCGAGAGCATCTAGATATTAAAATTTTCCCCACTCAACCCACTAGGAACCATCCAAGAGATACACACCCGTGCATATACAATATAGCCTACATTGTGGTGATTATTTTGAAAACAATTTGACTTAATGACGTTGCTGCCCACGGCAGCAACACCTTTCGATCAAATTGTTGTCCACATATTTAGCTCAGCCTTTCTTCTACTAATAATACCATCGTACGCTATAACAACTAGAAATAACATAACTTTCAATCAAATTGTTTTTAGTGTAATTATCTCAACCTCTCTTGTATAAATCATAGCGTCCTTTGCTATAACATAGTAGACATATCAGCTTATACAGTGGGCGCAACGGTCGTAAAGAATCTCAAGTATAAACAGCCCGAAAACGAGGTGAGCGTCTGGGTACTGCCAAGCGGATGTCTGCGTCTAGAGCGTCTGGGTGGTGTCAGCTGCAGTTGATAGCTGTTGATCAAAATGTACTGTCTGGAGGTGTTTGTTCTGCAGAAAAAACAACTCGACCTGCTAGAGAATTGCTTTGTTGATATCCTGAGAAAAATCCAAGCACTTCCAACGCGTACTGCCAAGTGTGGCGTATATCTATTACTTGGTGCACGCCCGCTTACAGCCGAACTGCATCTAAGACAATTAACAACATTAGGAAACATACTTAGAAGCCATAATGAGGCCATTGTGAACATCCTTGTACGGCAACTGGCACTGAAAGCAGAAACCGTGGGAAGTTGGTTCACATACATAAACAAGCTACTCATTGAGTATGACCTTCCACCAATAGTAGAACTTATCCAGAGCACACCGACCAAGACTGCCTGGAAATCATCTGTATACTGTGTCGTTGACAACTACTGAACTGGGATACTGCAAGACGAATGTAGTCTGAAAAGCACATTAGCAAATAATAATAATAATAATAAGTACATTTATAAAGCGCTGAATCCATGACAATGCGTGCTCTAAGCGCTAGTGCGTAATAGCTATATCTACTGAGAATATGCTCGTTTGAAAAGGGTGGTTTTCAGTTGTGATTTGAAAATATCTAATGATGCTGAGTTTTTTAGACTAAGTGGTAGATTGTTCCACTCGGTTGGAGCTGCATAAGCGAAAGTTTTGTGGCCATATGTAGTAGAATTTACTTTTGGGACGTTTAGCAGCATCTGATTGACAGATCTGAGTGATCGACCAGGCGAATAGGGTTGTACTAGTTCAGTTAAGTATGCAAATACAAATCTTAATGTTAGCATTCTGTCAATTGGAAAGCTCCACCCATCAGTACAATCGGTCGAGGATGATACAAAGGATGTTAAAAGAAGCGTGATCAAAGCACGTCTTATCACCGGAACATACCTGGTTCAAGCTACACTTAGCAAATTCAGTCGGAATAGTGTCACCTCCATATGTCGCCTTTGTCAATCAGCAAAAGAGGACTACTCACATTTTCTGATGCACTGTGGCGCCCTACAATCACATAGACGACATTATCTGTCAGAACTGAAGGCACTGCTTATAGATGCATTGGGTCCTGCGGTATGGATACACCTCTGTGGATGATCCAAACAACAACAATGGGAGGAGCCGACCCGGACAAACTACCGATTAATGACAGACCCTCACCCAAACGCTGATTGGTCAAATACTCTATGACGCGCATGCGTAATAGCGCAACTATCCCACTTAAGAAAAAATGAAATTCAATTTAATTCTACATAATTCAAATAAAATTTTTTAAATTGAATAGAGTCATCACGAGGTCGCATGAGGTAAATGCACCAGTTTCCGTGATCTCCCAGCTATCATAGAGTCTAGATGAATTTTTTTTAGTTGTATAATCACGGATTACGCATGCGCATCACTTTGGGCCAATCATCGTTTGGGTGACGGTCTGTCATTAATCGCTAGTCCCTGACAAATCGTGCCGGGGCGAATCGTCCCTGGTACGAACCGTCCCGTCCCGGGACGTTTGAAGATGGCCTAGATTGATGTTCTGGATTGATGTTTCTGCGTAGTAGGTGAACGAGAGTGCGGCTTGAAGATTCTAATATGCATGTCAGATTGTCATTTCTTGGTAAGGAATAAATATTTGATAGTTTTCTGCAATCTATTATCAGCTGATTTAACTGGGTTGTTGAGTGGTTTTAGCCGTACACCAATGAAAGTGGAGCGACACGATCGAATGTTTTTCACGTAACCCTTTCGTTCCTGATCCTGACATTTCGCTGCAATGTTTTTATACGGTATGTATTGGATTATATTGATTTTTTCATTTCTTATGATGAATAGTAATTTCGCCGCAATTGTTATACTCTAAAAAGTCCATTCAATACCGGAACAACACCGGCTTTACTAACATGTTACCTCTTTTTTCGTTATCATCGTCATCATCCACAGTCATTTGAAGTTTACCCTCCTATTTCATATTATTAGCATATTTCATATTACTACTATATAATATATAAAACCTTATTATATATATATATATATATATATATATATATATATATATATATATATATATATATATATATATATATATATATAGTAGTAATAAGAAATATGCTACTAATATGAAATAGGAGGGTAAACTTCAAATGCCTGTACATCATCATCATAATAGGATACAATGTCAATGTGTTGAATGTCCTAAAAAGCTGTACATGTTATGATTATGATCATCATGACTAAACTAATGGGATACAGAATCGCTGGCAATGTATGCAACTAGATAAATTCCTTTTTATCCAACCGGAAGCAGAGTCAGAGTGAACTTGCATCACTGGTCACACGTAGATCCTAACTATAGGCCAGTCTCAGTACTTCCGCTTTTCTCTAAACTTCTGGAAAGATTATACTACAATAGATCTATAAAATATCTTAATAAAAACTCATTGTGGATATGGTTGAAAAAATAACCACATCCCTTGAGAGAAATGAACATACTCTAGGTGTATTCTTGGACCTCTCCAAAGCATTCGATACTAGTCTATTGATCATGAAATATTACTAAAAAAAACTAGCCCACTATGGAATTAGGGGCATTGCATTAAATTGGATATATAGCTATTTAACTAACAGAACACAATGTGTAAAATTCAGTGGGGCCATGTCAGGAGACAGGAAATTAGTCTGTGGCGTTCCACAGGGATCAATTCTTGGACCTCTGTTGTTTTTACTATACATGAATCATTGAATGACCTACCAAAAGCATGTAATCACCTCTTACTAATATTGTTTGCGGATGATACCAATGCCTTTTGTAGTCACAAGGACATAGACACTGTATACAAGTATGTAAATAATGAAATGAAAAAAATCATAGACTGGTTTAAAGTGAATAAATTATCTCTGAATGTCGATAAAACTAACTATATACTTTTCACAAAGTCTAAGAATTTAAAACAAATAGCTCTCCCTAAAATGCATGTAAATAATCAAGAAATTCACGAAGCACAATATGTCAAATTTCTCGGCGTCTATCTGGATAAAAGCTTAACCTGGGAGAAGCATATAGAAATAGTCTTCTTCTTTTCGTTTGCTGATCATACCGCCAGTCCTGTAAGTGACTATCGACTTGATCATAAGCGTTAAGTGCGTGGATCCATGGTTTATTAGAGTGCGCCATGCGGCCTGGAACCTCCGTCTTCAGCACTCGAGGTTTCTGTCAGGGTTACCTGACCCGTACCTCCTTTAGTCGCCTCTTACGACATGCAGAGGATACGGAAGGTGTATTCTAAGCCCCACCTACAGGGCGAATATATAGAAATAGTGAGATCCAAGGTAGCAAAGAACATGGTATCATGCGCAGACTTAAGTCATATCTTCCCCCTAATATTCTAAAAACTATATTGTACACTGATCCTTCCACATATCACATATTGCAATGTAATATGGACTAACACGCATAAAACTAACAGGGTTGGCTTGATTTAAATCAATTGATTTATATCATGATTTAAATCATGATTTAAATCACTCGATTTTTATCGAAAAAATCGTGATTTAAATCAGTTTTGCAAAAATAGAGGAATTTTCAAGTAATTAATACAATTAACAGTAATTTTGTTAAATTAAAGTAACATAATTATTTTACTGCTTCCATGGCACTTGAACATCAACACAAAATAGAATTATACACTTAATTGCTCATATTTGTCATCAGCAAGACTAGACCCAGTGCACGAGTCCACATCTACAATCTACATACTTGAGGTTCATGTACACAGTACATCACACATGTGTACAAAGTATGATCATTAAGTATGTGTAAGCTGTAAAGAAGAGGAGAATTCCATGTGCGTACATGTCACTACATGACCATTAAAGCAATAGTGTACATGAAAAGTCATGTATGGGCCAGTATGGCTATTACTATTAGTCTAATTCCAAAAGCACACTCTTTTAAAGCAAGACACTGTCTCTTTTTTCAGCTATGACATGCGTCTGGAGTCACTCTGGAGTGTCATTGAGTGTCTCGATTACTATTGGCTAGTGCTTATCAAGTTGGACTTTTGGGCTCCATTTTATTTAACACTAAAACAATAAAGATTGAAATGTTATTAAATTAAGTAGTTTACTACAACTTCAAAAATCAAAATCAGTAATTGCTGAAACTGGCAAGAAACTATATACATTGTAACACGTAAACACATCATTACATTACATTAACCCTTAGCACACTGATGTAGGAGTTTTAATTTTTCAAAATAAACATAACCCCTAGCACTCTGGAGCATAATAATTTAAATTTTCAAATTAAATTTAAAGATAAACTGGTGTACAATTTGCAACAATTTTTGTGGACGATGCTGCTGTCTGTGACAGCACCATCTTCCACAAAATTTGTTGAAAAACGTACACCAGTTTATCTTTAAATTTAATTTGAAATTTAAAAATTTCGACATCAGTGTGCTAAGGGTTAAAGATAAACTGGTGTACATTTTTCAACAAATTTGGTGGATGATAGAGCTGTCGCAGACAGCAACATCGTCCACCAAAATTGTTGAAAAATGTACACCAGTTTATCAATTTTAATTTGAGCATATTTTTAAAGACAGAAGTTAACAAGGTTGATAGACTTAGACAATGATGACTTTTGCATACCTTCATAGATTTTGTGCATCTAATTAGGGCTAATTCGTTAGATTTATGCATTGCATCATTTCTGTCCTATTGCTACTCACTGTATCTGTGATGCAATTGTGAACAAAATTGAAAAATCGTTGCTAATATGACGTAATATATAAATTTTGAACTCTATATATTATTAGTTCAAACAGTGATAATTAAAGAATAGACATCCCATCATTCGTAACATAATAAACATATTGAATATTTTGAAAGCAATTTCACTGAAAACCGTTGCTGACTTAGGCAGCAACGGCTTCCAGTGAAATTGCTTTCAAAATATTCAATATGTTATGAATGATGGGATGCATATTCTTTAATTATTCACAATTAAGTGATTAACCAGAACACTCGATATATTGACTATTGAGATACCGCAATTTTTTTATAATAACGATATCGATATTCTCTCAAGCAATATCGCGCAAACCTAACTGAGTCACAGATAGATGTGTCTGTCATCACTTTTCACTTTCAGTTTTCAATAATGCTGCAATTGTACTTCACTAGTCTAGTCAACAATCATCATTCAACTGAAACCGGAAGTCATTTTCTTTGTCACAGTTTAGGGACCGAAAAAGAAATACTAGTTTAGCCGCTTTTAAAGTTCCAAGTTTGTTTCTCAACTTACTCTGCACGAGCCCATAGCTGGAGAACACGCGCTCGACACCAGCTGACGCCGCCACAGCTGACATCAGACGCTGAGTGAATTCAAATGCTTCCAGCAGATCATCCTCGAAGTCACGTCTGTGCGACTTCCACCAATGAAGAGAGGTTACTCCATTAACAACTTCGTCGTTAAATTTAAGAATGTGAAATGGTGGTGCCATGGCCTCGAATTTGATTACCAAAGTCATCAAACCAGGGATTTCGGATGCTACGGTGAGTGCAGTTTCACGTTCTTGCTGAGTCAAGTTTCGACCACGGTATTTAGGGTGGAGTAGATTGGCCAGCATGTGGTGAGGTGTCACAGCTTGTTGATAACGCTTATCGGCCGCACGCTTTGTTGAATTATTAGTGTCATTATGCAGGGCCGTTTTTACATCTTTCCATAATTCAACTGCTTCTGCTATTGTGCAATTGTCCGATTGAGCTTTATCGAGAGCGCAAGCTACTGGTTTCAAACAAAGTCGGTATTCATCTGCAGAACGTTTGATTACTACATTACGAACTTTATTGGCAATGGCAACATCTATGCGGTCAGTATGTCCATCACAGATTGTCACAAGTGTCGGCCATGCCTCACAATACGAGTTTAAACAATCGTACATTGTGTTCCACCTTGTATCTGCTGGCATCACTAACTTTCTGCACGATGATTGGCGTATTTGGGCACTAGCAAAGTGGTTATTTCGGAAATACTTCACAACTTGTGTGACATGCTCCTTAACATTACCCATTTCTAAGTCCTTTGAAGTCAGATTTAGAAGATGAGGCGTGCATCCATACGCAATCATGTTGAAACCCAGTCGTTCTTTCAAGAACTCTCGCATCTTTGCTACATTAGCAGCATTGTCTGTGACGATACTACATATAATGCACCCAAAATCATTGTGCGTGTTTTCAATTGTCTGCTTCGCAATGTCATAAAGATATTCCGCTGTGTGAGGATGTCCAGAGGTGTCCGTAGTATCCACTAAGTAAATATCACCTAAGCAGGTCGTCACTGTAGCACATACGATAGGCTCGTTATGAATATTGCTCCAACCGTCTAATGCTAGACAGACAAGTTCACCTTCCAAATTTTTTCTCGCCTTCTCCCGCTCTTCTGTGTAGATAACATCCAAATATTTCCCCCCTATGTCCTTTCTGGATGGTGGTTGATAGCCTGGTCGTAAATCTTTTACAAGGTTTATAAAATGTCTATTTTCTACTAAGCGAAATGGGGAGTTCGTAGCATACACCATCCTAGCTACATCACGATCTAATTCACCACGTTTTTCTGCTGAAGTTCTGATGACATAATTCTGTAGACCATAATTCAGCTTGGGTATCTTAGCGGCCAATGTACCAGCAGCTAATTGACCGTGCACTGGGCGCTTCACTGCCGCTGAAGCAGAACTTGAAGTTGACAGAGGTTCAACTTCCATCACCACCACATCGTTTTGATCAACAACAGTTGTTATTACACCACAAAAACATCCATTACCGTTCAATCACTACTTGCTAAATCAAATATCTGCATTTAGCTATCAGAATAAAGTTTTTATTCTTGCCTATACACTCCCTAATGCCTATACCATCACCATGTAGACCCTCCACCAGGCTTCTGGTAGAGGGACCCCCTGCATTAGCCTTACAATAGACTGGCACCAGTCTATACTCACTCCTTGGTGACGCTTGTCACTAAGCACGCTCGCGCATGCGCAGTAGGTCCCACTTGTGAAAACTGAATCACTTTTCAAATATTCTGCTAGCTATACAGTACTGTCAGCTATCAAATCGATATAAAAGTTTTAGCTTGCTAACTAGAAATTTTCCAGTTATCACGAGTTGACTCGGGAATGCCTACCATGAAGTCTATTCTTCCTAAGTTATGTTTAACTTATATATCATGGTGTTTTAGAGGTGTTTGTAACTCTAACGTTTGGAGTTACCAGTTTTCGTGTCACTACTCCCGTTTTCGAGGTTAGAGTAACCATGCCTATTATATACCATCAAGAGTAACCATGTAGTAATAATAATAGCCAGTACCACTCCTAGTAACGTAGGTCCTAGTGCTCTCAAACATATATCAGAATCTTTACTGATTCTTTCTTCAAACACTTTATTTAAATAGGCCAAGGCGTAGCGTCTGGGATATCTCAGTTTGCGTAAAGCTAGTTGCTTTATTTCGCATCATTTCTTATTTTTTATAGGAAGTGTCAGTATCTTCTGAGAAAATAAAGTGTGCGTCGAATAAGTGTGATCGGGTTCACGCTAAGGATTATACGGGGCATGTTTGCCTGAGGTGTACCACCTGCACCCCTTTAAAAATGTGTGGAGTGTGCAAGGGTTGGCCATTGGTCGTATCTAAAGCGTTTTTTAAGGATTTCGTGGTTAAGCCTGCATTGCCCTCAGGTCGCTCTCCCTCCGTTGTTGAAGGTCCTAAAGCAGTATCATCTGCTTCCACCTCTATTAATACGTCGGTTTCAACAAAGGAGGGGGGCAGCTCCTCTATCACAGATCCGGTTATGGCATTATTCGCCAGATTTGAATCCTTCGCAAATGTATTGACGAAATCTTTAGACGAGCGTATTACATCTGCTATTAAGGCCGCTAAAGAGGAGTCATCAGACTCCGAATTTAGCCCTCAGTCGCGATCTCGTAAATGGGGAAAACCGGTTTCCTTAACATCAAGACAACAAATCAAGTCTCCCAAAGGAAAGTCCGGCGAGACAAGAAAGAAACCTGGTAAGGCATCCTCCGGTAGGAGCCAGGTCAAAGACCATGTTAGACTTGAGGACCAGCTTAAGTCTCAAGCGGTAGTATTGGGGGCGGAAGCTTCCGATGTGTCACCTCAAGCTAAGGTCCGGTTCACAGTGATACCAATTGCAAGGAAGGTGGTAAGATCGCCGATCGCCTCTAAGGAAGCACCCGTCTATGCTCCTGGCTTGTCCGGGCAAGCGGGTTTGCTGTCCGGAATGTCTTCTGGTTTTACCGGGCATCCGGAAATGAGCACCGTGATTGTTTCTGGCTTGGCTGAACATCCGGTGACTCATGAGAATATGGCTTATGCGTCAACATCCGTTTCCGGTTCTTCAGTATCCGGCTATAGAGTTTCCGGTTCCGGGAGGAACAATGTAGTTCCGGGTCTGTTAGACCCGGCGGTGCATCATATGGCGTCTTCCGTTTCCGGTTCGTCGACTTCCGCTTCCGGTAGTAGTGCTGCTACTTCCGGTAGGAAGAATGTGCATCCGGGTCTGTTGGACCCGTCTATGCACCGTTCAGTGTCCGGATTGTCAGGCTCTTCTTCCGGTAGTAGTGTGACTACTTCCGGTGGGAATTATGCTTATCCGAGTCAGTTGGATCCGTTGTTGCATACATCCTCCTTTTCCGGCCCAGTTTTGGTTAGTTCCGGTTCCGGCGGTGGTGTAGACACTTCCGGTTCAACTTATGCATGTCCGGGTCGGTTTGACCCGTCCTTGCAAGCGACTTCCGGTTCCGTTTCGGGGTTTCCTATTTCCGCTTCTGGTGACAGTTTTTCTACTTCCGGATTAGGAGATATGAAGCGTTCTATTTCCGGTCTCGGTGTTTCAGTTCCGACGGGAACTTCTGTTTATGCATCAAGTTATGAGCTGCCGAATAACTCAGATTCCCAGTCCAGTAATAGGTCTGTTAATTCCGATTCTAGTTATTTTCGCGCCGGTCCTCCCGTTTTTGATAGACATTATTCATCTCCTTCCTTGTTCTCTCAAGCAGGTTCTCAGAAGAGTAGTAGTCATCCGTCCTCTTCGTCTGTATCTGGCTTGTCTGCTAGGGATTTTTCGTCTTCTCATGTTTCTAATTCGTCTTCTCTTTTTCATCCATCATCTATATCTCCGCCTCCAGGTTTTCTTCATATTCCGGCTTCCCTTCAGCAGAATTATTCTGCGACGTCTCACATACCTTCTTCTTCTGATCCATCTGTTCCTACTTTGCCTTCTTATTCTTCATCTTCTCCGGAGTTTGATCATTCGGATCCTATTGTTTCGGTCGTTCTGTCTCCAGAATTAGAGTTCCAGATAGTTGATTCGGGTTTAGATTTTTCCTTGTTTTCAGTAAGCCGCGATTCCTCTCTTCACCGATCTGTTATTTCAGCTAGATTTTCAATTTTGTCCAGATTTTCAGCTAGTGAGTTGGATCCTTATTTTTTCAGTTCTAGTCAGCCTGAGGCCCGTGTTGCTAGTGCTTATCAGTCTCCATTGACGTTGGACACTCTCTCGGACGCTCCTTCTAGAGCTTTAGCTTCTCCTTCCTCTCTGAGGATCGTGGATGCTTCTGTTTCGCTAGATTCAGACATCTGTCCTCCTCCTTCTTCTTCTTCTTCCTCTTCTCCGTCTCACTTTTCTGTCAAGGCTACTCAGAGATCAGTCAGGGCCAGGGATCTGAAGAGGTTCTATCACGAGAGGGCCTCGCCAGATGACTGGTCTAGGGCTCATCAATGGATAGCTTCGTCTCTATCTCTTCCTCTTCAGGATGAATTTTCGCTTGATCCTCCGTCGTTTGGTTCTGCGCTGTCATCTTCAGTCTCTTCAGCTAATGTTCCTTCTGTTCTTCCGGTAGATAACTTGGTAGTAGACATGTTAGATTTTTACATTAACGATGTCCAACTGAAAGATTTTTCTCTTACTCCCAAGGTAGATGCTCCAGTTCAGATTCCGAAAGAGGATTACATTAGATTGGCTTCTACTCAATCTCTTAATGGTCCGACATGGGATGTTCTTTCATCGCATCTGAAGGAAGCGGCTAAGGTAGAATCTTCATCAGACCTTTTTAGATGGGAGTCTGTCTGTCGGGCTCAGTTGAAGTCAGCAAACTTTTTGGCCCTTCTTTCAGAGGCTATGCTCAAAACTCACGAGAAAGGGGGTCAGGTTCCTCCGGAGATATTTCGTTCGTTAGTTGACCTGTCAAGAGGTTCGTTGAATTCAGTTTGCCGTTCACTAGGTTTCATCACCTCTAAGAGAAGGTCAAGGAAGCTTGCTGAGGTGAATATTTCTGATTCCCTCAGGAGTAACCTGATATCTGCTCCGCCTTTCGGATCAGATATTTTCGGTCAGGATTCTACATCGATCCTTAGGGCGGAGTCTGATCGTCTCAGATCAGATAAGGATCTGCGGGATCAGATTTCGGTTTTGAGGCCGTCAGTTAAAAGGGACTCTTCTGCGGTGAAGAGTCCCTCCTCCTCTCCCAGGAGGAAGAGTCTTAGGCCGGATGAATATGGGGCTTATCCGTCAAGGGTGTTTACGAACTCTAATCGGTCCTCCCCTTCCCATTCCAGATCTGCGGAGGAGGATCGTTTTAAATCCATTTCATCTCATAGACCTAGAGCCCAGGTTCGTCAAGCCCCTCCTCAGGCGAGAAGGGGTCAATTTTTCTCTCGAGGTTACAGGTCTAGTTCTAGAGGACGCTCCTCTAGAGGTTTTCAACCTAGACGGGTTTGAAGGGGTGGCCTCAGCCCGGGCAGGCCTTTCCCAATCTCATTTACCAGTCCTTCCTCCTCTTCTACAACTTTTGGATCTATCGGTGCAATCCCTTCTTCCCAGCGTGCCAGTAGGAGGGCGCTTGTCTCTGTTCTGGGAGACATGGAAAGCCCTTGCCCAGGACTCCTGGCTGTTAGATCAAATCCGCTGGGGTTATGCTCCGTCTTGGATAGAATTGCCTCCTCCTCTGTCTTACCAGCCCAAATGGACTCCAGTTCCATCCAATCTGGAGAAGTTGGTAGCCTTGGAAGACGAAGTGGAGTCAATGTGGTTGAAGAAGGCTATAGAAGAGGTTCCATGTTGGAGAGTAGACCCGGGATTCTACTCAACTCTATTTCTAGTCCCCAAGAAATCAGGTGGATGGCGTCCAATCATCAATCTGAAGAGATTAAATCTGCATATATCCACCCCAAAATTCAAGATGGAGACGGTATCTCAGATTATCGCCGGTCTGAGTCCAGGCATGTGGACAGCGTCCATAGATATCAAGGACGCCTATTTTCACATTCTCATACACCCTCCATTCAGAAAATTCATGAGATTCGCGTTCAAGGGGAGGGTATGGCAATTCAGAGTCATGCCGTTCGGCTTGACCACGGCCCCTTTCTTCTTCACCCGCCTAGTGTCAGCAGTGGCAGGTTTTCTGCACAGTCGTTCTATTCCCCTTCACGTTTACATAGACGACTGGTTGCTAAAAGCAGAATCTGCCTCAATTCTGGCAAGCATCATTCCAGAGGTCTGCAGTCTGGCTTCCAGTCTAGGATGGGTTTTAAATCTAGAAAAATCATCTTTGGTCCCGTCTCAGGTTTTCACCCACCTAGGTGTGGCTTTCGACCTTGGTCAAGGCTTAGTCTTCCCTTCAGAGGTAAGAGTAGAAGCAATCCTAGTAGCCATGGAAATTCTGGCTTCCTCTGCCGTGGTCAGAGCAATATTCTTTCTCCGGGTGATAGGCTTGATGGTCAGCGTCGAGAACATCATTCCGTGGGCGGCGCTGATGAGGAGACCTTTCCAAATGTATCTAATGTCCCTGTGGAAACAGTCGACCCATTCAGTGTACCATCAGATCCCGGTCAGAGATCATTTGAGGCCCCATCTAGATTTTTGGAAGGATCGCTCTCTGCTGATGATGGGTGTTCCTCTGGTCAAGTCTTCTCCTCAGGCGGTCATTTTTACAGACGCTTCCCAGGAGGGATGGGGAGCGGTCTGGGGTTCCCTTTCGGTCTCAGGCCTGTGGTCCCGAGAGGAGTCGTCAGCCCACATCAACATTCTGGAATTGTGGGCTGTCAAGAAGACTCTCCTTGCCTGGTCGGATCAAGTGCAGGGCCTCAAGATCTCGATTCGATCAGACAATTCCACAGTAGTCTCGTATATCAACAAGCAGGGAGGCACGAAGTCGTCTCGCCTGTGTTTGGAGGTGTGGAATCTCCTCATGTGGTGTCGTATGAAGCAGATTTTCCTGGTGTCCTCCCATGTACCAGGATGTCTGAATTTTCTGGCGGATCAGTTGTCTCGCCCTTCCAAATTCGCCCACACAGAGTGGCAGTTAAAGAGGTCGGTTGTCAAAGCGATCTTCAACCTCCTGGATCGTCCCCATGTAGACCTGTTCGCGACCTCTCTGAATGCCCAGATCTCCTCTTTCATGTCTCCTTTTCCGGACGATCAGGCGTTGGCGGTGGACGCCCTGGCTCAGTCCTGGAAAGGAATCTTCGCGTATGCGTTCCCTCCGACTATCCTGCTTCCCCTGGTTCTGAAGAAAGTCAAGGATCAGGTATGCGAGATTTTGTTGATAGCTCCATTTTGGCCAAAAAGGATCTGGTTCGTAGACCTTCTCGATCTTCTAGTAGACTTCCCACGTCTGCTGCCAGTGTCCCCAGATCTGTTATCCCAAGTAAGGGGAAGGTGCCTTCATCCAAACCCAGGAATCTTCAGTCTGTGTGTTTGGAGAATATCGAGTGCTCGGTCACTGAGAATAAGTTTTCTGCAAGGTCTCAGGAAATTATTAATTCGGCCAGGAGGGAGTCGACCCGAAGAGTTTACAAGGGTCGACTTAAGATATTCGGAGAATGGTGCTCAAATCATGATCTCGTGCCCGATTCTGTTTCTATATCCCAAGTGTTAGACTTTTTATCTTATCTGTTCGATTCCCTTCATCTGACTGCTAACACGGTTAGAGGATATAGATTTTCCTTAGCATCTTCTCTTCCTTGTTTGTTAAATGCAGATGTTAAAGATACTAAGGTGCTGAATGGGTTCATCAGAGGTTTAGGTAATATTCGGCCTCCTATTGCTAAACCATTACCTTCCTGGAACTTGGCGCTGATTCTTCAGGTTTTGGCAGGGCATCATTTTGAACCTATCGCCTCGATTAGCTTAAAGCTTTTAACTTTTAAGGCGGTTTTTCTAGTAGCGGCTGCTTCTGCTAGAAGACGATCTGAGATCCATGCATTTTCCGCTGAAAAGGATAGATTTATTGAAGCTGGGGACGGTTTGGTATTATATCCTAGAAGGGATTTTTTGTCAAAAACGCAATCAAACCGTTATCCAGCTAAACCGATTATTTTAAATTCTTTATCTTCGTTTTCTCCGTCTGACAGATTTTGGTGTCCAGTCAGAGCTCTTAAGGCTTATAAGCGTCGTACCGATTTTAAAAGATCCGATCCGTCTCATTTATGGGTTCCCTACGCGGAAGGGGTAGCCAGACCGGTCTCTAAAGCTTCCATCGCTAGATGGATTTGTGATACCATTCAACTATGCTACGAGATTGCGTCTCCTGAGCAAGTCAATCTCTCTCACATTAAGGCTCATGATGTTAGAGGGATGGCTACCTCTTTTGCTTTGTTTGCTGGCTCTTCTGTAGACGAAGTTATGCAAGTTGCAGGATGGAAATCTGAGTCTACTTTTACCTCTTTTTATTTGAAAGACCAGAGCGCAGCGGCATCCTTCTTTAGGAACATTACTATTTTAACCAAGAAGGCTGAAGACCATTTACCAAGCACATCCCACCATTTTCGTTAGGACTGTGCGTCTGCGGAGAATGGTGAGAGTTATTCCTTGGTTGTTGGTTTAAATCTTTATGTTTAAAGTTTTATTTGGTTGTTAATCACTGTGTGATTGATTAGGATGCACCATTATGTTATGTTATTAACATTTGTTTATGTTTGGTTTGATTTTTATCCTTGCTTATGGATTCTCAAATCACCTCCCACCAAAGTTTCATAGTGGGGCACTGACCAAATCTACGGGTTTAGCAAGTAGTGATTGAACGGTAATGGATGTTTTTGTGGTGTAATAACAACCCCCAACAGACCCCCCTTTAGTGGGTTGGTCTGTAGTTTTATTAACCACTATAAAAACATACTTACCGTTCAATCACTACGACCCGGCCTCAGCCACCCCGCTGGGTATTGATTTGAGAATCTAGGCTGGATGTACAGCACTTAAATTTAGAAAAGTGATTCAGTTTTCACAAGTGGGACCTACTGCGCATGCGCGAGCGTGCTTAGTGACAAGCGTCACCAAGGAGTGAGTATAGACTGGTGCCAGTCTATTGTAAGGCTAATGCAGGGGGTCCCTCTACCAGAAGCCTGGTGGAGGGTCTACATGGTGATGGTATAGGCATTAGGGAGTGTATAGGCAAGAATAAAAACTTTATTCTGATAGCTAAATGCAGATATTTGATTTAGCAAGTAGTGATTGAACGGTAAGTATGTTTTTATAGTGGTTAATAAAACTACAGACCAACCCACTAAAGGGGGGTCTGTTGGGGGTTTCAACGCGCTGCTGCTGCTCAGATTGAGATGAAGTCCCCGTTTCTGTTGCGGCTACAGCTAGACCTTGAAGTGCTGGTGTTGGTGGACCTGTGCAATTGGCTGCATGTTTTTTTAACCGCTCTGGGATACCTTGGAGTTCGTGTCGGCAGACCTTGCAGACAGCCCGGACACCGGCCTTATCTGGGGTCTTCACTTTCTCATAATGAATCCATATTGGATCTTGTTTTCGGCCGGAGTTAGACATTTTGCTAATTATGGAATTGAAAATATTTCATAGCCTTTGTCACTTAAGCAGTTTTGACTGTATTTTTCAAGAATGAAAAAATGCTTTTCTATTGCATCATTTTAAAAAAATGATGCAATAAAAAAATGATGCAATAGAAAAATGATGCAATAAAAAAATGATGCAATAAAAAATGATGCAATAATAATACTGTTAAAACTGCTTAAGCGAACAAAGTTTTTTTGTATTAAGAAACCAGCAAGCTTAAAATTCAGTTAAAAATAAGTCATAAAAATACCACTTTATTCAGTTCCAAAATACAGTTTAGCAATGCATCTGGACCTGTATTAAGAGACCACCTGTCTTAAGAGACCACCTTCTGCGACTCCCACAGCCAGTGTCTTAATACAGGTTTCACTGTATAAGTTTTACGTAATTTCCTGGGATGTCGCGAATAAAAATCGATTTAAATCATTGAAATCGATTTAAATCAAAAAAATCGATTGATTTGATTTTTTTGAAAAAAATCGATTTTTTTCCAACCCTGAAAACTAAACTAGCACATCTAAAATCACTACAAAAGCAGGCAATCAAATTATTCGCACAGCCAGCAGAGAGCCAGGATGTCTTTAAAACCAAAAAAATGCTAAAACTTGAAGACATTGGAGCTGTCCAACTATACACTATCTTAAGGGACTACCATAATGGCAATCTACCCTCCTCATTATCAAACCTTTTTAGGAACAACTCCGATATACACTCGCACAACACACGAACTAAGAATAACTTACACCAAACCTATTACAGAACAATGACAGCTACACAAAAACCATCCCACCAAGCAATACAACTCTGGAACAACACAGATATAAATATACGCACACAAATTCTTACACAAAGCGCTTTTAAACAAAGTATTAAAAAAATAATCTTAGAAAGATATTAAAAATCCAAACCAATGACATGAATGCAGAAGTCACCACCATGGTAGTACAAAACAAGTATGTACCCAGTTGCCAGGATAACAACTAGAATGTAAAATACACATCTGCAATAATAATAATAATAATAATAATAATAATAATAATGCATCCTTAATTGTTTATGTGGATGATGCAGTTGTGTATAATAATAATAATAATAATAATAATAATAATAATGCACCAAGAAATGTTGATACAAATTAGGCCGCATTGTTATATATGACAATAATAATAATAATAATAATAATAATAATAATAATGCTGCACCAAGAAATGTTGATACAAATTAGGCCGTATTATTATATATGACAATAAAAATAATAATAATAATAATATTGTAAACAAAATGTGCATGTGTTTTCCCCATTCCCATGTGTGTGTGTGTGTGTGTGTGTGTGTGTGTGTGCGTGCGTGTGTGTGTGTTAATTGTCTATTGTCTTAAATGTATACATGTAAATATTATATTATCTTCACCCATGATCCAACTATTACTGAATTATATGTTTATTATATGTTAAATGTAAGGGGTCCACCGCTGTATAGGCTCAGCCTTTGGTGGACTGCCTGTTGTGTAAATGTAAAATCTATGTGTTATATGAAAATAAATAATTTTGAATCTTGAATCTTGAACAGCTCAGCATCAACATGGGCCAGTGTATTAACTGAGATCCCACAGCACAAGGCAGCATTATGGGACTTGTGCTCGTCGAACTATATATAAATGATCTGCCTGAATTACTCTCATCAGAAACCTACATGTACGCGGATGACACAAAAGTATCATGTCAAATCAACAGTGACGAAGACAAGAAAACTGCAATCGGATATGTACAGACTGCAAGACTGGTCTGATAGGTGGCTATTGCGCTTCCACCCAGGTAAGTGTAAGCTCATGACAGTGGGAAGGAAATCACATGAAGAAGAAAGAAGTTACCACATGAGAGGAGATCGAAGGGATGACCCACAACACACTTTACCTAAGGTCGACAAGGAAAAGGATCTAGGTGTGACCAGTGATGCAAGATTGTACTTCGAAGAGCACATAAGCGAAAAGTCAACAAGGCAATTCAGATAATGTGACTGATTCGAAGATCATTTACATGTATAGACTTAGATAGCTTCACATGGTTGTACAAGGCACTCATTTGTAGTGTTGTTCCAATTAATCGATTTGATCGATGATTGATTGGTTTGCATGTCAAACCAACAGATCATGATTTCAGAAAACGATTCTGACTGCCTATAAATTTACGATATTAAAACTGCAGATGATTCTTTTTTTTGGGCAATGCCATTTTAATTTCATCTTTACAGATCTATATAACATAGTATTACTTCATACGAGTCCATAGTCTTAAGACATTAACCCTCTCAACACTGAAACCACCATATCAATAGCCTGTTGAATATGTTTAAACTTATTTGAATGGAAGCTGTTGCTGCCTAAGGAAGCAACAGCTTTCAATCAAATTAGTTTCATAATATTCAACAGATTGTTTTTTAAAAGTTAAATATCCATGAACATGCAATAATTATTGCATTCAAAATTTCAGAATGGCTAAAATTGAGAAAATGTTCTGATCGATCATCAATGATCATTGGTTAGTATGTAAAATCAATCATCGATCACAAAACTAGTATTAATTCCCAACACTACTCGTTTGTCCTCACCTCAGGTACATAAACAGAGTGTGGTATCCACTTAGGAAGAAAGATTTGGTGACAGTCGAGAACGTCTAGAGAAGGGCTACAAAACTTATCCCTGAGCTCCGAGACCTAAGCTATGATTGAGACATTCAAGATGATGAGAGGCATATATGACTGTGAGGGTTGCGCAACTATCCCACTCAGAGTTTTTGCGACCCGAGGTCACCATCTGAAAATTTACAAGATGAGGGCAAACAGTCAGCTAAGGCAACACAGCTTTTGTATCAGAATAGCCGACCCATGGAATAGTCTGGCAGAAGAAGTTGTGAGTGCGCCAACTGTAAAGGCCTTTGAAGCAAGACTTGACAAACACTGGGCAGGACAGAAGATGAAATATAGGTTTGATGCGGCTCTAGAGATCTGTGCTGCAAGACACAACACATCAGTTAATGTAGCAAAAGATGAAGAGGAAGAAGATCTGGACTCATGGGACCTAACCTTTTGTCCAGTATCAACATACGGTAGCATTACGCTGTATGAGGCCTGTATGGCCTTGTGCCGGTCAAAATACTTGTTTTTATAAATATTTGACGCTGTTTCCAGTGTAGGAACTTCTTGGTGACTTAATTGACATGTAATATACGATGGATACATATATTTGTACATCATATACATATATAAACATTTACGCTAGTTCTAGACAGTACGAGGCGCATGAAAAGCAAACACGTCCACCTGTGCTAAAGTCATAGGAACAAAATAGGCGATACATTTGACTAGATACTGACAGGGCAATCCCTGCCAGGCTCGTATAAACGTCTGTACACATCCGAAGGAGAATTTTCCAACAGATTTGCCTATCAGACCTGCCTACCATTAAGGATTGCCCGTAGTTTTTACGGAAATAGCATCCAAAATACGTTACTACGGTTGGTTCTTCAAAACTACGGATGGGAAAAAATGGGTGAATTACAGTAATATGGACGGGCATTAAGAATTACGGAAACTTGTTAAAGCAAGCTTCCGCCTTCACCGCTACACAATAGACAACGCTTACAAGGCAAAACAAGCCTTATCTCGAACTTGTCGCACACGTCGATAGTTAAACAATGGGCGCTATTCATCGCATTGAGTAATAATACCTGCCATTTCTCATAAAATGTCAACAAACGTGAAATCTCGTCAGTGTCGCAAAATCTCATAAGCGAGACTCAACATTAATCAGCAAGTTTAGGATGGTCCCGGTTACCCCTAGACTGACATCACTAAACTGCGTAGATAACCTTATCCAAGATACATACCGGGAACTTATCACAATTGAGTAATATTTCTCTAAATATCGTAAAAATACATTGTTTTCATGAATTTCAAACATTGAATCAGTTGAATTTAGACAACTGTCATGAAATTATTGTCTGCGAAAATGATTTTAAGTTTGTAAAGTGAGTTAAATTTTGGTTAAGAATTCCTGTATGTCACGATCATGGGGAAATGGAAATATTCTGCACTGGTATGTGGTAAAGTAATGATATCAAAATTTGAGGGTTAAATTGGGTGCTCAACCAAGTAAAATATTCTTTTTTTTTCTTTGGTTATGGATAGGGGTGAATTGGGGTAGGTGGTGGGGCCGTAAAATTTTAACCTAGCCAGTCATTCAGTGACAAGTTTTCAAAAATGCTCGTCCCTAAGAAGAAAATTAGTGTACTAATACTAGTGTTAAATTTTCAACATATATTTAGTTTTAAAAATTTCTGAATAAATTTGAAGGATACGGGTGTGGTGTGTGGGGTGTGTGTGTGCGTGCGTGTGTTTTTATGCTTTTATAATTGCCTTATGTGATTACTGAACTACTGAAAGCCTCTGAAAACTACTGAATAACCATTACTGATTGACATGGTGAAACTACTGAAAATCATGATTTTCCCAATGGAAATTACTGATCGAGTTTATAGGGGGTAGGCAGGTCTGGCCTATGTGATTAAACAGGCATCAAGTATGCTCAGCTACAATAATTAACCAGGCGGTGAACTACAATATTTGACGGTGAACTCAGATTTATAAATACGGGCGAATGATCCGCTTGCTATACTGTGAAATAATGACAAGCCAACAGGGCAATCCCTGCTGCTGTGCGAGATCAGCTTTGTTCCTGAAAACCTATCTGAATCCTACATGAATTTAATGACAAGATCCATTAACTTAATATAGGGCTAAAAATCAGGCCAGTTGAACTTGTATGCTTGGTCAAGATGGTGGACAGGGTTTTCTTGAACAAATGGCAAATTCTGTATACACATTTACACTTTTACTAGACATTTACACAGTGCCTGGGAGATACATGTCCACTTGTGCTTAATAACTAATACAAAATAAACTATACATGCTACTGAGTACTGATAGACTTCCTGGTACTGGTAAGGGTTATTATGTTGAGTGTAATAGATCCAATGGGGCTATCCCCACTAGATTTGCATAGTGACAAGCAGGATGTAAAGACAGTGATAGCATGATCTTACACAATAGTAAAAACCAGCAGGGAGGGAATTCCCTGCCAATTTGGATTATGGACAAACAGATCACATGATCCTACAGAGTAGCTAACTGGCAGGGCATTCCCTGCCGGTTTCGTGGACATGACTGTACTCCTGAGAGACTACATACTGGATCCAAAGGAGCTTTATCCAGCAGATTTTCTTAGCTGCTAACATACAATTTCAAAGACTTCAGATATGTTCATCTACTATCAAGATCATCATCATCACAAGTCAACAAAGCAAATAGCATCATAGCTAAGTTCATAAAACTGTGAGACTATTACAATAGCTCTCTGCATGCATTCGCGGTTCTCATTTATTTGTTTGAATCCGCTTTTCGTATATACCCTACTTTACCGATCAGTATATTTCAGCTAGAAATGAACTGCGGCATTAGCGGTTGAAAATCTGAGTGGATTGTCATATGTATTGTTCTATAGCTGCGTAATTACTAAGCGTCCAGACTTCTAATTACTATGAACAATTAGATAATTTAAATGAATTCTCTATCGGAGCGAGTAAGTTATGTATACGTGGCACATCTGTATTTTTCGCAGTATGACCAAATGTTGCGACTGAGTTGAGTCACCAAAAACTATGAGTTTTTCCTACTGTAGGAACTGTTACTCCCGCCTGGCATATCAGAATCAGCATAAAGCAGATGTAGAGAACTTGGACTAAGCGAGGCTATAGAAAATGTACTAAGACTTTCATCTAAGCAAGTATCCTCACTTCAAGATTATTTATTTCCATATAGATAAATAGCTTAGCACCGCAATACAGGCATGCATCCACCAAAAGTAATGCCTATGATGCGGTGGATGGTGTATGACGACAACAGCCGCCGATAGATCAATAACAGCCACCAGCCTATTCCTATAGGCATATTGTTCCTACTATTATTACCTGCTATGCATGTCTCCCTATATTGTTAATCATTTAATACTCAAGTATTAAGTATACTCAAGTAGTAAATGAAATGGCCATTAGAAGATGAAAGAAAAGGTTATTTTGAAAGTTTATCATTGGAAATGACTGGCCTAGTTGATCGAGCCACTCAGTCCAAACTGGTAATAAAATTTAAAAAAAAAATCTCTTCAGTAAATGGACGTTTTCTATGATAAAATCATAATTTCCTGGGAACAAATTTAGATCAATACTGGTTTCTAAGTTAACTTCCTCTTTCTAACTTATCGTTCCTATTTTTTTCCAGATGACTAAGAAATGGTGGCCTACGCTAAAGATCGGACCCTGTTTCTGTAATTTAACTTCTGTAATCCGGATGTTTGAAATAAAAAATATGTTTGAAACGTATGAATAAATTAATAAAATCTGTTTGGTAATTTTGTATATTATCATGATTCGGATTCATTTTTATATGCGGAAATGAGTAAACTTGACTGCCGTATGTTTGAATAAATTTTTTAAATGTAAATTTGATTATAAAGTGTAAATTTAAGCCATACAAATATTTGAATCGAAATTAAATAGACATATTACGGAAAATGTGAATCTACAATGTTTTGAAAAGATCCATAAAGAATTGAATCGATTTCATTTCAAACAGGATAGAAGATTTGGAATGTACATGATTATACTGTACAGAATTTAAAATGAGGAAAAAAAATTTGAAAAACTTGAAAAGGAATTTGAATCTTACAAGTTTGGCTTGAAAGACTAATACAGACTGATCAGCAATCTAAGGCCAGTGAACCACCAGCAAGTGCACATGCATTTCTATTTACTGAAGACGGTTCTGATAGCTGATTGGCTAGAGAAATGTTCATTGTATTTGTCGTGGATATTCAGCCCATTGTAATGGTTTACTGCAATTAAATCTAGTTGATACAATGCTGTGGGTGCTAACAATTAAATAATCACCATTGCTTTCTTTTACGCCAAAAATTAAAATTTTGAAACCTTTCTATCAATGAATGCCAACAACATTTAACTCACACATTGCGGTGGTTCAAACTAAATAACCATTGTTGAAGGTGGTTCTAAGAATAATTAGTCTAATGCATAGCACCACTAATATCTAAGGTGAACCGCTTGAGGTTTCCTGATGGTAGTTCTAAAAACATGTGAAATAGCACCTGGTGGTTCTAAAAATAAATCTGTTTGTCTGAGGAGGCCCACTTAAGTTAATGCAGGTGGTGGCGACTTACACTAAGAGATATGATGATGATGGTGGTTCTTAACCCATTCACCAATGAATTCCCCATATCCCGTTTTCAATGGCAATATACAGAAAAACGGTTGGAAAGTTAGAAATTAATTTGACTGGAAGCTGTTGCTGCCTTAGGCAGAATATATTTTATCCCGTAAAGAATTGACTTTTTCATGGAGTTGTCGGTGAAAGTGCTAAGTGTGGACCACTCGCATGTTGGTTCTAAAAAACGTTCATAGTTTCCTATTCACGTCACTGTCTAGGAACCCCAATCTAAATAAATCTAATGTATGATGGTGGATCTTAAGTATTGGAGGATAATTAGCTAACTGTATAGGACCAGTTACCTAATGGTGGACCACTAAAACATGTTTATGTAAGGCAGCAACATGATTCTACGACATGAGACGAATTATGGCTGTTCTTAAATTTAGTGGATCACTTGAGTGGTTGTTGCTTCTCCAAAAAATTTTCTATGCGACTTTCAATAAGAATTAGCATACATTCTACGACCACAAAGAAGCCAGGCCCAGAAAAGGAGGTAGTAGTGCCACCATCTTACCATCACTAACACTGGACCCTGTAGGCACATGGACACTAGCACCGCCAAGGTCACCCAACAAGGGGGTGACCAAGCAAATGTTCATAACACCGCCATATCAGCAGCAGTGGATCCTACACTGCAGAGAGTGAGGAGAGTGGACCACTAAATGGTGCCACACTGATGAACCAGTAGCACGGCCTAACCCGAAACAGGCTCTGAAACAGTGTCCACCTACACATGGACATAATGGTAAACAGATATGTGGGCGTGCACACGCATGCACATCTACGCATAACCATAAGCATACCCTAGTGCAACTTGCATGGGTGTGCGGGCGTGTGCACAAGAGCCTGCACCGCCAAACTATTGGCAAACAAGAAACCCTGTCTATCTCCTCACATGCAGCAAATGCCACAAATAGTACATAGGAAGAACACCACACCAATCTAAACCATACATTAAAGAACATAGGCATAGACACCAACCTGTATTGCTAGAAAGGCTCCAGCTTCCCTGACATATGGCCAACCACATGCCGCACCATCAGTACATTGCTTGTACCATTTAAATCATCTCGGGGACCACGATACACTCATCTTTAAGTCTACTGCCAGACTTCCTCTGGTCAATCACTATGACATCACTATAGACGCCGATGTCACAAGGACCAAAGACGTCATGGTCATCACCATCGTGCTCTAGAACTCTATAGGCTCTAGAACATCCATTCAGAATTTTGATTTGTCAATTTTCTTGGGTGAAAATAATTAGATCTTATGAAAAATATACCGGAATTAGTCAAAATGCTACTCCTCCATAGCTGCTTGACATATTTCAACCAAATTTAGTTAGATGGATTCTATGGTGGTAGACTCCAGAACTTCCAATCGGAATTTTGATTCATAAATTTTTTGGGTGAAAATCTTAGATTTTATGAAAAATTTACCGGAAATTATCAAATTGCTTCTTCCTGTCAACTTTCAACTGATTTCAAGCAAATGTGGCCAAAGGAGTCCTATGATCATAGGCTCTAAAATTTGCATTCAGAATTTTTATTCATCAATTCTTTGGGTGAAAATCTTAGATTTTTATCAAAAAATCTACCGGATTTTATTAAAAATCTACCGGAAATGGTAAAAAAACCTACTCCTTAGCTGCTTGACATATTTCAACCAAATTTGACTAGATAAATTCTGTGCTGGTATGCTCTAGACTACAACATATATTCAAAATTTTGATTGATCCAGTGCATCTAAGTTCTAAATGCAAAGACACCAACTTGTCTCCGTGAAACCTCCCCCTCCCCCCCCCCCCCCCACTTCCCCAACCCCATTTCTCCACCCCAGAGACACTACATAGACAAGGGTCCAACAAACCCTGTCTTCAGCAGACATCAACTGCGCCTCTGATGAGTTCTACTGTAGAACGAAACGCCACAGAGTCTGGATCATACCGTAAAACAATGTGTGATGACCCTACACTGATCATTATACACCAAAGAGTACCATTTTTAAGAACATGCAGAAAAACGACAGTCTGCATGATTTTCCCATACAAAAATCGGAAAGATTTCACCATGTAAATAAACTTCATTTTTTGGATGCAGTGCCTCAAAATCTGCCTGCACTCCCAAAAGTTTCTGCACCAGCCCAAACAATTTGTATTACCCCCCCCCCCCCAAAAAAAATATATGGTCGCACCGCCAAAAAATATGGGGCCAAAAAAATACCTGCACCCCCAAAAATATTTTGTACCACCAAAATGTGTGCCGCCGAAAATTTTTCCTACGCCGCCCAAAAAGTGCACCCCTCAAAAAAATTCTTGCACCGCCAAAACATGGTACACTGTCAAAAAGTTGCACAGCCAAACCACCAAAAGGTTTCGTCCTAGCGCCGCCAAAAACTGTTGAACCGCCAAAAATAGTACAAACATGCCCATATTTGGGCATATCCGAAACTACTTCCGGTCCGCGGGAGGGAGAGTATAAAAGGAGCCGACTTGCAGTGCTCAGATCATTCAGACTTTTGGTCTCGCAAAGAGTACAAGCGTTAGGCTACTAGAGAAGTCAATCCAATAGAATACATTGTTAGTACCCTTTTAATCACCAATGAGTTCTATGACCACAGAGATGCCAGGCCCAGAAAAGAAGGTAGTAGTGCCTCCAGCACTAACACTGGACTCTGTAGGCACAGAGCTGCTCCTTGCACCATCCAACATGGACACTAGCACTGCCAAGGTCACCCAACAAGGGGCGATCAAGCAAATGTTCATAACATCGCCAGTTCATCAGCAGTGGATCCTGCACTGCAGAGAGTGAGGAGAGTGGACCACTAAATGGCGCCATACCGACGAACCAGTTGCACCGGCAACCTCTACCCATAGCACCGGCCTAAACCAAAACAGCCTCTGAAATAGTGTCCAACTATGCATGGGCATAATGGTGAACAGATGTGTGGGTGTGCACCAGGGCTGGGGTCAATTCCGATTGGAATTGGAATTGATCAGTCAATTCCAATTCAATTCTGGAATTGGAATTGATAAATCTGAGGATCCCGGAATTGGAATTGATAAATTTTAAGACACCGGAATTGGAATAGATAATTTGAATTGACCGGAATTGATAAATTCCAACTCAATTCCAGTCATATTTGTCATAGATTTACTGAACATTGTTGGCTATGAAATGTACATGTAATATCTGTATTATACACTGATCTTTATATGCCCTTAATGCATTTCATCCTACATGATGATCTATATGATACCATACCACATTTCATTATATATGCAGGTTGATGATATTTATTATGTCAGCTGTTATTAGATGTTTTATTGAATATTTTACAATTTATTTGACTAAATACTTTTGTCTCCTATGGCTGCAACAGTTGCTATTAAAATAAATTTTAACAACTTAGTTATATGTTTGGTTACTAATACTGATAATTCAGTGATGAGCAAGTTAGCCCGTAACCATTTAACACCTAAGCCGACCAAAACACATTCTGCAATGAGTTTGAGAAATGTTCATTGGCAGGCCAACAGAAGACTATTTTTGAAAAGTTATCACTGGAGTGGCTAGCTGGATAACTGAGCCAGTAATTCCAGTGGTAACTTTTCAAAAATTATCTCTCTGAATTGACAAAATAAAGATCTGATAAATGCTATGAACTTTGATACATTATTGTATATATGTGTGTGTATATGTATTTATACAATAATATATCAAAGTTCATAGCATTTATCAGATCATTATTTTGTCAATTCAGCGAGAGATAATTTGGGGATTTTATTAGCCATACAGATTTTCAGTGAGAAGGATATGAATCTCGCCTCAGACTTATAATGTACAATAGATCATACTTAAATAGGCCCATCTATATATACTCACGCACACACATACACATGCATATATATATATATATATATATGCATGTGTATGTGTGTGCGTGAGTATATATATATATATATATATATATATATATGGGCCTATTTAAATATGATCTATTGTACATTATAAGTCTGAGGCGAGATTCATATCCTTCTCACCGAAAATCTGTATGGCTAATACAATCCCCAAATAGGTTGATTTGCTGGCTAATAATTCCAGTATGGTAGTCCGGTCCCTGTATAAGTATTCATATCTAGGTAGCTTGTTTAGCATTCTGTGACTGTGCCACTGTTTTGTGTGTCATATATATATGTTAATGTACTAATGTTTTGTAATGTGTGTAAGGAGTCCATCTCTCCATAGGCTATGCCTTTGATGGACTGCCGGTTTAGAGTATTTATATGTATTAAAAAAACCATGAAATAAAGCAACTTTGAACTTGAATTAACTCAATTCTCCATGACCAGTGACCAATTAAACCTTTTTATCCTATGTGAGCTTTGTACCGCCTTTATTCAATCAAAGCCACTTGAACTTATTTCATTCTGCATTCCCTGTAAACAGGGTTTCATCTCTATGAAATCATGCCATCTTTAAAATCATACAAATTAGTTAAAATGATTTCAAATGTATGAGCTAGAGCCAAGATAACCAAATTGTGTTAAGATTATTCATCAAAATCTTAGCAATAGTGTTCACTAAAGTATTAACTATCATCTGCATGGAATGAAATGGTTGAAGAAAGAAGTACATTACAAGACAATTGCCCTGTATTTATACCCGCCTACATAACAAAGGAATCATTGAACAACCCCTCTGTGAAATGTCTCGGCTTTTAAAATACAGACACCTGGACTAGAGGTGTTATTCAAACTTTACGTGCGCAGTACTCTCACTCAGTACTGTACTATATACATTGTATTCTAATGCTTTTTAATGCAATCATTTATATAGCAAGGTTTACATGTATCTATAATAATTAGACATGGCATTAACCTTTAGCCGTTTCATCAGGAAAAAATCGGCATTAAGCTATAATTAAGTCAAATGAACTAAAGATAAGATCTGATGAATGTTGACCTTTTGGACAATAATTTGACTGAAAGATATAACAACCTATTGGCAACAACAATTTTTATTCTAATTGTTTTAAATATTAACTGAGACGCGAACCAAAAATGCCTTCTGCACTGGTCTTGAGGAAGGATCATATGTATGCTAAGAGACTATTTTTGAAATTTTACCAGTGGAATGATTGATTCGATAACTGAGCCAGTCATTGCATTGTTAAATTTAAAAAAAATAGTCTTCTCTTATCCTGAAAATGGACATTTGCTAATGATGAATCTAGTTTTTCTTGGCCAATCTTGGGCATTAAAGGGTTAAAATATAACAATGTTGATCTCAAGTAAATGTTGGTATGGAATTGCAATTGGACTTGGAATTGATAAAATGGAATTGGAATTGACCTTGTCTGGGTGGACTTGGAATTGATAAAATGTATTGATGTGGAAACGGAATTGGAATTGATAAAATGAATTGCGGTGGAATTGGAATTGATAAAATGGAATTACCCCATCCCTGGCATGCACATCTATGCATAACTATAATCATACCCTAGTGCATCTTGCGTGGGTGTGCGGGCGTGTGCACAAGAGCCTACACCACCAAAACTATTGGCAACTGCCAAACAAGAAACCCTGTCTATCTCCTCACATGCAGCAAATGCCACAAACAGTACATAGGAAGAACACCACACCCATTTAAACTGTGCATTCAAGAACATAGGCATAGGCACCAACCTGTATGGCTAGAAAATCCCCTGCTTCCCTGACACGCGGACAACGACAGGCTGCACCGTCAGTATGTTGTTAGATTCATTAAATCATGTGGACAATTGGGGCTATTTTAAAATCACAATCAACTGTATTAAATTTAACAAAACTATACAGACGAATACAGAAATGTATAGAAAATTGACTTAGCTTTCCAATGATGTATGATTTCAATAATATTATGAAATTAATTCTTCATATAAACGCTTAAAGTTGTATCGGATTCCAATATTAAAGTAATGCTGTTTCTTGCGTCAACTATCGCCGTTACCAGCCAAAAGTAGTATGTGCAATGCATTCTATCAAAGTATTTTCCCAAAATATGCTAATGTGGGAAAGGGTTATTGGTGCAAGGGCCTTGCTTTCATAGAACCTTACTTAAACTATATAGAGCGTGCTCTGAATTGAACAACTGGTTTACTAACAGCTTAGCATTAACCCGTTAAGCCTCAGATTTGATGAAGAAAATTTTAATTTTCTCAGAAAATGTCCATTTGCAGAACAACATAAGACTATTTTCAAAAATACTCTATGTTTTGCAAATGGACATTTCTCAATCCCACTTGAGAAGCTGTTTTGGCCATCTTGAGTGTTAAGGGGTTAGGAGGTTTATTATAAAGTAGAAAGCTTTCTGATTTTAAGTTTTTAACCCTTTAATAGTCAAGCCAGCCAAAATCAGCATCTGTAGTAGTCTTGAAAAATGTCCATTTGCAGGCCAAGAGAATACAATTTAAAGTAAATCTACCACTAGTATTTCTGGTACGGTTATTGGGCCAGTCATTGGAGTGAAAAATGTTCAAAATTTGTCTCATGACCTGCAAATGGACATTCAGTCAGCAATGCAGGAATCCAGTTTTAGCTATGCCCTATAGCTATGTCCAAACGGACAACATGAGTCAGCTGCAATACTGACAGGCAAACACTGCACAAACTACAGAGCTGAAGTCGAAGCACTGGTTCATGCAGCTAATACCATCAGCAGAACAGCAGACCCTATTGCACAGATTGTCTTTTTATCTGATGCCCGCTCCGTCCTTGAGGCTATCACCAAAAGTAAGCTGGCACAACTTGAAAAAGCACTACAAACCATCAATTGCTTTCGGATAGCATTGCAGTGGATCCCCTCACACTGTGGAGTCCAAGGAAATGAGGAAGCAGACAAGATGGCAAAGGTGGCTGCAGCAGAGAATCAGACAGAAAATATGGTTACCCATACAGAGATGAAGACTATCATCAAATCACTCTATAGAACACCTCACTCAGAAGATGCCTACCATCATCTCTCGAGGGCAGAGCAAGTGACCATTTTTCGTCTCAGAACTGGACACAACAGACTAAACCAACACATGTACAGGCGGTTCCACCGTACGACATCGCCCGCTTGTCCTTGTGGAGAAGCAGAACAGACCACAGAGCACATACTTCAATGTTGCAGTACGTATCAGCTGCTGAGAGAAGAGATCTGGCCATTGTCAACCTCTTTTCTTGAAAAGCTGTGCGGGCCTGTGGAAGAACTGCAGAAAACCACAGATTTCATCTTGAGAATGGCTCTAAGTGTGATACCAGCGATCGAAAAGAAGAAGAAGAAGCTATGCCCTATCCATCTAGCAAAGCTACACCCACCCACGCTTTTCCCGTGTTGGGATCGATCAATCCCTACAATCTCTATCTCAATTTCCAGAAAACTGTAATGGTAAGCTGTTGATTATTTCGAAACTAATTTGACTGGGTGTGCCCAGCCAAATTTGTTTGAAAATATTCACCAGTATGTTTATTAAATAGTAAAGACATACAATTCGCACACCCTGACAGACTATTGAGGATTTAAGACTGACTAAATCGAGTCATTTGTGACGTGATTGATTATGACGTCAGCCGACATGTCACATAGTTGATTATGACATCATATGCTTGATTGATAAACTGGATCCCTCCATTGAGTCTCATTAGGAACAGGTGGGATTTGAAACACAAAAAGTCAAAACTGGTCGTGCAGTGGATGAGTCTAGATGGTGGGAATAACCCATTAATTTCATAACCGTAATGCCACATATAATGGGCCTTTCCAGTTTTAATATCCATCAATCATATGATGTCATAATCAACTACATGACCTATAGGATGATGTCAATCAATGACGTTATGAATGACATAGATAAGTTCATCACGAACTAAGTGTTGTACAAGTTGTATGTCTCCTATTTAATAAACATGCTGTTGAATATTTTGAAAATAATTTTAATGGTCAGCAACAGCAGCCACTCAAAATAGTTTCAAAATATTCAACAGCTTATTATGTATAGTTTTCTGGAAATTGATGGTCAGAGATCGATCGATCTCAACATGCGCAAAATGTGGGTGGAGCTTAGCTAGAGATTGACGGAGCATGGCTAAAAATGGATTCCTCCGTTGCTATATATTCATTAAGCTAAAATCTAGGTTTTGTTTACCAGTCTTGACTAGTAAAGGGTTAATGACGATGAACGAGCTGAAAAGTACAGCTCAGAAATAAGTTAAAATGTTTCCAAAACACAAATAGACACATGTTAGTTAACTAGTCTGAATTTGGTCCTGAATATTTTGAACATAATTGGATTGCAAGACTTAATATTTAAAAATTTTTTTTTGCTTTTGAAAACAAATCAAGTTATTTCTGAGCTGTACTGAAATTGTGACAAGAGCACAATAGCTGTCTCAAGCGTGGTGAATCAGTCATGCACTCTGAGATATAAACACCTATATAGATCCTTTACCAAGTTCTGTTCTGACAAGTTTATAAGTGAACACCGATAACAACAAAAGACTACATGTAGTTGAATTAATATGGCGCACGGCTGGCTGACTTCTCACTGCTATGTTATATATGGTCTGATTTTCACTGCAGGATATTATGTCTGATTTAATCCTTTTAACCAGGAATGTCAAATTCTTTATGATGACCTAGGGAATAATCTGTTGACTATTTTGAAACAAATTTGACTGGGAGCTGTTGTAGGAGCTGATTCCAGTCAAAATTAGTTTCAAAACGTTTCTAGTTTTCCTGTATGGTTGTCTTGAAAGTCGACACATCAGAATTTGAAGTGTTATTTCTTTAACACTTATGGTGGTCTTGAGAAATGTCCATTTGCATACCAAGAGGAGACTATTTTTGAAAATTTACCACAGGAATGACTGGCTCGATAACCGAGCCAATCATTCCAGTGGTAAATTTTCAAAAATAGTTTTCTCTGGGTCTGCAAATGGACATTTTATATTAGAAAATAGAAATTTTTTTGCAACATATTCTAGGGTTAAAGTCTTAATAGTTTATAATTCTCTACTAATCTATTTCATTTGTTATCTCCGCACACTACATATTATTGCGTCATATTTGTATCAATATACACTCATATATATATATATATATATATATGTTATTTCTTATAAATTACTACAAGGTTATTCAGGACATTAGTAGTTATGACTGAAAGAACTGACTGTTATCTAGCACATTATAGGGAGTCATCAAATCCCTACTAAGCTCCGTTCACATTTTACGCATTTAGAATAAATTTAAAACTTGAATTCTCAGATTCTCAACTTCAAGTAAGCTTTTGAATATTTTGAAACAAATTTGAGGGGGGGGGGGGGGGGGGGTGCTGTTGTTGCCTAGGATATTTACAAAAATTGTAAATTCATCAAAGACACAGTTTGTACACTTTTGTGACAGACTTTTCGATCTTAACAGAGCTGTGTCATTTTGATTGTGATGGCAACATGTGCCATAGTTCATCTATTGGTAACAATTTTAAAAGTTGCTTTACTTTAATAGTATGTGACTGTAAGGGTTCAAAATAATTTGCAATTTGCAAGTGAATGTCATGAATTCGCTGAACATTTTCTATGTATTTTACAGGTGTGTTTGAGACCAGTCGGTGAGTCACATACAATTGCGCAGTGAGAATGTCCAGTAAGTATCTGACAGAAGAAAACGGGTCCGCGAGGGTAGAGATGGCGGAACACACCAGGAATAAACGACAGAAACAAGTGCGGGTGTGGGTGGATGGATGGTAAGACTTACATTACAGCTTTAACACTTTAACCCTTTCACTGACAAATACCTGAAAATGTATGTGCTTTACGATATAAAACTTATTCTGTTGAATATTTTGAAATTAATTTGACTGGAATCCCTGTTTGAAAATGTATTATTGGGAATTCATCAGTGAAAGGGTTAAGCCGCATGATAATTTCAATTTTCTCATAGAAAATGTTCATTTGCACACAAGATGAAGATTATTTTTAGCTTCAGGCCAGGTGAGCTTATACCATGGCGGCCGTCCGTCGGATGTCTGGCCGTCCGTCAAATCGCTTCTCCTTAACGGTTTGACCAATTTCAATCAAATTTGGCTGGAATGATCCTAAGCTGGTACCCTGCAGACTTTTTTGTTGTTCAGAATTTGATTGATAATTTTTTTGGCTGAAAATCTGAGATTTTATGAAAAATCTACCGGAAATGGTCAAAATGCTACTCTTCCTTAGCTGCTTGACATATTTCAACAATACTTGACTAGATGCATTCTATGGTGGTAGGCTCTAGAACTTCTTTTCAGAATTTTGATTGATAAATTTTTTGGGTGAAAATCTGAGATTTGATTAAAATCTACCGGAAATCAATCTTATGAAAACTTACCTGATATCGCTTAAAACGCTACTCCTCATTAACTGCTTAGTCAATTCAACGAGACTTGAATGGAAGGACCCTATTCGGGAGGCTTCAGATCTACTATGCAGAATTTTGATTGGTAATTTTTTTGGTGCCCATCTTGATTTTCCAAAGGTTTTGTTAAATCAGTTAAAAGCCTACACTTCATTAACCGCTAGGCAGATTTCAATCAATCTCAGCTGGAAGGACCCTAGGTGGGTAGGCTTCAGACGTATATACAGAATTTTGATTAGTTAATTCTTTTAGTGGCCATCTTGGATTTTCGAAAATTATCCGCCATATCTTTAAATACAAATGGTTCAAATGCTTATGGTCCAGGTGAGCGCCACAGGCCCTTGGACATCTTGTTTAAAACTTATCACTGGAATTATTGGCGCGTTTTAAATCAAGCCAGTCATTCCAGTGGTAAAATCCCAATCATAGTCTTCTTTTGTGCCATCTAGGCTTTGCAAAGGGTCAAATATGCTAAAAACTCATCACGCTACCTTCTCTCAAACCAATAGGTGGAATTCAACCAAATTTCATGTGTGAGCTCCCATATTATTGCACTTTGCAAGACAACATTTAGATTTGCGTCTCCCCCCCCCCCCCCCTCCCCCCTGGAGTCAAAACCTCAATTGTCTATCACGCTATCTCCTTCCAAACCATTGTGTGGAATTAAACCGAGTTGTCTATGTTCGTTACCATTTATTTGTGGATTACGTGACAACATTTACGTTTGGGTCTGCCCATCGCAGGTCAGGGGGCCAACTATCCTAAAAACTGTCCATCACGCCATCTCCAAAAACTGTGTCAAATTCAAACATATTTGATATGTCGGTTACCCATATAACTGCGGATTGCATGGCAACATCTGTGTTTAGCTCCGCCCCCAGGTGGTGGAGGAAGTGGTCAAAAAGGTCAGGAAATTGATTGTCATGCAATTTTTCTGAAACCGGTGAACAGAATTCAACCCAATTTGGTAGGGGAGTTAATCATGTGATTGTGGACTGAAAGAGGATATTGACATTTGGCTCTTCTCTTCCCCCTCCCCCCCCCCCCCCCCCTCCCCCCCATGCGCGGGTTGGGTGTTAGTCAAGTCAAATCGGCGAATGTGGGGATTTGCGATGAAGCGTCATCGACCGAGCAATCTAGTTTTGTCTTGGAAACATGTTAAGTTATTTCTGAGCAGTACTCTACTTATCTTTGCCATCCAGCAGAGGATATTCTGTTAATGTTCACAATATCTTACTTGTGAGCTTTCTACATTGACATTTTTAGTGCTTGGTAGCTCTGCCTTCCTTTCCCAGTAAGTATGTTTATTGAAGAAGTTGGATACTGTCTGTGTTTTGATGGAAGTTTACACAAGTAAGGTGTTGATCACACAACTCACCATAACTAGTCTCATTGGTCTAATCCCATCTAATTAGTCAATATAGTTACAGTGTACTGATTACAATATACTTGGATCCCATAACTAGACAAGAGATGATTGGAGCTGTGCTCTGGCTTTTCATTGACCATATTAAATGTTCCAGTGCATATAATTATTATTGTGTAGTTAATCTATTCAGTTCTGAGAAAGAGAAAAATGATGCACAATTAACATGAAACTAACAACATTGCGTACTGTGTATATATACACCTGTGCAAAAGTTAAGCACCACCCTATTTTTACGCACATGCGAGGGTATATTCATGTGCTATGAAGAAAGCAATAGCATAAACATTTATGTACCCATCCATCTTAGTGCAAGAGGTAATAATGCAACTAGAGGAATGCTGATTATGATGGTGGGGAAACACTATGTTTTTGTTTGAACTTGAAAACGAGGCCTGAATATGGTTACGTTGACACAACTGACAACTATTGCCTTACAGTTGACACACACGGCTATATTGTCATTAATGGTGTCTGAAAACGAAGTTTAACATCTGTGCACGAGTTTGAGACTGTCATTATTAATACCGGGTATATCCACCTTGTGCCTGGATGACGGCCTGGACACGACGTCTCATGCTGGTCACCAACCGACTGATACGCCATTGTGGTATTCGTTGCCATTCAAGATGGAGTGCGTCTGTTAATTCCTGTAGGTTCTGCACAGGAGGATCCCTCCTTCTCACCATGTTTCCCAGAATGTCCCAGATATGCTCAATAGGGTTCATGTCAGGCCTCCTTGCTGGCCATGGTAGGGTTTCGATGGCATTCTGGCGGAGGTATTCATGCACAGCTCTAGCACGATGTGGTCGGGCGTTGTCATCCATGAATATAGGGTGGGTTCCAGGTGCATGATTTACAAAATGAGGGACCACAACTCTATCCAGTATGGAATCTTGATATCTTTGTCCATTTAGTGTTCCAGGTACAGTCAACAGATCCAGCTTACAATCAAATGAGATGCACCCCATATCATAACGGAACCTCCACCAAATGGAACTTCTTCCATGATGTTACGTTGGTCGTACGCCGTGCGTCTGGACCTCCATACACGAGTTCGACCATCTGTGGCATGAAGCAGGAACCGACTTCATCGGACCAGTGTACCCGTCTCCAGGATCTCATGTTCCAGTGTCTTCTTTCGTTGCACCACCTCAGACGCTCCTCTTTGTGGTGTGCAGTGAGGAGAGGACGTCTGACAGGTCTCCTAGCTTTCATGCCAGCAGCATACAGTCTCCCTTTGACGGTAGACATTGACACTCTATTGCGCGTTTCCCATTGCTGGCTAACATCGTCGTGTCGT